>JANBXA010000114.1:21837500-23330000 GCA_030556225.1 Cricetiscus sungorus
CTTCAGTTCATCAGCTAACTCATATGTAATAGGGATAATGTTTGGCTATTGTTTTGGCTCTCCCAAACTGATAGAATTGGTCTTTTGAATCTTTCTGTTGTTATTATTGTTCTCTGGAAGGCAGAAAGAACCTGAATATACCCAGAGAAGGTGGACTAGCCAACAAAGAGTTAAGTTTTCCATAAGAAAGAGAAACACAGTTAAATACTACATCACAAATTACCATTTTTATGTTACCACCCCACCATGACTTTAGCACTAAGCCTGCTCCATCTTCACACTCTCATTAGGATATAATGCATATTCATGGTCCTGATTATATAGCCACTTTCTTGACTTGTTTTAATTGTGCATAAAGACACTGTGACAGGAGACCTGACCTTTTCAAGATCATTTTCTCTCCATTGCTTTTCACAAAGCTATTAACTTGTCTCCTTCCCAAAGATTGCAATAATTTATTTCCCATTAATAAAAAATTCCTGGTGCCATGCAAATTAAAATTTATTCAGCAAATAGAATTCTTTGGATTATTTTCTAATGGCTTTAAATACTTCCAGCTTAGGAAGAAAAATAATATTAATGGGTGCAGGCTGAGTGGATAATTGCATACATTGGAGAAAAAAAATGAATATACAACCAATGCTGTAGCTTATCTCACATCAATTACCCAGAAGACATACTTTACTTCTTTTTTCAAAAACTATATTAAATAATTTATTTCAGGGTATATTATTAGGGCCTTGAAATTATCCCTATTATATGAAAAGCTCAGCTTCTGTGTATAAACAACACATGTTGGTAAGAAAGCCAGAGTGAGTTAAGGAAATATGTGTAGGTGCCAATGAGATTATTTAAGGTGGTCACTTAGATAATGGTGGCTTCATTGCTGTATAATGTAAGAGGAGAAGTGACATATGAGAATTGTATTTCTTTTTTATACATGGTACCTATCTTTAGTTTTGCAATCAAAAGTACTCCATGAGAGAACTGATCTTCTAGAGGATGCTCATTTCTGACCATATTTTTTTTTGAGAGAGAGAGAGAGAGAGAGAGAGAGAGAGAGAGAGAGAGAGAGAGAGAGAGAGAGAGAGAGAGAGAGAGAGGTATCTTCATTAGGTTATGATGCTTCTGCTTTTCCTTGTATTTGATGCTAAAACTGAGGTATTAGGAAATGGGTATACCAATATTTCAGACCTAAAATGCCATAGCTAGCATGCAATGACTGTCAAGGTATTTAACATATGTTAAAAAGGATGACATATCAACTTTGAGCCATTGTAATCACCACTCCAGCTTCTTGACATACTGAATACACTGCATAGGAGGAATTAGGAAACCAAAGAGAGATCTGGTTGTTTGAAGTGTTCCAACTCCAATCAAGCTTTTTGAGTGTTTTCTTCATAGTCTAGGAAATTAGATTTCACTCGCATTTATTAGATCTACAAGATCAACCTTCAAGGCAGGTAGGATGTTTTTTTACTGCCCCTCCCGAGCTTAATCACAGTATGTGTATATGAGTATATGAGTATATGTTTATGTGCTAGGACAGACCTAGTCCTGTTGATAGAAAAACATTTTCAAAACTATATAACCTCCTGACTGGGGAGACACTCAGTGGGTAATGTCCTTACCTCAAAAGCATAAGACCTGTGTTCAAATCCTGCTTGTCCACATAAAGTCCAGGTACAGAGTAGGACCTGTTACTTCAGCCCTGGTGAGGGAGGAGCTCAAGATACTTACTGGCCAGCAAGATTAGGCAGATTGGTGAAGCGTGTTGTTCTTTGTCTCAGTTAGTCCCTCCTTCCTCCAACTCCAAATAAACACACAAGACTGATACTAATTATGGAACTGTTGGCCAGTGATTATGGTTTCGTATTGGCTAGCTCTGTCTTAATTACTAACCCATTTTATTAATCTAAGTGTTTCCATGTGGTTTATCTTACCAGAGAAGGGTTCAGACCTCCTCTAACTTCTTTGGTGGCCCTCATGGTGACCACTAAACATCTCTGCAGAGAAGAAAGAGATTTCCTGTTTGTCGCTGCTTATATTCTGATTCTGCCCAGCTACAACACTTCTTGTCTGTCTGTGCAGACCTCCAGACTTTCTACAGTTGGCTAGTGGCAAGTTTCTGCCCAGCTACATCACTTCCTGTCTGGCTCATCAGATTGATAAGCCACAGTTTCAGTGAAAAAACATGAGGTAGGTTGTGAATGAGGTATGTATTCAACATCAGTCTCTGGCATTCACATGTTTGCATGCATCTGCACACACACACACACACACACACACACACACACACACACACACACACACACACTGGTATGTTCATTGTACATACACACACGTGTATCCCTAATTAAACCAACATTGCTTGTCCATCAAGTGCAAACCTAGGAACAAAGGCTGATGAAAGACCGGTGGCTGACAAGTTCAAGGCAAGAAGAGGCTGTGAATCCCATAATCTCTATCTCTGATTGACTGTTTTGGAAACTTTCCCAAATCTATCCAGTCATCATTTTGCTACTAGATAAACTAGGAGCAATACTGTCTATAACCAGTGATGATATTAAAGTTAACATATAACTAGTCTAGTACAGGTTCTGATCAATAGGAGTGGGTGTCCTATCAATGCAAACTGATACACCTTTATCTAACTGGTATTTTGATGAACTACCAGCATCAGAGTGGCTTGATAGAGGTAAGCAGCTGCTTACTTCCATAAATATGAGAGGCTGTTACTATCACTCTTTGTTCTGTTACCCACTGCTTTGAGGTTCCACATGTAGTCAAATCTTCAATCTGATCCTTGAAAATGTAGGTTTTCACTGTTATGTCTTTGCTGGACATCTGGCTAGTTGCCTGTATCTGAAACCAACCTACCACTTGTCTGTAAATTCCGTTTCTTGCCCTGCGGCTTTTCACTATACACTCCTGTACCATTCTATTGCCCTGAACTAAAACTGTGATGGTGTGAGGTCATCATTAGTTCTTCCCACCCATTCCAGTCCTATTTCTAATATTTTAACAGTTGTTTTATTCACCTTCTACCTCAGTCCTCAATAGATTTATGGTTTATCATTTTCTTCTTTGCTTTCTCCAATAAAGACCTACCAAGTTTCTCTCTTACAATTCCGTTCTTCCTCATTATTTATTTTGAAGCACAGCAACTTGGCCAACCCTTTCTTTTATATTCTATTCTGTTATATTATATTTATTATATTTATTCTTCTGTCACACAGTACATTACAACTGTAATCTCCCCTTACTTCCCTTCTTCTAATACCATCACACCTCCCCCTACCCCAGATCCATGAACTTCTGTTTCCCTTCAGAAAATAGCAGGTCTCCCAATGATATCAAGCAACTCCTAACAATGGTAGTGGGGATGTCTGATTCGTTTGCCTGTCCATGGAACATATGTTTTCCTACTGGGTTGCTTTGTCCAGCCCTGATATGAGGGGATATGGCCAACCATTTCTTATATGTGGTCCAGCCTGGAACCCAGTCTGTACCTCTAACTTTATTTTTCACCATCACATGCTGTAAACCATGACTCCATTAATGGTGATCATTGCATTCTGTATCCCCTTATGAGGCTTTCTACTTTTCTGTCTAGAACATACCTTCCTGAATTCTAGCTTTATAATTTTTTTCTCCCCTTTAATGTGCATATCACTTTGCTCAATTTAAACGGACTAATATTTTCTCAACTTGGCTTTTCCATTTAATATCCTTCATACTTATAAGTCTCTTTGTTCTTATTTGCCTTCTGCCTCAAACACTCTAAGCTGTATAAAGTGTAAGTAGGGACCTAATAGATGTTTAGTAATTTTACATGGTACTGAGGATTGAATTGTCATCCTCACACATGCTGGACGAAAGCACTACTATTGAGCTATATGTTCAGCTCGCCTTTGTTTTGAATGAATGGAAAGTGATAGACAGGTGATTTGGGCTTTCTACATCTATCAGGTATATGGGCTGAAGCCCCGACATCTTCTGCATTCGTCTTTTCCAGCTCTGATCTTGCTTCATACGGCTTTTTGCCTTTTCATTGCACCAGTGACTGCCCCCAAAGCAAGGAAAGAGCACGCTCAAAGCCATCATGCTGCACAAACAGTTCTTGCCATTACTAAAAACCAGAACAGGTAAGTTTGCTTGACCACGTTTTTTTCCCCCTGTCTCAATTATCTCAGCATTGCTGCTTAAATAAAACTATGAATTTTTAAAAACTGGCCTTGGCATGAAACAGAAATCGTAACATTAGCCCATTAATACAAAAACTCATTTTCTTCTGCACCTAGATGGAAGTAAATTAAAGAATAAAGATTACAACTGAAAGTATGTAGACCCTGCTGTTTCTCATTTACTGTGTTAATCAGGCTATAGGATGAAGTTTCTGCCTCCATTACCCCCATGTTTTCATTTTCTGTTTCTCTCTAGCTCATCCTTTTATTACTTGGAGCCTCTACCACACATCTGAGCCTTTGATACTTTTCCAGGATAAAAAATTAACCCTACTCAAGCATGAAAGCTTTGGCCTTAATTGTAGCACAGTAAGTCACTATAAAAACATAGACTTTAACTGTTTATTTTGTGAACTTTTTTCTTGAAATAAAATTACATGTTAATTTTTAGTAAATTTGCAGCTACAAATAGGACACTGCCCTAGATGGTGCATGCTAAGTGCCAAATTAGTAGTGCTGATAATGACTCATTCCACAGCAGTCTACTGATTGACTAGCAAATGAACCAGCCATGAGTTAGTACTGTGACGTCCAGAGGAAGAGAACTCTGCCCTGTTTGACCCTGAAGGAGACACCTCTGCTCTCACAAATCCTTTCACTTACCCAGATTTGAAAGAGGCTCTATACAGAAGCCCCTTTTCTTACTCCCCAGTTGCTCTCTGCATTTTGCAAATTTGATGTCACTGAAATTTTGATAACAGAAATGGTGCACTGGCTTGACAGATCCATTTGGGAGGGGATTTCTTCCAGGAAAAGCAGGAACATACCCTGAGCTACTTTTGCTGGTTGTGACTTTGGCAGTCACTATTCAAGAGGTAGCTATGGGATTTCTTTTTTCCTAGAAAAGACTTTTATTGGTGTCCTAATTTATGTGACCACTTAAAAATATTGATTATTGCCTAGAGATATGGACGCTGATGCCAGGATTGAATTATGGATTAGGCTAGTTGAAATATTGTTCTATGGATGCATATCTGCTTAATTAAATAGAAGTCAGGTGCTCTTACATGACTAATTCTGTGTTGCCTTCTGAAATAATAAAAAATGGACGAGGTCTGCTGGTGCCTAAGAAAGGAATATATTTATCAAGCATGCACCCATGGGCCAGCCTAAAGCTAGAAACACTACATGAAATTGGGTGCATCCAGCTGAGTGGTGATTGTTGAACTCTGCATTTCCTTCTACGAGGGAAATTTCTTAGCCCTCCTGACACACCTGAGTAATGAGCTTGTTGCACCTGTGAAATAATTGTCACACAGCTCGAAGATGCCCAAGGGAGGCTCTGGAGCAGCTGTCCCAGATTCTTGTCCATTTGTGGGCTGCCTCTGCCTGAGACCTGATAAGGAGGCTTATGATCTTCAATGCAAACATGTTATTTCATTCCATGAAGATCAGTTTAGAAAACAGCATAAACTTCTCTGCACCCTTTTTTTTTTCAGACAAGTGTGAAATACACATTTCCTTATGTCCAAATTTCTGTTTGAAATATAGAATGTGTATAAGAAAACAGAATTCATGGGAAGTAAGCTGCTCCATGAAGGAGAAAGGGAATATTTAAAACAATAACAAATCTTTGTATCAAACCCTTATTTTCAAAGAAAATCATCAAATAACATCTTTTTCCTACTTTTTAATGTCTACTGAAGAAAATGGTAGTTTAATATAGAGTAATAATAGGAAAACATGTCTTTTACTGACACAAAAACCCTTAACATGTAATTCTTTTCAACTTTTGAATATGGGGGACTTCATTTCAGCTTAATTTTCACTTTACATTCATAGTGGTTGTTTTTAATGCTTTTATAATAAATGCAGTGTATTGCAGTTAAGTTGAATGTAGTGACTATCAACCCATTTTGAATTTATAAACATACAGTCTTGACAGTGATGGTTTATGTAGTGGTCTGAACAGTAAGCTTGTTGACTGGACCTCTCATATTCCCTATAGCTTCTAGTTTCATAAAAATTATAAAACAGTAATTCCTATGCTACCTTATGCTTACAGTTCTGGTTGCAAGTCAGCAACACTAGCAACTGGGTGTCTGCACTTTTTACAAGTACAAAATGTTGGCCCTGTACCCAACCATAAGAATCTGAAGTTACTCAACCATCTGAATCTGAAGTTATCTAAAAAATTGTGGGGTCAGTTCAAAAATCTGTATTTTAACAAGTACACATTTGGATTCTGATACATGCTGAGGCTGGACAATCATTGCAAAATATTTGAAGCTCAGTAACAAGATAGACAACACAATGCTCTCCTCTCCAGCCTTCGCCTCTCCAGCTTTCTGAGTAGAAGAAGCAATGCTATCTTTGTATTATTTTCTGATTCAAAAGCTGAATGTCTGTTTCCCTGTATTTCTGGATGTGGCTGTCAGACTGCCCCTGTCCATGTCTTGGGATATTGTATCTCTTAAAGGCAGAGTCTGTCCCAAGAATTACCAGTTTTGTTCCAGAAGTCATGTAAAGATGGACTAACATAGAACTTGCTTCTATTTCTATAGACTCATGAACATCTGCCTATATTAATGCTTTATTTTGCTCAGCATTTAGAATGGAAGTTTCTTACATTAAACATTCACTGTGGCAGTTTTAAAACATGTCCCCTGCAAGCTTTGAATTACTTCCTATTGAAATCCATAGTCCCCTTGAATCTGGACTGCATGGTTGCTTGACCAAAAGATATAGCAGAAGTGGCATTGCTTATGCAATACACTTCTAGTTCCTATCTCTGGATATACTAGCTCGTTCAGCTCAAAGAAATGGTTTATAAGGACGCTAAGCACTGGTTTCAAAAGTATGTGTGAGACATCCTGGAGATGAGTCCCCAAGCCAATCAAGGTGCCCAGCTGGTGACACACTGAAGATGAAACTTACCCAACAATATACCCAGACACTTCAACGATAAATCACTGTCGTAAGCAGTTCACTACTTATTGATTTGCTTTCTATGATCCTTAATTCCAGGGTTTTGTAACTTCAATAAGGTGACACTAATTGAGTGTCCCAAGGATGGGGGGTTTTAAGCCACTAAATGTGGCTTAAGGAGATAAAGATAGTTGAAATATTTCTTAAACAGAGGCATTTGTACTATAAGAATAAGATAGCAAGTCTGGCCCAAAGTGCTGTCTTAATTTGGACTGTGCTAAGGCAGACTCAGATGTGAGGTGGTAAGGACTGAGGGTAGGTATGGGGTAGATGAGTTTGAAAAACTCATAGGACCAGCTCCAAAATTTTTCAATTTAAGACATACTACATAAAACAATACCAAGCCAGTTGTACATACTAATAACCTAGCACTTGGGTGGCTGAGGCAGAGACCTGCAAAGCTGTGTCCAGCCAGGGCTGCAAATGAGGATCTGTTTTCAAAATAAACATAAACCAAACCTAAAGAAAGAAAATCAGGTTTGTTGCTGTAGCGCCACACTCATAATGGAGGGAATGTATGATAATTTCCTCTGTAAATATGAATAACCATTTAAAACATTGGAGTTAAGACCAGAGTGCAAAATAGAGTGTCAGATTTCTTAAGGTGGCTAGTACCACTCACCCCATCACAGTGGTACTGCAATGTTACAGTGTCTTGTGTGGGGCCTGCCATTCAACAATTCTGCACGTGAATGTAAAACAAAGACTAGGTAGAGTAGGAAAGGTGAGAAACTCTCACACAAGACTTCTTTAGTGAAAGAAAGAGTAATTTAGGTACCCAGCATGCTTTTTCTAAATCCCAAGCACCATCCTACAGAACTTCAGGAAACAGAGACCCTCCTGTTCTTTCTAACATAAATTAGAGTGCTCACAAGTAAAATAATCTATATCCTTCTTATTTTGATTTCTGAAAGACTTTAGGATATAGGTAGATAAAGGATTGAGCTTCATGTGTGTTTTGTATGTAGAATAAAAAGCACAAAATATCTAAGTGGTTTTCCAACATTGTGTTTGATTGAGCTTTCCATTTGGGTTATAAACAGGGACTCCTATTCTAATTTCTAGCATGAAAGCATAATGATAGATGATTTTAGAAATTTTTATTAACAATTCATTGTTCTCTGTTTTACAATTGTTCCTTTTAAAAATGTTTCATATAATTCTTAATCTATATTTATTTCCCCAAATCCAGGATATAGAATAATAACAATTCCTAATTCTACAATACAATTTGTAATTTCTGAAAATTACAAAATAAAAACCTATAGAACTTTAAGACTTGGAAAAGATCTTTAGAAATCTATTAAATCTATTTCTTTTTAGAAAGGGGGATGAGAACGCAGGACTGAAGTGACTTTCTACAGGCTATAGCTAATCTGTACAGGATGTGGCCCAGTATTTGTTTTTCCTGAGTGCTTCCTCTGTCATCACTGACATGTCTTCTTAATCATTGTCTGCAACCATGCCTGTTGCAGTGTGCGTACAGTTATGTAAGGTGTATGGACTGTCAGCCCTGACTCTCTAACCAGCTTGAAGGTAGGGATTCTGCTTTGCTTACATTGTATTTCCTGCAATGCCTGTAACAGCCTTTAAGCTCAAATCAAATACCTCAAAAGATTAATTGAATTTGGCTTGAAAACCTGGATGGCAGCATCCATGTGTGGTATACAGTAGCAAGCTTTTTTTCTCTCAACTTTGCCTCAAGACTTTTTGCATTTTAATGTATGTTCTCTCCAGAAGTACTTTCAGTTGTTAGCAAGCAGTAACAGTTAAGGTTGAAATGTCTCCTTCCAAGGGGCCCATATATGCAAGCTTCTCTTTGGTTGTCATGATCGTGTGAAGGTTTACATGTTTCAGTGTGGTTAATGTATTTCTTCAGAGCTGTCCAAGGAATAAATGTAAAACCAGTGATTTGGATGCTGTTTTCATGGTGCAGAAACAAGAAATGTTCTTTCTAGGTGATGTCTGATTAGGGATCACATTTATATTCAAAATAATGTCAATTTGGGGTCCTGTTTGAATGAGGAGGTCACTTTGAAGATGAATAAAGAGAATGGAAACCTTACCAGAACAAAACTTTACTAATGATATTTTTAGATAATCTCAGACACTCCTAATTTGCTCACAGAAAATTTCTATTGAGACAATCACAGGAAAAGGGAGAAAATGGGGTAGGTACCTTTTTTTTTTCTTCCATTTATTAATTGTGTTAAATTCTTGCTGGTGTTTCTAAACACTTTTTTTTTCTTTGCCTGTGAATGATCACAGGTCTCCCTAACTGACCTGGTATTTCAAACTGTAGCAGCATTGGCTAAAGATATTCAATTGAATTTGATATTTTATGTAATACATTCCAGTAAAATACTTAACCTAATAAAAACATGAGGTTACTAGCTTAGACCTTATGTGTTGCAAGGATGTTGCTTTTATTTCTTCCAAGGGGGGGGGGGGGAAATAAATGGAGATAAGTCCATGTTCCATCTACTAGACTGTTATCACTTTATTAGCAGTGAATAAAAAATGCAAGGAGACATCTCTTTTGTTCCCAGTGTGACTCTGCAAAGGAGAGAACATACCTGTTGGCCAGCCTGATACTCCAGTAGAGAAGGGCTGTCATTAAAATCTTGCATACTATCAAGTGGGGGAAGCAGACTTATATTGCAATTACTTTCCTATTAGCTGCTGCCCATTGCTCCTGACAGGTATAAATTAGATCTCGCCAGGTTGCCTACAGATTAATGAGTTCCAAAATTGGCATTCAATTGTTTGGGAGTGAAAGGCAGAAAGGGGAGGTACATGCAGAATCTTTATACACCTGTGGTTAGAGGACATTTTCTCCCATTTCACATCTTTCTTTCTTCTCTCCTTGCTATCACTTGGGTGATAAGCGACACTTGTGTCTGAGGATTCCTTTTCTCACAGCAGAGCCTTGCAGCTGAGGCGAGGCCAGAATTAATAATTTGCGTGAGCAAACACACAGCTGCTGTTTGTGGAGAGAGATTCTATTAACGAACAGTGAATTCTCATAATTAGCCGAGTGGTTTCTGCAGCTGCCCGCCTGACCCCCAGACTGCACAAATTGTGGGTGGTGTTCGGCCTGGAAATCCATCTTCCCTAATTACTATAAGCATGTTCTTCCAGTCCCAATGACTGCAAAAAATTAGACATTTTTAAACCCTTTCAATTGCTCTTCTTATTAAATTTTCCTTTGTACAGAAATTTATATTTGTCTATTAGCATTTCCAAGAGTATACAGGTGTAGTTACAAATCAGTTGTGGAGGAGTATAATTCATGTTTCTGGAAGCATGCTCCCCCCACCCTATGCCTGCTATGCATGCAGAAGCAAGATCTGTGCTCTCCAAAAGCAGTTTCTCAGACAGCAGTTGCTCAGTGCATTGTGGGCGCATAATCAGCCAGATCTCTGCTTCTCTTGCTCCTTTTCACTCACCTTGTTTCCCATATCTTGCTCTCCCAAACTGTATTCAATTAAAAGAGAAGAAATTGTGTATGTCTGGGTAAGCCCTAACCTCCTGGGAGCTAGGGTTCCGTTTGTCATCCTGCCACTGTGAAACCAAACCAACTTGTTTGACATTGATTTGCCTGACCAGATCATAGCTAAGTATCCTACTCCCGACAGCCCATCCACACGGCACCTATTTATAACACATGTCTGGTGCTAGTTTGTTTGAGTAGCTAGTTAATTTTATTTGCAGAAGCAAACTTTGAACAGTCTCCATGCAGTCTGGATAGCTTGGCACTGAGATTTCCATTTCCTCTGGCAACATGAGCGTGCACCTGAATCATAGCTTGATTTGGGTGAAAATATTTCCAATGGAGCATTTAGAAATGTCACAGTGCTTATCTAAAAGTTAGATTGTTACACAGAGAGAGTCCATCTAAATTTGAACCACAACTTCAGCCCATGTTTAGTGTTTCCCTCCATGAACACTGTCACTCAAGTCTGGGATGCAGGTAGTGTGAACACAGAAGAAACTCTTTAAAAACAAACCATGTATCATATAATTCAGTATTGACTAAGTAACCATCCCTCCCTTACTTATTGTTATCTGCATGCTTTATCATCTGTGAAAGACTGGGTGTTACTATGGTTTCTGTCCTTGATGTTTCTACTTGGGCAAGGAAGCAAGCATTAAACAAGTAAACACCACACACACACACACACACACACACACACACACACACACACACACACACACACAGAAAAAGAGAGAGAGACAGACGGAGGGAGGGAGGGAGGGAGGGAGAGAGAGAGAGAGAGAGAGAGAGAGAGAGAGAGAGAGAGAGAGAGAGAGAGAGAGGAATTATAATTGCAAGAAACAGTATAGTAAAGCACATGAGCTCTGGAAGGAGATTCTGTGATTTCATATCTTGGCATTGAAATTTATCAGCTGTTTGAATATTTTCTTCATTTTTAACATGGGGATAATAAGAACATGTTTATACATCTATGATTAACACTAAATGAAATGCCATCAAAGATGAAACTGGAAACATGGTTTTGTGAGGGAACATAATACAGACTAGCTGCTACTATTATAATAGTCATGAATGAAAAGCAATAAAATAAAACAACAGAAAACAAACAAAACTCAAGTTTCTATAGAGAATCATGAAGAAACTTGCCTTATTCTGGCTGTCAATGGTAAGCTTTCCCATTGTAGCAAACATGAAATAGAGACGTGAAGGTTGTCTCCTGACAGTGTTTAAGTTGACCACAAAAGACCAAATTATTTTCTCTATATCTAGAGTACCTTATAATAAGTGCGTTTGATAGTGGATCCTTGGTGTGTTCTAGGAGGTAACAAAGGCACACAATATAGGTTAGAGAAGCATAGAGAGCAGATTTTCCAGCATATAAGCTACACAATTGCATTACCTTTGGAGAAAGTAGTATTGCATTTATTTGGTTCTTACAAGATGTATTTGAATCATTCAGTATAAAGATGAGTGACAATAGGGTGTTCCAACATAGGGGTTTGAGAAATTACTGCAAAATGGACTTGACAGTCAGATTTTTTCTCCTTCCATACTTGTTTTATGGAATGAAATTCAGTAGACTCAACTCAGAACCAAGAAAGAAGAGACTTTGCTGAACTCTGGAGCAGAGAAAATAAAACATTGTCTTCCCCCATCCTCACTTCAGTCATGGTTAGCACTTACATTGGATTGTGAATCTCCAGTGTGGCCTTGGCATAGCAAGATATATATGGATCTAGAAAGGGGTACTGTTGTGGGGTATTTGTATACTGTGTGAAGATGCATTGCTGTGCCTGGTATAATAAAAAGTTGAGTGCCCAATAGCTAGGCAAGAAGTATAGGTGCGATATTCAGACAGACAGAGAACTCTGGGAAAAAAGGTGGAGTTGCCAGCCAGACTTAAGAAAGCTGTGTGGGAAGTGCAGAGATGAGGCAATGCCAAGTGACAGAATGTAGATTAATATAAATTGGTTAATTCAAGTTGTAAGAGGTAGTGGGACAAGTGTAAGCTAATGGCCCAGCAACGGTCTCTATGTCATTATTTGTTAGCTGGCTGCCCAAAAAAGAGTACAACTACAGGGTACCTCATTTTTCATGTTTGCAAAAAAAGTTTCTTATTCCACTTGGGCCAAAAATGGAACAGCATTCATTTCTAAATGCTCAGGCCAGAAACAAGCAGTAGCAAGCAATGGTAAGATGTAATTACTCTATAAGCAACAGGCCATGGTACTGTAGGTACTTGGTGCATCCTTCTTCCAATCTTGGTGGTATAGGGTACCAGTTGAAATTATTTCCTGTGACTCTATGAATAGAACACAGTATACTTTTCAGCAAGGATAACACCTATCTAAAGTCACCAATTTAGTATTAAATGTATAGACAGTGGCATTCAATGTTTTAAGGAATGTGAGCATTCTCAAACCATCGATATATATTTGGTCAAAGGCCAACAGTCTCTCTTTAAAATAGAATTTAATGAATATTATAGTAAATGTTCATAAGATAAGGGGAATTAGTCTTTAACTTGCCCTGTAGGGAACCATGTTGCATCTTGGCCTGGCTCCTGCTTTTCTTGATAAGGTTAGACATGAACTAAAGCTAATGGACAAGGCAATGAGTGGATCCCAGACATGTATGCTTATGTAAGAGAAGCCATATAATTTATTTTCATTTGCAATTATATCTAGAATTCTCAGGTAGTATCCAAAGCTCCAGGGATGTTGCTCTAACTGTGATTCCTGCACATGAACTAGAATCATATCAGATGCAGATGTTATAAATCAGATGTAGAGTCCCACTGGTCTTTGTCTCAGTTAAAAACTTGAAGCAGGATAGCGGAAGGCTACTCCAAGAATCCCTAGGGAGCTTGAGTCTAAGTTGAGACTACTGCTGAACCTTAGAGGCTTAAACTCATAGGATCTATACCATACTCTGATGGAAGTTCATTAACAAATTTAAGTTCACTCTATATGCTATGTGAGTTTTATGTTTTATTTAAAATGTATTTCTTTATTTAATAATTTGAGGCAGAATCTCTTTATGCAGACCATACTTCTTCAAACTTGAAATCTTTCTTACACCTCCTTTCAAATCTGTGATCACAAATATATAACACCCCATCCTAAGTGAGGCTCCAGATACACATCTCAAGATTGTCTAAATCCATATTGTGTGCATTACTCAAATTTTGGATACAAGTCATTGAGGGACCCTTAAATGCTTGTTAGGGTGTTGCTATTTGGAGCATTGGGATAAGTAACAATCATGTCTTTATTTACCTACATCATAGAATCTCCAATACCAGTTCTTATTGCAAAGGCTTCCACCTAGTGATTGTCCAAAATAAAATTAAATCTATGGATCTTCAACATCTGAATGAGAAATTAGATATTCTACTGCTTTGTTTCAATTTAAAACTTAAAATATTTGTAAAGTTTCATGCCTTAGCTTTTTTATTCAGTCCCTATGTTCAAATTCTCTCATTGAAGATGATGGTAGGCCAAACACATGGTAAAAACAAAGAATATAGCAGGTTTTGAAAGTGTTTACATACACACACATCCTAACATAACATAATTATCAATTAATTGATAACATAATTATCAATCATTACAGGTATTTCATATATTTGATGGTTTATCCTTTATAACAAGTATCAGCCCTGTTTGGTTGGGAGTAGCGATATTTTTAGGGCTCTTGGTGTTTACTTCAATATATTGATTTCTGGTATAAACTTTTCATTCAGGTTCTTCACATCTAAAAATTGGGACACAGATTGAACAACTCACATGGGTTGCTTCTATATAGTATTTTTAATTAATGGAGGGCATGATGTTTTACATTGTCATCTTGACAAAGCATAGAGTCACCTGGAAAATCAAAGAGGGGGTATCCAGATCAAGCAGGCCCTTTTGCATGTTTTTGAGGATTATCTTCATTGTTAATTGGTGTGAATAGGCCCTGCACATTATAGGTGGCACTATTCTGCATATTTGGATCCTGGTGTATACATTAACAGAGAAATCACCTAAGCATTGGAGGCCTGCAGACATTCATCCTCTCTCTGTTTTTGACTGTGGATGTGGTGTGACCAGCTGTTTCAAGCTCTGATATCTGTGCCTTCCTGTCAGTGATGCACTATAACCTGAAATTGTGAGCTGATCTAAATCAATTTTTTTTTTCCTATTTGGTTTTGTCATGATATTTTTTCCCTTAGCAGCAGAAATGAAACTAGGACCTGGGAGAAGGGAATGAAGTCTGCCAAAAACCATTATCTTTCCATTGGATAAATGTATATGTACATTATATAAATTTTCCCTGAACTTCTCCCAGGAAGCCAAGGTGGACATATTGAGCTGCAGCCATAGATCATGGATTTTATTAATAAAGTCATTCATTCATTCATTCATTCAATCACTCTATCTATTGACATTTATTAAAACATCCATTGTGCTGAGAATGCTAACAACTTAAAAGACAATATGATAAGATTTCATTACCCAGGGTTTAGACTTTAGTGATAAAGAAAGATAATATCTTAGTGAACAAAAAGTACTGTACAAGAGGAAAGCATGAAGTATGAGGTTGTGATGAATAGGGAAGTCTTCTAGAAAGGCTATTCTAAAAGGTATGTTCTAATAGTAAACAGAAGTTGGCCAGGGTAGAAGATAGTATAAAGAAAGCTATGGAAAAGCAAGAAGACAAAGGATTTGGGGGTCAGAAATATATCACAAGCATGCCAAAGATATATTGACAAGACCAATGCCACAGATGTGGAACTATAAAAGGAAGGAAAACCAGGTTGGACAAATCAACAAAGACAAAGTATTAATGGCCCATTTGCTAGGCCAGGAGTCTCACACTCTTTCTGGAAAATATGAATACTTTCCAGATATGTTTGGAATAATTTTAAGGCTGCATTTTGATTATCATGTAACTACTTTCTGAAAACTGATTAACATGAACAAGACAAACCTTGATTTGAAGATGATACAGCTGGTTCAAGAGAAAGATAATGGAGGTGAGACATAAGGTAAGGGGGAGTAGGGTTAGAGCCAAGGGAATAGTTAGTTCCTAAACATAGTTGCTATGTTTATATCAGTTCCAAGAATTGTAGAACAGTGGGGTTTAAGACTTGAAGTGGTAGTGATTGACAGAGTGGGTTGATGCTACTCTTTGAAACTAGAAATAGAAGAAGCAGAGCTGTATATTGGATTGAAGTGGATGAAGTAGTGAAAATGGGAACAATGGGAAGCTGAGAAAACAGACACATGACGAGAAAGGACTCTTAAGAAGATAAATTCATAATAACTCCATTTAAGACATTCTGGGGATGAGAAATCCACAAAAAGATATATCCAACCAATAAAATGAATAATGGCTTCTCCAATAGATGGAAGTTTCATGAGCAAAGGTGTTTGCTTATTTATTACAGCAAGGAGATAGTGGTAATCTCAAATGAGTAGAGAAATAATACCATAACCCTAGTGACCATGAGGACAGGTCCAAGATGGAAGCTACTGATGATAAAGGAAATTTATACAATTCCCTCAAGAAATTGTTATTTGACTATTCTTGATGCAATTTTGTTTAATTACTATTCCTGTACATTCATTGTGGTATTTTATTATGTTATCATATTTATTTCATTGTATTACTTAGATCTTATACCCTAGTCTTTTGAAAGACATTGGATATGTTTTAACACACTTATGACCTTTACCGACCATTAAGGTACTAAAAAATCTTCCTTTTTAAAATAAATTATTATGGGATATTTATTTGAAAATTTACAAGCATAGGTAGCTGAATATCATAAGTGATAGGACTGCCATTTGTGTTAGAGCACCATGACTTAATTGACCCATTATTTCAGATGCATAATATGAGGTTAAATGTAACAAAAAGGTCATTAATGTATTTGTATTGAGAGAAAGTACAACATTATTTCATGTATACTGTCACTCCCAATAGTAATGAGAAAAAGCATGGCCAAGATAATAAACAAAAAACTTAATTGAATGTCATGTTATGTGTGTATGTGTACATGTGATGGGGCATGTCCTTTAGTACATATGTTTCTCTTATTGGTTGATTAAAAAAAGAAAACACTGATTGGCCAATAGCTAGGCACGTGGGGCTACCAGACCAGAAGAAGGGGACAGATGAAGGTAGAAAGAGGTCACAGAGAGATGCCATTCTGTCAAAGAGGTAACATGCTGGATTATGGGCAAATCAGAGCCTTGTGGCAATGCATAGTATAGAAATGGGTTAATAATTAAAAGGGAACTAGCTAGTAAGAAGCCAGCCATGAGACAAGCAGTTGTGGTACCAGGTGGTCTTCACACGTGTGTGGTGTGTGTCTGTGTGTGTACATATCACTGTTTACACACTTCAGCTATTACAATACTAGGAGCTTTGCTGCTTTTCCCTTCTTGGCCATTGACTTCTAAGTATCTTGTGTTGGAAGCTCAAGATGGTAGGAAATCCTCTGAGATATATTTTGTAAGTGTGGCTGCATGTAACAAATAATTGGAAGGTTTTTTTTTAACAAAAAAAAAATGCCAGTACTTGAGGCACCAATACAACCTATCGATTGTCATGTAGGGTAGAGCTGAGGCAGAATGGCCTCAAATAATTACCTGGATTAGCACACATGTTCCATCTTCAGTTTTGAAGATTAAAATAGAAAATACCTCAGAATTATGCGCAGTCCCTTTTTACTTAATTTTTTTTTCTGTTTTTGCTTTTGTTTTTCGAGACAGGGTTTTCTATGTAACCATGGTTGTCCTGGAACTTGCTTGGTAGATCAGGTTGGCTTCAAACTCAGAGATCTGCCTGACTGGGACTCCCAAGTGCTGGGATTAAAGGTGGGTGCCACTGAAGCCTGGCTAATCTCCTACCCCCAATTCCAAGTTATAGAATAAGAAAAGGCAGGTGACTTACTTGTACTTTTCATGTTTTAAATAGGAAATTATTAGTATAATCTTGCCACAAATCTTTGTGGTAAGAGTCTCGTGAATCTTGAAAGGCTGCAGTGTGTGTGTGTGTGTGTGTGTGTGTGTGTGTGTGTGTGTGTGTTGTATGCCCTTGTGAAGACCATGATGGCACACATGTTCCTGGTGTTCTTTTGGCAAGATGACTTTGATTTGTAAGTTAATACCAGGGAATGAACATTCATCACTATTTTAGGAGGAAATGTCTGACTTGTTTGTTTTCATTTTTACTCCAGATAATGCAATTTCAAAATGATCCCATAAGGAAGAAGAACAAGTAGGCTGACTTTGTCCATTGAACAGAAGGCCTGTGAAATAGTTGTCTCCTGGAAAGGTTGCTTCATCTACACAGAAGGAATTCTGACAATTCAATTCTTCTCTCTCCAAAGTTGTCCTGTGCAGGAATAGATATCATTTCCTTCTGGGCTGGCAAAAGCACAGGCCCAACAATCTGATGCGCACTAACCTAGAAATCAGAAAAATCTCAAATGTCGTTACTTTTCATGTTCGAGGCTGAGATTCCCATACTGAATTAAGGAGCCCTTTAGTCAAGTAGCAGTTCTCAAAGTCTTAATCTGTGACCCCTGTATACATATCTTCATGTCATGGTGACCCCCAACCATAAAATTATTTCATTGCTACTTCATAACTGTAATTTTGCTATGCTATGAATCATAATGTAAATATCTGATATGCAGAATATCTGATAAGCAACCCCTTATGGAAAGGTAGCAACCCACAAGTTGAGAATCACCCTTAGTGGCCCCAATGCGAGGATGTATTATAAAACCATTTATACTGCAGGCATCCACCAATCAACCCTAGATCTACTGGACTAGATTTGAACATTTTCTTCGCAGATTTTTACACCATGTGTGCCTGGAATTCATTTTCCCGATGTTTCAAGGCAGGAGGAGGACACATTTTCTCTGACCATGAGACAATGAGTGCAGGGTTTTATGTGCACAGGGCGACAGGCTTCAGCAAAGTCAAAGTGGAGCTCCACAAGATCTGTAACATCCCTTGTTTTCACAGAGAATAACTCATTGACACCTAAGCCCATAGTGTTTTCCTTTGTATGGGTGCTAAGGGAAACCAAACCAAGCTAAACAAAACAAACCCCCAAAATACTGTGATGTTTGGTGACAGCCACACTGCCTTGAGCTAGAGGGTTTTAATCATGTGAGCAGGCCAGCATCACCTATTTATTTCCAGTTCAATTCCAAATCAACCAGAGCAAAAGAAGGCTGGGCATTTCCTCTGTGTGCATAACAATCTCTAAAACTTCTGATTTACTGTGTCTTCTAAATTAAAAATAAAACTTATAAAGACCCATGTAAGCCTGTCCTAAACAAGGGTGTGTCAATCCTAACTGGAGGTTATTATGTGAAGGATAAGACTGATACTTGTGGAGCTGCCATGCTCCTGTTCTCTCTTTTCATCCAGTTTAGTTAATGTTTTATTTTGTTGATTTTATTTGGCGCCTAAATGAAATCAGCTATAATTTAAAATACTTTGGATTTTATAAGATGTACCTTCAATGTGACTTATGTTGCATTTGAGAAGAAAGCCATATAAATAAAAACCAACCTGAGTTCTCCAATTATGCGTGTTAGAATCCCCCTGGGGTGACAGAAATGAGTCTGAACGAGCCAGCACCCGCTCAAATCCTTGGTATATGGAGCATGAATCTTTAAGACCTATGTTTGTTTACACATGAAAAGACAAAATACTATTTCAGAGAAAAAATCACAACCATCAAAAAGCTTTTGGTCATCAAATCAACAATTTGATGAGTTAACTCAAAATGAATCAGAAACATATGGGTTGAATTTTTCTTACCAAACAAATGAATTTAAAAGGAAAAAAAGAACTCTGAAAATGTGTTTTGAATTTCCTTAAGCCCAAAATGTTTGAAAAATAATTTGAAGCAATTGGTAGAGTGAAATGTGCTTGGCGTCTCTCAGTTTGGGAAGACTTGCCGGCCGGCTGACTGCAGTGATTTTTTAAAAATGAACCAATAGGAAGGGAATTGGTTTCCTCTGTATTTGCCCACAAATAGGACAAGAAAGCTTGAAATGTATATAGTAAATATTCTTATCTTCCTATAATGGGTTGAAATTACTTCACAAGAGCCACAAAATCCTTTGAACACATTTTATCTATTTTCTAATAGTAATGTAAAGGGAGGGATTAAATTACAGATGACTTCCATGGTTCTTTCTGTTTTATTAACTGGTAAGCCAGCAACTAAGTTATGATAAAATGGTTCTGTGCTCATGTTGTTTGCATAAGTACTCAAGGGATAATGATACTTTTACATGCTAAGAAGCACTGTATTTGTTCCATGAAAATACAAAGCTTACAGGTTATGACCACGTTTTCATGTCATTTTGAAAATGGATTGATTTTGAAATTAGTAATCAAATAATAGCACAATAAATAATGTTCAAATTATATTTGGTTCTCTGTCATAGATGATATTTGCACATTTTGTTTTAAAATAAGGCATTATTATTATTTTTATTGAAAATAGCTTTTTATACAATATATTGTGATTCCAATGTCTCCTTCCCAATACCTCTCAGATCATCACCACCTCTCCATCCAACCAAATCCACATCCTTTCCTTCTCCCACTAGAAAACAAACATCTAAAACAAAATAATAAAATAAATAAATTAAAAATAAACAAACCAGAATAGGACTGTACAAACAAACAGAAAAGGGATCCAAATAAAAAGCACAACAGATGTAGAGATGCACCCATTTACACACACAGAAATATTATGAGAACACAAAATTGAAAAATATACAAGCTAAAGACCCGTGATATATTTTACAATCCCAGAAAAAGCATTATGAGACAAAACAAACAAACAAAATATCTAAAAATGCCATTGAGTTCATTTTAAGTTGTCCATCTACAGCTTGACATGAGGCCTGCCCATAAGTGTGGTTTGTACCCCAGTGAGATGCCATTGAAAAAGAAATTAAGACATTATGTTTAGTTTTTTGTTAATTTTCTTTTCTTTTCTTTGTTTTTATTTTGGCCATGTTCTGCTGAACTCATTAGTCCACTATATGCTCTATGCTTTGCATTTCTTACCTCTGTATTAACCATTGCTATCTTTAATTTTATAATAGCCAAAGAGTTGTTGGGGTGATACTCCTTTGTTAGAAGATCATAGGATTGCCTTTGCTGTCAACAAAAACTGTCATTCTTTCTTTTAAACCCTTTCCATCATCCAGAATCTATTTTCAAAGAGGAACCAAAAGGTACAATGAAAACCAAAGGAGGTGACATATAAGGCAGTAGGAAAAATGCATGGACCAATTTCCCTGGGTGTAAATGATTAGTTGAGTGTTTTCTTTGTTTTTAGCTCTGTTTGTTTTCCATTAGTAAAATGGGGATAATAATAACATTTATCTTGATTGTTGTATCGAAGCAGATAATGCATGAAATATGCATGGAGCAGCATTTAAGAGGCAGCTATGAAATGAAGAGATTTGTCTGAACTATTGTCAATATGGAGAAGAAACTAGAATGTTGGAAATATATGACCTAATAATGAGAAGACAGATGTAATCCCCAAATCACAATAAAAAATAAATATTTCCTTGCAAATAGCTAAATGCATAGTCTTAGGGCTATAGACAAATCAACAAAAAGGGCAAATAAGAGCAAACCAGTTCATGAATCTCTTCTAGACCACTTAATACAAGACACTTATCTGTAGAAAGGGTAATAGAATTCTGGTGTAAATTTTAATAATTGCAGCAGTGATTACCTTCAGATCCGGTGAGTCCATTATTGGCTGAACAATTCTGGAGACGCTCGTTAAATGGCCCATGGAATGAATCAGGGATGGAATTAACCTATCTTTAGTTCCCTAAAGCTTATGTTCCATGAAGGAGTACTCAGATTGCTTTGTGCCTACACCTTGATCCATTTGGGGGGAAAATTAGGACTTAAGCCCAAAATTCTACGTGAACTGACCCTTAAGTAACTAAAAATGAAAAGGGGGGAAGTGCCAGCATTAGAAATTATTTTAAATAACCACCAACTTTCTCCCACACCCATTTAAGTGCAGATTATCACTGTCTGTGCCCTTGATATCGGATGCCAGTAAAGGCAGCTGCCCTGTCCCGGTCTGGAAATTCTCTGCAGGGGATTCAGCAGGAAAATAGGTATTTTGTGCAATGGAAGGATAGGTACTGGGTTAATAACCACTATTTTTTTCAGAGATCTAGTGAAATTTAAACAGTCTTAAATGCTTAGAATGTTGTTCATTAAACGTGGACACTGAACTGGATTTGCTGAATTTGTTAGAATATCTCTAATTATATTCTAAGATATATAAATCTTTGTGACACACACACACACACACACACACACACACACACACACACACACACACACACACACACACCATAGGGAAAGTAGGCACTATTTCTTTAGAAGGGTTTTTTTTTTTTTTTTGTTTTTTTTTTTTTGTTTTTTGTTTTTTGGAAACCTCTTTGAATCATTTCATTTTTGGAAAATTACCACTTATTAATTGTGAAATATCTCTTAAGATATTGTAGAGTCATTGAATCTGGGTGTGTATGAATCTTTGCCAAATCATTTTATAATCTGTACTTTTACTGTTAGAGCAGTTGGGCAGCCTACCCATCTTCAATTGACTATTCTTGTCAGAAAGCTTTCCTTGATGTCCAGGTGTAATTATTCATTATACCACCCACCAGCTACTCTAATTATATAAACAGCATCATACTGTTCAGATCCAATCCCTTCTCACCATTGTGGTACCTATTCCCAATCCAACTAACTGAACACTTTCTGTGCATTGGTCACTGAAAAGCACCGTGGGTGTTTCTTTAGCTTCTTTTTGATATGCTCCATTGTTTATAAAAAGCGATACATTACCCAGACAATGAAATTCTGGGTTTAGTGTGATTAAACCATTACATAGGCAGGAATATCATCTACAATAAAAGTAAGATTGTATTAGTGTTTTTGGCTGACTTTTCAGGATTGACTCTTAATGAACTTGAAGCCAATTAAAATTTGTTTATTTTACTCATAGCAGAGTTCTGTCACATAAGCTCTCTTGAGCATTATTAGAGTTATTTATTTGGTAATCAATTGACTCTCAACTCTTTGGTCTAACTGGGGTCTCATAAGACAGAATTACTATGTAAAGAGAAATAAAGAGAGATTTGTCTCATCCCTGCCTGTTCTGGATAGAGTGCCATAGCTACAGAAGATATTTGTACATGCTGCCAAGGGACTTCCAGTTTTCCTCTCCACTGCTTGTCACATTATGGATCACCTCCTCTAGTCTCATTTTATTCCAGTATATAAAGCACAAAAACAAAAACAGAACTTTCCAACTTGGACTTTACATGGGGATTTTGGTCTTAGTTTACCTCAAGGACATGTAAAGGCCACAGTGAAATCAATGATGCCAAAGTGTCATTGAGAAATGTTTTTTATTACTATCTTTGCCTTTTCCTAGTCCCATTTTCCTATATATCTTTCTCTAAATAATCAAATGTACAATTGTGTGCTGATTGCCACTGACATCTCATTATATTTAGGCCATCATTCTCCTATCAGATTTTGGGTTTTTTCTCTTCTGTCATTTAACATAGGTGTTATATTCCCTATTGCCAGTCAGTCTGTTATCAATTACCAACCATGGTAATATATGTCATACATGGAAGAATACTCAAATCTAGTTTCTATTTCTGGCTGAGTCTGCCTCCTGTTTGATGACTTCAGACAGAATAACACATTTCCTACAATAACTAGTCTAGCTCTTCCAATTTATAGTCAGGAAGCTAAAATTTCTAGGAAATGGAAACATCTGGCTTTATTTCTTCTAAGTCATTCAAGAAATTTCATATCAAGTTAGGTTGATATAAACATGCTTGTATTGCCATGGATGATCTATCACCAGTGAACTAAAACATGTCTTACTCCTTTGTAGGAGGTTTAAGACGGCACCCTTTATCTTACTTGTCAAAGTTGTTTTCTTATAAGCTTCATATGGCTAAAAGGGAACCACAGATTAATTTGGAGCTGCAAAGCCTTCAGGTATAATATTCTATTTGGTTGATTTTTATGAATGTAAGTAAGAACTATACTATCAGCAGGTTTTCCCATCTTGATAAACAGAATTCGACAATAATGGAATTTTAAAAAGACAAAAAAAGGTTCAAAGGACTGATTCGGTGTCTTTCAGCTACGGTGGAAGAGCTACTGAACCCAGAAAGACTCATATATCCCCTGATCACTGATCTTCCAAGCATTGATTTATTACATTCTCTCTACCAGCTGTTTAGAGGTTACAGAAAACACATCAGGCTTTGCTGGTGACCCCAAGTGCTTTAATTCCTATGCATGCATATTTTAACATTATTACAGAAAGGTTTCATTTGCAATTTACAGGCTGAGTAGCAACCAGTCCATTTCTAAGAGGTCAGTGCTTTCACCATGCCTCCTAGTGATGGAATTATAGTTTAAACAGCTGGAGCTCATTCCCAGGAGGGACGCTGGGGTATGGTTCCTTAACGGCAGAATAAATCCATCAGACATATTTCATGTGTCTGATAACATTAATAGATACCAGGACTGTTTAAATATTTAATGAACTCGCTGAGAAGCTGTTTACCAAAGGGGGAGGCTATCAGAAGGGACAGTCACATCATTTTGATCTATAGTGATAACAAGAAAGCTGAAATCTCAGCCAATGATGCCTCTTCCTTGTTGCAAACTCCACTACAGGAACCTGTTTGCTACAAGACATGTTTCATTCCCATTGTGTGCAAGGGAGTGTTTTCAGTTTTGCAGCTGAAAAGTTAATCATTTCCATGTGGATCCCTACTTAATAGAGATGCCAGGAGTCACAGCAGAGCTTTCAGTTGGGATGGAGAAAACAAGAGGGAAGGCAACTAAAGACACGCAGAGCAAATAAATGGTGTGCAGGGCACACAGCCGGAAAGCTCTTGGCTGTGTTAACGAGTGAACACTGATTGGGAAAGACAAGAGCAGAAGAAAGCAATCCAGGGTGGCTGCCTTTGAGAATGGCCTGCTGGTGGACATCTTGATAGTCTTTCTTGCTTGAAGTAGATAATGCACAAAACAAAACCACATTCTAGTTCTTGGGATATGTTTACTTTCCTACAAGGGCAATTCAATTTTGATTTGCTACAAAACTTTGCTAAAAGGAGATTGGTTGGGCTGAATAATGTATTATTCTGTAGTTTCAGATACCAATTTGGTCATACAAAAATGCAGTAAGAACTGTTTCAAATGGAAATTTCTAGGACGCAGTCTTCTGGTACCACCAAACATACATGGTACAAATAGTTTATAAAACTAGGTTTCTTAATTTTTTTACATTTATTTATTCATTTACTTATATTTTATCATATTATTTATTTTCATCTGTTTTTCATTGGTGTATGCCTGCATTATGGGAGCATACATTGAGGACCAGCCACAAGACCCCATTCTCTTCTTCTGTCATGTGGTTTCTGGGGTCTGAACTCAGATCACTATAGGATTCAGGTCATGCTTGGTGGCGAATGGCCCTCTTACTGAGCCATTTCACCAGTTTCATTTCACAATTTTTAGAGAATTTTTCTCAATAGAATTGATTTTTATGTTAATCCTGGTCTCCTTATGGGATTAAGGCATACCCAGGTCCGGTGCATACTTCTTTGGTCTGGGTTAACATAAAGTAAACTCAACCAGGATTGACTAGAATGAATTAACAGAGTTGTCTAGACCACGTTGAAAATATTCAGCCATTTGAAGATTTAACTTTAAATCTGAGCATAGATAATAATCAATAAGGCAATCCAAGGTTCTTTGGGGAACAGGAGAGTATCTTGGCTTAATTAAAAATGGATACATTTGGAACATCTCAAATGAATGCCATTAGCATTATTTAGACTGTTTCCTCTCAATTTTGCTCTGCTATAGGTTTGTAATATGTTCTAAGAGCATAAGGAAGCAGATGGCGAATTTCCTGAGTGCACAGTGCCGCTCTACTTTTTGAAGGGTTGTCATTCTCAGAAATGAGAGACTTACACTAGCCTATACCTTTCCAAACAAATCATTTTCAAGTATATAAATAGCATAATTAATCACAATGGAAATATAAAATGTTTAATCAGGAGCAGATGGACTGAAACAAAGAAATTTTATGCATGAGGCTGTTGGAAGTGTTCAACATTACATCATTTTGATGTGTTTGTAGAAATAGATTTGGGGAGGGCACAGTTTTATTTAGATGTAACTGTTAATATTTTAATATATATGCAAAAAGTGATTAATCAGTTCATCAGCTGTTGTTCAAAAACAGCACTTGAGTCACTAACTGGCCTGCGAGAAGAGTTGGGTGAAATACACATTAACAGGAGAACAGTGTACATTCTTCAAATTCTTCCTTTTGGAATCACCAAGAATAGACTTTGTGTCTGTCCATGGAAATAAACAATATGGGTAGGAGACTATCTGGGAAGATGTGGCTGGTTTAGATCAGGCATGGGTTTTTGATACCGCTTACCATTTAAAGCTTTTCAATGAGTGCATTTTAGGAAAGAAAACCCTGACAGAAAAGGAGCAGGGACCTCCTTTTGGAAATTGGGTCTAGTTTGAACTTAATTCTGCATCAGTAAAAGCTGAAACTAATTTCCAGATGGAATAAATTGGTTCCAGCATTTCTAAAAGTTTGGCCGGCATATTGCACAGCTGAAGTTGATCCTCTCTCAGAACTGTTACTGAAGGAGATTGAAAGGGGGGTGGGAGGACTTGGTGGGTAAGCTTTCCCCAGAGGTCTCAGAACTGGACATTGCCTGCTTCAGCTTTCCATTTCTCTGAGTTGTAAAGGCCAGAAATTCTGATCACGTCACTGATTCTTTTCAAACTTCACCTGTGTCCATCTGTGAAGGTGATTCTCCTTAGCAATGAGAAATCTGAAGTTGTAGATATGACCATCAACACATTTGCAGTCAAGTGAAGTGGGAAGATGATGAAAAATGGAAAGGCATTGTCTTAGAAAATATAGAAGAGAAAAGAAAGGAGGAAGAGCATCTGACTACACATATCTGAACTAATTTTGAGATATCCTCAAACACTTCCCTCATTGGCATCCTTAGAGCATCACCATATCATGAAGGTTTAAAACAGTGGTTCTTAACCTCCCTAATGCTGCAGCTCTTTAACACAGTTCCTTATGTTGTGCTGACCCTCAACCAGATAATGATTTTCATTGTTATTTTATAAATGTAATTTTGCTATTGTTATGAATCACAATATGATGTCTGATATGTAGGATATCTGTTATGTGACCTACTGAAAGGGTCATTCCACTTGTTGAGGACCTATCTGTTGATTCCTGTCCTAACCAAGTCAATCTAGAGAGAGCGCTACAAATTCAGGTGCAGAAGATTGAATTAATTGCAAAGCTTTCAAAATATTTTGCAACTATATTTTCGTGTAGAGTACATGTTCTTGTGTGTGTGCGTGCATGTGCGCATATACAGGTATATACACCTCTCTCTCTCTCTCTCCCTCTCTCTCTCTCTCTCTCTCTCTCTCTCTCTCTCTCGTGTGTGTGTGTGTGTGTGTGTGTGTGTGTGTGTGTGTGTTGAATGCCTTCTTTAATAACTTTCCACTGTTTACATTTTATAGAGGCAGGATATCTTGCTGTGCCACCCAAATGGGCAGTCTAGTGGAGTAAGCCAGCTTGCTCTGTGGATCCCTATCTCTGACTTTGGAATATTAGGTCAGACTTGCCTACATTTTATATGGGTCTAGAGGTCCAAACTATGGTCGTCACGCTTGAGTGGCAAGTGCTTTATTCACCTAATCATTTTCCTAGCTCATAATTCCACTGTTTTAATATCATATGAATGTACTACTAATCTTTCAACAAATTGCAAGATTCTTCAAGGTGAGATTCCTACCTTTATTATTAAGGTTATACCCTAACACAATGTAAGGCATGCAGGAAATAAATATTTTTCCATGAATAAATTAATTTCAGTTATAAATCTAAGAATAATGTACCACAACACAGGGAAGATTGTACAAAATGTCATATAATATACAAACATATTTAAACTCTTAGTAGTAACAGGAAAATGCTTGATCTACATCTCAACTAATGGCCATGTTGCAGTTATAGACAAATAGTCTATTAGTCTCCATCCTCTAGTGCAAAACCTTTTTTCTACTCACAGAGAGCACCAAACCTTCTGAAACCACAGGGCACTAGGCCCAAGGATGATTTGCTGCTCCAAAGTATAAAATATTAAATTGTACATAATCAAATTTAAATAATATATATTCTTAACTGTAGTTTATTTAAATACATTGAGTAAATTGTTTACCTGAAAGAGAAAGAATGATTGGTTCCCCTCATCTTCTCTCCCTATGATTCTAAGGACATATATAAATGATGACAGGATGAAAGGGAAATTTATGTCTATAGAGAAGTCCAGTGACTTCTTGCTAATGATTTCTATGTCATGAGTAAAGTAAAGAAATTTATGAAGAATTTGACATTATTAATGTTGTTTCATTTTCCCATTAATTATTTAATTGTTTCTAGCTGTGGTTTTGCTGAAAATTTAATAGCTCAAGGATGGATTCCACATGTCCATCCTAAGTTTTCCATCTGGATGTACCTAAGATGGTGACTTTTTTTATTTTCTCTTGAAATTGATTTTATACAAATCATGGATGAATTCTGTACAGAAATCCACACAAATATCATAAAATTTCCTTTTCATGACCTATGAAACCTGTCTTATTTTTATCATGAAACCCAGTGTCTCTCTGCTCAAAGATCAGTACATAGCAAGCACGTTACTTCAGTCTCTATGGTCAAACTACTTAGTCAATTAACCTCAGCCCTGTGATAAATTGTATTATTGGACAAAAGACACACTGTGTGTTTAAAACTGTCACACTAATGCTCTAAATAGTTATGATAAACTTGTCATGTCATTTGGTGCAATGAAGTAATGGTATTTAAGGGTGAGTTTTAAAATTTTATTAATTCTATTTACATGAGTATTCTGCTTTCTGATAAGGATGAGAATAACATTATGATGGAATTATGTTTATTTTATTATTTTTGAAACAAAATTTTTTTTCTTAACCCACCTCTGGATCAATTTTATCTGATATAATATATGATTTAAATATAAAAAATGACAATAAAAGTTTTTGACATTAAATTATTTACTGATTCTATAGAAAGACAGAATTCATGACTTTAGTTTTCTCTACAACTATTTCTTTCCTCATCTTAATTTTATCAATTTATAATTCAATCTCTTATTTGGTACAATTTGTGAAGTCAATAGACAGTGTTAATCAATTTTATCATATCATTATTTTATTTATGATATTGAACTTTTCAGGATTTTAGCCTAAGTTGTAAAGACAAAAAATAGCACTAAGAAGACAGCTTATGGAATTCCTACAGTAGGTGCGGAAGTCAGTATGGAGTGGCTCAAATCAATGCTCAGTTTACAGAGTACCTACTATAGATGCAGAAGTCAGGATGATATGGCCCCCATCAACCTTCAGCTTACAGAGTTCTTACTGTAAACTCAGCAGTCACAATGGAGTGCCCCCATGAACTCTCAGCTTCCAGAGTTCCTACTGGAGATGCAGAAGTCAGGATGAAGTGCCCCCCATCAACTTTCAGCTTAACAGGGAGTAAAGCAAGAAAGATACAGGTGCAAGTTTTGATAATCAGAGTGACAAGTACACAGAGTACCAGACTGTAGTTTGTTGTTTTCCGCCAGCCCGTCCGCCACTAGTCTGGCGCGCTGACCCCAAATAATACTCTGAGACTCTGTATTTGATACAATCCTGTTGGTCAGTTACTATTATTGTTCATGGGCTAGCTCTGTCTTAATTATTAACCCATTTCTACTTATCTAAGTATTTCCACGTGCTCATCTTATCAGGGAGCGGTGGGCCCAGCATCTTGCTTCCTCTAGCTCTACATGCTGACTCCTCCTAGTCTCCTAGCCCCACCTATAAAGTTTCCTATTGGCCAACAGG
Source organism: Cricetiscus sungorus (assembly GCA_030556225.1). Lineage (NCBI taxonomy): Eukaryota > Metazoa > Chordata > Mammalia > Rodentia > Cricetidae > Cricetiscus > Cricetiscus sungorus. The sequence continues at coordinate 21,867,269 of JANBXA010000114.1, forward strand.
GCTTTATTAATTAACCTGTATGAGAAACATATATACAGAATAACATCTCCCATCACCAGACAGACAGCAAAATCAAAACAAGAGGCACTGTACTTTGAGAGGTAATAAAACATCAAGATTAAGGACACAATTTCTGGAACCACTTTGCATAACTGTGAACCTTACCTCTGCCATACAATAATTTTAACCTTGGGCAAGCCTTTCAATTGCATTTGTATCTCAATTGAATTTCTAAAATGGATATCATAAATAGTTAACACATAGAGTTGTTGTGATGTTTGTATGAATTAATTAACTTATAGAATATGACTCATTTTATGAACCAAATAAACTTATATTACACAAAAGATAACTTCTCACAGGTTTTTAATAATATCCAAATTTCAGAGATAAGAACAGCATCTGACAAATTCTAGACACACACACTGTTATAAATTTTTGCTTTTAATGTTTAGGCAATAAATTATTAATTGTCATTATGATGCATTTATATTGCCTCCATTTCTCACCTTCTGTAGAAAGATAATTGTGCTCTTTCATTAAAAGCATCATGGAAGAATATGTTGTCTAGCACATCACTGATTGTGTAACAAGGAAGTATTGGTGAGGAAGGACCACATTCTTCCAGTCCACTTATGTCTCCCAAATATATACACAACTGGGGCTGTTGGTAGGAATCATCTTTGCTGAAAACTGTTGTTCCATCCATTAGAGCATATTGAGTCTCTGTGCTTCTGGACAGAGAGCACAACTGAAAACAGAACAGGTAAGAGCTTTAAGTTTTCAAAACTCAAATAGGCTTTCTGTTGGAAACTGCTTACCCCTTTAATAAAGAAAACAGTGTGTATGTGTGCATGCACACTCATGAGTATAAGTATCTCTGAGAGTCCCATGTGTTCATGCATGCCTGTTTGTGTGTCTTCACTCGTTTATTCGTAGAACAATAAAAAAGCAACTTTAACAAGCAATAAACAAGCCTCTGCATTAGTTCCTAAATCATTTTTCAAAGAGAAAACAGTAAGTACTATTTAGTGAATAAATTTAAAAAGAAAGATTCAGCAAATTAAGTGTTGAATTCAAATCAATAAATAGGGCAATCAGTTCCAGTGAAGAGACAGGAAAAAGTATCCATGTCACATTTTCGGTGAAGTTCTGGCTTTGTCATCCCACCCAGAAGCAGGGTCACAACACTTGTGTGTAGGAAAGCATATTGTCAAACAGATTAACCCAGAAAGGATGGGGTCAGTTTAGTGACTGAAACACAGAGCCAAGAGCCTATAGCAAAATGGAAAGATTTGTTCTCCTGACTCATGACAGCAAGGTCAGGCATTTCCTTTGCTAATAGCAGTGACCCACTGAAGAGCAGGCCATTAATGGATGTCTTAAGTTATGGGAAGGAGCTGGGCTTCCCAAATGAATGTTCTTTCAATGTACTAAAAGGAAATAGTTGATGGGCAACCTAAAGCTACAAGAGCTCACGCATTAAAGAGCATCCTTTACTTCTCCAGTGTGCACCCCTCACTTAGTTAAAAGTGACAAGAAGAGGATGGAAGTCCTAACGCATGGGAGAGTGCCACATTCTTGGTTGACAACCCTGGAAGCAAATAGAATTCCAGAGAACATGACAAATTGAAAGGCATTATTTATTAAGACAGGGAGAGGTGAATGAAAATAAGTTTAATTACGTAAGTTCCTATCTGTTGCTAATTTTGGTGAGGTTTGTCAAAAGGGAATTCATTTTCTTGGACTGGCATATGAGTGGCATTATCATAACACAGATAGAAGAGGGGAGAGGGGCAAAGCTGCGGAATTCCCCAGGTTTGGAAAGGATTTTGATGTACACGTTGGATTTCTTGCTTCACTGAATATGTGATGTTAGTGTGGGATCTTCTCTTGACTCTGAAGTATCTATCTTTATTGTGGCTGCAATGAAACTCAGGAGAGCTGTAGCTGAGTACACAAAGCCCAGCTTGTCGTGCCATTTAGTCACAATAGGTTTCTCATTGCAGGGCATCTCGTTCCAATCCCTTGGCCAGTTCCCTATAGGCTAATGGTACTTGCTCTCCTCTGATTAACCAACAACCTGCTTTCTAGATTCATTGTTTTGTTTTTCTCCGTGACCTGTAGTACCATTTCAAGTGCAGAGATGCTCACTGACTTCAAAGGGAGCTTAATAGTGCATAGCAGAAGGCAAGCAACATGGCGGGGAGGTTTCAGCCAGGACTTTCCAAGGTCAGGTTTTCTTTTGTGATTTTCCTGTGTCCATCTCCAACTGCTTCTTCTTTCTATTTGTCAGAAACTAGGGGATATGTGGATCCCTTTCTATCAGCCCCCATTAAAATCACAAGAATATTTCACTGGAATTCTACAGATGGTATAATTATTGCATGGGTTTTGCTACCCTGTTTATGCAATTCCTATCACCTGGCTTGCAAAGGGCTTTCATCAATACCCTGTGGATAAAAATCAGAATTTTATGACAACCTTCATTATCTCTCTCAGATATAAATGTATTAGTAAACAAGATGGAAGAAAAGTATTAAAGAATTTTTTCTTAACACAGAAATGTGTTCAGTGCCTTCTATGTTTCTGATATGATTGTGTTGATAACAGTGAGTAGAAGGGTTTACACCTTCATTTTCCTTTGAGCCTTAATAGTAAGCCCTTCTGAAACAACATTCCATTTATGAAAAATGAGTATGCATGCATGCATGCACAATTTTCACCTATGCCAAAGCAATTCTTTATTATAATGAGATGCAACTTTCTGGATTTTCTGCACAATCAGACTGTAATTAAGCATAGCAAGATGCAGGTAAGTGCATGAGATGCATGTTTAATTAAAAGAGAAAATGCTGGTTAAGTATCAATTTGTATGACATTCAATTTCCAAGGAGGACTCTGAAAGCCACCCCTCTTCCTCGTTTATCTCATTTTATGTGTGTGTGTTTGTATTTGCACACATGTATGTTGTCACACTGAAATGACAGTCTCATTTTATATGCTTGAGTTGCTGTCACATGTACTGCCCCCATCCAAGGAAATGTTGATACATGTTGAAAATCTCCACGGAAAATAAAATGTTCCCATAAATTCATGTAGGGGGAAAAGCAGCTAGGACCCAGCAGGCTGAGTCAATGTATAGCTTGCATATGGAAACAATAACATGATTGTTTACTCACTGGCTTAATGAGATTCACTCTCCTAATGGCAACGTGGAAAATGTGAGCAGCAGATGCTGTGCCCAGAGCAGAGAGAACAAGGAGAGGTCTAGAGTAAGGAATTTATCCTGACACTAGAATGTAGTGTAATTCTTCAGTTTATTAACGTGGTTGTTTCGGGGGGTTTTGTTTTGTTTTGTTTTTCAGAAAAAAAAATGCTTTGATGTCTACAGCTTAAATTTCCATATTTTTATAACAGTTCAGCAACAAATTTACATATTTCCTGGAATCTGCAGATATAAAAGCGGTAAAACACTGCAGGCATTATTAGACAGTAGATTATAACCCATTACTATTGTTTCAATTAGCAATGTAAAAGTGACCTGCAGTGTTCAGATGACCCACTAATGGATTTAAACGCTTTCAAATATTAATGTAGGTTTTCTAAAGATGAATCCCAAACCCATTATTCCTGGAACAACTATGAGCTGAAAGCTGGCAATGACTGTGCATTATGTGGAGAGGCTCATGGTTAATTAAATGAATACCTAGCATTACACTCTTCACTTTAGTGCTACAAAATTATTTCTCATTGATTTTTACATTCTGAGTCCATGATTCAATTTACTTCTGCAATTTGTGTTGCCGTGTCAATAAAAGGGAACTGCTCAAAGATGCAAGCATTTGAGACTGATAAATACATTAAGATCCAACGAAAACTGCAGGTTTTTCCATTGTTTTTCTCTATTGAGACATCATTTGGAGCAGTATTTTGTAATATATTATTAATACAATTTTTGTTTGCTTCCATCTGCTCTCTTCTCCCCCTTTCTATTCAGGAACTGGAATGTTAGAGATTGCTTGAGGCTGAGTAACCTGTTTTTTAGCTACAAGTTGTCTCACTATCAAGAACAAAAGCATCATCAACACAAATCTGCTACTCCATGTAAAATGAACTAGAAGGCCAGATTCTTCATCGAAGGCAGGATGGGGAAAGCCTGGATGTGTGTTGATTTCAGGGAATTGATGACACTACTGTTTGTTAAATCAGGGAAGGTAAAAAACCAAAACCAAACAAACAAACCTGAACAGGCATATCTAACTCCATTCTCAGATGGATGAAATGGAGATACAGTTTGCTATATTTATGCAGTGCACATTTTATTCCAAAGTCATAGTTCACATTTTACAATTGAATTTGAGTGTGAGGCTGCCCTTTGCAAGCTTGCTTATGTCAGTTTTGTTAAAATCTGAAGCTGTACATTGAGCTGTGGTCTAAGCCCCACGTTTTTAAATTCCAAAATGTGTAACTTCAACTTAATGGTTATCTTTATCTAAAGCATTATTAGATGTGTAATTTTCACAAGATTTTTGAAAGTGTTTGCTACATACTGGAACCTTAACCTTTCCTTAGGAAGGTGGATTTGTTTGTCCAATGGGACCACCATTGAATTTTTACTAGGATTTCCTCATCAGCATTGATGATTCCCAAATGATTGCCCCCATGAAGGTTATCCCTAAACCACATCTCATCCCATACTGAAATTTGCATTTTTGTTTTAGACATGATGAACAATACCAGAATCTCAACAAAGAGGCGAGCTCATTTTCTCACCCATTTTGTAATGTCCTTTGTTAAGCTATGACCTTTCCTATTGAGCTGAATTGCTGACTACAATTTGAGTTTGCTATCAAAATGAAATACATTTGATATTGTCAATCAATAATACATTTGGTATTGAAAGAGGACCCTATGGTAGTTAGCAAGTGAATAAAAATAACCAAAATGTAGAACATTATTAATGGATAGCTCCCCTATTAATGATGAATGTTGATTTAAACAATTAACTTTTCACCCCCTATCAACTTCTCATATTGACAAGAAAGAATATTTAATAGTGGTAAAAGAAAATGAAGCCCATGCCTGTATGGATGTACTTGTACAGCTTATGGTACCTAAATTGATTCATTAATCTAAAGGTACTTTGAATATTTTTCCATTTTAAAAGTTTTGTACACTCTTGCCACATATGAAACTCGACTTTCAGAAACTAAGCTTTAAGAAATAATTATGAATATATAAAAAAGTTGGCATGGTTTATTTAAGTGGTACTTGTGAGTCTAATGGTATTGTTTCTGAGAATAAAAATGTATTTCAGGGACTAATATTTACAGCACACTAGTATGATTAAGTATCTCTTAATAATTTAAAATAAAGTAAAGCAACATTTAATGATACAGGGAGACATTTAGGATATGTCACAATTGGGTAAAATGCATCACACACGTGACTTTGTCAACTGACCAAACAGAGTATTTGTGGGATTTGGAGGGGGGGGCGCTGGTAGGGTTCAAGACAGCCCTAGCTGTTTAGAACCCTGTAGACTAGGCTGGCCTGGAACTCAGAGATCTGCCTGCCTCTGCCTCCAGATTCCTCGGATTAATGGTGTGTGCCACCACTGCCCAGTGACTTATTTGTGCTGAATACATTTCAAAGGATTAGAATTACAGACTGAACTTCTTTTTTCTTTTTATCTAAAAGTAATTCATTCTAGGAGGAGTTGGGTTTGGGGAAAACCTGATCAAAACACATTGTACAAAAAAGTAAATAAAAGTGGCTCACATTCACCATAAAACACTTTTAAGTGTTGTAAAAACAAAATTATACTATTTGTGAACCCATATATAGATATGTGGAAAGATTGGGCAGATTGGGAAAAAAACATACCAAAATATTAACAGATTTTTCAAGGAAGTGTTATGAATGATTCTTTTCCTATACTTTCAACTTGTATTACTTTTATGGGTAACATATATTTTTGGTACATAACAGTTGATTGAGGAGTGCTCTTTAATCACCATACTCACAGGTAGCCTATTGAAAGATGTCATTGTAACCCTGAATGTGGAAAAGACAGAACTATTAGAAATGGCTACAACAGGAAAGACTACTGTTTACCTGTCCAAACAATTGCATCAGGAGCCTAGCTCCTCAGAGAACTAGCCCGGGAACTCTGAGCAACCCATTTAACATCTCCATATTTTAGTTTTATCACTGGAAATGGTCAAAGGAGAAAGAAAAAATGCCTGGGACCATTGTTTCTGGATATTCAGTTGCAGCAACTAAGTAGAGAAGAACAAATGCTTTAACACGTCACAAATCCCTCATGCCTAATCCAGGTCACTGCTGAATTCACTGCCTGGGGCTCTACACTCTTAAAATCCAATTCAGTGTTCCCCTTAAGACACCACTTCAAATAGTTTTGCTATCAAAGTGAAATATGCTTTACTGGAAGAGAGCTGAGCAATTAGTGGTAAGCCATGACCATCATACTTCCCCAGTAACTAGTCAAGTGTCACCTCTGAAGTCAGAGCCTTTGCCTGCAAAGGGCCTATGTTATCTCTTATACATCAGTCTCTGATAAATTTGTAGGCACCCAATTGGTTCTCAAGGTCAAACAAATTGATAAGACACACTCAGAGGAGCATGTCAAAAACTATATACTATACTTTTAAGAAATTTTATTTACTCTACTGCAATAAAATAGAAACAACTAATACAGGTTAAAGCAATTGGCTACCTGAGATTGTATAATATTGAGTTAATCATTTATCTACTAAACCTAAATTGTGCTACTAGAGGGCTGAGGTCCTTAGATGCTAGGGTCATTACATTGGGTGGCCAGCAAGCATAATTCTATCCCACATGGAAATCTTAAGGATTTTTGATACATTCACTCTGACTTTTTCTTCTACAAGAGTGGGAGAATGAATTGCTGAGTGTTACCCACTCGGGCAGATGTCAGGGTTAACCTGAGTTGACTCTATTGTATTTTTCCTTAAAAGCCTAGATGATTTTATTTTTAAATAACAAAGTACTGATACACTATTAAGTCAAAGTCATTAAAGACACATTACCTGCAGTACTATGGTTATAAATTGTGTACTAAATGATACACATGGCAACAAGCTAACCAATAGGTCTTAGATCAGCATTTACATATACATTTGAATAGAAAACCTCGACTCCACATGTGACTGGTTTTTCAGTGATGTTTTGCAGAGGAATGACCAGAATGACAATGTTTCCTCTTGGCTGGTATCAAGGCACAGCAATTGTGCTGCTCCTTGGTTCTTATAATAATCATAATGATGATTGTTGCGTGCCTACCTCGACCGGCAAGGAAACACACTCTTCTTCAAGCAGTTTATTCAGGATCCTTGTACATCAGCTTCCTCTGCTCCCATCAGCTTACGCTTCTCCCATCAGCTTCCATTGCTTCTCTCATCAGCTTACACCTCCCCCAGCCCCAGCAAGCCCTTAAATGTGCTCACAGCCCTATCAGCTCATGCCACCTGGTGATCCCAGATAGGCCACAGAAGGAGGAAGCACACCAGATCCATCAAGCACTTCCAAATAAGGCTTGTTTACAGCTAATCGCGAACTACCTGGCATCCAGCCAGGCACCATCTTGGGGCTGTGGCTTCCCACAGATGATGATGATAATAATAATACCAATAATAATAAAACACCTGGTCAGAGCATGCCAGTCATTCATGAAAAAGAAACTATAGAGTTGACACAGATCTGTAGTGTGTGCCTCTCATTACAGAATAAGAGAACATTATCAATGGTCGGCTCTTCATTTGAAATGTACAGTTCAGGATAATGTCATGAATTAGACTTTCTCCATGTTACCTGGGCATTCCAAGTATTTTGTTATTACCTCTACTGGGGCACAGAGGTATAATAACAAATAAACTTTGAAGTAACTACAACATGAATTAGTAGGGGGAGGAAAGGGACATAAAAGAAAGGTAGCTCATTTCACAATGAAGTAACTGTAAGGGACATGATTTAAACATTCCTTTGCTTCTAAACATTTTACAAATTAGAGTATAATCATTTTATCTGAAGTTCTCTAAGATTAACTTACATCTAAAAGGAAAATATATCTGCTGTTCCATGCTATAAAAGCTATAAAATATAATTGGATAGTGAAAATTCAATGGGAATTATTACAGCTGTAAAAAATTAGAACCCGTTAACTAGTATAGATTTTTGGAATTTACTATCTAAGTTAGGTAGTGAATGCATTATGAAGCTATGTAAAAGTTATCTAGTGAAATACTTCTTCAAAAGATGACTCAATGAGATGACCATAGGTCACCAGGAAGACACTGAACCAAGAAAGCGAGGAGAAAGGTTTTTCAAAACAGAAATAATTGAATAATTGATAGTAGAAAATCACAAAGGACAGACTATGTATTTGCTATGACTGATGGCATAATTATCTTTGAAGTTATATAATTTCATTTTCACAAGAGGAAGTGCATTCTACATAATACAATCAGAAAGTGCAAACTGCATTTTGTGCCAAGCTTGTTGTGTGTTTATTTTCCTTGTTACAGCTTCAAACTAGCCCCAGCTTCTTACCTCTAATCACAACAAGACTGTTTCTGGATTAATTATGTCTCAAGTTCTGAAGATGAGTAAACCACTTACACAGGGAATTTGACTTGCATTGATCAGGGAAAGAAGAACAAAAAATAAATAAATAGATAAAAAGAGTAACAATATCTACCTGTCGATTAACCATTTATCTGACCAACACCATAACTGCTCTTCCAGGCACAAGCACCCAGCTTATGGACTACAAGCAAGATGACCTTCAACAGAATAAAACAACTACAAATTGGCTCTTTATTTATCGCAAACAGGAAGACTGAGAACTCTCATTGCACTGAAGGTATCAGCACCCTTAGAGACAGTGGTGAGGAAAACTGCTAGAAAGAGACAGCAGTCTTTCCAAGAGCCTGACTGGGCAACATAACCTTCCATCCAGCTTAAGAAAAAAATCAATTCTTTAGCTTACCCTTGCAACTTTAATTGCAAGAGGAAAAATGACAGTGGGTGTGAAAAATGTGTAATTTACTTTGGCAATTGAATAGATGTATAGTATATATGTACACACACACACACACACACACACACACACACACACAAACACACAAACACATACTCACTATGGAAAGTATAGTAACCTTGTCATCTGAACCTCCGTTTTTAACAAATCCTAAAGCCCAAGTTCACACACATTTACATACGATAGTGTTTTACAAAAGAGATAATTGTAAACAAAAACCTTATTGGGTCTACATTATCAGGGTTCCCAGAGGCTACTGAACAACAACTCACATTGTGTGAGATTTTTATCTGCCTATTTTGAGGCTATGGGGAAGCAAATGTAGTACCCAATATCACTGCACTTCTTAGATTCTAGATACTAAACTGAGAAATGATATATCAACACGGAAGTCCTTGCTGCTGGGGCCTCCCTTTTCAGAACTTTACACTTTGATGCTAGATTGAATTAGTTCTATGCAGTTATCTGATCTCATCTCAATGGCTATTTCTAGTTACAAATCTCAAATTTTCAAGTTCCTGTGTTAATCAACAGTACCTCACTTCATGTGGTAGCAATAGAACATCTTCATTTCTCTCTTTTTTCCTCCATTTTTTTTAAATTGAAAAGAGATACATCTCTCATATACATCCTCATACATATCCTCACATCCTCACTATAGTTTCTCTTCCTTCCCCTCCTCCCAGCTACCCCTCCTCCTCTCCGCTCCAGATCCACTCTCCTTTTGTTTCCTCTTCAAAAATATCAGGCCTCCAAGAGACAACAGTCAATCAGGAAAAACAAGATACAATACAACGAGGCAGAAGTCCCTATATCGAGGCAAAACAAGGCAATCCAATAGAAGGAAGAGTCCCAAGAGCAGGCAAAAGAGTTAGATATACATCTGCTTTCACTGTGTGTGTGTGTGTGTGTGTGTGTGTGTGTGTGTGTGTGATTTTTTTTACTTGTTTTTCTTATTTTACAACATATCGATCCCAGTTCCTTCTTCCTCCCTCCTTTCCTCCCTCTCTTTTACCCTCCCATGCCCCCCCACCCTCCCATTTCATTCCCAACCCCACTCCACAGGGAGGGTGATGCCTTCCAGGAGGGGTCAATGAAATCTGTCAAGTGATTTGGAGTAGAGACTAGGCCCTCCCTCCTGCCTCTAGGTTAAGAGAGTATCTCTCCATGGGGAATGTGCTCCCAAAGTCTTTTTGGAAACCAGGGATACATCCTGGTTCCACTGTCAGAGGTCCCTTAGACGGCCCAGGCCTTCTAGCTGAGACCCATGTTCAGGGGTCTGAGTCAGTCCAATGCTGGTTTCCCAGCTATCAATCTGGGAGGAGAGGACAGCACGTAGGATTAGGAAGATTGAATCAGGGGAGGAATAGATGAGAAAGAGAGAGAGAGAGAGAGAGAGAGAGAGAGAGAGAGAGAGAGAGAGAGAGAGAGAGGCCATAAAAGAGGGAGTCATTATAGGTTTGAAGAGAAAACTGAACCTAGAGAAATGTCCAGAGACCTACAAGACTGACCCCAACTAACAATTTGAGCAACAGTGGAAAGGCTACCATAAATGTCTTTCCCTAATAATGAGATCGACAACTAGTTTATCCACCATTATAGAGCCATCATCTAGTAGCTGATGAAAACAGAAGCAGACACCCACAGCTAAACACTGAGTCGAACTGGAATCCAGATGCAGAGAGGGAGGACAAGACCAGGCTACAGAAACACACAAAGACAGCTGACCTGCTTCCATTGTTAACCGTCCTAGAAAAACACCGAACTAACAGCCATAATATAAAGAGGGCTTGCTTCAGAGCCACACAGGCCCTGTGATTTCTGCTTCAGTCTCTGTGATCCCATATGTGTCCTGCTTAGGTGATTTGATGAGCCATATTCTCCTGGTGTCCTTCATCCCTTCTGACTATGACAATGTCTTCTCCCTCCTTCTTCTGCAGGGTTCCTCAATCTGTGAGGGGTAGGGCATAACTGATACCTTCACCTTGGACTCTCTTCATATAATGTCTGGGAATGGATCTCTGCATCTGCTCCCATCTGCTGATAGAGGAAGCCTCTTTGATGAAAAGTGGACATGGAAGAGAGCTATGAGTATAGCAGAATATCATTAGGAATTATTTCATTGATAATTCCTAATTATTTCATTGATAATTCATTGACCAATCATGTTTAGTTCTATCCTATATCTTGGGGCTATCCCTTTAATATGAACAAAATAACTGACCTGTTTTTAAAAGACAAAGTGGGGATATGGGTGGAGGGCTTGAAAACAGGGAAGGAAAATCTAAAGGCAGCAGCATGTTCCTTAAAGGAATCACTTAATGGGAAAAGCTGAAATTGAGCTGAAGTCCATTGTTAATAAGAAAAAACAGAATGTGTTAGACTGAATGGGACTTTGCCTTCATAGCAGCTTAGTGTATTTGATGTAATAAATTCTCACTTTTCTGTGTTAAATTCTTTCATACAATAGAAGCTTATAAAAAAGAATATAGACTGAGGAGTAAGTTGTATAATGAGATTTAATCTATGTAAAATATGTCCCAGAAGAAATATCCTCTACTTTGATCATATCCCTTGAAACAAGATGCCCTGCTGGAAACCACAATAAAATGAGAGCTTGGGAAAAAAACTCATCTGGCAAGGAAGGTTGCTCTTTCATATTAAAGTTCACCATGCCTACGGTCCTGGGGTGGGCTTAATTAATGTCAGTGAAATCTCTCAGGCTCACTCAGACTTAAAGGCAAAATAGCTCAGAGACTTTCCCTTAGCTTCCTCTCTGAAGTATTCAAGACTAGAGACACCTCCATAGCATGTGCACACAGGCATTTCACACATGTGCCCAAAAAACTGAGTGGCCCAGCCACACATAGTAGCTTTCTGTTACATTATAGAATGTTCTTTACCTGCATCCAGAGGGCTCATAATATCAGCTTATCTTCATGGGCTCATTATCAACATGCTGTAGTGTCAGCAGCTATTTTGTCTCCTGTCATCAGAAACCTCCCCTCTTCATAAATGGACATGGTAGAATTTATGTCTTGCATTTGGTTTCTGTTGGTTACTTGTTATATGCAGAATAAACTTTGTAGCTCTGTCAGGCTAAACTTAAAACCTTCATGGTGTTATTTTCTCTTTTTTACTAAAACTGAAGTCCATTTTAAACAGTTGCTCAATGCATTAAGAGACTCTTATTTTTCTCTGAATGTTTACTGTATCTCATTTCAATCAGATCTACTGAGATTCTGAGCCTCCTTTTAGAAAAATTTAATATGCATATCAATACAATGCTGAGGGTTTTTTTTTTTTTTTTTTTTTTTTGCTGTTGTTCTTCTTGCTTATAGACGAAAAGATTTACCAAGAACAGATTCACAAGTACAATAAGCCAGAAATAGCATCATTTATGCCTAAATGGATGGTCAATGTAGATTCACTAACTTGGAAATGCAACTTCTATCCTGTAAATTGCATATATGACTCTGAAAATACACCACACACACACACACACACACACACACACACACACACACACACACACACACACACACACTTCATTAACATTAGGCAGCTATGTCACACCCGGGAAAGCAATGGCATCTACTTCCAATCCTTGCCCTAAAAATGATAATTTTCATGAGAATTCTCTTTCAATTCCCTCCTACACACACACACACCTTTCTACATATACTGGTGACAGTATTTTGAGCCTATCTATTATTTTCAAAGTTTTGTTATGCAAAATTTTCTAAGTATCTCAGGAATACACAGTGGTCTTAAATAAGGTGTTATTGCAGTGAGATTCTCTGTTGCTTTTGTAGTTTCTAAGACATTCTAACACTATTTAATTAGAAAAGAATTCTCCTCTCTTGAGAACTGGAAACTCAATGAAATGTCAACAATGCTGTCAGTCTGCTTCAGGCTAAACTCATTACACAAAAGCTAAAGGTAAAAATAGTCCAAGAATTCTTTGTCATAACGTTGAGGCCCACACCTATGCCAGAGAAATGATCCCATGAAAATGCCAGATTAGGAAGGCGAGATCTAATAAATTACCCCAGCGCTAGCAATAACTGTTCACTCCTTGCATAGAAATTTGTCTAATTAGTCAAATAGCATCAAGTTTTGCCCAGACCTACCTGAGTACCATGCTCATTGCCTGATGAATTGAGTTCTGAGCCAGCATTCTTTATACTAAAATGTATCTTTCTTCAGCCAAGAAAGAGAAAAAAAAAACATCCTTTGAAACTTAATATAACTAAGCACTGAACAAAAATGCTTTTATCTGAATTATGGAAAATTTGGCATCCATAGTCTCATTCCCAAGAATAATAAAATTTGGCATTTTCTATTGTCTGAGTGTTTATAAAGTCTAAATTTCTTGATTTATTTAAGCAGATAATAGGGAAGAGCAAAGTATAAAAACAAGTGCTATATACTGAAGGCATGTGAGTTGCCTCCTTCCCAAAGATAATGCAAATTAGAAGTACGTAAAGCTTTGTCTGCACCTGGGATCTTTAATGAGGATAAAGAAAAATCAGACAGAGATTCTCCTGGGGAAAGAGAGGATCGTTATTTGAATAACCTGCAGTGAATTCTAATCAATGCGACGTGACTTTGAAAATGAATGTGGTCTTTCAAGCCGCTGTACTTGAGCTGTGATATTAATCATAACTTCATGGTACAGTAAAGCTTATGACAAACGCTTAGCCAGTGGACTAGGAAAAAAACTGGCTTGGATGAGCCAAGAAAATGTAGAAATAAAACAATTCTTTTCCATTCCTCATGGCCAGCCCATTTATTGGTCACTATGTTTTCGTGTCTTTTTTCAAATATCTCAAAAGAGATTGATGCAGATTGCACATCATAGGCATAATTGTTTTCCTTTTTCCATAGGTGACATTTCACATGTAGCTTATTTCCTCACACAGTCTTGGGAATGTTATTAACATCAAATGATACCAGGGAACGGGTGTGCCAGTATGCTAAGGATACATTAAGCAGAACGGAAAACCTCTGAGACCCAGGAGGGAATTTTAGCTCTGCCCATTAGAGGCCTGAATTTGCTGTAAGAGCACCCTGTACCTGAAGAAGGTTGAGTATAAACATAGACGTCTCCTGGTAGGCTAGAGAGAAAGGGAGGCTGACTTAAATAATCATTTAAAAAAATCAGTTATCAAGTGTTTTCTTGCTTAAAAGAAAATGTAATTAGTTTTTGACAAGTTGACATTAAAAGGCTTATTACAGAACACAATGCATTAGAACTAAACTCTCAAGAACACATGAGGAACTAAGATAATAAAATACACATCTTATGGTAATTTAAATAATCTTTGGTCTGGAAGTGATTCCATGGAAGACGTGGAGTGCATTATTTTCCTTGGCTTGATGAAAGTGATGTGCAATATTGGGCGCTGTCATTCTGGTCATTGTTGTGGCTCTAATGTTCTCAAATGAACCACCCGTGATGACACTCACTGTGCTGTTTAGAGTATAAGATTGTCATGCCATTGGCATGTCTCAAAGACAAGCATAATACTTGTAGTGTATATTTTCACAAGAGAAGGGGTTCTTAATTCCAGGTATAATTGAGATATAATTGAAGGAGGATGCAGAACAGTACACCGAAGCCTAAGGGCTTCCCAGAAAGATAGATCAGTTCTAAATGTACTCTTTATTTTTTAAATAAAATTTAAGAAAGAAAAGTCTCATGACACATCGTTTGTTTCTTCTCCTGCTTCAGTGCACAAGGCAAATTATCATGGACATGCAAATGGAATACATATCAAATGTGAGAGAAATATACATCTAGACATACATGTAAATATGAGCAAAACAAATATGATACTTATACAGATTATATGAAATGCATACATATATATATATATATCCATATGTGATGTAGGTAAATGGGGAATTACAATTTTAATGTCATAATCTATCACATAATCTATGGACCTTAAAACAGATTTTAAGTCTCATATGAGTGCTTGAATAATTTTTTTTACTAATTATTCCTAGTCAGTCATTACTTATGCAATCCTAAACTTTGTATTTACATATGAGTTTTAAACTTCTAACCCCAATTCTGATGTTTCCCAGCAAGCTTTGGCTCTTTTTGTGTCCTAAGAAAGTAGACAATAGGAAAGGGTCATATTTATTTTATTGATTTTCAGAGGTGAATGTAACATGATAAAAGACCCAGAGACTGATATTGCAGTTCCAGCTTCAAGCCAAAAATCAGAAAAACAAAGCAGCCAGCCACTAGCTCTACTTCAGCTCAGACCAAAGGGGCCATCCTCAGACTGCTTCTGACTTCACTGCTCCTCAGATTCATTCAACTGCATTGTTCTCCTCAATGTCACTAGTGACTACTTTTGAGACGGACTGCCTTTCTATCCTCAATGTGGCTGGAGAATGAACTCCAGCTCCGAGACCCTGTTTCAGTCTTAAATATATCTCATGAGTCCTGGGATTAAAGGCGTGTGAACCCAAATGCTGATAATCATCTTTGTGTAAGCTGTTTCTCTTTAAGACTAGATCAGTCTTGTGTAGCTCAGTGTGTCCTTAAACTAACAGAGATCTGACTCTCTCTTAAGCTTGAGTCCTGGGATTAAAGGTGTGTACCACCACTGGCTTTGCTGTCTGAATCCTCAGGCAAGCTTTAATAAATCATACATGACATATCACCACAGATAAAAATTCAAGATGCACGTTCATATGTTAGCTTTATTGAGCCATTGGATTTCCAGTGATTTCTTTGAATGTTATTGCTATATCTTTGATGATGTTTCTAGATGTGATTGACCCTGGAATCAGGGAGCTGAGTGAAGCAGATTGATCTGACTAATATGGATGTGTGTCTTGGTCTGTTTTCTATTACTGTTTCTAAATACCACAGGCTTATCAACTGAAAAAGAACTGAGAAGTTCAAGGTCAAGAGATGTCACCCGGTGGGAACTCTTTTGCTGTTGGAGATTCTCTCCATCATAGGTCATTCATTATATGGCGAAATGATGAAACTAGCTTTTAAAACAGATCCATTCAGCTACCCATTAAGACATGAAGCCATTGAGCCATGAGTGTACTAATCTATTTATGAGGAGTAAAGCTCTCCTAACTCAGTTCCCTCATAAAGAGCCCACCTGACACTACCTGTTAATATTTTACAAAGCGGATGAAGTTTCAACTTGAGTTTTGACAGGGACATTCAAACCATAGTCATGGGCTTTGTTTAGATAAGGAATCAAATAAGAAAAATATACAGAGAAAGGGAAAAAGTTCTGTGTCTCTCTGTCTCTGTCTCACCCTCTTTCCCTTTCTCCTTTTTCTTTCCTACCTCCTTCCCGACATGCTGAGCAGGAGCATTGGTCCTCTCTTGTTCCCAGACTGAGACTTGCATTCCTAACTGTCTTAGTTCTCTGGCCTGTAGGCTCAGAATGGAACTCTGCAACTAGCTCCCCAGGTGGATGCATGTGTACTTATGAAAGAGTGTGCCTGGGTGTCCTACTGGTTCACTTTCATTTAGAACTCTAGTAATAGTGTCTTAGGAACATGTGTTTACTTTCTCAACTTATTCCAAGTGGTGAGTGACAGAACCTTGAATAATGACAATTCCTTTAACTTTACTATTTCATGTGTTCAAAACTCAAATTTAATGATTCGTAATGTACACACATCCTAATTCATGTTTTAAGTGTTCAGTTTGGTGCTTATTAGTGAATTTGCTTCATTGCACAGATATAATTGTAATCCAGTTTTAGGATATATCTCTCCAATAAGAAATCTTGTGCCCATTTATAATTTATCTGTTTCTACCATCATTCCTAGGCAACCATTAGTCTATTTCTGTCTCTGTAGGTTTGCCTTTCCTGGATATTTTATAAAAGGTGCCTCATAGAATATGAGGCTCTTTGTGTCTGTTTCATTCCACTTAGCAAAATGTGTTGAACGCTCCTTCATGTTCATACCTTATGCTCTTGTAATGTCATCTCTTCCTCTGCATTCTACTCATTACTTCACCTTTATCGGCAGTTTCTATTTTGATTTTTACTTAAAATGAGAGACAAAGAGCTGTATCATAGTAACATGGGGGAAACGATGCTGGGACTGGCAGAAAAAGGACCTGGATTTGACTGCACAAGCAAGGCAATTCTCTCTCAAGAGCTTCACCTGTAAAATGATGCTTACTGAGAAAACCCAAAGAAGACAGTACTTCCAAATAGCACTCGTCAAGTTCCCAAACTGGTAGCTTATCATTTGTGTTATAACAAGATAAATTTAATGACTTGAGTTTTTACAATGCAATAGGCCTTCCATGTGAGGCCTTTTCCTGAGTTTAAGGAAGAAAGATTACTCAACCATCTCAACTATGATAAGGAAATTGAGATGACTGTGTTCAGGTCACCATGCACTGAGCAGAAGTGCAAGTTTCTATGGGTAAAATGGCAGTGGAAAAATCTTACCACCTATTCCAAAAACCCATTTAGAGGAGCTTGAGATAGTGACCCACAAACCTAAATTTCATCGGCTACGTACGAAACACTCATGCTGTCCTTCAAACAGGCAAATGCCAAGGCTTATAGACTGGAACTAAGTTACTAGCATTACTACTCTGAAGGTAATGTATGTGTATCTGGAAAATTAAAAGCCAGATTTTAGTGAAATGGTTCTTTAGTTGTTGGCATGTACATGGCAAACATTTGATAACCATGCATCGCATCCTCAAGAGTTACCAGGAGTTTCAGGTACTTCATAAGGACCATCTTCTGCTCTCTTCTGGTGACTCCGAGACTTAGGTGAGGGTATGCTTTCCCAGGATTCTTTGTTGTTTGACATGGTGTTGGGATGATTTATTATTCAGGAAATTGGAATAGAAATATCTTATGTTGTTTCTGGGTGATATTTCAAAATGTAGCCTATATGAATAGAAAATTCAAGACACACTTAACATTGTTGATAAGCGCAGCATTAATGAGTTGCAAAAAAAGTAAAACGACAATTTGGGTGTTGGATAATGTCATGGACTGTCTACCAGCTCATACTCTTTTTTAAGGCAAGGCTTTGCTAGCACAGGCTGCTTTGGGATCTACTATGCATTCCAGCCTGACATTGAACTTGCAGTCTTCTTGTCAAACCTAAGATTGTGACTAGCAGCACATGTCCTGGCTTGCCCCTTAGGTTATTATGTAAAGGAAACCAATTTTTATTTTTTAATGTATTAGTATTCACATTTCTGTTACATAGTGAAACTAATAACCAATATACTAATCAAATTATCATTCACTGTTTAGAAAACTAAGGTATATAACGCTTGACTTCTTCTGTAATTTCTAAGGATTTTTCTCTTTGAACATGTCATTTTCCTACGGATAAGATGGTTCATTTACCATCTTTCCTCTGGTGGCTGGCAGCCACCACCATAAAGGTTGAGCTATGCTGTTTCAGCTGGTACAAGATCTAGCCCAGACATGGAAAGAGCTATACCAGGACTTAAGGGAAAGTTTTCCAGTTAATGCAAAATGCAAATCCTCTTTCCCTTCAAGAAGGAATCATCAGCAGATAAGCCGATTGTCATCTACAGAAG
Organism: Cricetiscus sungorus; assembly: GCA_030556225.1. Taxonomy (NCBI): domain Eukaryota; kingdom Metazoa; phylum Chordata; class Mammalia; order Rodentia; family Cricetidae; genus Cricetiscus; species Cricetiscus sungorus. Next base: position 21,885,937 of record JANBXA010000114.1, read on the forward strand.
AAAACACACACACACACACACACACACACACACACACACACACACACACACACACACACACACACACACACACACACACACACACACACACACACACACACACACACACACACACACACACACACACACACACATACACACACACACCACACACACACACACACACACACACACACACACACACACACACACACACCACACACACACACACAAGGACAGATGGAAGAAATTCAAAAGAAGAGAACTCCCCATGCAGTCAAATTCTGACAGGCCACCACTGGGGCATCTGTTGCAGACATAATGGTCAAGAAGAGTCAGAGTCAGAAACCAGAAGTTAGGAAAACTCAGTGAGATCAAGCTATCAGGGCTGACAAGGAAGCACAAAGGCTAAGTAGAAGACAGCAATGGCTGCTGCCAAGGCCTCCACAAAAACAGTGCCTAACACTGTGAGGATCCCTGCTCCCAGAGTCGATGGAAAATGCTAACTTGGTAAGATCATGGTTTTAAATAAATTTCCATCTCTCATTATTTTAAATAAAAAAAAGACCCAAGTGTCTTGACTATATTGTTGGTAAGATGTTAGTTTTGAGGAACCCCCAAATTTGGTAGGTAGTATGGCATAAAAGCCCATGGACAGGTGCACAGAGAATCTAGAAATTGTATAACAGAGGTTTCCATTTGATCCTGCATTTTTTTTGTTTATTTGTTTTTCGGGCTTTTTAAGTTTGAGATTATCGGTATTAATGAGTTGAGGTATTAATGAGTTGGCTTCTTAAGAGAACTAGGCACACATTAAGCACTCAGAATTATGCGTTAATCTTCTGCAAGCAAAAGACTCTTGCATTATGTGTTGACATGAAATGTATAGGGTTAGCCACACTTGGTACACACTTTTTATCCTAAGAGAGATAGCAGTATATAGTAGCCAGCAGATAGACAGATAATTTCTGAGTCCTTTCCAGGTCTAAAAGAGAGAGCTCATGATTTCTTCCCCTTTCCAAACTCCATTTCTACTTTTTTTTTTATTATCTTAAAACAAAGGATCAATTCCATTCATAGCAGCAGCCCAGCCTATTGTTTTTCGAGCTTTCTCTAAAGGTATTCTGACTTCCCTGTCCTTTTATTTCCTGACCTTACATTCTGCTCCAGCTGTTTCCTCTTCTTGGGGGACACATCTACCTATCAAATTCTCATCCACTCTGCATGAGTGAATGCCCTTCAGTGTTATGAACACACAGATCCCCTGATGCCCAGGGAAATGAACAGCCCTGATAGCTGTTGGATGTCATTCTAATGGATTTTGAATGATGATGTCTCACTAAGAGATTTCATGAGGTGCATCTCCAAGACAAGAGGCAGAAAGAGTGGTGACAATGCCTGCTTATGGCAAAGTGTCAGCACCTTGCTCTGGGTTGCTGATACCTGGCCAGAAGGGTCAAAATGGAGAAAGATCAAAGCTGATTTTCTAGCATAGCCATCTGTTATGACACATTTCCTATTAAAGTTGGTGTGAGTTCGGTCATCAAAATATATTCTGTGTACTTCCCATCCCCCTTCACTCCACCCAGAGACTACCTGCTTTCCTCTAGCATCACTATCTTAGCCTCAACAGCCATTATCTGTCACTTGGGCTTCTTTGAACCATAGCAACAGCCTCCCTGCTAGTTGCTTCCCTTCCATTCAAATCTCTTTACGCCAATTAATTCTGCGAGAGAGGCAGTACAATTTAAATTTCGCCAAAGACTTTTCGTTGCAATAATCGTGACTGCTATTAACAGTTTGAATGATCTAACTTCTGCCAGTGCCTGTGATGGCTCCTCAAGCTACTCTGCCTCTGTCCACTACCCCTTAGCTATCCTGTAGACTCTGAAAACAAGCTGAGCTGCCTTTTCCTCACAGATTTTGGAACTGAAATATCTTCTACCAAGAATACCTCACCATTCTGCTTCATGGGACTGGTCTCTTCTTAACAGACAAGTATCAATTCAGAAGCAGTCTCACAGAGGCCACTCTGAGCTCCTGATTAATGATTCTCTCTCGAATCCCACCAGAATCTTCCCAAAGAAACTGACATTATTTGACATTAATTTATTTTATTTGAACACATCACTAAATATCATCAAATGACTGTAAAAGAAATGAGTTTTGTCTACTGGCTAAAAACAGAAGCCCTTCGGCCAGTTTTCCAGTCAAGTTGGTGTTGTGAACTACGGCGTATTTTGGAAATTGGACACCTGGTATATACGGTTGTTTTCTAGAATGAGTAAATTAAAACAGGCAATGAAGGGGGGGGAATGGGGACACTGAGTAAAATCAAACTTCAATTCACAGTTTAAAGAGTTATGTTTAAAATGCTGGCCATCACTACAGCAGAAAATCATGTAGATAGCTATGTAGATTCATCAAAAACTTTGTAGTTTTGGTGGTGTCAGAGTACTGAATGATCATTATAGGCAAAATGTTTAGATCCTTGAATTGTCAAGGCAAGTTGTTGTTCAGAGCTCTGATGTAATCTGTTTTCTTTATTACTTCATTTTCAAGAAAGCTTTACATAATCACTGTATGCAGTCCCTGTACTCACTTGGTTCTAAACAGGTAGGTAGCGCAAAGTGAGACAAATGTTAAGTAAGTATTCAGAGTCTGATAGAAGAGCAAAACCATGAACCAGGCCAGAAAATGCTATTCTCAACTCTCCTTCCAGAGGCATGCTCTCAGTGCTACAAGATAAATTCTAGTTGTGGGCTGCTAGGCATTGGGTGAGAATTTGTGGATGCCCTTGATGGACATGAAAACAGCCTCTGTGAGCACATAACAGGAAAGAATGTGAAATTTTTCTGTCTCTATGCACCAGCATATGAATGAGTATGCTGCACATATGTATTTCCACAAATGCAGAATTATAGACTTACTTCAGTGGGGGAAGGAGGAGAGTGTTGAAACCTGATGGCACATCAAGCATTTCCTGAGGGAGGTTGTCTGTCAGTCTGTTTGTGCTGGCTGATTGAAAATCACATGTGGCTTTCAGATGTAGAAAAAGAAAAATATTTGCATATAAGAAAGGGAAATTTTTAGTATAATTCATGATGTAAGCTATTTAGGCAACCATACCATATTTCTGGGAAAACATCTAGGCACAGGGTTGAGTGAAAATGTTTGAAGAGCATCTTCTTAGTGGGGATAACAGCCCCTTCCCACACTTCCTTCTCCTCTTCCTCCTTTTTCTTCTCCTCTGCCCATTTTTTTCACTTTTCTTTTCTCGATTGTTTGCAGAGAGATAAGATTTCCTCTTGGTCAGCCTTTATTTCCATACCCCTTTCTCTTTATTCTTCCTCTATTTTATGAACATGAGGGTGTGAAATTTATTTTAATCATGTTTTTCTTTCATCAATGCCAAATATTCACAAAAGGGTGGCGAATGGCAATACAGTTCTGAAGACAAGTAATGTGGACAGGTAAGAAAAGACTGATGTTCTGCTGTTGGTCTTGGACAAAATCATGACTTACAAAAGTTTAAGTGGGACGAGTAGATTTGTTCTTTTTAAATTATGCAAATTTACCCAATGGAAAAGAAAACTGAGCTCCAGAAAGGAAATGATACTGAATATGCACTATGTGTATTAGGTTGTAGGCCATGAAGACCAGAATTAAAGGCTGCCTCTTCTACTTGCTCATTTCTTCACCCTGGGAGACAGAACCTGTAAATATTTCACAGTATCCACTACTCCTTCCTAGAAACATAGCAAGAATGCATCTCCTAGCCTCCTTTGCATCCCAGCTCAGTCTAGTGACCAACTTTTGTCTAATGACCACATTAACACTGATTCAGGGTCAAACTACTTTGTAATGTCAGATGAAGTAAAAATTGTTTTGATAGGCTAGGCAGTGTGAGTTATTGTATCAGCTTGTCTTCCCCTGTGACTTTGAGTTATTCTTGAACATTCTACTTAGTGTTATGTGTAATATTGTTAGGCCCTAAGGTTACCAGAATCCAAATATCTCAGAATTCTTGTCTTCTGGTCATTTTCCTCTTCTTTCATGTACTTACATTTTTCTTAATTATAGTAAAAACAAAACCTTAGTCTTCATTATCTGCTGCCCATTCTGATTGTTGTCACAAAAACTGCAGAAAAAGTCAAGTTTTCCAAGAACCATGACTCTGGCTATGCCACCTCCAGAAAAGAGTGACAAAGTATTTCAAGTCCATATTTCCCTGGAAGACATTAAGTTGGTCCCCACAGGGTCAATCTAAGCAGAACTGCATTAAATGAAAACATAAGGGAAATGCTTGCAGTGTTGAAGGTTGATAGAGATCATTATTAAGTTTTTCAAAGGATATGCCACAGGGATTTTGGACAAATTTATGTTGCCCAGGGTTTCTCAGAAATGCTTTCAGACAGTAGACTCTCTCCCAATTTCATACTTACGATGACTATTCAAAATTCCTCCTATGCTCTCATCTACTTGATTTCTTTTGCACAAATCATTGTTCACTCTCTCCTGGTTTCCATTGCTGTTGACCTGCTGAAGAAAAAAAAATGAGAAGAATATCTCAGACCAGTCCACAGAGTTAAAGTCTCAAGTCCCTTGCCTGTTTCATGTTGGAAAGGATGTACCCCTGTGAAGCATGGTTTTAATCTTCCTATAGCAGCTTATTTTATAAAGCATTCATAGGGGACTTGTTCAATGAGTGACATTCTCTAGATTAATACACAGCATTGTCTAATGACCAGGTTAGGTAACCTGAAAAAAGAAAACATTAGAATGGGAAATGAAGTCTACATTCTAACAATAAGCAGTCACGAATGGTTCTCCATAGTCAATGGTTCTCCATGACTTGCTGTGATGCCTGAAATTGCCACAGCTATGACCAACTCAGGTGAAGATATTGTGAAAATGAAAGTTTTCACTCATGGGAGATAAATTGTCACTGATTATCATTCCAGTCTTAGCTTCAGGCATATTTATGCAGCCTCTGAAGAACTGCAACTCTCATTGATCATTGTTAGATGAAGATGTGAACCAATAACGTGAGGTCCCAATGGAGGAGGCAGCCATTGTCTTCCCCACCTCCACCCTCCTCCAACCTCTCATGTTACTGTTCTTGAGGCTGGGCACAGTTGTGGAAGCTTGAGAATGCACAAGCTTTTCAAGCTAGTACAGGACATGTGACTCCTGAGCAAGAGCCAATGCTACATATGGCATTTGTTCTTGTGTTACCATAGTGATAAGCCACATAGAGTAGGTTTAAGCCATAGATGTAGAACTCTCCACACTGGAGATGTCTCAGCCTTTCAAGGTGTTTCTCCAGAGAAAAAAAAAGGTATCTTTGTTGTTCTTGGAGAACAAATAATTCTGGCCTGTTTTCTGGAAGGAGACATTGGTTCAATCCTTCAATTCTGTTTGCTATATAGATATCTTTGAAACCGTGGTTGGAACTAAATGGCAGTATTTCACAATTTCTGTATGAGAAATTTGTTGATAAATCTTTCTTTGAAATAACAATGTAAATACAGTATATAAATTCATGTCAACTGAGAAACTCCATCATTTGCATTTAGCAACTTTCAAGGAAAGTTGTATTTCTATTTGTTGTTGCTAAAGCAGAAAGCATAATAACTGTCATGTATAGTTAGTGCAAGAATTAAGTGAAATAGTCTGTTGGTAGTATATATATATATGTATATACTATATATGTATGTAAATATATATGTAAATATAATAATTTGCAATAATTTAGTATATGTATATTTATATATGTTATAATATATAATTACAAAGTATTTTGTGTTGCTTATTAATTGAAATTATATTTAGTTTTGAAGTGTTCTTTAATATATTTACATTGAATACAATGGAGAGTCCTAAGTAAGAAGCTGCCTTGGTCTCAGCTCTGTTATAGACAACCTGCAAAGCTTTGGCAAGTCACAGAAGCTAATTGGTCAAGAAATACAATGGATAAGGACTCATGACTGATGGTGCCAGTCTTGAGCAATGGTTAGTTACTGTATGGTGAATTATACTAAAAAAAAAATACTGGAGTCTAGTCTGTTTATTGACTCAGTAGAAATTTACACACACACACACACACACACACACACACACACACACACATATATATATATATATATATATATATATATATATATATATATATATATAGGTGATGATGATGAAACAGCCAGATCTTTCAAGGACAGATTTGAGAGAACCATGGGATTAAGCGGTTTGCTAAAAGGGGTGAAATAAGGTAGCAGCTATACAATTACTTTGCATGAAAGAGTTAGTTGCTCAGTTAAGATATCTAAATGAATGGGTTGACCAAAATCACTTCTGGAATCAAGTCAGGGATGACAGATGAGAACACAAAGTGATGAGTGGGAGAGCGAGGTGGCTGTGAAGCCATTTTACCATTTCATTTTGGGATGAATGGAAGTCTACTTTTAGTTAGGCCATGACCTATAAACCAGGTTAAGTACTTCTGGAAATCCCAGCTGTTGTCAGGCTGTGTGAAGGCCAGCCTGGCTTTTTTTCAAATGACCCAGTATGCTGTTGCTGCCTCTGGCTTCTCCTGGGCTCCAAATTGCTGCCTGAAGCAGCTGCTCAAACACTTTAATGGCCACAATTAACCCATCCCAGAGGCTGACCTTTAGACATAGCAGTGGTGAATCAGGCCAACTGGCCTGCGCTCTGCCATCTTTGGCAAGTTATATGTGACTTCGTCTTTCATTTGGCTTCCCTGAGCATGGATAAGAGATCAGACTTCCAATAGCACCAGTAGAAGCAGGGTTTGAGACAGGGCTCTACAAAAAAATTCAAATGCCCTGCTAAGAAATGTTCTTGGAAGTAGAACATTTAAAGAGCCTCAGAACTTTCTTAACTTCTTTCAACAGACAGAGCCATGTTTTTCCTAGGGAAAAAGAACAGAATTCATGACCAGAAGTTACTGTTTATAATCATTGGTTATGACCAATGAGACACAGGAAATACTTCAAATAGGAGATATAGCTGTGGTCTATGGCTAGTCTGTAGTCCACAGGAGAAAGGGTTATCTTCATTTCATCCACTAAAGTTCCCACATGCCTAGCCTATTTTAGCAGTGGTAGACACAAACTTCACCTGTACTTAGCTTATAATCTAGTAAATATGCGACTAAAACATTCATCATTTGTGAGAAATTCTGTAAAAGATGAAACTGTTGAAATAAAGTATTGGGGGTAATTTATCAGAATGAGGGGACAAGCACTTTGTTTATAAGTTCAAGAAAGTGTATTTGAGTTGAGAGATTTGTAACAAAAAGGATCTATCTATGACCTGCACAAAGGAATGTGGATCCTGTCAGGTGGGAAGAAGTTCTTAGCAAGGGATTAGTTTGAGTTTCTAAAAAAAACCATGTACGGGCCTGAAGGGACGGCTCCCTGGTTAAAAGTGCTTGCTTGTAGATTTGTCTTCAAGTTGTGCTTATGGATTCATAATATATTTACATACATATACATACATAGTATATAACAGCAATTAATGAAGAAAGGGGCCATGAGCCATGAATTTGAAATTTGGAAAAGAGCATGGAGGGGTACATGGGGCAGTTTGAAGGAAGGGAATAAAAGGTAGGAATCATAATTTATACTGTAATCTCAGAAAGTAAAAGAAATAAATGAAATAGAGTATGTTCTGTTCTTACAGAGGACCCTGGTTCAGCTTTCAGTGTTTCTATGCAGCCTACAAGCATCTGTAACTCCAGTTCCTTGGGATCTAATATTCTTTCAGCTTCCATTGCACCAGGCACACGTGTGGTCCATGTACATATGTATAGGTAAGCACTCACACACATACAACAAAATTAAGAAATCTTATAAGAAACTGTTTAAAATGGAATAGAAGCTGAAAATAAAGGGCAGCTGCTAATACTGTGGAAGATGGAGAAGATCTTCTAATCATGCTAGGGAAATCTGGGCTTTATTCTGTCTTTAGAGTCCCAGGATTATTTTTAGTATAATGACACACGGAGTGGTTTCAAAACCACAAAAAAAAAAAAAAACTGTACTCTGTCACAATTCTGCAGGCCACAAGTCTGGAGTTGAGGTGGTGGCAGGTTGTATTCTTGGGTGCTAAGTGAGACGTCTCCAAATATCTAGTGTCTGTTAAGGTTCTTCAGTATCCTAGCCCCTCCCTTTGTCTCCTATGTTTTCTAGGCTTCCTCGTCAACATCTCGTCTTCTTATTAAACAATACTTGCCATCAGAAATGAATCACAATCAAGGAGATCATGGTTGAGATCCTCTCAGGATTTCTAGCTTGTTACTTTTGCAAGGACTCTACTTCTAGGTTTCATCCACATGCCAATGTGCTTCCTTCTTTGGGAGGAGCGCAGAGGTCAACCCACTAAATTCTATTTGAAGTGAAACCCATTGGGAAGTTCCATGTGGAGAAGTGAAAATTGTCCTTTAATTATTTGAATAATGAAGACAGGGAAAAAGAAAGATATTGGCAGGGAAATAAGGTGTGTAAAGATGACTATATGAGGAAGCAGGAGGACTTGGGAAGCTTGAGTTGGGATCAGGGCCAGCAGCTTCAGTTACGGCGATGATGGAAATGTCTTGCTGAAATGCAGACAGTAGCCTACAAGAGACATCTTGGTTCCAAGCATAGCTGTCTATCATCACACAGAGCCTGGTTGGATATCAGCCAAGTGTCTTCCTTTTTATGTCTCTAATTCCTAACTTTTGCCCCCCTCCCTGTGGGCCTCCTATTCTCTTGAATGCATTTTCTACTGAGTGTTCCGAGTCATTGCTTTTAAAACTTTGCCCCATTCTGTCCTCTGTAGAAGATACACGGGTCTTAATGCTTAACCATAAAGGGTTCTGAAACTCCAGCTTCTTTTTGTAGCACATTCTACTTCTGTAGGCTTTGAAATTTCCAGTTTGCAATGGCTGTTGAGAAGCTGAGAGCACCATAGGGAAGAAAGTGATGTAAAATCTTTCCTTTATTTTCCCTACTGGAAATTAAATGTTGGCAAGATCTGGCTTTCACTCTCTGGAAGGATTTCCAATAATACTCATGGCCTACCTCTTTTAGAAGAAAAAATACCCATATCTAATCTGTAGATTAGATATGTAGACTAATCTGTAGACTGTGAACAAAGCTTGCCCTCTATAACCTGTTAGTCCTCCCCAAATACATGGTAGCAAAATTGGAATTTGTAACTTGACAAGAAATTTCTTCTTTGAAATCAAAAGTGCAAACATGCACATATAGGACTATTGAAATTTCTCATCCTTCTACCTGCCTGGTTAATGAGACAGAAAGAACAGCTCTTCATGGTAAAGCAGACTCTGAGTGAGCCAAAAAGTGTGGATCCTTCATGAAACTGAATACACACCTCCTTAAAAATCGAGGGCATCTTGTTTTTTAAATGTAGCTTTGAATGTGTATGTGTCTGTGGGAAAGTGTAGCTGGGAAGACCAGAAGTGGGTGTCAGATCCCCTGGAACTGGAGTTATAGGCCGTTGTGAGCCTCCAAGTGGGTGCTGGGAACTGATCTTGGATCCTCTGCCAAAGGAGTATAAGCTTTGATCACTGAGAAATCTTTTCTGTCTGAGTGAAACTGTTTTTTTACTTACTAGTGACCTTTAACATTCAGTTATAAGAAGCATCTAATTCCAACTGGTGTAGCCAAGTAGAGAAATTCATGGGAAACTTAAGTATAACACTGAGATAGTACAAGACTCCAAGCCAAATGTGTTCCCCTGGCTCTCTATGCTTTCTTAATTGTTTCTCTCTATATATACCATATTCACACACATTTCTCTTATTGCATAGAACAAAAATGTGGGATTGTTTCTCAGTTCTATCTTTGCACATCAACTGTGTTCTGGAGGGAGAGAATGGTAACAAACTAGGTTGGAGTCAGACATCATCAGCCAGTGCTGTGCATAAAGAAGCCAGCCTTACAGTATCAGCAGAGCCTAGAAATGCAAAGGCAGAGTGGTATCATGGGAAACACAGCGCTGCCATGTTTTCCCAGCAAAGGGTAAGAGTGAAGAAGTGAAATACCAGCACTCCCAGGCAAATGTCCATTCACTTTGGGCAAATTATCTATCCTTATTCCTGTTTCTTCATTTTTAAAGCGGTTTGAACACTCCCCACTGAGTAATTGAGAAGATAAAGTGAGTTAATATGTGTAAAGCATATTAGAGCAGTGCCTAGTCTTATCTGTATTAGCTTTAATATCTATTTATTTACTTACAATGGGAGTTTTGTCTCTGCTGAGTTTTATACAGACAGGCATCAAGCTGTTTTATTGAGCAGAAAGATATTGTAAATTCACAACAACACACAAGGAACCGGAGAGCAAGCAGGAATTTTAAAGGGGGATAAAGTAGTCTACTACTCATCGCTGTCTCTATTTCAGCCCCTTCTCCAAACCACATGATCACTTGCTGGAATTCTGAAGCGTCTTCTGTGAACTCCTGGCTCATTACACTGTTCTCACAGTTCAAGTCTCACATGACAGTTCAAATACTCTGCTTAAAGCATGGATCTCCAGCTACTATCATCTGAAGTACTGTATTCCAGAGTACGCAACCACCCCCTCCTAACCTTCTTGCTCCTAACCTCTATATTACCGTTTGCGTCCACCATGCCTATGGTCTTCTACTATGTAGCCTCGTTTCTTCCTTCTATGTCTCACACATTCAAAATCCATTGCCATCTTTTAAAACGTTTTCCTTAGACCTCAATTGGCTTAATCATTCTCACCTTCTGGCTTCAAGATGCATGCCACGTCCTGCAGGGGACTTCTCCAGATCAACTTGATGAAATGTTTTTTACCTCCCACTTCATCAATTCTCTACATGATTATTCTTACTATTTGTGTCATCTTTGCTTTATGACTATTTCATCTAAAGGCAAATGTCTGCGTGGTACCAAGGGAAGAGTGTGTTACCTATGATGCAAAGGTAAGGATTTGGCCTAATACATGGAAGCTGCCTTTCCACTAAGGTCGTTTGTTCTTACCTGAGAGGTTAACTGAATCTTTGAGGGAATGGACAGAAATTCTCACCATCTGTACTGTACTGGTGAGGGGAAGGAAACAAGAGGAGCTTGGTTTTATTTTCTCTATCAGCAACTGCATTGTTACTCATTGCTAGCACCCAAGGTGGTCTATCTTTTAAATGAAAACTAAATGAGGATGATATACTCACCTAATCAAATTAGTTTTATGAGTCTGAGAATGTAATTCATACAATGAAAAGAAAGAGGCATGTGAAGGGGTAACAAAGGAAAGAAACCCTCAGACAATAAAAAACCATTAACCAGAGTTGCAGGCAACCAATAGCAGATGCAAATTAAGGAAAAAATTTTGAGTTTGTTTGAATATAAGAAAATATATAAGAATATTGGGAGGGGGCAGTGAGTGGAGAGGGAGCTAGGAGAAAGAGAAGGGGAGGAGAGGAACGCACGTGAGACTAGGAAGATAGAGTCAGGGGAAAAATAGATGAGAGAGAGAGAGAGAGAGAGAGAGAGAGAGAGAGAGAGAGAGAGAGAGAGAGAGAGAGAGCATAAAAGAGGGAGCCATTATATTTTTGAAGAGTTTTGAAGAGAAAACTGACTCTAGAGAAATGTCCAGAGATTTGCAAAGATGACCCCAACTAACAATCTGAGCAACAGTGGAAAGGCTACAATAAATGCCCTTCCCTGATAATGAGATGATGACTAACTTATCCACCATCATGGAGCCCTCATCTAGTAGCTGATGGGAAACAGAAGCAGACACCCACAACTAAACACTGAGCTGAACTGGAATCCAGATGCAGAGAGGGAGGACAAGACCAGGTTACAGAAATCCACAGAGACAGCTGACCTGAACAAGGAGGAGCTAATAGGCCCCTGAATTGATGACTGTGAAACCAGCATTGGACCGACTCAGACCCCCTGAACGTGGGTCACAGTTAGAAGGCCTAGGCCGTCTAAGGGACCTCTGACAGTGTAACCAGGATGTATCCCTGATGCACAAAAGGACTTTGGGAGCACATTCCCCATGGAGAGATACTCCCTTAATCTAGAGGCAGGAGGGAGAGCCTAGTCCCTACTCCAAGAAAGACATCACCCTCCCTGTGGAGTGGTGGTGGGGGAATGAGATGGGCAGGTGGTCAGGAGGCATGGGAGGGAGGAAGAGGGAACTGGGATCGATATGTAAAATAAGAAAAAATAAAATAATAAAATAAAACAAATTCCAGCATAGGCTAGTCTAGGTACCCATTACATAGGGACAAATGGACATTCTAGAAATCAAAATAAAGTAGAAGGATAAACATAGAATAGTATGCACTGAAGAAGAGTAGTTGGAATGCATGGAGGTGAGTACCAGATGCAGAGGACCCCTTATGCAATTTCCATAGGCTATGCTGCAGTTGGAGACAAGAGAGCAGGGAAGGATGCTAAACCATCAAGGTAAATGAAGGTCAAATATCTTCAGAAACTTAAGGATGATAAAGAAAAAGAAGCATTAGTTCGTGGAACAAAGGACAAGATCATAAAAACAAACCATGATATCAGAAACAATGAATCGTGAGTGTCAAATAAACATCAAACTACTTCTATAAATGCAATAAAACATACTTTAACTTTTTTTCAGATAGAACAAAAAGTTATACCAAGTGGAAAGTTGGAGAGCCTTCTGGAAGTATAGAATGAAGGCAAGGAAGTACATGGGCAGATATAAGAGAATATTGACTATAATTGACTATAAAACAAAACTTGCATGAACTATATTTTGAGCTGAAGAGCTGTAATGTAAATTTACAGTAATAGTGTTATAATTGAAGTAGGGGGATTTAAATGTACAAGATTACTGTATAATCTAGAAAAAAACACAATTAGTACTATACTTTTATATTCCAGTGCAAATTGCAATGGCTACACTAGTGAAAGGGTGATTTAAAACTAATACAAAGTTGAAATAGAATAAAATTAATGCATGCAAGTCAAGGGAGAAAAAAGAACATTAATATTTGTAAATTACCCTAATGTTTCAATTAGCTGAGAAAAGTTGTCATATTAAGTAAGTCAGAAAGAACTACAAAGAAATACAACTGTATTTCATTTGTTCTTCTGAAACACCAAGGTTAAAAATCATTAACAGTGAAAAGATAGAAAAAGCATAACACAAACATTGGGTAAAAAAAAATTGCATTACTGTACTGATGTCAAGCAATTAGCTTCCAAGTAATATGGCTTTAGTACCTATAAAGCAGTTCCTAATGGTTTTAAAAAGTTAAATTGCAAATGAAGATATAAGAAAGGTAAATTGTGTGTATCTAGGCTAGCATAGTCTCAAAACATGTAAAAGTTATTTTGGTAGGGTGACATGAAGAAACACTGTCTTGAGATTTAGCCACAGATTTCTCAGTAATAAATAAGAAAAAAGGAAAGTATATCTTAAGGAAATAAATACACCACTGCTGACATGGTGATTCACTTTGTGCTAAAGCATTTTTAAAATCTCCTGTGTATTGTATGCCCCAATAAAATTAAAAAACAAAGCAAAATAATTAATGAGGCCCTTTATACTGTTTCTATCAATAGATATTTTTCTATCAATAATTAATTTCTAATATTTAAGACAGTGTCCCCTAGATATTGATGACCTCAAATTTAAAAAAACTATACTCTTCTATGTTGTATCAAATCCCCAGTGCCCTGGTACAGTTCCACTCTCTGACCACTGTCTGTACATCCATCCACACTAAATCCCAGGAAACAGTGGACCCTTCCACTGTCTTTACTTCAGGATCCAGCAATCCTTAAGTCTGTAGTGTTGACTCTAAATTTTCTTTACCATTATCTAGTTGTATGACTTTGATAAGGCAGTTCAATCTCTTTGAGCTTTAATTTGCCCAACAGTCCTACCAAGACTGTTGCAATAATTAAGATAAGGTGATGTACGTGCATCCATGTACTTGTGTAATTATCCACAAATCGGTAAGACATATACATTTAGATCTGTAGTATTTTGTTTAGTCAAACTGTTCAATATAGAGCAGTACTTCACAGTTTGCTGGTATTTATGCGAAAACTCCTGCATTCATTAGGGTGCAGCTGTTTTCCACCCAAGACTGTCAAATGTATTTGATTGTGGGGGCAGAGGAAAGATTTTAATGGTTCATATCAATCCTCACATTCGATATGACCTGGGTTCTTTCCTTTACAGTTCTCTTTGATTTAATAGTTCTCAGTCTTTGCTGTAACCCTGCCCATCTGTGGGATTTTATGCAGCAAGAATGCCAGTGTCAAGCCTGTAGATTCTGGATGACCATGTTCACATTATTTGTTTCTTTTCAGAGAGAGCCTCACAGTGTAGCCCAGATTGTCCTTGACTTTACCGTGCTCCTTTCCTAAGCCTCTTGACTGCCTGGATGGATTACAGATATGAACCACCAAAAACAACTTAGATGTCTACTTCTTAACCAAAACTTCAGGAAGTATGTCTGAACAAAGAACTAGAATTGAGTGTGTGTGGGGTGTTCCCGTGTGTGCCTGGCTTTTCCAGAAACCACAGACCTTCACCACCTCTCCAGCCTTGATGTGAATCTGTAAGGATACACGTCCATGCTCTTACATGCAGCTGCCTCTACTTGGGTGGCTGGTGGCTGCTCACTCTTCCCAAGCACTTTTCCATTCTCTGTATTCTCAGGCTCAATGTTCAACACTAGGGTCTACCAGTAAATTGCCAGCATACAATTGAATAGTTCTCACAAAGTCACAAGGTCATCTGCTATTGCAACTTTTGCTAGACATTGTCACTCATATTTTTAAGTTTCAGGGACTTTCAGAATCTTTGTATACACTTTTTCCAAAATAAATGGATTCACTGCTTTGGAAACTTTTATTAAATTAAGCCCAGTATCTACAAAATTTATATGTAACAAATGTATGAATTTGTTATACATCAAAGTTAAAACCTATGTGAAAATAGTCAATTATTTAATAATTGATATTATGATAAATAATTAATCACTTGGAAATTTTTAAATAATATTCTTTCACAATATATATTGCAATATATTTTATAAAAACTTTAAAGTTGAATATAGTTCTTCTGTGCTGGACAATTTTAAATAATACAGTATATTTGGGCATCCAAGAGAAAGAAAAAACATATTGATCCCATGAAAATACTGCAGAAATCTTCTGTGACAAAAACCAATATATCCAACAGTACAACATCCCTAAACTGGTAAATGTTCATGGCACATGACATAACCAAAAATGTTGTTAAAGACAGAAGTCCTCACTTATGAAAAATATGTACATTATAGTAGCCTGGGCACTTTGACAGGCTGGTACATAATATTAATGCAATGAATAAAATATGAAAAATAATAAACAATTTTTACTAATCAAACTGGTATGATAAAATATGAAACACGTTTCATCATAACCCAGTGAATGAGCAGGTTGGTACGTCTCCTGAGGGAATTGGGTAATATGTACCAATATTCAAAACATCAATTTTGACTGTGTAATTCTGTTTCTAAAAGTTTACCTGCCTATAACCAGCCAGTTAAATAACAACGAATGCACCAAATACCAGCATAGCTTTTAATAAAAAGAAAAGAGGAAACCAGAACTTACATAGGACTGAAAAAAGTCTGGACAATGTGGAAAAAGTAATAACTGTGTTAATGAAAAATACAGTGCAAGTTGAGGTGGGTTTTCTACTTTCCAATATGGTATAAATGATGTGGTCGTGTCAAATGAAGATTTTGTTGTGCTAGTTTTACGGTGGAGATTTTCTTTACCTTTGGAATGAATATATTTTGTTATTTAGAAAGTACAATAATTCTCTTTATAACAAAAGAAAGTTGAGAGCTGTTGAAATTCGGATATTGGTTTCCTGAGTTTGTTGCCACGCTGGCAATATCAGATATAACTTGGGATTTTACTCTGACAGAGGGATACAGTTAGCACATCTCCTGGCGATAGCAGTTAAGTTTCAGAGACTGACATACTCCTTGTGCTCACTTTCTAGAGAAGGAAAAAGTAGGCCAAGTGGTAGGTGACCTGATCCACTCTGATAATCCCCAGTGCAGAGAACATTGCCTTAGGCATTTGATAGGCACACATAGTCACTTAGTATTCAGGTTGTGATCACCTTTACAAAACAGGTGTTGTTTGAGCTAGAAGAAAACAGGGAAATCTTTGGGCATGTTGTCTTGAAATGAGAATTGATTTTTGGTAACTAACTAGGGTCAAAATAGTCCAACTGCAATAGATTTTTTTTTTCTTCCAGAAGGTCCATTATTACACCTTTTGTGAACTGGCATGTGCTTTACCTCGCAATTCAGACTACCTGATGCACAACGGAGCATGGCATCATATTTGTGCAGTGCAGGTGGACTCTGTGACAACTGCTTTTACTGTAGGCTCCAGTGACTGCACAAGGCACGTGTCCTGGTAGAACTGGACTTATATAGTGCTGTTTTAGACTAAACTGTTTATTTGATACAGTTTTCTAATTGTTACTACCCTGCAATTTTCTAAAAATGAGCATCCCTGACAGCTTACCTCATTAAGACCCAAGGACTGCCTGTAAGGGAGTAAGACCCAGAGGATGGGTTTCTTCCACCAGATCTCCTGAGAATTACACGTGTTCCCTAGTAACGTGTTAGTGGATGTGTAAAAGACTGAAATAAAAGTTTTAGAATAATGTGTTTTTGTTTGAGTTTTATTGTCCATAACAGACGATGCAGATAAGAAATTGCCCAAAATTACTTCTTGCCTGAAACTTGCCTCCGCTTCTGATTTTTCCCACAAACAGGGTATTGGTGACCTTAGCTTTGAGTTCTAGCAGCCAACTGAGCCAGGAAACTTCATCTGAACCAAAATAAAAGGTTCACTTGTTCTCCCAGAGTCTTGATACTGGCATACCTCCCACGATCATGCTGAGGATTAAGTAGGAAAAGTGGTCAGGAAGATGTAAATCAAACAAGAATGAATTTTATTTTATCCCATAATATTGGCAAAATTAAAAAGACTACAACAAGGCTTTTGAGCCTATATGGAAATAGTAACTCTCAAACACCATTGCTGGGGCTATAAATTGGTACAAAACTTCTCAGAGCGTTTTGGCAGTGTCTTTCTGATCTGCATTTCTTTCAATCCAACATGTCATTTCTTGGAATCTGCACTACTGAATCCTCACATAACTAGGTAAGGACAGATGAACAGTGTGCTTATTGAGGCATTTGAAAGCAGAAAAGTAAATTAAGACCATTGAAACATTCATTACTAAAAATATTAAAATATACGAATCACTAAGAAAATAGTTGAATATGTTAAAGTAAAATTAAGCTATGACATTCCATACAAGCCTTAGACACACACACACACACACACACACACACACACATACACACACACACACACACACACACCCCATACACATGTATATGTACACACACATGCATGCACCCCAATATATGGATTTGAAATGTAGTTCAGGTTGTGCTATTGAAAGAATATGGTTAGTTATAAAATAACACACAGACGATGACATAATGTCTGTTGAGATAGACAGAGAAGGGAAGGAAGGAGGAAAAGAGACTAGGCAGGATGAAGAGGGGGAGGAAGGGAACCCGCAGCCCATTACCACCTATAATTAATCTTGTGCCATGCTATCATAATAAGATCTTGGCACTTACTACTCTATTCAATTCTGTAAGGTTACTATCTTAAATGAATATGTTGCTTAAGCATTGTAGGCATTAGAAGAATTGGAGAGGAAAACAAAATTTATAAAAGATTTAAAAGTGCTGGTCACTGGCTAACCATTTCTATTTTCTGCCTTTAAAACTCCTTTTATTTCTCTTATTTCTTCCTTCCATCTCAGTTCTCTTTCTTCCTCATAGTTAATTTTGATGAACAACTATTATTCAAAGGCTGATTTGATTTCATCTCTCTTTAAATTCTTTTTAAAAACATACTATTACTTTTATTTTAAATTTATTTATTTATTTTATATCTCCACCACAGTATCCCCTTCCCACTTTCCTCCCAGTCTCCTCTTTGTCTCCCTTATGCCTCCCCCACCCCATCCACTCTTCCTCTGTTTCTAGTCAGAAAAGGACAGGCCTCCTTTGGATGTCAACAGAGCACACCATATCAAGTTGCAGTAAGATTAAGCATGTCCCCTTGTATTAAGGCTGGGTAAGGTGATCCAGAATGAGGAATAGGATTCCAAAAGCCAGCAAAAGAATTAGACAGCCCCTGCTCTCATTGTTACAAATCCCACAAAAAAAATCAAGCTACACAACTATCACACATATGCAGAGGGCCAAGGTCAGTTCTTGCAGGCCCCTTGGTAGGAGGTTTAGTCCCTTTGAGCTCCTACAAGCCCAAACTAGTTGATTCTGTGGGTTTTCTTATGATGTCTTTGACCTCTCTGGCTCCTACAATTCTTCCTTCCTCTCTTCAGCAGGATTCTCTGAGCTTGGCCTAATGTTTGGCTGTGGGTCTCTGCATCTGTTTCCATCAGTTGCTTGATGAAGCCTCTCTGGTAATTGGGGTATGCACCAATCTTTGAGTGTAGCAGAATATCATTAGGAGTCATTACACTGACAATTTTTTTTTCTACAGTCCTGTTTGGTTCTATCCTAGGTTTCTGGCCCATCCAGCTCTTGGTCCTGGCATCCAGACAGTGGCAAGTGTGGGCTCATTCTCATAGCATAAATCTCAGGCTGGACAAGTTATTAGTTGACCCCTCCCACAATCTCTGTGCCACTGTTATCCCTGCACATTTTGTAGACAAGGGCAGACTGCAGGTCCAAGGTTGTGTGGCTGGGTTAGTGTCCCAATCCCTTCAGTGCACTGGTAGTCTATCCTAATCACGAGATGGCCAGTACAGGATATAGATCCCCTATTACTGGGAGTCTTATTTGGAGTCATCCTTGTAGATTTTTTGGAGTTCCCTTGCACCAGACTTCTATGTGAACTAGAAACTTTCCAGTCACCATTTTCAGTTTTAAGTCCTTTTATTTTGAGAGACCAAAGTCTTTAGTAAGACATTTGATACTTTTTACGCCCCAGATGACATGCTAAGCTGTGCCTGAATGGCAGAGGATAGTTCAGAAGTAAAAAGCAACTATATGAGAATTTCACAGACTTTATATGGCCCTTCTCCTCACAGCGCTATTGTATGCAGGCTCCTCTCCTAGTCCTAATAGCTTATCTTTGCTGTAAGCTGGTAAATTTCATGAAACTTATGATATTGCCTCAGTGAATTTCAAAACATCCCTTATAAACAATCCCTCTATGCCATAAATACTGTGTGGAAATACCACATGTCAGTCTGCTCTACTGCTAGAGAACGTATAATGCATTTCTATAAAAGATTGTAGGTCTGCCTCATTAAAATCTAAGTATTGCATAATGATTACTTGATTGAACAATGATGGTGAATTTTGCCTGATGGATGTATTTATTAGGATGCACTAACTATCTAGAGTAACAGCATAGGTGTACTATGACCCTTTTTATACTGGGTTCGTCTGGAACCTTTGTGGAAAGAGTGAGATTATTGTTCTTATTTTGTTTTATTGTCCCCCTATACTTTTCTCTTCTTTGAGGGATCATATCTTGGTCATCTTTTGAAGAATCTAAAATTATTATTAAATTTTTCCTGATCCTGAATCTAAAGCACAGAGAGGTTCTAACGTTGTTTTGGCAAACTGGGGCTTCATGTAGTAGTGATAGATAGTAAAAGTCATAGCTGAACCCAGGATATGTAACAGGGAGACTGAGGAAGGATGCTTTAGTTTCGTCACTTTTACTGGATTTGGACTTAGGGGAACTCAAAAATGTGTATCATTTTTAAGCATATTTATGTGTGTGCCTGAGTGTTGCTTGATGCATTTGAGTGCTTCTGGCTTTTGCAGGCCAGAAGAAGGTGACATTTCTCTCAGAGCTGGAGTTACAGGCAGCTGTGAGTGGACAGATGTGGGTATTGGTGACTGAGCTTGGGTCCTATGCAAGGTCCTTAACCACCAAGCAATCCCACTAGCCCCCAAAATTGGAAGAATTGAAATCAGGAGCTCCAAGTAGGCTGCTCAATAGAACTTGAAGGCAGACTATCGTGGGTTACTAGCACCCGGTTGCTGTAAGTCCTTGAACTAGGTTGCATAAAGTCAACAATGTCTCAGTAGTTTTACTTTATGTTCTAATAGGTCTCTTTATATTTTTGAGCAGAATTGAGTTTTTCATATGATCGACTCTCAAAATTTGTAATATAATACATTATATTGTTAAAAATTAGTGTGTCAGTGTCAGGCTATAAGCATCAGACAAGGGATTAAAATTATAGATCCTTTTATTTTCTTCAGTTCTTTTAGCTACAGAAATCTAGTGAAAATAAAAGCCAGTGTAACTGTTTAGCAAGTTTTGTAATTGGAAGATGTGTCATATGTTTTTCAGTAGAAACAGGCTCCTGCATGCCACCACAATCCAGCTAAAGAAACACCATGGCCATGCCCATGATCCTTGTTAAAGACAGTAAAACATGCACACTGCCTTGCACGTTGTTATTATCTCGATGCCATTAGTAATGTGACCCCATAAGTAGCACTAGCAGTTAACAATGTCACCAAACTACAGAGTTGGGAATGTGGCTTTCTTCTGACCCATGAGGAATTTGCCATTCACTCACCTGGACATTTGCTGCTGTTTTGTACCTACCCACTACTCTAATCAGAGTAATCATCACCATTATAATCAATATGAGATCATATTTATTCAAAGTGTTGAGTATTAGCATTGCCTTTATACAATAGATGCTTTGCTGGGACCATATGTGCTCAGGATACTCTCGGGGCATTTGCACCAATGCGATGAGCTGATATTTGTAGAAAGGTACAGTGAAAAGATACACCGTCAGTGAGGAAATATTTAACTGTGCTCAACGTTTTGTGATTAGGACTTATATGGTGATATCCTAAATTTAAGACAGGAGGCTAATTACAACATCACTGACCGCTGAGCATTGATGGTTATGAAAGATACTGGAGAAGGAAATAGATGTTAGTAACAATGCATTTTCAAAATATAAGAATGAAGTGACTGGAACCCAATAGAATTGAATTCACCCACTGAATTCTTGGTGGTGCTCAAAGCCATGACTTGCTTATATGATTAGAGAAAATTGAAGAAGCTCATATATGTATCTGCCTTTACTTATAAATGTACAGGGAGTCATTTAATGTCATTGTGGTTCTGATACATTTTATAAAACTGAGCTGCTTTAAAAAAATACTTCCCTTTTTTGTTTTTTCAATGCCAAATTTTGAAAAAGTAAACTGACAACATCATTTTAACATATTTGCATGTTAAAGGATGGAGGTCTGAGATTTGAAAATTGGGTCATTACTTGGTCCTTGAAATAAATGTTCTTGATTATTCTTTATTAAAAGATCTGGAATTCCTTTACCAAAAGCTTCTTACTTAATAGTATAGAGAATGCATATTTAAACATCTGAAATTAAACCTGAAAAAGAAGGTGAGGTCAAGGACATTTAGGGTCTATACAGCAGCTATTAGCCATTTTACCCTGTAGATCTAAGATTAAGTAAATAAGAGTGTCCCTATTTTAGAGTTAGGAAACAGACTGAAGATGTACTGTCCAAAGCTCAGGGTTAGCAGTGATTGCCTTGGTTCTGACTTGACTAGAGCCCAACAATGCCCAAAGGTAGCTCTGGTTTTGCTTTGGTTTCTAGTTAGTTAGTTACCTTTCTTCCTCCTTTAAACTACACAAACAGCTCTACAAGAAAATTTTACTTGTGGACCAAAACTGAGTGACCTGGATGCCTCAAGGGCTGGCGTCTCTTACTAGCACATCTTTCCATGTCTTCAATCAGTTTTTGACATCAGTCCTATAAAATACCCTAGTGTTCAGTGGCGGTTTCTTTTAGTAGCCACTGCTGTCACATGGAGACTCTACCTCTTTCCTTTCTCCTAGGTTCCCAACTACAATCCTACTACAAAGTTCCTTACTAAACTTACCCTGCAGTTTCTAAGAATTTCACTTTTCTGGTTCAAGAGGCAAATGACCCAGAAGCCAGTGACTTGGGGTGACTTTGGTGACCCTGGATTTGTCCAACACTGTAGCTTTCCAAGCCATGCATGCCTGAGGTGTGAAAGGTTCTGTGACACTAAAGAATTTCCACACCTCACTCAAAAGTAGTATCAATAAAAAAATGGCTTTTCCCGCCTCTTGACGGTTATGGGAGGGAAAAGGAGAAAATATTTCAGAAAAAAAGAAATAATAAATAGCAGCAGTTGAGACAGCAATCTTTTAACCTTGCTATGTGTCTGGTTAGAACAAATGCTTCACCAGATTATCTCACCTCATCTACTTGGCTATCATCAGGTTGGTTTGACTTTGACCCACTTAAAAAGGCAGGAACTCACCCCAGGCGTTGGTGGCTCCTGCCTTTAATCCCAGCATTCAGGAGGCAGAGGCAGGCAAACTCACCTCTGTGAGTTTGAGGCCAGCCTCATCTACAAAAGCTAGTTCTAGGACAGACTCCAAAGCCACAGACAAACCCTGTCTTGAAAACAAAAACAAAACATAAATAAATAAATAATAAATAAATAAATAAATAAATAAATAAATGAATAAGGAACTCGGTTTAAGGAGATGAAGTGACATCCTCAGGCTGGTCCAGTGGATAATAGAGACATGAATGTATTTCCCATAGCTCTGTTGCGCAAGGCTCTTCTCCCCTGCTCTGTGTCTTTGTATAGCTATCACATGGGCTGATATGGACAATTATGATTGGAATAGTTCCATATTTTTTCTGGTTCAAAAGAAACTCAATTTACCCCCAAAATTTGGCAACTGCTTATTTTTAACCTATGTGTAATGCCTGAGACATGCTATCTGAGGTAATTTATTTCTCCCGTTGCCAGCGCCTCACTTTGAAAGACTGGCACTTTGAAATGGAAGAGGCTTTCCAAAGGTGATTTGATTTTAACTGCCCCACTGGAAAAGGAAGCACTTGGGAACTAGGAAGGAAAATTTGGCTTGTGGGAATTTTTAGCTGGTAAAAATGGGAGCTGAATTCTGGAAGTTTCCATTATTAAGTACCGCACAGTGAGACTGAAGTGACATCCCACGGCCCAGTGTGTCTGCTGCCCACAGTATCCAATTTCCATGTGGAAGGCTACTGTTCTGCAATACTTTTTCCCCTCCTCAGTCTAAAGGTCAAGTTCTCCAAGCTGCTACCCACAAACCCACGTGGGCATGCTTATTCACGCACACCACACACAATGAAGAGGGGCCGGAAGAAACCATTCCTGTTCGTAGGTTTAATCCTCTATGCCTGAAGTAAACAAAGATTGACGAAACAAATGGTCCTGGGCTCCGGTATTCATTTTAAGATATGGGCAATTAAAAGTTTGAGAACTTTACCTATGTGGTGAAATTTTATTTTGAAGCCCCTCCCTGGAGTGGAGGACATTGGAAGAGTACCAAGATTTTCTTTCAAGAAACATCATATTAATATTCCAGCATATTTGAGATTTAACATTTCATATTCTTTCCTGCACACCTTTTATTGTTCCTATTTACGGTGCACCTGAAACACTTTGTGTAATTGGCAGAGAGCCCAGATTTTCCATTTAGAAACAGTTTGATGATTTCACTTTTTCTTCTTCCTTTTTTTTTTCCCCTACCAGCAGGTGCTGCACATTGTAAACAATGCCAGTCGCCATAATATTATTAGCTTTTGAATTTTTATTACATTCTTGCCTCCCTACATATTTTAAACTTCAGTGCAAGGAATTTTTGGCACCAGCTCAGCAAGCTTCTTAGTTCACGAGGAAGACAGATTCTGGTGAATGGAGTGCTCCATTGTCATTTATAATTAGAAAGTGTAAGATTTACCTAATCATAAAATCACCCAATATTTTCAGGTTTGCTTCCAATTTTCGAGGCAATACATTCACATCTGTCCTGAGAAGAACACTAACTCCCCTTCCTGTTACATTAGTTTCGCAAATGTTTAACCCTTGCCTAGCCCAGTATGTATGTATAATTCTCCACAAGCTGATCTTTGCAAAGGCTGTAGTAAGAAGCCAGCTTATTTTTTTTAACATTTATAAAATGGCCAGAGTACAGCATATTGATGCAATCGATTGAGTTGTCTTAGCAATCGATGTGTATCACCGCACGATCAATTTGCTTTCAATTCCCTTTGGGAGAGAAGGAGATGGCTAAGGTGATATAATTGGCAATGCTCATTGCCAAACGCGGCACTAAAGTCCCAGCCATGGTGACCAAATTCTCACAGAACAGCATTCTGCATACAGCAGGCACTCCATAAGTATCTCCTTAAAACAACAACAAACCCCACAGGAACCACGGTGTTAGAACAATTTCCCCATTGTTGTCACGAGTTAAAAAATTTATGTCGTGTAATTCATTTATGTGCTTTTGCAGATTTCTGAAGAAAACAGGGAGTTCAAAAATCAGCATAGAGTGCTCCCAGAAAAACTGAATCGAGCAGCTCTACATGAATCCGCCAGTTACTTGATGCTGGGTGCAGACAAGACATGATTCCCAGCCCTGAACCTGAAAAATCATTTTTTTGAGGCAAATTTCTTGATAGTACTTGCAATAAGCAATGTTTAGTATTCTTCACTGGTTGTAAGGACCTTTCCATTAAGTCAGCTGGGGTGGGGTGGAATCAAGCTTGTCTGTTTCTACAGCTAAGCTCCTTCCCACTAACCTGCATTTAGAGCTACATTTTTTCCAGATCACTTCAGTAAGCGAAAGCCCAACAGAGAGCAGATGCACTAGAAGAGCAATAAAGGAAGAAAAGAATTAAAAAGGCTTTGTTCTCGCAGCACACCCATAAATCTATTAGCATTATTTCCCTTTCTTCTCCCCTTCTTCTCCTTTCTTATTTATTTATTTATTTATTTACTTTTTTTTTTTTTGCATCCCACGCCAGATCTCCAGTTCTCTGAAGCAACCCTTAATCAAGCTCCCCAAAGGCCTACGACTGCATGCCGCAATTTCTCCCCTGCTCTCAGCACAGATGTTTCACGCACATTCCATTACACCTACAAGCCATTACAGCTAATGGCTTATTCTGATGAAGAAAGCTGCTTTCTGCTCAGTGCAGCAAAGGGGAAAATTTCCTCCTGTACAGTTCGATCCCTGCAACAATGAAATGTGGGGGCAGGTGGCACAACAGAACTCTCTAATGTTAATTACATACTGTATTACCCCCAAATTTGGCTGGTCATTAATTATGCTAATTTACCTTGCTCAAAATTAGCACCATCAATGTGAACATTTGAGCAGATTATAGTAAAATGTAGTCTATCATGGTTGCTTGTAAACCTGAGCCTTCAGAGCCATCCCCAGAAAGACCATTATTTCTCGATAGAAAATCTTAAGGAGAAATGGTCGACATTAATACTTGGTCCTTTTGTAGAAAATATCCTGATTTCTTAGGAAGCTAATATGAAGAGGAAATGCCTTGTTTAAGCCATTTAAGGCATCTTGGCTAGCTATGTCCTTTATTAATTGCAAGGTGTAGAAAAAATAATCTAAAATAGAAAACATCAAGAAAAATAAGGCTGCTATGTTTTGGACTGAATACAAATCACAGGTGTTATTTTGAAATAGAATGCAGGAACTGTGGAAAATAACATTTTCTGGCAGTGTCTGGAGTTTTAGCACTATGGAGTGTAGTGATTTTCCTGTATACATTTTTCATAGAGCCTTGATAAGGAGAGATATGAATTGTCTTCAACAGCTCCTGTAGTTGGAGACTGTATTTTTTTTATTTATTGCTCTATTAAAAATTAACATGTCTCCCCTTCCAACTAATGCCCAGATTTTTTCCATATTGATTTTAGGCTTAATAAAGTGTGTGAATCAGGTTAGGCTTATTTTTCCACATGAATTAAATAAATACAATTGCATTTTGGCCTGGTGAAATTGATTGGATTTCAGAAGCAAATAGAGTATCTTTTCTATGGAGTGAATAGTCTTGGTTTCCTCTTCAAGGCTGCTGTTTCCTTCTATCCATCTCCAAGAAGCCATCACCATATTAACATAGATGACAATCTGGCAAGGAGGTGCTGATCAAAGATAAATTTCACACTCGCACTTCGCATTTTCTA
The DNA here is from genome assembly GCA_030556225.1 of Cricetiscus sungorus. NCBI lineage: Eukaryota > Metazoa > Chordata > Mammalia > Rodentia > Cricetidae > Cricetiscus > Cricetiscus sungorus. The sequence continues at coordinate 21,912,122 of JANBXA010000114.1, forward strand.
ATTACACCATCTGTGTCAGACTCTTCGTGGCAGTTCTGCCCAATCTGTCAAATGCTGCGTGCCTGTGGGAATGCAGAGGAGCTGAGAAGATCGCCTTGTCTCCCCCCACCCTCCCAGCCGATCCATCACCCCCAATCGGAGCTGGGCAGAGATATTAGTCTAATTGGGGACCGGAATGAAAGGTCCAGGTTGCAGGGGAGATGAAGTGTTTGGGGAATGCAAGACATGAGATTGCAATTTGAATCATATTACAGGGCCTGCCCTAGCTTGTCTGGGAGCAGGCTGAGAACAAGCCATGCATGCAATATCAGGATGGGAGGGAGAGGGCAGGAGAAGGGTTTATATTTTATTTTTTTAAGAGAATCATGAATGAGAAAGTGTCTTCTTTCATTTCTCTGTTTCTTCCAGGCACATTAAAGATAAATGATAGTGAACAGGCACTGATGGGAAGCGTTCATCCTTTTATTGTAAAAATAAGGAGTTAAATAGAATGACCCAACTGATAAAGCTAAATCTAATCTAATCAAGGCCAAGAATATAAATCCAATAGTTCTACCTAAATAACAAAAATTAGTTCTTGGGGAATGCACTTGGTCACAATAGGCTAAAAACAAAGGCATACAAGGCTGCTAGGGACTTCAATAAAAAAGTTTTCGAATGTGTAGTAAAGTTCAATTCCACTTTGATCTCTTCTGTATTAATTTAGGGTGACAAAGTCCATGAAATATCAAAGAAAAATGAAATGATTGCCCTTTGAAACTAGTACCATAGCATAGCTATTTCTAGTTATTGATTTCTTTCTGTCCCGGTTGCTGCCTTTAAGTCATGTTGTATCTGATGCCAAGGTAAGTGAATGAATGCAATAAATCATTTTAACTCTTCAATGGTGTACACTCATTTGTGTTTACTCAAAAATTGGTCTGCTACCAATCCGAGAATTCCCCTCTCTCCTCTCTTCTTCAATAGTATTATTTTTGTTGCCCTTCAGGAGTCTGCAATCATTTTCAACCCTACTCATTCTCCATGGAGAAAAGCTAGGATGAAAAGGAAGCAGGAAAATTAAGAAAACATAGAAAACTTGACTGCAGACCTAGTTTTGACTTTTTTTTTTTCCAAAGAAATCCTGAAATCTCCAAGGTCACATTATCTCTACCTTTGTTTACACCTTGTTTCAAATGAGAGGATATTTCAAGTATCTATTTAATTAGACTTGATTCGAAGAATGTCACTCCAGATACATTCTCTCAGCGTCCTGATGCTGAAGTACGACCTCTTTGCTCACATTTTGTTCCATCAGAAGTCTCCTCATAAAGGAAAGGGACTTTGCATTATTCTTTGTCCTTTACATCATGCGTAGCCACAATGTTATTGTTGAACTCTATTGAATAGTGTTAGTAAGTGCGATTAGTAAATCTAAAACTTGTCCCGGAAAGAAGGGGCTTCTTACATCATTGAATAAGTACAAGCTTGTTGCACTGACGTGATTCTATTTGTGGGGAATATAGATTCTCAATAACATGGCCCCCTTTCTTCAAAATCAGAATATTATAAACAAAATCCACAGTTTTGTTTAGACTCTAGAAGTTTTTCTAGGTACAACAACCTAATGTAATTAGTTTCTTGAAGATAAAAAAATGAATCTTTTTGAGCCCACTGTCTTCTCCAACCATGACAACACATTTATGGGAATACTGACAATACATTGCGTGTTCAGAAAACTATCAAGAGATCATTTTCAGCTATGTGGTTTAATTGTTATTATATATTTTCTACACACACACACAGACACATACACACACAGATAGATGTGTTCATGTGGGTAAGTGTGTGTGTGTGTGTGTTTGTGTACACGTGTGTGTACATATCTATTAACATATCTGAAGAATTCAGGTAAAACATGAGAAAAAAGGACAATAAATAGAGAAAGGACAATAAATGAAAAAATAATAGCTCAGAGACTAGATACTCTAAGGATCCACAAAAAGAGATGTCCTACTGAATACAGAGTGGAAAAGATATTCTAAGCAGTATTTGATTCCATGAGTTGTTACTTCTAATATTATGCAAGAATCCTTCATCTCAAACCCTTAGATTGTATTAATCCTAGATATTGATGAGGGATCCATTAAGTTACTTCACCACTCCCCTTGTTTAATTCAATTGTGAATGACCCTGGGCATCAGCAGAGACAGATGAATTTTTGTTCTTATTGTCATGCAATGGTCTCCAGTGCCCAAAGCCTGTCTGACATCCTCTTTATTCCCAGGAAAACCTAGGAAGCAAAAATAAATATGGTCATAGATCATGCACATATTTAAGAGGGGAAAATGACTACTTCAAATATTAGTTATGGAAATGTGCATCTTTGGAGTATTAATTTCTCTCCATGAGTTACAAAACAGGTAAATACACAAGTCCCAATATGATTGGTAAACTTTATGTATGTAGTTGCATTGTTGGGATGTTTTGTTCAGCTGAATTTATAAGAATAATTTTCCTCTCCAGGTATGTTATCTAGAGATTTAAGTTTTACAGTATTTAAAAAATAGTTTGTGATTTTAAAAATGATATTAAACAGTAGTTTTGGAGAGTTCACCATGAGTTTCTTACAAGCAGCTGCCAAACATGCAATGATTTACTTCTCCAAATTCAATGGTAAAAGAAAAGAATTCAGTATTTTGAAGAAACAAAAGAATACAAACACTTGGGGGACACCAATAAGTTTCTTAATTGTTTCCAGTCTTCTCCACTGTCATGGCAAGTCTCCATTAAGCATCCCAAACCAAAAATAAACTAATTATGTCACAGATATGCAATCCAGTCTAAGGAATCTTGCATCCTTATTTCAGTAATACATCTATGCATAAATATTTAAAGAATAAAGATTACTTTGGGGCGCACTGGCTCAGTAAAACTCAACAACTTTAAGAATAATATTTACAGAAATATGAAAGTAACATTTTGGACCAATATTCAGAGAGTCGTCTCCTAGATAAGGCACTAGGACGGGCAAACTGCAGTTTCACCTCCACCATCCTGGAAACAAAATGCAGAGCAGCCCGGTTGCCAGCTCTGCCGGTCTTGATCCTTGTCCAATCCCACTCTGGTAAGCTTTATTTCACACCCCATTTAGAGCATGCTTGGAGGAGCACCAAAGATTTGAGAGTAGGCTCAAGGCTTATCTCAACTCTCCAGACATCAGCAGTGTGAAACACGGACTTTGAGAAATAATGTTTCCTGCTTTTCCTGCTTCTGGTCAAGCTGAACACTCCACGAAGGTGGTTGTTCTGGTGGAATCGTTGGCACTTCCTACAGGAGGCACTGCCAAAGTCTGAGTACATAGAGGGGCATGGAGATTGAAAGTGAAAAGTCTTAAATGAGGACTACAACAAGCTCCCAGCCCCTAAACAAACTACCAGTGCTGCAGTGTCCAGGAACTGTTTGTGAGAGCCCAGCATTCTCAGCGACACAGCCAGAGTGCAGCCAATTGCCCACAATTCATTCTTAGCATGGACCTTAATGTCAGCATATTTGGGTGCATCTTCAGAGCTGCCAGAGTTAGTGATTTCTGGTTTTGTTCATTCATTGGGTCCTAAAAAACATTCCTCACAACTAAAGGCTTTATTTACTATGAATAAACAGGATGGATAAAACAATTTTAAATATAATAAATATATATACTATTGTTAAATAGATGATACTGAAATAAAAAATAAAGAATAAAAATTTTTCTGTGTGGAAAGAATGTATCAAAGAGCTGTACAAACTGTACTTAAGTAAAGCTTTGGACATTGGTAAAATAGGTGAGTGGGATGTCCAGATTATTATTCGTTCCTTGGAGTATGCTTTGTACACACACACACACACACACACACACACACACACACACACACACTCACACACATCAGAATTCTTGTCTTTTCTGAGATATTGAACAAAATTATGCCAACACAGACATTTTGTTTGAAAAATCCGTTCATACTTTGGGTATTCATAATTTTAAAATTCGTTGTTTTATAAAGCAATTGACATGTGCAAAGGTTGTTTAGGAATATTGTCATATGTAACATATTTTTAGCAGCTCTTTTTATGGACTATTTTTGAGATTGACTCAGATTCTATCTCCATCATTTAGGTGAATGCGCCACGTGGGAAAGAACCCAAAGAAGGAAAGTTTTAGCAAGTGAAAGTGTGAGCAAATGTCCTTAGTACCAGCATTAGCACAGTGCCGCTCCACCCACAGGTGGCAGGTTCTGATATCCTGAGTCATTCCTTCCAAGCACAAGACCATCAGTGCAAAGCTAAATGTTTTAATCTTGAGAATAGCAGGCATTTTGTTGTTGTTGTTGTTTTATCTAGAGGGAAGAATAACATGAGTAATGATTTACAGTCTTTAGACCACATTAAGAGTATAACATACGATACCATCTTACTTCTACCTGAATGGCTAAAATTAGAAACACCAATGACAACTTATGCTGGAGAGGATGTGGAGAAAGGGGAACACTCCTCCACTGCTGGTGGGAGTATAAACTTGTACAGCCATTTTGGAGAACAATATGGCAGTTCCTCAGGAAAATGGGAATCATTCTACCACAGGATCCAGCAATCCCACTCTTAGGCATATACCCAAATGATCCACATCCATGCAATAAAGACATCTGTTCAACTATGTTTATAGCAGCATTATTTGTAATAGCAAGAACCTGGAAGCAACCTGGATGCCTCTCAACTGAAGAATGGATAAAGAAGATGTGGCACATCTACACAATGGATTACTACTCTGCGAAAAAAAACAACGGAATCTTGAAATTTGCAGGCAAATGGATGGAATTTGAAGAAACCATCCTGAGTGTGGTAATCTAGTCACAAAAAGGGGACCATGATATCTACTCACTTATATATGGATTTTAGACATAGAGCAAAGGATCACCTATAATTCACACAACCAGAGAAACTAAGATACAAGGAAGATTCTAAGAGATTCATATAAGGTCCTCACAAAAGGGGAAAGGAACAAGATCTCCTGAGCATATTGGGAGAGGGGGGCAGTGAATGGAGAGGGAACTAGGAAAAAGAGAAGGGGAGGAGAGGAAAGCACATGGGACTAGGAAGATTGAGTCAGGAGAGGGATAGATGAGAGAGAGAAAAAAAGAGAGAGTTACCATAAAAGAGGGAACCATTATATGTTTGAAGAGAAAACTGACTCTAGAGAAATGTCCAGAGACCTACAAGTTTGACCGCAACTAACAGTTTGAGCAACAGTGGAAAGGCTACAACAAATGCCCTTCCCTGATAATGGGATTGATGACTAACTTATCCACCATCATAGAGCCCTCATCTAGTAGCTGATGGAAATAGAAACAGACACCCACAACTAAACACTGAGCTGAACTGGAATCCAGATGCAGAGAAGGAGGACAAGACCAGGCTGCAGAAACCCACAGAGTCAGCTGACCTGAACAAGGGGGAGCTAATGGGCCCCCAGACTGATAGCTGGGAATCCAGCAGGGGACTGACTCAGACCCCCTGAACATGGGTCTCAGTTAGATGGCCTGGGCAGTCTAAGGGACCTCTGACAGTGGAACCAGAATGTATCTCTGGTGCACAAAAGGATTTTGGGAGCACATTCCCCATGGAGGGATACTCCCTTAACCTAGTAGCAGAAGAGAGGGCCTAGTCCCTACTCCAAATTACTTGACAAATTTTGTTGACCTCTCCTGGAAGGCATCACACTCCCTATGGAGTAGGAGGGAGAATGAGATGGGAGGGTGTTCAGGGAGCATGGGAGGGAGGGAGAGGGAACTGGGATCAATATGTAAAATAAGAAAATAAAAACATAAAAACAAAATTACTCTCTTTAAAAAAAAAAAGAAGAATATAACATCCGAACTAAAGTTTTTCTCTGAATACTTAGTCTTCTCTCACAAAGTTATTATTTTTTTCATTCTTTTACTTTGTATGTATAAATATCTTTATGTTGATTTGCATATGCTATAGTATGCATGTGGAGGTAAAGAACAACTCTCTGGAATTAGTTCTCTCCTGGGGATCAAATTGGGCTTTTCCAACTGGTAATCAGGAGTCTTTACTGCCTGACCCATCTCACCTACTCATCTTAAGGGTTTTGAAATTTTTATTTATAAGCTTTGTCTTGTATATTTAAAGCCCAGAGTGCCCAGATTAGGAGCTGGACTCTGACGTATGTGTTTCACATTCAGAAAGTCTGTAGACCCAATAGCTAGCTGAAAATCACCCTTCTCAAGAGCAGCTGCACCTAATACTATGTCAGTAAATAGGACCCAATGTGCAATGGAGGCTGCTTACACTCAGGCTCATGTGAGGCCTCATACACCCAGAGTTCATTTTGAGATGCGAATTTGCTACTTTCTGACAATAGAAAAAAACAAGCTGGGGAAGACAGAGCTTCACCCTGGGTGAGCACGCTACTACTAAGCCAATTCCCAGTGGACACTTGGTATCGATGATAAAATTAAAGAATATCACTTATTTGCCTTTTCAAGTTATTTGAGTCAAAGAATTTTTTTTCATACATTCAAGACTTTTTGGTCCTAACAGAGATATGACCAGTCTTAGTTTCTGGTAAACCATGCTGTTACTGTTTTTATCACACAGGAATCCATCCCTAAAACAGTGGTTAATACAATATGGCCTTACTATTGTTATTCTGCCTGAGGTCCAATAAACTTTAATATGGAAGACAGACAAAAGAACAAAAAATACAGGGGCTGAGAGGCACATTTTTGTAATAATCCATTTTGGATAGGCCTCTCTGTTTCTTGGGAGGCAGCCTCAGAGAAGTTACTTAGCTTCTGTCTCATCTTCATTTCCTGCTATACCAGCACAGTGATGGTTATCTTCACAGGTTTGAATGAAACCTTGATCAGAAAAATCCACACACATGCAGGCAAGAGTGTGTAGGATCATATGTATGACTTAACACTTAGGTATGGCAATGAGTCGGGGAATGGTGTTTCAGATTCCCTCCCCTTCCTGTCTATTGGAACATGATCTAGATTATCCTACTATGAGCACAGTCCTCAAATGTGCCACTAAAGACCCTTTCCAGTTAGTAGACACCAAGTGGGGCCCCTGTGACTCATAGCTGTAGGAAGAGTGACTTTCTCCCTTTCTAGACTGCATCTTTCTGTTCTTGGTGTGGTGGACCGGGTGGAAAACAGGGGCAAATGTTTGATGTGTGGTAATAACAAAACACACAGAGACAGACAGACAGACAGACAGACAGACAGACAGACAGACTCTGGATACATTTTGTTTAAGGTTTCTTCCCCATGAAAATTGCTTTTCTACACATTAGCATCTGGTTTGGATCAGGGTTTTTCTAGCTTCTGATGACATGACATCATCAGACATTACATTCTCTCATCCACTCCTGTTTATGCATCACCAAAGCACGTGGGGTGTCCTTGTCTCAGGGGCAAAAGAACCCACATACATCATGACACAGAAAATGGGTGAATTCCATTTACTATGTAAGAAGCATTCTCTTTGTGATGTTTTATTATAACTTTCACCACCAGTTACAGTGACATCCAGGAGAATAAGCAGGTTTGACTGGGTATCAAAGCATCGAAAGCGTCTGTATAATAAGACCAAGAACTTCCTCAAAAAACTGCCACGGGCAACTTCCTGAGGTGGAGAACATCCCTGTCATTGCATAACTGCTAGATCCTTGGCTTGCCAAGAGATGACAGGAGATATGCATGGCACATATCATGACAAATACCTAGCCTCATAGAAAGCAGGGACCTAGCCACTCAAAGGACCTTTTCCTCCTAAGCACAGTCAAACGCTGTCTGGCTTGGAGTTCACTATCCTGAATTAACCCAGAGGCCATGACGACCACCAAAGATTATACTTGCTAGTTCTAAATGTTGTCTCATTTCTTTTTGTGTTACCATGCACACCTAAAAATTCACAACCATCCCTTTTCTCATGTCTTAATTTTTGCATTTGATTTTCAGCTCAAGTCAAGCATCACTTTGATGGTTCTTTTCTTTTTCAAGGACTGTTTTCTTATTTGTCTTCTTTGCTGTTGTATTTTGTTTGTTTGTTTGTTTGTCTGTCTGTCTGAGACAGCTCTGCCGGGATACATATCTGTGTACCACGTGCATGTCTTGTTCCAGAGAAAGCCAAAAGAAGATGTCAGGTCCCTTGAATCTGGAGTCACTGAGGGTGTCATCTGGAGTCATGCACAGCCATGTTGGTCCCGTGCATCTGTCACACATCCTCTGGAAGAGAAGCCAGTACTCTTAATCTCAAAGCCACCTCTCCAGCCCCGCTTCTTCTTTTTTTTTTTTTTTTTAAGTAATTTTAAAATTATTATTTATTTATGTAATTACTTGGGTTTGTATGCCTGTGTGTAGAGATGTATACATGCCACAGTGAACAAGCAGATGTCAGAAGACAACTTGCAAGAACTAGTACTCACTTTGTGTCCTGTGAGTTCCAGGGGGGTTGAAGTCAGATCATCAGCAGCTCTGAGCAATTGGTATCAGTCTTTGCCTTTCCTCAAAGGAAACTGAGGTCCAGTGAGATTAGATGCTTTGTTCCGGTTTCAAATATACTTTTGTGGAATAAAGTACTTGTGTTACTTCCTGTAACTTTATACCATGGTAGAAGAGAGCCAAAGGGTTATGTTGTTCTGCTTAAAAACAAAACAAAAGAAACAAAAAACAGCAGAATAAACACTTGGCCTGTCTTTTCAGTTGAATGAGCCTGTGCTTCCAAACACTGGTTTTCACAAGGCTTTGCTTTCCTTCAATGTCCACACCTGCTTAATTCCTTCCTATCAAGACGAGGAAAAAGGCAAGTAAAATTGACAAAGGTCCTGCCTTCTGGAACTTTGTAATCGGTAACAGAAGGGTGAGAAATATGACAGCAGCACTAGCTCCCAGGTAAGTCATCAGTAAAGGGACTTGGGTGGAGAACATACCATGCCAAGCCCACCAGTAGAAGGTCCAATTGGAGTAGCCAGTTTCCCTCCAAAATCCATTTGCAAAGTTTCTGTACCGCAATGGAGAGTGCACAACAATCATTGTTATTTGGGCTATGGCATCCTCTCCCACCTCTTCTGGAAGTACTCATCCAGTTCCACCAGTTACCTTCTTTCAGAGGAAGCAAACCTTTTCATCGATTCTCAGTGAATCACCTCTTTATTCAAAGTATCTGTCTAGCTCAATATTATATCACTCTTAGCTGCCCCACCCAGTGTGTGTGTGAGAGAGTGTCTGAGTGTGTGTGAGTGTGTGTGTTTCTGTGTGTGTGTGTGTCTCTGTGTGTGTGCGAGTGTGTGTGTGAGTGTGTGTGAGTGTGTGAGTGTGTGTAAGTGTGTCTGTGTGTGTGTGCAAGTGTGTGTGTGTGAGTGTGTGTGAGTGTGTGAGTGTGTGTGTGAGTGTGTGTTTCTGTGTGTGTGTGTCTGTGTGTGTGCGAGTGTGTGTGTGAGTGTGTGAGTGTGTGTGAGAGTGTGAGTGTGTGTAAGTGTGTCTGTGTGTGTGTGTGAGTGTGTGTAAGTGTGTCTGTGTGAGTGTGTGAGTGAGTGTGTGTGTGTGTGTGCGTGTGTGTGCTCATGCACACAAGTCCATGTTAGGGCTGGGACTGAAGAGCCATGCAGGCTAGCTTGATACATGAGGCTATTAAAAGTCCTTCAGACATCTATTTTTAAGTGACTGTCATTTTTATTACAATTCAAAGTAGACTGAGCTTAGGAGGAGATGGGTGGTAAGAGTTTCCATGAAGGGGCAGTGGTGGGGGGCACTGGAGAGCAGTCAAAATAGTACGAATTGCTGATTTGTCATCTTTCTGTTTTCTTATTAAATAACAACATTCTAAAAAAAAGAAAGAAAATCATGCAATACACAATGTCATGCATAAAATAGGTTAAATATATTTGCACTGTATCTGAGGTCAAGAAAGTCCAGGGTAAGGGAACTTTGTTGGAGAAACCAGTCACAGATGGGTTATATGGGTATACTCTGAATAAGTGGTGAAGAGCCACCAGCGATGACATCACACAATGACTGTGAAATCTAATGAGGAAGACAGTATTGCTCTTGTAAAATTTTACCTATTTTCTTCCAAGGAGACCAGTCATCAGATAATGTATATGCAGGTGATGCTTCTAACATTTTAAAACGGAAACTCTAAGTGTGACTTCTGTCCTCTGAGAAGACTTGTTTTCAGATACGCTTTGTTGTTGTTTCCTGATGGTTTATTACTCAGAGAGAAAAGTATTCATAAAGGGACTGTCCTCATCGGACAAATTATCTCACTCAGAGCCAGCTGGTCTCAAAATCTAGCCTGCATTCCTTTTTTTTTTTTCTTTTTATGGTAGATGTCATCCTGGGCATTGTAAATCATGTATGTGTACTATATAATTATATTGTCCATGGATTTATGCAACTCTATTGCATATTTCATTTCTTTTTCTTGGTCTACTTATTAAAACTACATTTTACATGTCTAATAGTGTAGTTCAGATTGTACCAAATATGAAACTCTGACATACAGACATAGGGAAATGATGCTTGAGCAATTTACCAGAGTCTCTGAAGGACAGGAGAATTACCCTTCTTTTGTAATGAGCTACAGAGGGTGCTTCGGGCTGCTTTTTCGCATTCTGGTTCCTCTATCTACCTTTCTTTCAAAATCTAAAGCCCCTGTCAGGTGGTGGCAGAAACCTGTATCGTTCTTCCCACCATGCCCTTATCCAAAAAAAGGCAACGTGGAGGTTAAAGAAGGGTGAGGAGGCCCCTGTTGGTTTAGAGAAAATCCTATCCCCTAAGGGATGCTGTTCAGAATCCAAGCAGGGTTCAGAACACAAACATTCCATGTAATTTGTTGTTTCCATACATCATTTGCCTCATAAAAAAAAAAAAAAAAGAGCTGAAAAAGATTTAATGTGTGACTACAGTGACAGAGAGTGGGTGCCAACAGCTCTCTGGATGGCTTTTTATCTCATTCCCTTAGTGAAAACAGTTAACTAGGCACTGGTGAGAGATTCTGTAACTACGCAACACAAAGCTGGCACCAGCGCCAAGTGTGGCGTGCCAGATGTGCGAATCCATCCTGTGCGTGGCATCCGCAGCCCCACAGCTCGCCATAGCCATTAATCTGGAGACCTCTGGGAGTTCCGGGGAGCGCTGTAAAACCCGGCCCCTGCCAAGGCTGCATCAGATAAAGCCATCAATGCATTGTAAAAAAGACACAAAACCTATTTCATGGGCTGACTGATCAAGCAATTACAATCATTGACTACATTAAGCAAAGAAACAGCGGGGTGCCCTATAAAATTGACTGCCAACTTGAATAATCAATAGACTCCATGTAGAGTAAATTAAATAACTGAAAAACTATTTGGAAACGCTGAAGTTAAAAAGCCAATCAGTAATCCCTCACCCATGGCAAAACAATCCTGCTTCCAAAAGATTCTTTGGTTTGCTTGAAATGTTTATCCCTGGGAAACCCTGGGACAGTGTGTTGGGGGAAGGGAGCATGCTTCCAACTCCTTTTTCCTCTCTTTACCTCACTCTTCCCTTTCTGTCCCCTGTAACCAATATCTCCCAAAGCAGGAAGGTTTTGACAAAAGGTAACCATTCTAAAGAGAAACTTTAAGGTTTGGTAGAGCTCAAGATTTAACCTGAGGCTTGTAATCACAAGACTTTATCGTATGCATGTAGAAAAATTTAGGTGACAGGTGTCTTTAATTATTAACTTTTTCATAAGATGAGGCCATGCAAGAAGAGAGAAGGCTATGTACAAGCCCTCTGGAGTCCATCTACGATTTACCTGATGTGTCCATAAACTCCCCTGGAAGTTTTGAGAAGATGCAAGACCCAAGATAAAATTTTACTTTTCCTTCTTCCTAAGTTATTTTTCTTGTTTATGCTATGCTGGAACGTAACAAAATGTATTTCTAAAAATAAACATTAATTTCTATTTCATATTATTGGTACCAGGGAAAGTCCTCATTATTTTTCAGGGAAATGTTTATTCATTTATACATATACATATTTGTGTGCTTTGTTTCAGGCTACAGAAATAAACAATTTCACAGGCAGTTTATTTATTGTATTATTAGAAAATCCAGAAGGAAAACTGATGGAAATGTGAAAATAATTTTTCTTCACATAAATGCACATTTATTATTATAAATGGACACGCACACACACACACACACACACACACACACAGAGAGAGAGAGAAAGAGAGAGAGAGAGAGACTGTGACAGAGAGCTTTCACAAGGTTCCTTTGTGTTTAAAGTGTATGATAGTGATTACAGATCTCAGAAGCAAACTTATTAGGCAGTAACATATCTGGACATAAAATATATACAATGGTGGAACTATTACCAGTATTTATGTGTGCTTACAACAACATTTTTCCACTAAGAGAGATTTAAAAAAAAAAACGCATTATATCAGAGACAATAGAATTTTCTTTGTAGTCAAGCCTGTTTCTGAAAACAATATATAACAGTAATAGTACAAAGACACCCATGGCATTGATGAATACATCATTAAGCAGGCATTATTGCTGATCCCACTGAATATAAGATCACCCTGATATTATGATGATTTGTATATTAACAAAACTAATACTGAGGTATCTTTAATGTGTCGTTGAATTAACTCTTCATAGTATGCCAGTTCTCTGGAGCCAGACTAGAGGAGAAATTGTCACCAGCAGGGCTTCTGAACCTAGGTAACTAAAGGATGTCTTAGTGGTATTACCTTCATCATGTTGATGTGTTTTATAGTGCTTCCTACAGAGGAACACAATAAATTAGTTGTCAATAAACAGCTTGCCTTAACACTCCGCTTCCTTTCCTGTTACATCTAATGGGGACGAAAACCTCTGGAACGATGGCTTTAATGAGCAAACTTTATTTTAAAAAATTGCACTGGAGAAGAGGAAATATGATGAACTAAAGATGATTATATGTCACAATAAAATTTTCCAACTTGTCTGCTGATGAGATGATAATGTTGCCTATAAAAGCTGAAAGAGCCGAGTGCTGCTGAGGCCCTGATATGATGTCTTATTGAAATCTATTGTATTTACTTCTTATTAGATTCTGAACTCAAATAGATCTTGATTGTCGAGAGCTTGGGTATTTAAAAGCTTTAAGATCATCAATTACATTACTCATAATTTCAACGTCTGCCTCCCCACTGTAATTCATAGAGAGAGAAAGACACTCTTAACACAGTCTTCGTGCGACTTGATTACTGCAAGGCCCTGTTAAATGGGCTCTTGAAATGCTGTTATGATGTGAATTTCACTGCAATTTTCTATTTTATGGGGCTACTCCTACATGGGTAGCTTTGAGTAATAATTGAAATAAAATGCTAAGAGTTTTGCCAAACCAAGAGGGAGAAATGGAGGGGTCATTCTACACATAGATCCCTGCCGGGCTACAAGGAAAACCTTCCTTTCAGAGATACCCTGTTACCTGCCTGTTAAGAGTAGCTTGCTGAGAGCTGATATGTGTTTTGATTTAAACAAAATAATAATTAAAATGGCCATGATGTAATTGAAGAGCATTTTGGTTGACGGTTTATGTTGGGATTAGGGATGGAGAGAATTCCCACTGTCAGGATGTTGCCAGACAGCCCATGTTCACAGCATCCTGGTGGAGGAAACAACTTGGGGCTGGGTTCCAGTTCCCTGTAGGGCTGCAATGTTTACACTGTTCAGGTGCTTAGATAGAAACAGCTTAAAATACACCTGGTTACCTTCCGCTGCAGCGGCTTCCAGCATGACATTATACACACATGTGAATGTTTGTATTTCTCACTGGCTCTCAGCAGAGCCAAGGAACAGGGTGAGGGAGGACCTGGTGGTTAAGTAGATATGCCAGGGCCTGGGGAAATGGCTCAGTGTGCAAAATGTTTGCTGCAAATGCACGAGGACCAAATGTAGAACTCCAGCATCATGTATAAAAGACCAGACGCATGGTAGTGTGCATCCATAATCTCAGCAGTGGGGAGGCAGAGACAGCAAACCCCTAGAGCTTGTTGGCCAACTAGCTCAGCTGTACCAGGAAGTTCTAGGTTCAGCAAGAGACCTTTATTTGACAAATAAGGACAAATAAGGGGGAAGGGGAGGGGGGTAACTGAGAAAGACATCCAGCACTGAACTCTGGCATCTATGGGGCTAGAGGGGGCCACATTAGGCATGTGTACAAGCAGACATGAATCTTACCATTTCTCTCTCTCTTTCTCTCTCTCTCTCTCCCTCTCTCTCTCCCTCTCTCTGTCTCTCTCTGTCTGTCTCTGTCTCTCTGTCTCTCTCTCTCTGTCTCTGTCTGTCTGTCTCTCTCTGTCTCTCTGTCTCTCTCTGTCTCTGTCTCTCTCTGTCTCTGTCTCTCTCTCTCTCTCTCTCTCTCTCTCTCTCTCTCTCTCTCTCTCTCCACACACACACACACACACACACACACACACAGGAAAGGAATCAGAATCCAGGATCCAATTTATGGTGAAGATGATTACTATTTGTTGCTATCTGTTTGGTTATCAGAGTTGGTTTCTTAATACTCAGGTGTTGTCTTTTACATTCACACACATGTTCCCTTTGTTTTTCTTTCTCACACACAGAGAAATATTAGGTGCAAAAAGTACTTAGCAAATTTTGAGAAGAGGTTGGAGGAAGAAGGCCGAAGCTATCTAACAATGCTTTTTCCTGAGAACAAGAGTCCCCGCAATCCTCATCAGTGTCGCGATCCACCCCCTATGCTAACATGTGTTTGTTCAGTCTGAGAAAATAGAAACTTCATCCTAACATGAAGAAGCATGTGTTCGTTCTTCACTATAGAATCTGGAGAATTCAGTGGCTAGTTCACCACCAAATGCTTTACTCAGTATTCAATCTGTATCTATTTTATTTTTATTTTTGTGCATGTCTGTTTTCCCATGCTAATTTGATGTTGTAATCAACGTAGTGACAATAGCTTAATAAAATAGACCTTCATTGATGTATGTAAACTAACGTTCAGATTTTTAACCAAATTTCATTTGGTTCACCTTGTTTACATTATTGAACATCACATTTACTTTTTTCTAGAGTTTGCTATTTATTTTAATGGTATTTGATGACTTTCATTTAAAAATCATTCATATACTGGTCACTGGATCACTCTCCATTTTCTGTGAACTGAATGGGTTCCCAGAAAATACACACAGACACATTTTATTTAGGCTAAAATATTTTTTAAAGAGAAAATCTTAATTATGAGGCCATAAAATCACCTTTAAGAGACTATCCACACAAAAACACAACTTTCTTCTTAAGGGAAATAAGAGGTAGCTTATTCTGAAGCCAAATATAGGTAACTTATCCTGGAAAATAGATTTAGATTACTCCAACATGGAGATGGTTTCATGAACTTTTATGGTTCCCAAACAAAAGATCTGGATCTGCAATATTCTAACTATTCAGTACCTTCTTACTAATAATCTATTGTGCAAATATACCACACTCTCTTTTTTCATTCTTCTATTAAGGAACATCTAGGGGCATCTAGGTTGCTTCCAGTATCTGTTCATTATAGATAAAGCGTCAACAAATATAGGTGAACATGTATGTGGTCCTGTGGTATATGCCCAATAGTGGTATAGCCAGATCTTGAAGCAGACCAATTCCCATCTTCTGGAGGAACTGCTATACTAAATCCTGTAGTGGCTTGACATCATGAAATTGCAGGCAAATGGATGGAACCCATGCTTCACCTTTCAAGTGTTTGGATCACTTGGATCACAGGTATGAGCCACCACCTCTGGCTTGTTCTGTCTCTTATTATTTCTCCTCCTCCCTGAAGGGTGTAGAAGGGAAGCTGGTATTCTTCTGTGTATTGAACACAATGTGTGCAGGATTTGCCTGTGCTTAACAGATTCTAGTTACATGGGTGACATCAGGCATGCATATAGTGGACAAGCATTTTAGTGCACAGGGTACTCTGACTCCAGGCCATGTACAGCCAAGCAGAAATGCCCATGAAACTTGTCACTGATGGGGTGCTGGGTATGTAGCTCAATTGGTAGAGAGCTTGGTCAGCAGGACTTCCTAGGTTCAGTCTCCAGCACAACTTAAGCCAGATGTAGTGGTGCATACCTGTAACTCTAGCAGTGACAGGAGGTGACAAGTGGTGACCCAGGCTGGTCCTGACCAGGGACCAGACCAGGTGTAAAGCTCATGTTCTGTTGTATTGTCATTACCTTGTCTGGCTTTTCTATTCTGTCTGCCTCTTTCCTCATTGCGGATGAAACTATACTATGAAGTAATCGGCACAGGGTCTGGTTGATTGAACATTAATCAACTCTTTTGGCCTAAGCAATTGTGGGTGGATTCATGGGGGAGACAGGGAGGAACAGAATTGATAAGAGCGTCTAATCTTATTATTGAGAACATTCTCACATTGGCATGTGCCAGTTCAGTTCTAGCTAAAGTGTCATGGTACACATTTAGGAACTGGCATCGGGATTGCAAGTTTTCATCAAGGGCCGAGGAGAACACTTCAAAGGAAATCTACGTGATTCCTTGTGCATACACAGTTCTCTTCAACTGACAGACTGGCTCTTTTCTGCATCAACCAGAGATCACATGTCTTTCTGGGGCCATGGATGGCCAGGGTGACTTTTCTTATGACTTCAAGGACTGATAAGGGTGAGCAAATGTGATCACCCATCTTCAAAGAAAATAATTTCTTGAGATTAAGGCCAATTATGTCAGACTGTTTACTTTAACAGTAGACTGATACTTTTTTTAAAGCATGCCACAGTTACTAATTATAGAAAATGATTCTGAACAGGCACAGAGGGCACCTGGGTGCACATGGTCCCATGGCATGTAGGATCAAAACTGCAGTGTTTCACTGAAATTATTACAGAAAGTAAAAAACTGTGTTTCCTGGGTTGAATTTTAAAAATGAATGTATGTTAATTGGTAGAAAAAGCACAGACTTCTGGGTTTGATGGACCTGGTCTAAAATGTGTCTGTCACTTACTAGTTATATTTTGAGGTTTTTGGAACCTGTTTCCTCTTGGTGAAATGGGAGTATGGCTCATTTTTTTCTGAGTTGTTTTAAGAATTGAAAGTAGTTTGAAATGATTTATCAAAGCCAGAGCTTGGCTTGTTATAGAACATCAATTGTAAAGAGCTTCTGCTTCTGCTCAAAGGGTAAAATAATTGTTCCAAGAAAATGTGGAGTAAGAACATGAATATAGGAGAAACCAACAGTGGTATTGTCATGATGAACTTCCAGCAATGACACTCAAAATGTGCCTCAACCACTAGCAATAGCTTAAGATGACAATGAATCATTTCACAGAAATCACTCAGTTGGCCTCAAACACCATCAGTGATTTCTAACTCACAAACCTGTTCTGCATTTAGCAGAAACAATGCAAGATGGAAAGATGATAATTGACTTTTGACCCTCTGAGCACTGCCTGCTCTGTACACACCAGAATTTTCCATCAGCTGAAAGGCACTTGGTGAAGCAATGCTTTCCATCAGGCTGTTTATTTTGATGTTGCTGTTTATTTTCCTCTTGGAAGAAATAAACTCTAAATAAACCAGTTCAATCCAAGACATAAGAATACATATATATGTACATATGTATAATTCATCTGATGAATAATTGCATGGCTATTCTGCCCCAGAAATCCTTCTAAGCCCATCTTTATTCTCATTAAGAAGAATAAATTAGCATGTCACAAGGCTGATGGCATGGGTTTCCACCTCTATATACTTTTGGCTTAATTCTGGATTCTTTACTCATGGCATGCAGAGTATAACATTATTTTTCTCTGCTAAGAGACAGTGTCAAATAAAATTAGTTCTTTCTCTTCTATGCCGCAAACTGTATTCCAGCCTTTATTTAATATATTAACTGTATTTGAGCATACTTGTCTTTATACATCATAATAAAAGCCCTAATACATTTTAGAACACTGAAGAATATTCGCAGAAGATAAAAAAGCTTCAGTTCTAAGTGGAGTCTTACAAATATAGGATATACAACCTTATTCAGAAAAAAGTCAACTTACTTGAAGAAAATAGAAATTTCATCATAGGGGTAAAAATGTGTGCTATGCATGGATTGGGACACGTGGGAGGACTCATTTAGTTCACAGCCATATCAAATTCCTATTGTGTGAACCTTGGTGTGTGCCCCATGTATTGGGGAAAAAGGCAAAAATAAATGTATAAATGTATACGTTTTCCCCCAGAGAACCAGTGAGTAATCTAATCAAGAAGAAAGCTCTACATATTAGTAGTAAAAAAAATAAAAAATAAAAAAAGATACTGACCCCACATGAATTCATGAGCAGCTGGCACTGGAGACATTTGGAGGGAGCCAAAAGAGGCTCCTAAAGCTCCGGTCTTTTGTAAATGTGTATGACAAGCAAATGAGCCAATAGGAATAACAGAGCTGAACAGGAAAACAAACATATGCCCAGCACATTTGTACTCTCGCTACCCCAGGCAAAATCCAACTAACAACACAATGATTAAGTCTAACTCACATTCTGGTGCTACGGCCTGGACTCTCATCCTTTCCAGTATGAAACCACAGTTCTCTGAGTCTAAGTCAATTTTCCATATGGCTGGAGCTTTGCATTCTTGGGACTTGTTGCTGGGCTCTGGCTTCTCAGCTAGGTTTCACAGCAACTCAGAAGTTTGCAAAGCTGAGCTGGAAGCTTCAGGTTGCCCCTCACCTATAATTGTTCACTCTGGCAATGGTCACTTGGAACATAGGACAGACTACTTTAGAGAAAAATAACTCTAAGTAACATTTAGTTTTAAAAGCATTTAATTCCTATGAAACAATCAGACACTTTCTATTTGACAGGGATAACAGTAAGTTGACATTTTGAGCTAATCTTTTGCACGTGAGGGGAGTTACTTGAGAAAAATCACTGAAGCATTGCGTGAAGTCTTAATAAACCCACTTTCAAATGTTTTGATCTTGCTCTAATTACTAAACTCTTATGACCTAAAATTTAATTTCTTATCTGTGAAATGGTCATTATGGAACATAGAGGATCCTGTGCCATTTTATGTGGAAACTACTTGTGTCTGCTAGATGGAAATGTTAATTGATGAATGTCATCTCATTTTCACTGCCCTTTGTTTTATGAATTGCTTTGATCTTTTGTTTTATGAATTAGCTCAGTGATAATTACAAGTCAGTGTGAACAATAAACACAATAGAAATAAAAGTTGTTAGGGCTTTTGGTTAAGTAGGGTGGCACGTTTACGTGGCATTATATTTGTATAGCATAGAATCATCATAAAGACATTAAAAAAGTGTAGTCCTACAAAAACCAATGGGAGAAGAGACAAGTGGAAGACAGAGGATGGTATATACATGCATAATAGATAACAGAGTAATGGCCTAGGAGAGCACAGAAAGTTGAACTGAAGAGTATGAGACAGAGATATCCCTGACAAGCAAGTCCATTCAGGCAAGAGAATGCATCCAATGGAGACCCGAGCTAGAGGCAGTGGCTTTAGAATGTGCTAGTAAGACATGGGAATGAAGGAAGGAAGCAGCAGTTCAGTCCTCAGCTCCTGGAGTCCTCCTACCCATGCCACATCCAGCAAGGGATGATCTTCTCTCTTCTTCATGAGAAACAGGCCCATTCTCAGGACAAACTACACCAGGAAGCCACCAGTCTCTGAAAGTCAGACACAAGAGACAAGAGTTGAAGTACCAGGGTGACAAAAGAGACAGTAAGAGAAAATAAACACCCAGCGTCGGACACCTAAAACTGTCTACCCTACATTTTGCTTAGAACCTGGGCAGGTAAGATTAGTTACTTTTCTTGTTGCTGTGACAAAACACTTGAGAAAAACAAGGAGGAAATATTTATTTGGGCTCTTGTCTTGAAGATACAGTCCATCATGGCAGAGAAGGCAGGGCAGTAGAGATGAGGGTGGGTATTGCACTGTCTGTAGTCAGAAGGCAGAAATATACAAAGTGCTCACCCACATTCCAGCTCTTTTTCCTACATTGCACCATCTGGACACCTAGCTTACATTTAGTGGGTCTTCGTTTACAGTTAAGCATCTCTGCAAATTCTCTCACATAGACACCCCTACATAGTGAAGAGTCTCCATCTGCAAACGGTGATTAGCTATCATAGCCACCAAATTAAAGACAGAGAAGAATTAAGAGAATCCATCTCTGAAGTGTTGGAGAAAAAGACTTTAGTTCTTATAGACATGTCCAGAATCCCCAATAAAGTACGGAAGGTAGATTTAAAGTTGTCCATAAGACCCAGGTAAATGATAACAGGTATTTACTAGAGAAGCACTTACACAATTATGGTAAGTAACTGCCACTGTCTTCCTGTTCCTGAAAGATGAAGTGTTTGCCCTTCTGGATCCGCACTACAGCACAAGAGAGCAAGCCAACCCCTCCCTGTCTTTATAATAGGTCATGTCTGCACACCTAAAGACAGGCCTCTAGGATTTGGCCACAACTGTAAATCTACTGGTGAAATACTATGACACTACAAAGTATCCTGCAGTGAAGGCTACCAATCAGTACTGCTTCCACGCATGCCTTTCAACCAATATTAATTAGTCTTATAAATAAGAAGGTTACCAAAGATCACAGGGAAAAAATTATTTGAGTAAACAAATACAGTGTGTGTGTGTGTGTGTGTGTGTGTGTGTGTGTGTGTGTGTGTGTGTGTGGTGTTCCAAAAGCAATTCAAGGAGCATAAGAAAATGTGTTAAATACCTATATTTATAGCTTTACATTATTTGTTTTTGCCTAAACAGTCAAGCATCACTTTAGACCAGTAGTTCTCAACTTTCCTAATGCTTCAACCCTTTAACACAATTCTTCGTATTGTGATGACCCTAACCATTAAAGTATCTTCATTGCTACGTTATAACTGTAAGTTTGTCACCATTATGAATTGTAATGTAAATATCTGATATGCAGATTATTTGATCTGCGACTCCTGTGAAAGGGTCGTTTGATCACAAGGAGGTCAAGACCTACAGGTTGAGAACCTCTGCTTTAGACTCAACAACTAAGGAAATATTAGCCTTGGGGCAGCAGAGTCAACAATATGAAATTACAAACAAGGCAGGAAACAAGAGAGTCAGACTAGGAGATAAACAGAGACCAAGAAAGAGCTTAGAGTTAAATAAAATATTTAACAATGAAGGGGGAAATCAGCTAGAAAATAAGACCAAATTGACAACTAAATGGTGAATTGCTTAAAAAGACAGAAAACAAATGGGGGTGTTATTAATCAATAAGAAAGGAAAACTTTTTCCAGAATTGAAGAACATGGATTTTAAGGTGAAAGTCACCCATAACACAGCTGGTCCCTTGAATGAAAATGTGAATGTAAGTTACTGTGGAGAGAAACTTTAAAAAATATATACATTCAGAGATCATATGCTGGAGGACGTCAGGTGTCACAATGAACCATAGGCTGAAATGCAATGGTTCTCTAACTCGGAACAAAAATAAATGTTAACCTTAAAGTTTACTCAGCAAAACTATGGATCAGTGAGGACGTGTAGAATAGGCATATGTTTACAAAACCCAAATCTCTCAAAATTTAGCTCCTTCATCCTCTTTCTCAGACAAGGCAGTATTAGCTACGTCCGTGTAGATGTGACAAAAATACTGGGAAGCATGGCTTAGAAGGAAGATTTATTTTGGCTTCTGTTTGAGTGGGTTCATGTTGCGCCCCTACCTCGACCGGCAAGGAAACATGCAACCACGACTCTTCTTCAAGCAGTTTTATTCAGGATCCTTGTACATCAGCTTCCTCTGCTCCCATCAGCTTCTGTTTCTCCCATCAGCTTCCGCTGCTTCTCTCATCAGCTTACTCTGCTTCTCTCATCAGCTTACCCCTCTCCCAGCCCCAGAAAGCCCTTAAATGTGCTCATAGCCCAATCAGCTCATGCCACCTGGTGATCCCAGATAGGCCACAGAAGGAGGAAGTGCACCAGATCCATCAAGCACTTCCGAATAAGGCTTGTTTACAGCTAAGCGAGAACTACCTGGCATCCAGCCAGGTGCCATCTTGGGGCTGTGGCTTCCCATAGGTTCAATCTGTGGTTGGTTAGTCTCTGGTGCTTGAAACCCATGTAATGGCAATGGTGTATGGACGCCATGTCATGGCAGTAGTGTTTGGGCCCATTTCATGGTGGTAGTGCTTGTGGAAGAGTCAATCTGGGTAGACAGAAAAAAGAAAGTGACTTAAAACCAAAACCAAGCATACCCTTCACAGCCACACCCATTGACTGACTTCCAGAGAGGTTCCAACCCCTAAATCTTCAGTACTTTTCAAAAGAAAAAGCCACTAAGTGGGAACCAAGTATTTAACATATGTCCCTAGGGCACACTTCATATTGAAAACCATAGAAGGGACATAGATAAGGGGGAGACATGCATTCCAGAATAAAATTGGGTCAAGGCAACCCAGGTTAGAAAAGACAAACTTGGGATGGCTGTGAATAAAACATTTAGGTGAATGAAGGATATGGAACTACAAAGGGAGATGGAAAGTCCCATGAAGAATGCTTCCATTTAAAAATTACTCCAAAAGGAAAGATGGTGACAAATTTGATCTGTAGAAAGTGTAGAGACAAATCTTTGACAATAAAAGGCAAATAAAAAATAATTCCTTCTAGTTCAGGAAAGCAAAGATTACCCTGGAATGGAAATAATGCACGACACTATGGTCCTCAGAGCAGCTACATGGTTGTAGTTACTCTTTGTGATAGTTTTCATTGACTATCTAGTTGACAGGACCAAGAATCAGTTTGGAGACAATCTCTAAGCATATAGGTGGAAAAGGTACCTGTATTAAATTACTTGAGGTGAAAAGGCTCACCTTACATGTGGGCTGTGGTTCTGGCTTACATTACAGGAGAAAGCAAACTGACTAGTGGAATCCCTCTCTTAGCTTTCTGACTGTGGATGCAATGTGAACAGTGGCCTCATGAGCCTGCCACATGACTTCCTTGCCATGGTGCATGACACCTGTGAACTCGGAGCTACAATCAACCTTAAGTTGCTTTAGTCAGATATTTTTGTCAAAACAAGAAATGGAAGTAATATGTTGATATTTAATATTTCTATAAAAATGCTGCAATGGTAGTCCACATATATGGAAGCAATTCAAAGGATAAATGGTTTTTTTTCTTCTTATAAAGGGTGCATTTTGGGAAGAGGACTAGCTTGATACATATGCATATTTATGAATGTACATAATCTTTGTACATGTATGGGTGCTTGCTGTGTATGCATGCATATACATGTATGTGTGTGAATGGCAGAGAATGATGTTGGATTTTCCCTCTAACACTCTATCTTTTTTTGAACAGGGTTAGACTCACTGGTCACTGAGCCCCAAAGGGCCTCAGTGTCTGTCTCCTAGACCTGAGGTCACAGGATGAACGGTCAAGATTGGTTTTTTACATGGATACTGGAGATTCACTCAGGTTCTATGCTTATGTGGCAAAGCGTTTACCCACTGGGCAATCTTCACAGTCTAAAAGTTATACAATCTTTAATGGGAAATATTATGGTATCAGTAAATAGCAGAGTCAGACTATGAAATAAGGTTTATAAAACACTGAGTTTATAATACCCTGCAGGAGCTGAAGGACTGAAAGGTATGAGATGTGGGATATCATTGGTTTTTCTGTTATTTCAGTTGTTTGTAATATTTGTCCACTATCTTATTTTCTCAACCCACCTCTTATCTAGGGCAGAAATGCTTGCTGTCAGCGGGGTCCTGTCTTGAACACAGACTTTGTCCCACAGCACCTCTTTAGAGGCTGCGGGGGCCACTAGGCCTTCTGTAAAACAGTATCATTAAAGTACAGTGATGAGAAATAAGGCCTGCAGGGTCACTGCCACTCACTGGGGTAGGAGAACTGGTGGGTGTGTGACCCAGCCCTCTGTCGTTAAGGGAAGAGGTCTATGACGTACTGCACTTCTCCAGGGGCTCTCTCTAGTAACCCGCCTTTGAGGTCTACTCAGATACCCACACAGGGATCTCCCATGGTTCTTCCCCTCAAATAACCACCTCTTACCATCCCCCCCCCATGCATCAGGGGTTCTTGCCTCCATTCACGTCCCTTTCGTGGCTGTCATTGCAAAACCAATCAAATGGAAAAACAAACCTGCATTCGCACAAATTTGTGTTGTAAGACATATTCCAAAAATTAGAACAGCACGTATCTACGTACCTTCCATATAAAATAAAACATACTATGAAGAGGGTTTTTATGGCTTTTAAGTTTTAATCACACACTTATACTTCGTTTCAAATTCCTTTGTGTCTGAAAATGAGCCATGAACATTGTGTGCTTTGGAATCTATTTCCCATGGCTGAATGTTCTTTAACGATGAAGATGTTGAATATGCTGTTGGGAAAAAGGTGAAACATGATTTATTTTTATAAAATAGTGGGAAGATTAACATTATCTCATAATTGCTCAATTAGTATAATATTAAACATAATTTGTGATCCATATATAGGACTATATTATTTAATTATTATTTTACATCCCAGAATACACAGCCATTGATGTAAAGGTGAGGAAAGTAGGAGAAATCTGCTGTATTAAAATGAAAATATTCTTTACCGCATTTTCTACCATGTCAGAACAACCTTGTGAGAATATCCCAGCGAGGGTACTGATGAAAAGACTCAGTATGTTAAACTCCCTCGGGGAGCAAATGTGATGAGCTAGGACTAGTTGTCATGCACATCAGGCCAACATGACTACAGTAAGCTCCTTGAGGCCGTCCAGTGATGAGTGCTGATATGTCTGCTGACATCCGTATGTGGCTGTCACCCTTATTATTAGCTTTCCCCATGACCCCCAAATGAGGAAAGGGTTGAGACCTAACTCCTCCGAGTAGACACTCAGGCTTTTAACTTTCTATTCAGCCTAGGCTGCTGCCGAGCTCACAGGCTGTCTGCCTCAGGCTCCTGAGAGCTGGAGTTATAGGTGTGCACAGCCATGTCAGGCTTGTTACCTTTGACTGAAGAGTCTCACCACATTCTTACCAGTAGTAAACAAAGTACTTGAGGTGATGGATGCATTAGTTACCTTAATTTAATGATTTTGTTCTACATTGCTTACGGTGTGTGTGTGTGTGTGTGTGTGTGTGTGTGTGTGTGTGTGTGTGTATATATATATATATATATATATATATATATATATATATATATATACAAAATCAGTGCCTACAATTATAATGAGTTGATTGTTTTGAAAGAAAGTTTTATACATTTATTTTTTTTAAGTTATGGCATATTAATATCACCTGAGGCATGTGTTAAGCCCTATTGGATGGTTTCCATTTTCCCTTGGGCAGACTCCGATTTAATTGTTTTGGGAGGAGTCCTGCCAGAGCTCCCAGGTGATCCCAATCCACAGCTGGTCTGAGGACCATTCATGGGACATTGATGACTCACAGGACCTAATAGGGGTTTCTTCCTTATCTTCATTCCAAGACCTGTATTTCTAGAAGCTATTTAAGAGGTGACATGTGGAAGTGATTAAGGATGTTGGTTTTACACTGTACTTTGGAACTCCTGAGGATTGAACCCAGAAGTGCACGCATGTATGGCAAGCACTATTACCATTGGAGCCATAGAGGCCTTGTTTTTGCCTTTGTTAACTGTGAACTTGTGCAAATTTAAGCCTTTGTTTCTGTAAAATGGGCTTAACAATAATTCCATTGTGGGCCGATAAAATAATACTATGAGGCATTTGATACAGGGCGAAAATGCTTTAAACAAGGAATTCATGATTGTCATTTATGGAAAGCTTTTTTATATTCCTTAATTTTGCATGTTGAGAAGTACTTTTAAAAATATTCTCATTATAACATTATTGTCAACAATAAAGCCTGAGAAACATCAAGCACTCAACGATGGGGAGTTGGTCAAGTGAAATGGGATGTTCCCATGTGCTAACACATTGCATTACGAGGCTATTGAAAATAGGGATGTAGTAAAACGTCTAGTTTCTATGCAAATGCATGACATATTGTAAATGAAAAGCAATCTATGCTTCCATTTACATAAAGTGAAAACAAGAAAATAAACAACACTCCCTCTCTACGCAGGTGCTTATGGCCACAAGACAAAACTGTATTGATGATAGTGGTTAGAAGGCAGGATCTAGCAGAGGCTTTTGCATACCAACTTTTTTCTTTTCTCTTTTTTCTTTTTGGAATTAAGCACTTGCTATTTATTTGGAAAAATATAATATTAAATTTGTGCTGTAGTCTTTTTTTAAAGTAGTGTTTACTCTTCATTGTTGATGGTAAGTAGTTTGAATATCATCACTAGATTAGAAGCCATGCAGCTCAGTTCACTACCCAAAAGTTGAGTCTCACCTCCTTTGCCGTAGGCTATGACTCCAGTTGTTCTGTCTGTCTGAACTCTGTCTCTCTCTCCCTCTCTCTCTCTCTCTGTTCATCTCTCTCTGCCCTTTTGGTGTTTTCTCCCGTCACTGTCTTACTGCCTTCATCCTCTGTTCTCTGATGAGCTAATAACTTCTCAAAGCATCTTTCTGTAAACAGTTTTCTCTAACTCTTCTCTGTCACACCAATGTTTTTAACAGTCAAGTCTGATCATACGTTCCTTTGTCAGAAGCACTCACTGGATGGATTCTGGTAAACACAGCTCACCATGGTTATTCAGCTTTTCACTAGTGAGTGCAATTTTAATTTCACACACTGAACTTCACCAATCTGTGCTTTTCTCCATTTATTTTAAATCCTAAAAATCTTTGAGTCCTTGGCATAAAGCCTCATGCATCCCTTTGATGATGAGCAGAATATGGCTTATTACATTTTGTGATGTGGCAGAGACATTTTTTCTCCTCCTGTATACACCTTTAGCCACCCTGCTTCATGTTTATATAACCAGTACTTCTATTCCACTAGTGTGCCTTGAGTTCTTAGTAGGCTCATGGTTTTGCTTACTTTCCAAACCTTGTTTTACAACAAATTTAAAAAAAAATCTGGTAGGTTTATGCAGCTATTCTTTCACTTTTAAGTATCTATTTATGATCATTTCTATGCATGATAATGAGAATAAAGCTACAAACAAGAATTTCACAGAATATTTTATTCTAGGGACCAAAATCAGTAGAGAAGATGGGTCCAAAATAGATAAATGGAAGCCCATGCTGTATGCAAGACACAAGATTAGAAGATTGGAGCACAGCATTGAGAGGATGCTGTGGATGTTGAGAGGTGGGCCTTTTGAAGAAAGCAACATTTGAAGTTAATACTGCAAGAAAAGGCTTAGTGGCCTGTTTGAAGAAATAAGGTGATGGAGGTTGTCCTTCTGAATATATGTTTCTCTTATTGGTTAATGAATACAACACCGTTCAGTGAATGAGGTAGGAAGATAAGCAGGACTAGGAGACAAGGGGAATTCTGGGAAAGGTAGGCAGAGAAGGCCCACCAGAACAGTTGCCATGTGAGCTGCCAAAGGAGTTAGAGGTCTGGACCCTTCTCCTGTAAGATAAGACCATGTGGAAATACTTACATTACTAGAAATAAGTTAATAATTAAGACAGAGCTAGCCAATAAGAAGCCCTAGTCATCAGCCAACAGCTTTATAATTATAATTAATACAATGTCTGTGTGTTTATTTGGGGCTGAAGGTACTGTGGGACCAATCAGGACAAAGAGCCTCTCATTACAATAAGGAAGAAGAGTTAAGGTAGATTAAGTATAGCTAGGGTCAGCAAGTGCAGTAGCAGCTCAGAGAAGGGTAAGTTTTGGCACATATGAAGTTCATGAGGTAGGCCAGGGGTTCTGAACCATGAAAAAATTGAGAATTCTATCTTGTGAGAAAGCAAACATTATTTCAGGAACCTTGGGGGAAGTGAGGTACTTTATTGATTTCATTTGTGTGAGTGCCCGTATCTGATGGTACATCCATGTGCTTGTGGATAGGCAGGTATGATGGTATGTGTGCATGTGTGTGGAGGGCAAAATTTGCAGCCCGAGTTATCATTTCCCAGGAATTTTTCACTTTGGTGATTAAGGCAGGGTTTCACTGAACTAGAATTTGTTGATTAAGTCTAAATTCTTCCTGTCTCTGCCTCTTTAATGCTGGGTTTACAAGTGTGTGCCTTAAAGGCAGTTTTGTTTTTGGTTTGATTTGTTGTGCACCAAGGTTCTAGGGATAGAATATGGTCTTCATGTTTGAACAGCTCTCTCTCTCTCTCTCTCTCTCTCTCTCTCTCTCTCTCTCTCTCTCGCTCGCTCGCTCGCTCTCTCGCTCGCTCGCTTTCTCTCTCTCTTTCTCTCTCATTTTACTATGTGCTATTTTTAATTGAAAACTATTTCTGCAGTTCTTTTGAAAAGAAAGATATGTGTTTATATGATGAACTTGATTGAAAAACTCATTGATTGAAGGCCCAATCCTGTACTGATAGAACTGTTAGTAGGTACCAGAACCTCTAGGAAGTGGGGCTTACTGGGAGGGAAGTGATCATTTGGTACTTCCCCCTGAAATGGATATTGGAACTCTGTGACCTCTTCCCCACTATCTTTGCTTCCTGGTAACCACGTGGTTAACAGGCTTCCTTAACCATACACACCCCTGCCTCATTACAGAAAAAGAGGCAAGTTACCATTAAGTAGACTTCTGACCCTGAGGGCCACAATAAATCTATCTTTCCTGAAGTTGATTTTTGAAAATATTGAAGCACAGGGATAGAAAGCTGAAGAATACAAAAGATTGGGATGACCATGTATAAAGGAGACAAAATACCTTCGATAGTTCCTGTGGGCCGGATGACATCTTTTGATAGAGAAAGGTTCTGTGGTTAATTTCTTTCTATTGAAAACATTTTCCCCTGTTGGGACTCTCCTTACAGAGAAAAAGAAGTTCTAAGTTATAACATTGCTTTCAAGAAGATGGAGGCTAGGCAGTCATGAAACTCATGAATCTCAAGAAGTTCATGAAACTGACAGGATACAGAAGGCTCTTCCCCAAGGTTCTGAAAGCATAACGATCGCTGAGGAAAAGAGGGGGGGGTCAAGATTCCTAGAGGAGACTCTACCATTGGTGGAATTATCTGAAAGGCATCTTGGATCTGATAAAATACCTAGGATTGGTAGAAAACTTGCAGAACCATAGCTCTATTAGAGGTAGAATACAAGGCCTGAGGGCAGAGAGAAAATGGTGGTGGACTGCTTCACTTGATCCATTCTGTGGCTCCCGCTGTCAGCAAAGCTGCAGCTGTGAACAAAAAGACAATTCCCCTGGCTAGGAAAGAATCAGACATGAAAAGTAGTCTAAAGCATGATTGGGTAGAAGAAGCATGCTAGGGCTTTCAATGATGGTGGAAGATCACAATCACGTACCAATATCTATAAATGCCCTTCCCTGATAATGAGATCGATGACTAACTTATGCACCATCATGGAGCCCTCATCTAGTAGCTGAATGAAACAGAACCAGACACCCACAGCTGAACACTGAGCCGAACTGGAATCCAGAAGCAGAGAGGGAGGACAAGACCAGGCTACAGAAACCCACAGAGACAGCTGACCTGAGAAAAAAAGGGGAGGTAATGGACCCTCAGGCTGATAACTGGGAAACCAGCATTGGACCAACTCAGACCCCCTGAACATGGGTCTCAGTCAGAAGGCCTGGGCAGACTAAGGGACCTCTGGCAGTGGAACCAGGATGTATCCCTGGTGCACAAAAGGACTTTGGGAGTACATTTCCCATGGAGGGATACTCCCTTAGCCTAGAGGCAGGAGGGAGAGCCTAGTCCCTACTCCAAATGTCTTGATAGATTTTGTTGGTCCCTCCTGGAAGGCATTACCCTCCCTGTGGGGAGCGGGATAGAGTGGGAAGCTGGTAGGGGAGAGGTGGGGGGAGGCAGAGGGAAGGGAGGGAGGAGAAGGGAGGGAGGGAGAGGGAACTGGGATCGATATGTAAAATAAGAAAAATAAATAAATAAAAATAAAAACAAACCAAAAAACAGATGTGACTGTAACTGGCAGAAATGGCAGAAGTAGCTCTGGGTATGAAGGTGATCAGACCCTGCAGCAATGTGATGGAGCTCAAATTGTCCTGTGGCAAACTGTGATTACTTAGTCCTTGTGTTCCTGCCACCATTGAAGCTAAGAATAGTATTGCTGATCAGATTGGGAGCACTTTTGGCAGGCTCAGCATCTCCTCCTTCCAGGTTTGAGGCCCCCTTCTTGATTGATCCTTTGTTATACCTCATTTGCATGTGCATTATACCTCAATGAGGGCCCACCTGGCTCTATACAGAAGCATACAGGGCTCTCTTAGCAGCTGTATTCATTTGATAGGACTAACTTGTATAAGGATCCTGCCTCAGGCAGAGAACTCTCTCTGGTCCCTATAGCATCATGTCTAAGACTCAATCTGCAGCAGCAGATGGTGGGGGAGGGAGAGCTCTCATTCCTGCCTCAGCTTCCCATATCTATGCTTTTGCTGCAAATGGGGATGTACATTTGCTGCTCTTTCCTGACTCCAAGACTCTCCACTTCAGACATCTGTGTCTTCAGATTTGAGACCTGCCACTCCAGACTTTAAGACCCCTTTTATCTCTGGGAGCTTTACCTCTTCTAGGAGCTCTGGACGGCATCCTTCTGCTGTCAAGAATGCAAAACTTGGGGCTGAAGTGATGGCTTAGTGGTTAAAGAATACCGGCTGCTTTTCCAGAGGACCTATGTTCAATTCTCAACACCCTGTTTGCAGCTCACAGCCAGAGCTACAACTCCAGTTCTGGGGGATTCGATGCCTTCTTCTGGCTTTCATTGGGTATCAGGCATTCACATGGTGTAGAGACACACATGCAGGAGAACACCGCATACACACAAACGTTTTACAAAAGTTCAATTTAATTAAGATTAATTTGAGCTGTCACTCCTAAATAGTGCCCTATTTTTTCCCATTTGAGTTAGTCTACCTGAGCTGTTTACCTGTGTCGCTCCTGGAGAGATCAAAACAAAAGCCTAGACTGAGATAGGAGATAGGAGAATTTACTGCCTAAACCACTTCACCTGCAAGCCATGCAGAAGCTCCAAGTTTGCAACTTCTATGAGTTGTCACCTTTGTTCAGGTGGGCTTTTCTTTGAGTATTTCCTGCTTCTGTAATCAACTCATTAATCATACTCCCTAAGTAACCATGTGAAATTCATTGCTGCACTAAGTTGTCCTTTGTTTGATCATTGGTTCCATATCTGGAGGGAATAGCCACGCTTTTCTGCAGGAAAAATTTCATACTACAACATGACCATAAGGAATCAAGGCTACATAAGTAGATTTTGAATGTCTTGAAATAGAATTAAAAACTCTGAGACAAATAACATAAGGAGAGTGTGTTTAGTTTGGGAATCCAAAAGGCTGATCATGGGAGCTGTCACTTCTGAATGCTGGGCAGGGCTGTTTTCTTCAATTAGGCCATCTTCCAGAGCCTCATATGACCTGTCAAGTCTTCTTGTTGTTAAGGCTGGATAAGTTCAGTCTGTGGAGATTTATCACCTCTGCCTTCAAGAGCAAAGCATAGGTGATTCTCTGATTATTACTGGAGACATTTCTTGCTTTCTTTCATATATTTTGTTTGACACCAGCCATTTTTGGTGTTACTGTTATCACTGTGTCCTTAGCATCCAGCAACAAGTTTGATAGTCAGAAGTGTGTTGGAAAGTTTGATGAAATACTTTACGAGTAAGTAGGTTGGTGTCAAGTAAATTCATCAGTGTATTATACAGTGAAGGTTTGGTTCTTCACAACATAAAATTTGCTAGGATTGTAGATCTCCAAATAACAGAATTAATTCAGAACCCAGTAAGGGATCATCATGGAACTCCCTGTGCTGAATGGGAACACCACATTATAAAGGCATTCTGATTAAATCAGGCAGAACAGAAGAGTTTCCTTGTTACCCATAGGGAACAATACTTGCTTGAGCCACATAGGTAAAACACACTTCCGCTTATGTTTCCATATGTATTTCATATTCCTAACCTTACTAACCAAATGAAACATATAGGAAAGGTATTATTATTTTTTTCTCATGTACCCTGTGGACTGGAAAAGTCAACTGATGTATATAATGGTAGGGTTTTAGGCTCATCCATGGGGGAAGAAATTAGGACTGGATGGCACACATCTTAGGTCTGTATTCTTTCTACTCTGCTTATCCAGGTCCCCAGTTGTGCTAACGCAATGGACTTGCCTTGCTGTGTAATCCACATTTAGAATGTGACTTTGTCTTTTAAGCTGATATTATACTTCTGTAAGACTTCACAATCTCTCCTCTTCCATGAGGAAATAAGCCACCATGCATATTGCTAGAAGAGCTGATTTATAAAACAGAAGAGTTGATTTATTCCTTTAAGACCCTGAAGTTTTGTATCTTCCAAATAATCTCCCCTTTCAGTAAATTCTTTAGCCAGTAGTTCCATGAAAGTAGCCAGTAGTTCCATGACCTTCTCTGAGAGGTGATTTTACATCACTATAAAGCAAATATACTCCTGTACACTCCAGTCACAACAAAACTAAAGAGGGAGAGAATTTACTCTAGGACCTAAGTCCGTAGGAAAAAAAAATCCCAGGTAAGAGAGTTCATGGGGCTGGATTTCCTTCTAATCCTTCTGACTGTTTTATAGACCATAGAGCTAGCATTCAACTGCAGCCTGTTTTATTTTCTCCATCTTAATTCCCGTGATACCATTTATTAAGGAAGATGTCAAGTATCTGCCTGTCTTCTTCAAAGAATTCACGATTATTCCAGACAGGACCATATGTGCAGAAAGAATCAAATGAAGCTAATTTCTCCTATCTGGAATAATCATGCTATTCATTAGCAATCATAATTGTACTTTTGGCTACTCAGCCTGCAAGGCCAGTGTCACATGAGGTGTGTAAGATAGACTATAGGAAAGCATACTTATTTCAGAGAAGTGAGTCTGAAGACACATCCTTTCCCAATGAGGAATGATGTAGAAATACCATCAAGTTCTGATGAGTTCTTAGTAGGGCCACTTGTGACCTGATGTAATGTGAAGTCAATCTTCAAAATTCACTGTGGTCTGATTTTATTTGTCCTGAAGGGGAGTCATTAGCCTGAGCTCACAGCATTGGAATTTAGTTTTAAGGCTAGGGCAAAGTTTCCCTGCCATAATTGCTTCCATCTGCTACAGTAACACATGTGTTCCTGCAATAAAAATTTCTAAAACTCTCCAAACTCCACGTGCCCCCTTTAGACTGGGTTCTCGCTATGCTGATGTTTCACCTGCATTCCGTCTGGTGGGAATCTGTCTTGCAGCTGGCTGCTGCTTTGTGGGCGGGAGTGGTTGGGGGGGTGGTATTTGTTCCAAGACTCCAGTGGCAAATTGAATGCAGACATTTGCCTCTGGCACTAAAAACTGTAGTCATATGTTACATCATACATGCTTCTTAGGTCTCAGCAAATTCCAGTGTCTTTTCCTTTATCCATTTTATTTATTTGTTTTAGCTTCAACAAGTAATATACAAGTATAATCTTACTGTGAAAAAGGTTCTTTTGGAATAGGAAAATAAAAGGTTTCCCTGGAGAGTGCGTTTTTCTTCCTCTACCTCCTGTATTAAATGAAACTTCCAGGGAGTTGGAATTCACTTTCTTTAAAATAAGCTTATTTCATATTCTGTACATGAACAGACTTCAAAGACCTGGAAACTTCTAAAAATGACAGGGAGAGGGAGGAAAATAATGTCATGAAACCACACTTAGTTAAAAAAAAAAAAAAAGACCAAAAAGAAAAAAGGATACTCCATAAGAAACATTTATTGGAGTTGGGAATATTGGACTGATGAGTTCAATATATACCTGAACCTCAAATTATTTGAAGTATAAGAAGATTCTCAAATGTGTCACTGCAGAGACTATTATTGTACCTGTGGTTCAAAACAAAAAGAAAACAAACAAAAGACCCAAACCAACCAACCACACCAAACAAACAAACAACAAAAACCAAATTTGCCTGGTCCATAGTTTTGGAGAAAACCCTCCCTCTCAGATGGATTTGAAGACATCTCTGAAGCTGTGTCGGCTGAATGCTTGTGCTCAGGATTAAGATGGTGCTGAGGCTGTCACTGAAGGAGAAAGAATGTTGATGCTATCATCCCATTCAGTCCCTAAAGTTATATTTAGGATGACCTTTAGCAGGACCTTTAAATTTTTTTCAAGTTTGTCATCATGTGTGTATGCATATAAATATGGCATATATGTGTTTTCCTTAATTTTTAGTTAGTGAATGCCTTACACAAAATTCTCTCATAACACATTCTGTGAATATGCACGTGTGGACCCTGTTTGATCCAGCATGCACATATTTTAAGGAAGGTGAAAAGTTCAAAGTCCAGAGTTAATCACTTATTCTGCTAGATTTATTTGCCATTTCTGGATGCCTTTTCCAAGATGTACTACTCACTGAAAATACACTACGTTCCCTGGGAAATGCTTAAGGTAGTCAGGGAACACTCAAAGAGAGACAGAGTAAGGTCATGCAGTTGTCAAGGCTCAAAGGACAATGATACAGTCAAAAGACCCAGAACCACATGCTGAAGAGGACCAAAGAGGTCATCCAATCTATCTCCTGGACACTAATCCTTGCCATAGATGGAGAGACTCCTAAACCACAGAACATATATCACTATCAGGCCCTCAGTAAGTGTTGCAGGACATACATTCTCTCTCTAAAATTTGGTGGATTCCTTTCAGACATTCCCCATCTACTACTTATTTCATGGCAAATTCAGAATGTTATGATCATATCCACTCAACAGCATCTCAAGTTTCAAACCTTTAACGATTAAAAGGTTATTTTTCAGTGCTTTGTAAATTTCATTATGTAATATTATATATATATATATATAACTTATTTGAATGAGAAAATAAAGTAGCTTAAAAGCAATCAAATGAACAGACATACAGTCACTATCTGATCTATAAATTGGTGCTGTTGCAGCCACTGGTATATTTTTTTTCCTGAATCTCTCGCTTGGCCTCCATTACACTCTATTCTGAATTTTCTATTTAATACTATTTTTTAAAATTTAGAAAGCTTCTTCATTGGCTTGGCCTTATAAAATTTATATTATTAATTAATTGTTTTTATTTTCAAAGTAAGATTATATTTTTAATGTTCATTGATATTTTAATAGTCACTATTTTTCATCATCCTATGATTTCCTTTATCTGAATATGTGGTTTATTTATATGTTTTAATTTGATGGACATGTTAGGAGTATGGTTTTTTCCTCTGGTCTGATCTCATTGCCGCACCAGCACGGATTAACACACAGAGACGCTGTATTAGATATAATTCTGTTGGCCTGTTACTAGTTTCTTACCAGCTAGAACTATATTGAATATTAACCCATTTCTATTAATCTAAGTATTTCCACGTGGTCTCATCTTACCGTAGAGAGAGGCCTGCATTCTGCTTTCTCCTGTCTCTCAATGCTGACTCCTCCCTACCACTTCCTTACTCCTCCTTGTCTCCTAGTCTCTCCTATCTTGTTTTCCTATTGGCCAACAGTGCTTTATTCATTGACCAATAAGAGAAACAAAAAGAAGGGTTTTAACCTTAACATAGCAAAATATATAACAAAACAGTTATCAAATAAGAACTACTATTAACAATATTTAGTCCATAAACATTTAATAAGATTTAAAGAAAATATTCTATCATTTATCCTCTTTGTGAGTCTGCAGTTCTATATGTAACTTATCTTTAATTCTAACTACGGAAAACTATAACCATAATTATTTGTCTTCAACTCCTTCAAATATCACAGAAGGATAATATATAAACTCTAGAAATGACAGAGATATCTTTCTACCTGGTCAGTCACCTGAAGTTCTTCTGTGTGTGTCTGGCAGACTCTTCAGCAAAGCAGGAAACTTTAAACTGTCTACTTGTATTGGCAGTTTTTCAGTCACTTTTCTCTGTGCCCTGTAGAATGTCTGGCAGACTCTTCCATGAAACAGGAACCCTGTAGCAATGTCCATCTTGTATCAGCAATTGCTCTCCTGTGGGTTCTGCATGTCCAGTTTATACAGCATAAAGTCAAGCAGTCCAGACAAGAGCAGTATCTTGCCCAAATGACTAGTCTTGCCATATTGAGAGCAATCTTCCTAATGCGTTTCTTCAATGTCCATCTTCCATTCTGACACAGGTGGTGTTGCCAGGAGCATTTATGTCTCATTGTCAAGAAAAACCCTAAACCATTTTAAATGCCATATTCTGTAGGTCTTTGAAAGGTTTGAAGAATGTCTATTATCTCAAATACATCTTGAAAACCTAACTAACTTAACTCTAAGTTTTGACTATCATGACTATAATCTGTACTAACTTATACATTATATTTCTAAATGAGCTATATAAACACGATACCTAAACAAGAGGAGAAATATACACATCACAAAACTGACCTTAAATTGTATCAATAAATGAAAATTCATTCCAAAACAAAGCATTCATATCTATACCATAATTCCCTTTTTATCTTTAAAAGAATTGGTTGGGATCATTAATCATTCATAACCAAGCCCATTTAAATGAAATCAAACATTTATAGACAATATTTGGGAATTTGGGTGTCATTCTTTCCAAACTGCTTCCTGATGGTAGGGAGCACTGTCATGTGGATTCTAAGAAGTTGAAGAAATCCTGGCTGTATTCTGCAAGGCTGGCTTGTCTAAGCTGTTTTGAATGTTGGATCACCTGGGACTCTGTTTCAGGTGGTCTGGCTTGATCAAACCACATTAGTCTGGAAGGAATCCATAGCTTTTCATTTTCTGTGGAAATAAAAATAGAAATCCTTTTCCCCAGTAACCTATCCTTAGTCTTAAATTTTGGAGTCGAAGCATTTTTAAAATACGTAAATTAGATTAATCCAGCAGCATTTCCTTTAACAGTTGTTATTTCCTCAGCAGTCAAACAATTTAAAGACAACAGAATAGCATACAGTATCCATACTTTCTCTGTGCTTTCCATCTTTATGGGTTCTTTATTACTCTATTTCTTTTACTTCTATTTTTTCATATTTTGAGAGAGGGGTTCTCTGTGTAACTTTTACCTGTCTGGAATTAACTCTGTATACCAGGTTTACTGTGAAATCACAGAGATCTGTTTGCCTCTGTTTCCCGAAAGTGCTGAAATTACAGGTGTGTGCCACCACACCCAGCCATACTCTGTCTTTTTAAAACCATTTTATTCTTTTTCTCTCCCAAGCGTACGTATATTTTAAAACACACTGTAAACCTTTAGCGGTTTTTCTCAATGTGAATCTGTCTTTACTGTAAATCTTTACCTTTTTCTGGCCATGAGTCTTTTATCTGGTAAACAACAACATTACTAAAATGGAAGCCACACTTGTTTCAGCTGTGGTCTATCCAAGATATCAGCGGGTACCTTTACCCCAGAACTGAGAGCTGTGCTCACTGCCTTGGTCTATGCTGCCATCCAGCTGCATGCTGCCGGCTTGGAGATGTGGTCACTGCCACTGTCAGCTCTCATACACAGCATTCAGTTGTTAACAGAGCTCTTTAAAAGCCTGCGGGGGTTTTTTGTTTGTGTGTTTGTTTTGCCACTTAGGCTGAGTCAGGAAACCTCTCTTAAAGGAAACTCACAAGTCTCTGCTTGTCTCTAGCAAAACAGAACCCAACTGAAAAAAAATGCTGCTACCAAGAAGCCTTGTTTATCTTGGTTCTTTTGTTTTTAAAACCATTTTTTAAGCTTTTGTTAAGTTTTAAGTGGAATTTTCTTGGTCCACGTTGGGTGCCATTTTGTTAGGAGGAGATTTTTCCTGCCGGTCTGGTCCCACTGTCATGCCTTCCCCAAATAACACACAGAGAGGCTGTATTTGATATAATTCTGTTGTCCAGTTACTAGTTTCTTTTTTGGCTAGCTTTGTCTTAATTATTAACCCATTTCTATTAATCTAAGTACTTTCACATAGTCTCATCTTACAGGAGAGAGGGCCTGGCATTCTGCTCTCTCCAGTCTCTTCATGCTGACTCCTCCCTAACACTTCCTCTGTCCTCCTAGTCTCCTCACCCTGCCTATCTTGCTTTCCTATTGGCTAACAGTGCTTTATTCATTAACCAATAAGAGAAACATATTACAAAATGACATCCATCTCCCATCATGTTTTTCAGTGTTTTAAAAATGATCTTATAACCCAAGTCATTATAGAAAGCTGTGACTTATAGGCTTCCTTTTAGCAAAATTTTCCAAGCTGTGGGATAAAAGTCATTGTTATCAATATAAAGTGAGTAGAATGGGTCTTACACAAAAATTGATTATTGAAATAATTGACAAGAATATCATTCACATATTCCATTTTATATGTATATATCATCAGTGTACTACTATATAGCAAAGATGAAGATGAAAAGAAATTACTTGCCAAATGTTTGTGTCAATTACACATTGTCTTCCTCTCGTACATAATACCATTAATGCAATAAAAATAGAAATATCGATAAGTCTTTTAATATTTAGGACTAATTTTTGTTGGAAGTGAGACAACATCTATTTCTTAGTTTATATCAGATACCTCTAAACTTGCAGTTCACATGTTAATTTACTATATAACCATATCATGCTGGTTTGAATAAAGAATGTTCCCCATAGACTCATGTATTTGAATGCTCAGTTTTCATGGAGTGGCACTATTGAGAAGGATTAGAACAACTAGGAGGTAAGGCCTTATTGGAGTAGGTGTGACCTTATTGGATGAAGTTGTTCACCCTACATATAATACTATTGTTAGTGAATGCTATACATTGTTTTGATTTTTGAGTGTATTGGCAATGTCTGTGACAATTCTGTTCTTTTTTGTTTTCATCTGTCCTTTGTGTGTGTGTGTGTTTGTGTGTGTGTGTTTCTTTATTTATCCAGTTATTATCATGTGGGGGTAGGCACATATGCAGAAGTCAAGGGACTTTGTGGAGTTAGCATTGACATGTTTATTGGGCAACTACTTTACTACTGAGCCATCTGGCCATGGCTTCTCTTCACTTCTGAATGGGTAGGACCTTGAGTTAGCATTTCTTTCTTTCTTTTTTTTTTTTTGATGGGGGGATGGAGAAATATTGTAACACATTGCAACAACCTTGATTATTTGAACACTAGATATTTACTTTTATATGCATTAAGTCTAAAACCAAGTTGTTGCTAAGGTTAGTTTCTTCCTCAGGCTTCCAATTAGAAACTCGATAATGTGCCCAAGTATTTAAGTTCTTTATTGTAATGCTACATGTCTTGTTTATTTTTCTTTTTATTTGAAATAATCTCATGCAATCAGCCTGGTCTCAAACTCCAAGTTTGACAGCCTGGGATTTCTGATACTCGTTTCTGCCTCCAAAGCTCTGAAATTATGGGTGTGTGCCACTGCAGTGGTTTGAGTCAGGTGATTCCCCCAAACTTTGAATTTTTGGATTCTTGGTCCCCATTGGTTTTGTTTCTCGAGTTTAGGAGTTGTGGTCTTCCTGGGGGAAGTGTGTTAGTAGGAGCAGATCTTGGGAGTTTGAAGATTTGCCCCTTCATTCCCAGTTTGCTCTACTACTTTGTAGTTTGAGATGTGAGCTCTCTCAGTTAACATCTGTAGTCACCATGCCTGCTTACTGCCATACTTGCCTGACATCTTGTTTATTCTTCTGAAACTCTTACTTCTATAAATTGCCATATTCGTGGTGTTTTATTACAGCAATAGAAAGGTAACAATAGAACCACTGTTGCAAGTTCATGAAGGGCTGGGGATTAAACTACGGCCCTCTGGCATACTAAGCAGATAGTCTGCCAAATGAAACAGATCCCCAGAACAAGAGTATATGTTTTGATTAATGATTTCGATAGACTGGTGTGTGTGTGTGTGTGTGTGTGTGTGTGTGTGTGTGTGTGTGTGTGTGTGTATGCGCATAAACACACTGTATTTTCTAATTCATCATCTGATTATATGCTTTCCTTAATTTTTCACCTATGAAATATTTACTTTAAAATTTTCTTTTGTAAACTATGTCTGTGGACAAACTTTTACAACCTTTCTTTTGCATTAAAATACCTTACTTATTTAACCAACAATTTAGCTAGGATAACTGTTGCAGATTTCTACACTGACAACTCTTTCACAATTCTTTTCCTTTCATAGTAATTCTGACTTTTTTTTTTTTGGTCTTTTATCCCTTGTTACTTTTATAAAGTTACTTAACCTAACAATGTTGCCTTCATATAAAGTCTCATTGGACGGTCTTAAGGAATTCTTTTGTGTTCAGTGTTCTGAAGAAATTTCACTGTAAGGTGAACCAATTTTATTTTGTTTATTCTGTTAGTTATACATATTGATTTACCTAGGCACCTATTTCTTAATATTCTAGAAAGTTGTTACCTTCATTACATTGACTTTTGCTTCTTCAATTAATTTTCTATTTTAACACATTATTAGTAATCTTTTTTCTTTATACTTCTTAAGTTTTCATTTTCTATGTCCTGTGTCTCTAGGCAACATTATTGTTATCTTTTTCAATTCTGTTTGTTTTGATTATGTAATTTCTAAAATAATATTATTTGGTTATTTTCAACCTATTCGGGTATATTTGAGAATGAGTTCTTATTTTTTTCATTGTATTTTTGCTGTTAGAATATTCTTCACATAGCTATATTATTTGACATTTCAATGTGTGAGGTGGTTGGGAATCTAGTCTGCCATTTGGTCTTTCTTTTGACTTTTATCATGCTTCCCTATGATAGTGCTTATTTTGTTTTGTAGGTTTGAAAGCATATTTCATATAACCTTACTTTTGCACCATCTTCTTGGTAATTGAATCTTAAAGCACATACTTGCCCTATAAAAATACTAAGGGCTTTTTGTAAACTTAAGAATACTTGTGGATAGAGGTAATTTGTGTTTTATTTATGTGCAAGGTAAGACTGCTTCCATCCTATGGTTATTGGAATCTCTTTCTCCAGTTAGGTTCAAGCTCCTTTTCTTGCAAGGGCTGGGTTTGATTTATAATTCCAGTTCACATCTGAATTTTCCTGTAAGAACACATAGCTCTTGCACTACTTTACATTGCTTTTTCTAGCCCCTATTTTCAGTTCAGTATTCTTTTAAGAATGTGTTTGAAATAAATTTTTTGTGAGAGGGCTTAGAGGTCTCGTTCTCCATATGGAAAAAAAAAAGTACATTTGAATTGTCTTTGTCATTTCATGTTGCTGTTTGTCTTCGTGCTACACTTAATATAAGTGGAAATACTGGTCTTGCTTTTTGTTGCCTTTCATTTTACACAGTATGGCAATAATTTAGAGTTGAATCTTTTTATTTATTCCACTATCACTAAAGTTGTTACAAGTCATTTAAAATATGGATCTCAGATTTAGGTTTGTGCTCTGAATTTATAGATCCTTTGTCTATTCAGCATCAACTTTACATACTTCTTTAAAAGTGTGTTATAGTTTCTTAGAAAGACTCTAAGTTTTTCTTGTAGATCACAATTGTTCTTTAAAAAAAAGATGTTGTCAAGTTAAACTTAAGAAAATAAGAACATACAGGTTACACACTCGTTAAAATACACACATGGGATGAGAAATGACTAAAAAATGCAGTTGACCAAATCCATTTGGCAGTTTCCCAAAGCCAAATTATTTTCTAAAAGAAAGAGAGTATTTAATAATTTTTTAACCCTAAAGCATAATCACATTTTGCAGTAAATAGGAACTATATTCTCTGATGTATTTCTTTATGGAGTAGTCATTGTAAATGCTCACTTTATGGACAGTGTTAATAAAATTATATATGCAAGCTCTGTTTACATTAGCTCTTCCAACATTCAAGAACTCAAAAGCACCAGATTAGGAAAAGCCACAAGACACAATATGATCTTTGTACACTGAATGCTAGTCTACAAAGACAAGCTACAGCAACTATAAGCATCTCATAAATAATCAGGTTCCAAATTTAATTGATATTTCTAATCTGAAATTAATTGACAAAATAAAAACATAGAGAGCATTTTGGAGAAGACCTTTGGTTATCATTTTTATCTTTAGTGAAGTAATCATTGTCTTCTTGGTTCTTGGAATCAAGCCATTATTTCCACATTCAATTCCTGGGAATCAACCTTCCCGATTGCAAATGGGGCTATTAGACCATGTGAGATTAGTCTGATTGAGGAAATTAGGTCTACTTACTGAGTGCTTAATGTGGCTGTGCTGCAACTTGTTCAGAATCTCCAGGGGATTCACTTTACTTTGATGCTAGCCTTGTGATCAAGATTGTTCACATCTAGCATATTGATGAAGTTCCCTCATAGGATAGAAGATTGAAATTCTACATATATCAGGTGCTTTGCAATGGCCACACCATTTTTTACAAATTATCCATCCCTTCCAAAATCCAAAGATACAACTTTTGATTTTGTTTCTCAAGGGGGCATATGTAATATCTCTATTCTAGAAAATGGAGCAGATAGATATGACTGAGTATTACTAAATACTCAGTGGTGTCCTCCTATACTCTTCTTTACCACTAAATGCAGATTTCTGGTTAAACATTTACTCTGAGGCAATGACACTGCACACTGGCTATCTTTATAACAATCTATAACCAATTTACCAGGACAAGCAAAATGAAACTAGATGTCATATGTTGGTTAGAGTGACAATGTGACGTACCGGGATCTTGAGTTGAGGACCATATTCTTGGGCATTCTCTCTCTTCCTGTTTCCCTCTCCAGCTCTCAAATGTTTTTTTAAAGATTTCATTTTAATAACCTTGTGTTATTTCTAACAGAGTACTTAAATACAAAATTATTCTTTCAAATTAGTGGCTATTTGTTTCCAATTACCTTTTTGCTATTAGTGTCCAGCAATAAAGATTCATCTATTTTCATAAACACTACCAAACTCATTTGTAATGTGAGTTTAATTGGAGGTGCTGTAACTGTCCATGGTGCTTAAAACCGCAGCCAAGGAGAAACTCCACTAGGCTCACAGAGCATGGCAGAAAGTGGCCACCACCTAAAAGGCAGGGCTTTCATATAGCACTGAATTTAGGATTTTATAGAGGCTAACATTAAAAAAGATGAAGTTGAGTTGGATATCTGTCCTTTTATTTTATTGCAATTTAAGTGTTCAGCTAAATAAATATGATGCCTTAAGATTTAGAACCTTGACCAAATGTGTTGCTGATTTTAGTCACAAAACAGGATGCCAAAACTTCAT
The DNA here is from genome assembly GCA_030556225.1 of Cricetiscus sungorus. Lineage (NCBI taxonomy): Eukaryota > Metazoa > Chordata > Mammalia > Rodentia > Cricetidae > Cricetiscus > Cricetiscus sungorus. Next base: position 21,955,456 of record JANBXA010000114.1, read on the forward strand.
TTAGAATATGTTATGTGCTTTTGTATCCATAGATATTTTCATAAAAACATTACACAGAAGGGCTAATCGTTTTGTGAGTGGGACCTGCTGCAGAAAATAAAAAGTAGAAAAGCCTCCTCTCTGTGTTATTTTTTAAAGAATTATTACTAAAATAAATTAAGAATTGTGATTAACACTGACTTTAAAAGAGGAGCAAGTAGTTTAAAGCTTCTATACCCATGGAAGCCAAAGACAAAAGAAGAACATTCTTTCAGAAGTTGTAATAACAGAACATCACACAATTCATGTTTTCAGGGCATCTTACTCCATTTATTAATCTTCAAAATGAAAGGAGTTCGTGTTGAAAAAATTCTATGGCATACTGTGAACAATTATATTTCTCACAGTATACAAAAAGGAATGGGACAAATAGTTCAGCAAGGATTTTTTAACTTTTACTTTTAAAATATAATACATTTTCTGTAAGGATGAAAAATAATTTAAGTGGAATAAGTTTGACAGTCACTATCATTTTACAAATCCATACAATATATTTCAAAGCAAAGACAAAGTCGTATATGCATGAATAAGTAGGGTTAGACACAGACATTGAGAATATTTCCCAAAAGGTTTCAAAGTTTTGAGGCATCTCTAAGATGATTATTCAGTGAGATCAGAGCTTGCTATTATGCCCTAGGCATGCCCCTCTCTGCTTCCAAAGTTCTAAAATCACAGGCCTACACTACCATACATGGTGTTCTACCTGGGTGATATGGCTCCTTAAGCGTCTATTTCATTAGACCAACCTTGTCTTTTCACTTATGCTTGTGAATACAAGCTGTGGAAGTCTTATTACTTCCTCAATCGTAATTATTCCCAACTTTGTTTCTGGACCATATGGTATCATATACATTCTTCCTATGCTTCTTTGGGGTGCCCTGACCATAAAATAGAGATATCTTTGTTTTTACCCCATGTTTCTTTTTCTGCCACATGTAGATTGGCTTAAATTGTAAAATAGAAAGGAACTCACATGTTCATATACACAAGAATCATGTCTGTGCTCCAGGAGTGTGAAGTGGCATGGTGATCTAATAGTGCTCTCTTTGCAGTCAAAAGAGGCCAATTTTATTTTCCTTCACCCTCTCCCCACCTCTCTCACTTTTGAGCCCAGAGACAGTAAAAACTTAACTTACATTAAAAATTTTAATATCACTTTCAACCATCTCTCATAATTTCAGTTCTTTTGTAAATCTATTTCTGTCTTAAAGGAATCATTCGGCTTTTTCAGAGGACCTAGAGATAGACTTCAAGCCAAAAATACTTACTGTTTTAACAGAAATGGCAAGCCTTTCTTTGTAAACCAACCAATCAGGAAACAAATCCTGTCTTGATGTGTGTTTGAAGGTAAGAAAGACATCCTTCACTTAGAGATGTGCTCACTGAGATGTTTCTCAATCTTTGTCACTTTGATTTTAAAGGATAAACCTGCCCTCTGATCAATCAGGAGAATGGGGCTCTGTTTGCTTACCAGGTGAAGCAGGGTATCATGAGACATTATTCTTAAAGAACTTCCTAAACAAATGTTCAAATGAAGACACAGATTAATGGAGCTTAATGGAGATTGCACTTTAAGATACACATCCTAGTGGCCCTCTCTACTCAGGGGAAGTGTGCTGCTTTAGTAGGGAATGAAAACTGGCAGGAAACCCTTGTTTGCTGTTTTGTGTCTCATCCAGTCATGCTTTCTCTAATTTGTCCATGTTCCTGTTATCCTCAGTCTGTTAGACCACCTGACCTCCATCTGAGCCCAATCATTTCTATTGAATCCTACCTGAGAGGCACAAGGGGATTGTTGTACCCAGGGAAAGCCAATCCTCACCAACTCCACTTACGCCTCAGCAGTATTCTTTGTGGCTGTCATTCTGTTTTGCAGATACTCTCTTTGCTCAGGTTCCACCGATGCATGCTTTCCTAATGCATTTTCAAGTGACTGACTCCTGACACCCCAATTATTTTACAAGTGAAAAGTTTCTTTCAAACAGGTCTCCTCTACCTGCTGATATCTATGGCAGTACATTCTAAGATGAGTTCACTTCCCTCTCCATATGTTCTCTCTTGGAGATCTTAGCTAGTTCTATGTCTTTAACAAACATCTATAAGGTATGTATTCATAAATTTGATTTTCAAGCTTGTAGCATTCCTCAAGTATTTGACTGCTTCATCAGTATCTTTGTGGAGATGAATCGTAGGCATCGGAATCTGATCTCCTTCTAGTGGAACCCTGAATTTTTCCAACATGCCCAGTTTTGCCCAGTTTTTCTTATCTTGTCACATATTTACTTTTTTATGTGTATCAACCTACAGTCTCTTCTACATTTATTCGTTTCCTTCAACATACTCTCCATTATGCTTCATAATACACTCTACTCTTCACACACCATAGCCACCTAGTTCACATCGTTCTGAGCCAGAACTAGTTCCCTGACTTTTGCAGTTACCACTTAGAGCATCTTATTGCAGCTACGGCTCATCCACATCTTCCATAATCAATCACATCTTTATATTAGTTACTTTGCTACTGGGTGATAAAACATCATAACCAAGGCAACTCAGAGAAGGAACAGTTTACTTGGGCTTACAGTTACAGATAGCTAGAACCCATAGTAGCAGAGGGCAAAGTCATGATGGCAAGAACAGCTGAATGCTCACATCTAGAACTTCAAGCAACCAGTATAGAGATAAACAAAAATGTCACAAGTCTTTGGCAGCCTCAATGACCCACCTCTTTCAGCAGTCCCACTAACTAGGAACCACGTATTCAGGAACATGAGCCAAACTCATCAATGGTTCACAATCAGTTTCCAGCACACTTCCAGCACTTCCTCATACCTGCATCACATTCTGTTTCCTTCTCCGAGATGGGGCTCCATCTTGTTCTTTGGGTACCCGAGACATACTCATATGGGAGTCCCAGCGTAGAGGGCACTGCCTCTGAGTGTGCTTTCCAATGGAGCATGTTTAGCCCAGCCAACTGTTTGTTATTCCTCTCATTGCTCATAATTTCTAAGGACTGTTTTAATTTACTCTTAGCAGTTTGCCTATCTCTGCCACTGTAAAGCACCTGTAAGAATATCACTGTGATATCCTTTCCACTCAGCACCTGGTATGAGTGGATAGCTAGTAAATAACCACTAAATAAACAAATAGAGCACAGTGTGCTCACAATAACAGGAATTTTCACACACTGTGCATGTGATATGGGAATGCTAATTGGGATTCTAAACATAGAGCAAATAAACTGCACAAAATAGGCCACGTGAGAAAATAAATATTTCTTGGAGAATGTGAACTTTTCATCACTTAGTTCCTAGGTTCCAGTTTAGGATCCAAGGGTTGCATTAATGTACATTTCTCTGTGATTAATTATTTATAGGGCACAGAAATGATCTGTGCCAAAAAGCAGATCCAGTTTTAAATAGCTTCATCTATCTAAAGGTTCTAGGAGGCACAATTCACAAAACCTATACACATATTATTACAGGTTTACAGAAATTATATTATACTTGCTATCAGACAACATATGAAAAGAAAATATGATTTAAATGAATTTAAAGGCAGCTCTTTCAAGATCAGGTGCCAAAGTGAAAACAGATATCTACATTTATGCCTTTTATATAAGGATTCTCTTTATCAGAATTTGATGGGCTTAATTTCATACTGGCAGTGTGATATTGATTTTAATTATCTCAAGGGTTATTATTTTTCATAGCTTCTACATAATTTCTTAAGACAATCTAATATTTGAACTTTTAAAGTTATCCATAATAAGTGTACAACTAACTTCTCTCTTTTGCCTTTGGTAAAGCACCAAGTGTGTACTATTCTAAGACAACACAAAAGTGGTCAATTCAATTTTTTTTGTTGTTTTTCTATGAATCAGATGAGAAAATCTGTAAGGCTATGAATAATTTAAAAATTGTTAATATGGCTACAAAATGGTGGTTATATCATTGCATGGAAGAGGTTTGTCAAGAACGTTGGAAAAACTCTACCCTTTTCAGTTTCCTAAACACCATGATCTAGGTAGGTATTATCAATCAGTCACACATAGGAACAGAAAAAAAAAAGCTGAGCAACAATCTAGGTGGGAGAATTAGAGTGATGGAAATGAGTGAAGAGCAAGGACAGCACAATTCAATCAAGCTTTCTATGTGAAGTACACCTCCCATAACATAAGAGTTGAATGTAGATCAGGTGTGGTGGTAGACACCTTTAATCCAGCACTCAGGAGGCACAGGCAAGTGGATCTCTGTGAGTGCGAGGCTAGCCTTGTCTACAGAGCTAGTTTCAGGACAGCCAGGGCTACACAGAGAAATTCTGTCTTGAGAAACTAAAAAAAGAAAAAGAAAAGAAAGAAAAAAAGATTTGAAAGTAGGAACAAATGTGTTAGATATACAAGGCAATTTATACCATCATGGGTGAAGTTGTGTGTGTTGTGCATTATGTACATTATATGTTACTATTCATTGTTTAAGTTATTTGAGATATAACTAATCTGAATTTCTTCAAGATGATCATACAATTTGGCAGGGCATAAAGCTAAAAAAATATTAGTGAGCAGAAAATGGGAATTTAGAATTTAGTATTCTTAACATATGAAGTAATGGTAACCTCTGAGAAAGAATGCTCTCATATGTGGTTATCTAATTCAGCTAAGAAGGAGAATCATGTCCTCCTAAACATACATAGAAATGGTTTCAAAAAGACCCCACAAGAAGAAAGAATGGCTTTGTCCTCTGCCCTGAAAACTATTTTTCTTCGCAGATGGAGCATCTTTTTCAGGCCCTCTGGTAGGTGTGGTCCTGTACAGTTTTGGGGGCAACATAGCTCTGAGCAGTTTCATTTTAATAACCAGAGGTTTCTTTATAGTGTAAGGAACTATTGACAGAATAAACAAATCCTGCAGTAAAGGAGAAAAACTTTCTCAATTCTGCTCAGATATGAAACTATTATCTAAAACATATACAGAACTATTAAATATAAATGAAATCGCTACAGGCAGCAACTTCACAGAGCAGACCAAGAGGTGAGTGACTGACCTCCCATTTGGACAGCCCAGTCTCTAGACCCTAGACCCTGGGACAAAATCCCAGGTCACTCCCCACCCATCCCAGCCACACTAGGAAAGGCTCCTGCAGGCAAGCTACTCTACTACCCCCTCAGTGGACCAGGTAATATACAAGTTCCACTCTACTCCCAAACCTACCAATCCTGACAACTTCAACAACTCTCTGAGACATAGGCAGGGACTGTACAGATTGGTCCAAAATAGGATCCCTGAGACATAGACATTGACTACAACGATTGAACAAAGAGGCAAAGTCACTGCCTGCACCTATTGGAGGAAGAGATGCAAGAATATATTTAATAACCAAAAGAGCAAAACCTAGTGGTCCTACAACAGGAAGACCTGAACATCCCAGCACAGAAGAAATAGATGAAAAACAACCTTAAAAATAACTTTATGAAGAAGATAGAGTCCCTTAAAGAGAAAATAAAAATTCTCTTAAAGAAATCAAAGTAAAGACAAACAAAAAAAAATAGAAAAAAATCAATAAATCTTTAAAAGAAAGCAAAGAAAACTAATTAAATAGATGAAGGAAACAGTTCAAGACTTGAATATTGAAATTGAAGAAATAAAGAAAACACAAACTGAGGGAATTCTGGAAATGGAAAACCTGGGTAAATGAACAGGAACCACAAATGAAAGCATAATCAACAGAATGCAAGAGGTGGAAGAAAGAATCTTGGGTGTTAATGATACAATAGAAGAAATAGATTTGTCAAAGAAAATGTTAAATACAACAAAGTCATAACACAAAACATCCAGGAAATCTGGGACACCACAAAAAGACCAAATCTAAGAATAATAGATACTAGCTCAAAGGCACAGAAAATATATTCCACATAATCGTAGAAGAAAACTGTCCTAACTTAAAGAAGAAAAGGCCTGTGAAGTATAAGATGTTTAAAGAATACTGAGTAGATTGAACAAAAAACGTCCATTTATCACATAATAAACAAAACACAAAATATACAGAATAAAGAAAGAATATTAACAGCTGCAAAGGAGAAAGGCCAAGTAACATATAAAGACAGACACATCAGAATAACACTGGACTTCTTCATGGAGACTCTGAAAACCAGAAATTCTTATACCAACATTATACAGATATTAAGAGACTACTGATGTCTTTCCAGACTACTATATCCAACAAAACTTTCAATTACCATAGATGGAGAAAACAAGATATTCCATGACAAAAGCAGATTTAAACAGTGCCTATCAACTAATCCAGTCCTACAGAAAGCACTAGAAGGAAAATGCCAACACAAAGAAGTTAGTTATACCCACAAAATCACAGGCAATAGATAATTTTACAACACCAAATTCTAAAAATGAGAAGTACAGACACACTACCACCAAAAAATAATAGGAATTAACAGTCTCTGGTTATTAATATCCATTAATATCAATGGGCTCATCTCACACAGGCTAATAGAATGGATATGAAATCAGAAACCATCCTTCTGCTGCATAGAAGAAACACAATTCAATTTCAAAGGCAGACATTACCTCAGAGTAAAGAATTGGAAAATGACTTTACAATCAAATGGACATCAAGAAGCAAGCTGATATAGCTATCCTAATATCTAATAAAACAGACCTCAAACTAAAGGTAATCAAAAGAGAAGAAAATCAATATTTTATATTCATCACAAGAAAAATTTATCAACATGAAGTATCAGTCCTGATTATTTATGCCCCAAATAACAGGGCACCCACATTTGTAAAAAAAAAAAAAAAAAAACACTACTACAGCTTAAATCACACATCAAACCCCACACACTAATAGTGGGAGACTTCAACACCCCAATCTCATAAATGGACAAGACTCCCAAACAGAAACTTAACAAAGAAATAAAGGAACTAACAGAAGTTATGAAACAATTGGGTTTAACAGACATCTATAGAACTTTTATTTCATCCAAACACAAAAGGATATAACTTCTCAGCACCTTATGAAACCTTCTCTAAAACTGACCATCTACTAGGTAACAAAGCAAATCTCAACAGATTAAAAAAAAATGGAACAAACCCCTATATCTTATTATATTACCATGGCTTAAAATTAGAATTCAAAAACCACACAAAATCCAAAAAGCCTACAAAGTTATTGAAACCAAATAATTTCCACATGAGTCATCCCTGAGTCAAGTAAGAAATAAAGAAATTAAAGCCTTCCTAGAATTCAATGAAAATGAATGTGTAACATACCCAAATTCATGGAATACTATTAAAGCAGTGTGAAGAAGAAAGTTCATAGCATTAAATGCCTACATAAAGAAATTAGAGAAGTCACACACCATTGAATTAACTGAGCACCTGAAAGCTTTAGAACAAAAAGAAGCAAAATCACTCAGGAGGAGCAGATACCAAGAAATAATCAAATTGAGGGCCGAAATCAATAAAATAGAAATAATAAAAAGATAATACAATAAAAAGATCAATATAAAGAATCAATGAAAAACAGAGATGGTTCTTCCAGACAATCAACAAGATAGACAAACCCTTACCTAAACTAACCAAAAGTAGATAGAGAATATGCAAATTAACAACAGAAACGATTAGGTGGACATAACAACAGACACTGAGTAAATAACAGGAAATCATCAGGTCATACTTCAAAAACCTGTACTCCACAAAATTGGAAAATTTATAAGAAATGGACAATAATCTCTATAGGTTCCACAAAATTAAATGAAGACCATATAAACAAAAACAAACAAAAAACAAAAACAAACAAACAAACAGAACCAGATGGCTTCAGAGCAGAATTCTACCATAGTTTCAAGGAAGAGCTAATTTCAATACTCCTCAAATTGTTCCATACAATAGAAACAGAAGGAACACTGTCAAATTCCTTTACCTTTTTTTACCCAAACCGCACAAAGATGCAACAAAGAAAGAGAACTACAGACAAATTTCCCTCATAGACATTGATGCAAAAAATACTCAATTAAATATTGTCAAACTGAATCCAAGAACACATCAAAAAAATCATCTACCATGACCAAGTAGGCTTCATCCCAGAGATGCAGGGTTGGTACAACATATGGAAATCTGTCAATATAATCCACCATATAAACAAACTGAAAGAAAAAACAAACATGATCATCTCATTAGATGCTAAAAAGCCTTTGACAAAATACAATATCCCCTCATGACGAAGGTCTTGGAGAGTTCAAGGATACAAGGAAAGTATCTAAACCTAATAAAAGAAATTTATAGCAAGCAGACAGCCAACATCAAATTAAATGGAGAGAAACTCAAAGTGGTTCCACAAAAATCAGGAAAAAGACATGGCTGTCCACTCTCTACATATCTATTCAATATAGTACTCAAAGTTGTAGCTAGACAATAACACAACAAAAGGGATCAAGAGGATACACATTGGAAAAGAAGTCAAACTATCACTATTTGCAGAAGTTATACATAAGGAACCCTATAGCTGATAAATAGCTTCAGTAGACTTCCTTTATACAAATGATAAATGGGCCAAGAAAGAAATCAGAGAAACATCACCCTTTACAATAGCTACAAGTACAAAATATCTTGGGGTAACTCTAACCAAACAAGTGAAAAACATATATGACAAAATAGACAGGTAGACCAATGGAATGGAATTGAAACCCTGATATTAACCGTCACACCAAGAACGCCTGATTTTGGACAAAACACCTAAAAGTACACAATGGGGGGAGAAAAGCATTTTCAATGAATGGTGCTGGCACAACTGGATTATGGTGTGTAGAGGACTGCAGATAGACCCATGTCTATTGTCATGCACAAAACTTAAGTCCAAATGGATCAAAGACCTCAACAGTCAGTAAGACAAAAGAGCAGCCCACAGAATGGGAAAAGATATTCACCAACACCACATACGATAGAGGGTTGATTTCTAAAGAAGCTAGTCACCAAAACACCAAATAATCCAATTTAAAAATGGAGTACAGAAACGAAGAGGGAATTCTCAATAGACAAATCCAAAATGGTTGAAAGACCCTTAAGGAATGTGGGTGTTAGTTAGGAGAACTGGGCAGTCAATGGGGTAGTATTTATCCCTAGTATAGGAATGGACTTTGGGATCCCATTCCACAGAGAAAGATACTTTCTCAGTCTAGACACATTGTAGAAGGCCTAGGCCTTGTCCAAATGATATAACAGACTTTGAATTTCCCCTATGGAAGGCCTCACTCTCCTTGGGGAGCAGAAAGGGAATGGGATGGCGGTTGGGGGGAAGACAGGGGAGGAAGTGAGGGAGAGGGAACTGGGATTGACATGTAAACCAAGCTTGTTTCAAATTTAAATAAATTCAAAAAAGAGAGTTTAAAAAAAGAAAGAAAGAAGGTGCTCAACATCCTTAGCCATCAGGTAAATGCAAATCAAAACAACTCTGAGACACCATCTTGCTCCCATCAGAATGGCTAAAATCAAAAACACCAATGACAGTTGATGTTGCAGAGAATGTGGAGAAAGAGGAACACTCCTCCACTGCTGATGGAAGTGAAAACTTGTATAGCTACTTTCAAAATCAGGAAAATGGGAATCCATCAACCTCAAGACCCAGAAATTCAACTCTTATGCATATATGCAAAAGATGCACATTCATGCAAACAAAGACATCTGTTTAACTATGTTCATAGTAGCATTATTTGTAATAGCCAGAACCTGGAAACAACTAGATGACCCTTACCCAAAGAATGGATAAGGAAAATGTGGTACAGGTACATAATGGAGCTGTAATAAACAATGACATCATGAAATTTGCAGACAAATGGATTGAACTGGGGAAAAAAATTGTCAATGAGGTGACCCAGATCCAGAAAGACAATCATAAAGTGAAACAAAGGATAACCAGAATATAATCTACAGTTCAGGAGAAGCTAGGTAACATGGAGAACCCTAAGAGAAACACATGAACTGCCCTGGGAAGGGAAATTAGATGAGATTTATTGGTTAAATTGGAGGATAGGGGGAGTGGTAAAGAGGAGGATAAGAGGGATGATGGCATGAGGGAACAGGATGGTTGAGCATGGAGAACCAAGTGGAGGAGCAATGAAAGAGATATCTTGATAGAGAGAGCCACTATAGAGAAGCCTGGTGCTAGGGAAATTTCCAAGAATCAACAAGGATGTCCCCAGCTAAGACTTCTAACAATACTGGAGAGAGTGGCTGATCTGGTCTTCCATAATCAGGTTGGTGAATACCCAACTATCATCATAGAGTCTTCTTCTAGTATTTAATGGAACCAGATGCAGAGATCCACAACCAAGAACTACACCAAGCTCTGGGAATTCTGTCGAAGAGAGGGAGGAGGGCACTTATGAGCAAGGGAAGTCAAGAGCATGTTGGAGAAATTTACAGAAACAGCTGATCCAAGCTCATGGAAACAAATGAACTCTAGACAGACTGCTGTGGCATCTCCATGGGACATAACTAGGCCCTCCATATCTGGGAGACAATTGTGAATCATGAATTATCAGAGGGGCTCCTGGCAGCAGGACCAGCATATGTCCCTTGTAGATGAGATAGCTTATTGGAGCCTATTCCCTATGGTGGGGTGCCATGCTCAGAATTAATGCAGCAGGGAGGGGCTTGGTCCTGTCTCAACTTAATGTGTTAGACTCTGTTGACTCTTCATGGGAGCCCTTACTAGTTGGAAATAGTGGAGGGGGTGCGATATGTGGACAGGGGGAAAGGAGAAGGGATCAGGAGGAGGGGTGGGGAGGATAACTGTGGTGGGCTATAAAATGAAATTAAAATAAACAAATTAATTAGTTAAGAAACCTTCCATTAGGATTAAATACCTTACTGAGTCCTTTGCTATTGTACCACCAAATTTTTGAACTAAAGAATGTAGCACCCACAGAAGGTATTCATCACAACACACATTCTTAAACCTCAGTTTGGCAGAAATACTTTAGAAAGCATTACTGTTTCATTTCAAAATACCTTAAAAATGCATTCAACTATGATGATAAAATAATGTGTGCAAAAGTTGGGGTGTTAAGTAAACTGAATTTAGAACAATGTGAATTGAGAACAATGAGATTTGAGAACAATTTGAATAGATAAATATTTTGTGAATTAAGAAAACAAATAAAATGCCAAAATCTCTCCAAATCATTTAATATATAATTAATAAATGGGTCAATAGAGTGAATATGTAGTTCTCAAAATAAAAATATATAAAAAGCTGATATATATTTAGAAAATGTTTAATATTATTATCCATTAAGAAAATAGAAATTTTAACTGTTTTGAGAGTTCATCTTACCCTAGCCAGGATGGATGTCATTGAGGAAAAAAAAGAAATGTTGATGAAGATGAGGAAAAGATGGACCTAAGTACCACTGATGAGGACCTATGTACCACTGATGGGGACCATTAAAGGTACTATAAAAATCAGTATCGAGGTTTTGCAAAAATGTAGATAGGACTATCATATGATCTAATTAAATCACTCATGAGTATATACCAAACAGATCCTAAACCAATATATTTTAGACATATGTGCATATCCATGTTGATTGTTGCACTGTCCACAAAAGCCAAGTCAATGGGCACTGCCTATATGAATGGGAAAATAAAAATGTATATATAAACAGGATAGAATTTTGGTTAGCCATAAAGGATAACGACATTTGACATCAGCAGGAAAATGGCTAAAATTGGTAATCATTTTAAGTTAAATACTCTAGATTCAAAAGAAAGACACTATATTTTCTCTTACAGGTGTAATCTTATTTTAACCAAAATACACCAGACTCATATATTCTTTTCTGTGTATAAGATGCCATATTTCCTCCTCTGTGTGCAAGCTAGGTGTAAATGTATGTACAGGTCATGAATAGGGATCATGTTGGGAAGGAGGAGAGTTTAAGAAAGGAGGGAGGCAGGAAATAAGAAGGTAATGTTACATGATATTTCAGGAAATGATGAGAAGCAGCAGAGGGACAGGGAGGATGAGGTAGCAACAGAGTGGGACAGACAAGAACTAAGTACACTGACACACATGTATGAAACACAATGATTTATTTGTGCATTTATAAATAAACTTTAAATACTTGGGGATATCATGCAAATGTCACAGGAAACCCATGATTCAGCACAATTTATGCAGTAGTTAAAATATGTATGAAAAATTGAAGGTAGTGGTTTCATAAACAAAGAAGAAAATTTAAGAGTGATAGAAATTAGAATTCCTAAGAACTTTAGTCTGACAGTATGACATACACACAGCTTTCCTAAGCACAATTTCTTCTCTTTGCTATTACCTGGGAGCATGTGGAGCAATAGGATAAAATTTCTGACTATAATAATCACTTGCTGTTAATTACAAAAGGGACAGAAATGCTGGTAATATTCAAGACCTGTGCTCTGCATAAAACTGGAAATTACGGCTATTACTCTTGTTTGCTGGAGAATATTGGGTCATAGATGCTAATTAGCAGTTCATAGCCCTCCTACAGAGGGAAATCTCATTACTGTGTGAAACTGTCTTAGTAGTCAAACCCAACATTCAGGGCACTCTGACCACTTTTGTTTGAGCAATTATAAGGTGTAATAAAACAAAAGAATTGCTCAGAGAGAGAGAGAGAGAGAGAGAGAGAGAGAGAGAGAGAGAGAGAGAGAGAGAGAGAGAGAGAGAGAGAGAGAACATAAAGGCTAAATCCCATGCTCTCCTATTTGCTCACTAGTTTAAGAAAAATAACCTTGTCATGCTTTATGACTCATAGTTAATGTTTGGGGCTAGATCACAAACAAAAATGACCCAAGTTCTCACCAATGCAGAGCAGAAATCAGGGTCTTCAACTAAAAACCTGCTCTCCTAAGTATATATGTCTCTGGGATATAGGATGTGTGTGTGTGTGTGTGTGTGTGTGTGTGTGTGTGTGTGTGTGTGTGTGTATGCATATACAATCAAGCTTACAGTTGTATCTAAATGAGTTTATACCTCTGTAGGTAGTGAATATAGATAAGTAGGAAGATAGAAACATGGCCTTTAATATAATCAGATAATTTTAAAAGATATTTTTTATATTATTTTGGTATAATTTAAATTGTAATATGCATATTTATTATAAATAGATAGATGATAGATAGGTAGCAGTGTTTATTTGAACAAAAGTGTATTGAAAGAATAACATTACAACCCTAGCTGAATTTAGTTATTTCTACTAAGAAAAAGACATTAGATTTGTATAAGTTCTAGCAACTTCCTCATACTGGTTTTTGAAGGAAGCTTTTAGTAAAGCTAAAGAAATGTAATCCTTTTTATTTATACTCTGGGACTCACATAACCACATACATACACACATACATACATACATACATACATACATACATACTCACAGGTGACTGCCGAGGCAGACCTCAGCAAGTGAGGTCAGATGCCAGGAGATGCATCAGAACCCAGAAGATATGCATAAAGAAGAAATGTGCATTTTTTCTCAGTTTAACACTGGGTTCCTACTTTTAATTGAGCTCTTTACTTTTTTATCAGAAGAAGGACATCAATTTTTACCTGTGGAAGAAAATTAATTAAATGAATAATAACTTGTAAAAATTAGAAGTGTAAATCTGTCTTCTCTGTATATTTCCCAACATTTCATGTAGCTCAAAATGCCTTTGATCTCCTCCTGAGTTATTGTCCAGCATTAAATACAGTTCAGAATCAAATAAGAATGAACTATGATTTCATTAATTGGAGATTGAGGAAGACACAGTGAGGGAGACAAGCTAGTCACCTTGAATCAGTAGTAGGTTGATGAAAGTTCTGAGGTTGTGAAAGTTCACAGTCTTCATACTTAAGTATAAGGAAAGCTTTTGTCACTCTTTAGAGTGAAATTAAATCTCTATTATGAGAAGGCTCATACTTTGACCAGCTATTGTATCATGTACCACAATCTTTTGTTTCTTTAAGTTAGCTACTGGTGCCATGATATTTCTGGGCCAGCAATGGGCACCTGTCAAGGGAATAATCCAATGCTAGTGTTTCATTTTATTTCAATATATTGCCTGCTAGTTGAAAGCTCTCCAGAAAATTCAATGTGAAAGTAAACACGTAAACATTACTACCAGAGAAAACTACATAAAATTTGGTTAACATCTAGGTGTCTTTCTTTGCTCTCTACCTACGTATCTAGAAATCACTATTAAAGCACGTCAAACTTTGTAGAGTTCACATATATTTTCAAGCATTAATTTTCACAGAGATTCAGAAAAGAGAACATGGTAAGGCTGTGTACTTGCGCACATGTGTATTGGTTCACTCCACTAACTATCCCAACCTATCCACCAACAGCAGAAGTTACTCACCTTTCTGTGGAGCTGTCTAGCAGAAGGCTACTTTTCTCCCTCTCAATTACAAGAGGAAATTAGAGGTTTTCAGAACTTTAGAGTTTTTGATTGATGGATTCATTAATTCACCTTTTCAAAATGAGGACTCATGTTTTAAATATTTTATGTACAATTTGCATGCTGGAATTTTAAGGACTTTTAAAAAAAGAGTGCTTAAGCAAAAGGTCAGACTGATCACTTTGGAAACTGGAAGACTCAGAACACACAGAAGAGTCTGGCTATCTTGTAAGTCCCAGTTTGTTTCCCCAAGCTTCCTCTACTGTTCAGTTAGTACAAACAGGTGTGTCTGGAGAGTTTTAGGCTCCATTCCCCCAAGGGAGCGCCTATGTCCACTGTTCAGCAACATGAACCAGCACTGATGAGTAAGCAATGAGCCTTGTATTTCTAACATGAACCCTTCCACCCAAATCTTCTGTATAATCTGCATTCAGTGGCATACAGGCTATTTCTCCCTTTCTAAGACTACAAACTGTACCTATATACACTGTTTAGCAAAACTGGAGCACTCTACTCATTGATTTTAGGGAGCACACATCATCTGTGAACACACGAGAAACCACAGAAATAGAGAAAGCAAGATACTCAGTTAATAATAACTGTCATTGTTTGTTTGCTTTGTCTCAACAAAGCTTCTAATAAATATATCATCTGTTCAGCTCCTCCCCATCTCTTAATTTATTTTGACTTCTTGGGAGAATTCAGAAAGACAAAATAATTAGAAAAGATGTGGTCAGTTGCTTCTGTGAGCTAGGAATTTTAAAATACAGGGAAATGAAACATTATGCAAAATAATCATTTAGCTTTCCCTGTAGGATCATGTGGGTTACATAGAAGTGAAGAGGCAGATCCATATCCTAGCACAAATCACAGGGTGAATCACATAGACTAGGCTTTCTTTAAAAATATCTTCACAGTATCAAAGGTAGGTATTATTTTAATGCCCACCCATTTAAGGCAACCCTGACTCAAATTGGCTCAAGCGTGTAGATTCTTAAGCAGAGATCCAGGGTAGGGATCTAGGGCTTTCAAGACATAGAAGGGAGAATGTTAATGATATTCAGTTTCATCCTTATAAAAATCTAAGGCAATATATATGCATCTTTCTGTTGTTGAGACCATCCTCCTGCTGCACACAACAGTGCATTTCTGGCCTTGTTCTCAGTTCTTAATTTGTACTTGAAAATGTGTACATGTCGAGCCAGATGCTTCCAGTGCCTAAGCTGACTATGATAAATCAGGCACTTGAAAAGCAGAATGAACTCTTTCACGTAGAGCTTAGCATAGATGCCCATCCCACATAAACATGGTGGTAGAGAATCAAAGTCTATGAAAGAGTGAGGAGTTCTTGCTATTCTTCCATCCCATAGCCTCTTTTGAATGTTCACAAATATATTTTTGTTTAAAGAAATCCTCACCTTGCCTCACCAAACAGCTCTTAAAGATTCCATTTCTGGATAGAGCTATAGATTTCTAAAACAAACAAAAAATGGAGGCAGGTTATTACATATTAACAAGAAAGGATGAGGGCAGGAGACAGGTATAGCTAATCTCAACAGGGGCAGGCTTCACAAAAAAAAGTAGATATCAGTGGGGCAAGCTACTGTGAACATATTCTAAACACATCATCATCAGCTGGGCATGGGGCTTTGTCAATTTCCCATGGTTCTGAGGCTAGGGTCCTTTACATGTTCATACTCATTCATCAATTCCCCATAGTAGTCCAAGTCAGCATGCCACAGTAATACCTGCTCATCCATGTCCATGGAGGAAGTATTATCAATGGTGGAGTTATAGAATCAGACTAGGTATTTGTTAACAGATGAATGAATAATAAAATGATGCACACACACATAAACACACAATATAGGTTTAATATAGAACCTATATTGAAATATATGCACATATGCATAAACACACATGACATGGAATCGAGAAAGAACAAGAGGGGAAAATCGGGGTGACTATGTGTAAATTACCTGGTAAACAAATGAAAATATCATAGCAACAGCAACCATTTTGTATGTGAGTATACTCCTATGTCGTCCTATCTCAAGTGGAGATTACTGACTGCTGGTTGACAATATTAGCTTCCAGCAGAATGAACTTCTAACATTCAAAGGTATTTGAAATGACAAAGGCACTCAGAACAACAGGGAACCATCAGCACTATTTACATTATAATAATTGTTGATGCACTGTGGTGTCTGTCCAGCATGATGTAAATCACGCAGTGACTCTTGGTGCTCGCTTGTGTGTTGTGCTGCGCTGGCAACGCTTAGAGCAGAGAATTATCTTCCACTACCCATGTGGCTTAAAGCTGGCATCCGTTGTGTCCCAGTGAACTTGCAGTGAGCCACCCCTTCCTCACATTTTCAACTGTCGTACGAAAGCATCTGCAAAAGATGTGGCGACCTAAGGACAAAAGCTAGCCCTGCACTTTGAGTTAGCATCATGTCTCCCAGGAAACTGAAACAGTCACAGTTCTCCCACTGACCCTCTGATCCTGTCACCTTGAGGAGAAAATTGGAAGTACCTGGGGTAGGAAGGAAGCTGGGCTTTCACTTTCAGCATGGCAAGCTGCCTCATCTTTCAGACTGACTGGGAACGGAATCCTGTAATACATTTCCGAAGATGTCAAAGTTGTATCAAAAATGTTCTTTTACTTGACACAGCTTTGCCTCTTGGTCCCCCTTCTCAGTTTTTCTGATCTTTGCCATCGTTCTGTTTCCTCACTTACCGCAGGGTTTTGTTTCTTACAGCAGTTCTGTAGGCTAAACGTGCTGCGTTTATTTCTGTATGTTCCCTTTTGTAAGAGAGTCTAATTTGTCCTCCTTTTGTTGTCATGAACATCTGCCCCCTCACAGACTGTTGAATCCATTTAAAATTAGATAATCTGCCAGGTGCAAGTAAAAATGTGCCACCCGCAGTGGTGACTCTTGCATAAGCCTAGCTTTCCTCTCAGAATTGTTAGCTTTATGATGACCGAGCCAAAAACAGCTATCCATTTCAATCAATGGTGACATGACAGAAAGATTTTACAAAAGGATCTCTCTCTCTCTCTCTCTCTCTCTCTCTCTCTCTCTCTCTCTCTCTCTCTCTCTGAGTGTGTGTGTGTGTGTGTGTGTGTGTGTGTGTGTGTGTGCGCCCGCGCTGTGTATACTGATGCCTAGAAAGGCCAGAAGAAGGCATAGGGCTCCCATGAGCTGGAGTTACAGATGTTTGCATAGCATATAACAGGTTCTGGGAAGAAAGCTCACTCTAGGCCCCTGCAGCAAGATTTTTAATAGATCATTTCTTTTGGTACCCATTTTTTTTTATATCATAAAATGACTTTTCTGTTAGCCTAAAATACTTATTCTTTGGGATGAGATGTCACCAGACACCATGCATCTCCTGTGCATCACAGTTCTTGATTTTCCATGTAAGTAAAGAATCGAATCTTGGCAAGAAGTCACACAGCACAGATTGCAAATTCAACCTGTATCTCAGTACACAGTTCTCACACCCTGGGTTTGGTATGCTGCATTTCTAAGTCAGACATAAATATAATGTATTATTACTTAGCAAGCAGTGTTTCAAATGGAGATAGGTACAATTTAAGATGGAAACAAACACCATCTATTTAGTGTATATCTTAATTTTATCTATTTTTCATACTTAAATATAGTGTATACCGTATATGCGTGGGTACATATATTTGCTTATGCTTTCTACCATGCATGGAAGCTGGTGATCCATATTGGGTGTTTTCCTCTACCATTGTAAAACCATGTTGATTGAGACAGGACCTGGATTCTGCTGAACTGATGGACTGGCAAAGCCCCAGGGTTTCCATTTCTGCACCCACCCTGCAATGGAGTTACATATACATGTCTTCATGTCTGGGTTTTACATGGTGCAGGATGTGTGGCGGTTCCAATTTCCATGGAACCATCTCTAAGCTTCAGTTTCCAAAACTGTTTTATGTGGCATATAGAGCAGCATGTTTCACTGTGACATGTTTATGTATGTGTATCAGCTCATGTCATCTCCCCCACTTCCATTACTTTTAAATGGTCATTGGAAAGATAGATGGTGTTTGATAAAATTTCCCAAAAGCTAAAATGAGGCCAGATGTAGCAACACAGAAAAATTTGTAGGACACTTTCCAAAATCTTCTGACTTTTAATCCCAACAAAAACATGGAGAGTTTTTCCCATGAGCAGATCACTTACGTATGAACTGTCTCTGCCCCCATCTGCCTTGTTGTTACAGAGACACCTGAATGTCTATCCACCTTGCAGAAGATCCAAAATCTAATGTCCATAAACAAGCTTATAACACAAGAAGCTATACAACCATAAAATCCTATTATTATTCAGCAGTAAAAATTAATGTACTTTAAAAATGCTCATTTTGGGTCTTTATGTAAATAGTACCAGCTATTATAATACAGATCCCCATTTTTTCATTTTTTTAAAAAAATAAATTTGAAACAAGCTTGTTTTATATGCCAATCCCAGTTCCCTTTCCCTCTCCCCGACCGACTCCCTATCCCATCCCCTTTCTGATCCCCAAGGAGGGTGAGGCCTTCCATGGGGTATCCTCAAAGTCAATGCAGATCCCTCTTAAAGCCAAAGTTCAGATACGTTTACTGAACCTTTTTTTATTCAAAACTCACATTGTTTCACAGCACTGTATAGGAATTTAGTCAATTAGTTACTTACCTGTTGTATTTCTACTGAAAGGAAGAAAGGGTGCCTAAAATAATTACACAGTGCTTGATTGAAAACCTTCTATGTCATCCAAAATTGAGGGTTTGTCACTTTAACTTCCATGGTGCTAGGCAGAGGTTATCATGCATTTTATTGATGATTCTGGATATTGGAGACCAAAAGGTATAGCTCAATGTTGTTAATTACTATGGTTACAGGTTCTTAAGAGTCCCAGGGCACATTGGCTAGCAAGTTCTAGAGCATTTTCCCTAGAAAGATACAGGGTTAGGGTCATAGGCCCATTAATTCATTGCCTTGATTTATGTCAAAACCCACATGTTAAATATCTGTCATTAATTCATTAACTCACACCTGTAAGATCCTCTGTATAACATTATTTTTCTCCATAGGCATTGCACAGCATTCTTATGTTTAAGGGGAAAAGACAAAAGGTAAGGAACCAACCCAGGACACAAAAATGTGAAAAACACGGACTAGTGGCACATGTCCTTGCAAAAGCGGCATAGAAGACAGAGTGCCTCCTGCTTCCCCCCAGCTGGGGGCATAGCTAAGGGTAGTTTAGATGCTTCACTATTGTGCAAAACTATGGAGAACTGCAAAGCAATCATTGGCTTGGGCTTCCGAAAAAAAAAAAATTCAGGCATGCACACAAAGCTGACCAATATGGACTCTGCAGAATGAAGATGGTCTGCACCTTCTAAAAGGCTCAGCCTCTGAGGTATGGAGGCATTAGTGGATGGTGTGTTGTCCTTGCATGCTTGTCTTTGGGATGGGGAATCTGTTAGGCAAAGCTGTTAAAAAGGCCTCATTGCTTACAATTGCATGCCTACTTTTCCCTTGATGAACTCATATTTAAAGTGCTATACCGCAATGTGATAGTTTACAGATTCTTTGCACAGCACAGATTATTATTTTTGAGGTATAATTTAGGATATATGAGAGTTAGTTCATGCAAACAAATTCTTTTTTGTGTCCTATGCCATTTCCATTTCTCCATAACCATAGCATTTTATGATTTATAGCTCAAAGGGGGTGGATTATGAATCTAGTCCCATTCTCATGGCGTTCATCCTATTGCCATTTGTATTGAAAAATCTTCATTTCCTAGTAGGTAATATTTGCTTTAATTTTCTACATTCTTTACTGAAGGGAATTCTGTGTTCAGTACTTAAAGCTAGCCACATCTCCTTCATCTGGGCAGTGCCCTGGACACTTCACTCCCTTTACTGCCACTCTGGTATCAGGGGGAGGGGGAGGAAGAAACATATATAAAGTCAGAAATGGGACTGGCTATAGATTCCATGACAGGACCTATTCGGTAAAAATCCTGCCTGAGCCTGAGCCCCATACAACTCTTCCTCAGACTGATGCTTTAGTGACTTATGGATTGAGTTTCTAGAAATACCCCACAGCATGATTATTCACTAGATTCCAGTAGATACTCTAATGTGATTAACACACACACACACACACACACACACACACACACACACACACACACACACAAACACGAGAAGTCAGAAACCCAAGCTTTAGTACCTGATGCTGCCAGCTGCATGAGGTTGGGCAGGTCATTGCATGGTCTCCAGAGATTTCTTCTCTTCAGCAGTTGAATACAGACTGTGATGGCTATCTCAAAGAGTAAATATGCAAGTCTAACAAGATAATAAATGCAAAAGAATTTGGTAAACAGTCAAGAGCTTTAGACGCAGGATCTTGTGTACAATGTAAGCCAATGTAAATGCACTAACTAAGCAGCTGCATCGCTATTTCCAAGGTGGTCCTTAAAAATATAGTAGAAGCAGACACTCTCACTCTTAATTGTGTTATCACTGCTCACTTAGAGGAGAGAATGAGTACGTGTCTGAGGAAATTCATATACTGGCAAATGCCAAGGAAATAGGAATGAAGGCCTTGAGCTCATGATTTGGTGCCATGTCTAACCTACAGGGAGAAAACATTACCCTGCTATTTCCTAGACAACCAGCCAGTATAAGTCAGTTTCCACATCCTTCAGAAAGGAAGTAGGCCTCCCATCATTTGTATGAAGCTGGGATTATAACTGAGGTAAACTTTTAGCCAAGCCCCTCAGAGTGTTTGCAAATCTGTCCTAGATTCACACATATAATACTGATGTTGAGGGTGAGAAAAACTTGCATTGGTTTAGTGCCAGTTTGGAGCATGTAATTAATATTGATGAAAGTGGCCACATAATTACCATTCTTACCATTGTATAACTTGACTTCACTTTTTAACTCAAAGGTCTGCTTCACATATAGATTTGAGGGCATATTTTTTTTCTCAGCTTGACTCCTTTACCTTCTGGCTTTGCAGATCACCGCTCTCCACATTTTAACACTTCTCAGCTAGCCACGCCTTACATGTAAAACCTCAGAACAGTTGAGCCTAATGTAAAGTCTTCCCACAAACTCTTTTTTAGGTACTGCATCATCCATGGTCTTATGTCACTCACAAAATAACATGATGGCCTATATTTTCATTGTGTGTGTTTGCAACATGCATACATAGTCACACTTGTATGAGCACATGAGCACACACATGCATGTACGTACATTTACATCTGCTAAACACAGGTGCATGCGTCCACAAGCACCTTAAGTTTTAGTATAATCAATAATCAGTGAAGGAATCAAGCCTGTGGTCCACATAAAGGCAGAAAAACTTCTGAAGGTTGGTGATTTCCACCCATACTTCAATAACTGGTGATGGTTGTCTCACAGAGAGATATAGATCTGTTTTACACTTCGTCTGAAATTAGTGGTGCTATTTCTATAAATGGTATCTGTATGGTGCCTATGGGCACGTGATGGTTTGGTGAGCAGTCCTTCATGGCCCATTAGTAATCTGCAAGGAGACTAATGACTTTGAGTCTGAAAGTAAGGGGTCCTCGGTAGTGTCTAGCTTTTATGGTCACCAGAGCTTCAGTGCATTCCAAGGGTTGTCAATATTCAGAGGAGGGATTTGTCTGATCATAAACCTCACCTTTGCCTCTCCATGTTTGGTGGCACGTATAACATATAAAACAGAAGACACTGTGCAATACTCCTTGGAAAATATCTTGGGCTAGAGCATGTGAGCCTGAAGGCCATTTAAGAGTCATGCCTGTTTCCAATTCATTGCACAAGTCCTGTGCTTATATGGTTCTGCTTCAGCCCTGCTGAATTATGACAAGCAGCTGGCTGAGAGCATGTAGGAGAGGTCATTGTGTGCTTTGTGGTTTTCATTATTTACTCCAGAAAACCACGAAGTTGAAAAGCAGAGGGGTATGGAACACAGCAATAGTACCACCTTGAGTATCAAAACGTAACTTATTACCCTCTCCCTTTGCATGAGTCTAACATACTTGTCTTTACTAAACCTTAAAATGCATTAACTCGCAATTAAGAGAGTTGATTTTGTGCAGTTTGTTCAACATTTCTAATAATTTAGCATCATTTTGGTACATCCAAAACTTATGGTGCAAACTAACCATTTTAGCTGTTAATTCATTAGTTGTCAAGGTAGCCTTATGTTATTGCTTACGGTAACATTCCAATGACCTGTGTGTGTTGTCAGTGCTGTGCTGAGAGTCTTAGAAAGACGCAGACATGTTGGAGACCCTCTGAGTGAGAAAACTGTAGAACCAAATAAGCCATGTGTGCCTGGGAGGAAGACAGAGATGATGACAGCCTGGTTTTTAAGTGGCAGCTAGTGGGGAGGAAGAAAGCTCAATAGAGGCTCATGTTTTCAACAATTTCATCTCTTCAAAATTTCTAAATACAGGCTTCATTTTATCCACAGGTATCAAATGAAATTGTTCTGGAACTTTTGTGGCCAGAGAAAATTTATGTAGAGATGTAAAAATTTCACCTGGGTGTAAGAAGAGCAATTGATATTACCTGATCCATATGTAAAGGATCAACAGTAATCTTTTCAAAGGGGATCAGAACTGATTCACCCTCTGAAGGATTTGTCAGTCATTTATTGAAAAAGTAAAGTCACTTTTGTCGCTTAGGCTACAAATATGATGACACTGCCACTCATCAGACAGAGATGTCTTAGTTACTCTTTTCTTTTAACATTTTTATGTATTTATAATTTTTTCCTTATTTTACATATCTATCTCAGTTCCCTCTCCATCCATCCCCTTGTCCCTCCCTCTCATGCCACCCAACCACCCTCCCATCCCACCCCACCCCCAATCCACAGGGAGGGTGATGCCTTTCAGGAGGGGTCAACAAAATCTGTCAAGTCATTTGGAATAGGCACTAGGACCACTCACCTGCCTCTAGGCTAAGGGAGTATCCCTCCATGGAGAATGTGCTCCCAAGTCCTTTCGTGCATCAGGGCTACATCCTGGTTCCACTGTCAGAGGTATCTTAGTCTGCCCAAGCCTTCTAGCTGAGACCCATGTTCAGGGGTCTGAGTCAGTACAATGCCGGTTTCCCAGCTATCAGTCTGGGGTCCATAAGCTCCTCCTTGTTCAGGTCAGCTGTCTCTGTGGGTTTCTGTAGCCTGGTCTTAACCCCTTTGCTTATCGCTCCTCCCTCTCTGAAACTGGATTCTAGGAGTTCAGCTCAGTGTTTAGCTGCAGGTGTTTGTTTCTGTTTCCATCAGCTACTGGATGAGGGCTCTAAGATGGCATATAAAGTAGTCATCAATCTCATTATCAGGGAAGGGCATTTAAGGTAGCCTTTCCACTGTTGCTCAGATTGTTAGTTGGGGTCATCTTTGCAAATCTCTGGACATTTCTCTAGAGTCAGTTTTCTCTTCAAAACTCTTCAAAAATATAATGGCTCCCTCTTTTATGCTCTCTCTCTCTCTCTCTCTCTCTCTCTCTCTCTCTCTCTCTCTCTCTCTCTCTTCCCCTCTCTCTTTTCTCTTTTTGCTCTCCTCTATTCGTCGGTCCCTGAATCAATACATGCTTTCCTCTCCTCCCCTTCTCTTTCTCCTAGCTAGCTCTCTACTCACTGCCCACCCCCACTCCCAATATGCTCAGGAGGTCTTGTTCCTTTCTCCTTCTGTGAGGGACCTTGCATGAATCTCTTAGGTACCTCCTTGTATCCTAGTTTCTCTGGTGGTGTGAATTATAGGCTGGTGATCCTTTGTTCTGTGTCTAAAATCCACATATGAGTGAGTACACACCATGTTCCTCTAGGTTGTGACTGGGTTACTTCACTCAGGATTGTTTCTTCAAGTTCCATCCATTTACCTGCAAATTTCAAGATTCCATTGTTTTTTGTTGTTTGGTTTTTTTTGTTTGTTTTTTTTTTTTTTTTTTTTTTTGCTGAATAGTATTCCATTGTGTAAATGTACCACATCTTCTTTATCCATTTTCCAGTTGAGGGGCATCTAGGTTGCTTCCAGGTTCTTGCTATTACAAATAATGCTGCTATGAACATAGTTGAACAGATGTCTTTGTTGCATGGATGTGGATTATTTGTGTATATGCCTAAGAGTGGAATTGCTGGGCCCTGTGGTAAACTGATTCCCAATTACCTGTGGAGCCATCATATTGATCTCCAAAATGGCTGTACAAATTTGCACTCCCACCAGCAGTGGAAGAGTGTTCCCTTTTTCCACATCCTCTCCAGCATAAGCTGTCATTGGTGTTTCTAATTTTAGTCATTCTGAGAAGAGTAAGATGGTATCTCAGAGGTTTTTTGATTTGTATTTCTCTGATGGTTAAGGATATTGAACACTTTCTTGTATATCATTCAGATATTTTGGATTCCTCTATTGAGAATTCTTTATTCAGTTCTGTACCCCACTTTTAAATAGGGTTATTTGATGTTTTGGTGACTAGATTCTTGAGTTCTTTGTATATTTTGGAGATCAGCCCTCTGTCAGATTTGGGGTTGGTGAAGATCTTTTCCCAGTCTGTGGGATGCTTTTTGATCTTGTTGACTATGTCATTTGCCTTACAGAAGCTTCTCAGTTTCAGGAGGTCCCATTTATTAATTGTCTATTTCAGTGTCTATGATATTGGTATTATGTTCAGGAAGCACTCTCCTGTACCAGTTTGTTCAAGGGTACCTCCAACTTTCTCTTCTAAGAGGTTCTGTGTGGCTGGATTTATGTTGAGATTTTTGATCCATTTGGACTTAAGTTTTGTGCATGGTGATAGACATGGGTCTATCTGCAGTCTTCTACACACCATCATCCAATTGTGCCAGCACCATTAATTGAATATGCTTTTCTCCTTCCATTGTATACTTTTAGCTGTTTTGTCAAAAATCAGGTGTTTGTAGGTGTGAGGGTTAATGTCAGGATTTTCCATTCCATTCCATTGATCTACCAGTCTATTTTTGTGCTGTTTTCAGGACTATAGCTCTATAGTAGAGCTTGAAGACAGGGATGGTGATGCCTCCTGAATTTTCTTTATTGTACAGGTTTGTTTTTGCTATCCTGGGTCTTTTGTTTTTCCATATAAAGTTGAGTATTATTCTTTTAAGGTCAGTGATGAATTTTGCTGGGATTTTGATGGGGATTGCATTGAATCTGTAGATTGATTTTGGCAAGATTGCCATTTTCATTATGTTTATTCTACCTAATCAAGAGCATGGGAGATCTTTCTATTTTCTGGTACCTTCTTTAATTTCTTTCTTCAAAGACACAAAGGTCTTTCTATATAGATCTTTCCTTTATTTGTTTAACATTACCACAAGATATTTTATGTTGTTTGTGAATATTCTAAAGGGTGATGTTTCTCTGATTTCTTCCTCAACCCCTTTATCATCTGTATATAATAGGGCTGCTGAATTTTTTGAGTTATTCTTGTATCCTGCTAATTTGCTGAAGGTGTTTATTATCTATAGAAGTTCCCTGGTAGAGTTTTTCAGATCACTTATATAAACTACCATATTATCTGCAAAATAGTGACAGTTTTACTCCTTCCTTTCCAGTTTGTATCCCCTTGATCTTCTTTTGTTTTTATTGCTCTATCTGGAACTTCAAGTACAATATTGAAGAGATATGGAGAGAGTGGGCAGCCTTGTCTAGTTCCTGATTTTAGAGGAATCGCCTTAAGTTTCTCTCCACTCAGTTTGATGTTGGCTGTTGGTTTACTGTATATTGCTTTTATTATGTTTAGGCATGTTCCTGTTATTCCTGATATCTCCAAGAACTTCATAATGAAATAGTGTTGGATTTTATCAAAGACTTTTTCAGCATCTTCTGAGATGATCATATCATTTTTCTTTTTCAGTTTGTTTATATGGTGAATCACATTGATAGATTTTCAAATGTTGAACCATCCCTGCATCTATGGGATAAAGCCTACTTGGTCATGGTGGATGATTTCTCTGATATGCTCTTGGATTGGATTTGCCAGTATTTTATTGAGCATTTTTGCATCAATGTTCATGAGGGATATTGGTCAGTAGTTTTCTTTCTTAGGTATGTCTTTGTGTGACTATCATGGCATGGAGCATGACAGCAGACAAGCAAGCATGACACTGGAACAGTAACTGAAATCTTAATATGTTTATTAGCAAGTTGGCGCAGACAGAGATAACCTGCTATGGCATGGACTTTTGAAACCTCAAATCCTGGCACTAGTGACACATGTCTCCAACAAGGCCACAGCTCCTAAAATCCTTCCCAAACAGTTCCATCAACCGTATTAGAATGTATGAGCCTATTGGAACCATTCTCATTGAAATCAACAATGGTAGGTGTGTATTTTTCTTAAGCTTTGTACAGGGATTCCATCCTTGATCTCAAAGACACCCTTTGCCAAGGGCATTTAAAGTCACCAGAGAGAGATTCCCATTGCATACACAAAACCTGGGAGGACACCACTCACTAAAACTACAATTATTACTGAAAATAGTGAGCAAGTCTTCAACATGTCAGGAATGTCTATGTGTTACACCTGCACTTGGGCTTGTGAAGGGCTTCTGCTTTGGGAAGCACCCTTCAAGCTGCCACGATCAGAGTAGTTCTAAAGTCTTAATGCAAGGTTATGACTGCTCTCAGGGATCTACTTAGATGTATGCAATAGCCATGACTGTTAAATGGATGAAATTTCATAATAGGAGACTCAGCAGTAGAGAAAAATCTGCTGCCTGGTCCCTTCTGTGTTCTTCAAATTCTTCTTTCGTCTGTGTTAGACGGGCTTTTTGTTCTGTAAGAAATACTTGAGAGAAGTGATTTAGAGGAGGAGATAGATGCTTAGGTTCATGATTTCAGATGTTTCATTGGTAGTTGATCAGCTCGGTTCCTTTGGGCCTAAGGTAAGACAAAATAGCATGTCAACAAGAAAGCAGCAGTACAAATGGACTGAGAACAAAATATATCCTACAAAGGTGCATTTCCAGTGAGGCACTTTCTCCAACTGTGTCCCACCTCCTAATGTTCATATCACCCCCAAACAATGCTATCATGTTACCACTTTTTCAGTGGATTAAACAATGGTGAAGTTGGAGCCCTTAGGATCTAATCTGTACCAGAACATCCTATCAGTTGGCAGCAAAACCTTGAACTCACAAATGTGTAGAGAGAATGTCATATTCAAACCAAAACATTGTCCACCTGTGCACTAATCCTACTGAAGAACCTAGTTCCCCAATTCTGCTAGTGAGCATACATTTGCACGTGGTGGTCCCTTCTCTTATCCTTCTGTATACAGCTTAGCTGCCACTTCCTTGTCACCACAGCTTAACCCAGAGCAGGCACACTGCCTCTTCCTCTGCCCTTTATCATAAAACTTAGCCGTGGTATTGGAAGTCATTGCGTGTTCTCTGCTGTATGCTCTTCAAGAGGAGAGACCATTGAGGCCATTCATCCTTGACTATCCATCATCTCAAAGAGCTCAATAAATTTCAAGCCAGTGTCTGAATAAATATCTGGTTATTTTTTCTAAATTGAATGTGAATTACTCAGCCATGGGTCATATCTTATTTATCTTTATGTTTGAGGCAATGCATTCAGGCAACTCAACATGAAATGTTTGTAGGATGAACAAATTAAAATTTATCTGACTTCCTGAAGTCCATTAAATGGCCAAGCTTATAGGGAACTACCTGGATATAATGTGGCTCTTAAGTCAACGAGTTTTTAAGGTACTCTCTAGTGTAGATTAATTGTAAAACTTGTTAAAATTATTTTTAAAATGTTGTTTAAAAATGTAAAAATTCTGTGTGTCCTGCCTAAAACAACCATAATTTTACTCAGAAACTGACAGCAATTTGGGTCATGTTCACTTGCTATAAGAAATTATGATGTGAAAGTCATAGAATGAATAGCTAACTACTGATGTATTCTTAGTAGGAGTATATTTCTGTTTTTAATTATTTTTTCTTATTTTACATATCAATCCCAGTTCCCTCTCCACCCCTCCCTTCCTTCCTTCCTCCCTCTTTCCCTTCTTCCCTTCCTCTCTCCTTCTCTCCTTCCTTTCTTCCCTCCTTCCCTCTCTTCCTTCCTCTCTCCCTCCCTCCCTTCCTCCCTCCCTCCCATTCCCCCCATACCACCAATTGGAGTAGAGGAAATAGCTTTGGCCAATGAGTGCAATGAGAAGATGATTTGTCATCTAGCAATGTCCTTTAACAGCATTTCATCTATTTAAACGCTGGTCCTTTTTTTTTTTTTTTTTTTTTTGTATTTTGAATCTTCCAACAACTTTTTGAGTTTTTTATAACATACATAAAAATTGTAAACTGTCACTGCCTTGTTGAGCTGTAGTACACCACAGCTAATTCCTGTGTGGCTATAACTTGGTACTCATTGCCCAACTTCCCTCTACCTTTTCTCCCTATTATTCTTCTAACCTCTAGAGACTGCTTTATTTATAAAAATCAATAACCTTTAAATTCATCAGTTTTATATTCAAAATATAAAAATATGCACACATTTATAAAGGTTGGGAGGTTGTGTGCAATTGATGCTACTGGACCAGACCAATTCCTGAAACAGAATTTTCCAAAGTATTCATTGAGAAGATGTCCAATCAAAGAGAAACAGGAGAACTAGCCTCGGTGGTAGGTATGGGGCAAAGATGTAGGGTTGCCTGAGGTGTTCAGGGAGGTGATTGAAGTCTCAGGAAAAGGAAGTAATCCATGGCCATGACTCTTCAGAGGATGCATGTTCAGAAAATGGTTTGGAAGGTGCACTTATGGCCATGTTTCTGAAAAATAACCTAGGCAAATCTTACCAATGTGTGATAAGTGTTACCTACCTATATTGCTTAGCCAAGTGGCCTTGAAAATTGGCAATAAAAGCAAGCAATAAAAGGCAAATGAAACCAGAGGGTTTGTCAGATATTTTGCCTTTTTGATTCCAATGTAATAATTAAGTTCTAAAAATAAAATCAAGAACTAGAATTTGCCTGTGTCCTAGAATTTCTCTTGTTCATTTCCCAGAGGCACTACGTGTTCTCTTCTCTGGAAGAATCCCTTCTTGAGTGTTAACTCCACTGCTTAGACTTTCTGCTTGCAGAACTGATACAGCTAGACCTTTCATATAACTATGAACCTTACTTTTAGCATTATTGTGATTGTAATATTAATTTGTTTTATTACTGTAATATACAGTTCCTTTTCTTTATATATAACTTTGTTGTGATTTAATATACATATACATACATATTATATTGTTCATCATCAAGTATGAATGTCAAATATACTGTTCATGGATATTAGTGTTAGCTTCAGTTATTAATGTAATGATTTTGTGACAAATGATAGTTAATTTACTTATTGTATATTTCAAAAGAGCTGGAAGACAGAACTTTCCCTGATAAATATTTTAAGTGATGAATATACTAAAGACCTTGATTTGATCACTGTACATTATAAATGTACTAGTGATCATATTATACTCCACTAATATGTGTTAATTAAAATAAAACACTAGTAACTTTTATTTGTGTGAGGTCAATAGAGAACCTTCCCAACTGTCAACTTTACAAAGAATTCTAACTAAATATTTTTCTTTAAAAAAACCCTCAATATTAGTGTTCTCTATTTTTATGAATTTCAAACCCTTTGTTCATGATAAAATTTTATGAATACATGACACTAAAACATATGCAACATGCCATCTATAACGCATTCATTTGCCTCACTTCTGTTGCTGACACTGATTATCTTTGAAACACAGAGGATGCCTTTTACCCCTTGGCACTAGCATCACCCGTTTTTGCTCCATGCTCAACACGGTGCCTTGGGATTGAGCATGTTCTCCATCCATAAGTCCTCAGATTGCAACAGACATATGGCCGAGCACAACTGAGCATCTCTCACAGTGGAGGGAGAAGCTTCATGTCTATTACCAGCAAGGCCCTTGGTGCCCCCAAGGCATTAGCATCCAGCCCAGTCTGGATCTCGTCTCTGATCTGCCTCAGATTGGTTGATTAACTTTGATTAAAGCTGGGTCTGCTAGTCTTCTAAGTAACATGGAAAACACTCTTAGGCCTCTGTAGTTTCTTAATCCCCTTATTACAACTTCCCAGAATGGAGTCCACTTTGTTTCTGGATAACCAACAACTCGAGTTGGAATGAGCCACAGTTATGGGAGAGATGCAGACAGGATAATCCCACATCACAGTGTGCATTACTGAGCCAGCAGCCTGTGCACTGTGTGTGCGATGAGGCCCTGGGCAGATGTTCCTGGGAGGAAGTATTAGGAACATGGCAGCTGTGCACACAGACAGCAGTTGAAATTATTCTCTCCTCAACAGACCACTTTAGATTCTGTTCTCTGATTTTTTTTTCTATCCTGTAACTCTGAGACTGTTAAAGAGTTGGTTGATTAGGGGAGAAGGAGTTGTAAGTTTTTCTTGTGAGTCTGAACCTTCATATGTATGTGGTGTACATGGTGGGGGCAGAGGTCTCAGACATTGTCCCCTTTGCTTTGGAGACAGGGTTTCTAGCTTGCATGTGTGGCTCACCAATGGGTCTAAGCTGGTTGGCCAGGGGTCCATCTGACAGTCTAGGCCTCTTCAGTACCAGGATTTCAAGCATGCACCCTCATGCTTATCATGTCACTCTCAAGCTGTGGGCTGAATTCAGATCTCCATGCTTGCATGGCAAGCACTTTACCCTGGAGCTATCTCCACAATCCAAGAGCTGAGTTTTAAAAGCTGGATTCAGGAGCTTGTCCAATGCAGGTGCTAAAGGACAGCTCTTTCCTCTGCAGCTGAGACACTTCAGTGAGAATAATAGGGGTGGTAAGACAAATAAAGCCTTTTCCCCAGGATGAGAGCCCTCTCCATGGAAAGACAAAGGGGAAATGCCTGCTTCCTTCCTGGGACCTGCCACAGTCCAAAGCTCTTTAGGGAGAGCAAAGGTTATTTCCAGCTACAAGGATAAGAATAAATGCACCTTCTAAGTCTGCATGTTCCAGAACGTATCTTGCACTTTTTCAAAAACTGACAGCCAACAAACAGGCGGATGTTCCTGTGTGATCTCAATTGAGAAGGACTGGTCTGAGTGGATGTTTTTTCCCAGCTTGAGTTGCCCA
Source organism: Cricetiscus sungorus (assembly GCA_030556225.1). NCBI lineage: Eukaryota > Metazoa > Chordata > Mammalia > Rodentia > Cricetidae > Cricetiscus > Cricetiscus sungorus. The sequence goes on from JANBXA010000114.1 coordinate 21,987,106, forward strand.
TCTTCCTGGCTATGATGCACAGATTACTGACTCCTTGTAAATCTTTTTATTATTATTATTATTATTATTATTATTATTATTATTATTATTTTGCTTAACAAGTATTTCGACTTAAGCAAAGAGATACAAATGCATCCAATGATGACACTATTTTTTTAACCTGTGATGAACCAGAGGACCCATGAAATAGATATGATCTCAGTATATATATACACATATATTCCTGTAATAGAAGAAAGGAAGGAAGGAAAAGGCTAATGGAAATGCCTCTTCAGAACATCAACTCCAGGCTGCACTTGGGAAGCAGAGCAGCAAGTATACCCCTGCTGCCGCCATTTCCAAAGACAGGGTCAGGCTATTGCTGGCAGCTTCCCTGCTTTAGAAGCACCCCACCCCCACGCCCAAATCAGGTTGCCTGTCAGCATCCCTGTTGACAGCTGCTTTGCTTTCTCCCTGGCGATTTTATTGAGTGGGTCAATGTGGCAGGGTTAGGAAACACACAGTAGTGAGGCCAGTTTCGCAGCTCCCACTCATCACCCTGGATCTCTGCAGCAGCTGTACACGACCCTGTTCCAGAATCCCGCTGGGCCTCGGGAACCTTCACTAGAGCCCCTCTCATTTTGAGACTGGGTCACAACTGCCTCCCTGTACAGTCAGAGGCCAGAAGCAGAGCATGGGCAGGAGTTACTGCCCAGGCTTGAGAACGGAACTTGAGTCTTCTACCCACAAGGCATTGGCCAGATTCTACTACTCTCAGAACTAGCTACTGCTGAACATAACAGGCTGAATGGCATTGCCATCAGGAGGCAAACAGCTTGCTAGACTGTTATAGGGGGAACAAAAAAAAAAAAAAAAAAAGAAGGAAATCAAAAGGAAATCTGTCCTTTACCATAAAAATATTAAAAAAATCTATTTACTCATAAGACTCATAAGAATTCTTACATAAAGACACAGTTCTTTCAACTCTCAAAAACAGGTTCTTTTTTTTTTTTTTTTTTTTTAACAAACACTGCACAGGACCGATACCACCCAACAAAGAAAAAAAAAAAAAAGCCAAACAAACAAAAAACCCTCAGCTTCAGTTAAATGGTTACCACAGGCTGGGGAGGGCCGAGGGCCGGGGGGTGGGGGTGGAGAGCAGTTTGTCTGTCCAGGGGTACAAAATTCTACTTAAGAATGAAGAATACATTCAAGTGTTTTGTGCTAGAGTGGAGGAAAGATTTTGACACAAGGTAAAGCACGCTCTGTTCGCTGGGCCCTATGAGAAGAAATCTCCGTTTAGTTCTTGGCACACAAATATCACCAGGTGGTTTTGTGGCCATAAAAATAAAGCTGTACTTTTCTGTAACGGGGAAGCGTCATTATGTTCCAGGTGAGTCAGGAAGGACGGAAAGGGAAAGGGTCTATTTTGGGGCTGTGCACGCAGCTGACAAACCGTGCTGCCTGCCAGAGCGACGCAGCTGCATCCTTGCACGGCTGTCTGTCCACCTGCGCGCCCAGCCGGTGCCCCGCTGATTGCCTCGCTGTGTTGCTGTTCTGCTTTTTCTGGAAGTTAGAAGAAGCAGAACCAAATGTGACAGCATTTCCTGCAGTGTTCTGTAGCTCTGATATGTGGCCAACAAATAAAAATATTCCAGGCAAGAAAGACACTGATCTACATAAAAGGAACTTCATCCAGTTTGCCAATTTGACCCTCGGTGGTTTAAATCCATGTCAGAAGTGAAATAACTCCCACTTGCCTCTAATCCTGTTTGCCCGGCGGTGGTGGTCCTTTGGTCATCTGTAACCACATTCTATCTAAATACTTAGAAGTGTACACCGACTCAGTTTTCAGGTACCGTAAACACCAGATTAAAGTGGTATTACCAAGCAGTGTTTTATGAGTATATTTTAAATGGTAACTGGGCAACCGGCTTGATGTTGTCCAAATGGATCCCACAGCCATAATTTGTGCTTGGAATTAATATCTAAATAAATTTCTTGAAAAGAAATGGCACTTCTCAGTAAATATTTAAATGGCAGTGACTTGGAAAACTCTCAAAGCCCATTCGCTACCCATCCTCGAAACACTGTTGTTCTCAACAGGAGAAAGGAATCAGTAATCTAAAATGAAGCAAGAATTTTAATATCTTGGGAAGTTCTTCATCTTGCAGAAGTAAACACATATAAACTGAATAGCACAGGCAAGCTAGAGAACTATAAGGGACATTTCTTTGGGTCCTTTGGGAGAGGTGGCTTTTCATGTCTCCTTGCAAATCCCATACATTAATCCACGAGCTCACCCACAGTTAATAACACATCTTGTGTGTAGTGGTCATGGGATATCAGAGTCAAATCGAACAGACACAGGTCATGACTCCACTCAGTCGGGCACTTACAAAAACCTCATGACAGAAGAAATTCGGCCTTTCCCTGGAAGGAAAGTTCCAGGGGTTGTAACATCAATGAATGCTCTTGAGAAAGTCTGACCTTGCAGCTGAATTCTCAAAGTCAGAAATAGGAAGTTAAGGACAAGCTGGCCTTGGGAGCTATTTCTTATGGTTCCTGAAACTTGTGCGGAAAGAGCCTGAACAACAGAAGTGTGTGCAGAGGTTTGCAGCAAGCTAGAGGAATGAAAGAATGATGATGTAGGAAAGGGTGGTCCAGTGGTTAGGGAAGCAGCTTTGTCAGGTCATCAGAAGAGGAGGCTAAAGATTTGCAAGAGCACATACAATGTGTGATGGAATCTAAAAGTAAAACAAACATATAATTTATATACGCATAATATATACATGCATGCATATTTTAAACATATATATTTCACACATACACACAGACATATTTCTCTAAAATTTTGTGTTGTCTTTGAAGGAGAAATGTTCAGGAAAGATTCTGTAAAGAGACATAAAGGAAATAAAACTTAGAATTGCTTTTTATTTTTTGCCCAAGAAAACTTTTATTAGATATTAGACTCATTTTTTAAAATTGTAGTTTTTCTGTCTAGTATGCCTTGTTCCTATCATGTACTGGATAAACTACTGAAGATAACAAAAACTTTCTGAATGAATCGATGAAGGTAGAAACTGGGTTTTTTTTTAAGGAATATTGCAGCCAAGAACAACCAAGCAGTGAGGTAAGGAAGCATGGAGGGCGAGTGAGGAGAGGAGTAGTGCAGAAGGCAGAATGTCAAGCCAAAAGTAATAAAGATATTGATATTAATGTTGAGCCTTCAGTAGGAATAAATGACAGAAATGGAAAAGAAAGGAGAGAAGACGGTATGGCGTGTCTATACGCAGAGGTGGTAATCAGGATGGGGAAAGAATGGTCATCACAAAGCTGGACGGCAAAGAAGATGTTAGCAATCCAGCACTTTGAGTCACTCAGTGTGCTGTCCCTGAACCAAGAGATAAGGGGTTGATCAAGCCATGAACTATTAAGTTCCTGATTTCAAGAAGGAAAATATCTTCCTTAAGCATATAAATTCATCCAAACAAACATGGAACCATATATATATATATATATATATATATATATATATATATATATATATATGTATGTATGTATGTATGTATGTATGTATATATATATATATATATGCATGTGCATTCATGTATCCACGCCTGTATGCTTGTAGGGGTTAGGTAAGTCCCTCAGATGCTGTGCTCTTATCATTCTCTGCCCTATTCGTTTGAGGCTGGATCTCTCACTGCTCATGGAGCTAAGATCAAAGCTAGCATGCCTAAGCAATCCTCCTGTCTCTTTTCTACAATACTGGTATCTCAGGTACTTGTATAGCCACACCCAGTTTTTTATGTGGGTGTTGGAGGTCACTAAACTCTGCTACCAACCAAACCATGTCCCCAGCCCTGGAATAGAGTCTTTGAACAAAGGCGTATGCATGAAGACGTTTTAACAGTTGCAGATACTTGGAAACAGAAACTTAACACTGGGGGTAAATTTTTAATACTGTACACTATGAGCTGGAAATGATTCATTGCATCTGCCTGGGCCAGAGAGAAAGTAAAGGGACTTCACAATAATTGGCAGGATTCGAGCATGTAAATGCTGACTTATGCATGCCTGATCAAACACATGTCTTGCGCGCTTGAGTAGCCAAATGGCTATGTTGTTTTTAGCTGGTTTCTCTTGCTTGTTTGCCTTTTATAATACTCAGCGAATAATTTTGGATCCTTCCTCTTCTAAGCCAGGACTTTCTTTTCCAGAAGGACTGTATCTGTTCTTGCAACACATGGGCTCAACCCGCATTTCCTGAGGTCAGATGTACAAATATCCATGTGAGTTTTGCTCTTTAGCCCTTGGTAGAGGAGACTCACATTCAACTGCCCAGTGTATACAGCTCCTAAGAGCATGGCACTCTGGCCAACTCTGTCTAACAGGATTCTATGTCAACTGGCATTTATTAAGTAATTCAAAGACACATGCACACATACACCCCCACACACCCCCACACACACATACAGGGGGGGGAGTGAGGAGGCAGACAGAGAGACATAGAAAGACAGAAAGAGAGAGATGGAGAGAGAAAGGCAGAGAATACAAAGCATTTGCAGAGTAGAGATACAGCAGGTTTTGTTTGTTTGTTTGGCTATGTCTGGAATTCTTTGTTCCCTTTCTATCTGTTTCCAGATTTGAGTCAAGCAAAAGTAGAAATGGATAATTTTCTCAATAGGCAGCACTTACCAAAGTTAAATCAAAATCAGATAAAAAACTTAAATAGCCCTATAACCCCTATAGCCCCTAGTGAAGTAAAAACCATTATAAAAGTCTCCCAGCCAAAAAAAAAAAAAAGAGAGAGAGAGAGAGAGAGCCCAGAGCCAGACAGTTTTAGCACAGAATTCTGCCTGTTTCAAAGAGCTAACACCAATACTCCTCAAATTATTTCACAAAATAGAACCAGAAGGAACATTCCCAAGTCCGTTTTATGAAGTCACCATTACCCTGATACCCAAACCACACAAAGACTCAAAAAAAAAAAAAAGAGCTACAGATCAATTTCCCTTATGAGCATAGATGCAAAAATACCCAAAAATAAAAAGCCCAAAACAAAAATCTTGCAAACCGAATCCAATGACATAAAAAAGATTGCCTATCTTGACCAAGTAGGCTTCATCCCAGAAATGCAGGAGTGGTTCTACATATGAATATCAGCTAATGTGATACATCAAATGAATAAACTGAAAGAAAAAAGAAAAACATGTGATCATCTCATTGGGTGCCAAAGAAGCCCTTGAAAAAAACCAACACCCCCTCATGATAAAAGTACTAGAGAGATTAGGGACCCAAGAAACATACCTAAACATAATAAAGGCAATCTACAGCAAACCTATAGCCAACATCAAATTTCTTTCAAAGAAATTCCACTAATTTTTGTTGAGAGCACATCTTTGTCCTGTCAAGTACTGAAATGGGTGTACTCACCAGCTTCATCTCAGATGAGTAAAAACCACTCTTATCAAATGGTTAGAGTGCAAATAACTTGTCTAAGGCTCCACATCACAGCAAGGTGGTGACACCACAGGGTCATATTTAATGCTGCTCTGTTTGAACTTCCATGATCTTATCTTTCTAGTCACTGAACTAACAGTAAGAAACTTGGTGTCACTGGGATGCTTTTCCAATATGTCAAGATCAATGTTAATAACCAATAGTGGAGAAATGCCCCAGGAAATACCGTTAACCCAAGTTGGCAGCATGAGGTGTAGTCAAGTAAATATACTTTACTGGATAACTTTGACAGGCTTTAAATTTTCAATCACTGTGTTATTGGTCAGGATGCTGAGTGTGAGTCCTAGGAACCAGATACATTGAAAGCCATAGGAAGGCATCACCCTACATGTAGAGTCGGGGGGGGGGCAATGGGATGGGAGGCTGGTTGGGGGGCATGGAAGGCTGGAAGAGAGGGAGGGCAGGGAGGGTCGGAGAGGGAACTAGGATTGATATGTAAAATAAGATAAATAAATAAATAAGAAGTATCCTCTGTGGTGACCTCTTTTCACCAGCCAAACACCATCTCTTCAAGGCTCCATATCATGCAAAGGAGCAACACTGTGTAGAGACAGTTCAAATGACAGCAGACATTTTCTAAATGTTTGGTACATAAGCATGTGGGAAGAAAGACACGGCCTCAGTGATCTTTCAACCTGGATTTTCCTGTCACACATGTGAATTTTCCCCAGGGGAGCAAACCCCAAACTCCTCATCTTATTTATTTTCTCACCTCTACTTTTCTTCTGTTCCAGAACAATTATAGTAATCAAAAAAGAAATATCAAATGGAAATACTTCAAATATGGATTTGTAGTTTAAAGTCACTGAGACAGAAAGATAAATATCAATAACATTTAAGCTACTGATATATTGAATTTTTCTGTTACTCATAGTTGAAATTAACTTAATTGATTTACCATACATGGAAAAAATGCTTGCAGTAAAACATATACCATGAAAGGGTGATGTTTGGTGGATTACTATTTTTATTTGACATGCTATGTCAGTGTGTATGTAATTGACAGCAGAGAATAAATATTAATCCCTATGTATCTTCTACCTGCTAGTATGAGAATTTTACTTGTGATAACCTTTAGAATCTTCCTTTGAAATGTGTTTTGGGACACTGAAGGATAAACATACAGTTTTGTAGGCATTGGTGATGGAAGAAAAGAAATTTGTCCAACCATTGACCAATATATTAACCAGACTCCTCCTTCCTTCCTTCCCTCCTCTCTCTCACTTTCTCTGTCTCTCTCTCCTCTCTCTCTTTGTTTAACTAGACAGTATCATTAGTCTTTGTAGTAAGAAGTCTGCCAAATTTTCTTTCCTCATTCCCCACTCACAGTCATTTAATGAACCTCATAAAAGCTAATATCCCAATTTAGCAATTCCCTCCCTTGTGCTCCACTAAGAAAACAGATCTTGCAATAAAATAAATATGCAGAAGGACTGAGGGCAAAGGTATATTATGTATATAGTTTTAATACAAACATGTTTTACTTTGTAAGAGGGGAAAAACACCTAGTGATAGCCTAAAATATAACACAAGAAAAAAATGTGCAGCTCATCTGACTGAAGTAGTCAAAACATGCTATCTCAAATTACCACCATTTCCTTCAATCAGGACAAGTCAAGACAAGGTTTTTGACTGAAGCAAAAACAGAGCACACCCCTCAGGGTGATGGAGAGATGCTCCAAGGCTATTTAGGAACCAAGGAGCAAAATTTGGATCCACAACAGAGTGGTAAAATGCTTGCAAACTCATTTACCACTGCTTCATGGCACTCACTGTGTCAGTGCATAGGACGAGTTTGGGAGAATGACAATACACTCTAACCTTGTTTGTAATTCTGATTTTGTCTAGAGCTACTAAGGAATAAAACAGAAAAGTATTCTTGGATAGTCTAATGCTTCTGCTCTTTAACTTAGTCAACCGATCTGATTGCTTAAGGACTGTTGTGAGGAAACTCAGCAAAACAGGACACATTATCAAGCATCATTGTCACCCTCTGTTATGGGAAGATAGAGTTGGCTATGGAGTCAGAGGAAGAAGAATGGGTTCTCTGCTTCTGTGAAGACAGAGACATTGTCCCATTCTACTGGTTTTGAATAGCACTTTGTATATGTACGTATGTGTGTATATGGGCAAAAACACATAACACATATAAAATTTCTTGACAGTAAAATCTATATTTTGTTTGAAAGCAATTAATGAAAAGCAAACCAAGTGACTCCCTTTCATCAATAATTCGGTTTAAAGCACATATCTATTTTCCTGCTCATATGATAGATTCAGTAGCAATATTGATTGGTTTTTTTTCTCAATATCAATGTATTCAATGTGGCTTAAAAATGGCCTCTATGTTTATCCATCCCCTTTCTCTGGCTTTTGTGCCATCACACTCACCACAGCCACCACCACATCTGCTCCTTAATAAAAACGTATTGCACGATGTGCCTTCTTGGCATCTATATCAATTTACTTTGTATAATAGGTGAATACCTGTTCTTTCTACACAGGACTGAAGGGCAGAAACTGTATTATTCTCACTTGTAGTGACTGTAAGATGACTATCTGTTAAAAAGAAGATGAGTAGTAGATATTTATTGACTAAAGGGGCAAATTTATTGAGATACAAGTGAAGCTTTTTGTTTTCATTAACCACTGTGGGAAGTTCATAAATAAATTAGACTGAGGTTAACAAGGGAAAAAAAGACAAGGATAAAAAGTGCGGTATTGCAGAGCTGAGTGTCATCAATATTTGGGAAGTGATACAAGTCCTGAGAAAGCATTGCTTATGGAGAGGCTGATTAATCCTGAATACTGATGAAGATAGAACGATTCCATTACATAAATACCCGTTAGCCAGAGAAGAGGCCCCAATGCACTGTGTATACTTTGTAACCCACTAACTTATTAAGGGCTGATGTAGCATATCAGTTTCCTAACATTTGGTTCATAAAATCAGAGAATGGAATGCTACATTGAACTTTTACTTTCTATTCTAGGAAAAGGAATATACACTGATGGGAGATGTTATTCTGTAAATATGTTTCTCATACTGGTTAATTAATAAAGACTGTTGGGCCAATGGGAAAGCAAGATAGGCAGGGCTAAGAGACAAGGAGGAAAGAGGAAGTAGGAAAAAAGGGTCAGCATGTAGAGCCTAGAGGAAGCAAGATGCCAGCCCGCGCACTGGGATAAGATGACCACATGGAAATACTTAGATAAGTAGAATTGAGTTAATAATTAAGACAGAGCTAGCCCATAAACAATAATAGTAACTGGCCAACAGGATTGTATCAAATACAGAGTCCCTGAGTGTTATTGGGGCTTGCGCATGGCGGCGGGACCGGGTGGCCAGCAGGGAGGAACAAAGAGTGGGACCAGGCTGCAGGCGGGAAAAACCTACTTGTAACAATACACAACCACATCTAACAGAATAGGGGTGTCAATTGGGAAAACATGACTTCTACATTATTGTGATTTTGTTCTGTGAGTGCTAATTAATGAAGGGTATTAAGCTCTATGTTGAATGTTTTTAGTCCCATTGAACATTTGAAATTATAAGTAAAACATTCTTAGTTAACTGAAAGGCATACAGAGCAGAATTCTTATGGAAAATAGAGTTGTAGTAAGCACAGGTTCTCAATTACCACACACAGGAGAGGAGACTGAAATTTCACATTGAAGATAATTAACTTTAATGTGTTTATATTCATTGCTCAATGAAGTCCATCTTGATGAATTTATGATCCTAAATGTTTGTGGTTGAGATGTTTGTTGAAGTTTAGTTATAATAGTAGAATATTAAAAGAAGTACAACTAAAATATAAAGTTGGTTGAGTTATAGAAATCTATAAAATCCATGGTTGTAGGAAGAACTTTCAAGACACGCAATCTTATGTAAGTTTAACATACAAAATAATGCAGCAGAGAGAGCCTAGATTACTATGTCTTTTTACGTTCACAAGATATAACAATCAATAGTTTACTTTAAAATGTTTCATTTTATAGATGGAGGGTAGAGTGATCAGCATGCAAAGTGGGGGTTAGAGGACAATTGGCATGAGAGTGCTCTCTCCCTCTACTGTGTGGACCCCAGAAGCCAAACTCAGGCCATTGGGCTTGCTGACTGCCATTTTTACCTGTTGAGCGATCTCACTAGACCCACTAACTGTTTTTACATACGAAGATTAATTTCTGTGTGGTTTTATTTCAAAGACAAGAGTTCTATAGGAAGAGGAGACGACCACATCTTTAAATGTAAAGAACGTCACTGATTAGCTGAATTACATTACATCTGATTCATAGTGCATCAGTTTTGCAATTATAGAAAAAGTTATTTTAGGTGTTAAATGTAACCCAATGATTTTTGATTGTTTGTTTGGTTGGTTTTTGTTTGTTTGTTTTGTTTTGTTTTGACAAAATTCTGCACTACTCACAATTTTATGTACCGTGTTCTTGCATAGCTCCAATGACTGACCTAATGGGTGGTGAGGGAATAAAGAAGTGACAGGCACATAGAAGCATGGAGTGAAAACAGCTGAAATCAGGTGGTCTGAGTTCTTGGATAGAGAAAGCCACAGTACCCTGCAAAGCTCAGCCTCTTTATTATACGCAGTGAAGAGGGAGGTGGGGCCATTGCACATAGCTGAGCAAGGAAGTGGGATTATTACCCTTACACACACGTAAACAAGGAGTCATGTTTATTATTTTACATAGTTGGATGAGGCAGTAGGGGCAGTTTCTGGAAGGGAGCAAGCTTCAGACGATAAACATCTGGATGTGGGTGTGGTGGGGAGCTAAGGTGTACATTTCTTGTGTACACTATCAGCATTCACATTCAAGCAAGAGGAAGGCTTTGTCACCCCTCTAAGCCTCACACAGGGGAGGCTTTGCTACTCCATGGGACTGAAGCATTGGGGTCATTGACATTTCTGTGCCCATATCAAACAATACACATTCACGTAGGGCTTCTCTCACTCCATCTTTTGCCTGATGGCCATCCCTGCTAAGTCCTCATTCAGGAGAAGAAAAGACAATAGCTGCAACATGCCCATGAATCTGATTATGGGCCTTTCTAGCTGAATAATGTATTCTAGAAAGTTCGTGCCAACACTACATTGTAACAGACACGGTAATGACTATACTAAATTTTACTTCCGAAAATTTTAAAGAGTACATCATGGAGGAAAATCATTGTGAGTCCTTTATAACAAATTTAGTCAGACAAATATTCCATTACGCACACGCTGTCCAAGTTTGCAAATATCAAGCAGGAGATTTTCTTTCCCAGTGTCCACTGTGGCAATTGCATATATTTTCTCACAGAACAATTAACTTTTGCTTGATGGGATCTACAGTAGGCAAACAGCATATACCCTTTTGTCTTGAAGGTGTCTGTGCAATGTCATCCATTGTATCCACTGCATACTCTTCTTACATAGTAATAAGACACACATTTACACTCTCCTTCAAATTTTCTGCTTTGTATAATGAACTAGCATCAGACATCTATGGGGATTAGACTTCCAAGTATCATTATAGTTGCTCCTCATCACATCCACTTTGTGGGATGTTGCTGTTATCCCCTCTAATTTATATAGCAATTGCCATTGGATAGGTTCAAGTTTTTGCTAAAATGTAGTTAAGAAGAATTTTGTTATCATTGTCCGTGAAAACTGGTCATTTGCTACAAGCAGACAAAATTTTAATAGAAAGAGTATTATCAAGTATTGTTTAGTGATGTTATCCAATAAGCACATGAACACACTGGTGCTCAGGGCTTTAGGCCTCGTGTCTGCCAAGGAAAAGGAGATTTAGCCTTATAAGGAAAAGGGGACAGAGTGACTATCACCCGAGTTTGGGACTTTCTCCTAGATGAACTTTTCAGTTGAGCCAAAGTTAAAGCAAGTCACATCCTGATGGGTCATTGCTACTTAGACATTTTCTGTGGACAGGCTTACAGCATCCTCAATGAGAACTGCTGGTCTAGAATAAAGCTAGGACCATGTGGATTTGCAATTATCTTTTGACCACAGCTCTCCCCTTCTTTATTTTCATTTGATAATATTTTTTAATTTAAATTGAAACAAGCTTGTTTTATAAGTCCATCCCATTTCTATCACCCTCCCCTCCTTCCCTGCCACCCAACCCCCATCCCACACCCTTTCTGATTCGTAGGGAGGGTGAGGCCTTCCAGGGGGAATCTTCAACGTTTGTCTTATCATTTGGGACAGGGCCTTCCAAAGACAGTTTATGCTGGAGAGGATGTGGAGAAAGGGGAACACTCCTCTACAGCTGGAGGGAATGCAAATTCATACAGCCACTTTAGAAATTAGTATGGCGGTTCCTCAGGAAAATGGGAATCAGTCTATCTCAAGATTCAGTAATTCTACACTTAGGCATATACCCCCCAAAATGCACATTCATACAACAAGAACTATGTTCACATAACAGCATTATTTGTAATAGCTGGCCAACAGCATAATATCAAATACAGAGTCTGTGTGTGTTAATTGGGGCTTGCATGGTGGTGGGACCAGACCAGCAGGAAAAAAAAAAACCTTATTAGTAATATGGAAACAGCCTAAATGTCTCTCAACTGAAGAATGAATAAAGAAAATGTAATACATTTACACAATGGAGTACTACTAAGCATAAAAACACAATGGAATCTTGAAATCTGCAGGCAAATTGATGGAACTAGAAGAAACCATCCTGAGTGAGGTAACCCAATCACAAAAAGAGGAACGTGATATGTATTCACTCATATATGGCTTTTAAGACATAGAGCAAAGGATTACTAGCCTACAATCTACAACACCAGAAAAGCTAGGTTGCAAAGAGGACCCTAAGAGAGACTTACCTGGTCCCCTGGAGAAGGGGAAAGGGATAAGAACTCTTGAGCAAATTGGGAGCGTGTGGGGAGGGGAGATGGAGTTAGGAGAAAGAGAGGGGGAGAAGAGGAGGGGAGAGGAAGACACGTCTCCCTTTTTATTGTAGTTTCCATCATCTCTTTGGGTCTTTGGTTTAGCTTATTGACTCCATTTATCAGCTTATTTTTCATGCTTAGGGAAAGAATTCAGCACAATATCTCCTACACTTTCTACTGTCTTTGTCAACCTTTTAATTTTCACTTTTTCTGGATCAAACTCCCAATTCAAATCCAGTCAGGTGCTTCACTTGCCACTAAGTGTAGAATATTTTTGAGGCACTAAATAAATAATAAATAATGCCAAGTCTTACTTTTCTGCATTTACGTGCTGGTAATTTAGTATCTGCATGGGTACCAGATGATGTCATTGATGCAAGCTTTAAGACTTTCTTTATTACAGCCATGCTAGCATTATTTTTAGCATAGCAGGTGTCAAAAAGGTTTATTTTGAAAGAAAGAAAACATAAAAATGAATTATTTATGTGAGTTAAATCAAAATGTACTTGATATAAATGTTTAATCAGTTTTTCACCAACTTCTTTCCATATGCTCTGCCCTGCTTGATGGTGCAGTTCTAATGGATTACTAAATATATCTTAATATCTCAGCAGTGCACTATGCAACGGTACTTTCACAAGAAATATCTTTCAACTTACATTAAACAGGTCAAATTATGAAAAGTCTGAATAATGTTCACTGTTTTGCAGAAAATTATTATTCAATTGGCATAGAAAAATTCAGTAAGTTTGACTCTTAAAATGTGCTATGTTGACCATATTTCAAGTTTCTCATTCCTCAAAAAAGATGAGAAGATTAGAAAATAACTTTAATTTTGACTGTAATTGCAATTTTTCCCCTGCTTTCATAAGTAATCAGCAGATTTGCTCTTACTTCTGGAATGTAAATGCTACAGAATTAAAATAAAGATTCCGAGAAAGACTACACCATGACGAAAGGACAGTTTTTATATCACAGAAGAAACTGAAAACCAAAGGCAAGAACAGCTCCTGAATTCTACACCAGCTTCTTCACTGACCTTTAAGGGGGTGCCTGCATGTCTCTATCCTTTTGTCCCAAGCTCACTAGAGAGTGGGGAAGCTCGACTCTTTGTGCATGCCACTTCTTTAATCATATCCATGTCTGAAAACCCTGTGTTCCTCAAGTTTCTATGCAGAGACTTCATCAACCAAAACCTTCCAGTTTTCAAAGATGTAAGGGTGAGTCATGCATGCACAGGGACAGTACTAATTTCATGAGAGGGTTCTTAAACCTCATCTAATAATCAGAATTATGACATCAGTGACTATATATATGCAGGACTTTCTACGGACCATGGAACAAAACCAGTGTTCTCTGTAGGCTATACACAAATTCTCACTGTTTAACCCCGAGAGACAGGAGCCACATATTTTCACAAGAAATAGTGGAAACACAAGGGAAGTGATTCATTGGTCTACATACATTTAGGATATAAGATTATTTAGTTATGTTAAATCTATGGCATATCTTTAGGGTGTAACAGCACTTCTAACATTAATCATACATACACTCCCATGCACACTCGTACACACATACACACTCACACTTGCACACTCATACATACATATTATATACATATTCTTGCCCTCTCCCAAGGAGAATTCAAACATGAGCCAAGCTTTTTGCCTTGTGTAATGCAACAACCACCTGTACTTACAGACCTGCATTGTGCATGGCTTCTACTTACTTCATCTTAATATAAGTAGAACAGCAGTGGGAACAATTCAGGAAAAAAGAAAAAGAAAAAAACGAGTAAACTTATCAAAGAGACTAAGGTTTTCATAAAATAGTAGACAAAAATGAATATAGTCTGTCCATGTGGAAAGCTGATACTTCTCATGCTGAACCAGCAATATTTAACTGGCAATGGAAAGGGGCATACAAATTTTTACAGACTAAGAATTCTCAACCTGCCATATAAAACGGAGAAGAATCTCTTTGAAGTTTGAAAAGAATTAATTTAGAATAAAAGGGATCCCCAACTTAGAATCTCTCTCCAGACAATGTTTGGCTGTTGATCTCTGCATTTGCTGCTCTCCTCAGCTGCCAGAAGAAGCCTCTCTGATCAACAGGGTAGCACTGATCTATGACTATAAAACAATGTCATTAGGAGTCATTTCATTGATTTTATTTTTCACTTTTGGGTTTTTGTTATTGCTGGTTTTTTGTTTGTTTGTTTGTTTGTTTGTTTGTTTGGTTGGTTGGTTGGTTGTTTTGTTTTGGGGCTATTAGTTATTGGTTCTATCCTAGGTGTCTGGGCTGTCCAGTCTCTGGTTCCTGGCCATCCAGGCAATGAGAGCCCATCCATTTCCTCCTCTTGGAGCTCAGGGAGCACCGGGGAAGGGGGAACATCAACACTTTGATGTCAGAGGGGTCAAGGACAGCAGGAGAACACAAACCATCAGGGCTCACAGACACTGAAGCCACAGCACCTGTCCTTCATGGTTCTGCCCCAGATCCTCTGTATATGTTATAGCTGTTAGCTTGATGTTTTTATGGGACTCCTAACGGTGAGAGCAGGTGTTTCTCTGACTCTTGCTAGCTCTAGGAATACATTTTTTCTTGTTGGGTTGCCTTGTCCAGCCTCCATATGAGGGCCTTTGCCTTGTTTTGTTGTATCTTGTTTTGGACTTCTGGAATGCTCTTTTCTGAAGGATAATGAGGGGAAGTTGATCAAGGAGAGAGAGGAGGTAGGGAGGAGTGGTGGGTGGCAGAACTGTGAACAAGATGTACTGTGTGGGAGAAAAATCTATTTTTAATTTAAAAAAAGGAAAAAAAAGATACTGTGCTGATTTTTTTATATAAAAAAATAAAGATGCATGTTACTAGAGGACAGTGAGGAAAAATAATCACTCAACTTTGCAAGGATTAAGCCAAGTGATTTGACTTGTGAATGAAACGCATTTGATGAGGACAGAACATTTTCCACAGCTGACAACACAAAACATCAAAAGTTTCTGCTGCAGATCAGTGGCAGTGCCACCAAACCCAAGCGATACTGAATCATCTGGTTGCTTGCAGGATGGGAGAGATGAGTAGTCGGCAGGCAGAAACAGCTGCCCTGCACAGTTTTGCTATGGTGTGCACTGATCATCTTCAACTGCAAGTGAGGGGAATACTTGACTTCCTGGCGTTCATGCATGGGGTACGGCCCCTGTGTATGTGAGCGGATGGGGTACACTAACACTGTAGGTGTTCTTAGCAGATCAAAGGATTTGAACTTTCTCGATAGAGTTTTGAAGAGAATCACCTGTTTTATCCTCTGGTTCCTTAATTAAACCCCTTTTCAACATTAGAAAAGCAATAATAGTAAATTATGGCTAATAATGGAAAGAACTAGGGACCTGCTAAGTGATAAATACTGACCCATTTGTATTGTTCCATTGTATCCATTGAGCATGTGTGATGAGCATGTTCGGCTTCTTCCTGTTCACCCCCAGCTATTATGCTGACAGCATTCATATTGGGCTGAGAAATACCTGTCTTTAGGGCACTCTGATGCTCTAAAGACCCCACCTAGACTTCAGGAATGGGGCAAGCTTTAGCTAAGTGGTACATTCTGTTCTTGTGGATGTGGTGGCTAACCCTGGGGACAATGAGTCAGAGGAGCTTGTTAAAGCGACTTGAAGCACCTCTCTTTTCCTGGGGTCACTATGTGCAGGAGTCAGATGAGGCTGGGATGGAAATGAGCTACCGGAGTCTCCCAGGAAAGAAGCCAGTGCTGAGAAAGTCGAGCCAAGGTGGGAGGGAGCAATTCTTAACTGTGTATTTCCATTATTATTTTTTTTAAATAATGTGAAGAAGGATGCATTATTACCACTCCATAAGTTATTTCTTAAACAGGAACTATAGGAAAATTATTGCAACATCATTCTACTGGACAAGGATTTTCTTTGGAATTTTTATTTCAACTTTTCTTAGATTTGACTTTTTGTCTGTTACTATGTTTATTCATTCTCAATTGTGACTCCAACATTTTCTCAACATTTTTCTTACTGTTGTTATTTGAGACAGGGTTCTTCTGTGTAGCGTTGGCTGTCCTGGAACTCATTTTGTAGACCAGGCTGGCCTCAAACTCACAAAGATCCATCTGCCTCTGCCTCCTGAGTGCTGAGATTAAATGTGTGCTGCTACTGACCAGCCATTTTCTTAAGATTCTTAAAACATATTTTGAGATTATGAAATCAATACCCTTACCATTGATCTCAAAATTATCTCTGGAAGGTTTTGTTCATTGTCCTGAGTCATGTAGAGCAAATCCCACCTGAACAAAAAAAAACTGGCTCACATTAAGTTTCTTCCTCTGATGGCTTGTAGAACATTTGGAAATGAGATGTGAATATTTATAGACATTTGTGACATTACTTCTGCATTTAGAAGCTTTTATACCAAATTATAGATTCATGTAAAGGTTATAAATTAGAAGCTTTACAGAAAAATGTCTAAATATTTATGAATTTAACTACATTTAGGAATAAATTTGCAAATTTTACATTTGCTATTTTTTTCACATTTATGAGCAAATATGAGTTTTCTAATAATCTATCAAAATGAGTCGACACTCAGAAAAGCACAAACCCCAGATGGAAATGTTGTCTTCATTTGCTCAGAGTGTTCCCCCTCCCCCTCAGGCTGCCCCCTCCCTCCTACCCTTCTTCCCCCTTTCTCCCTCTTCTCTCTTCATCAACCCTTTCTTCATCAGAAATGAAATATGCAAACTTCACTAAAGAGATTTCAGTGCTTGCAACAATCCCTGGTATTTATGAGTTGTCAATCACATTATCTCTTTATTTTTAACTCTCTAATCACTCATCTGTCAACTATCAGCATTGAGGAAACATGAGATTCCACTCTGAATCTCTTAAATGACTCAACCATACCTGTGATGCTACACTTCAGATAAGTATGTCTGGCATAAAAATCAAGGAAATTCACTTATTCCCCACAGCTACAGTCCTGAGTAAGTGGACATAAATGGGAATCGTGAGAGTCTGTGCACTTTGCTCTCGTGAGTAGAGGGTGAGGAGGACTTCTGTTAGTTGTTCCTTATGTACTGGTCCAGTATGATGATTGGACACTACACTGGAATACACAGAGCCGCAGCAGAAAGGCCAGCTAGCAGCCAAGCCATGCTAGAGGCATGACTTGCTCATGGGCAGGGTCTCTTTAAGCACCCACAGATCGCCTTTATGACTTTATCATCATAATACCCTGAACATTGCTGAACTCTTTACAGACAAGCATTTTCCTCTCTGTCGTCTATATTCAATTCCCTTCACTCAAACTCTCTTTGGCATCAGATGCTTTCGGTTAATAAAGTTACCTTTTCATCACTGTTCTCAATCCACCTTAGCACCATTTTCCTTCTTGTGAAGCTAAAGGTCCATGATTTGATTGTATAATCATCTCTGTAAAAACATCAGTAAGCCCCTTGGCCCTTTCTGCCTTTTCATCAGGCCTAATCCCAGCTTTTGTTAAATCCTGTTAGCATTTTTGAGCACCACTGGAGACTAAGTTATCTTAGAGTGCAAGTTCAGAAGCAGAAACATCCATTGGCTACAAGCGTTTAATCTTTCCTTCAGTAGCACTGCCTCACATCATCAGTATACAGATAGTGTCCAATCATCACACTGGACCAGTACATACAGCCTAGTGCACAGGTACTGTTCAATCATCATGCTGGACCAGTACATGCAGCTCAAGCGAAAACACACTCTATGTGGAAATTGCCCAACAAGACTAACTCAGAGACAAGCACAAAATTTAATAATTATGAATGAGACATAAGCAAAGATCTCATGTGTCTTCTTAATCATTTCAGACAATATCAAGAACTCCTAGTCATTTCTGCCTCTTCCTTTTGATGAAATGGTGTGCAGGTAGATAATTGAAGTGTTAGTCAAGACAAAGTAAAATTTATACTTCAAAAAACACGTCTGCATTATTGTTTACAATATTTGTGCATTATTCATAGTAATTAGAAGTAAATAAGCACACAAAGTATTCAATGTCTTTTCAAAGAACATAAACACCTGATTTTAGGAAACTGACTCTAAAACATTTAGAGACTCCTATGGTAGCGGCCTCATTCATATTATCTTAATGTTTTCAAAGAGCAAACATGTGTCCTCTTCCTGAAACTGAGGGATCTGGGTGGAGCCACCCATAGCCTCTGTGCACCTTTACACAAACCACAGATGCTTCTACTGAGAGATATGGGAAGAGGTGCCCATAGCCTCTGTGCACCTTCATACAAATCACAGATGCACCAACCAGGAAAGATGTTTAGCAAGAGCAGCCAAGAGTCTGGTTCAGTTCTACTTAGCCCTTTGGCTGTTTCCATAGGCTATTATGTAGACAGAGAATGGAACAGGTGCCCAGGGTGGCCCCAGACCTGGGAATGGTGCTTAGATCGAAACCTCAATAAATATGCAGTTTATAGTGGGAACACTGACTCTGAATTCTATGTTTCTATGATTGCACACTGGCATCTTAAACAGATTCAGGCCTTGCTATCAAAAGGCATTTAGCTGGTAATTGGAGGTGACAGGTATGGTTGATATACTTCAGCAGGCCAAATAGTTAATTTCAGAAATGGCACATAAAATAGACAGACAAAACTAACTATGTGACTCCCAAAGCCCTTTCCAGAATGAAAATATAACACCATTGTTAATACCATGAACATTTTTTTTCTCTTTTTTGTGGTTTTTCTGTTTTTTATTAAAGATATTTTTCATACAATTTTTAAAATCAAATTTCAATATGACAATAGCAGAATATTAGAGTAGATTCAGGGTTACTCCAGGTGTGGGCCCGGAACTGGTGAAGTGGGTCATCAGGGAAGCCACACCAGGTCAAGTATGTGGATTGTGGAGTTGGTTGGTAGTCCAGCCCTCATCTGTGGCTTTTCCTGCTCACTGAGGTTCCCCTAGAAGCCAGAAGTTGGGTCCATCATACCTCATGAGCATCGGAAGCATTTGATAAGCAGGTTACTGCATTTTGTTCCATGTTAAAATTAACAACAAGAATTTAAATTATATATGTATGTATGTATGTATATATATGTATATGTATATATATATATATATAATTATCTTTGAGAAATAGCTAAGAAAAATCCCACACATTTATGTCAATATTTCATTCACATGAATATTGACATCAATGATGGATGGCTTTTATCAAAATAAATGGGTGGGGGTATTCAATTCCACTGCTTCAGGGGAGGTCACAACTTTTTTTTTTTTTTTTTTTTAACGGGTACCTTCTGAAGACTCAAAGGTGCTGCATTTGGGAGGCTGGGAGATGCCAGATGCATCTGAACTGCTGCTTAGATGGTGCTTCCAAACGTTTATGTGAAAAGTATAAGGTGATGAAAGGCAATTGCATGAAAACAGTTTCATGGTTAAACAGAGAAGCTCTGTACTAAACCATGTGATTTACGACAGAATACCCTTGGAGCTGAAGAGCAGTGCAGCACATCTTTCTCATGGCGCATCTTGGGAATGGATCTGTGTTCCGTGAAACACACTTTATGAAGTGTTCCTTCATGTGAAATTGCATGGTAGGCAGCATGGCACGGAGGGCCTTTTCAGGCTTCTAAGTTCAGGCACATGTGTTTAAAAGCTTGCATACTCAGGAACTTTTGATTTAGTCGTTCTTTGCTTGTAATCTCCCTTCCTCTCGTCCCAGGCACAGGTTGGTACACCTGTTTTCTTGGTCTCCTGGCATTTGGTACTCAGCGTTCACCAGAGGAGCAGATTATGGTTCTGAGGATCAAAAACATTCTCTGCTAATCTTAGCTGTGGGGTTAATACTATTGTGGGGAATCTTTCTGCCGTGTATGGCACCGTGCACTGTTCAAAGATCCATCTAAACTAGAAATGAGACTCCCCGAATCTACGCCTTGGAACTGCCAACACCATAGGAGCTGGCAATGTGCCTGGTTGCTCCTGTGTGGCCCAAGGCAAACCAATGCATTCACTCAGACAAGCGACTGCTGTGCTCGTTCCAAATTTAAATGATGCCCATGGAGCATTGAGGGGTTCACGGTTTGACAGATAACTGTTTAGTTAGGGTCAAACGTAACAGGGTTTTCATTCCACTACCCTCGAAAAACCCACCAGGCTATCTGAACTGTAGTCAACATGCAGGTCCCAAAACATCCGCCTAAGTGAGGCTCTGAGACTTGGCAGGTCTGTGGGAAAGCTGTGGGGGGCGGGGCGGGAGGGTCTTAAGTGCCAGGAAGCCACAAAATGGTAAATAAATCCAACCATCATCTGCGAGTGAACAAATAGATATTGACACTATGTGAGAATCAAAGACGTGAGTGTTAAAATATGGATAATGAGCTGGACGTTGGGGGCACAAGCCTTTAATCCCAGCACTCGGGAGGCAGAGGCAGTCAGATCTCTGTGAGTTCGAGGCCAGACTGGTCTACAGAGCTAGTTCTAGGACAGGCTCCAAAGGAATACAGAGAAACCCTGTCTCAAAAAATATGGATGATGATAAATAAATTTCAAATTCAACACATAAAGCCCAAACTCACTTTGCCTTATCTAACTCCTAAATCAATCACTCGGTAAATTACATAAATGTGTTTCTATAATGCCTTAATACTTTCAAAGGTAAAAGAGAGGGAAAAATCATTAACTTAGGTAATGTTTTCTTATTGAATGAACCCATTGTTTTTAATTGCATCAGTTTCTTGAATAACATTAGCCACACTTTAGGCAATTCCCAAGGAAGACAAGACCACTACAAACTTTCATCAAGTGCTACTATTGAAAGTCCTGTGGGAGTTAAGGGCCTGGCATTAGAAGCTCTATACTGTTTGCTAAGAAGAGGCACCTTGCTGTGCACTTACTATTTTAACACACACATGAAACTTCTGCCTGCTACCCAGAATTCCAGGAAAATGGAAAGTGCTCCAAACTACTGTTGCTAATGAGGGTGCCTAAAGTTCTGTGCTTATGGCCTTTGTAACTGCCAAGCACGGTGATCCCCCATTCTGGTCCCCGACTCCTCTTGGATTATATTCCCCAATGCCTAAACATATTGTGATGCAGGAAAATAGCAATTTAAGGTGAAAGGACCTCCACCTTCCTCGTCCTGTCTAGTTTGTTATCATCAGTTAGCCCCATGACATACATTTTTCCCCTCTTGGAACCCCCCAAATTTCTGGCCCAATTTTCCCAATTCCTTCTTTTTCTTCCCCTGTATCAATCCACCCTGCTATATCTGTTTTACTTTTTAATTTAAATAGATTTTTTTGATAATTTCATGCATGAGTACTATATATCATTTCCCCTTTCCCTCTCCCTCTCCAACTCCATCCATGCCCCTGATTCCCTCTCAAATTACTGATATATTCTTTATTTATTATGGATAACAAGGTCTTGTCCCCCCACAAGAAGACTCTTTAAATTTTAGGGGTGGGAATTGTGAAGTTTTCTCTATCCTCATTGTTATGCCAGCTGGTGTCCTCGTTGTTCAGATCTTGTTTAGGCAATCATGCTGTTGGGATTTTGTAGATGTAGCCTTCCTGTCATACATAGAAGACACTCTTTCACAATTGACATTCCTGGTCCCATGGCTCTTACAATCTTTCTGCCCTCTCTTCTGGGATGTTCCCTGAACAATTCGTGTGGGGTACTCCATATTTTTATCTGCATTTTGACCAATTGTGGGTCTCCTTAATGGTTTATCTGTTGCAAAAGGAAGCATCATTGATGAGGGTTGATCACTATAGTCATCTATAAGTGTGTATAAGGGTTAAGTATTTAGAATACTGTTAGTTATTATCGTGGTCTGGGAAATTGGCAGTAGGGGGATCTCCTTTAGGATCCATAATGTCACCATTAGTGGGTACTTGGCTATGTTTTGGTACCACAGATGAATTCCTTCCTATTGTATGAGTCTTAAGCTCAAATAGACAGCTCTTGGGGATCCACAAGATAGAGGCACCATGTTGGCACCCTGGCCATATGTGGTCATGCTAACCATTATTGCTATTTGTAGACTATATGATTGGCTATAACTATTGGATGCTATTCTTCTTTGGCAACAGGCATAGCACTTTATGATACTACAAGAGCTAGCTCTTAAAGATGAGACCTGACCAAGTCAGTTCTAGCTCAATTCTTCTAAGACCTGTGCCTGATGTATATGGTATTTTAAATGGTAGGATTTTTAGCTTCAAGTTCTGGAAGTAGTCCAAAGACGACTACAATAGTCATTTGTTTTGGAGGTTCAAGGACTCCCTTGGCCAACAGCTCAAAGAGAGGTTCCCATGTCAGGCACTCAAGTTTTGTTAGATTTTCTATGGCTCTTTTGATCATCTTTAGTTCAGATCTTTTACCTGGGTGAATAGCCTTATCCCCAAATGAGTAAAAATTGTCCTACTGGGTTTGTTTCTTGATGAGCAACCTAGAAGGCCTGCCTTCATAACTGAGCTAGGCAGCCTGCTACAATATTATTCAAAATCTTTTAGAGAGGTAAGCATGGCAAACATGGAAATAGAAATGAAGCAAACCAGTACAGGAATATAGATTTGAATCAAGGGCATCTAATTGGGAAAATAGAATTCCAGGCCATGTTTGATACTATGGAGCTATAGAATGCCAGGAGATGGTCAGTGAGTAATTTTCCTTATCAGTGAAAACGAGGGTACAGGGGAGGGAATTGTTAAGTTGTAAAATCCAAGACTTCAAATAAAGCTAATGATCTGGATTGGTGAAACTGCATGGAACTTCACTTTTATGTGATATAATGAACTAAATCAGTGGTTCTTAACCTACTACAGTCCTTTAATGCAGTGCCTAGTGTTGTGGTGACCCTAATCATAAAATTATGTTTGTTGATACTTCATAACTATAATTTTGCTACTATTATGAACCATAATAAAAATGGTTTTGGAGACAAGTGTTTGCCAAAGGGGGCTGTGACCCACAGGTTGAGAACCTCTGAACTAGATTATCATGGCAGACACCAAACACAACACTGATGTTTTCAAGGCAGATATTTTCAAGGCAGACTTAACAATGGAGCTTTGACCCGTAGTAACCTTACATACATTTTTTTTTCTTCCTGTTCTGTCAAGAAGACAGAGGGTGACCACTCTACATAGCTGATGAACGTGGTGGCTATGGAACTGGGCCAGTGTGGCTTGAACAATCTGCTCAGAAGCCTGAAGCTGGCACACAGTAGCCTTGCAGGAAACACATGTTACAATTACTATAATGTTGAGTCTTCTGGTACCGACTATGCTTTTTTTTGCAATTGTAAATCCCAGCATCTCTGTGCTTTTCGTTGTTGTTGTTCACCCACTGTAAACTAATAATAATAATAGAACAGGTCCCCTATGGACTTGCATTAGAAATATGGTATAGTAACTCAAGGAACCCCCGACAATGGTAAAAACACACAGAAAATGTTTGGCGATTGCAAGGTGAATTGTCGTAACTATTCTCTGGGCTATTTCCCTTCAACACTTTTAGTCTATCCAGCAACAGTTTTGCAGCAGGCAATGAATTCAGGCCAATGACTTTGCTGAAAGTGGAAATGCCTAGCCCTGCTGAAGGAAGCTGTCAGATCCTGAAAAGCCTATTGTGCTAGCAAAACTGCCCGTCATTTCCTCACTCCACCTTGGAGTCTGTACCCTTTGTTTCTTCTTCCAGTGTGCAATACTCAGATCAAAGCGTTCTTGCCCTGCTTACCCTCTAAAGCACATCATGTCTGTGGGTTAACAGTTGAAGGTCCCAGCTCCCTCCTTCCGCACCCTGTCTTCATCATGCTCAGTAGCAGCCAAGGCCCCAGCTGGAGTGGGGGAAGCTGCAGCCAGCATTCTGTCTGTGCTCCCAGCAGATGTAAAAAGCTTGGTGCAGTGATCTGGGTGCACCTGTTGGTTTGCCACCATCTGTTATCCAAAATGTTAAAGAGACACACCCTCAGATGGCCAGCTGAGGAGAACTTAATCTCTCCTTCCCAGGCCTCCCCATACAGGCTGCTGGCCACGTTTTACAAAAGAGGAGAGCCAAACACAAAAGAAAGTGACTGAACCTCCCCCAGGGAGAAAGCTAATCTGCTGTGGTGACTGAATTTTCTGTGCTAACACGAAGGGGCTTTAAAAGTAAACCTAGATAGTTATCACCTGATAAGGGACCCTGAGGCAAACTGCCATTTCCTTAAAGGTAGATATTAGTTTCACATAGATACTGGTATTAAAGGAAATGAAGCGGTAATGGTATTTGGAGATATGACAGGGGACCCAATATCTGTTTCCTCTGAAGGATACATAACTGGAATTTGAGGGACAGCATTGCAACTTCCAATGAACTCTCAAGTGCATGCTTCTTTTTCTACTCTTTCAAGTACACAGAGGATGAATGGGATAAACAATTATAACCGAGTTTAGCATTGGAGTCTCAAGGATTAGACAAGCACTCCTCTAAGGAAACAAAACTCCACTTGACCTTTATCGGCCCTCAAGTCAGGCTTCACAGGGTGGTTATTCCAACCTTGCTGTCAACATAATTGCAGCACAAAACAGTTTCACACTCCAAAGGGTCAAGAAACATGGGCTAGTCTGCTAGTTTGTGTCATTTCAGAGTCAACAACTATCCTGTTAAGACAGACACCAAATACTTATTCATAAAGGGGACTCAAGAGGTGGGGACCTTGCTACAGTGACCAGTTCAAATCTTATCAAGCTAAAGGATACATCTAGGATCCTTATTGAACATCTATAATGAGGGCTGATGATATAGCCTAGTTGGTACAAATTGTGTGCTTGTGTGGCAGGCATGCAGGAAACCCTGGGTTTAATTCATATCTTATATATAGTATGTGGACACCCATTTCTGTAACCTTAGAACTTGGATCTACAGACAGGAAGATTAGGAATGAAAGACCATCCTAACTAGGGAATTCAAGCCAGTTTTTATATACTAATATAGAGTAAGAATAAATGAGCAAATGTTAGCAGACATTCTGGTCTTTTTAAAGACTAAACAGAGCAAGAAACAGGCTTCTTTCCAAAGTTGTAAAATAAGGACAATTTATTTTATAATTTGTTTTTTTAAAAAGTAACCATTAATTTAGAAATGACTGTATCTAGCTAATGCTTGGCTTTTAAAATATAAAAACACATGGCCTTAGACTTTTCGCAATGATTCTTTACACCATTTTCTTTCTTATCTAACCACCATTCAGCTAATCCTTTAGGAATAGTGAATAGAATTAACACCTCTCTGGCAATCCCATTAGTGTGCTGTTAAATTAATGGGTTCATTTCTACCCTCAAGCAAGAGGTGGATTATAATCTTGAGACAAGCTACCTTTAGGCAGTAGGCAATCACTTTAAAAACCTGCAAGCAAGCAACATATGGCATAGTACACAATATGAAAGTGTTTGAGAGGTACAAGTTTCCACCCTGGATGATACATGCCCAGTTTTAAATAAAACATAGCGTCATCTGGCTCATGCTTAAACACTGAAATTGAAATGATTGGCCATGCTGCCATTTTCAAAACAATAGCTAACGGTTTGCACATGTGCTGTTTACAAATCCACAGCCTGTAAACACAGCCACCAACCACAACTTTGCAAAGGTAAATGACAGCTTGAAAAATCTCAAGTTGCCAGAACTCCTGGGATTTCCTCTTGCGCCCCCCTTCCTTCATTCTTTCTTCTCACCCCCTCTAGAGTTCCCACCCCCAACCTAATTATAGACACAACAGAACCTCCTCTACTGGAGCATTCGTAACCGTAACCGAGTCACCCCCACCACCACCAGGACACATTTTCCTGCTGTTGAGACCAGCTGGGATGTATTAGTCATGCTGAAGCACGTCATGTAACACCACAAAATATCAGGCAGCCCAGTGTCATGGGAAAAGAGAATCTACTTCATTATCAACCAGGGGAAAGGAAACAGAGCTGCCATGTAAATGGGTCTGGTCTTCTCTTCTGTGCTGTTAATATTCTATTGATATAAATATCCTATTGATATCATCAATAAAATTCCAAGGAAAATGGCGTATGAGCAAGCATCATTGCTGACAGTGACACACACACACATTTTTTTCCTTGGCTCGTAGCCACCCTTGATTGTCACATCTATCTAGTTTCTGTAAATATCAAAGAACTTCATTTTCAAAGCAGGGGAAAAGAATACTATCATCAAAGCAGAAAGAGGCAGGTCCCCCATTCTGAGTTTCTAATTGTCATGGCACCATAAGACATTGCTATGCAAATTCAAGAGAAAACAGAAGGGTGGCACATGCCAGCCACTGTTTCTTACCCTTTGACACACAGCAAATTGTATGACACTAGATGGGCAGCTTTTCTTTCTTTCTTATTTTTTCTGTTTTTTTTTTAAATTAAACATTTATTTATTTTATGCTGAACATAATTATACATGCCTTTTTTTAAAAAATGAAAACAAACATTTATAAACAATATTTGGGAATTTGAGCATTGTTCTTTCCAAGCTGCTTCCTGCTGGTAGGGGGCGCTGTCATGGGGGAATCCTAAGAAAACACAGAAATCCTGGCTGTGGTCTACAAGGCTGCATTGTCCCATTGACATTGCTTCAGGGGGTCTTGCTCGATCAAACCACATTAGTCTGGAAGGAATCCACAGCTTTTCATTTTCTGTGGAAGCAAGATTAGAAATCCTTTTCCCCAGTAACTTGTCCTTAGGCTTAAATTTTGAAGTCAAAGCATTATATATATATATATATATATATACATATATATATATATATATATATTATAAACTCCAGCATCATTTTGTTCTTCTTTTTTATTAATAATATAATTTAAAAATTTTACATGTGGATCACAGTTTCCTCTCCCTTCCTCCCTCCCTCCATCCCTCCCTCATTCCCTCCTTCTTACCCTCTTTTCCCCGTGACATGCACCCTGGCCACCCTCCCCTCCTGTGTTGTTTTGTTTTGATTTTGAGACTGGGCTTCACCACATAGCCCAAGCTAGACTTGAAACTACAATCCTCCTGCTTTGTCTCTCAAGAGCTGGAATTAAGTCAAGTAGCAACACACATGCCTCTGAAAACCAAAGCCAACCAACCAAACAAACAAACAAAACAATCATACAAACAAGAAACACAAACCAAGCAACCAACCAACCAAACAAACAAACAAACAAAAAGCCAGGTGGTGGCACACACCTTTAATCCCAGTACTTGTGAGTTTGATGCCAACCTGATCTACAGAGCAAGTCCCAGGATAGCTAAGGCTGTTACACAGAGAAACCTTGTCTTGAAAAAATAAAATAAAATAAAATAAACAAACAAAAACATGTCTATATTATCAATAATCCTGAAAGTGATATCCACACTGTTGGTCCTTGAGCCAAACTTTGATTAGCAAAATTGAATGAAAGGCCAGCATTCAGGGTAGCTTAAAGGATACTTGCCTAGTATTCCTGAATAAACACCAGCATCAGTTCAAAGCTAACCAGAGTGCATCAGAAAGTGCTATGGTTTGAGAATAGACTGCCACTTTACTGTGATTGTGTGGAGAAGTGGCTTGGCCTTTAAAACATTTGGCAGTTCACTCCCATAAAGAGATGGAGGAGTATCTACCCAAGAAAGGGATGTTATCCAGAGATTTGGTTTCCTTAATGTTTCTCTGGCTTCTTCTCTGACACAAGCCCTCTGTCCACACATATCTACTTCTTTATCCTTCTTCACCGTAAGAGAATACACAAGGAAGCATGCTATGGATTCCTTATCCCCAAGCCTCAAAAACTGTGACATAACAAACCTCATTCCTTTACAAAGTACCCAGCCTCAGGTATATATCAGCAGATATACCAACACAAAACAGATTCTAGCAACAACTAAGCAGGACCAAGGTTCTGGAAAGGGAGGGGATCTTTCAGAATTTGGAAGTGGGCATAAAGAGAAATAACCCTAGAGTTAAGGAACATGCTTATGCTTCTTTTTATTCTTCTATTCTGGACAAACCTGCAATTCTGGGAATTACAGCATCCTCTTAAGGGGGTTGGATATTGGCATGACAGATACTTTAAGAAGAGAAACAGATGTACAAATGAGATCTTCATAAACCAGAGAATGGAACGCAGTGGGACAGAAGTCTGATTCTGGCCTGGGAACTGTATCCACAGTGGTAGACCCTGGGGACCAGAACAAGAGCCTGCCCTCCTGAACGGAAGATAGCTGAGGAAGAGAGGCTTTCACCACTCTCTGAGTAACAGACGTCTACTAGACCAGCAGCCATTTCTCTCACATCACTAATGATGAAAGTCAGAAAACATTTTGTTGTCATACAGTTGTTTTGCATTTAGGATAACATTTTTAAAGAGAGAACGTATTTTCTGAAACTTAAAAGTGGCAATAGGTTCTCTCTGTCATGGAGCTAAGATTTGTGGCTTCCTGTGCTGAAACTAAACATGATCTTTGAGAGCTGAAAAACTGCAGTAATCCCACTTCTCGTTATTTCTGAAATCATATTCTGGAGTTACCTTCCCATGGTTACAAGGATAAGTTATCCCAAACTCGGTGGGCAGGGGTTATGAGTAGTCCTGGGTGACCTTGGCTTGCAGCTCCATCACATAGTCTCCAACGCTTTGCCCCAGCTTTGTTGGCTGTCTCTTCCGAAAATGCAGTAGTGACACAGACTTGGGGCCCACCCTAGTCCTACAGGTCCCATCTTACCTCATTGCCTCTAAAAGGGCCCATTTTCACACTTATTTCCTTTTATAGGCACCAGGCTTTAGGACTCAACACATTTTTCCCCTTGAATATTTTATGAATTAATTTGTTCGTTGACAATATCACAAATGTAGGCGATGTGTTTCAATACATTTCCTTTTTCCAGCCTCTCTCATATTCACCTCCATCAGCCCCACCTTTTTCCTACAAATCTTTGTTCCATATTCTTGTGTGTTTGTTTTGTTTGTCCGTTTGTGACTCACTGCCTTTAACTGGGGCCATCTGTATGATCAAGGGCTTGGGACTATGCACTGGGGCCTGATGTACTCACTAGTGGGTACCAAAGTGAAGAAAACGACTCCCCACTTAGAGTCTTTCGGTATCTAATAGTGCAGCAGGAGGGCCTAAGGTTGCTCGAGTCCCTCCCACATCCATGACTGAGTTAAACACAACTTTATAAAAGATCCCGCCCTACCCACCAGAGGTCACAGCATTGATGTCTTTGTACTTTGTTGTAAATCACCATTCAAAAATAAAATTTTAAATATGTTCCTTGCTAATGAAAGCAAGGGTGACTGTCCTTTAAGGGAGAAGTATGATTGTAGTAGGAGAACAAAACTTAGCTGAACTTTACTTTCTAAAATTGACAAGTAAAATTGTACATATTTATAGTATATTATATAGCATTATATACTACATGGCATATGTATGCATATGTGGTAAACACTTAAAATCTAATACCCTGGCAATTTCTGTATAGGCAATTCAGTAGTTATAGCTGCCATGAAGTTACTCCTGCCTGAGAAAAATTATTTTCTGAAGGACATCACTTCCTGTTTCTTTGTACCTAAGCAATGCCTCTGAGATCTGGAGATCCCTATTTGTAATTTCAGCTAGAAATATTTTTCTTAAAAAATTAATATCTGGTGTATAATAGTTATTCTGAATTTTTGCTTTATTTTAGAGTTAATACAATTCAAAGTACTTATCATAGAGGACTCAGTATTTATTGCTTGTGGTTAATAATGATTACAGGAAGTCTCAGAAGCTATGACTTCATACAGTCATCGTTTTGAAAGGTTTCTGAACTCAGACACTGACCCACTATTTTGACTCTCCCTCTGTTGTTAAAAGCTCACTCCTCTGAACAAGGGTTGAATGATTTCTCCTATCAACTTAAACCTAGTCATTCAGAAGGCAAAATAAAATGCCTCTACTCATGGTCAGCACCCAGGTGAGTGAAAGACTATTGGCTCCGTGACAAGAGCTTCTCAGAAAGGGGCTCTGACATCTTATAGGGTGCCATTAGCATAAGACATTCAACAAACAGATGCTTCTTCCAAGCTGTAAATTCTGAGTGTTTGGGATGGGATGGAGTTTGGTGGTAGTCCTCACATATGTGAGGCCCTGACACAACCCCCAGATCCAAAGAGGAGACTAAGCATCAAATGCTATGTCAGACCCATCCTAAGGCACTTCGGAAGTTCTGATGCTAGCTAACAGCACATACTCAGCTGTAAGGTATTAAGTTGCTGTCACCTGCGCAGTGACCCTATGAGATGCAGGAGAAGAGGTAAGAAATTCTGGTATGAAATCGCTTTGAGTTAATGTCTTCCCAGAATCCTTTTCCTAACCCGGCTTCCCTAACACAACCACATTCATGCAAAAGTAATCAAGAAAGAATCCTGGTGGTTAAGATTCAGAAACTCTTCTGAACTTAAAGCTAGCAAGTGTCAGCAGTTTCACGTTAGTTTGTCCTAATGTTCTCAGAAATCTAAACTATGGTGTGCTGCCACATTTAAAATTCTTCTCTGCTCACTGCAGTCCCTAATAATATCCTGGCCATGTACCTTCATCTATATTCATGAGGGTGCAGATGCAGCCAAATTAGAGGCAGCAAATACAATCTGGCTTCCTTTAAACATTTTTTTTTGACAAAAAAAAAAAAGTTTTATTAAAAAAAAAAACAGAAGGAAAGAAAGAAAGAAAGAAAAGCAGACAGATTTAGATTCAGCACCACCCGTTGGAGGAGTCTGCTACAAATGCACAGCTGGCTTGATGATGACTGACAAATCAAAAGTCAGGGAGAAACTTCCTGATCATCTGAGCCCTTGCCACCCGATTAGCAGAAGAAAACCAGGGCAGATGGAGGGAGACGCAGCAGTTCGGAGGGAACAGATGGCCACTGCGAACTTGATATATGAAATTAATAACACTTTCTCAAATACAATTAGTAACAGGAATACATTACCTGCATTTTCATAACTGTGAGCACGCTGACATTAAATGAGGTTTTTCAGATTAACAGTTAAGGTGGCATTGATATTTGGAGGGAAATAAAAATATATAGCAATCTGAGAACCCTCTTGCTTTTTGGTGTCATTGATCAGGGTGTTATAACATGAAAGGAGAGTCGCCATTCAGAGAAATTCTATATTTAAATTTTGCCAATTGGGATTTTTTTCTAATGTAACCATTTGGGCTGCAAAGTGCATGAGATCCTCATAGATATAGGCAGCATCTACTGCCCTAGATGAACTGTTCTTTAGGAGAAAATTAAGAGCCATCCATCTTCTTACAGAAGAACTGGGGGAAGAGAACAGAAACAGGCCCAGGAAGGACAGCAGAGACAAGGAAACTAGAAGCCAGCACCCAGGCTTCTTTTGTTTCATGTTTTCTTTATAATAAAAGTAATTCTTAGGGAAAATCTTTCAGCTTTTTCTATTTTGATGCCCAGTCTTTAGAATGGCAAACAGCTTAAGCTCTATGTTTTGTTCAAAGTGTTGTCAATCCCAAACATTTTAAATTCAAAATCCATTAGGATAACTCTTTGAATTGTGTTAACTGGCCCTGTGGGAAGCCAGACCCTCCATGAGCTCAGGGAGGTCAGCCCCAAGTGCAGGAGCATCTGGGACTCCTGATGCGACATGACAATGACAAAGCCTCCCTGAATGAAGTTCAACTCTGGCCCCCATGGGAGGTGGAGGCAACCTAGTATCTTACAAGATGAGGCTGTTTGTGCATGTCCAATCTTGTTGCACGAAAGACACATGAGGGTATGAGGAAGCTTTACCATGGATCAAGGCCTAGGGATAGGCAGAGGCACTCACATCGCATGATACAGGGGCAGCTCAGCAATATGCATCCACGCTAGCCATATGCACTTCTCCAGGGTGGCAAGAGGAGGTTCCCCGGAGTCTCAGGAGGCAAATCATTAGGTCTGCTACAACATAGGGAGGGCTATGACAGCTGGTAGCTGCAGTAATAGCCAGACTAAAAAAGCCAGGACATTTCCTGTCTCCTGAAAAGGAATAACCCTGGTTAATCAGATAAATGAAGACACAAGGAGGAGGCTTTCTCTATAGCAGCAACGCTAGCACCCATCTGTCTGTATGTTTAAAGAGAGAGGTAGGCTTCTTTTTCCCAATCCATCCAGAAATATACAGAATAGGTAATAGCCAAAATGGGTACTTCAGAGAGGCATAGATGGTTAGGCTTCACATAATAATATAAGTATTGTTTGAATTGGTTTTGTGACTTCAATTGAAAAGACAATTATCAGGGATATTTTAGGTAAGTCACCTCATTAACATTCTAGTACCTTGCAGTTGTCACTGGAGAGATGACTCGGTTTTCTGTACTAACTAGCAGATGTCTAGATATTTTGTTATATTGAAAATGTGAAAGTTGTATCTACGTATGCTTTGTGAATTCTTTCAGGTGACAGTGACATGTTCATTATTAATCAAGAAAAAAAATAAAGTTGCTCTAAGGCATAATATTAGATGTTCCCAAAGATTTCAATCTACTCTTAAACAAAGGAGTATTGCTTTTCATAGCAAACATATTTTGCATGATTTCTGAAACAAAATTAAAACTATCACACATGTTTAAATGAGACTGTTTCCATAGGCAAGCTTCCTAGTTTAAATCCCCCAGAAGCTCACTTGACATCATAATTTGAGTGCATTTTGTTTATTCAGAAGCTGAAAGAAAGTTGGATGTGATAACACTTATATGCCAGCCTTGGGAGGCTGAGGCATGAAGGTCACAAGTTGTAGGCTATCCTGGCCCATATAGCAAAACACTGTCTCAAACAACCAATACATAAATAAATAAATAAATAAATAAATAAATAAATAAATAAATAAGCAGACATAATAAAACTGTATCCAATAATGTCACCTTCTCAAATAAGTTGCCACCAATAATGAATATTTCCTGATGTCACGGAGAAAGCTTGGGTAGACCACTTATTGCAGAATTAACACACTGCACAGAGGATGAGGGAGTGTGCTGGGTCTGTTTGTCATAGCTTCAGCTAGTCATTGGTTAAGTGCTTCTCCTGGGGATTATTAACTCCACTGTACTTCCAGTCTGTGCTGGTAGCCCAACAGGCTCCAGAAGCAAGAGAAAAACTTCAGGCAACATGGAGCAAGTTCTGGAATCTGAGGGTCTTCTCTGAGTGTTAAGGGGAGAAACAGTGGTATCACTTCCTTTAGTTTACAGTGATAAAACCCTTTTCATGAATTCCCTGCCCAATAGCTGTGGGTTGTTGGATTGTGTGACATGCCCCCCTGTCTATGTCATGTTTCTCTCATCTTGGAGAACAGGGAGGATAAACAGGGCATCCAGCTGTCAATCAGCTGCTCCTGCCCCAGAGTGGAAGTGCCCTACAGTTGCCTCCAGAGAAAGAGAGCCATTGTTTCATGGCAGCTCAGCTGAATTCACCACAGTATTTGTGGAACTGCTCCCAGTGTTCTAGAAGAAATCATTTTCTTCCTCTGAATAGTCCTCTCCCTATAGCTGGCTTTGCTCACTCTGGAAATTAGTTGTGAAGCAACAGGAGAGACAGAAAGCTACTCTCAGGGTTCATGCAAGGTGGAGTGAGAAGAGGCAACTGATCCAACTGTCCCCTACTTCTTGTTATTACTCCCCTGGGGCTGCAAAATCATAGTTCAGGATGAAATACAATTGAACTTTGCGTTTATAACACTTAGAATACTAAGGGAAGCTGCCTCTTCTCTGTTGAAATTCCTAAATTCAAGGGAACTAGTAAGCAGGCCATCTAAATGGAGGGTCTTTAAGCAAGGCATGTGATGATCTGCTCTCCCTTGATGCTGACAGTCACCTGCCTTTCCCAAAAGGCTGCAGCAAACATGGTATTATGCCTGACCTGTGTGCTGTAAGCCTCACCTGGTGTATACCCTCATCAACTGAGAGTGCCGCAGGGCTCAGGTGTCACCTAGAGATTTTCTCAAGGAGCTCCTATGTATGACTATTCAGGTAGCCATGTCACCTTTTGGCATTTGTTTTATTCTGTAGCTTTTATCCCTGAGAAGTGGCCATTATTTTCTTATTCAAAAATGTTTCTGGAGCCTGTCTCCTGTGGTGGGGGCTGGACTAGGTCAACATTTCAGATGAAGGTGTCTACTTCTGGAGAGTTTACAGTTGTGAAGTAAGGCAGGAAAAGGAGCAATAAAACTTTTAAGAATGCTAGAGAGAACCTCTCTGTCTGCTCTTGGACAATGTTCCCTAAGCCTCAGGGTTGCATTTAAATGTATCAGCTGGGCCAGACACCCCACAGTCACTTACTCTCTATATTCTGACCATTGTGGGTATCTGTAATAGTCTTCCTATGGTGTAAAAAGAAGTTTTTCTGATGGAGGTATAAAGATGAAAAGATGAACATTTAGAATACAGTTGGAAATCATGACTGTTTAGGAAAACAGCTGTACTGGTGTCTCTGTTAGAGTCAAGACGAGTTGGCTAGATGTGAAGAATCAGGCATGAATTCTCTCTTATTGTGTGAATTTTACAACCAATTAGATAGCTGTTGGTTAAACCTGAGATAAAATGTGGCACCATTGCATCAAAGGATATATGTCACTAGGCTAGTCACTGTTATGGTTTATAGACATTACAGCTGGGTAGGACCACTGACTCATTTCCTCTGTTTGCAGCTTCCATATCCTCTGGCAGTTTGAGAGCTAATCCTCAGTGAGAAGTCTTCCCAGACAATTCTAGCTCAATTCCTCCAAGTCCTGTGCCTGAAGTGTGTGGTGCCTTCAGCAATAGGATCATGCTGTCAAAAGCATGCAAGGCTATTGGCAATAGCCTGTTATTTTATGTGTCTCTTGGTTCCCTTGGCCTGCAACTTGCAGGGAAGCTTTGTAGGCACTGTAAGACCCTCGAGAGCGTGGTCCCTCGCGCTCCCATTCAGGAAAAGCGCCCCCCCCCAAATCACTCACGAGAAGCGGTCTTGATGCAAATGCATAAGGTCCTTTATATTCCAGTATACTGGGGTCGTCAGCCATTAGCGATGACCGAATGACCCCTAGCACAGAATTGAGACAGCTTTTATAGGGTTACAACAATGCCCGCGCATCGTGAACCAATCACCTCGTAGCATCCAGTACGGACCAATTAATTTAAAGCACCCAAGCCCGCTCTTAGACCAGGAAGTCTACTTTCGCACAGGCTTCTGGGTTTGGCGACAAGTCTCATTTCCTGTGTCCATTCACTCACAGGCTACCTTAAACATTAAAGTAGGTGCATCGTCTTGGGATTTAAGACTCCCAGCTTCCTGGGTTTTCTGGGGAATTAGGCTAAATTTTTCCATCCTAACAGCACCATGGTTTTTGTTGGATGATATGTAACCTTGCTGGGGGAGGTACTATTATGCTTCATGACAGAACCACATTTTATATAGTTTTAACAAAGAAATTTCTTTTTGGAACAGATAGAAGCTCCGTTGAGACCTATAAGAGCCACATTGGAGGAAATAATCTGCCGTGGGGTGACCAATTCAAATGTATTGAATTCCTACACTTAAGAGCCAAGAAAAATCATGTAATGAGGGACAGAAAGATTGGGAGTGCTAGAAGACCATGGCACCAGCTGACAGTATCTTCTAATTAAGACAGAGAAGATGTATTCATGAAATTTCACAATGTGGTTGCTGGAAAAGGCAGGCATAATGTCAGCATGAGCTGACATGGCAACTGGCCGGGGGAAATTTCACAAGATCTCACTCCTAGATAAAGAAGTACAGGAAGTCAATGACAGTTGATCAAGAATCAGTTTTCTATGGGGGTGAGCTCCCGAATAGGTTATCCGATATCAAGCGATGATCCCGAAACACTTGTATATACAAACATTCCAAAAGGGACTCTGTGGTTTGTGTACGGTGGTGTGTACATGTAACAATAATAATTAAGAGGAACATAGGATAAATTTGAGAAAGAGTGGGCATGGGATGAAATGAAATTACAATGTGTGAATTCTAAAAACAAAGTAAGAAGTTTAAAAAAAGAGAAAAATTGGTAGAAAAGAGAAGCAATCCATGAGCTCCATATTTATCATAGAAGGAGCCCCAGGGGAACACCAGGGATTTCAGAGACAACATCACTGCAAAAGTGGCATTTGCTCAATAACTTAAAGGAGAAGCATACACAGTTATGAGCTTTGGGCACATTTCTGAGCCTAGGAAATCCGTGTACTGTATAATCAGAACTTTCTCTGGAGAGACCCATGTCCACTAATGGTGTACAATCCTTAAGATGAGTAAATAAACACAGTGATGGAATAGAGAGGGGATCTTCAAACATCCATTCTGTAAAGGACCAGATATTCTTTAATATTTTAAGAATTTTGAGTGTCTCTCCATTCCCACCACACTTGGCTTAAATTTTTTCATACAATGTATTTTGATAATATTCTTTTCCCTTGCCCAGCACATTCCAGAATCTCTTCCCTACCCAACCGACTTCATGTTCTTCCTCTTTCCAGCCCAAACCTAAATCAAAACAAAGAGAAAAACAAACAAAAAACCCCCAAATGTTCAAAATATCAAAATTAAGCAAGAAAAGCACACAAAAATGTAGTGTTTTGTTGGTGTGTGTGCATGCGTGCGTGCGTGTGTGTGTGTGTGTGTGTGTGTGTGTGTGTGTGCTTGCAGTGTGGTTGATAAACCCAGTATCACTCCATTGAAGAAAAATTTATTTCACTTCTCATAACAGGTTGCAGTTGCAAATAGCTTCCTGGTTAGGTTGGGGCTCTGTGGCTATTTTCCCTTCTCTGTGCTGGCATTTTGTCTTGCTGAAATGTGTGCATATCTTGTGCATGTTGTCACGATCTCTGTGAGTTCTTATGTGCTTAAGCATTGTTGTGCCTAGAAAACTGTTTTTTGGAGTCATCTATTGTAAGACCTGGAGAGCATGGACCCTCATGCCCCCCCCCCAATCACTCACGAGAAGCGGTCTTGGTGCAAAAGCATGAGGTCTTTTATATTTCAAGTGCACTGGGGTCCACAGCCATACTCCACGTGGGAATAGAGGACTGGGAACCCTGGGTACAAAATTGAGACAGCTTTTATAGGGTTACAACAAAGCCCACCCATTGTAAACCAATAATCTCATAGCATCCAGTGCAGACCAATCAATTTAAACTATCCAAGCCCACACTTAGCCCAGGAAGTCTGCTTTTGCATGGGCTTCTGGGTGGGGTGACAAGGCTCATTTCCTGTGTTCACTTACTCATAGATGCTGTGGTAAACAGCCCTGTCGTAAACAGTCTGTTGTGAACAGCAAAGAATGTGATCTTTTGCCTACTCACTGCCAGGGGACATGGCCTGGGATTTAAACTTCTAGCTTCCTGGGTCAGTGGAGAGTTAGGCTAAATTTTTTCCATCCTTACACTATCATATCTGGATCTCAGCTTTCTTCCTTCTCTTCAGCAAAGATTCACAAGTTTTGAGGGGGAAGAGTTTGATGGAGATATCCCACAGAGGGGTAAGTGCTCTGAAGGCTTTAACTCTCTGCATATTGTCCAGTTGTGGGCTTTTGTATTAATTACTATATACTGCAAGAACCTTCTCTGATGGGGCTTAAGAGGTGCTTTTGATCTTAGGGTATAGCAGTATGTCATTAGAAGTCATTTTATTGCTATGCTCATTTAGCATACTAACAGTAATAGATTTTCCCATAGGGCTCATGACCTATCTAGTCTCAAGTTCTTGGCCACTTTGGCAATGTCAATATGGGTTCTGTCTTACGGAGTGGGTATTGCATTCAATAAAAAAGAGGTTGACCACTCTGATAACATTTACACCAGTGCATCTTGCAGGCAGGTTTTTACTGTAGGTCACCCAGTTTATAATTGAGGTGGAGCATAACAGGCAGCTTTGGCTGTAGCCTGTTGTTTTGGGGGATGAGAACTAAGGGACAGCTTTGGATAACAAATCTGTAAGATATGACCCAATCCTACTATGGAGGTTTTAGTTGGTAGTACATGATCTAAGTGAGATACTGTCTACCCATTGGAAGGGAATTCCAGTTAAATTCCTTTAACGCATGTATACATTTTAAGATGTTTTTGTAGTAGAAGGTTTCCACATAGCTTTTCCAAAGATGTTCAGTGTTAGTTGTCCTTCCTCATATTCCAGTCTTTCCATGCTCCATTCCCCTCTCATTTAGTCCTCCTATTCTAATTTCCCCTTAACTATTTTTTAATACTACATTCTATTCCATGGAAGATTCTTTTCTGATTAGCACAGGGAAGTCCTTCCTGAAGAGGTTCACAAAAGCACTGGCATTAAGACCAACAATTTGTAAGTGAGGCTTCATGAAGCAAAGAACCGGACTATCTTAACGAATCAGTGGTCCACAGAATGAGGGAAAAAATCTGTACCAGTCATACTCTCACAGACAACTAGCATCTAGAATACACATGGAACTGAAAAGACTAAACATGGAGAAAACAAACAACCTAATTTGAAATGGGGCATAAAACTAAATAAAGAGTTCTCAAAAGATGATGCACAAATGACTGAGAAACATTTTAAAATTGTCAAAATATTTAGCCATCAGGGAAATTAAAAATTAAACTACTTTGAGATTTCATCTTACCTTCAAACTAACTTCCTTAAAAAGCCTATTTGCAAATACAATCACATTAGAGACTGAAACTTCAACATTTGAATTTGGTTTAAGGACATAGGTCAGTCCATCACAATTTGTCTTATTATAAAAAAAGAGCTATCATAGTTTTATACTGCTCTAAATTATTTGAAATTCAATTCCAGCTAGCTTATAACTCCAATTTTCCTTACATAAGCTATATGTAGAAATGACAGTTTCTTAGTCACATCCTTTCTAGTTTTCTTTAGAATACCTCACCAAAATTTCTATGGTTAGCACTGACTGCACTAAACTCATCTTTATCTGCCAGTCTGTCCTTCCATCTATCTATCCATCCATCCATCTATCCATCATCCATCCATCCATCCATCCATCCATCAGCTTTTTTCTTCTCTCTGCTTCTGCTTTTGTCTTTATGAATTGACCTTAGACCCCATCCACCTTGAATAGCCTTTTATGTTGGGCAAGGTGAAGCCAAACTTCCTCTTTCCCCCTTCTGCTCTGAGAAGATTTGCAGCCACCTTTTCTATTTTTCCTACATATACTTAGAGACCTAATCTTATTCCCTTCCAGAGCTATGAGGCTCCAAGTGACATCATTAGCTCTCATGCCTTTACATAAAACCGAAGAGCAATACATTTTCATATTTATGTATTCAACAGTGACATTTCTATTTTGAACCATATTTTTGTGTCCAATGGCATTCTTAATTTAAAAGATCCCAAGCTCATTCTGTCTTGCATGGCATCTTTGACATACCTTACCTGTACACTAAAGCATTTCCTCTTCCTGTTTTATCCCCATGAGTAAACCACCTCATCAACATGGATGCTCATGCCTAACTCCCACAAGTCACCCTTATGCCCATCTTCTTTCTGCCTCCAGATCTGACTCCACGTTCCAGCTACCACTTACTGATTGTTAAAAATAGAACTTGTAGCTTAATGGAATGTCTGCAGTCTTTTCTGGTTTAAATGTGAATTCTCTAAAAGCCTTTCTTTGAAGTATGTGGGTAGGAAAGTGAACAAAAAAGAAAATTCATATGTTTTAATAACTAAAACATCCTTGATTTTATTCAGAATATAAGAAACAAGTTGAAGGGAATTTATGATATTTATTGACTTGTAGAAATTCAGTTTCAAGTATAAAATGTAACTGAGCCATGGAGTCCTATGGGGGAACAATTAAGACTATTATGCGTAGAATCTGAACATATGATTTAAACAATCCTCACAAATGGACAACTTGGGTTACATTTTGCCCTTTCCAAGTTACAGGAAGAGACTGGTCAAGCTAACCAGGGATATATAACACAAAGACCCCCGTGCTTCAATGAGGGATGCCTGCGGAGTTTGGTGCAGATGCTGGATTACTTCATAGAGTTTCTCAACACTGTTGCCACAAAGATGTAAAAGATCCATTAACAAAGGGCATGGTAGTGGCAGATGAGTGTCAGCAGTAATCCTAAAACTCCATAAAATCATTCTGCAGTCTTAACCAATTATACTTCTGCTTTTGGTTAAAAATAATTGGCAAAATACAACCACAGAAATGATTTGGAATGAGAGTTTATTTGGAAACTAAGGGTCACTGGCCAATTAGAGAGTTAACAGAGCTGGCCAGGCTCAGTATTGAAACCTTTTTGATTTGTTT
Organism: Cricetiscus sungorus; assembly: GCA_030556225.1. NCBI lineage: Eukaryota > Metazoa > Chordata > Mammalia > Rodentia > Cricetidae > Cricetiscus > Cricetiscus sungorus. Next base: position 22,027,850 of record JANBXA010000114.1, read on the forward strand.
TGAGAGTCTCAGGTCTTCAGGTTACTAGGACTCCCTCCTTGTAGGAGACTGAAAAAGTCTGGGTCTAAGTTTTAATTCACTCCCACTACTGCTTACAGTAGGAAGAGATTAAGTAAATCTAACAGTTTTCTCAAAAAAAGGGCTAGCTACAGTTTGCTGATCTCAGTGCAACATGAAAATCTATTCAAAACTCAGAAATGAGGTGTTCCTCAGAGGATTGCAGGGTCAGTCTTTTCTCCTTCTTTCTTCTAAGGCTCCTCTGTGACTTTGCATGGCATTTGATATCATCCTAATGTCACATGCCCTCAGGCACATTCGTACCCACAGGTGAATGCAGATGCTCAGAGGCATTTGAGCTGCCAGGTCTACATGTCAGCTTCCTTTCACATACGCCTCCCAAGCATATATGATGGGTGGGTAGTCCTGAAGGATTGAAGCCTCTGTTGAGGAAGAACATATTTGATCAGGAGTAGAAAAGTACACTCCCCTACATACTTAGCCAACCACTGCTCTGTGGTAATGCCAAGACCATCATAAAATCTCCTCTGAGCTTCTGCAGTGTGCAGGCTTATTCTGTCTATGCCCATGAGGAAAAGAGGGCAGTCATAAAATGTGGGGCTCTTCTGTTGACCTGATCCTGACTCTACTGAAGGTCTTAGGGCTATGAATATTCAGAGAGAGTATGGGACAATCAAGACCTAAGTGGGAGCTCTCTACCCCAATACCTACCATAAAGAAATGGGATTGCAACAGGTGATGTCATGCATGGTAACCAAGGCTCCAATTCACTCTTCAAATTCTGATTTTCCATCAGATTTTATTTGCATCATACATATTTAAGGTTAAATCATTGATGCCTGTGCAGTAGTGACTACAGGACATAGAGCATGGCATCCCAGCTCCTTTTAGGTCATGACCCCAGCCTCTAGGCTGGTTATGTTGGTGAAGCTGTTATGATGACCAGACATTGCTTTGCCTATGATATCCTAGAATCTGGATCCCAGCCTTGGAAGCTGGGTTTGCCTACTCTGACTTGCATGTATACAGCTGTGTTTCTGAAAAAGAACTTTCTACCTAGTAAGATAAGGAAGTTATAAAATACAACTCTATTTCCTAGAATTTTACAAATTATACATAATAGTACTAGAAGACTTTCAAAAGAAAGAAAGAAAAAGAGTTTAATTTGGAGTGTGTTTTTCAGCAGTGCCTTTCCATTTAGGATATGATTAAGGCATTGTGCCCCAGGGATCACTGAGCATAGAAGACACAACTGACTTCCTATGACCTTTATAGCTTGGGCTGGAATAGTAATGTTAACATCTCTTTGTGACCATTTCCCTCATTTCTTTATCAGTATTGTTCAAACCATACTCCCAGTGTCATCTCTCTATGGCAAATCAGTCCACACAGACATACTTCAGTCCACACATCCACAGTAGAGTTCTGTTAATAATCTTCATTGAGGTACAATGGTAAAATCTAATTCAAAGCAAATTTAACAACTTTTTCATAGATTTAAACATATGGCCTCAGTTTTAATTCATTTTTATAACAGGATATTGCTTTCCATGGGTGATGGTTAGGAATAATCCATTACATTTAAGTATTATAATTATATGTGTAGTTATATGCAATTATGGTTATATGTATAATTGTCAAATGCTTACCACTTGCCAACTATACTTAAACTTAATCTTCAGAACACTCATTACTATTTTACATATAAGAAATTGAGTTGGAGAGTGATTGACTGTTTTGCTTGAATTCATATATTGGGTAGCAACATTTATGGAATTATTACTATGAGCCAAGCACCACTGTTGCTACTCTTTGAATGTTTTCATGTGTGTGTGTGTGTGTGTGTGTGTGTGTGTGCGTGTGTGCTTGTGCGTGCATGTATGTTCTCATACAAGCGTGTGTGTGCATGTGTGTTCTCATTTGTATGTTTGTGTATGCTCTCATACAAGTGTGTGTGTGTGTGTGTGTGTGTGTGTGTGTGTGTGTGTGTGTAGGCCAGAAGTTAGTATTGGGTATCTTATGACACTGTTCTCCACTTTATATTCAAAGATAATTTGTCTCACTGGACCCAGGGCTTGCTGATTTTGCTGATTGGCTGATGAGCTTCATGGACATCCCAGCCCTATAACTCCAGATATGTCTGTAAGCACCTGATTATTCACCTCAGGTCTTCCTGCTGGAAGATTGTGCTGATATATTATTATAATTTATTACAGCTTGCCCTCAAAAAGCAAAGTCAGCCTCAAGCTATAGAGATCAGGCAGTGGTGGTATACACTTTTAATCCCAGGACTCAGGATTAAGAGGTACATAGATTTCTGTTAATTCAAGGCTACCAAGAGTGAAGAGTAACAGAGTTCATACCTTTGGTCCCATCACCTGGGATCACATGCCTTTAATTCCAGTGTTAAGGAGGTATATAAGACAGGAGCAAAGTCTGAGAGCTGGTATTTATTCTCCAGACACATTGAGATAGGAAGACATTGAAATCTCAGGATTCTCTAGCCACACTGAGAATAGACAGCAGTTTGAGGTTTGATGGAGACAGGATCACCTCTCAGACTGAGGTACGGGTAAGAGCTAGTGACCAGCGGCTTGCTTTTCTCATCTTCAGGTTGAAGTTTTAATAAATCATAAGTAATATATCACCACAGCAGAGTAATCATTTTATCATCTGAGGTGTATGTCTAGCCCCCATGCTAGATATTATTTATCAGCTATTTTTCTTAATGTCTATAAATATCTATAATTAATTTTTCAGCATGGCATTATCACCTAGGATCGCAACAGCCAAATTAAGGGAAATCACTTTTTTTTCCTTTGTGAACTTTATGAGTTTAAAATGTACTTATCTTTCCATTGAGTTTGTGGATATATCCTCATTGACACACAGGCGTATATCTGTCTCATCAGTCTGAGCTCCCCTTCTTACAGTGGGTAGTGTGAAGTAAGGTGTTCCATATGATTTTGCTCTCATATAAGCACAAATAATTTCTCAGCTGCATTAGTAACAGTCATCCCATCTCCTCCATTTTAATGGCATATTTCTCCTATTACCTTGTTATATATTGAGTTGGAAACACATTATAACTTCCCTACAGTTTAATGCAGGTTATTGTCTCTGTCCATAATGTCCTCTTTTGTGCTCTGTTGACTTAAAACTTTTCAATTTTTTCTAGGTTCTACTTAGATGCCACCCCTTGATGAGATGGCTCTTCGATTTCTTCACGCTTCCCCACATCGATTGCAGCTTTAGCTGGAACATGGATTACAGCAGAGAAATTCATGTGGAGAAAGATTTTTTTTCTACAGCCAAACTTTTTAGCCTTATGGGGCTAACCACACCATCTTACTATTTTGTACTATTAAGTGTCTTGTAGTTATTTCATGAAATTTTCTACAGGAATAAATTAATGAGTGAATCTTCAACACAGAACAGCTTGAGCGACACTTGGTAGATCTGCATAATTCATCTTTATAATTTTCCTTTGCTTTTTACCCCTTGTTTTGCTGACTTTATGTAGGAATGGATAGCATTTTTAAAAATTGTTATTTATGTCTGGAATTTGGGTGATACTATTTTATTTGTTAGAATTCTTTCATTTAAGGTTTTTTTTTTTTTTTCAGTGTGATATGAGTGATGTCTGAGAAGTAAATTTGCAACATCACCTACCCAGTCACTCAAAATCCCCTAAGACTATGAAGTTGAGACTAAGGCAAATTATGAACTCTAAATAACTGTTATTTATTATATATTGTTAGAAATCTATAAATCAAACCAGAGGCTATAAAGTCAATGGATTTTATTTATGTCTTTGTGTACGTTAAGACCTTCTGGTACAAGTGAGGTTCCATAAATAGTTATTGGTTATTTTCATGATAATAAACATGTGTTTAATAGCATGCCTCAATCTTGAGAGGGTTTTATAATCATGCAACAATGATAAGTGTAACTGATTTCTGAACATCATTTCCATCAATGTCCATACGCTATGGGAAGTAGAGAGGGGGTTGGGACTACAGCTATGGCCCTGAAGTTGTCATAGCCATTAGTTAGTGATATTATCAAAAGGAGATTCAAACCATCTATCCTTAGAGTACCATTCACTCAGTGATCCTTCCGATAATGAATGATAGTCACCAATGATTACTGGCAAATTTCTCAACAAAACTATCAAATACAAATAACTAAAAATAATGGAAACAAAACAAAAAGCACCCCCCCTAAGCAGTCCACCTGACAAGCTTGATCTTTGGATGATTACACCTAGTCAATTATTAGGATAAAATTTTTTTTTTTTTTTGCCCTATAGTGTAGAGACATGCCTGTCACATATCTGTCAGGATCTGGGACTATAAATCATCCATAGTAATCTCATTTTGTTTAGAGGAGTCTGTTTGTGGTCAATTCTACACATTTCTTCAGGAAGTAAAGTTCTGCCTTGAATTCTTTCAATTGACTCAAGGAAAGAACAAGCATTTCCAAGCGTTTGCCCAAGGTTCCATCCCATGTAAGCCATCTTTACAACTGTGGCATTTTCTCTTGCCCTTTCACTCACTTATTCCTAGAAACACCCTCTTGGCGTTCTGAATGTCTTTCTACGTAATTCCTGACCTCAGTTCTCCTTCTGGAACTGATGCCTGCAGCTTAGTATTCTTTTCTAATGAATTTATCCTCTCTGAATTCACCTTGCTCTAGTCTGCTAGGCTTCTTCCAATCACAGCACAACATATTTCCAATTTCTTCTTGATCTTTGCCTTAGGGGTCTGAATTTTCTCGCTTTCTTCTTGTTCCCTTTCCTTGTAAAAAGTCTGTTTTATCTCAAATTGGTATTTTAAGTCCCAAATTTACATTTAAAGGGCATAAATAACTCTTATCTACAGCCTCTGTCAGGCTCTTCCTCTCCTTAGAGTTAGTTTCTTTGTTTGCCAAGTGAGGTGGAAGGGAGGGGGGGTGGTGCTCTGCAAAATCTCTTTCAGCATAAACACCAGGGCTTTGCAGAGAATAGACACTGTCCTGTTTGGTATGTGTGGGTTCATTGGGGTTACTTAGCACAGAACTGGTTTTCTGTGTTACATAGTTTGTCTTGAGCACTTTGACCCTCAACACATTAAATGATCAACTGGCGATAAAAGAAGAAGCTGCAAGCCAGAATGCCATGGGTACCTGTGCCTGGGCACATAGCCAGGCCTGCTTGGAAGGACAGGAAGCAGCGCGAGCACTGGGAAGTGTTCTGGGTGAACTGACACGGGGCCAGACAAGGTCTCTGTGAGAGTCTACAAATAATGACCAGAAGGAACTGTATCAGTATCCAGGAATTCCCAGGGAAAGTTAATGAACACAATAAGAAAAAGCAAACCCAAACAAAAGACTTTAAATTAAACCAGTTTAAATTAAAGTTGGAAAACTTAAAATTAAATTAAAACAAAATCAAAACAAAAGAACAAACAATGGAAAGGTGGATTTTTTATTACCTTGGATTTTGAGCTGGAGGTTGGGTAAGCAGGGAGACAGACACATCCCAGATCTGCCAGTTCTGTGGAGTGTGGAAGGAGTACTGGGTATAAAACCCTCAGTCTTTTTAACCCCTAACATGAAAACTTCCCAAACCATAATTCCCAAAGGGCACAAGCAGAAATAGAGGGATACTGCTTTTGTTAAGACATTTGTTTACTCTCTCTCCCTAGATTACTAATTCATTGATAAATCTGTAACATTAGCAAGGTCCAAGGAATAAAATTATACTTGCTTCATTCTATGGCGGACAGCTTACCAACCATAATGTGTCAGCTTCCAAAGACAGCTCTTCCTAACCAAGCAGAATCCTTGCAAAGGGCTTCCTAGTTCCTGAATAGAAAACTTGCAGTTTGGAAGTTTATTTTAATTTTGTTGAACCATCTTTGTTTTTCAAATAAATGAACAAATTAATCCTTTGGTGTATGGGGTATGAGTCATTTTTGAGACAAGGCTGGCCTTTACAGCAAGTGTCTTGCCTGGGCCTTCAAGTGCTGGAATTACAGGTGTAATCAGTCCCATTCTGCAGCTTTCTTTTTAAAAATCTTTTACTCATTTACTTATTCTTTATTTCAGACATATATGGGTTGCAAAGTGTTTTGGAAAATGATTGACAAATGCTTAGCTTGACATACTTTTAAAGATAAACCCACAATAAAAATCTCTGTTGGCACAAGTAAGTAGCTGGCTGCACCTATTTATTTTTTTATTTTTCAGATGTGCACACAGAGGTTCTAAGTGATGGAACAAGTTGAAACTGGTCATACAAAGCAAGAGACAAGGTTAGAGTTTAAACTCAGGCATACTGACTTATAGTGCCCTGCTATCTTTCTTCCCAGCATTTTTTCTAGATGCTGAGAAGGGTGTATTCTTTGCATACTGATGTGAAAGTGACATGAAGAGTCTCTTGTCAGTTGCCAACTCCAACCTCTTCCTCTGAAACTACATCATGGTCTTTCTTTCTTCAGCAGTTTGCTCCTCCTGTTCTGTGTGAAAAATGGCTGCCAGAGATTCTGTCAGGAGGACCCTTCTTTGTTTCCTTGCCTACATCAGTTATTACATATTAAGAGAGTCCTCACCCATGCAGAGGACACTGTGAGGGTCGGTGGGAGATAAAAGTTACTTAGGCATCACGAAGTACTTACACTGATGGAAATAACTCCTCCACATTATTTTGGGTGGCCCTCCTTTGTTTCAAATCATTAAAAAAAAAAGTTAGGTGGTTGAGAATCAAGAAAATGGAATCTCATTTAAACACTTTAAAAGTTCACATAAAAAAGAAGTTGCACTGATCGCCATTTGACTAAGTTAAAATACAGTTGAAGTCTTCAGCGGAATTGATGCAGAGGGCGAGAGCAGAGCTACCTGGCACTGGGTGTCTCTCCCTGTCAGAGGAAAAGAAGGTCAGACTGGTTCCATTAGCCTTGCATCCCCTTCCCACACACACACTGATGGCACTTCCTGGCACAGCAAGCAGCTATGCTATTTTCAGTGTGCTTTGACTTTTGGTGCACCTTTAACTCAGTGACCACCGATGCTGGCCAGCAGTGGGGGGAGGGGCTGCATTAACCAGGTCCAGCCCGCCCAAGAGAAATTCCTTTCATTCATCAACAGATAAGGAGTTTTGGCAAGCCTCTCTCAGGAACGAAAGGGAGAAAAACACACACACACACACACACACACACACACACACACACACACACACACACACGAACACAGACACGATTGCTCTATAATAAAGAAATAGAGAAAAGCCCACAGGGACCGAGCCCCAGGAAGATTGAATGGAGCTTTAAGGCGGCCAGGGCAGACAGGGAGTCAACTATCAGAATTAAACAGGATAAAGTCCAGAACCCCTGGCTCAGTCTCTACCTGCTTCTTCTCAATGTCACCATGGGCCGAGCACTTGATACAAAACAGATCTCCAGAAGTATTCCAGTAACTCCCCAGGACCACCAGGGCAAAAACAAAAACATTCAGGGCTTGACACTTACCAGGGCAGCTTGCCAAGCTTATCACACTTGTAAAGATCTGCTCAGAGACAGCCATCTAGTTCAGAGGCTGGGTGCTAAGTCTGTGAGAACCAAAGGGCCTTTTCCTTTTTGCGCAGCACTTCAGAAGGGAGAGAGTAGCGTTTCTCTAGGAACTGCCAGGGAAGGCAATTACTATGAAAGTAAAGGCTGGGAGAGAGCTTGAATGGTCTTTGTTGGTGGCGGCCTGAGAACTGGAAGGAATGAATCTGCATGGGTACACTGGAATGGCCCCCTTGAGAGAATATCTCACACATTGCAAACCTGGTCTCAAGGAAATTCTGACACAGTCCTAAAGCTTGTCTTGGGCACTTTTGTTAATTGTTTTCCTCTGCCAGCAAACGCCCTTGGAGCAGATACAGTGTGATCTCCATGAACGCCCTCTGACATTTGTGCCTTTACCATTCTCACTTTCTAGGTGAGGAAACCGAGGCCGAAAGAGCTTGTCTGCAACAATGGCTGCTCCTCCACAGAGCCGGACCTAAATTTGTATCTTAGGGCACCTTCAAACGTTTATACAAGGCTTCCCAGAGCCTCTCCACAGATCAGCCTCCATTTTTGCCGCCAAGCTCATCTGTTCCCATGATGCCAATCTTGTAGGCCTTTTGGTTTCTCACTTCCCATTTCTCAAATAAGGATCCCTTCAATAGTGTATGTCTTATTTCCGGTTACTTTCACTGTGACGGAACTCCAATGCCATCAGCAACTTGTGTGAAGAAAGGGTTTATTTCTCTTACTTACTAATTACGGGGTAGGAAGCTAGAGGCAGGAGCTGTCAAAAAGGCCATGGGGGAGTATTGTTTACTGGTTAGCCTCTCCTGGCTTTCTTGCACCACAAGCCCAGGAGTGGCACCGCTCACAGCTCACAATGGACTGGGCTCTCATACATCAGTCATTAAGAGGTCAGCCTACAGCCAGATCTTACGGAAGCATTTTCTCAATTCAGGTCCCTTCCCTCCTCTCAGAGATGTTAGCTTATGTCAAGTGGAGATAAAACTTACCAGTACAATGTATGACACTGGTAATATATATGTTTTTAAGTTTAAAATGTTATATGTATTATGTGTTCTTTTATGCTTTGTGTCATGCTGTTACATTGTTGGTTTTTTTTCCAGCCAACCATCACTTATATAACCTGTATTCCATAGACTTTCTTATAATGGTTGAAAATAGCTAGGTTTGTTGGTCTATTAAATGTGTTTGGTAAAGCCTGGGGTTGTTTTATATTTACCTACGATTTACACACACACACACACACACACACACACACACACACACACACAGAGAGAGAGAGAGAGAGAGAGAGAGAGAGACAGAGAGAGACAGAGAGAGAGAGAGAGAGAGAGAGAGAGAGAGAGAGAGAGAGAGAGAGAGAGAAGGGGCTGACAGTGCTAACAAAGTCTTAGTACTTGGCATGAGATACTCCCATTCAAGTTGTTAATTGGGGTAGACCCAGTGTCTCCAAAGCAATCTATTCTATTGTTGTTGCCCTTGGTTACCTCTCAGATGTTGAAGGTAAGCTCCTATGACTGAAGAAGATACCATTTACTGCAGAGGTAGGGCTTGTAAGATTGCAGCTGGATCTAACCTGAAATTCTCCTAGGTCTTTCAAAATACCAGTTTTGGAGTAATCTGTTCAGTGTATTGAAGAAGGACCAATTATGAATACAATAGAACCACAACAATAAAACAAGTAATAGAAATTAGGCTGGCAGCCATGGAATCATTTATTTGATGTCCATATATTGGATACACCTTTACCAGCATGCCATGCTAGTCCCTGGATATTCAGGATGAAAGTTCTCCCTTGCCATTAACTCTGAGGAGTAAAGATAGCAAGAAGTTCAAAAACTAAAATATATGATTCATCCCTGGAAAGAAAGGATGACAGACAGGAGAAGCTCAAACTTAACAAAATAATAAACCACTTTCCCTAATCAGCACTTTGTAAGTGAAAGCATAGTGTGTGTGAATTAAAATATACCTGCCTGGGAATGAAGCTCTAAGTTGCCAGAAGAACATGTTTTCTAGGAGGTGGACTTAGCTATCAGGGAAATGCAAATCAAAACAACTTTGAGATACCATTTTACTCCTTCCAGAATGGCTAAAATTAGAAACACCAATGACAGTTTATGCTGGAGAGGATGCGGAGAAAGGGGAACACTCCTCCACTGCTGGTTGGAGTGCACACTCATACAGCCATTTTAGAGATCAGTATGGCAGTTCCTCAGGAAAATGGGAATTAGTTTACCACAGGACCTGGCAATCCCCTTCTTAGGCATATACCCAAATGGTCCACATCCATGCAACAAAGACATCTGTTCACCTATGTTCATAGCAGCATTATTTTGTAATAGCAAGAACCTGGAAGCAACCTAGATGCTCCTCGACTGAAGAATGGATAAAGAAGATGTGGCACTTCTACACAATGGAATACTATTCTGCAGAAAAAAAAAAAAAAAAAAAAAGAAACAACAATGGAATCTTGAAATTCGCAGGCAAGTGGAGGGAACTTGAAGAAACCATCATGAATGAGGTAACCCAGTCACAAAAAGAGGAACATGGTATATACTCGCTCATATATGGATTTTAGACCTAGAGTAAAAGATTACCAGCCTATAATTCACACCACCAGAGGAACTAGGATACAAGGTGTATTCTAAGAGATTCATATATGGTCTCTCACAAAAGGGGGAAAAGGAAGGGACAAGTCCCCCAGAGCACATGGGAAGTGGGGGGGGGAGCAGTGAATGGAGAGAGAACTAGGAGAAAAAGAAGGGGAGGAGAGGAAAGCATGTGCGACTAGGAAGATTGAGTCAGGGTTGGAATAGAAGACAGAAGAGAGAGGGGGGAGAATAGAACATAAAAAAGGAGCTATTATTGGTTTGAAGAGAAAATTGAACCTAAAGAAAGGTCTAGAGACCTACAACACTGACTCTAACTAACAATTCGAGCAACCGTGGAAAGGCTACCATAAATGCCCTTCCCTGATAGTGAGATCATCAACTAAATTATCCACCATCATGGTGTCCTCATCTAGTACCTGTTGGAAACAGAAGCAAACACCCATAATTAAACACTGAGTCGAACTAGAATCCAGATGCAGAGAGAGAGAGGACAAGACCAAGTTGCAGAAACACATAAAGACAGGTGACCTGAACAAGGGGGAGCTAATGCCCCCCACAGACTGATAGCTGGGAATCTAGAATGGGACTGACTCAGACTCGCTGAATATGGGTCTCAGCTAGAAGGACTGAGCAGTCTGGGAGAACTCAGACAGTGGAACCAGTATGTATTCCTGGTGCGCAAAAGGACCTTGTGGATACATCCCCCATGGAGGGATACTCCCTCAACCTAGAGACAGGTGAGAAGTCCTAGTCCCTACTTCAAATGACTTGACAGATTTACCCTACATATGGATACCCTACATATGGAATGGGGGTGGGAGGATGGGAGGGGAGGGTGGTCAGGGTGCATGTGAGGGGGAGAGAGGGTAACAGGGAGTGAGGGAGGGGGATGGAACTGGGATAGAAATGTAAAATAAAAATAATAATAATAAAAAATAAGCAATCAAAGAAAGAAAGAAGGAAAGAAAGAAAGAAGGAAAGAAGGAAAGAGAGAAAGAAAAAAAGAGATGGCATAGTATGTCTCTATCCATCATGAAATCGATTGTGTAAGTAAGGGACAGGATTTTCTTATTTTGTTCTTTCTTTGTATGTTTAACTTTAAGAATGGAAGGATGCTTGTCCACATCTATGTAGTGTTCCCTACAGTTTCTGTGAGAAATCATGGCATTCGGTATTTTATTTTGGAGCTAATGTTTTGTTTTGTTTTGTTTTGTTTTTATGTTTGTTCTTCCTGGTTTATTGCTACCATGGACAGAAGGTCATGTCATTCTTCCTTGATGCCATGTCTCTGACTTTTGTTGTGGATATCTCTCCTTAAAATTGATCATCTTAAAGGCCCACCACAGTACAAATTCCACAAACTGCTTAGAGTACTTTCTGGAACAATGGAACCCAGAGTTTACATATTAATGACTACCATGTAACTTTTGTGTATGCACCGATAATGAGATTCTTTGAATTTTTGCCACATCACCATGACACTTGAACTTTACCCAATTTGAGGTCACATAATTGGCCCCAAATCAATATTAACAATAAAACTAAAGCAGTGAGGTTTTTTTTTTTTTTTTTTTTTTTTTTTTTGTGTGTGTGTGTGTGTGTGTGTGTGTGTTATATTGCTCTTTTTCAGGCATTTGAGTTGACCCCTTTCCTCAAAGCCTCCTGTTATTTGAGAAAAATCATAGTCTTCTATAGTATTCTAGCTTGAATAATAACTATTTTTTCCTCACCTCATCAATAGAAAGGTGAATAGCTGAAAAAAAGTTGTAATTCTTATAAAATAACAACCTACATACTTTGAAGATTCTTGAACTCTATTGTACATACTATATATGAAAGGCCTATTGTGACTGGGTTGCCTCACACAGGATGACTTCTTCTAGTTCCATCCATTTGCTTTCGAATTTCAAGATTCTATTACACCCCCCCCGCCACTGAGTAATACTCCACTGTGTAAATGTACCACATTTTCTCTATACATTCTTCAATTGAGGGGCATCTAGATTGTTTCCAGGTTCTGGCTATTACAAATAATGCTGTTATGAACATAGCTGAACAGATGTCCTTGTATGACTGTGCACCCTTTGGATATATGCCTAAGAGTGGAGTTGTTGGATCTTGAGATAGACTGATTCCCGTTTTCCTGAGGAATCACCATACTGATTTCTAAAGTGACTGTATGAGTTTGTACTCCCACCAGCAGTGGAGGAGTGTTCCCCTTTTTTCACATCTTCTCCAGCATAAACTGTCATTGGTGTTTTTTATTTTAGTCATTCTGCCAGGAACAAGATGGTATCTCAGAGTTGTTTTTATTTGCATTTTCCTGATGGCTAAGGATGTTGAGCACTTTCTTTAGTGTCTTTTTAACTATTGAGAATTCTCTATTTATTTCTGTACATCACATTTTAATTGGATTGTTTGGTGTTTTGGTGACTAGCTTCTTGAGTTCTTTGTATATTTTGGAAATTAGCTCTCTGTCAGCTGTGAGGTTGATGACAGGCTTAATATCCCTCTTAAGATTTGGTGTCATTTTCAATGCTTAGTTTCTTTTTTATGGAAATAATTGATTTCAGTAATTCTGAAATCACTTCTCTAAATATTGTTCTTTTTCAAAGTAAAGGGTCATCTGAGTGTTTGTTTATTTGGTCTTCATAATTGACACAAGTGTCTTTCTTTCTTACAAGAACAATGGTGCATGCTATTGAGAACTCATTTTTTAGAAATGCCACATGCACTTTTCGGAAATTGCATTGGAGCTTTATTGAGTTCTTAGATTGCTTTGCATTTCTACCTACATGGAAGAAAATGAGTCTAAGTTCTAACAAGAGAACACAGAGTTAGCCGTAAAGAAGAACTTTGTATGGCAGGCTGATTAAACACTGGTGTAAATTAGCAGGCGAGCTTATGGAAGTGCCATCTGTGTAGATACTTCAAAAATAGAATTGACAATTTTCTTCTTTGGATGATTTAGGAAATGCCCCCTCTGGCAAAGAGATAGACCAAATGGGCTCTCAAAAACATTGTGGGTTCTCTGCTCCCAAGAGTCTTTCTCTATAGCTCTTGAAAGAACTCATTTCCTAAGTTGAATGTAGACCAAAATGGCTTTAGCAGTGTTGGCGGTGTGCATATCTCTTTCCATCCATGGTGTGGGGTAGAGGGCTGCAAAGGAAACATTTTAAATACTACCTGATCAGTTATGTTTGCCTATGTCAAATAGATAGACTTTGTGGTAATTGGCCAGTTCTGTTTCTCCTCACTTTCCACTTTCTCTGCCAAACTTCAAACACAGGCTGGAAACTTCTCTCCTCCTCTCCTCTCCTCTCCTCTCCTCTCCTCTCCTCTCCTCTCCTCTCCTCTCCTCTCCTCTCCTCTCCTCTGCTCTCCTCTCCTTTCCTTCCCCTTCTCCCTCTTTTCTCTCCATCCTCCCTTCTTTCACTCACTCCTAGGTCTTTTCCTCTTGTCTCTCCCAAGCCAACTCTACACTGTCCTGATGTATCTCTTTTTGGACTCAAACAACTGTTTCTACAGCCATGATTATTTCTCTGCATTTAGAACTGAATTTGACCCACCTGTCAGATGTATGCACCTGAGAATGCTCAACATTCTGAGAGCTGCTAAGAGTGCTTTAAATCTTTGTCTTACCCCTCCCCTCTATGGCTCCTGTTATAGCTCTGTCAGTTCCACCAAGCACTTCCCCAAGGTTCCCTCTGGTCCTTATTAACCTTTACTGTAAGTCCTTCTTGTGACAGGACTGCCTCTTGGCAGAGAAAACCAGGCCAGACCCTCTTAAATGGAACAACCTTTCTCAAAGCTTGGGGCTCTGTGTGAACCTAGTTATATTTCTTACTCTACAGGGCTTAGGATACTTTTCACATTTGATTGCAAAATTGTGCCACTACACTGTCATGCCAACTTCTAGTCGTAGTTCCTCTTAGTAACTCATGTACTCACAGTTCCCTCAGCCAATGGTGTTTTAAATAGTCTTCAATGACTATGGAATAGGTACATAGGATAAAGGGTGGAACGCTTATTATCCAGAGTTATATTGTATTTATAAATCCCAACTTTGTGACTTTGATGACTGACCTAATGTCTCATTGACTCAGTATCCTGAGGTATCAAAATGGGGTTATGAGCAATACTATCAAACAGTATTGAGGATAAACACACTCAATTAGATACTATGTAAAAATAGAACAGTAATTGGGTTGAACTCAAAGAGCTTATAGCCAAACAATAAATAGTATATGTTGAATATGTAGTCAGATAACTATAGTAAACTTTCAACACCATCATCACAACCAACTTTCCTTTAGCTTTTGCCCTGCTGACCAGCACTATTCTAAGGTAAATGAATCAATGAACAGAAGGTATGCTGTGAAAACCCTCAAAGTAATTATGCAGAACAAGGTCATTTAGATTCATTGACCTTTCTCTGGGCAGGGCATTTCCCTATAGTACTTCCTTGAATATTTCATAGTTTTACTTTTAAATTACTATAGTTACTTAGCTTTGACCACACCCTATGGAAGACTATCTTACAATGTACTAGAAATACATTTCAGGGAATTTCTTTGTTTGAGATTTACTCTCCCTTCAAGTACTTCCACAAACCTCATATCCTATCATGTCATTATACAGAAATACTACTGTGCAGCTCTTGTACTTAGTATTTATAGCTAGTTATCTTATTCCTTCTAACTTTTTCCCTATAAGATGTCATAACATATGCAATTACTTTCTTATTCTTCCAAGGTATTAGTCCTAAGTAGCCAAATCTCAGTTATCTCTGAATCTATTTGTGTCTTCAAATTGCCTCCCATTTATTTGAAGTTCTGTGGCAGAGTCTCAAATATTTAAATATCACTTTATCTGGTGTAATGATGAAGACAATAAAGGCAATAAAAGCAATAGGAATTAAGAGAAGGAGAATATGAGAATAATGATGTCTTACACAAATCTGGTACGTTGTAGCATTGGAAACACTCTGTACCTCAATTAGAGTGAGATTAACATCTTACATGGAGATCAGGCTCTCGAATCAATATGTAAAATGAAGATTGCCTACAGTTAAAATTACTCTTAAAATATCTTAGAAAGTGCCACATGCAATACCAACATACCATTTCTCAATAAGTCCAAAGATTTTTTTTTGTTCTGTGATTGGAACAGAATCTCTGTTTCTTTGGTTACGCTCCAGATGAAGCAGTTGGCTTGCATTGAGGGACCATGTTGCAAGAAAAATAAGTATCTTTAAACACTAGAATCACACTCCTGCACCATCAGGTGCCCACATTATGAAAAGCATCCACAGGGAGACAGAAGCCCGAGGAAAAACAGCCTTTCCCATCACTCTCACCCTGGAACATGTGCTCAGACACTGGAGGCTGGTGTGAAATGGGCTGCACTATTTTACATCTCTGTTCCATGCCTCTTATCCTCTCTATCCCCCCTCCTCCTTATCCCAGGTTATCTTTCTTTTTGTGAACAATAGGGCTAGGAATCGAGCAGAATATTTTTAAGTCAAGAAAGGCCTTCTGAGCTTCTCTACAGTATGAAGAAAGAGACAAGGATTACTATCTCATTTACTTAAGTGGGTATTCTATAAATGTCTGACAGTCCTCACTCAGAAGCAAAATTGGGCATTGGGTCTTCTAGTGTCTATACTCATTACATTATTAGTCCATTGTATTACACATATTTTAAAATTTTATTTTTCCTACATTCTTTGTTTACACTTAAATAACTCACTTCTCTGCATTACATTTATAATTCAACTTTTGTCATTTCTTTAAAATGATTAATTTAAAAACAAGTAGCATAGAAAATGTACCTAGCACTAAAGCAGTTTATCAATTAAGATTGTGTTCTTGACAAGGAATTGAATATCTTATTCTTTTGTAGATAAAAGAGCCAATGAAATTTATTTTAAAAAATGCTGTGAAACCCAAAGTAAAGTGATGAATATAGCAAAACCCTTTAGTACTGAGAAAGGCTGGAAATATTTAAGCCAAAATAAAGAGGTAGAAAAAGAAAAGCCACATTCACACATCTAATATGAGGGGCCTGTGTTTGTTATGATATCATTTATAGCCCATGAGGAAGTTCTCTTGGTTTTTAGTTTTCTGACTCCATTTCACAATAATTGGTATTGATAGCGTTTTACTGTTACTGTACTCTGCTAACACCAAGGCTATTGGGTTTGATGCTGTAATGAGAAAAGCACAGTTTTATAATGTTTCTGTTAGGTCATGTTACCAGGGAGACAATTGCAGTTAGGTACTCTAGTGTCCTTTTCTAAGAATAAGCATCATAAAATGTTTACTTTGGCCAATGTAGAGTCTGTGACTGACCACCTGTCAGAAGCATCACACAAGGCTTTAAGGCAGGCAGAGCCATAGGTTTAGAAAAATCTAAGAAATGAGGATATCAAAGACATGGATGTTACCTATCTTTTGACTGTTCTTCAACCCCACCCCCAAAATGCTACCATCCATCAATGGGGATGGACAGTTCTGACTGTCAAAGTGTCTGAGATGCAATGTCTATGGGCTGACCTTAACTGGAATTAAGATTCCCACAGAAGATTAAGGAAGCATTTCTGGGATCTGGTGGCCAGAAAAGCCGACTCTGAAGCCACATTTAATAACAAGGAAGAGTTGTAGTAGCCTCATATTTAGGAGCTTCTGCCCTGTGCATCTGGAACATTACTAGCTTGGACATTTACCTCAGTTTCTCCATCTGAGAATGGAATGCAAATGTTAATAGAGTTGCTTGGAAAAAATAAAGTAAATGGACAATTGCTTAAAATACAATATATTACTAATAAATGAAGCTGTTATTAGTATTTTTACTAAGCTTATGAATGAAGAGAATGAGACCTGTCTGGCAATTTGTGTGCTTGTATGTGCACATTCAGTGTGGATGTTTGTGAAGTACATGTGTGTTCATGCATATGGAGGTCACAGTTTAACGTCAGGTGTTTTCTGAATCGCTCTCCACATTTTCTAGTCAAATTTTTTTTCATTGAATCTAGCACTCATTAATGCATGTATTGGCTGTTCAATGATCTCTGGGGATGTTACTGTCTCTTCTGACTCTCCATCCCAACTAGGGTTACAGATGTACATGTCCTCCATTTGTTTTGTACATGTGTGTTAGGGATCTGAACTCAAATTCTCATGCTTTACATAGCAGTACCTCACTGGCTGAGCATCTCCCCAACCCTGTTTATTTAACAAGCATTGAAGACTGAGTGACAGAGTGACAATTTTCTAGTTGCTAGATAAGACTTTTTAACCAGAAACATAAGTTTTTTTTTTTTTTTTTTTTTTTTGGTCTTATTGCCATAATCCCTCATCCCAATTTGAAACTTCTATATAAGAAGCAGAAAGATGCATAAGATGGTGTTCAAAGTGAGCCTGTGATACTATGAGATAATAGAACTTGCACCTGGGAGTCCAGAGTTTATTTTTACTTTATTTTGCTACATACACTGTCATTCATGTGAAGTATTTAACATAGTACTAATATGGGTTTCACTAGCATATCTGAGTTGGTGAATGACAATGCTAGATTTTGCAACTAAATTTGTAAAGCTATGGCACCACTCTCTTAACCATAACACTCAGCAGAAAATGCCTGAGATCTTCTAAGTAAATGATTCAGTGTTTTAATATATGAGAATGGCCTTTGGTCATTTCTGTGCCACTAAAAAATGATCATCCCTTGAGTCGGGCATGAAAGCTAAAAGCTAACATTTCATATCAAAGTAGCATTGGGCTAGTGCTCTGGTACTCTTTCATAATTATGCATTCATTAACATTTATGGAACTAGTCCCTCTTAATGTTGATGTGATAGAAATGAAAGGGTTAATGAATTAAGCCACCTTTGCTAAAAATGATCTCAGCAAACACTGTATGTGGTAATTCTAATGAGCCATTTTACAGCAAATATACTTATAAAGATCATGAGAGAAGAAAAGAAAACAAAAGTCCAAGTCAAATTAAAATATTAGTAGAAAAAAGTAAAATTGAATTTGGATATACCTCAAACATTGTACTGTAAACCAGCACATTGGCTTTTGTTTTTGTTTTTAATCAAAGATGATTAATAATCCTGTGTCTCCATGTCACTGTAATAACATTTGCATCAATTGTTCTGTGTCTATTTTAGAGTCTCTATGGACTCTTGACAGTGCGATTTTAATCAGCAATGAAACCCCAAACTCCTGATTTCCCACCCACTACTCAGGATTAAAACAAGAGTGATCATTTTCCTATTTCTCAGTAGGGAACTATCTAAACAGATCAGTCTTCACTAATCTTCAAATACCTGATATGGGAAGCTCAAAGAAGATGGGTTTGTTTTTGGCTTACGGTTCCAGGGCTACTATCCTTTATGCAGAGGAATTGAGATGGCTAATTATACTGCTTCTCTGGGCAGATGAATGCTAGTGTTCAACTTTCTGTCTTCTTGTATTAATTTCTGAACTCCAGCCATTGAGATGCTGGGATCCACATTAATGGTGTATTTTGCCTCTTAGGTTTAACATTTCTAGCAATGAGTGTTTCTATATTACTGCAACCAAATTATCAATGGAGATTAAATATTCCAACTTGATAACTCATGAAGGTGATAGCCAAACACAGTATTCTAAAGCATACCATTCCTTGGCTCTTAAACTATTTTCATCAAATAGTGCAAATTACATTCAGTCAATCTCTAAAACTTCAAAGTCTTTATTCTAATAGTATTCAAAAGTCCAAAGTCTCATCTGTCATTCAAGGCAATCTCCCAAGTGGGAACTTATAAAAACAAAACAAAACACAAAGTTATATACTCCAAGTATACAATGGCACATACGACATATTTTTGTTCCTTTTTTTTTTTTTTTTTTTTAAAGAACCAAAGGAAGTTTAAGACTAACACAACAAACACTGCCCTGGAGTCCTATATCTACCACTTGGGGTGTATGGAGTCATCTGGACCCAAAGAACTTGGAAATCCTCATGGATTTGTTCACTCAGATATATATTAGTTACCTTTTCTGATTGCTGTGACAGAGGTAACTTAAAGGAGTAAGAAAGAATCTATTTGCCTACAGACTGAGAAGACACAGTTCATCATAATAGCACATCATAATGTAGCCTGTCTCTTGGACCTGATCTTCTCCCCTACTTTACCTTCATGTGATTGACATAACATTGTCCTAGCATTTTCAACATCCTTGGGTTGATATTGCATATCTCAAAGGACTCTCAAGTTTTCTGACTCTACTCCACATTACCCTGCTTCAGTATCTCTCTGGAAACTGTCATAAGAGTTCATGACTCCCTAAGTTCCCTTATCTTACATGCATGCAGAATCAGTAGCACATGGACAATACTGTCTAGTTCTGCTCCCAACGTGAATTGTAGTCTGGTCCCCCAAGACCACAATTAAACTAGTCTCTGTGCGCTTACCCGGAAAAACACTCTTTTAGATTGCCATTTTTCAAGCAGGAAATCCCTTCAGCTATCTTCACAATTTAGGCTCTTTTCTTTCAAAGGAACCTACATTTTCATAAAAGGAAGCCTTTGGTGGATGGGAGCCTATTCTCAAAGTATTTTTTTAACCATCTTAATGCATAGTACTATATTTATCTTTATTGGCATTAACGTCTTTAAAAATTATATTTGCTTTCTCAGCCATTTTGTTTATGACCTTACGTTCATTTCTTTCCCTGCTAAGCAGTGCATTTTTCATGTCCTTTTCCTCCACTTGTTGCTTTCTTTTACTGTAGACTGAGTTGAGAGCAGGAAACAGAATTTATGATAGAGCCTGAATGCTGACCTATCTTTACATTTCCTTGACTAAGCAGATTAATCTTTTACTCTTGAATTCATCTACATTCAAGTTCTCAGGCTATGGGCCGAATGCAGCACTATTCTTTACCAGAATGCTCTGTCTTTAGACAGTTCCCAGTAGACTCCTTTCTCTCCTGACAGCTAATCATCTAGACCTTCACTGTCCACATTATTCTCATCATCCTGTTCTTCCAATCTGCCACAGGATGGTCCCACAGCCTTGACCTGCATCACTCCAGGATTTCTTAGTCAAAAGTCCAAACTTTGCCATATTCATCCTGCAAAAGAGTTTGGAAAACCTAAAACAACAAAAACAAAAACAAACAAACAAAAAAAACCAATTAAACATTTGTTCAGGTTCACCAAAGGATCCACTCCATCCCGAGTACCAACTTTTAATATTGTTTTTTTTTTCCCTTGTAATCAAATACCTGGCAAAAGTAACTTATAAGATGATGGTTTATTTTGATTTATAGTTCAAAATGAGAAGACAGAGTCCTTCATGGCAAGAAAAGTGAGGTGACTGGTCAATTAAAAACACAGACAAAACAGAAAAGTGAATGCTAGGATTCCTCTCATTTTTCTTTATTTTATTTGGTCTGAGACAATGGGCTAATAGAATGGTCCTGGCCACACTTATCTGGGTCTTTCTTTACTTAAACATCCACATACATACATACATACATACATACATACATACATACATACATGTACATACACACACGTACATAACAATTTTAATACAATCACATTTATATTGAATATTAACATCTCAAGCACTTTTAAAAACATCATAGTATTTCATTTACTGAATTCTCAGATTACAGTGATGTATTGTGAATCACAAATGGAGCATACAACTGCAATGATTAGTGTGAAATTTCAAACATGAGGTTCTATCTGAAGCAGGTTCACTTTAGTTCTGGAAAAAGTATGTTCATGTCAAACCATCCTGGAGTCATATATGTGAGGTTGCATTTATGAAGACATTAAACCCATCACTGGTGACAACATTAGAGGGATACT
The DNA here is from genome assembly GCA_030556225.1 of Cricetiscus sungorus. NCBI lineage: Eukaryota > Metazoa > Chordata > Mammalia > Rodentia > Cricetidae > Cricetiscus > Cricetiscus sungorus. Next base: position 22,048,914 of record JANBXA010000114.1, read on the forward strand.
TGAGAAATTAACTTAAGACCGAGAGGTAAGAAATCTCCGCCTTCATGCTATCCCAGGAAAGCTTATATGAACAGAGCAGCTAAACACCTTCCTCTTAAAGCACCCGAATCTAGAGGCTGCCCTTAGAATACTCACAGAATGAAGACTGTCATTCAATTATGTCATAAGGATAAAGTCAGATACAGTTAGTCTATAGAGGAAGTGCTTGTCAATGAAGATCTTTTTTGCTTTATAAAGGATATTTCCTAAATGTTTATGATTTAACTTTCCTCCCCTCCTCTCTCCCTCTTACCTGCAATGAACAGCCAATACATTCTGTCAAGGTATTTGTCTGTCACAGTTTCTCATCTTCCCTTTATGGCATCAACTGATTACCTTTAATCAACATTTCAAGCCTAAGGACATCTGTATTATTGCTATTGTTATACTTTGTTCTTTCTGCAGTTTTCCTGTTTTCACTACTCTTACTCCAGTCTTCTTCTTAAAATTCTCTTGAACCTTCAGTGAACACAGCCATTTTCTTTCACTCTCTGTTGTGTGCTGGACATATCTTAGAATATTTAGCTATTCCTTAGAAGCTATTCAATGGTGAAGAAGGGGTTGGCAGCATGGCAGATCATGTTGACAGCATGAGGGATCATGCCTGAAGGTGCTTTGAACACAGAAATGTCCTTTGTGTGAGAGGTGCCCTAATTTAGCAACCACAGCTATGTTTCATCTAGAATAAAGTATTAGCATCTGAAGTTGGGTCCTTCTCACTGATTCTATGTCATGAGAGAACACATTCAATGCTTTATGTCTCAGTGTTGTCAAGCATGAAATAAAATGTTGGGATACCCTGAAATAAACAGAAGATTTTGACTCTTAATTTTCTTTGTATAAAGAAGGTCATGCTATATTATCCATACGAAAATATGTGAGGAATTGCAGTAACATTTCTAACTTTTGCTTGAGACAAACAAACTGAGGCGACCTTTGTGAGTTTTGTCTATTTTTCCTTGGTTGTGGGAACTGATGGGAATTACCAGCACCAGAACCTCCATCTAAGTTTCACAATGAGAAGACAGTGATTGACAGGCACTCTGGTAGCTCAAGGGGTGTTTTGAGAACTGGCTGATGTCCTGTGGTTGATTGTAGAGGTACAGTTCCTGTTCTTCTTTCTACCACAACACAACAGTGAGGTGGAGCCTGCAGTGCCTCCTGATAAAAGAGGTGAAGGAACTGAGTGCTGAGGGAAGAGGGAGGCACAAATTGAAGACACAAAACAAAATAAGATGTAGATAATAAAATGCAAGCTATCAAAGGAGAGCTTTTAGAAATAAAAACATGCAATAACTCTCATCACTCAGCGACCCTGCTGGCAACTTGACTGATTTCAGGGCTCAGCGGTGGGCGATCCTGCACAGGATTATTCTAGAAGTTTCAGTGTTATTTAACATTGACCAATTGCTCCTGGGAAGGCTTAGGAATACTGCGGGAATCTTCCAAGGGATCAGTAGTTTGCAATATTCAATCTTCCCGAAGGTAAAGAAAAAAATAACGCAGAACAAGCTGAATTTTGGACATTACTAAACATATTTTAAAATAACATCAAGTGATTGCAGCATATTTTCACAAAACATGCCATCGTGAATTGTTTAACTAGACATGCATCTGGAGGAGCATATTATCTAGCAGTATATGGCCATCATGCTTCACCAGCAGATAGACATTTTTCCTTTCTTTCTGTGAAGTGAAGTTGTACACTACATTTTCAAATTGATTTTAGTGAACAAATTGGTTTCAGTGAAAAATGTGAGACCAACGGCCAGTGGTTTCTAGTGATACAACAGAGAAATGTCCCCTCAGGGATCAGTATATTTTATTGGAAATAAAAACAAAGAGAGTTTAATTATTTTCTATCTTAGAATACTAAAATGTATTACTTTAAATTTCCAGAGAGACGGAAAAACAATGGGAAATTTGTTTTTTCTTCCTTTCTTCCTTTGCCCTCTTTCTTTTCTTTTAATTTTTTACAGAAACTCTTACTCCGTAGACCAAGTTAACATGGAATCCATAGTCTTCCAAGTCCTAATACTACAGGCATAAGCTGCTATGCCCAGATAGGGAGATTTTCAAATGAACATAAGTTTACTGTATTAAAAAAAATAACCACAAAACACTTGTCTTACCTTTTAAAAAGATAAACACATAACAAGAGTCTATATGAGAGAAACAGGTGTGTGAGCTCAGTACGCAGATTTTCATGGCTCAAATCAACATCTTAGTTGTTTTTTTTTTTTTCATTAACTTTTGTTTAGCCAAGTGGAAAGCAAACTCTTCTAAGTTGTGGGAGTATTTCATGAAGTCAGAAGACACTACATTGATAGTGATACTGTTGAAATACTGGGGACCTAACAGTGTGTTGAGTGCTTGAGCGTGCACAGAGCCCAGGGTTTATTGTCAGGCACTGATGAAAGCAGGTGTGGTGGTACACACCTGTGATGCTGCACTCTGAAGGGAGGGACAAGACAATCAAAGTTCAGAGTCATTCTTGGCTGTATAGTGAATTGAAGGAAAGCCTTCCCTATAAATGACTCTATTTCAAAATTCCAAACTGAAAAACATACATACCAAATGTGGAAAAGCATGTACTTAAATGTATAGTAATGAAATAATTTTAAAGAATTGCGTGCCACTCAATATTTTATAAATGTACATCTATATATTATATTAATGTGTCAAATAATTCAGACAACCATATTCAATATTGTCCATATAGATAAGGACACTAAATTTTTATAATACCATTTGAGAAGACCTACAGGAATCATTGGTCTTGTGGTCGACTTGTTGATTGGTTATGCTAGATATTAATTGATTTTGTGGTTGAAATTATAAATGATTTACTTGAAAAACTCTATAAGGTGATGGAAGGAACCCATAATTTTGAGTTAGAAAGCCTACATGAAATAACTACAGATAATACTTCACAACGGTTCTAGACAAGAGTCTTAATAATATGGAACCTCGATTTCTTATTGATAATTGGAAAACCCATTAATATGTTGTTGGAAAGATTAGAAGAGACATCATATAAAAAATATTTTTATAGCACAAGCATAGTAAGGAAATAACCATTGCAATATGTAATAGTAAGCAATCGTCTCTTTTATTTAAGGAAAATGGCCAAATGAATCATTCCTTGCCTTAGCCTGTTATTTAAAAACTTAGTGTTATTATCAAACTTTTTGATATAGAGAGAAAAAACATAAGGGAACTTTCAATAGTTGCTGTTGGCTACCAAACCCTTTTTGTTTATGAAGATACTAACTTCAGTTTGTTAAAATAAATGAAGCAATTGCATATGTATTTGCAACTATTTAAAGATGAGACCCATTACTGAGTGGAATTAATATTCAGTAATACAACGACTAAAGAAAGAAGACAAAATTGGAAGAAAATATCTTGAAAACATTTTTCCATAAAAGAATTACACAATGAAAGAGGTATCTAAGTATCTTAACTCATCATTTATTTTTTTTTTTTTTTGAAAGTCTTGGTAACACTTATATGAGGGGCTGTGGAGAGTTTTGAGCAGCAGTTTAGGTGACCCTTGTTCTCTGAGGCCTCCTGACATAGGCGAGAATGTAAAAGCATTAATTATGCTACACAAATCATGATGTGTTATAATGCCCTGGACTGACCAAATCTATACTCTGACTGTGATGCCTGATGAGTCCTCTTTGCTCTCTGTTCATCTCTGTTGCAACCTGGTTGCCCTGCACTGCTGGGTAATGAGTCTCCTGTGCCTTCCCAGTTTCCTCTCCTTGCACTGGCAAACATTAACGGCATCATTTTTGATGACTCAGCAGCCATTGTCTTTGGATATGCATGGGGTAGGAGTGAGTCAGCTCCTCAAAATGGGTTAAAACCTCTCCTGCGGATAGTCTTACCGACCAAGAATCTTCTAGGTTCACAAGAAAAGCCAGTGGGAATATGCAGCATTAAAATTGTGTCTCTGGAACTGATGAAGGAATTCTCCAAAAAGAGAAACATGAACTCACTTTTTCTCCTATGTATTTGAAATCATAAGAAATGAAAGCAGCCTATACTTGCCTTCCACACTGATAAACAACGTGCACGAGATCTTTTACTTAAGTTAGACCCCACAAAAAATATTCTCTGGAAAATAAATTTTTTATGCATGGAGTTATTCCTGTAATTGGGCATCTGAGTAGAGTGGAGGACACTAAACACTAAGTCGAATGCTTTCTAGTCAGCCCTGCTGCCAAAAAAATGTGCTGAAGCCAACCGACCTCCCACGTTCTCCATAGTGTGTTTCCATGCCTGGTGATCCACAAATATTATCATTCCATGACAATGCAGTTTCATCAAGGTACGTCTCAATCCATGGGATGCGAGTCCCACACAACAGACGGGGACTTTGGCGGAGCTGCGTGCACGCTGCGCGTGTTACTTACTGGTTATATTGCGGTGGCCACACTGAGTCCCGTATGGCGCAGTATTAACGAATGGCATGCAAGCACCTTCTGTCGAAACATCTGCGACAGGGAAATTTCAGGCATTTTTCCAGAAAAATGTTGTGCTCTGGACCAAATTTTCATTAGGACTCTAAAATCTGGCAAGCAACATTGTTGTGTACGATTTTTTTTTTTTTAAATAAACCGGGACATGCCTTTGTTACAGGAGCGAGTTAAAGGGCCCCACGGTGGTTCCCTTCTATTATGAAAAGTTCAGGAAACATATGACAGCTCACAAAATAACATCTCCCAACTTTTTGGCTTTTGTCGACACACAAATAAAATTCACAGTTTGGGAAGCAAAGGCAGATATGTAGATTTCCACATCTCAGAGTAAGCGAGTCCAACAGAAGCCTTCCTCAGACACGTTTGTGAAGGAAGACGCACAAGCCACAAATGATTTTTATATGCTTCAATTTTAACGCTGGCTGCCACACACAAAAAAAAAGAAAAATGAAAACGACAAACATTCATGCAAGAGTTTTTATTTGCTTTAAGGGACACCACGTCCCAGAATTAGGAAGAAATTAAGCAAGAGAATGGAACACTTTTTGTACATGCCTGCTTGAACTCATAAATGACATGAATACAACCACGGGCAAACTTCATTAATCTCACTCAGAGAAATATGAGGTTTTTTTTCCATTTTCTTTCTTCAATAACCACTCCACTACAGTAATGGAGACTAGAAAATACCCTTTTGTAATTTTTAAATTCCCTATGCCCTGCTATAAACACTAATGCAAAGCAAACATGTTTGGCAGTTAATATGTGCATTATCATTATGTAAATAGGCATGTTATCATTATAGTTCGATGATGTTGTTCTTTGTAAGAGCTCTCCCTTTCTAAACATATTATCCAATTTCAGTTATAATGTGTATTATGCCACTGGGGCTGTATAGGCCCTCTAGATCACAGGGAATTAGTAGACTGTATATAATAAGATGTTTCCCACCTTTGCACAAGACACTGGACTCAGAGACTACCAAACAGCCAGACGAAAGCTGCTTCCCATTGTTCAATTACACAACAGCAGTGTTTGGAAGCCTTTGACATTAGTATCCATCTTACTATTCAATTTGAGTACTACATTATGACATTTTATATTGACAATGTTGTAAGTTGAAATGATACGTTTAAACTCCGTGAGATGACTTGATCTAGCACTAACATAAAATAGGCTACATATCTGAACCTTATATGAACTAGGAACAACTCATGTCACAGTCTGTTTGGAAATGTTACAATGTTTGCATAAATCCATTGCTTATGCATAAGCACCAGGGAACTGGAATCCTGAGGCAGGCAGTAATCTATAAAGTTCTTGCAGCGCTTGATAAGCATGCAAGATGCATTGTACACTCTCCTTGGTGAATTGCAAATGTTTATGCAAGGAGGAGCATATAGCTGCATCTTGTCTGAAAAGATCAGCACAGATTTCTTTAGTAGTAATGGGAAGAGAGCAGAGAAAGAATTGGCAGAAAGAAGATGAAAGGCTTGGTCTATCATTTAGTCTCTGTGATCTCCTAAAACAGCAAAATCCACTTTAAGAAGCAGAATTGGGGTTTCTTCATCTTCATATTCTGTAGTTGTCCAAATCACTGGACATACCACTATTTATTTTGTTTTACCTATAAAGAGTCATGTCAATAATTAAAAGGTGTGATACTTCCCTTATTCATGTGGTCTTTCTCTTTGTAGAATGAGTAAGCTATGAACTCTGAAACAAAACAATAATGTTTATTCTTTGTTTGTTTAAATGATGCTGTCACTATTTTGTTCCAAATTCTAAAGGAGAAAGCTGTTTGACATATTGTTAATCTGATAAGAGAGCATGAATAGCTAAAGATTCAATTTCTGTAAGTTAAAAATGCATTAGCAATAGGTTCTGCCTTAGAGGGTAAATTAGGTGCTATTTTTCATTTGTTCACCACACCTTTTGTTAAGCGCCTGCCTTGTGTGAAGCCTTCTTTGATTTTAAATGTCCTAGTCTTTTGTAGTTATGCACAATGAGCCACTAGGCTAGAAGCATATCTACTATGGCATTGAGATAAACAGATATTTAACATGCACAGCAGAAACTCTGCTTTAACCCAAGAAAGACCATTTCTACTCCATCCCCAGACTGCTGGCAGGCATGCTGTGAACCATGGAGTCAGGAAGAAGACAATGCAGAGCTGTTCTCCCCATGGATAGCACAGTGGTTGGGTCTTCCTGCACAGAGCCGTTCTTCAATCCAATTGTTCTACCTGTTGTTTCCTCCTCTTTCCCAACCCCAATCCGACCTCTCCATCTCTCTGTCGTTTTTGTTTGTTTGTTTGTTTTGTTTTGTTTTCTATAACAGCTGTATCAATTTGCTACAGAACTCTGTTCTCAAGATACCGTTGGCTGGTGACTTAGACAATACAGTTTCTCCTCCTGTAGTGAGTCTTGAAGACCAATATTGAAATGCCAAGAGTGTTGATTTCTGGTGAGGCCTCTCTTTTTGGCTCAGAGGTAATCAATCATTTCAGAGAGAGGAGAGAGAGAGAGAGAGAGAGAGAGAGAGAGAGAGAGAGAGAGAGAGAGAGAGGTTTCTGGTATCTCTTCCACTTATTAATGCAGTGGAGTTAACTAGAGCACTAGAACACCAATTTAGGATTTCATTTTACCTTAATTACGTCTAAACTGAAGAGCAACAGTGGTGAGGGTATCAATATAAATCTTAATGTGACAAAATTCAGTTTATAACACTAGTTATCAGTCAGAACATAGTTAGATGTGTTTCTTCTTGAAGTGCTTTCTATGCTCTCATAGTAGACCTGAAATTATTTCTAATACATCTGGATTGGATGCAGTTAAGGACTGGAATAGTTCACCCAAGAGTGTTCTGTGTGCGTGAACCGTGTGTGCGTGCCTCTGATTTGACTCCAGGGTTTGAAATGCCGAGAGCGAGCTCGCTCTTTGAATTTGTGCAAATCAAAGAAACATACTGAGAGACTTACATTTATGGATTTGGGATCTACAGAGAGCAGCGTTACAAAGACTGATACAAAGGCTTGTGTAGAGTCTGGTTATAATCACAACAGGGATGGGAAAAAGCGATGTACAAATCTGATGGCCAGTGTAGCTCCCACTGGGAACTGAGTAAAGGCGTACCAGAAGCTTTCAGTCATGTGTCTATATCATCTTAGAAACCACGCCTTTCAGTACAGACTTGTGTCTTTTTTCACAATGTATTGCTTTACCTCATCCTTGGAGGGGTGAGCAGGAGCCCACCATCTTCCATGCACTATTCCACACGAGTATGCATGGAGTTGTCCTTTCGGGGAATCCCATCTGGTCCCTGACACAGCTGGGGAAGAATGGCTGTCATCCACACTGAGTTTCTCTGCAAGGCCCTGGGAGGAGTCTTTGGCCCTTCCTCCGGTACCCTGAGATCGCCTGATAATGCCATGTGTCATTCCTGAGCAAGACTTGGTGTCCCATGAGAGACATGAGCAGATCAGTTATGTAAACAGCCAAGAGAGTCCCGTACAATGGAAACAAGTAGAACAATGGATTTCTGCTCCAGAACACTTAGCCCTATATGGAGAAAATTTGGGCTGATATTACTTGGGTGTGAGCAGGGAAGGTGATACTTGTATTTGCCAAGAAAAGGATGGGGATGTTGTTAAACGTCTTATATGGTCTTAAAGAGACAACTTAGAAGATAAAGTGCTTACTTCACAAGAACGAGGACTCAGGTTTGAAACCCAGAGCTTATGTAAATATACCGGGGACCGTGGCATGTGCTTTTAATTCTAGTGCTGGGGCAGGCAGAGACACGATCTCTGAAGCTTGCTGGCCAGCCAATCTAGTATAATCAGTAAGGTTCAGGCAAATAAGAGCCACTGTTTCAAAGGATGTTGATGCTATTCTCTGAATAGCATCTGAAGTTGTCCTAGGACCCCCTATGCATCTACACATGTGTCCAAATGTATACACATAAAAATAATATGATATATAACCCCTCAACAAAGGATTTCTCAGCTTCAAATGCCAATAAGACCAAGTGTAGAAACACTGGTATAGAGGTTGAGAAAATGGGCTTTAGAGTGAAACAATTATTGGGGAATTCCTAAATCCTATCCATGGTTAATGTCCCTTACCCATAAAATGAGAATAAAACATATATCTCCTGTTTCTGTTTTAAAGACCAAGACAATGTATTCAGATATTTATGCATAGTTTGGCATGAACCAGGTACAATGACACATATTCAGAAAAAATTGAACAAAATGCAAATCCCTATAATGATGCATTTTTAAGTAAATAAATAATCTCTCATGAAGTTATAGCATTCAGACTAGATGATGAATTCATGCATGGCATGTGTGGATGTCCTAGGATGATGGGATGCTAGTGAGACTGGGATATTATTTATGATTGAACCATTGTTCTGGAAAGTATAACTATCCTGTGATGTGTGGAAGAAGAGAATAGAAATTCCCTGGGGGGAAAAAGTCTCATATCTTTAAAACCATTATTAGCCATTAATTGTACAAAATAATGAATTTCACCATGACATTCTCTGCTCATAAGCCTAGAGAGAAAAGTAGAGGCTAAGGAAACAAAAGGAAGTAGTTAGGAAGAGCCAGTGGCCTAGAAGCCCAGGCAACAGTAAGAGACTGTTGGAAGGAAGCAACACGCCTTCAGGTCAATATTCTCAGTCCAGCATTTCCCTGTGCTACCACCTGGTACCATATGGATCCTTCCCTCCCTGCTGAGAAAGAACTTATTTCTCCTTTTATAAAAACACATGGAGCCTAATAGCTATTTAATCCAGGGCCTCTACTATAGTTACTTAGTAGAACTGTCAAAAAGCTTTTACCAACATCAGGGAACTACTCTCCACCCCTTCCACCTTTTAGCTCACCTTCTGAAGGCACCGCCAGCCCTGGGACTCTGTGCAAGAGGAAATAATGGCCCCCATGCAGCATTGGGCGAACACAAGTCTGCCTAATATGGAGCCCAATCTGCTGGTGTGAAAAAATCAGTGGAAGTCAATGGATATTTAACATCAATTGGATCCTAAAGGAATTCTAATTGTTTTAAAATCACCAGACTTCAGAACTTTGAAATTCATTCACATCACTAGGTAATTTAACCTAGCATTAGACTTTTTGAGAAGCCAGATCATTTATGCTAACATTCTAACCATAACATGATTTGCTAAGCTCCATACATATATATATATATATATATATATATCCATTTACATAATAGCATATCATTTAGAAAGAATGATTTGTGTGTGTGTTTGTGTTTCTGTGTGTCTTTGTATATATGTGTGTTTCTGAATATGTATGTGTGACTATATGTACATGTATGTATCTCTGTGTGTATCCATGTTTGTGTACCTCTTTGTGTGTGTGTGTCTGAGTGTGTTTTTCTGTGTGTCTGTGTTTTTTTCACAGTGTGTGTCTGAGTGTCCATGGGTTTGTGTGCATGTATTCTTAATTTCCATGTGTGTCTGTGTATCTTTGTGTGTGTGTATGTGTCTCCTTTCTATGCCTGTGTTTGAACTCAAATTTATTTCTGTAACTGTCAAGCTCTCCCAGAAGCAGAGATCTTGAAAGGAAACAGAGCTCAACTTCAAACCCACAATGGTCACAGGGTGACTGTGTTTCCCTTAACTCCTTTAAATTTGAACACACTTTTCAAGAAAGTGTGTGGGGGTGCACAGGCTGGAGGAGTCTTTTATAAACAAGCTGTTTAAACTTCGGTGACAATTAGCCCCCTGCCCCGCTTTAACTTCTGGGTCTCATAGCCTGGGCTTGTTTGATAGTTTACTTTCAGGATTCCCAGCCGTACCAGGCTGGCCTGGGGTGGGTCTACCCTCATATGTGTGGTGTGTGGGGAAGCCGAGCTGCCATGGCTAGTTTGATGAAGTATACATAAGGCCTGGCTCTGCGTATCTGCAATATCGTGGACGGTCAAGGAGGCGCCTGTTATAAAAATACACAGTGAAACCCAACTGAAGGACTGCTCTTTCTCAGAGGCCAACGTAATGCATTCCTTCTGTTTAGGCTCATTTTCCAGCCTCTCACATTCTTTGCGAACAAGAGTTATAAAACAAGCCTGATGCAGGCCAATTATTTTTACTTTGAAGGCCATTAATCAAGATTGACTAAGAAAATGAAGACAGCTAAGCAAAATTTCATATGTGACTAGAGTGAGATTAAAATAAAACCAGATGGGATGGACAGAGACACTGAGCATTTCTTGAAAAAAAAAAATTGGACGCATGTAATAAATGTCTTTTACAAATTACAGCACTCTTATTTTCTTACAGTAAATCAACCCAGGCCGTAGTGTACAAGTGGTCTCATTGCTGAAATGTCAAAAATAGAACTTGCCTTGTTCTCCTGGTGTAATCCCGCAAATCTAAAGCAGCAGTGTGTGGGCTAACAGTCTATAAACCATCTACCTGCATTCAGTCAGTCTCAGGCCTGATGGATGTGTTTCTCATGGGCTGGTAGCAAAACACACAGGGAATCCACAGGCCTCTCCCAATACGGTAATTACAGTTTTGAATTGGACTCCTCGTGCATTCCCGTGGCCTGTAAGCTAAGAAAAGACTCCAGAGAGCCCGGATTCTCCATAATAGAAAGGAGCAGAAAGACAACGTGTTCTACCTGCTTCAAGGTTTTAAAACTGTTTTCCCCTCAGATCTTCAGTGGGAGGATCTTTTTTTTATATACACACATAGGTTTGCAATGCACGCTTTTTGAACAGAATAGTAAAATAAGTATACTATGTAAAACTGAATTTTTTCTAAATTTGATGTGACTTTTTCCCTTTGATTTTTGCACAGAACGGTTCTCCCTCTCCTTCACACGGCAGCAGTATCTTGCCATGGTGACAAAATGGTTGAAAATAACCAGCTGTTTCAGGATCTCTATCAAAACACACACTATAATCCCAAAGAATTCTCCCCATTTAGCACTGTCAGGTTGAAAAGTCTGCTGAGGAAGTGAGACTAAACTTGCTTTTCATAACACGCCATGAACCATTTCCACAATATATTTAGAGAGAACATGTACGCTTTTCTCAGATCAGATTCAAAATAACCTGGAAGGAAAATGAAACAAATTGTCTCAACTCTTCTGATGCTGTTTTTTTTTTTTTTTTTTTTTTTTTTGAAGAAGGCAATTTGGAGTTCAACGAGGACTCTAAAGATTATTTGCCTGAAATTGTAGAAATAGGTCAACCCATGAGAATCAAAGCAGACATTCATTCCATCCTTCCTAAGTCTCCAAACAAAGCAGGAAATGTTTGTCTAAAAGTCCTCAGAAAAAGGCAGCAGCCTAGACACAGCTATTCCTTATTTAGTGCAGAAGATGCAAGGCTCCAAACACCATGCTTTCGTCAGGGGGATCTTTGCTTAATTGCTTCCTATTTAAAGCCTTCTGGAGAATCCTTCTTTCAATAATGCCTCATCTTGAGATATCTGAGCAAACATCAATGAATAATGGTAGGAGAAAATAAATACCTGACTTTTCTCCTTTTGCAAGTTCAGGTCTTCGGGTGTTTCTTGACCAATGACTCAATGTGACAAGCTCTCTACACATGAAAGACTCTACACATGGACACATTTTTAATGAGAATTGTCAGCTTGTCTGTTCTCAATAAATCCAATATGTTTTATTGTCTCAGTATCTAAATTCTATTGATTGCAACTTTGTACACCTATCATGAGCCTTAAAATTCCCAGGTTTAAGCATTATAGTGTTGCTTTGGAATGTCTGGAGTCCTTTGTTACCTCTCTTTATAGTTTCATAATCACTAATTTTTTCTCTGAAAATTGGGATAATGTCTACCAGACTTCATAGTCACTATGTCCTGGACACATCAGATTCTTATCGATTAGTTATTTGCTAATGTTGTCTCCTCACACTACAATATTTACACTCTTCTAAAATTCTCTTTCTGCTCTTGGCCAGATGCATGACCACTGTCTACCAACAGTGAGATATCAGTCTCACGAAGGACTCTTGTCATTCTGGCAATGGGTACATTTTCATCGTTAAATCTGTACCAGGTGTTCAACACATTATAACGTAGGTTTGCTGAAAAATGTAGCGATAAAAAGTGAACACAAAAAGATAGATTAAAACCTGGTGGTGGTGGCATATATCTCTAATCCCAGCAGTGTGAGTTCAAGGCCAGTCTGGCCTACAGAGCAAGTTCTAGGACAGCAGGGATACACAAAAACCTCTCTTAAAAAACCAACCCGCCCCACAAAAAGAAAAATATAATTAGAATAAAATAGGAGAGAGACTAGAGTTGGGATCCTCTGAGGATGCTGCATGAGGTGATGAGATTTGTTAGTGTTCTATTGGTGTAGGCCTGCCCCTGCATGGCTTTCCTTTATATGTAAAGGGCTCATTTTTAAATAAGCAAAGTCATAGTGTGTGGAATCAGCCATTCCATGAGAACCAGTTGATTTCCAGTCCTTCCCTTTGTGACATGATCGTCTGTGTCCATATTACCTTTGTGCTGTTCTCCTGTGCTTTCTTGGTGGGGCACATTTGTTCCCATCTTAACTGTTCCAGTCTATCCAGTGCATTGGTGCCAAATCAATCTTACTAAAAACAGTTTCATGATGTCACCTCCAACCTCAAAGACTCAAGTGGTTCTCATTATCTAAGAGCAAAGGTCAAACATTTTAGCTGAGCATTCAAGACCATGGGATTGCACTCAGACACTCTCACAGCCTTATCTCCCATGGCTTCTCATCAGGGTTCCCTTAAGCTGGGCTCCTTAGCTCCTTGAACTCAGGTTATTTCCTCTCCATCTTACTCACGAAACTCCTGCTGATGGGAATCTTTCCCTCTTCTGCTCAGTTTTTAAGTAATGATCATGGTCCAGAAGGAACCACTAAAAATATTCTTTTAAATCTTGAAATGCTAATTATTATTACTGACTGTCTTTGTCTATGATCATATGTACCTTCAAAAGATTGTTTACATGAATTTGATTCTTCATAACAAGTAAAAAACTGTTTACCTTCTTCCCAGCTCTCATCTTTAAATGTTGATGGTAAACATTTTATTACAAACCTTTTATTTTTATTAAAAATCTTCATCTTCTCAACTGGAAGCAAGGAAGAATTTGTGATTGGTGAACTTGTACACATATAAGTGTTATTACACTAGGCCACAGAAAGACTTTTACGGCCTTTTGAAAACAGAGCTGGTTAGACCATAGCATTTCTTTGTTTGTTTGGTTGGTTTTTGTTTTGTTTTGTTTTTTGATACTGCAAACATATTTCACCAAAACTTGCACACAGTAAACAATATATTCCAAGAGGTATAACTACTTATTTTTGTTGTTATCACCATATTTTATAACCCAAACTGTGATCTCTATTTTATGTTAGAACTGAAATTCTGTTGAAAATATAAATTAAACTACTGAAACTCATAGAAGAAAAATATAGATACAAGTTTGAGATATCATTTTAGAGGAAATCCTTATTCCTTATAGATGACCTATTCATTTCTAGCTGATATGAGGCCTTGAAGTCCAATGCACAGTTACAGTGTTTTTGCTGTGAGAATGCTGTCTATTTCTGTCCCCCTTGGCAATGCTGCTTTGATAACTATGCACTAATCAATAGCAGAAACATGGGTTCTCCTGTTATTATGGCAAAATTAAATGAAACAAAAGGAAAGCAAACTATTGAGGATAGGATATATTTCTTTCAATGGTTTTGAGTTTTAGGCGCATAGATTCCTCAATGAAAGAACCCAAATCCATGTTCACATTTGGAGTTTAAGCCTCATAAAATCCCCTCTCCTCTTTTCTTCTTTGAATTTTTTTTTTTTAAGCTATCAGAAACTTGTTCAATGTCATCTCTTTACTAAAATTAGGCATATATTTTCCTCCTAAAAGATATAATACTTCCTTGGAAAATACAATGTTACTAACTACTAATATGAATGGATTATACTGTCAGCATTGAATGTGCCAAGCGAGAAAGTTATTGGATACTATATGGAAGTAGAAGGATGGAGGGATGACTCAGTAGTCAAGAGTGCACAATTACCTCATGTAAGACTGTGACCTCAGCTTTGAGCGAGGCAAAATAGGAGGACCAATAACTGGCCTCCCATCTAGCATAGTGGAGGATCCTAAGCCTTAGGTTCAGAGAGGTACCCTGCCTGGAAGGAGTAGGTGGGAAGAAATGGTAGAGGCCCTCCAGAGATGACTTCTGCCCAGAGAAAATGGACATAGGTGCTCACACTCAAAAATATGTATGCCTCTATGTAGACACATGAGCTGGCACTCTCAGAAAAAAATAAACAAAGAATCCATTCTGAAAAGAGTATACATAGAAGGAACATAACTTACCCAGGGAATAGTAGAAGTATTTTGGAGAAAGACACATTCTGAGATTTGAAATGAGTTAAAACATGTAACATGTACAGAGTGGGGAGTCTAGAATGTGTAGAAGAACAAGTACAAGGTTGGGAAAAGTATTTGAAAAACTCGGGATATTAGCAATGCTGGAGCTTCAGAGAACAGCACTAGGAGTTGCAAGATTTATGCTGCTGGTAGAGTTACTTCTGATTTCAAGATACAGGACAGCAGGAGAAGGTTTAAAATGTGGTTTCAGGAATTTTCATTAGAAATTACTTTGATTTTAATTTCATACCACTGCAGATCAGATTAATTAAACTTTTCCTCTTTCCACAATTGGCATATTGCCCTTCAAACTCATACATCCATTTCATAGCATCTCATTACCTTGAGATGGCTTTTGATGCTTTTGGCATCACTGCAATATAAAGGACAAGAAAAGTGAGCAAGAGAGAGATAAGCAGAAGATATGTTTGTCTATCTCACATGGAAAAATGCACATCATTTCAGTTCTGGAAATCAGTAGATTTCCAATAATACCTCATTTTTCAGATGCTGCTGCTCATGTAGTGACTGTCCATCCGGCATTTGGTTCCTATCATCTCAGGAGGAGGCACGTAAGGTAAAGTTAAAGCTGACATAGGGACAAACAGAAATGTAGATTTTTTTTCAGAAGGACCTGGATCTCCATCTTGAGTAGCAAAATTGATTGAAGCCATTGAGCACTCTGAGTTGAAAAGCAATATTAGTATTTGAAGATATATCTCCCACCAACTGTCATAAACAACATTAGAGAGGTAAGAACTGTTTTAGTGTGGAGACTTGGAAGCTTTTAAGTGAGGCTTGAACTAAGGTGGGTAATTTCAGGAGAACCGAGATGGAATGTAATGATCTATTCAAATTCACTTTGAATTGTAAGTTATAGCAAACACACATGGTATGGTTCAAATTTGACTAACATTAAAATCTCCCTTGCCCTTGAACTTAAAGCATCTCTGTTAGATGAACTCACGAGTGATAGAAAGTTGGTTGATTTACTTATAAATGCTTCAACTCCCCCGCCCCCAGATCCTTTCTTCTTACAGGAGTCAAAACTGCATTTTAACTATGATATAATAGAATACAGTAACGTATCCCCAGGCCAACTGTATTTCCTTCCACCAACTTGATAAAATAGTTAGTTGTGCTTTTGCATTTACACCAAGGAAAACCAAATATTGTAGATAAAGAATATTCTGAAACCCTTAAGGAAAATCTTCAGCCTTCCTATGTAAGAAAAACCATCCCACAAGGGCAAAAAGGGATAAATCAAACCCATATCCTAACATAAATCCCATAGAAAAATATTAGAATTTCTCAGTTTTCTATAAATGCTAACATTAGAATTCATTTCTGAGCAGGGACTTTTTTTTCTTATTTCAACTTTCACATTAACAGCCCAATAATAAACCCTTGATTAAGGAAAAAGGATTACAGTGAAGGGTTGAAATAAGCTTAATTGTAGAGGTGTGATTAGTGCCACAGCAAGAGACTCCTAGGTAATGATTTTTAAAATTTTATAGGGAATGTTTAACAAGATGATTGCCTGACTATAAAATGTCTCTCTATAAGAAAATAGTCTTTGAAAGCAGCATTGGGCCCTGTTGCACTAATACATCCATGAATGGCAACGTTTCTTTTATAGTCTTGATGAATGCTGGAATAGAAATTTTATTATAATGATTTTGGACCCAGAACTGTGAAAATAGTGGGCAGAATATGAACATTTTACCAGATCAATCAATTTTCATTTAAAATTCTGCTTATTGTGTATGGTATCAAACTATGAAAATGTAACATTTCAAACTAATGGTTTCTGTCCTACCAAAATTGCAGTACTTATTTGGAGTTTGAAGTAGATAGGATCAGCATTAGAGACGGCATGGTGTAATGGGAGGGGGAGACAAGGATTGCAATGCTTGCATTCTAGTCTTTTTACTGAGCCACTCACTAACAAATATTGCCCTAGAAATTAACAAGCCAAGACTGAAGAATGGAGAGACTCCAGATCTGACCAAGTACTGCTTTCCTGAATAGAATTCTCAAGTCCACAGAGAAGGGAGATGAGACACATGGGTAATGGAAGCATCATTATTGTATGACCTGTGTTCATCTGTGATGAAAACTTGTGGAGGCCTAGAGAACTCATCTCAGGAGGCTGTAGATATAAGATCAGGAATAGGAGAGTTAGCACGTGAACTTAAAGTCCATGCATATCATGAGGCTGAATTAATCCAGTGGGGAAAAGGTCTGAAATGATGGATGATCCAGAAGGTCAGGCAACTGGCAATAAAGGACTGTAAGAAGCTATAAGATCCAAGAAGACATCACAACACTAATGAACCTTGGCTAACTTGTACTGAGTGGAAAATCATGCCTGACCTCTTCCTAAAGTGTTTGTTCTTAGACCTGAAAACAATAAACAGCCTTGTGAAATGTGACACAATTATATTTAGATTTGAGATAGTCCACTTGAGTGTCCCTGTGTTTAAAAAGTTATTGTAAACCTCTTGGTAGTCTGAAAGGAGTTGTGGGAAACAAACAAACAAAAACAAACCCCTCCTAAAACTGAGCATTGATAAGTGAGAGACTTAAATTCTACCAAAACAAAGACAACATCACCATCAACAACAAAAATAAACCTAGAAGGGAAGTCAAAGCATGAGGCTGAGGATGCATTGAGGCTGTTCTGGAAAGGATTGGAAGCAAAGCTGCTTTCAGTGGGGAAGGAGCAGGTGCACAGAGAGGGTGTCACCACCCATGGATACTCATGAAGTCCAAGGAGAAACCTGTGTACATCCATCACTTAGAAAAGAGACATGCATGGTTCCTCAAGAAGAAAGAAGGGACAAGATCTCCTGAGCAGGGGTGAGGGGAAAGGGAGTTAGGAGAAAGAGAGGGGAGAAGAGGAGAGATAGGAGGATGTGAGGGAACATGAAAATTCAGTTGGGTGCAGAACAGAGGAGAATGAGAAAAGAGATACCATAACAGAGGGAGCCATTGCAGGTTTAAAGAGAAACCTGGCACTAGGGAAATGTCCAGAGACCTACAAGGATGACCCCAACTAACAATCTAAGCAACAGTGGAGAGGCTACCTTAAATGCCCTTCCCTGATAATGAGATTGATGACTACCTTATATGTCATCCTAGAGCCTTCATCCAGTAGCTGATGGAAGCAGAAGCAGACACCCAGAACTAAACACTGAGCCGAACTCCTGGAATCCACTTGTAGAGAGGGAGAAGTGATGAGCAAAGGAGTTAAGACCATACTGCAGAAACCCACAAAAACAGCTGACCTGAGCAAGGGGGAGCTCATTGACTCCAGTCTGATAGCTAGAAAACCAACATAGCACCGACCCAGACCCCCTGAATGTGGGTGTCAGTTAGAAGGCCTGGGAAGTTGATGGGACCTCTGACAATGGAACCAGGATATATCCTTAGTGCACAAAAAGACTTTGAGGGCCCATTCACCATGAAGGGATACTCCTTAATCTAGAGACATGAGAGAGGGCCTCAGCCCTACCCCAAATGACCTGATAGACTTTGATGATTCTTCATAGAAGGCCTCTCCCTCCCTGGGCAGTGGATGGGGATGGGATAGGGGTCAGTCAGGGGGAATGGGAAGATGGGAGGCAGAGAGAACTGGGATCGATATGTAAAATAAAAAATATTAAATAAAAAATAAATTAAAAGAAAGAAAGAAACTTCAGGGATGTTTTCAGCTGTCTTCAAGTTTCTACCTCCTTGCCTTCCCTATAGTGATGAGCTGTATCTTGAAATTGTGAGGCAAATAATCCCTTTCTCTTAAGTTGTTTTGATCAGAGCATTTTGTCACAGCCACAGGGAATGAAACAAAGACAACATCCTAATCCCTAGGAGATGTGGCTACATCATGGAACATGAAAAAGGGAATTAAAGTCTTAAAGTTGCAGATGGAGTTCAGGTTGGTAATAAACTGACCTCAAACTAGACAGATTATCCTGGATTATCTAAATGGACCCAATTAATCACAAGAATCATTGGAAGCAGAAGTATCAAACAGGCAAATAGGAGACAGAGAGAGAGAGAGAGAGAGAGAGAGAGAGAGAGAGAGAGAGAGAGAGAGAGAGAGAGAGAGAGAGAGAGAGGAGAGAGCACTCAGGCCTGAAATTGGAGGAAGGGGACTGTGTGTCAAGGATTTCAAACAGCATTTGGTGAGACAAGGCGAATGACTCCAGAGCCTATAAAAGGAACGGCACCTTTCAGGTTTCTTAAAGCTTGTGTGGCACGGTCTATACTGGACATCTCACCTGTGCCTCTGTAAGACAAGACAATTGCATATTTTTATGGTCCCACCTTTTCTGATATTTTGGTTGAGAGAATAGAAAGTTGTATGTGATAGTGCTTGTGACTATATATTTCCAAGTTAAAGCTACAAAGTAAAATATCTGGAAATATAAGAATAAGGATAGTTCATTAGATCTGACAAGTTTCCAGGTTATTCTCCATTTGGAAAGTGCAGATCTTTCTAACCTGCCCATAATTTGTCAAACTGACCCCCATGCCACAGCTCTGATGAAGGGCTCGAGGGAGATCGCCCTCTCCTGTTTTCCCCTCACATAATTCACTTTTCATTGTCTTTATCCACATGACTCCATCAAACTTCTATATCTAAATGTGATAACTTAAGGGAACCATACTATTTATATATAATTTAACATGTAAACCTACGTGTGTGCTCATCCCTCTGTGCATATACACATGTATGTGTGCCATGGAGCACGTGTGGTCATAAGAGAATAACTTCACATGTTAGTATTGGCCTTCTATCTCAAGATGCAGCCTATTTTGTCAACTTGCAAAGATGTACTCTTTTATCATAGGGGCACACTACCACATCAAGCTTAAGATGATTTCTGAGGATTTGAACTCCAATTTCTGATGTTTGTGTGGCAAGTTCTCTATGCACTGAGACACTACTCTAGCCCATAATTTTATTCTTCTCTAAGAATGACAGGACTAATACAGTAATGTAGGAATCAAATGGAAACTTAACATCATTCAAGGTGAGAACTACTGACAAGAGATCTTATTTTTTTTCTTAGTAATGAAATCTTGACACAGGCATTCTCACTGCAGTATTTGCTTGGCATGTAACTAGAACAGTTAAGCTGAAGAGGAGAGTACCAGGAGGGTCAGCTTTCAGGTTATCTAAACATAATTTAGGGTATGACCTGGGTGGTTGGGAAGCCAGGAGTGGAGTCATCATATTTTCCTTCAAAGCCTTTCACAAAGGTAATTGGTTTTCAATTTGAACAATTACATGTTTAAAAGAGTTTCTTCTATATTAAGTTATTGATTTTTTTTCTTACCAAGTCTTCTGACTAGAGCACTCAGCTGGTAAGAATTATTTTAGCCTGAATTAAATGTAGATGGGTAACGGAGGCCTATTTCAGGTTTAGCAAACATCTTGAACTATTTTTCAAACATTTGGGATTTGGGAAAAAAATGTTTTGCTCAATAATCTTCTGCTTTATTTTGAAACCTCCATGTACTTTAAAGGGAATATAATCCATATGTTTAAGGTTCATTCACTGTTAATGGATAGGCTGTTTTAAGGGTTTTATTTTTTTTCCACTTTTTGGAGGAAGTGGGTGATGTTTTAGGGAAACTGTTGGGGTCTTTGAAAAGTGCTTTGAAAGATAGTAACAGAAAAAAAAAAACAATAAAGCTTAATTTTGCCTCAGGAAGTCAAGTGTCAATCAAGGAAGATGAGAGAAGTTAGTGATGCAGCAGAGAGGAGGAGGGGGTGGGGAGAACAAGGAGAGAAAGAGGAGGAAAAAGAAGGGAGAACGGAAGAGGGGGCATGAAGAAAAGGAAAGAATGGGGGAAAAGGGGAAGGGGGACAGAGAAAGAAAAGCATTTTCTCCCCGTATTACCTCTGCAATGAAATGGTTTGAAGATCTGTAGTTGCAGACAGAAATTGGTACTGAGGGAAGCTGATTTTGCTCATGACTCTGTGCAGACTCCAGCTAGTCTGCAGAAAGCCAACTCCTCTAGTGAAGGGCAAAGTAATGAGCCAGGAAAGGGATGTTTCTAGCAGCTTCAGAAAGATTATTTATGATTCTAGGCACAGTGTAGAGAAAGAAAATGAGAGTCGATGGGAAAAACAGAAAGAAAACAGTTACCATTTCTGCAAGATTTGAGCAGTATATCACTGTTCTTTTGCCCTTAAAGGGCCAGTGTAGGTCCAAAATTGCTCATCCCAAGAATGCCCTCCAAATGTAGATAGAACAGGAATTGACAATCAATGATATGATCATTTGTTATAAAAATAAATGAGTTTTAAATGATGCAATCAATATGTCTCTAGTTCTGCCCACCTCTTTCAAAGTATTGATTTGAAGAAACTTTTAGAAAGCTACTATTGTCACACTTTTTTAATTTGACTCTCATTTCTCTTCAAACTTTTTGCATTATTTATGACATTTTAGGTGCAAATTGTGTTAGTTAAGAACAAAGAGCATTGCAATATTTGTATAGATTTGATGCCTATGCAGTTTTATACAAACTTGTCTGTGCATGTTTGTAAAATTCTGTCATCAAGACCATTCAGTTTCAGAATTTTTTATTGCAGTTATATTGGGTATAACAATACCATGCTTAATTGATAAAGTGTATAGAATGGTGAATCTAAACAATGATATATATTTAACAAATATTTATTCAACAGCTTTCATATGTGTACTATAAGGAACTACTATGCTGGAGCAAAGAGCCGCCTCCTGAGCTGATATGTCTCTTACAGGATATATTTCCAATTATTGAAAAACAAGGACCCGCAAGGTTTCTCAGTGGAGAAACACACTTTCTGAAAACCTGAAGACCAAGTTTGATTTCCAGAGCCCACAATGAAAGGAGACAGCAGAGGAGAGGATGCTACCATGCTCTCTGATCGCCACACATTGCATCATAGCAACCGCACTCACACACATACAGATCACACACATAACACTAAACTAACCCTAATGTTATTGAATGAAAATAAATGTGATCTTAAGCTTTTAGTTCAGACTCTATAATTGTACTGGATGGCTTTTCCTGTCTTCATAAAAGCAATTAGTCCTGGAAACAATTTTGCATTTAGGAAACATTTCAATACAAAATTTAGGAAGCATGTTAAGCTCCTGGACTCTAGCTTTCATTCTATTATGAAGGGCCTCTCAAGTATGTATCAAATTATTTAAAATCTTATCTTCTGCTGAAACGCCAGCCATGTCAGTCAGAGTGTGTACAGTCTTGGCATTTTCTAAGAATGACGACTTGACCCCAAAATAACAGAGAAGGAAGTCATGAAGAAGCATCCCAGTGCTTCAAGGCTGTCTATTGTCCTCAGTGTCACTAAGGGTTTTTTGAACCTCATTGATCTTGAAATGGAATATTTGATACACAGAAAAAGACTATGGCCTCATAAGTCCTGAATGGCTTAGAAAATGCTTTTCTTCCCTTTATCTCAAGGGTACAATAATTGAATTTAGCAGGTGTCAGGTTGCTGGTCACCCAGTCTATTCCCATTAGGTGGCTGTGTTGACCCTCTAAAGAAAAAGGACTGACTCTCTTTTCAGAAAAAAATGTTTGATTTAGGAAGCAAAGTGCAGTACTCAGAAGCAAAATAAAAATTCATTGTTGTGCTTTTTTTAATTTAAAAATTGTGTGGATCTTCAGGATGGATCAGTTCAATAATGTGGTAGGAGAGGCAGAGGAATAGAACAGATAACTTTGTGTGTAGGAGAAACTGTGGCCAGGCTATCCAAGTTGCAATCGCCTGGCCGCAGGTGCCCAGGCTAGCCCACATGAGCGTGCAAATGTGCAGTAGGCACTTCCTCCTGAACCAAGCGGCCAAGCTTGCCTCAATGCCCAGAGACTGCTGACCCAGAGACACCAATGAGGAAAGGATAATGCCTCAGAGTCAGCTGCCTGAGCCAATGGGAGGGGGTAAAAAGGCAGGCCGAACTTCCTTAATAAAGGAGTCTGCAGCATGCTCTGCTACTCAATGAGTCCCAGTGCTGCATCTTCTTACCCCCTGTTTCAGCAGTGTAACCCCCAACACTTGTGAGTGGAACAAAGTAAAAATAGGTTTGGTTGAGGAGCCAGGGACAGGGGCAGACAGAAAGACAGAGATGGGGAGGTGGTAAATGGTCATACAGAGACAGAGAAAAGGAGATCTTTAAAAAGTCACAGGAATACCTAACTTGTTTAAAGTGACCCATTGTCACTGTAACTGATCCTGTCCAGGAGATCTGGCACACTCTTGGGGAACAGTGTCAGTCCATGTTGAAGGGTGGGTTCTATGTGACCTAACACTTCCTGCTAGACTCAGGAAGACTCTGATATTGCTTCCCAATATACCGGGGCCAAGCATTAACTTGTGATTTTGGGTGGCTTACTGTAGCCACTCAATAGGTGGGACAATGATCGGTGATGTCCTTCTGTATGCTATGAATATATGTTTCTCTTATTGGTTGATGAATAAAGCTGTTTTGGCCAATGGACAGGCAGAATGTAGCTAGGCAGGAATTATATGCGGAGCTATCAGACTCAGAGAGTTGAGAGAGATGCTATGTAGTTGCCCAAGGAGTAACATGCCGACCATCATGGGTAAACCATGGACTCATGGCAATACATAGTTTAATAAGAATTATGTTAATGATTAAGAGGGAGCTAGCTAGGATAATCCTGAGCCATCAACCAAACCGTTTATAGTTAATATAAGCCTCTGTGTGTTGATATTCCTCAATGTTTTGTCAATACTTCTTGCATCTGTTGAAGTCCAGTGATAACGCATTGACAGAATTTTGATGCCATGAGAAAGGGCAGTGTAATCCAGTTGTCCTGGTGATATTCTGTCAATAATGCTGGATCCTGTCTCCAGTTTCTCCACCTGTCCTGTACATTTTTCAAATGTGTCACAGTCTTAACAACAACAACAAAACTGAAATAGAAGTTTGTGGTGTGGAATTCATTACTCTCCCATCTTCTTCTTCCAAATTCACTCTTCCCTCTCTAGTTGCTGAATCATCCAGCACTAAACCATTTGTCCAGACACACAAGCCTGAAGGCTGTTCATGGATATTTTGTAACCTTGGCTTTTATAGCCAAATAAATAAATGACTATCAAGAATTGTGCACTTAAATAATCCTCAATCATCAAGAATTGTGCTCCAAACAATCTTGAGTCAGTTTCTTTATTGCCCCATAGCTCCGTAACTGACTTCAACATGAGGCTTATACTATTAGAAAGCTTTCCCAGCCCTTAGGACTACATGTCAAAGCCCATATTCTCACAGTGGTGGATGGAAGAATCCAGTCAAATCTAGTATTGATGAAATCACTTGCTAGTTATAATTACTGCTGGCTCATTTTTTACTTGATTTGTTATCACTGTACAACAAGATCACATGCCTCTTCTCTCTTCTGTAATACTGAGTTATTTGTAGTTCCTCTGCCACTCTATGCTGCCTATTCTGCCATTCATTGGTAAATCTGTCCTGTGCCATCCCTTGGGCCATCACCTCCTAATCCTACAAGACTCTTCTAGAAGCAACCTCTACTGAAAAACCTTCCTGGCTTCCAACCCATACCTCTGTTTGAATGGAGTAACCTTCTCCTTGGTTTTTGTTTAGTGCTATAATTATCATGGCCATTATTGGTAAGAAGGTCTATGATTTGTGCATATATTTTATCTCTAGCATTTTCTCAGTGCCTGTCATGCAATAAGAGTGAGGGTTCCGTGTGTGTGTGTGTGTGTGTGTGTGTGTGTGTGTGTGTGTGTCTGTCTGTCTGTCTGTCTGTCTTTGAGAATATCTGTCAGAAGGTTTGACATGTAGACTTATGGGAAATATGGAAGCCCTTAGTATTGCAGTGTGTATATTTTGGACATTGTAGATAAAACAGAAACATTCTTTTTAATGAAGAATTGATGCAAGTTGCATTTCAAAAAAGTGTTTTGGCAATAATGGGCTAATAGCACGCTGGGGGTAAGAATGCAAAATTGCAAATGTATTAGTTGAAGAATGACATGACAAAAGCATGACCTAGAATGATAGTAGTAGAAATACTGGGGAAGAAGTGCACACCAACACATTGCCTGTGCTCCCGCAGATGCCAAGGGTGGGGCCAGCACAGGAGCAGTGGTCATTTCGCTTGTGCTACATGTGTACTGCATAGCAGAGAACTTGCTCTAGAGGAGGCTCTAAAGTAAAAGTTAATTGATGACAGTGATCCGGATCTTCTATATGCACACAGTGCATCTATTCTTCGTGAGCGTGGTATGGGGTGTGCTTTGGCTCCTTATTTTGTTTTCTTAATGGCTGCCAGCACCAATGCATGGTTCAAGTAATAAATTCAAAGCAATGATGGGGTGACAGGATGGGGTGATAGAATGGGGTGACAAGACTGATGCAGTTGGGGTCACTTCCATCCTCTTCCAGCTGCTTCCATGGATTTCCAGCCCTTAGCACAGTGCATGATTCTGCTCTGCATCAGCTGTAGAACTTTGACCTCAGCCGCTAAAAGTGTTCTCACCATAAACAAGCAACACATCTAATAATACCCATATCACCTGCTCATCCAAAGGGTTTCATGGGTGTTTAATTAATAATTGAGAACAAATGTCACCATAGTTGCCTCAGTCTAGACAGGGGACAATTATTCCATCTACTTATGTTTTTGGCTTGCAGCATATATCAAGCTTGTGGAAAGATTATTAAGGATTCAGATAATTAAACTTGTTTTTTTAATGCATAATGGCAATTTATATTTGAAAACAATTAGCATGAACTACTTTTGTGCTCAAAGAACTAATTTTATAGAAACTGTTACAATATACAAAGATACATTTTCAAGAATATTAACTGTTACATTGTTAAAAATAATGCAAGTATGAAAATTACTTAACTGTTCATCATAAATGATGGCATATTATAGGATATTTCTAAACAAGGGTTGATTTGGGCCACTGACTTTTCCTAATTTCCTCCTCTTGCTATGCTCTTCATTTCCACCAATAATTCTTGGTTTCAGGGCATTGATAGTCTATTATACTTTCTTAAATTATTTCGTTTTTGTTTTTTGTTGTTTTAAAAAGAACCAAATATAAATATATTGTAGTAGAAAAGTTTGAAGGCACATTTTAAGTTTAAATGTTGCAGAATTATAAAGTAAAACATTTAATGAAAAGCAATAAGGTAAATAACAATATAGACCATGTAACTGTAATAAATATATGCATACACATGTATACACATAGACACATACACACCCATGCATACACTTCACATATTACACACATACACATATACAAACATGCACATACATATAAACACATAGACACATATTATGCCAATATATACATAAGTATAAATACACCACACATTTAAACATAAATATATATATATATATATTAACAAATACACATGCTCTTCCACTTGTGATGCCAAAATAACCAGATTAGAAATGCTAGTTCTTGAGTTATTTTAAGGATTGAAGATTATTTCTATTGACTAAAAATAATGAAGTTGCTGCTGTGCTTTAGGGCTGTAAGAATATTTTGATTACTCCTTGCATTTTGACTTAGAAACTAATAATTGAAGTATTTAAAATATGGCCTGCATAATCCCTAACAATGATCTATGAACATTTGTCCTCTTGCCCACACTGTAGTCTTCATCCCTCATCAAGGAAATTCTTCTTTGTAGAGACCATGACAGAAAACCACAACCAATCAAAATGCCAAGGTATATATCCCAATAGATACATCCACAAAAACATCCTGCACCTAAGGTTAAGGGAATATCTCAGAGGAGTGGGTGGAAAAATTGTAAAAGCCAGAGGACCAGAGATTTTGCTATGAGATTGTTTCTCCTAGTGATGTGGGAAGCTATACACATAAAGTCTTACCAACATGACTTCCTAAATGTGCACTGAATAAGGATGACACCAGTTGATAAGCCAAGGTGGATGGGAAAAAACCCTACATAAGGAACTACAGGCAACTGAGGAATGCTGGGAGCAGAAGTGGTCTTCCCAGTGAAAAGCACACCAAATCCAAATCTTTGTCCAGAGCCAATACTTACATAATGTCTGCTGACCTCCAAATGCATGCCATGTTACCAATACATAAATGCACACATGCACGCATGCAAGCACGCATGCATGCACATACCCAACAATTTAAAGAGAACTTAGAAGGATAAGTTAACTTTCTAGATTGAAAGGTCATCATTCCAAAGCATGCTGATAGGAATTAAACCAGCTTCATGTCAACTTAATGTTCACTTAGATATCAATTAATTAGAAGGGAAGAAAAACAGTTGCATGGTCCACCAGGGATCATATTAAATCTATTCAACAACATGTAGCATATGGTATCATCAGACAACTCTGGTCTTCTAAGCTCACTGGACATGGACTGAGCAGAATGATTTTCTAACCAGTGTATAATTTTCCTTGTATTTTAATAATTACTAAGAACTTTGATTTTTACCTATAATTACATAATTCCTCTCTAATATTTCCTCACTCTAAATCTTCCAAACAATCTGCCCTGACCTGTTTTGAATTTATGGCCTCTTTTTTCATTAATTGTTGTTACATGTATTCATATTCCTAAATACTTGAACATAATGGGCTCAATCTCTATAACATAACTTTATGTATTTGTTTCTAGTACTGGCCATTTGGTTACCTATTCTTGACCTATGCTCAGGGATTTCTCTGCATAAACCAAACACTATAATTGTGCATTTCTTTCCTTCTTTTTTCCCCTTTCTCTCCAATTCTGTACTTATCTTCCATCATCTGTTCTGCTACTCATGCCTGATGATTCTTCTACTCAAGGTTTGTGTCTCCTTCAAACCATCGTTCAAATATTAAGTGTAGATAAAGTGTTCTTAATCTTGATCTTAACACAATCAGATTGCAAGGAAAAGATCATGGATTGGGCATCAGAAACTGAAGAGCCTTGTTTTCACAGCATATATAGTTCAGAAGCCATGGGTTAAAGCACTAGAAGATTCATTTCTGGAGAGTATTCAGTTACTTATTTACAGATACTATCTTCTCTTGGTGTCTGTATAGGCAGCAGGAGGAAGCTGGGTAGAGCCTCTTTGTAAGGGATTGTATCTGATTCATGATGGCAGGAGCCTTATGACCCAATCACCTCCCTTAAAACCTACCAATAAATACTACTTTGGGTGACTACAATATTTTGCTATGAGCTCCTACAGAACTTTATTGATTACAAAATGATGTGTATTCTATTCATTGGCAACTAGCCAAAGGCCAATAATGGGTACATCTATTATATGAGTAAGGTGATAGCTGTAGAAGTGAAAAACATGACAGTATTCCCACCATTTCATACTAATTGTCATGAAAAACAAAACCAAAAAAAATTTCCACAGCACTAAGAGAGGAAATGTTGATGCAATGTTCTCAGCCGTAATTATAGATGCAAGGTTAGACCTAGGAAATTTGGAGGCTAGGCCTTGTAACAATATAATCCAGTCTAGTCACTGGATAGGCAAACGGCACCCAGGCCATACAAACCTTATCATATGATAGAAGTCCATTGTCTCATGCCAGTCTCTGATGGGCATGCCTGTGGTAAATGTTCAATGATCCAGTTCTGGATAGGGGAAACCACATTAATTAGTACAATCAGAAGGGTAATGAATAGAAAGCAAAAATAACTAATCCAAAGGGAATTATATTGATAGTATATGCAGACTGAGGTAAAAAGATATTCTAGACTGTTCAACTATGGAGAAAAAAATCTGAGAATGAGGATATGTATATGTGAATTGATGAATATGTATGACACATGCATTAGAATAATAAGAAATGTAAAATAACTTACATAGCCTTATATTGAGCATTTCACACATACTAATGTATTAGCCATCAATAAAACTTCCATCAGTGAACAGTATTTCTCTCTCTCTCTCTCTCTCTCTCTCTCTCTCTCTCTCTCTCTCTCTCTGTCTCTCTCTCTCTCAGAGATATATAAATCCAGAGGCCAGAGAAGTATATCATTCATCTAAGATCATAAAGCTAACGAGTGACAGATACCAAATTTTAAACTGTTGATACAACACTTGCTCAACTGTTGTGTTAGTCTCTACTTTTTAAATTATACCAAATAGTCATTGGGCTGGTATTTGTGCCAGGCAGAGTTCTGACCTATATTAATAATTAAAATGCATTAAGTGGTATCAAACATAAAGAAAATATTCAATGGATGATGGAATCCTGTGGGATAATATACTCATATCCACATTTGCAGAGAAGAAAGCTAGAGTGCAGTGAGGTTAAGTAACTTAATCCATTTTATAATAAATCATGCAAGTAGGAAGTGAGAAAGCTATGAAGAAAATTCCTGAATCTGGTTCCTTGTAAACAGTTAGGCATCGCACTCCAATTTCTGATGTCTGGATAGAAGAAAAAAAGAGAGACCTTTTAACTATCTCAGATCTCAGAACTATCTATTAATGAATGCTAATCTTGGACATGCTACTGACCACTCACTGTATGCCTCAGAGTTCTACATATAAAAATTGAGCCTAATAAACACATATACTCCCATTGCAGAAGTCAGATGATGTGTATAAATAACTAGCCATAGAACTTGTAAAAAAAATGCTCAATAAGTATAAACTGACAAAGTGGCCAGGATACTGTGATTAGCCCCTTGTCTGAGGTGACTGATCTATGGTAGCCTATACATATGGTCTGTACAACCAAATACTGAAACAAAAAAGTATTTTTTAATAAAAGAAAAAATTTGTTTTAAACAAATAAAAAGCTTCTGTCTTTCCAAGCATCTGTATGTTTCACCATTACCTGTCTTTTCAAATGATGAGTGAAGGAACTTGGAACTTGGTTATTATACTGGTAATTACTTGCACACCCCCTTTTAAAGATTTTATTTTATTATTTATTCATGGGCATGTGTGCATACACACAGACACAAATGCATACACACACACACACACACACACACACACACACACACACACACACACACACAAGCCTGTCTGTGCTTGTGCCTGTGGAGACCAGAAGAACACATCACATTGGAACCCACGGAGCTGGAACTATAAGTAGCTATGATCTACCCAACCTGGGTGTTGTGAACTACACTAAGGTCTTCCGCAGGTTCAGCAACTACTAAGCTATCTCTCCAACTCTCCATCTGTCCACCTTTGTATTACTTGCAACCTCAATCAGTAGGTGCTAAATCTTAGTGGACATTACCATTTACAAGCCTGTTACCTTGGCTTCTCAAATGCCTAAACTAAATTCACAGTGCTTGAGTTAGCTTTTTCAGTTAATGGCATCCATGACACTCATGGTAATAGATTTGCATTACTGATTAAGCCTCCTCCAAGATAGGAATAGCCTAGATAGTGCTGTAGTCTCACCCCTAGTAAAAACTATGGAAATATTCATAGAGATAATGTAAAGAAGTCTATCAAAATTCTCATTTGTTCCATGAGGACAATTTTCACACCTTCTTTGAACTCTAAAATACAAAATTATGCCCCCAATAAGTTTTGTAGGTCTCTCTCACTTGTATCTTTCTCATCTCCCTTCGCCATGTTGAAGGTTTTATAATGAAACTACTGGGACACTAAATCACTTTCTATGTTGGCAACAACATATTTTTCTTGATCATTTCCCCCCATCCTTACCATATACCCCCAGATTTCCAGCTAAAGCTCACTATATATGCCAGTGCCCTATTAGTAACTAGTAACTATTTCTAGTCCCCTACTGTAACTATTACAGCCTTCTCTCAACTGTTCTTTCTTACTCACTCATATAATATTTGCCATTTCAGTGATTGACTAAAACTACCTTTTGTCTTTGAAGACCTCATCCCATGACAATTTTAACAATTTCTAACCACTCTTTCATTTATCACAGAAATTATTTCTTTGAATCAGCTCTGAAAGTTGGTTTATATGTCCACAAAACATATATTACATGGTATTGTCACCACAGTCCACTTTCCTGCTGGACCTTAGTCCTTTCATGACTAAGAATCCTTTCTTCTGCTTCTCAGAGAGCACAGCTACCCATAAGATGCATTTCAACATGGTTTCTGTGAGAAGCCATCAGCCTCCAGAATGGGGTGGGGCAGAGTCCCTTCCCTCCTAGTTTTTATCATACTTTCTCCAACAACCACTCTTCGTGCAGAAACAAGGTGGCCACAGGGATCAGACCAGTAGTCCTCAAGTTCAGTGAGGGCCCAAAGCAGCAGTCTCCTCCCCTTCATCATGAGCACCAGCTTGTCCTTGTAGTTGCAGCTGCAGCTAAGGATCCTCTTGAGTCTTGAGTCTGAGCCAAGTGCAGAGCCCAGCTGTTCACAGACCTCTTCAACAACAGAACCTTGGAAACAGCCAACAGGAATTTAGGTACTTTTAGAGTTAACTTTTCATTATTCCTTACCCTTCAGGCACTTAATTTCATGAGGGTAAACTGGGAGCTAGAGGTAGAGATTAGATAGTATATGGTTCCCAAATCTGACATTTCTGACATATTATCTAAACAAACCCCGAATCTTAACAATGGAGCAGGGCAATCATATTCTGTGTCTTGAGAATAAGATATATTAAAAAAAAATCAACCCCCTGTGCCCCCAACCATCTATTCTTTGTTAACCTCTATCCTCCTCTTCCCTCCCATTCCCTTTTCTTCCCTTCCCTTCCCTTCTTTTGTATTTTCGAGTGTTGCAATGAATCCCAGGGTCTAACACATGTCAGCAATCACTGTAGCAGTGAACTTTCTTAGTGCTAAGGAGCTCTGTTCTCTGTCAATACATCAGATACACAGTTCAGTTCTTAAGCTACTGAAACTTACCCAGCAGTTTATAAGAGTCATTGGCTGGCAAGCATAATGGGATGGGGTTAATAATAATAGAGTGTGTTCCGTAACATTTTTAAAATCATTTGTTTACCTGGAACTTTAAGAATTTTACTTTTTAAAAGTCCTGGTGGTGCAGGCCATTCTTTCATAGGCATGTTTCAAGTGTGTCATCTGTTGCTTCTCTCGTGTCACTACAAACTCATGATGGTAGAGAGATCTAGTTTTTACGTAGGTTAAATTTAACATGAAAATTTCTTCCCTAGTGTGCACTTCCGCAGGCTATTGTCTCAGTTCAGATTTCCATAAGAACTGATCTCAAATTTGTCAACGTTTCAATCAAGGTGCTCCTTAATTTTCATAGAAACACAGGAGAGAAAAGTAGGTCACTGACTTCAAAATCCAAGCTGTAGGCTATTCATATGGTCTGCTGTGCTAAATCACAATCTCTTTTCTTGTTTCAAGTTAAATGTTTGTAAGCAGCCACATGTCCGTCATTGTAATTGATACTACAGTTCTGCTACCCCGGGACTCTTCCAACCTCACCTATCTGCAATATGCATATTGCCTTTAGCTCACAGTATCTACTTCCTTTGTCCACATTCAATGCCCATGATGTAAGAGTCCTCGGTAATGAAACACTACAGAGACTGCAACAAATAGTAGTACCTAGGCTTTTCTTTTGCAATGTGGAATGAGCATATTCGTTGCTACGACATTATTGTATTTCTGAATAAAAAGTCCCTATTCCCACTGTCACCATATCAAATGAGCTTGTGTGGGATTGTATATGATCAGACTGTGGTTAATGCAGTCTTCGGCTGTGGCATTAGTTATGGCCTGCTCAGGACTGCTGATTTACCTGACTCAGTGTGTGATCAAGCATCTCCATTATTGGAATAAAATGAAAACTTTCAAGATCATGGTCATGCAATAGAGGAAACAATTTTACCTCAGCACTAATGCTCACAGAGTACATTAATCTACAGTAATTCTGTGATTGCATTTGGAAGCAATTCCTTCTATTCACTCAGAGATAACTGTTACAATACAATGGGCTGCCTCCTGTCTCTCCCCCCAACATACACACACAGTGAGCAAAATAGGTTGTTCACTGCAAAGAAAGGAGCAATAGCAGGCTGTAGGATTTGTTTCTATGTGAATTAACAAATGCATGAGGCCTGTCAGGAGGCCTGGCTATCCCAATGAGTCTGAACCAAAACATTGATGTGGGGTAGAGGATGCTCCAGAAAAATTTGCTGGGGAGATTAATATTTCACTCAGATTTTAGTGAGAAATCTCATAAAAGACTCATGGTAAGCCTGCTCAGAAACAGAGCTACTTGCATGGGTGCAGAACCACCCTACAAAAAGAGCTACTTGTTAGGCAAAGTTTACAGTTCCTCTTTATTTCTGTAAGGATCAGACTCCCAGACCATGACTCTGCGTTCTTCTGTTTTGGGGGCTTTGTGTTCACAATTGTCACCTAAAGATTATGTATGTCTATGGGGCACAGTCTGACTCTAAAACATTGCCATTTTGTGCCATTAGTTTGCATACTATTTCTGGATTTAAGTCAATCTTTCTAGACAGAAGAAAACTGTCTCGGCGAACATGACCCACACACACCCATTGCCACATCTTATTCTCAAATTCTTTCCTTCCTTCCTTCCTTCCTTCCTTCCTTCCTTCCTTCCTTCCTTCCTTCCTCCCTCCCTCCCTCCCTTCCTTCCTCCCTTCCTTCCTTCTCTCCTTCCTTCTGCCTCTCTCTCTCTCTCTCTCTCTCTCTCTCTCTCTCCCTCCCTCCCTCTCTCTCTCTCTCTCTCTCTCTCTCTCTCTCTCTCTCTCTCTCTCTCTCTCACTCCCTCTCTCTCTCTTTTCTCTTACTGCCAGGTGGTGGTGGCACACACCTTTAATCCCAGCACTTTGGAGGCAGAAGATCTCTGTGAGTTTCAAGCCAGCCTGATCTACAAAGTTTGTTCCAGGACAGCCATGACTGTTACACAGAGGATCCCTGTCTCAAAAAACAAAAATAAATAAATAAATAAATATGAAGAAACTCTGTCTCAAAAAAGTTAACTCCTATCTAGTATTATTACAAAATTCATTTGTGACTTTAAAAAATAATGCTATATAAAGAGCACAAACCAAATTCTCCCTAGTCAGCCAGAATGAGAAAAGAATTTAAGAGCTACCAATGGATATGATTGTGTATATTCTTTTAATAAATTTTAACTTTTTGTTTATCATCATACTTTTCTAATTTGCTGCTTTTTTTTTTTGCCAACAATCTCATGAAATGGCTTCTTGTATAACTCCAGATTTTGGCTCAATCTAACTTTTCTCCTAATAAAGCAGATCAAGTCAAAGTGACAGATTATTTGCTTTTGGCAGCATTGGCCTCTTAGTTAAGCCCCTTATTATGCTGAATCTCAGAATGTGATTTTTGTTACATGCTAAAGACTTTTATGCAAACAAACAAAAATAAACCCAAATGGGGTAAAGCCTCGACTTGAGAACCCAATAGTGACCTTGGAATGCAGATATGAGTCTGGTATCCAAGGCCAAAGGAATGCAAAGAATGAAAATCCCAGGCTCATTACCCCACGCAGTTTTGCTTGATTTGATTAAAACACTTGTTGTGTGATTTATAGATTTCAAAATAGTTGTAAGTTTAAGTGCAGCTGAATCCCTTTCTAAATCAGGGAAATGAGGTCACTGTGTTTACTCAGAAGTGATAGCAGAAGACAAAAGCCCTTCCCCAAACCCATGGCCTCCACCTTAGCCTTTCTGATCCCTGGACATCTCTGGGCACATGAAGCAGCTTGTGACACCATCATATCTCCGCAATAGAAAGGGAGGTGATTTTGCATAGGGCTGCCATAAGAAAGGTGGAATTGTTTACTAGGGATCATTTCCTTCCTGTCTGCGCAAGCATTTCAAATCACTCAATTTCTCTGCAAAGCTTTCAATCAAGTACCGAATGGCTTCCAGACGCCTGTGCACCTGAGCTATGATGTGTCTATGCAAAGGAAGAACGAAGTGGTCAGACTTGGCATGTTTCCCCGCATATACTTTCTTCTGCTGTACACGAGTAAAGTTCCCTGTCTTCTGCTGGGAGATGCTACATCTGTCTTTATATGTCATTTTATTTTCTACTTAACACTCAGGAGAGGCAGAGAAGAGTCACTGAAGAACAGACCAAATACACCACTGTGTTCTAGTGCCGCCTAAGAGCAAATGGAATAGTGTGGCATTTTCTACATTCAGGTCTGTGTTCTTCCAAACTGCTCAGTTCTTCCCTTTGAACATTCCTATACAAGAGAATACACACACGCTGAATATGAGCCTCCCTTCAGGAATGTCATTACAGCATAGGCTTTGATCTCTGCCTCCCTCATTCCACTCAACATAACCGTTTAGTTAGGAAAGTTGATGATTTTAACTATAGGCTTGAATACGTGGGGAGACACGTTCAGAGAATTCTTTGGGGGTTTGTGGCTTCCCAGCTTGAGCTAATGACAGGATTCCCTCCCTCCCTTCAGCATCAGAAGACTTGTTGATCAATGCTTACCTCCTGGATGAAATAGCACCTTTGCAAACTTCGTTGGTTCATGTGCTGAACCCTGAACTTGTGCTCACACATTCTTAGCAGCATTGATTTCACTCCTGGGAAACTGTATATTGTAAAAGATATGTCACTGATGTGAAAACTCTAAGCACTGAACAATATAGAAAAGGAAAGTTATTTTTCTGCCTTTACAAATATCACTTCATTACATATATTGGGTAAATATGATGGGCAAACAATCTAGAATAATATAGAGATGTTTGTAAGGGGTTTCACACGGTGCCCTGTGGTATGTGAAAGTGAGGCGCTCCCACAGGCTCTCTTCAGCTGGTGGCACTGTTTGGGAAGGTTGTGGGAGCATTATTAGGCAGAGCCTCATTGGAGGAAGTAGGTCACTGAGGGTGGACCTTGCAGTTTCAAAGTCCCACCTTCCTTCCAGTGACTGACATCTCACTCCTCCAGCCATGCCGTCTTCATTTTGAGCTCTCAAGCTGTCAGCCAAAGGGAAACTTTCCTCTCTTGAGTGATCTCTTGTCAAGTTCGCTGGTACAACACGATTCTTCCATCCTTCTTTCCACCCGCATGCAAAGCAGACATGGAAGGTGTGTACCTCCTGTTTTCATCTGTACTTTCTTAATTCAAGTTAGGAAATAGATGAAACCCGAGAGCTTTTGAGATGCAAAGGTATGGGGAGAGTTATTTTAGATAGCGTTGAAAGTATCTACAATGACAAGGCTATTTTCTATGGCAATTGTATACTTGAAACAAGTTCTAAATTAAAAACCGTTTTCTTGGGATGAGTTTCCCTTCTGTGTGCTCTGGAAGTTTTGAGTCTTTCTGTATTGGGGTTGGGGAAAGATGATAAAAGAACCAGATCTTTAGTTCTCAGTGAACAGGAACATTCTAGCTTGCTAATGATTTGGTGAGTTAGGCATTCATGTGCTGGTTCTCATTTAAGGAGGTGAATGAGCTGTCTACCAGCATGCCAAGCTCAGTGTGTGACCCACTCAAGATAGGCTTCTCTTTGACATACATGATCTTGTGAAACACTGCTCACACATAAAAAGGCAGTGAAGGGCAATGCTCAACCAGAGCACATTGCTTTCACAGTAATTTCCAGAAGGAGCATGATTTTTCTTCTCTCATAATACAACATTTAATTTGTATTAATTGTCAAGTAGGGTGTGTTCTGGTTTTGTGGGGTCTAAAACTATGGTGTTGGTAGGAATCTTTTTGGGAAAAATTTATAAATCAGTGACTAATACTAATTTTATTCTGCATGAGAAACATATTATAAATTTTAGAGCTGTCAAACATGTTTTCAGAATTAATACCTGTATATTAGTACCTTATTCCTTTCTGAAATTGAATAATATCCCATTATATGGGCAAAGTACATATTTATGTATTCACTTATCAATCAGCTCAAGGCTAATATTTGTGTTGAACAAAATTTGTTTTGATACCATGTATAATGCTGTTATGATATGTGTGCCTAAGTTTTCACATGTACATACATGTTTGTTTTTCAAGACAGGGTTTCTTTGTGTATTTTTGTCTGTTCTGAAACTCATTCTGTAGATCAGGCTGACCTCAAACACAGAGATCCACTAGCCTTTGCCTCCTGAGTGCACCACCACTGGCCAGCCATTTTTATTTCTTTTGACTATATACATAGACAAGGGGTTGCTGAGTAGTAATTGGTCAACTCTGCTTAGCTTTTGAAGGAATTGCTGGCAGTATTCCCAAGAAGGTTTGATTATGCTTCAGCCAAACTTGCTTTCTGTCTGTTGTGTAGCTGTTTTCCCCAAAAGGAAACACTCCCTCCCAGAGGAAAGTTTGATGCTTACATGCCTCAGAAAGCTCATGAAATTTACAAGACTTGGGAAGTTAACCAAAGTTATGAATCTCATGAGGCCCCCTCTGTAAGGAAATCAGTCAACAGTTGTTGGTGGGGAGGGGATTGTCTTCAGGGAAGCTGCCTGCACATTGAGCAAGGAGATTCATGGATGCAGCTTCATGACTCATCATCCATGCTGGAATCAACCTCCTTCATGTTCTTGCAAACTCATTGGTTTCCCACTCTGGAGTTGAATAAAATCAATCCCTTGGTCTGTTGCTGATGTTCTAGGTGGAGGCAATGGATGTTTTTTTTTTTTCTTTACTTCTTCCCAGGAAGTCATAAAACACTGGAATTTAATCCTAACCCAGGTCCCAGTGGATAAGGAATGATATACATTTATGGTATGGTCTTTCATTTCCCAAGATATTGTACATATAGTACAGTTTTAGAACATTTGTATACATATTTAGGGACCAATAACCATTTAAATACCTTGGGAAATTAGCATGATTGTTTTTATGACTATTTTTGATTTGTAATAATCAATTTTTTATATACTATGTATATGACTTTCTTATCAGATATGTGGTTGGCAAATATTTCTCATCTATGTACTGCTTGCTATTCTTTGAAGTAGTAAAGTCTCACATAAGTTGACATACCTATTGTTCCTCAATATTTCACTCTTTTTCATGTTAAATTTCATTTTTGGTATGTTCATTGCTTGAATATAGAATTTAACATATAAAAATGTGTGCCTCTCAACAATATGGGATTTTTAGAATATGTGTAGAAATATACTGTAGAAATTTCTAATAATTTCCATTGTACAAATTCATGTTATTTCCAAATAGAGATAATTTTCTTCTTCTGTTTTAACATTATTTCCTTCCATTTCTCTTATTTAATTTACTCACTCTATTGAGAAATCCCACTGTGGCATGACATACCTCTATATACCCAAGTGGAATCAGTAGTAGTATTCCGTTAAGATATTTTTTGTCTGGTTATGTAATGTTTGGATCTGTAACTTCCCTTTACCCACATATTCCCATTGCTTTGATGTCAGGCTAAGTGGCCTCACAAGATGAAGTGGGCAAAATTCTCTCATTTTCTCATTTTGGTTTGTGAAGAACTGATCTTAATTCTTCTTCAAATACTTGTGAGACTTCTATAGCAGAGCTATGTGTTTGTAAGCTTTTCTGTGTGGTACGGTTTTGATTATTAATACTTTTGGTTGTTGTAGTCTGTAAAATATTATTTCCTCTTGAGTCAGTTCTGGTAATTTCTGTCTAAGAATTCTCTCCGATTAATCTGAGTCACTGTCTTATTATTCTCTACAGAGAAAAATATATCAGCCTGGTCACTATAACTCTCCAGAGCTTATGGCTTTATATTTAAGGCGACATCTATTTGGCTCCGTGGTGCCAAGAGGCTGACCACAACTGGATGGCTTCTCCATCATAGCCAGAAGGGGAAGTGGAGAGTGCAAGAAATCATCAGAGGCTGTAGACTGTGGGAAAATTCTGTGCCAGACTCAAACGAATTGCATTTCCTAGCTCTTTGCTACAAGAATACTTTCTGAGAAAGTTCAATATTACAAAACATGCCAAGCAAAGAACTGCTATAAGCTTTGTGTTCTTTTGAAATT
The DNA here is from genome assembly GCA_030556225.1 of Cricetiscus sungorus. Classification (NCBI taxonomy): domain Eukaryota; kingdom Metazoa; phylum Chordata; class Mammalia; order Rodentia; family Cricetidae; genus Cricetiscus; species Cricetiscus sungorus. The sequence goes on from JANBXA010000114.1 coordinate 22,087,836, forward strand.
TGTACATTTACCAGAATGCTATTTTCCAATATTTTAACACAATTTTTAAATATTCTTAATATAATAATGTTGGTGTAATAGCTTTTCAAGCTTAAATTTTATTCCATTTAGTATTGCTTTTTAAATTTCTTAACTATTTTCTTATACTACTAGTGTTTTGTGTGTAAGGATATTTGCTTAATAAGGGCTATTTATGAAATTTGTAACACCTTATAATTTTAAGTTATCTAAATATTTATATTAAAGAATGAAATTTTTACATATTTTCTTTTAATTTTTTTTTAGAAACAGGGTTTTTCTATGTAGCTTTTGTAGACCAGGCTTGCCTGGAAATCACAGAAATCTGCCTGCCTTTGGTTCCTGTGTATTGGAATTAAAGGCATATGTCACTGTTGCATTGCTTATATTTTAACTTTTGAGACCTCTGCAAACAAAACAAAATAAAACAAAACAAAAAATCAGGAGGTGGTGGCACAGACCTTTAATCCCAACACTAAGTAGGCAGAGGCAGGCAGATCTCTGTGAGTTAGAGGCCAGCCTGGTCTACAAAGATACACTGAGAAACCCTGTTTCTCCCCCCCCCAAAGAAACATAATGAAAACAACATAATAAGTCATAGCTATTTGGCTTTAAGAAGTTTTCTTTGCATTATTAACTCTCCAGCTCTGTGTCTTTCAGATTTTAGCTTTTATTGAACTGTAAGAAAAAAATTTTCTTGATATTATAATTACATTATTTCTCCTTCTTATTTCCTCTATTAAAGGCTTGTAGGCTTTGAACAGTTTGTGAGGGTGAACAGGCTGTATTCTTAGTAACAAAGACATTTTGTCATCCTCTGTGTAGACCTACACAGTTCTCTTTTAATATGTGTATATATTATATATATATACAAATTATATATATATAATTTTTTTTTATTTTACACATTGATCCCTGATGGGAGATGTCATTCTGTAAGTATGTTTCTCTTATTGGTTAATGAATAAAGCACTGTTGGCCAATAGGAAAGCAAGATAGGTGGGACTAGGCGATCAGGAGGAAAGAGGAAGTAGTAAGGAGGAGTCAGCATGGAGGATGGAGAGAGCAGAACATCGGCCCCCTCTCTCCAGTAAGATAAGACCACGTGGAAATACTTAAATTAATAGAAATGGGTTAATATTTAAGACAGCATTAGTCAATAAGAAATGCTAGTAACAGGCTAACAGCTTTATATCAAATAGAGAGTCTCTGTATTATTTAGGGCTGGTGTGTCTGGGGGGGGCCCAGGCTGGTGGGAAACAACTCATAACAGAACCCATTTCTGTTTCCCCCCTCCCATTCTCCTTGACTCCCCTCCTATCCCCCCCCTCCATAGGGAGGGTGATGCCTTCCCAGAGGGATCAACAAAATCTGTCAAGTCATTTGGAGTAGGGACTAGGCCCTCCCTCCTGCCTCTAGGTTAAGTGAGTTTCCCTCTATGGGGAATGGTCTCCCAAAGTCTTTTTCTGCACCAGGGATACATCCTGGTTCCACTGTCAGAGGTCCCTTAGACTGCCCAGGCCTTCTAACTGAGACCCATGTTCAGGGGGTCTGAGTCAGTCCAATGCTGGTTTCCAAGCTATCAGTCTGGGGTCCATGAGCTCCCCCTTGCTTTTAAAGAACGTCATTTGTATTTATTTTCATGCTCTTCCAAGTGAGCTCACAAATGTTCTTCCGGCTTTGGTAACCATGTGGACAATGTATTGTTATTATTTCCAGTTGGATATTTTCAGGTCCATTTTAGGAATTGTCTTTCTTTGCGTGGGTGTGCATTCATGTGTGTGCTTCATGTGTGTGTGGACACCTGCACATGTGGATGCCCCTATATGTGGGAGTTAGAGGCCCCTTTACTTTCTGAACCTGGAGCTCAGCAAGCTTGGTCAGCTAGCAACCTCTGCAGATGTCCCAGCCTCTGGTCCCTCCCTCAGTGCTAGGATTATGTAAACGCATCACTTTTTACATGGGTGCTGGGGTTTGAGCTTAGGTCAGACACTTCACTAACTAGGACTTTAACAACCGAGCCATCTTCCCAGACAAAGTTATTTTTTTCTTAACGTTTCTGAATCTGGCACATGGATACAGATAGAAGCTTAAAATACAGAAAGCAGAAGTTGGCATTCAACTCTGAGGTCTCTCTGATGAAGCATCCTTGTGCTGCACCAGCCTTTGGTTTTTATCAGCTATCACCCCGCTTCTCTTCCTTTGAAATGTCTCCTCTAGGAAGCTCCTCCACACTGTGACTCAGGGCTGGGCCTTAGACACCCTAAAGAAATAAAACACAGAAGCCTTTAACTTAACGTGCACATCACTTCAGAGTCTTTGTTTCACTCTTGTTTTCTTTGATTTTACTGTGAAGTCTCCACAGTAAATACTCTGTTTTCCAGCGTCTACCGGAGTGCCTGGAACATAGCAGACACTCCATTAATGTTTGCTATACATGCTGGACCAAACTAGTATACACCCAGAATGTATGATTTTAAAATAACTTACCGATTTTAAAAATATTACCTTTCTTCATATCAGAAAAGGAACATTTTGAACAGATTTAAAATTTCACTGTTTTCAGATACCATTATAACATTTACTTATGACTCTAAAGTGTAGAAATGTTTTCTTCAATGAGGACACCACTCCACTCTCCGTAATGGGATGCCCTGTGAGTCACCCGCTGTAACCTACAATCCAACAAGAGTGAGCAGTGAGCAGGGACAAACACAAGAGCCAGGTTTACACTCAGAGAAGTTAAAGGAATCTGTATTCAGTCAACAAGCCCACAGTAATTCCAGATACCGTCTGGCAACAAATTTAGGATTTCCAGAGCTGAAATGTTGATTAGCATGGCTATAAATATTACCTTGACGAAAGACAGCCCTGTCTCTGGCTCTCACCGTTTTCCTGTGATAAGAACATTACCATTGTGTATATTTCCTTAGGAACCCATGAGATATAACCTTTCTGGAAATATCCAGAGAGCAGTAGCAATTTAGCATGAAAAGAGTTACCCAGGTTTCATGTAGAAAGCATGGATGGGACAGAGAGAGCGAGAGAGAGAGAGAGAGAGAGAGAGAGAGAGAGAGAGAGAGAGAGAGAGAGAGAGAGAGATAAAAAGAGTGAAAATTTTATTCAAATCTCAGGAGTAATCCAACAGCTTTGTGTGAGAGAGAAAGAACCCCTTTTCATGTCAACGAGTTCTGAATTCTCGAGTTTGGGCACAGAGCCCATCCTGTGATATGTTAACTAAAAGAAAAAATGTCTTTTCAGGCATCTGCCTTCCTTTCTCTCCATTTCCATAGCAAGCTGTTTCAAGGTGCTTCATGAAAAGCTTCTCAAGCCAACGTGCTCTAAAAGCCACAAGTTTGATGACTGATGAAAGAGTCCCTGGGAGTTTTTGCATCTCGTCTTCAGCAAAGATCTTGAAAAGCCAACTGACTGGGAAAGAGCACAATTCATCCTCTGCAGACGCTGTTGAGCATGTCACTGTCACCTACTGCATTTACAGGGTTGCCTATTCACCAGCCCCCTTCAAGCTGCACGAACTGTTTTCAGGAGGCAGAGAAAAACTGAGTCATGAGAAATCTCATACTGAACCTTCTTTCATTTATGGAAATTGTGAGTTTAAATGTTACAAATAGTCACACTTCTACTCACATTATGTGAAAACACATACAGTAAGTCCTTGACGATACAGAACTCCCTGGAAATGAGTTATTTTGAACAGCTGAATATTCCAGATGGCTTTCGGCTGTTTAACCCAATAAATCCCAGCTATTTAAAATGTAGCAGATATCTCAGAGAAACACTCCACTTTGGTCTGTCTGAAAACTTTTAGGGTACAGATCATACTTAGAGATCAGTCAAATTTATAAAAGTTTTTCTGTAAGTATTCAATCTTCAAAGTATTTAGTGTAGTGCTGTGTGCAGACAACCTCAATTAGCAATAGATATGTGATTTCATCTCTCTGTCTATGTTTATTGTTCCTAAATAATCCTAGGTTCTTCAATAACACTGTGTTAGAGATAATGGGCTATCCTTGGATCGCTTGACTGAGGACTACATCAAAACAAAAAAAGTAAAAGTAAGTATTGTGACTGGATGTGCACAAGACATGTTACTGTACAACAGTCTGTGCAATTTAGCACATGCAAAAGAATTATGAAATAATATCCAGGGACTCTGATACTATATTAGACACATAACATATTGCCTCCTTAATCCATAAACATGTGTACAGAACTTTTCATGTGCTTGAATATCTGTTTCTTCCTTTGTGATTATTACAAATCTCCAGACTTCTTTCTGTTGTTTCTTGAATGGTGTCCTGTGCCTATGAGAGTGATTAACATATAGTAGATATAAAAGTGTGTTTTAAAGTGAAGTATCTCTGGGGCTCTACAGGTGTGCATCACGCTTCTACACTTTTTTTTTTTTTTTTTTTGCACTACTTGCTTTTTTCACTGGAAAGGAAAAAGGGGCAGCCTATGGTTTCCACTGCTGGTAGCCACCTATGTTCACAGACAAGAAGAACGTAACATTGCTAGTCTTGTCTCTTCTCTCCTCTCCTCTCCTCTCCTCTCCTCTCCTCTCCTCTCCTCTCCTCTCCTCTCCTCTCCTCTCCTCTCTTCTCCACTTCTCTTCTTTCCTGACATTTCTTCCCCTTTCTGCCACACTTGCTATATAGACCAGTCTAGCCTTGAACTCATAGTCTTTCAGCCTCAGCTTCATGAGAAAACAGGAATGTGCCACCAGACCTGATACCTTTCTTGTCACCTCATCTGCTTCTTCCTGACTCTCACTCTCCATCATTGTCCTTTGTTTGTGTATTTTTGCATGGTCTGAATAAACATGCCACTCATATATTTGACGGCTTGGCCATCAAGGAATGGTGCTACTTGATAGGGATTAGGAGGTATAATCTTGTTGAAGTAGATGTGGCATTGTTGGATGAAGTGTGTCACTGGGTGTGGGCTTTGGGGTTTCCAATTCTCAAGCCAGGACAAGCGTGTCTCTCTGCTTGCTGATCCAGATGTGAACTCCCAGCTACCTCTCTGGCACCATGTCTGCCTATGTGCCACCATCCTCCATGCCTTGCCGATAATGGACTAAAACTCTACAACTAAGCCAGCCCCAATGCAATGTTTTCCTTTATAAGAGTTGCAGTGGTCATGGTATGTCTTCACAACAATAGGACACTAAGACAGCTCCTAAGAAGCTACTACTGGGGTAAATTAGATTACCATTTTAACACAGGAGATATATAACTTTCTTCTGTGGCACAGCTAACAAACACACCACTAGTGTGATTATTTCCTCCAGAGATAATTTCAATATTGTGGTTGGAAACAAATCGTTGGAGTGAAAAAAGTAGGATTGAAGGCTGGCTACCATTTCTGTTTGTGCTTATGCCTTAGAAATTTTGTATAGCTTTCTTATTCTAATAAAGAAACTCATGAAGCCCTTCTGTCTGCCAACAGAAAAGAGGTGATTTTCATGTAGTGACAGTGGCCAATGTTATTAAGGAGTGCCCTTTTGAAGCATGTTGAGAAAAATGTAAGAGAGTATTATACAGCCAGTGAAAATGCTACAGCATGTTCTTCACACATCGCCCACCATCTGAACTGAAATACCAGAGCTTTCCCACTCTTAGTTGAGTTTGTTCAATTGTTTTGATTAACAATTGTATTTATTAACAATGAGATTTTATTTTCATACGTCCATGCATAAAATTGTCTAGAATCTTGAGGAATCTAATTCCTAAAGTGCCATCATTTTAATTAATACACACCAGTAATAACATACTTTTGAGTTTTATTTATTTTATAAATCAATTCTCTTAATTTCTTAACATTATAATTTCAGGTAAAGAGAGCAAAAGGAAGAAACTTTTTCCTAATAACCACAAATACTCCCTTTTGTTAAATATTTTCTTTGGGTAGTACTTGTAAAAATGCATATAGAGTTAAGGGTATAATAGGTCTAAGGGAGGATCCCTTAAATATCTATAAATGTTCTTCTAAGCATCAAGCATCACAAATAAAGCATTACAAACTTCTATATATATCTTAATTATGGTCATGTAGGATTGGTGTAAAACAGAAAACCATTTAAAAAATACTCTCTCAGAAAAGAGTCCTTCATAGTCTTTGGATTGTGGATTGTGGATGCATCTAAAGCCCTAAAGAAGCATGTGAAGCCAGCCTTGATGTATTTTTGTTGGAATGCTATAAGATTCTGTCCTGGAGCCTATGTTTTGTTCTACCCTATAGCTCATAAACCTATCAATCTTCTCAATCTATCTTAGAAAATAATTCACACACACAAAATAAGTACAGAAAAATGTTTGCTTTCACTTCTATGGAAATGCAAATTAAAAATCACAATGAGACACTGTTACACACTCACTCTGGATAGCTCAAATCACAAAGGTTAACAAGACAAAAAGGTAAGAACATTGTGAAGCTACCAATCATAACTCTTATATACAACTGAAGAATAATTTGGCAGTCCCTTACAAAGTAAAAAAAATATAGACTCTGTGTCTTGGTGACCATATGACATCATGTTTTGCTGGAGTTTTTCTTTCCCTTCAGGTCCCAACACCGTTCTCAGCCCAAAATAAGCATGCAAATGCTATATTAATTGTAAAACTGTTGGCTGATGAGTAGGACTTCTTATTGGCTAACTCTATCTTAGCTACTAATCCATTTCTATAAATCTATGTATTTTTACCTGGCCTTATCTTATCAGAGAATGCCTGGTATGTCCCATCTTCCTTGTCTCTACACAGCATCTCTTCACGGTCTCTCTCTGTTTACCTTTTCCAGAATTCTCCTCATCTTCAAGTTCTGCCTATTGTTCTGCCTCTATTGGCCAAACAGTGTTTTAATCATCAACCAATAAGAGAAACACATACACAAAAGGACATCTCCCATCAGTCATGCTTATACAAGACACAAGAAGGTGCATGTGCATGCATTGTTGATTTGATTCTATCAGCTTTGTCCGTAGACGTCTAAATTGGAAACTACCAAAATGTCCATTTGTGAATGAAATAAAGTATACCTACCTACTGATATATGAAACAAGAAGCATGGGTCTTAGAAACCTAATGTCAAATAGGAAATGTCTCAGACAAAAGTTAAAGAATGTGAAATTATCTCACATTACATAAAAGTTACCAAAAGAAATGCAAGGGTCTAGAGAAATAGCTCATCTATTAACAGCACATACTGCTCTTACATTCATCTGAGTTTGGTTCCCAGTACCCACATGTGGTAGCTCATAACTTCCCGTAACTCTAGTTCCAAAAAGACCTGCACCACACATACATACACATACTCATACTCAGACACACATGCATTCCCAGATTTTAAAATGTTAGAAAAAAAAATACATACCTACATTCTGCCTTCCAGAGGCCATGAGTTTTAGAGAGCAAGGAAAGGATGGTATATGGCTTGGGTTGGAGGTAATAAAGAAAGGAGGAAGATGATGTAATAATATTTTAATGTCAAAAATTTTAAAATATTTTCAATTATCTTCCCTCAGAAAATGGGAAGCATGAGTATTAATAGGCATGTAGATTTGACCCACATAATCAGTAAAATCAATGCATTAATGTTGTTACAATATATTTTTTAATTTGTAAATTGTTTTTAAGCAAAAAAATGTGAAAGTACAGTTCTAGAAGAATAAAGTCATTTTTGGTTTGCTATTAAGAAAATAAAAACATTTTAAAGCTAAATATAAATTTATAAGTAAATATACATTTTTATTTAGTACAGAGCTTATAATCCTGACAGGTCTCGCTAATATTTTTTTTTTACACTTTCTCCAGATTGCACACAAACTAAATGATTATACCTTACTGTTATACCTTACTAATATTCCAAAACTAAAGTGATTTATCATTTGGGAGAGCTACATTTTATATAAAAAATTTTATTAAGCCAGATGAAATAGACATTATATTTTGTTTACAGGGAAGTTCTATTAATTCAAATTATCTTTTCTCACCCTACTACATTAATAAAATGTGCCCGACCATCATCACACTCTGACAGGCTGGAGTTGTTATGAAAATATGGTTGCTAAGAGACATTCATTATTTCATCATCATGCACTGATCTATTAATTAGTATGAAAAACTCAAGCTAATTCTCAGTCATATTTATACACATTTTTTAGTGTACGATTCCCTTATCTCCAAGTGACATTTCTTTCTGTATCACTCACCTTCTACTCCATAAAATATTAAACAAGAGATTATCATTATCACATCAGTTTACACATTACAGCAGCTAGCTGTTCTTCTTAACCTTTTCTCATTCTTTCAATCATGGTGAAAGTTCCTAGACCAAACATCCATGTACAGACTCATTTTTTTTATTAGTCTTCTAAATTTATTTTTTAAGAAAACTGGTATCTAGGAAAATGTATGTATAGAATTACTATCTTCATCCTTTTTTAAAGGATGTTCTGAAGGGAATCCGGAAGCTTAAACAAAAATCCTCAAAAGCCATGCCAGTATCTTTAACTATTTGTAATGATTCCCTGATTGGTAGTTTATACATCAGGGTTGTATTCATCAAAGATGTCTGCTGTGGATGGAGTCCTATAAATTAATTTCTACAGATTCTGTAGATGTTGTTTTGAGATGTTTAGTTTATAATAATAAGGATCTGTTTTTCATACATAAATTTTTAATTGATTTTGTTATACTTTCCCAGTTCAATTTTGTGCAAATAGGAGCTGGAGAGGTTTAAGAGAATTTACTAATCTTGTAAAGGTCCCGTGTAGAATTCTCAGTACCCATGTTACCACCTGCAACTCCATTCCAGCTGATCTAACACCCTCTTCTTGGCTTCTATAGGCTCCGGCATGCACATGGTATACAAATACATATAGACCCATATACATAGAAATAAATAAATATATAAAAAATTTAATGCCTGCTCATTTCAGTTTATTTCCCCAAACAAAAATAGGTTACATCTTCTTCTTTCAAAAAGTGAGTGCAATGTATCCTGAAAATTGGTGACAAAATATTTACTCCATTAAAAAGTGCATGAATGTAGAAATATCTGTGGGACTCTATATTTTTGGTATTTTCTGAAAATCACCCAATAAGTGAAAAGTACTGTTAATAACATACAAGAAACAGAACAATGTCTGCAATAAGTTATTTGCAAAGTATCTTGTACAAGCAAGAGTGAATTAAGACTTCCTATTGTTTAGAATTCTTTTAAAGGTGCTATCATCCTTCAAATTTAATGGTTAGTATTTTCTTTTGAAGTTTATTACTATTAACGCAGTAAAATAAAAAAAAAAACATTTAGGGAAAGGAAGACACGGAATTCAGGGAGTGGATATTGCGAACTCTTAAAAATGTTTTTACTAAGTTCAACATATCTTTTTATTTATGTATAAATAAGTCCAAGGCTATTGTATCAAAACCCAAATTATACAGATGTAATCTTTCCTGAAATTTGCCTGTTCCAAAGACTGTCTACAGCTGTTTCTAATTCACTGAAGTACATGTGTGGTCTTCACTGCAGGACAGAGAAAAATCTCTCTTTTAAAACTACCATGTGTTGCTTGGCAAGTCCTACAATTGAAATAAGCACAACCTCACATGAGAACATTTTCCTTTATCAATCTGGCATTCTCTCAACTAGGTGAAACATGCCCTCTAATGAACAATGAATATATAAGATATATTTGATGCTTTGCAGGTCTCCTATGTTATTCATGTGAGTTTTGAAAGTAACACAACCAAATTTTTTAAATGTTAAAAAACAAAATTAAGAGCTGGAAGCAGTAGAGTGCATGAATGACATAAGTTCAAAATAATGATCTATATATAAACAAACAAACAAACAAACAAACAAACAAATAAATAAATAAAGGCAGCAATAAGAACTCACCTTCTACTTCTGTGGGCAACCAAGGGTAGTAACAATAGTCTGCAATATTTAGGAAATCTCTAATAAGAGCCAATTCCAAGGTGTATTTTCATGCTTGGCTTTGCGATATTCATTAGCTCATTTTGACTGTTTGAGGAAGCACTGTTAGCCTCAATTAAAGAAAAACAACTGTGTGTGTGTGTGTGTGTGTGTGTGTGTGTGTGTGTGTGTGTACAGGACTTATGGGTATTAATGTCAGAAACTATACACATAACGTCTCAATAACATGACTGCCTAACATGAGCTGAACAAGAGGAAATTGACATGCAAAAGTTGATGAGGAAAAGACCAAGAGGCTACAACCCCATACAAAGAACTTTAAGCACCTAAAAAAAGGTTGAGAGTGGGAGAAATAGTTTTCCTGAAAGGACCATACCAATCGTTTATTCAATACCAAATATTCAGCCCCCAAAATCATAAATGCAAGTTATACAGACTGAACAGGATATATATGTATGCATGCATGTACCAATTAAGACAAAGAGAGGCCACAGATTTGAAAGAGAACAAGGAGGGTGTAGAAGACTCTTTGGAAGGAGGAAAGAGAAGGGGAAATGTATGCAATTATATTGTAATCTCGAATACACAAAAGAAATAATTTTTACAATGTCAGTCAAGGTAGAGTAATGATTTCTATCTTTGTGCTAAGAGGCAAAGCCAAGAGGATCTCTGGCTCTCGACAGCCAGCCAGCTGACCCAGCTTGGAAACTCCAGGCCAGTGAAAACATCTGTTTAGAACAAGAATATGGGTGGCAATGAGGAACAACCTCTCAGATTGCCTTGTGACCTGTGCATATTCTCTTGAGTGCATGAGTACCCATATAAATGGACACACAGAGAGACAGACACTCTCTCTCTCTCTCTCTCTCTCTCTCTCTCTCTCTCTCTCTCTCTCTCTCTCACACACACACACACACACACACACACACACACACACACACACACACACACCAAAGAAAGTTAAAATAAAGATCAGTGCCTTTGATGGGCTAATGATATTCAGAATTTTGTTTTTTGGTTGTAAGTATTGTCCTTGTTTATCACTCATCATTTTTGAATTTTCCTTAGCAAATGATTGCCACACTTCTTACTGGCCCAGTTTCCCTTCAACTTTTGTCGGGGTGAATATATTTCTAGTGTGCCCAGGAAGACACTATGGAGATTCTTTTCAGTTAGAAGAAGAAAGTCAATCGGCAGTTGATGAGACTCATCTACGATTTTTGCATACCAAAGTATGCCTAAGTATTTTCAAATGTTAGAAAAATGAGCAAGATTAGTATCAAGCAAAAATCACTGCAGCAAGTATTACACAGACATGTCTTCTTTGTTTGCTAAAAGGCTTTGGTCTTCTCCATCTTTTATGTTAGGAAATATTTTTATTAGTTTACATATTAGCGTCTTCTTTTGCTTAGTTTTATAAAATTAACTTTTACCGTGTTTGTTGCCTTTGGAGAAAATTAGAAATTATTTTGTTGTCATAGTACAATAATTCTAAATTACCAGGACACAATTATATATAAAACTTGTCAAATGTTTATTGACAGACAACTAGCTATAATAGACAATAGTCATAGGCTGCACACTTTACTTAGGCATCATGATTGAAATGGCGTAAATCCAATCTGGAGGTAAATGAATGCAGTCAACCTTACTTCCACAAGTTTCTTTGGACTTAGTAGGTTTGCCAAAATCACAATAGGAATAAATTATATCCGTTATATTGCAGTCTATGAGAACATATTTCTGCACTGCCTTAACCAGATATACTAAAGTATATTGAACCTCCCAGTAGCTGAAGCCTTAAATCCCAGCATTTGAGGGTCAGAGGCACAGAAATCAGGTGTTCAAGGCCTGACTGGACTATGTAACATCTTGTCTCATAAAAAATCCAACTAAATAAGCAAAAAGCAGACAAAGAAATTTTAAGACAATGAAAACTATGTTGTTAGTATTTTATTTCCTTCCTTCATTGAATTACAAATACCTCCTTAGAGACATATACCCTCATATTTGAAAGTCCCGAAGATAATAACCTAGAAGTAAAAATTAAAGAAGTCATGTAAATGGAAAAAATTAAAACAAAATGATAAACAGTACACAACATAAATTTTGAAGGCTACAGAAGCCATCAAATGGAAGGAATTATTGACTAATGCAGAACATAGAAAAATGCAAATACAAAGTCAAAGAATGGTCACCAAAAAGAAAGGCAAAGAAAATGGTAGATGAAAATGAAAGAGTGATTTTTTTAATCTGGTTTATTATTGTGATTTCAGTGCTACCTAGAAGTACTATGAGAATGATAGCACTGTAAATTAGAGAATTTGCAGTCAGGCTACATCTCAGTTTTGAGCCACGGGCTTTGCTTTTTTTACTGTAGTGTCTCTGTTGTAATATAAAGTGTTGTGACTTCTGCTTTGTCTTAGAGCATGGAATGTGTAGTTCTGTCTGAATGCTCTAAGATCCAGTTTGCAAAGTCACATTTAGTGTCTGTTCACCCAGTAGCTCATTTAAAGCAAGTAGTAGATGAATTTTCTGAGAAGACTGTCTCCATAGGGACCAGCACTCTGTCTGGGGTGTTCCAGAGGCAGCTTCTGAGCTGTAAATCTCTACAGACTTTTCTAAACCGGTGACATTCTTAATTCAAGCTTCAAAGATGCTGGGAATCATCTACACTGGAAGTAAAAAGGACTGTATCACTACCAATGCTTTATGGAGAAGCATAACCCTGAGAAGCAATAATTTACTCATCATACAGAAGGGGAATAAATACATTTCTCCAACCCCTTTTATTGAGCATCATAGCATTCTGAGCAGAACAGTCTACCAGTGGCATCTCTTTCCCACAAGTAAAGAAGATGCTGTTCTCCTGATGAAAGCAATGGCACTTAGCACCATAATCCATTCCTCTAAAAGCAAATGGTTACCCAGCAGTATTATTCAGCTCCTACACAGAAGCCTGGAGAACTATTTCAGGAAAGGCATGGAGTATCTGTCAGAGCCAAGAGCTACACCATGTTAATCTAAGCTGCAAATGAAATTACTCAATGTTGGCCTTCTATGGATTACCTTTGATTTCTATTTACCTTTATGCATAATCTCTTTTTAAAAAGGATATACATGCATTTATTCTGCTCATTGGAAGCTCTGAGTGAGTACCTAAATAAATTTTAATAACCCCATAAGTTTGAAAATATGTCATGTTAAAATTACTATTAGTCACAAATTCCATAGTTTTTATTGTGTTCAAAATTTGGATAGTACAGACAGAGAATTTTATAGTCTTCCAGGGTTTCTCACTATGCTATTTCATCAAGAGAAAATTTCTCATCACTACTTCTTCATAAATTTCTGAGTAGTTTTAGTCTCTATTGTCTTTTATTATTAACATGACAGAAACAAGTCAGGGAAATTTGATTTAACTCTTAATGTCCACATATGTATTCAGTAGTGGAGTCAACTCAAAAAGACCTTGTATTAAGTGACATTACACATTTATGAATTCTGCAACCCACACTGGGTCAGACAGAATTTTAAAAGTCTAATTATCTTATTTCTTATCATTCCCTGGTGACCCTTGCAATGAATTCAAGTGCAGTGGTGTTAGCTGCTTTGCCCTGGTGATAGTATCTGGAAGTATGAAACTCTGAAAAAGCTGAGAACTGTATTCAGTCTTAGAAAATTTCATCTAGAAACTTCTCTTCTGCTACATCAGACAAAATTGAAAAATATGTTGCTGTTGTACAGCATTTGACCCTATTAGAAGACTCACACCTATGAGAGCAATTACTGATCCCTCAAACACGTATTTCTCAAACTATGCATGAGCATGCTCTACAAAAATGTATTCTACTTGTCAATCAGTGCAGAAACAGCTATGAATATTCACTTGTCACTCATTTGAAACCCTGAACTTTTGTACTTCGTCTAGCTCAATGCTCATTGTTTTACAACATGTTTTTGAGAACATAATGGAAAGAAAAATATTCATCTAATTTGGGAGAAGTGGCTGTTACATTTTGGTGTGGCATGTGGCCTTTCTATGTACACAATGGTCTCCTGCCATGTACCAGCTTTCAACACTGGCATGTCACCTGGCCTGTGGCATCTCACATTCTCATGTTCTCACACTTGTGTTGTGGCCCAACCAACTTATTAAGCCAAAGCCAAAAAGCAGGTGGGACACATGGTTGTTAGAGACTGGAATGGCAGGCCACATGCTTCTCCAAGTGTTGTCAACACTAGGGTTTGTTTGGAAATTCTGTCTCCTGATTACAGTAAACATGACTCAATGGAGCATCCAGCAAAGAAGTGACATGCCCTTTCTGTACAGAAAGGAGTTATCATGGAAAATATGTTATTAATTATTTATAGAGTAACTTTCCAAATCAACCACTTACTAATGAACTGTAGGTATAATGAGAAATGTAAGTCAATGATAAGGCCTTACAACATATTATATAAAATGATGTGCGTATGACATAATTAACGATGTATTCAAAGTTCAGATAGTAGAGCATGGGAGGTATTAAAAATGGCAAATTTAAAGAATTCAGCTCTTAGACTTTTGTTCAATAACTTCTTAAAAGTGAGTGCACAATTTTGTAAGGTTCAATTAAATTACTGTATAGTATGATTACCTTTCTTCAGAGTTATTCAGCTCAAAAAAAAAAAAAAATAGTCTTTTCCTTCTAAACTTAAAGGGAAGTATCCCTTGAGTCCAAAAATGAAAATCTTGTCAACACAGTGATTTTGATTACAGTAACACTATAAATTTCAGTATTATACAGAAGTAATAACTTAGGAGATAACATAGCCACTCTATTTCCGTGGCATTTGCAGAATTTAAAGATTAGCGCAAAACATTGGGATACTAAAATGGCTCCATGGTTTGTAAATTGATTCTATTTTCCTAAGTTTGGTTATTGGCCTTTAAGATATGTCTTTTTTTTTTGATATTTTTCTTATAATCACAACTGCTTACCATATTTTTTCGTCACTTATGTTGGACCTAATTGATCATATGATTTTCCTCAGGTAGAAATGTATTAACAAACTCACAGACGATTTGTAAGATATTAGGGATTTATTTATCACATACACACTCACTGAAGAAGAATTATATACCCCGATATGCCAAGTGCCTATTTACATTTCTTTGCTCAGTTTCATCTGCTAGGCTATTTCAAATTAAGCTTTAGATTACAGCTCAGCAAACACATAGAATGATTCTACAAAAGTGTTCCCGTAGAGAATTATAGCTCTGAACTCAATAGATAATCAACCAGAGATGCTGTTTTAGGATTATATGTAACTCAGGCGGTTAGATGAATTACAACTGTCAAGAAAATACCCTACCGCACACGCACACACACACACACACACACACACTTTACAAGGTAGAAGAAGTCTGTTATGAATTTTATTAATGAGGCTCCATCTTTGCTGCCAACAGCACAGGTTAGATGACAAAGATAAATGAAAACTTTCACTGGGGGCCACAGAGAGTACAAGCATGACCTCATTCCCTTCTGTTTTCTTTAAAGTTGAAATACATTTCTAAAATTTTAAACTATGATACTAGAGGAGCTTTGAAGTGAGATGGAGAAGTGTTTTTATGGTTTTTCTCAGGTGAACACGTATGAGTAGAAGGCTTTGTATTTCATTCTGAACTGTTTTTCTCTGTGCTGAATTTGGGAACCTATCCATAAACTTTTACAGTGTACCTTACCTGTGTGAAATATAGTATGGCTAGTTGGCTAGCTTCTTTACTCACACAGAACAAACATAAGAAGAGATAGTGTGTCTAGAAGACCTAATTTGGGGAATTATTGTTAAGTATTAAAGGTGATAAAGAGAGAAACAATGTAGGTTGAAGTAACATATTTTTTAAAGATCCATGGAGAGGGAAACATTTGACAAGGAGGGAATGTGCAGAATATTTTAGGCAAATGCAGCAGCTTGAGGGAAGATATAAATGCCCAATATGTGCTTGGGAGTTAGCCAGGGGGACAGTTTGTCATTCAAGAGACGGCAGAAGGAGGGTAGGGTGAAATACCAGTAGAAGGCCAGCTTGGCACAGATGATGGAAGATCCAGAATGCCAGAATGAGGAACATTTACTTAATAGGCAATGTGGAGGAACTAAGGGCTGTGGCTTGTTGAGAAATGGGCTTCTAGAAGTGGGTGTTATGGTTTTGTGCTCAGCACTGTCCTGTAGCAGAATAGTGATTGTAAATGTGATCAAGTGATGACATTGAAACGCAGACATGAGAGGTCCATGAAAGACATCGGTCAGTTCTGAGGTCAGGGTTTGTAATCAAGTATCACAAGGTATGCTAGTCTATTTTCTCTTTTGGCTCCATGTTCTTCATCCAGATGAGCTGACTTCTTTCCAATAGAATCGTTACAGTATTTTATGATTTTAGCACTCGTTCCTGGACCAGTACAGTAGAGACAGATTTGAAAGCAGAGAAGGCATACACTGATTGAAGATGTAGATACTAATCTCATTTTTTTTACAGGGGATACCAGTGGCATCTCAGGAATCCAGATGTACAGTGTGCAAGACTCTCTAGCATTTCAAATGCTTTACCATCTTTGATTTATAGCCATTAAATTTTAATAACACCTTCTGCTCAGGAAAGCAATGCGAAATCCTTCTGTATTTCCACTTTTTGCTGGAGGATTATGATAAGGGGCCTTCCCCAATCTATCATCACACACAAATTAACCATTGAGAGTCTGTGCTAACTGATATTTAGATATCATCGAGAATTGGAAGACTATTGGTGCCATTAATGGTTATGGAGAATTTATAAAGATTCCCTTGGTTGGCAAATACGGTCTTATTTTAGATACCCTGAGTTTGAAGTGTCACTGGGGTACATGTTCCCTATCTGTATGCAGGTAGAAGACAACGAGAAAAAAGAAAGTCAACAAGGGTTTAATAATCCACTCAACCTTGAGAGAGAATTGTTTCTTGGTCAGTTCTCAGATACTTTATAGAAAGAAAAGAAGGCCCTGCTAGAATCCAGCTCTTTAAAATTTATTCCAGAGTTTTATTTTGAATTCTCAAGAAGCAAATGAAAATGACACACCTTGGTCAGCTACATGAGTCAGACACTTAAAGGCATTCTGCAAATGTAGTTCTCATTGTCCACATGTCTCAGATAGACTGAATGTCTGGATCCTGGTGACATAGTCAATTATGAGAGGACGATGATTCTGTCCTGCTCCAAAACACTGGCACTTTTTACGGCCATAGTGTGACAGTTACCCAGCTTGAATTTCAGCAATCCCAGCAGACATGCAAATTGCTGGCATCTATTCATGCTGTACTCCCTAGGTATCATGCTGTGCAGTGCCTAAGGCCTAGTGGCTGATAGGAAGGCTTCCTGATAGGCAGGCTGGGTAAGAAGCAAAGGACTCTACCTAAAAGTTTTATTTGAGAAAAGCTCCAGTTGAAACAATAGTACTATGACCTAAACTTCTTTTTAATACTTTTGCAATAATGGACAATTTCCTGAGAATGTATCCAGGTTCTATTTGTTGAAGTTACAGGGACCATTTTCTTTAAGACTCTGTGTGTGTGTGTGTAACAGTAATTTCTTATATTACTTTCAAGTTACCATACAAAATAATGGGTTTCATTATTGTTTACATTCACGACAGTATGCATTTTTCTTATTCACCTTTCCTACTGTCCTGCTTATTTCTCCCTCCCTCCCTTCTTGCTAGTCTCCTTTCCTCTACTAAACAGGAATGCCTTCTGCTTTCAAGTCATTTGGATACCATTATTTTGCCCTTTTTTTCCTTTTCTTTCATCTCTGTTAAGACATTGTCCAATTAATAAGTGGACTAATGAATTATGTAGACAGTTCTTAAAAGACTAAATAAAAATGGCTAGTAAGTATTTAAGAAAGTGTTAAAAAAATCATCCTCTTTCAGAGAAATGCAAATTAAAAACTCATGTGAGAGTCTGTCTCTAATCAGAATGTTTGTCATTAGGAAACACATGAAACACTGTTGAAGATGAGGATAAAGAACTCAGACAGTGCATCCACTAAAACCAATATGAAGTTTCCTCAAAACCTAAAATTAGAATTCCCATATAGCTGTCTATTCTATTCCTGGTGATCTAAGGAAGGATTCATAAATTGTCTAGCACACAGATACACATATATTCATGCTATTACTTCGTTATTACAATAGCCATAGATTCAATCAGCCTAGATGTCAATCAGTAGATAAAGTAATAAAGAAAACACACATAGAGACTCTTTACTGGTCAACACGGAGAGAATAAGAGGTTGTACAGAGCTCATCCCTTAATGGGGTTTCTATACCACACTCACTCTTCCAAAGGCTGAAGGATCATTGCTGGATAGGAGTCAAAAAGATTGTAAGAGCTGGAAGGGGTGAGTGACTACAGAAAAAGTGTCCTTCAGACACAACTGGGTAGTTGCTCATATGAACTGGCATTTGCTGTGACTTCATGCTCACACCCTGCCCAATATCAAGCAAACATAACTCTCTGAATGGAGTTGGGGGATGATTGGAAAATTCTAACCCTAGCTAAAGAGCTACTGTCAACTGATGGCTGTTGGGAGGAGAAAAGTCAGTTTTCTTCAGGAATAAGGGCGCTGAGAGACTGATGATTGTCCTCCAGTAGATGTTCCTGTGTCCTTGCACATATTGAGAGCACTAAGTAGACTCCATGCAGCATGGAGAGAGACAGAGAGGGGTGAGGAAGGGAGGGGGGAGAGAGCGAGTAAAGAATGATGAAAGGGTGCAATGTGTGTGGCCTTGATGAAAACACATTGTATACTTATTGCAATCTCCATCTTTAAAAAGTAACAAAATAAGAAAATATACTTACACAGAAAATTTTACTCACTCAAAGATAAAAATGAATTCACGACATTTGCCAGAAAATAGAAATTATTATGTTAAGTAAAATAAGTCACAGTTATAAAGAATGATACTGTGCTTTCTCTCATGTTCTAAGTCCAGATTAACATTTTTTTGGAGTGTGTGCACATGCATACTTGCACAGATGCACACACTCATGTGTGTGTGGGGAAGGTAGAAGTAAAAAGGGCTCAGAGAGGAGGAAGGGAACCTGAGCTTACTTTGAAGCATGACCCTACTACTTGTCTTCTGTCTTCAGGCTTGAACTTCTTAGTTACCAGTTGCTGCCTTATAACAGTGGTTACACTGGTGGTTTATTAGAGTCTCTGCTTATCTCTGCAGACCCATTTGTACTGAAGGCTTTCTCTTAGGCTCACAGGTTTAATACTCTCAATCCCTTTTCTCTTTAGTAATAGCATCGTGCAAGCCCCACAAGACTGGCTTTCAGAACTGTGTCTAGTGTCACTAATGTTGTCTTATTACCTGCAACACAACATAGATTTACTCTCTTTCACTGTGACATTAGGACTTATTTATTTTTTTCATTTACTCCTGTTCCCACCAGGCATCTTGCTAAGCCACAGGTCTTAATGGATTCCATTTCAGTGAGCAGTAGATGGCATTGCTGATGGAAACCAGTCCATTTAAATGGCTAACATGACACTGTAAATACTCATCAATGGCTAGGGTTAAAATTTAACTTCAGTATTTACATGATAATAATTTAGATACCCTCATGTAATAAATTTTAAAAGTACATATTGCAATATGTTTAAGATCTTGTAGGGGTTGTAGGTGGGCCAGGTTGAGTTCAATTGATTGATCACTTCTGTTTCGTATAATAGTTTACTGGGAAATTGTATATTAAAATTGCCTCTCTCATTATGTAAGTTCCAGGAAGAAACATCTGTCTTGAGAGTTTCCAAGCTCTCATACAATAAATGATACAGTAAATCATTTGGTGAATCATTCAGTGAGTGCCTATTTCTTGAAGGATATGTTTGAACTGGGGAAAATTTATGTGGTCTGGGTTAAAAAGTGGGAAAAATAGCTGCTTTTGTCACATGGAATCATCCAAAGGGAATTTTGGAGATGAATTTCAGAAAATTAAATATGTTTTCTTATGTTAAGGAGCTACAATAAAATATGTGATTATGTTTCACTTGTTAGCTTCAACTAGTGCAATCAAGCCCTGGGAAATTGGCTGTTATATGTGGCCATTTTAAAAGAGCCCTTCTTTCCTAATAGTGAGTGGAATTTTAAATAAGAACCCACACATAGGCTTTCTAGCCCTAAAGAGAAGGAGTCAAAAATAACTTCAAGTGGGAAGATGCCCAGAGTAGTTGCTCTTTCTTATTAAACCTATTGGACACAATTTCCTGATCTCAGTTGAAATCTACTATGGATATATTATTTTAATTTCAGTACTACAGCATATACTTTGTAAGTCTACACACTGAGCTATTTGGATTTTGACTTATTTTCTTTCAAAGAAAAACACATATTTATGTCTTAATGGAAATAACATTTACAATTTCTCATTGACTATAAACTTATCTAATTAAAAAACTACCCTGTGGAGATTAACAATGCATTTGGAATCAATTATTTCTGACTATTTTTATGTGTGATTATGAGGAAAAAAAATCAATACTTTGCTTTGCTATACATTTTTGAAAGATGTCATCTAGTAGCAATTTTGAATGCATAATTTCAAAGTTAAAACTGGATACTAATTTCTTAGGGTTTGATATTAGCATAGTAATTAACAATCAAGAAACAGTAGATCTATTGTTATTGCCATTGAGAAAATATATTCTATGAATCTATTTACCGTATGCATTCTACATATATATATAGTCTGTGGTTAAGAGCAAGGCATTCAGTATTTGGAGTTGATTTATTTTTCAGAACTTAAGTAAAAGTCCATCTCAAACTCTCCATCCTGATATCTCTGGGGGAATTCAGGTTATGGCAGTTAGTCAGAATGGTATTTGTGAAGACATTAATTTTCTGTATTTCTTCTAAAATTGTATCTCTCAAAGATTTCAGCTATTATAACTTTCCTCTTTCTAAACCAGCTGTGAAAGAAATCCTTGTTCTTGATTACTTTAACAGTCAATGGAGAGGTGGAGAGAGTTATAAACTTTAGGAGAACTTGATTTTAGTGTTGTGTACATTCAGATCATTGTCCCTGTGAATATTGAGTGTTTCTGTTGCCATGTCAGGGGGAAAGTCCCAGTAGTTGGTCCCTGTGTCCCTTCCACAACTGCCTGCAACTGGAACATTTTGAAGTCCATCACTAGAATCTAGTTTTTCAACTGTGCCTCCGTCCCTCTTCCTGTTGGATGCCTCCAGAAATGCAAAGTTATTATGAAAATCTGTGTAGCTCATTGTGTATATCACATTGCATCCTAGCAATGCTTTCTGGATTCCAAGCAAAACCAAGATAAAGTCATATGTTTTTATGAGAAAAATTATTGTCTGTGGTAGTGCGGATGCCATCTTTGGATGCCATATTTCTTCCCCCCACCAAAAAAAAAAAAAAAAAAAAAAAAAAAAGGAGGAAAAGAACTAAAGAACTAGTTGAAACTAGATGAACGTTTCCCAAGGTTATGAAATCATGAACATGAAATATATGTCCACATATTTCACTTTTACCCCATTTATCCCACTCTTCTGTCTTTTATCCATGTAGAGCTAATTTCTGCTAAAAAGGTAAATGTTCATATTTTCCCAAGTGTTATTTCAACTGCTAACTTGGAATGCCTCTAACAGGCCGTATTCCCCGTGGTTAACTATGGAGCATCCTGTTGTCAGTCCTCACTTTTCTTTATTATTATCACCCTACTGACTGAATTTACCAACCCTATGATGCTAAGAAAATAATTAAACTTTTATGTTCTCTACAAACATTTTCTTCTGGTTGTTACCTTCAGGCTTCTTTGGGAACCAGCCCTTGAAGTTTTTTCCATTTGATATCAGATTCTCATTTCTTTCAGCATCCTGTATTTTTCCTGTGTTCATTATCTAATATTGTGTCTCTCATCATATTCATAAAGCATTAATTTACTGCCAAACACATTCCAAATCTACATGCATAGACTGGAGAGTTTGACATCTTTCCATCTCTGCATCTCAACTCTCCGTATATGCAGGTTAAAATATGAAGTACCAGTGCCATTAATTTCTCACATAAGCTTGCATTTTGTACTTATCTCTTTACTATCATTATTTTGTATGGTAAATTTTTACAATCACCACAGTAGCTGAGACCTAAGCACCACACCCTACAGTTTTCAATTCTTGCTCATCTATAGCACAGTTTTTAATACCAATTAGCACCCAAAAATGTCTACTTAAGTTTGCCTTCCTCTTCACTTAAGCTATAGAATATTTAACTCTAATAAAAGCAGAATACATATTCACTGAGATGGCTTTTCAAAAAAGTCAGTTAAGTCACATTGCTACATATGATCTACTATTAAATTTCCCATACTGCTTTTGTCTTCTGGAAGAACTTGAAGGTTTTTATGCATGGGGCTTGACCCTCAGCAAGAAAACATATTTTCTCAATTGTTTGTATTTGTAGCTTCTGTTTAATGGCTCCAATCCTCCAGGCTAGCTTTCACAGTACTGGAAGGGTCTACATATGCTAGCAGGGAAGAAAAATCATCAACAATTTTACTTTGTGAGAACTCTGTGAGTAAAAATACTACTGTGAAGAAATATGTGCATTGGTATAATAATGGCATGAATATTATAGAGGTAACTACTCACTTTCTGATTGTATTTAAAGCTGGCTACACAAGAGAGACCTCATGCCTTAAACTGTTAGTTGAGCTAAAATCCCTTAGCTGGGACTCTGGACAAGAGCTGAATAACACTTAAGAGCTGAAAACCATACAAAGTATTAGAGTGTCCCTAAGTTCTCAATTTTATAACCAAAGATAATGTACCTCTCAACCCCCATCAGAAAAACTTAGTTTTGCAACTGATAACAATTAAAATAAAGGCTCACAACTGGACAATGTGTAGTGAATAAGAAGATGGAGTATTCAACCCTAAATAGGCCTTCTATATCATACACACACACACACACACACACACACACACACACACACACACACACGGCTAAGAGACCATAGTGGAAGAGAGGAAAGAAAGATAGTAGGAGTTAGAGGCAGTGGACATTTGTCAAACACGACAGTGCTATTGCACACATGACTTCACAGCAGCTGTGACTGAATATATGAGACCCAGACATGACCAAGCAAGCCAAATCCTAGCATGATGGAGAAGAGACCCAAGTAGTTATATCCTTAGCTGAATAACTACTAGCAATTAATGCCTACTGGGAAGGGAAAAAATCAGCTTTCTGAAAGGATGCTCTTCCTGAGAAGCTACCCATACTCCAGTAGGTTTCTCTATACCTATGCACATACAGGTAGCACCCAATAGACACACTGGGTTTTCAAACAGCACTCAGAGCTAGAGAGATGGCTCAGCAGGTGAGGAGTACTTGTTCTCATAGAGGACTGAATTCTGCTCCCAGGCCCTACATGTTGGCTAAAAATCACAAGTAACTCTAGTTCCATGAGATCTAATAACTTCTAATACACACAGAAATATAATTAAAAAATAAATCGTAATGACACATCTAAGTTGGGGCGTGGGGAGCCATTAGAGATAAGCTACTAGGGGGTAAGTTACATAAAAAAACATTATTTACAAGTATGAAATACCCAGTGTAAGATATAAAAATAACCTTTCTAAACGTAGTGCCTTCTCTACCTTATTCAGAAAACTAGTCACATTATGCACAGTCATGAGCACCCAACAGGTGTTAAATGTAGGTGAGCTAAAGCTCTAGGCAGTAGCACATTCCATATGGTGAGTCACTTAGAATGTCCCACCCATGACATCTCCTACCCCATGCAACCTCCTTTAGAAACATAAAATGAAAAAGCTGTGTTTTTCATGTCAAATAAATGCTGTGAGCCAGGAAAGAGGGAATTCTCCACGTCCCCATTCATCCTGAAGCCCACCCAGGCTGAGCAATGGAGAGGTGACACTCCGCATCAGCCAGCACATCTTTAATTTCTCCCTGCTCCCTGCTCCCACTCCTATTATTTCCCCACTGCCACAGCTGCATACTGCTATTGTCAGTGGTAAAGATGAGACATCTCTAATTAGAGGGCAGGATAAATTGCTTTTATCTACTTTTAACATGCTTTTACATGGCACCTGGTACACAAGCCTTAGCTAGGCAGCCATAATTTGAAAAGCAAATGAATGTTCGCAGAAATACGATACGTTTTTAAAAGAAAATTAAATATATAAAGTAGCAAAATCAACATGCTGGATACTGCAGAGGTTTTGAGCTGTCACAGTCATGTGCGTTTGTATATTACAGTGAATTATAATCAGCAATCAGAGAGCCCATATATCTTGAAGAGTCCAGATTTAAAGCCTTGAAAATTTATCAGGGCAAGAAATAGACCGGTGTTATTCCCTTGACAGTCTAGAAGAAAAGATGTTTGAGGAAACCTAACAATGGAAAATATTCAACTCAATCTTTGCCAATTTTTATGTATCTTCTCATTTGTACAATAAATACACCCATTCTGTTTGAATTTCTGTTGCTACTCTTGCATTCAATTTTTATTTATTTATTTATTTTTTGTGGTGGTGTAGAACAATTTCCAAAATCAAGCCATTTATCAGTTTCTGAGACATAAAACAAAGACAAATCAAGCACTGTTAGATCTATAGTGTGTGGGACAGCAAAGCCATTCTACAAAAATATCTGACGTTTATTATCGCTTGGGATACAGATTCCCCAGTTCCAAGCACCTGCTCACATACAAACTCCGCAGGCTCCTTCTCCTCTGATCGTGATCAGCAAAAATGCATCAAGTGGTTTCCTCTGGCAGCATCCATCAAAGCATGACTGCTCTCTGCTCTGCCACTCCAGTAATCCTTCCTCTGGCGTGCATAGGTTCTGTTACTGCTGCAAGAGCCCCTGTGCTTCCTGCAAACTTCCTGTCTTTCCTAAGAGGTAGCCTGATTACTGGTCATTACATTCAGGCTGTACAAAACTATTATCTCTAAATAACAACTGAGCCACGTTGCATATTTATGGCTGCTGGAGGACACAAAGCCAGCTGGAGTTCTTTAATGCAATGAGTCAAAAGGACTTTCAGCTAGGAGGACATGATCCAGTCAGTAATACATGGATGCACAGGGGAATCTGAATCAGAATCTGAGGTCTCCCAGGTCCTGATATGTGTAACTCTTTTGCATTTAGAACTCACAGACCTTTCTTTCTCTTTCTTTCTTTCTTTCTTCCTTTCTTTCTTTCTTTCTTTCTTTCTTTCTTTCTTCATTCCTTCCTTCCTTTCTTTCTCTCTCCCTCCTTCCTTCCCTACCTCTATCCCTCTCTCTTCCTCCCTCCTCTGCCTCTTTCCTTCATTCTTTCATTCTCTCTCTTGCTCGCTCACTCTCTTTTTCTAGAACAAGAAGGCACACTTTTTTTTTTTTTCAGGGGAAAGAAGATATATTTTTTAATTTTATTTTTTATAATATGAATATTTTGCATTGTGTGCCTGCAATGTCAATGTAGTCCAGATTAGGGTTTCTGATAACCTGAAACCAGAGTTACAAGTGGTTATAAGCTGCTGTGTAGGTGCTAGGTACCAAACCTGGTTCCTCCAGAAGAGCAGTCAGTGCTCTTAACCACTAAGCCATCTCGACAGACCCAAGATTATATGTTAGAAGTATCTCCAATGTAAAAATCTGGGCTGAGTGGTAGTGGCACACACCTTTAATATCAGCACAGAGCAGGCAGAGGCAGGCAGATCTCTGTGAGTTCAAGCCCAGCTTAGTCTACAGAGCAAGTTCTAGGACAGCTAAAACTACACAAAAAAAACCTGTCTAAAAAACACAAAACAAACAAACAAAGAAACAAACAAAAATGGACCATGAGCAATGGACCAGTGTCTACTGCTGCATATTGCTGTTTTAACCCTTCCCAGCGTATGTTGTTTCTTATATTCCATTTTAGTCATTAGAACAATCAATTAAATAGTGTTGTGATTTCCATGCATGTGGTAGCTGTATACTTTCTGACCCTCTTGTGCTGGGTTATAACCTTGTCATTATTTCTGATCAGTGATTCATAATGGAAAGGGCATGTCCTGGTCGATGGGGACATGTTCTTTTTGCTGCCTTGGCAATTAATAATGGCCAATATTGTGGCTGATCTCAGAGTGAAAATAAAGTGAAGAACCCTGAATTGTTCCATGCTGGCCTGAAGCATGAGCAGGAGAGAGTTTGCTGTTCTAGTCATTGGATTTCACTCTTTTTCCTACTGCAGTGTTCTCCAGCCCTCCTAGGGTTCTAATGCCATTACTGTATATTTCGTCCTTAGCACTAGTCTACCTACTGTAACTTGTTAATTTAGTTCACTGGTTGCACTTTGATTATTATAGATACATCTACTTTACCAGGGTACAATTTTTGCATGGGCAGAGACAGCTCATGATCCTATTTATAGCTTGTAATACATGGTCTTTGACTATAAACAGTACTGTTGATTTAAAGTGAATGACTTTACCCAAAGTTGCCACTTCATCCCTGTGTTCACATTGGCAGTAAACAAGCTTTTGCACTGACCATTCTTAAGGACCATGTTTTGGATCTCTGCCTCAAATTAAAAGGGAAAAATGATGAAGTCTAATACAGAAGAAAAACATATTCAAGTTAGCAGGTTTTGTAATAGCCAGCTATGTGGCATCTGCTAATTCAGCTTGGCAAGTATTTATTAGTTCTCAACTTGTGTATGCCAGAGTTGCAGACACTGAGAAATTAAGAGTATTGAGAATTCTTGAAGAATTAACAGGGTCACGGCAAGTGCTATAATAAGTTATGTTTTTATCCTCATGACAAATTAAAAATATCTACTTGGTAGACATATTGCAGGGATGAAGAAAGTGTTATTTGTGTATGTAATATAAATTTCACATGTATACATGTTATATATGTGTGTGAGATTTTTGTTTTTGTTGTTAATATTTGAGGCAGTGTCCCATTATATACCACAAGCTATCTTTGAACTCACAATCTTGTTTCAGAATTTCAGGTCTTGGGGTTATAGGCAGACACCACACACACACACAAACACACACACACATATAAAGTGTATAAAATTTTTAAATTTCAAAGCAGTTCATAAATGAGAACATAAAAATGATTTTTTATGTTTTGAATAATATATTTTACCAATAGTTATCTACATTAAAAATAATAGCAGGGTATTTTAGATAATTTGTTGGCTTATTTCTTTTGAGAAATATAGAGTTGTCTTGTTTCTTTTGACAAGAGTAGAGTTTCTAAGATGGAAGTTTGGGAAGGGGTTGAGAGAGAGTCTATGTTGCCCAAGCAGGCCCCTAACCCATGATGTTTCCATGTCCACTTCCATGGTGCTAAGATTCCATACACGTCTTTACACCTGACTAAGAAACAGAAAACCTTAAAAGATATTTAAGCTATATGCTAGCCATTATAAAATTTAGAACCATCAGTGTTTAGGTTAGAGATAATATTGGTATTAAAAATAATGGCAACAAAACATATATTGTTGGTAGAACACTAGTTGTAATTTAAAACTGACAACAGTTTTGTGGTGATAGAGTGGAGATAGACATAGAATGATCTTGTTGAAACGAAAAGGTTTAGGTAAGTCTCTTGGTTACATTTCATGGTGGGTGTAGGTCATTGAAAAGGCTTGTCCATGTATAGATAAAAGAGTTTCTGAAACAGTATTTCTTTCTATAGTTGATGAGGTCTACAAGGATTGTTTGGGGACATCTGGTCAGAACAATTGCTGCTCTCCAAGAGTGTGATATTTAGTGACTAGTAAGGCAAGGAGAGGGCTGGGGCCATAATACAGTGCTTGTAAGCATCAGGCACAACCGCCAATCCCCAGGACTGGAAAAGAAAAGTGTCAAGAGAGTTTTAAAAAATTACCCACATATTCTCTGTTGTCATTTGACTTTAGAAATTCGACTTGGTCCATATTGTGCCTAAAAAGTGCCAAAATAAATTTAACACTACATGTTCTGCAGAAACAACGACAACAACAATAAACTTGTCATTTCACCAAAACTCTGATTTTCCATTTGTTTGGTATTACAATGGCCAAATGTACAATACCCTAAATGTTTCAACAATGGACTCAATCAGTTGCCATAGAAGACTCCCTCATGCACCCACCCCTGCACAACTATCTTTTCTTCGGTAATATGAGGTATTCCTAATAAATGGCCTTTACACACAAATTATTATTTGGTAATTACTTCTAGTTTTCAAATGTATCATTAGCTTTATAAAGATAGCCACTCATAAATCTACTTTTTATTAATCTATATAATTCAATTTGCATGTAATGGTATGTACTTTTTAAAAAATAGCTACTGAGAATGCTGAAAACTTGATTTGTTCTTATTAAAAATTTTGAGTGGTCCTTATAATTTTAAAGGCCTATTCCATTTACTCATATTTCAGGATTTTGATTAGCAAATACAATTTGTCTGAGTTGTTAAATTAAAGTTGCAGAGTGATTGCATTAAGTTTATGGATATGATGAATCATTACTTTCAATATTTTGCTACTCTTTGATATATCACAGTCTCAACTTTCAAATAAATCTAGTAACTTAAATTTGTCACTCACATACTTAAACTGAAAACTTCAAACGATACATTCTTAGACATTGTACATTCCTAAAATATCAAAATAACAAACAAATTATTCTGTCATAATTAATGGAATTATGAATTCAGTTCAGTTCTTTATTTCTGTACTTGACTTTATATTTTCCCTGGTTTAAAAAAATAAATCTCCATAGGAAACCATCATTTAATTGCAAATACTTTGTAGATTTCCTTTCCAGATAAATTTGATTTGCTTTTTCAGTTCTCAGGGATGGTGTATCTAGAATTTTCTGCAGATAGACATGTGGGACCTTGTCTACACAAGGAGACATCGACACAGCAAATGAAGCCATTTTTTGCTTGGAGTCTATGGTGAAGTTTAATCTCACCAAATTCTTCATTTTGTTAAAATTGATAACCCACTTAAATTTTTTCAGTTGACTTCCTTCATATGTAGTTGGATTAAGAACAATTTCTTTGGTTCCTTTGAGGTACTGAGTGTGTCCATCCGAACTCAACATTTTCCTTGTACTTTTATGGTTCTGTTATTCCAATTTCAAATGATGCCATCAAATGGCATAATGTTGTGTAAGAAAACTGTAAGAAAGTTATCGTTTTATATTATGAACAATATTCTGTTGAAATTCAATAGACCCTGCCACAGAATACGAACAAGACAAAGCTCTTTGGTCCTTTGCTCAAGGACTAAAGCACAAGGAAGAAGAGAAGGAAAGCAAAATTTTGCATGTCGTGTGTAAGTGCAGCTCAAAATCATGGGAAAGGAAAGCAGTGCCTCGGCTAGGACTATCAAGACATTCTCCCAAAGGGAGCACTTGGATAATTTCATTAAGCATTTCAAGCCACCGTGGGCGAGACAGTGGTTCTCTAAATCAGAGCTGAACCAGTATCAATAGCATAGCCTGGGGACTTGTCAGAAACACAGCATTAGAACCTTGGACCTACTGTAGTAGGAAGTGTAGAGGGTGAAAAGAGGCTCTGAAAGCTAGGTTAAGTAAATTCTTTTGGTGACTGATGCATGTTAAAGTTATGAACCATTGACTTAAAAGAGTATTAGGTTGTGCAAGGTTGATATCATGTTAAGCTAACAAATGATCTCGTTTCAAAGTGAAGTCACATATAAAGTATGTAAAGTATGATAAACTATAAACACTTTTGTAAGTGACTATGGATTCTTCAGTAAAAGCCATATATTTTGGCCCTGGATGCTGAAAAACGTTTTACACTGACAAGAAAGTAAAAAGATTTAGTGTCAAATCTCCATAGATCAAACATTGCATTAAAGAATCCTCAGAAATTCAGAACTTGATGACACTAGATGCCCTGCATCAATACTATAGTAAAAATATGAATGACTTAATGTCAAAGGTCTTTGAGTTGTGCTCTTTATGCCAGGCTTGACTCCTAAAAGCATAGAGTAAAGTAAAATGAAATATAATCTTACTTGTTTATTTTCAATTAATAAAATAACAAATAGAGGTAGAATAAACAGGCCTTCCATCAGACAGTAAGTAACTTCTTGTTGCGATGATGCTGGAGATCAATCCTTTTTTAAATCAATAACATGTACTACATGAATGAAAGCAGGAGAATCTTAAGCAAACCCAACTCCATGTAAAAGTATGGCCTTCAACACTTTTTGGTATAGTTATCAAACTCTGAGGTGATCAAGAATGTTTCCACAGACTGCTTCCTCTTTCCTTTTATATACCAAATTGAACCAAGGAAATAATAGTTCTAGGATTTAATCTGAGAGATGGGGTGAGATAACAGAAAGCATCTGCTTTTTCCACTGATTCAAGAAAGTCAATAATTTTTCTTATGACTAGTCTTGGTAGCAAGACCAGAGCTTGAAAACCAACTATTACTACTTGACTCTTAGAGAAGAAAAGATGTCTATTCATAAATTTGTATTTAAAATTGTGATAATCACACTTTGTTACCATTGGTTAACTAAACTTTTCAAAGCCAGTTTATGTTTACATGGTAAAGGAGTGAGCCTTGTTTCCAAGTCTCCACCTCTGTTTCTAAAATAGCTCTTTTTGGTGCTTATGACTTAAGACAATGTGTTTGTGAACACAATTTCTTTCCTCTGTATTCTTAAGGCATCTACTTGTGCACAAAAAGTCTGTATTAATGTTTGGATTTCAGAGTTAACTCAGAAGGTGTTGCAAACTGTCACACGTAAATAGGACAGCATGAAGGTCAGAGGCATCTTGATCCAAGTTGGACATGGCCTCAGCAAGACTCTTCAGAGGTTGATGGGTTTCTGTGACCAATTTACTGTGTGCTGATTTCATGCAGGGTCAAATACAGAAGAAAGGTTGAGATGTTTAATAGTAGTTCCTGGAAGTTAGAATTTAACATTTCTTTTCTGGTTCATTGGTAAAATGTGGAACCTGCTGCCTGATTTAGGGAGTTGATGTGGGTTGTCATACGTTTGAAGGACAATGTCAGGAACATAAAAAAAGAAAAAAAAAACAAAGTAAATTTTCATTTCAAGGAATGTGCTTGGTCTCTGTGAGTTTGATGACCTAAAGCAGAAAAAGAAGGTGGCTGTGTCAATGAAGCTCTACGGAAGTGGCTATCAGGAGGCCTGAGAGAGAGGAGTTGTCTTTGCTTCTGGGCAGAACTTGGCCCGCCAGCTGATGGAGTCTCCAGCCAATGAGATGACACCAACCAGATTCACTGAATTTATTGAAAAAAAACTCTCAAAGGTGCCAATAGTAAAACAGAGGTCCACATCAGACCCAAGTCTTGGAACAAGAAATGGGTTCATTCCTAAGTGTGGCCAAGGGGTCTGAAGAACCACCAGTCTTCTTGGAAATCCACTACACAGGCAGTCCCAATGCAACGGAAGCACGCCTGGTGTTTGTGGGAAAGGGAATTACCTTTGATAGGCTTCTGCAAATATGGACCTCATGTGGGCTGACATGGCAAGATCTGCAACAATATGCTCGGCCATTGTGTCTGGGGCAAAGCTCAATCTGGCTATTAATATCATAGGTTTGGCCCCTCTGAAAACATGCCTAGTGGCAAGGCCAACAAACCCAAGGATGTTGTCAGAACCAGGAACCGGAAAACCATTCAGGTTGATAACACAGATGCTGAGAGGAGGCTCATCCTGGCCAATGCACTCTGTTATGCACACACCTTCAATCCCAAGGTCATCATTAACAATGCCACCTTAACAGGTGCCATGGACATAGCCACTGGAGTCTTTACCAATTCATCCTGGCTATGGAATAAACTCCTTGAGGCCAGCATAGACACGGGACCGAGTCTGGAGCAAGCTTCTCTTTGAGCATTATACAAGACAAGTAGACTTCCAGCTTGCTGATGTCAGCAACATTGGGAAATACCGATCTGCAGGTGTGTGTACAGCTGCTGCGTTCCTGCGGGAATATGTGACTCATTCGAAATGGGCACATTTAGACAGCCAGTGTGATGACCAACAAAGATGTGGTTCCCTACCTGCTCAAAGGCATAAGTGGGCGGCTCACAAGGACTCTGAGTTCTTACTTCGCTTCAGTAAAAGCTATTAGTGACTATTTGGGCTTCAAAATGTTTTTGAATGAATGAAAACCTTTTAAAGAAAAAAAAAAGCTTCAGCTTTGAAAGCAGAAAGTATGAAACATTCTAAACCTTGCTTATGATCTTTCTTTAGATGTCCCTAGATTAACTCTTTTCCAATCCCTTGGTAGATAGGCACACTCAAGGACACATCTGTTAGCAAACAGGAAACTCGCTTCTATATTGTGAAAAGGGATTTCTCTTCCCTCATAAAATACTATTCCTCTAACTATATCAGGTAAATGTAATTTTAATATTAAAAGTAAGATGTGTTCAATGAATAATTACATAGGCTGTGGGAATGAAATGAAAATACAACAACTTAAAAACACTTTATTTTGAATCTCAAGTGTCCCGAAGGCCCATGCTTTGAATGCCAGGTCTACAACTAACAGTGTTATTTGAAGAGGTTGCAGGGCCCTGACAAGGTGAGGCCTTGCTGGTGGAAGCAGGTCATTAATGGCCAGTCAGTCTTCCCTGGTTACAGCTGGGCTAATGTCAGCCGCACTTGGCTTGCTGCTCCAAGATCATGTACATACTTATGCCATTACTAAGTGCCTCACCCATGCCTCCTGTGACATAAATAAATAAACTCCCTCTAAAGTCAGGAGACCAAATGAGTCTCTAGGCTTCTCCCCTAAGTTGCTTCTGCCATATATGTTTCCACAACACCAAGAATGCACCTAACACAGTGCCCTTATTTAAATTAGAATTCCCAGAGCACTACAGTACATTAACAACTCAGTGGGCACAGCACAATGTCACTTGCTGCAGCTTCCATGATGATCATTGTATAAACATCATGAGAGTATATAACAGTGCTGAAACATTTTGTAAGAAAATTATTATTCAATGGCATACTATTCACATCTTATTTGACCTCTATGGAAGATGCCACTGATGCCTCTTACATGGAATTATTTCCTAGAAAATGTCACCACTCCAAAGAATGTACTCCTTTGCTAGTAAGTTTCTATCATAATGTCAAGGCTACTTCAAATCCTGTTACACCTTAAATAACAGATCCCTGTGCCATGCACAAGCTAATTCCCAGTGCAGCCGGAGCTCCCAGCTCTTCACAGCCATAAGCTGAAAATTAACAGCAATTTTTCATTGTGACACTGGAGCCCCTTTCTGGAAAAATACACCATGATATGATTTTTGTACATCTATAGATTTCTTTTGGAGTTCCCAAAAGGACACAGCATTTTTCAGCACCACTTACCTAAATACAATTATACTCTAATAGAGTGAAAATTATCATTATATTTCATTTTAAATGTTCAAGAAAGAAAAACCTCATGCACAAATTTAAATGAGTACATTGTCTTTTTTTTTGATTTGCAGAGTTTGGAGAGACATTGGATGAATAGTCCACCCTAACGCAGTATTTCATATATATTCTAAGGTCTGTGAAATGTCGATAATGCAGCAAAGTAAGTTTTGCCTCAGGTTTGATGTCTTCTGTTTAGTAGCAGAATTCTGTGCACCTGCTCAAGCCACCTGCACATTTTAACTTAGCATTTTAAAGCAACTTCAATCAAGTATGCATTAGCGCGCAGACTCGCCACCTAGTACATTAAGGATTTAAGGCTCAATTCATAAATTGCTGAGAAAGATGGATGTCCCCTGCCTCCTCCAGTCCCACCACCCAGTGTAGAGGATTATCTATCACAGCAGAACGGAAGCTTATCCTTACTGTCAAATGGAATTAGGGTGTTATTTAGCTCTTGGGAGGCAAATCCATAAGACTCATAGTCTGTTGTTCATGAGACACCATGAATTTTATTTGTGATTATAAATAGGCATGTTTTCAAAAGGAAATGCCCATCAATCATGAGAACGTGAACCTTGTGCATGACAATTTTGCCTTTCACTTGTAACAGCAGCTATCAGGTGTGCTTCCTATAGATAGCAGGGGGATAATGTTCTTTTTATTTCTTTTATCTCCATTTGGATTTACGGTTACTATATGCTGTCTCAAAATATTTGTATTTATTTTTCAAGTACAACATGCTGCATCAATAAATAGTTTACTTTTTTATATTTAAATAATTCTCTCACATCTCTTTCTATGTCTGTGACCATCCATCATTCCTAGTTTCATCAATTAGCTTCTCTTTGGAGGTTCAGCTTTTGTACTGATTCACTCATCAAATGATTTTGAATTATCACCATCTTCTCAACAGTAATATAAGTGAGAGGAAACTTCATTCAACCACATACAGAAACATCTCTGGTTTTGACAATCAGAGGGAAGTTGCCACTGGCTTCTGTGGTAGGAAGAAGTCACGAACAATGTACAGCAAATACAGAACCACCACTATAATAAAGAGCGTTCCAGACCTGAAGGTAGATGGTGCTACCACCAAAAAACTATGGTGTGTTACAGGCAGTGCCAGTCCTGCCGCCATGGTCCCGCCGCCACGTGAGCCCCAAATAACACTCTGAGACTCTGTACTTGACACAATCCTGTTGGCCAATTACCATTACTGTTTATAGGCTAGCTCTGTCTTAATTATTAACCCATTTCTACTTATCTAAGTACTTCCACGTGGCTCATCTCATCTGGGAGCCGTGGCTGGCATCTTCCTTCCTCCCAGGTCTACATGTTGACTCCTACCAACTACTTCCTCTTTGCTCCTCCTGGTCTCCTAGCCCCGCCTATCTTGTTTCTTATTGGCCACGGTGCTTTATTAATTGACCAGTATGAGAAACATATATACAGAATAACATCTCCCATCAATGGTGTAGACAAATAGGTTAACTATATGTGCATAGGCTCACTTATTATAGATCAAGCCTACTAATAGAGCAGCCCTCAGTCTGGGAGTCTACATCCTTGAGTCCTAACCATGTCAAGTAAGTTGGCTGTTTGCTTCATTCTTGATCATCTCCAGAGAAGATACCATACAAGGGGATATTTTTAAAATGCATGTTCTTGTTGGCATTTACTTCTTTGTAAGAATCACAGACATTTCTGTTGGTCATAATGGAATATTGGGATTGTCTAATCACTATGGATGGAAAACCATTACATAATTGGTATACCAATATACCTAAGTTATAAAACCAGTACTTAGAAAGATTGTAATCTAGTAATGGTTAGTGGAATGAGAATACTTGAGAAAAATAGTCTTAGTTAATGTTATCACAGGCTACTCTTAATGAGTGTTCACTAGACGTAGCCCTCCTGTAACTTGTTAATTGGTCACTTAGCTTTTTTCTTTATTTTGAATCATGATGAGGAAGGTATTATAACTCTTCACATCATGAAAATAATAAATACAAATCAGTGTACAATTCATGAATTGCTCCAAATTCCACAATTAGTGAGTGTGGGAACCAATGTTCACATTTAGGTATGTGACTCTGAGACACACCTGTCATCTCTCCATGCTCTCTTTCAAAATAGTTGGTGCTGTCATGAAAACATGTTTTCCTTAAGGATAAAAATCACGTTCTGTAAATGAAATGGAGCAATGATCTAGAAATGATCTATATAAATCTGCTGGTGAGTTCAGCCCATGTGGCTAAGATGAAGTGTTGTTATCATCCTGAAGATCACAAACCCTGACAAAGATGGGGAGAATGACTTCCAGTGCTCTCAATTGAGATGATAAGTGTTTGTATTTCAACTGAATGAGAAATGGCTTACTTTGTATAAACAATGGCATGAAATATAAACATAAGTAACTTTTTAAAGCAAAAATCGTTGTCTTATTGTAAAATCTCTTTGCCTTGTAGGAGACTTTTGAATATAAATGTATGTCTAGTGATGAAAAATGTTTGTATAGTATTGACACTAAGTGTTTTGGAGAAGCCGTCACAGTTTGCAACAAGTAAATTCTACGTGGTCTTACATATAAAATCAAACAGAAAATAATGCCCCTACGCACTAACTCCCTATGTATAAAACATTTTTAATACTAATCCAAGAAAAACAGTTTTAATTTCTGATAAAGGTAATAGGATTTAGCATAATTGTTCTTTGTTCTCTTTCAGATTATATCCCAATTGTTTATTCCACATTTAGAGAAGAAAAAACTTATAGCAAATAAAATATTTTTTCTCCTCAGGACACAAAAATTTAATATTTTGAGAGATGGACAAGTTTAAAGTAGTTTATAAAATATCCAGCACCTATCATATTGCTTATATTGAAAATATAAAACATCACATATATTGGGAATGTGTTAAGTGAATGTTGAAAATTTTGGAAAATCTTCCCAATATTTAATAAATTGACTTCTATGGTTTAACACGGTGTGAGTATCTTCCTTTTACAAACACGGAGAGGCTCGATGAACAGCAGAATGTTCAAATGGGAGTTGACTCTGAGCCTTCAGACAAACTATTTTTCCCTATCTTTTTCCTGTGCATGTGTGCAGTATGTATAAGTGTGTGCACATGTGGGGGCATATGTGTGTGCACCTATGTGTGGGTATGTGTAGAGTTCAGAAGTTTATGCCTAGTGTCTTCCTCAATTTCTCTGCACTTTGTGTACTGAGACCTCTTTCTGGACCTGGGTTTCACAAAACCAGCCAGTTTAGTTAGCTCACCATCTGACCCTGCCATAAGGCCTGTCTCCACCTCCCAAACAGTGGACCTGTACAAGGCCTCCACATCTTCCTGGTTTCTATGTCACTGCTGGAGATCCAAACTCTGAACTTTGAGGCAGACAATTCATCTCCTGAGAAATCCCTTTAGACTGCCTGTAGCTTGTATAATTTTGTTTAATCCATTCCAGCACTAGAAAAGTTTATTTTTTATTTAATTAAAATATAATTCCTTCTGGTGGTGCACATGCCTTTAGTCCCAGCACTCAGGTGGCAGAGGCAGGAGGATCTCTGTCTGAGTTCAAGGCTAGTCAACAAAACTACTTCCAGGACAGTCGGGGATACACAGAGACTCTGTCTTAGAAAATGTAATATATATCAATAATTTTCCTCATCCCTTTTCTTTCTCTCACAACTCTCATGCCTGTAAATACACACCCACAAACTTTACATCTTCCTAATTTTTAAGTATTGTTGTTACACATAAATGAATAAACATATAAACATGGCCAGCTGAGTCCTTTTGGTGCTGCCTGACTGTATCTTTTTCTAGGGCTGATGCTTGGTATTGGATAATGAATCAGGGACTCATCACTGGGGAAGATTAATTTTCTTTGTCTCAGCTATTGTTAATTGCTTGTAGCTCTTTATCTGGGCATAGGACTACAGAAGACCTCCCCCATTTACACTGGGATACAAACTGTTGTCAGAATTGTTCGGGTTTGTTGGTACTTCATGGGTTTAGCACCCTGTCATAAGTAGAAGGCACAATCTCACAGCAGACTTCCTGATCCCATGGCTCTTTCCTCCCTCTCTTCCATGATGTTGCCTGACATTGAGAATAAGCATTGTGTAGACATATAAATCAGGGCAGGCTTTTGGTAACTTCTCCTGAACATTCTTCTTTCTAACGTGGGAAGTATCTGGAGCTCTGAGTAAGCAAAGCAAATCTAACAACTCTGCAGACACTTTTTACCAGCCCCAAACCATTCTAGTTTTAACTCTGTGGAAACCAGTTTTCAGACTAATGTAAGTCAGCCAGGCATAACTCTCATTTACCAGATTTGCAGCCTTTTCTAATCTCTGGCATTTGGCACAGCATTTGTGTCAATACATCATCATTCTGACTCTGCTATCCAACATTTTGGTCCTTGAGCTGGACTTGGGGCAAGTGATCTAAGTTTACTCAGGTGGGCAGGCTTTCAATGAGACAACTTTGCTTCTGTTGCTTGTCACTTTCAAGCAGGCGAGGCCAGACATTTTAGTCATCAGAAGAGCTGGCAGCTCTGCTGCGTCATGGGTGACAGGGTGGCACTGTGTGAACACTTTCTTCCTTTCCTGCTCATAGAACACATCCTTGATTGCCCCCTTTCTGTACCACAGCAGAGGGTGGCTGCACCTTCCCATGGAAGGGCTTTCAGGCTGTAATAACTTTACCAGATCTAGGGAGTAGTATTTCACCTTTTTTTTTTTTTCATTTTGGTTTATTCTACCTGGAAATAGGAAAAACAGATTAAAATGCCCACAAAATATATGTGGACAGTAAAAATTATTACAAGAATGCTCTCCAAGATAAACACACTATGGTTCCATTTCCTCAGAGACCCTGGCACTGGCCATTAGGGCCTGGAATCCCTGGTTTGCTACTTTGAATTATTCATGAATCAATGGCTTAAACTGTAACTGATTTAAGAAAGTTGTTAGCAAATTTCTACTATAGAAATTCAAATGTGCTTGTTCAGAACTAAGTTCAATTCTTAACCAAAGTATCCAGAAAAATCTCTTTCTCTTCCCATGTAGACATTTAGATACATTGTTTATTTTCCAACATTTTTCAGATCAAATGTTCCTGGAGAAACTGCATTATTAATTGCCAGGTAAGTCATAAACTAAGAAAATCAAGTGGGACCAAAAAAGCAAAGTAGAAACATGAAAATTTATAATGCCCTCCAATTTCTCCTTTTGAAGTAAATGAAATTTGAAGTGAATATTCTCAGTGCATGGAGGGTGAAATGCTTTTGCTCCTTTAAATCTGACGTGTGTGTGTGTGTGTGTGTGAGAGAGAGAGAGAGAGAGAGAGAGAGAGAGAGAGAGAGAGAGAGAGAGAGAGAGAGAGAGAGAGAGAGAGAGAGAGAGAGGGGGGAAGGAATCTCTGTAGTCTTTTCCAATGCTTCTTCCAAAAGAGAAGAATAGCATGGTCCCGCTGCATATAGCAATGAAGACATGATCAGAGGCGAGTCAAATAGATCTCTTCTGCTGTATAGTGAAGGCTTTGAGTAACCGGGGCATTGTGTTTACCTCCTGCTCCTACTGCCTGCTTTTGAAAATAAAATTACACAAATGCTCTTCAATATAAGCACATGCTCCACATAGTCCACTGTAGAAATGATTCACAGTAATGTTGAAGAAGAAAAAAAAATCAGTGATTTGAATTAGTTTGCATTGTGTATTGTATTGAGGGCAGGCGAAATTATTTTTGGCATTGAGATCAGCATACTGAAATGAACCTTTCATGCTAATCACATGGTGATAGATTCTCATTGTGTATTGATTAACTTTCTAGCAAACAGATTTATAGAGGTCTATGTGCTCCTCGTCCAAGCCTCAACTTTTAACTCTCTTCTTCATGCTTTCAGGCTCTACCTCTGTCTCAGTATGGACAGATCAAGTATACCAACAGCATGACATTTTTGATTCATAGCAGTAAAATACCTAGCCTATCATTCAAATTCAAATATCAATCAGAACCATAAAACCCCCAAACCAAGATAAGGCATTTCTAATAGCCTACCTATAACTGAATATTTAATGTTTTTCTTAAATATTTAACTAGCACTGCCATTTTGAATCTTCAGAAAAAATTTGACTAGATTATTAAAATAATATCAAGGCTGGATTAAATAAAGCATAAGCTATTATCTGTTTCATAAAAGTGTTTTAAAGATCTTTAAAATACAAATTTGGAAGAGAAAAAATACTTAGTAATTTTTTCTATCTTTTTGGTATAAGAGATGAAAGGAGGAAATTGAGTACTTCATCTAAAAATATTTTTAAAGCAAAGTCCTAGGAAATATACCTTAAAGAAGAGTAAGGTGGTATTTTCAATAACCTTGACAGACCTCTCAGACAATGTGAATCTTGACTCATTCTTCCCAATCCATTACAAGAGCTACCACAAACAGAAATAATAGCTAGGTGGTACTAACTTTTGACCACACTGTTACTGTCAGGATTTGAACATATTACAGATGGAATGCTATAGCTGGCACACAGCCTCTTGCCTAATGAGAGGATTAACCACTAACAGATTCATGAGCTCATGACATTGTGAAGTGGTAGAAACTCAGAGGCAGGTGGATCTAGTTGGAAGAAAGGACTATTGAAGGTAGGACCTAGAAGGGTATACCTTTTCCCAGTCATTTCCCACCACTCTCACTGCTCCTGTTTACCACGAGGTAAGTAACTTTCTTTTACCACTAATCATCAAAATGATATCCTGCCTCACCATAGTCTAAATATCAATGGAGTAAACCAACAATAAGGCTGAAATCTATGAAACCATGAGCCAAATAACTATTCCCTCCCACAATTTCCTTTGGTATTTTGTCAGATTGACAAAAATTGACTTATACTCACACTCTAAATATTGGAGATACCTCATCTTCTATAATACTTTTAGCTGAATATTGTGCTCATAACACCCAACCCATTTCCAGCCCCTGCCTCAATACTAAAACCACAGACCTTTTTTAAATGAAGGAGACTGAAAACACCATGGATAGAACAGATTTCACCTCTGAGCTACACAGACAACTTTGCAATAGCATGTACCTTTCTTGCCACTAGATTATGAACTTTTAACCATTTATTCTTCATCTTGCACCTATATTACCTAGTGTAAGAGGTTATCAAATATTTGCTTCTCAATAAATTTATGAAAGTTAACTGAGTAGATAGATGAATAAATGAGGAAGTGAAGGTAGGTAGTTTTACTTAAAAGAATATCCTAGCCAGATGTGGTGGTACCCATCTTTAATCCCAACCTTCAAAAGCAGGCAGATCTTTGGAGTTGGAGGCCAGTCTGTTCTACAGCTAAGGCTACATAGTAAGACTTTGCTTCAAAACAAACAAAACAAGAGTCTTTTCTAAGAGACCTTTCCCTTTTAAGTATCTGACCTTTTCTGTGTAGAGAACAAGACATATTTGACTTTCCACAAATGAGATTAATCCTAGATAAATGTAGTATTCAAGACAATAAAATGATGAGGATGAGAAGAGTATGTAGCAAGCCTGTTCACAAATTCAGTATTGTTTACATTCCTGTATGTGTGGTGGAATAAACTGATCTAGGCCTTTTTGAAAGCAATTTGATTGACTACATTTTCTAGATCTAAGATAGTCTTGTGTTTTTTGTTGGGTTGGTTTCTTTTGTTTAGAGACAGGACATTCTGTACCCCAGGCTTTGAACCCACAACATACCTCTTGCCACATCTTTACAAGTGCTGGGATTACAGGTGTGGGCCACCATGTGTGGCTAAGATAAATAACGTTTTTTGTTTTTGTACATAAGTTTTTTTTTTTTTAAGATTTTACTTATTTATTACTTATACAGTGTTCTGCCTGCATGTATACTTGCACACCAGAAGAGGACACCAGATTTCATTGCAGATGTTTGTGAGCCACCCTCACAACCTCACAAGTGGTTGCTGGGAATTGAACTCAGGACCTCTGGAAGAGTAGTCAGGGCTCTTAAGCTCTGAGCCATCTCTCCAAGCCATGTGCATAAGGTTTTAATGGGTACTACTTTATGTTTGTTTATGGATAGCAAATGTGTTATGGTTTCTATTGCTGTTGAGAGATATCATGACCATGACAACTCTAATAAAGGAAAATGTTTAATTAGGACTGGCTTACAGTTTCAGAGGTTTAGTCCATTATTATTATTATGGTAGAAAGCATGGTGGCATGTAAGCAGATATGGTGCAAGAAACTTCCTCTTGATCCACAGGCAGAAGACCGGGCATAGCTTGAACATATGAGACCTCAAATTCCTCCCACCACACACAAACAATGATATACTTTCTCAAACAAGGCCACAATTACTCCACAAAGCCCACACACACCTAATAGTGCCACTCCCTATGGGCCAAACATTCAAACATATGAGTCTATGGGAACCCTACCCATTCTAACCACCACAGCAAATAATGTGGCTATTACCAACTTTATTGACTGTGGTTCTGTATTTTGTAAAATGCATTGCTTGAAATACAAACTTTGTTACGATAAATGAATAAGTTTGAAGACTTAAGTATTTAAGTAGCAGGTAGAAAAATGGAGACTTGGAAAGTTTTAGTGAGACAGGTTAAGCCACTGAACCTAATTGATGTAGAACCTTGTAAACTTTTTCATATTTCAATTTCAAAATTCTTCAAGACATATGTAAAGGTGTGTTTTATTTATTATTGCACCAGATTGCTCTAAACTCTATACATCCCTCTGACCATCAACTTAACATTGAGTTGTATGTGACTCATCAGGACCTGCTTTCCTAATTAAGTGACATATGATGATCCTTATCCAGAACTTGTTTCTGAGAGATAAATTTACTCTTGAGTAAAATCTGATAACCTCAATAAGCCAAATAGTAATATTTTAACTTATCATTCCCTTAAATGAAGAATATAAAATCGGTACACATATATAAATTATAATATCTATAATCAAACTGAACATGCTAAAATACAATTTCTGAATTTAGTAGGAATTATTTTTATATCATATATTGTATCCATTTTAGTTGTGCAATCAATCCAACACGGTTCACCACATCCATAGACCTGTATCATGGAACTACCATGAGAACAGAGAATTCATACATTTCCCATAAATTTCCTTCATCCCATTTGTCAGTCAACCTCATCTGACTCCAGATTCAAGGCAACCATTGATCTCCTTTTTGTTACCATAAATTTTTTCTTTGCCTTTTAAATACTTAGCCATTATGGAGGCTACTTTCAAGTTATGCTGAAGGTATCCACCTAAGATGATGCTGTGTAGGTTTACTATCAACGTGAATACACAATTAGGCAATAGCAGACATTTGCTATTTAGTTATGAGCCTCATAAAATGCTAGAAATGTATGAACCTCAGTCCATCAGCTCAACAGTTACAGGACTGCCTGCATGGAAGGAAACCTCTGCCCTTGATGCTAGAATGTATTAGATCCTTCAATAGGCTATCAGGATATTTCCTAGCTGGGATTTTATGTGAAAGAAAGTGTGCGTCTTCTCTTTTTCGTTATAAAATGTATTTTAAAATGTGATCCTTAAT
The DNA here is from genome assembly GCA_030556225.1 of Cricetiscus sungorus. Lineage (NCBI taxonomy): Eukaryota > Metazoa > Chordata > Mammalia > Rodentia > Cricetidae > Cricetiscus > Cricetiscus sungorus. The sequence continues at coordinate 22,130,929 of JANBXA010000114.1, forward strand.
AAAAGAGTGGCTCTGTTTCAAAAATGATAGTAGAAGTGGCCCAGAACATGTCAGGAGATGGAAGTCTATAGCCAGATAGGAAATGACTCAGCTTCTCTCCCCAACTCTTACATTAAAATATTGCCAATTGGTTGTCAAGATTTTCTCCTACTGCAGCAACTTAAAAATAATTTAGATATCAGTGTTTTTGCTTACTGTTGTGTTGTGATTCTTCCCTCTGTTGTCACAAGTATGAATATCAGGTAATGGGCACCATTCATATTTGTGCTTAGCAGTTTTCCTGGGGTGCCAGTGACAGGAGAAATGTATGCATTAAAACAAGCGTGTTGAAAAGCAGCTCTCTTTATAATTTCAGCCCAGCTGCTGTATTGATGGATACAATCTCTCCCACATGCTCCAGGTGGCTTCTAATGCCTGACTCCCTGCAGAAGCCTCTATTTGCACATCTTAAACCACTTATTGGATTTCAACAGGATTTTTCAGCTTGAGTGCAGTAACAGTGTTCACTTGTGTAATATTTGTAAATCCAGGCTTTACATTTCACTCGCCAAATCATCCTGAGAAGACATTCAACAGCGTCTTTGTGTGTCCCCAATTCTTCTTTGGATTAGATTGTGCCCATTTTGAGTGACTAAAAAGTATACTGATAAATATATTTTCACCATATTTCACCATGCACAAAGAGAAGCAATTCAATTACCAGCCTCCTCAGGTGGTGCTTTTCTCTACCCTCAAACTCCTATTCAAGGGCTTGGCATTCCAAGTTCAGGAAGGCTACCTCAAAATGCTCTGTGGATCTTCCTCACATTTGTTTTCATCTGTTTTCTACTGTATCAGTAACTTTGAATATTGTACTTAAGGGCCTTTGTTAGATGTTAATAACACTTATCATGATACCCGACAGCCTAGAGAATTCAAGGCTGTTATACTTACAGAAAGGCCCCAGAGATGACCAGCACAGATGCCTGCTTGGCTTTAAATGCACCAATGCATAGAAGCCTTCAGATAGACGTTTTCTCTGTGCTTGTATGTAGGCAACAAATTTTAAGAGTTTTTAAAATCTCAGCCCATCTATCTGATGCACATAACTTTGCAAAGACTTTGCAATAAGTTAGTTCATGGATAAATAGGCGATGTCCAACACTTGAGTATGAAACTGGCCCATGAGGATACCTTCTTTCTTAACTAGGTTCCACTAACTAGAATTAATTCTGTACCATGCATTTGCAGTTCTGAGTCTCTTTTGTTCTAAGTGTTCTTTTTCTTTGAATAAGAGCATTGTTGTTGAAGAATGGGTAAAGAGGATGTGGCACACCTACACAATGGAATACAACTCTGCAGAAAAACATAACGGAATTCGCAGGCAAGTGGACGAAACTTGAAGAAACCATCCTGAATGAGGTAACACAGTCACAAAAAGAGGAACAGGGTATGTACTCGCTCATATATGAATTTTAGACCTAGAGCAAAGGATCACCAGCCTATAATACACACCACCAGACGAACAAGGTAGTCTAAGAGATTCATATATGATCCCTCACAAAAGGGGGGAGGGACAAGTCCCCCAGAGCACATGGGAAATGGGGAGGCAGTGAATGGAGAGAGAACTAGGAGAAAGAGAAAGGGAGGAGAGGAAAACACATGTGACTAGATAGATTGAGTCAGGGTGAGAGGGGAGCATAAAAGAGGGAGCCATTATTGGTTTGAAGAGAAAACTGAACCTAAAGAAAGGTCTAGAGAACTACAAGACTGACTCCAACTAACAATTTGAGCAACCATGGAAAGGCTACCATAAATGCCCTTCCCTGATAGTAAGATCATCAACTAAATTATCCACCATCATGGAGTCCTCATCTAGTACCTGTTGGAAACAGAAGCAAACACCCATAATCAAACACTGAGTCAAACTAGAATCCAGATGCAGAGAGAGGAGACAAGACTAGGCTGCAGAAACTCACAAAGACAGGTGACCTGAACAAGGAGGAGCTTGGGCCTCCCAGACTGATGGCTAGGAACCCAGCAAGGGACTGACTCAGACCCCCTGAATATGGGTCTCAGCTAGAAGGACTGAGCAGTCTCGAGGACCTCAGACAGTAGAAACAGGATCTATTTCTGGTGCACAAAAGGACCATGCGGACACATCCTCCATGGAGGGATACTTCCATAACCTAGAGATAGGAGAGAAGATCTAGTCCCTACTTCAAATGACTTGACAGATGGAGGGAGGGAGGGAGGGAGGGAGGGAGGGAGGATTGGAGGGAAGGGAGAGGAAACTGGGATCCCCATTTAAAAATTTTGAATTATATTATTAATAATAAAAAGAAGAAAAAATGCTGCTGTATTAATTCAATATATATATATATTGCTTTGACTTCAAAATTTAAGCCTAAGGACAATTTACTGGGGAAAAGGATTTCTAATCTTACTTCCACAGAAAATGAAAAGCTGTGGATCCCTTCCAGACTAATGTGGCTTGATCGAGCAAGACCCCCCTGAAGCAATGTCAATGGGACAATGCAGCCTTGTAGACTACAGCCAGGATTTCTTCGTCTTCTTAGGATTCCCCCATGACAGTGCCCCCTACCAGCAGGAAGCAGTTTGGAAAGAACAATGCCCAAATTTCCAAATATTGTTTATAAATGTTTGTTTTCATTTTTTAAAAAGGGCATGTATAATTATGCCCAGTATAAAATAAATAAATGTTTAAAAAAATAAAAAAGAACATTGTTGTATGAAGTTATTTTACAAGAAGCATTCCATCATTTTTTTCCTACAGAGTAAAGCCATGTTCTCTTAGTGTTTGATGCTTGCAAGCCTTGCGAATTGTTACTCTAGAGCAGTTTTCTTGAACTGTGATTTGATTCACTAACGTGGTTTGAAATGTCGATACTGCAAGATGTTGGGGAGCTATAGAAACAAGAATGGTGGCTAATGATGACAATAGATTTGAAGTGGCCCTACATCCTCCATTGAATTTTCTGAAGTATATACTAAGCAGACATGTGCATCACTAGAATGCACATAATAAACCAAGGAATCATAACACACACTGTGGTCAATAACCCTATGCTAGACGTGTCTGAATTCTAGTGAGAATACTTCCCCTCCCATCTCCTGGGTGCAAAGTTGGTCTTGTGGAAGATACTGAAGCATAGTATTTGATGTGGTTCCTAACAATACATTCTGCAAGTCCATAATATCACAATAGTCACTAAGTATGAAAATCTTAGAAAAGTTTCATTTGTATTTGGAGGGGAACTTATTCAACAATGTGCAGAGCAAAACCAACCATCTTAATAGGAAAATAAGCAAGACACATTTGAGTTCTAGAAAATGTTTACATTTTATGTCATGAGCTAAGTGAACATGAACATATTCATATGCTCTCCGTACAAAGTTCTAGTGGTAGGGCAGGACAATTCAGGAACAGATTGGGGAAATAGCTCAGCCTTCAAGTTTAATTGCATTGGTAGGTACTGGTTTGCCTTACTCTCTTTCTGTTATACTTTATCTATATTTTATTTCTTGAATTCCGATTTCTCATCACTCAGAGGTGGTGTGAAATATATAAACATATTTAAACTATACTATAATAACCCATCACATGATTTGGCAATATGAATACACACACCCATCATGAACAAATTGAGTAAGTAAGACCTTACATTTGTTCTGTTTGTTTGTTGTTTGTTTCTGAATCTCAGTCACAGCAGAGCTAAAGTTCAAATAAGTATTCAGTTCTGTCTGACTGATAGCGATGAGCACAGGTGGGGGTGGGGCTCTCTTCAAGCTGAGTCATTCTTTACCGCTCTAAAATATCTCCATTATTGCTATGTCTATTCCACAGCCCTCAGACAGTGATGTTCTTCCCTATCAGCTGTGACATAGCTCTCTCAGGATGGTAAGGGGAACTTCAGTCACACTCCCTCCTCACCTGACAGTCACTTAAGAGCTACCCAGACAATTTCTGCTATGTGTCTCTGTCATTTGTTTATTTTTAGTCACTCCACAGAGAGTGTCTGGCCCTAGCCTTCTTCTCCAGTCTCATGATAGCGATTGTTAGACCCAGTAATCTCCAGCATGGACATGTCCACATGTCTTTCTCAGAGGAACACACTCATCGCCTCATATCATTCAGCAAGGCAGAGGCATGCCAGTGCTCCTCATTCAGAGTAGCCTAGAAAAATGGCTATGCTTTCTCACTGAAGTCACGTGAGCAAAGTGGAAGAGCAGTACCCTGTAATTACCCCAATGTCATGGCAAGGATAGCAACATTATAGATCCGATAGTACTGTAAGATGACCACACACCCTAATTGGCTGCAGCTGACTATATATCTGCCAATAGGACAGAATTCTTTGTTTCTTAGGCATTACTATGCTATATGGAGCAGTAGGTGGTTTCACTTCCAGCCTTTATGAGGTGACTAGTTAAGCTACAAAGATCTATTTCTACCGTTCATGTTCAGACAGACGGGTGCTGATGAAGGGATATTACAGGATCTGAATGCAGAAACACAAATGGTGGTCTTTCATGAAAATGGCTCCCCGGGTTGCCATCTTGGGAGCACCTGCACTTTCCCATCATGCTGCCCAGAATTTCAGTTTTTTTTTGTATCACATTCAGCACTCATACAATGTAACTCTTTCCTAAAGGTACTCTATGGCAAGTCTAAGAACTATTTCTTGTCATGGTCAGTGGGAGGTTACACTAAAGCAAGGAGGTCCTTTGGTGCATGCTTATTCAAAAGGGAAAATAAATGGTTGAAGAGCTGGTGGACATTTCTGTAGGCAAAGCTCCGGAGTCATGGGAGACCAGAAAGATCAGTGTTTGATAGAGTCCACAAACTGAACCACACAGAGAGAGTACTAGACACAAGTACAAACCAATTTAATATTTAAAGGCAGGTAATTATAAATAGATTTGAACCTTACTGAGTTAGAAGAATCCACAAAACAAACCCCACATATGTGAGATTTGTTATATGAAAATAAATGCGGTAGAGATTGCATCAGGATTGGGAAAATAAGTGGACTTATCATCCACTTTGCTGAAGAATCATCAAACCAAAGTAGTTCAGCCTGCCTTGAGGCACCTCACTCCAGGCTCTTCAGCGCAACCTTACCGAGCTGTTGTGTGTAACGGAGTTCTAGTCATTACAGGATACTAGAGCACAGGATACTACACGATGGTCTCATGAAGAAGGGCAGATGTCTAGTTCTGGTCAGCAAGCTGTTTGAGAACAGCCTGTGTCTCTCATCTCCCATTCCCAGTCTTCTCTAGCACTTTCATTCTCTTTAGCCAGGATGACTGGCAATATCCAAGGTGACTGCTGTCATGGGCTCAGGCCAGAGTTGTCTCTGGGGCTTATTCTTTCCAGTCTATGACTGATAAAGAGCACAAAAATATTGTTTATGATCCTAAATGCAGGAGCTCTTATTACCATAGCATCTTCTACACTACATTAACTTCTACTAAGAGAAATTCAGTTACTGTAAAGATGTTATCTCAAAATTTACTGTCCTCTGTGGAGTTTTAAGATTTGATTTTCATCTTCATTATATATTGTCATATGTATATTTTCCTTTACCATCTCATAGTTAAATTACCTATATCACCTTTCAAAACGTCTTTTTGAGTCAAGTTCCTCGTGTAGATCCAGCCGGCCTACAAGTGGTGATGTATTACAACATGATTTTGAACTCATGAACCTCCTGCCTCTGCCTCCTTGGTGCTGATAATGCTCTAAGGTGATAATGAACCACCACAGCTAGCTTAGTCAACCTCTTGAGACCAAAGAATACAAATGCAATTAATCTTAAACATAATTGGCTATTATAGTCAGTTAATTATTCATTCAGGGTCATTATTGACCATCTACTAAATGTCTGACAGTGAATTTAATGAGTTGTCTTAGAGAACCTATGCACAGGACTTGATGAAGGAACTTCTCCTCTGCTATCTGGAACCCCATGCCTCCTGCACCATTTGTAGCACAAGAATTTACTAAGATTGGGGCAGATTTATTTTGTCCATCTTCTAAGTTACTTTTGCATATTTAGTTTTAAATGCTTCTTGAGCTTGAATTGATAACAATGATTAAAGATCAAGACAGCATTAGGGGGGTGAAAGTAGGTGGTCTCATGTTGAAAAGGAGAGTTTTTTTTTTTCAAGAAAAGAAATAGAATATTCACAAAATTTACCATACTCTTTCATCCATAGGGTCCCTGCTAAAGAGCTTGAATTTCATTACAACTGTCAGAATCTTTTCTTGTGACAGCTCAGCTTGCTCAATATACACCATCCCCCTCTTTCCCTGTGTAGCTGACATGCTTCCATGCATAAAAATTAATGTTCCAATTTCAACTGTCTAGTTTGGCAGGAGCAAGTTTTCAAGCCAAAGCAAACACGAAGGAGGGAAAGAAATAAAGCACAAACAAGAGGGATGAAGGGTGCATTTGGGACTCTACAAAATGAGAGCCAGAGTTTCATACTTTATAACAACCAATAAATTGCTTTTATAATTTTTGAAACTGATATCAACCTGATGTTAACCAGTAATAACTAAGGCAATAATGACTAAGGCAAAGTCAACACCTTTAAAATCAGAAACAAGTAATAAACCTTACATCAAAATTATAAGACAATGGGGACTGGGGACAAGGCTGGGACGGCAAAGTACTTTCTGGAGAAATATGAGTACCTGAGTTTGGATATTTAACATCCACATAAAAGTTTGGCATGGTTGCATGCATCTGTCATGCCAGAGTTGGAGAAGAAGAAATAGGTAGCTCTTTGGCGCTCACCGGCTCACTGGCCAAGCAGAATTGGTGAGCTGTAAGTTTAGTGTGATAGTTAAAATGACGGGCAATGAATGAGGACACCTGCCATTTACCTGTATTCTCCATAAACACGCCCACACAGGCATGCCTGTATACAAAAGTTCACATATATACTCCAAGTACACACACAATTACAAGACTATGAAGAACACAAGGCTGTGTATCTTTATCTTTTCTGTTAATTCATATTTTTTCTAAAAAGAATCACTTAGGGATTATTCATTATTCTGATTATATCCTATCTATCAATCTGTCATCCACCTAGGTATCTAATCTGTCTCTAATCTGTCTACACACACACACTCACACACGCACGCACGCACGCACACACACACACACACACACACACACACACACACACACACAATTTGACCTTAGTTCATTACAAAACTAACAAAGCCTCAAATCTAAATTATCTCCGTCATGTTCCAAGGACAATCTTTAAGCCAAAGACATCAATGTCCCCATCCTTTCCCATAGCTGTGACAGCTTCAGAAAGTGAGGCGGGCCTCTATGTGCAGAGAAGACCCAAGGGGTAGTTTACCTGAGTAATAACAGGAGAATAAGGCACAGCACCAAAAGGAGCACATTACATAATGAATGAATACAGCATCATGTTTTTTTTTTCATTTTCAATACAGGGTTTCTCTGTATGGCTTTGGAGACTGTCCTGGATCTAACTCTATAGACCAGACTGGCCTTGAACTCACAGAGATCCATCTGCCTCTGCCTCCAGAGTGCTAGGATTAAAGGCATGTGCTACCAATGCCCGGCTACAGAATACAAAGAAAATAAATAATGTAGAATTTAATGACTTCTTATACCTGGACTGCACAGAGAAAACATTTACCATCTAGTTGAGCAATTAATAGATTATGATTACAATCATCAAATTTAAACCATCATATATATATATATATATATATATATATATATATATATATATACACACACACACACACACACACACACACACGTTTGTGTGAGAGAGAGAGAAAGTATGTATAGTGATAAAATAATTTCCAAGGAATCATGAATAACTGCTCTATTATGAATAAAATGAGAAAGAAAGCATTGTGGGAAGACAGCTGAAGAGGAGGTAGAACATAAACAGATTACCACAGGGTCCCTGCTCAGATTAGGGCATAGGGGGAAGAGTGACTCCTTGGATTTACACATGGCCCTGTGACACAGTGCCGTTACAGGTCACAGAAATAAGGTGCATTTTCCTCTAAACAAAAACAGATTGAAAATTTATATTCCTTTCCATCACATCCTATTCTCTTAAGGAGCCAGAGCAAAATATATGGCAAAGTGAATATAAGGCTCAGTATTTTATCTCTAAGTATGTGGACCTATAACTGTTGCAGTAAAACTTTCAAAATCCAACAATCCTTTTTATGTGTACTTTTATTTATCTTGTATCACAATCAAATCACAAAGAAAGTCTATAAAACAGTTTCTTTCTGTAATATTTAACACTTGATTCCAGTTGTCAAAATAGTGAAGGCTATGTTTTAAAGTACCTTTTCTGACTGTCATTAGATTAGGTAAGGGAACTTAACGACTGAGTGAATTGTATCTGGAGTTAACTTGAAGGCAAACAAAAACAGAATTACAACATTTTTTTTCTTTCATTATTGGTTTTCTACCCCAAGAGCTTTCTAGGCCTTCTGATTAAGGTCAAAGATTGGTTGAATGAATGAATGTGAACATTGTCTCTCTTATACTACATTATATTTTAACGTTTCTCTTAATATTTCTGTAATTATTATAGGAATAAATGAATAATGTCTAATTTAAACTTCAAAATAAGTGACCTATTATACAGTTAGTGAGTGTATTGGTTTGAGAACATAGGGACTGGTTAATTGTGAGATAATGATATCCAATGATACACATATCAATGTTTTGCACTTTTCACCAACAAACAACCCCATCATAGTGTTGCATCATAGAATGCAGCAACACTGATTTAATTTCATGTTCCTTGTAAACATTGGAAGAGTATGCCTGTAGCTTTCTTCCTCAAATAGGCCAGGGACTTTTCATTTGCTAACTTTTTAATTCATTTAATTCTTCACTGGCTAAGAACACAGCAGTTCTCACTCTTGTCACATTTCTGCCACAATGATCACTGTGGGCTTTTCTTTTCTCTCCTTCGACATAAACAATTAGATTAGGACATGTCTAAAACAACTTTAGGCTGCAAGAGTGCTTAAAGGGTCCCATGTTCTCTCCCTGTTCTCTGACTTCAGAATTTATCTCCTGTTCTCTTCTTCATAACTACACAAGTAATTTCATGTTGATGGGAAAAGGGAATCTGCCCCATCAAAGGGGCCATGAATCTTCAAGATCTTCCCTGGTAATCTACACCTCTGGTAAACATTACCTATGATTGGCCCATTTGATCAGTATAATAGAAATAAATGACAATGAATGAATGATATGCATGCTAAATGGTAAAATGTATTCAGCTCTGATTAGAGGTTTTTTTGTTTTGTTTTGTTTTGTTTTTGTTTTTTGTTTGTTTTTTGTTTTTGTTTCTGGTAATAGCCTTGAGAAGAAGCCATCACTCATGACATGAGGGTATCAAAGCAACCCTGTGTACTGTTTCTTCCAATAAGAGAGAAGGCTCTTAGTCCCAGTAAGCTTCTAGATGATTAGATCCTTCAACTTCATTCATGTAGTGAGAACCTCCCTGTCTTGTTCTTTATAAAATCTGGAGAAACCCATAAACATAGTTTTGACTGTCATTTTTCTTTTAAAACTCTTTTTAATAAATTTTATTTAAATTAGAAACAATCTTATTTTGCATATCAATCCCAGTTCCCTCTCTCTTTTATCCTCCCATATCCCCCACTGATCCTCCCATCCCATCTCCCATCCATTCGCCAGGGAGTGGGGGGGGACTTCTATGATAGACCATCAAAATCTGTCAAGTCATTTAGGGCAGTGCCTAGGACCTCCCCAGTGTCTTTACCCTAAGGGATCACCCCTCCATGGGGAATGGACTCCCAAAGTCTGGTCATACACTAGGGATACATACATCCTGGTTCCACTGCCAGAGGCCCCATAGACTGCCCAGTCCTCTTAGCGGCCACCCAGTTCAGGGGGACTGGTGTTGTCCTATGTTGCTTCTCCAGCTGTCAGACTGGGGTCCATGAGCTCCCACTTGCTCAGGTCAGCTGTGTCTGTGGATTTTCCCAGCATGGTCTTGACCCCTTTTTTTGTCACTCCTCCCTCTCTACAACTGGGTTCCAGGAGTTTGGCTCAGGGTGTAGCTGTGGATCTCTGCTTCTGCTTCCATCAGCTACTGGATGAAGGCTCATCATTCTCATTACAGGGGAAGGGCATTTACGGTAGCCTCTCCTTTACTGTTTAGATTCCTAGTTGGGGTCATCCTTGTGGATCTCTGTACAATTCCCCAGTGCCAGGTTTCTCTTAAACCTATAATGGCTCTTTCTATTGATGTGTCTCTTTTCTTGTTCTCCTCTATTCATCTCCTGACTCAATATTACTAATCCTCCATGTCCTCCTCCCTCCTCCTCTTCTCCCCTCCTCTTTCTCTTACTTCTCTCCCCTTCCCCCATGCTCCCAACTTGTTCAGAGGCTCTTGTCCCTTTCCCCTTCATCAGCAGTGCTAACTTGCACAGCCATTTTGGAAATCAGTATGGAGGTTATGGGAACCAGTCTATCTCAAAATTCAGCAATTCTAATTTTAGGCATATAGTCAAAGGATGTACATTCATTCAACAAGGACATCTGTTCAAATATGTTCATAGCAGCATTATTTGTAATAGTCAGAACCTGGAAGCAATCTAGATGCCCCTCAACCAAAGAATGGATACAGAAAAAATGTGGTACATTTATATAATGGAGTACTATTCAGCAGGAAAAAAAAATGGAATCTTGAAATTCAAAGGCAAATGGATGGAACTAGAATAAACCATCCTAAGTGAGGTAACCCAGTCACAAGAAGACAAACATAGTATTTACTCACTCATATATGGATATTAGACATAGAGCAAAGGTTTACCAGACTACATTCCACACCTCCAGAGATGCTAGGAAATAATGAGGACCATAAAAAAACATACATGGTCTCCTTTTAAAACCTTTAAAACATTTTTAGTATTTTTCTTTTGTTTTGTGTTTTGAGACAGCGTTTCTCTGTGTAACAGGCCTGACAGTCCTGGAACTCTCTCTGTAGACAGAGCTGACCTTAAACATAGAGATCTGCTTGCTTCTGCCTCTTGAGTGCTAGGATTAAAGTTATGTACCATCATTGCCTGTCCTTTAAAAAATATTTTAACTGTACCTTTTTTTTCTAGTGTGTGTGTGTGTGTGTGTGTGTGTGTGTGTGTTATGCATATGTATATACAGATACATGAACATATTGAGGCTAGAGGAAGATGTCAGGAATTTCTCTCTGTCATTCAATGGCAGTCCTTTGAGTCAGAGTCTCTTACTGAGTCTGTACTTGTTTGGCTAAGCTAGGTGGCTACTGAGTTTCAGGGAGCATTATGTTTCTATACCCCAACGTTCTGCCTACAGGCATACTTTGTTACGTGGGTATCTGAGAACGAAACTCAGACAGTCATGTTTACTAAAGACCAAACTCAGGCCCGAATCTTACTATCAGATTCTTTGTTACAGGTTTGAATTTTGCACCATTTAATGTCACTATTCTAGCAAGTTCCATAAGTGTATGACAATATGAAGATTCTCAGTGGGGTGTTCTGAGAATCCTACAAAGGAGCTGATTCTTCTTGAGAAGGCACTAGTGTGATGAACTTGGGGGTGGAATTACCACATGCCTCTCCACAGGGCACAAGGGAGTATGCAGAGAAGGCCCAGATAACCATGGCGAGACAGTCTCCAGTTTTTACCTTCTGGCACATATTCTCAATATTGTCCATGGTTACCAAGCTCCTTCAGGAGTCCCAACTGAGCCCACTTGAAGTCCCCTGATCAGCATGTGCTTCGATCTAAGCTACCATGAGAGTGTCATGGGCAAACTGCCATGGAACTTCTGTTGGGGCAATGTGATATGATGAGAAATTTTTATCAAGAAAATAACACAATGTCACCTCAAAGTTCATCCTGGCTGCAATACATGGGATATCAAAGAAAAAATATAACAACAACAACAACAAACACAAAAAAGGAACAACCTCCAGTATTTCTGGTGGCAGATGTCAAAGAAATAAATCAAGGTGTCAATGAACAGGATGCAAGGGAAGGGAGTAGGAAAATAGTTTTCACTTAGAATCAATAGATGTTTGAGACCAATAGATTGCACAGCGTGTGGTCTTCAAGGCTTCAAGTGATCTGTGGCACTACCCTTAAACGTTGCAAATTTTTATTACTACCACAAAGCCTTGTAAAAGAAGCAAATTTCTGCATTTTATGGACATTGGAAAAAAATGTGAATGTGCCTATGAAAAACCAGTGGAAACCACTCACACATACAAAATTAATCTGATCATCAATGAAAATGGATATGAAAAGCTGATATTAGACAACTTCTTTTTAAATGAGAAATACCACTCCAATGGGCAACATGGCCTGAATGATGAACACTTGCCAATGGTTTCACAGTTTTGCTTACTATAATAAAACAGGCTACATTGACATGAGGGAATGTTGACTGTCACCTAAATATTTGGTAAGTTCTATCTTTCCAAGCTCAAAACCTCAACTCCCATGGCTCAGCAGTTCCTTCTTCTTTTCCAGAGGACCTGATTTCAGGTACCAGCACCTACACAACTGGTTAAAACTCTCATCATAAAGGAAGCAATGCTTCCACAGACACACATGTGCAGAAAACAACCCATAAAAATAAAATAAAATTTTAAAGTCTATTTTTACACATATCAAGACATTTCAAGGCTAGAAAATTGTGGGTTTTGTTTGTTTGTTTTGTAAATTACGAAGATAGACTAATGGTGTTGTGTTCTCTATTCTGGGGATATTATAATCTATTTATTTTTAGTATTTCTATTGATGAACTGCTTGTAAATTGGTACTTGTATAACTAGAAGTGACACAAATTCCTAATGACTCACTATGTCATAAAGTATGTATGATTGTTTAGCTTAGGTAGTTGAGTTTCTCTACTTTAGCAAAGAGAGATATCAGGCATCAACAAGTGAAGTAACCTGTCCTAACTCACACAGCAAGCAGAGCCAATGTGAAGCCCAGAACCCTGCTTCACGGCCTGTACCCTCAGCCCTATATGTGATGTTTGCTGTGTCGATGTCCACTGAGTGAAAGAGAGAAAAAATGAAAAATGGTTTGCTACACAATTCATAAATCCACTTGACAGATATTTTTGAATTTCTAGTTTGTGTCAGGAACTGTTTTACCTTCCCTTTTGTAAGATCATGCTGTAGGCAATGAAACAAATCTGTGTTGAAAGTTGTTGAAACTTGGAAACTGAATGTTGGTGAGCTAAATCCATGAGACATGGTTTCGATATACTCCATTCAAATGAATTCTTTGGAACTTAAATTTGTTCTCATTAAATTAAAGATACTTGATTGGTTTCCTAGATTTATTGTTTGAAACAACCCTCTTTGGCCATATTTTTCAAAACAAAGAATTGACTATTAATGACATAGACTACAAATTCTGTATGAAGAGGATGCAAAAATAATAACCAGGGAATATTCCATATGCTAAAAATGTGATTAAATTGCCATGAATAAGGAGGTTATCGACTAAATACATTTTTTCCAGAAAATAAAATTCTAATGATGAGCTTTTACTTAAGAATGACAAGAGCTGACAGAGAGAGAGAGAGAGAGAGAGAGGGAGAGAGAGAGAGGCGGGGGGAGAGGGAGAGAGAGAGAACAGAGAGAGAGAGAGAGAGGGAGAGAGAGAGAGAGAGAGAGAGGGAGAGAGAGAGAAAGAGAGAGGGGGGAGAGAGAAAGAGAGAGAGAGAGAGAGAGAGAGAGAGAGAGAGAGAGAGAGAGAGAGAGAGAGAGAGAGAGATTTAATAGTCAGGAGGCTCCACAAAGGACTGTTATCATGTGTAGGAAAACTCTCAGCCTGCAACCCTGGCACACAGCCATTAACTCAGACTCACAGTTGCTTGCTTTGGAGCTGATGACCATGTGTCTCAGGAGGCCAAGGAGATCCTTGTTACGTTTTGGGCCCGTGTTTCTCTGCCTTTGGTCCTGGTGAAGTATAACATTGTGAATATATTACTATGAGGATTCTTAATAAAATATTACTGGTAACCAAAATTAACATAATCGATAACACTGTAACTAAATTCATTCTTCAATGTCCTCTCCAGTCATCTACCTGAAGACAGAACACCAAACTCATAATTATTTTGACTTTAAGTGCCCCTTCTCACAGGGGAATTTCTTAAGCCACCACCTCTTTAGAACTGCACTGATGGGGAAGTAGGAGAACACCTTTCCTTTATTTCAGTCTGACTATTTATTTGGAAAACCTGGAGACAGGGTTTTTTTTTCCCCACTACAGTGAATACAAGGTAACAATTTAGGACCTGGTCTATAACGAGAATTATTTATAACAACACTGAATAATGTATAAGTTTTGACTGTGACAATTCTTAAGATGCCTTTGGACAGCAATAATGAAGGAGAATTATTCCAAACGCCTCAGAACTTGTGAAAGAAATCCAGTCTAATAGAGGTATAAAGAACTATCAAATATAAATGAGTTGGTTATGTGAGCAGGAGGAAGCTGCAAGGGGCTCAAACACCAGGGAAGCTTGACAATGTGGAGGTTCTATTCTCTCTCAACTATACTTGACAATGTGGAGGTTCTATTCTCTCTCAACTATACTGCCCTGATGGTACAGTGCTGGCGATGATACCCTTTAAATTCTAGCCCATGAATCTGAGATAGTTTCTCCCCTTGCATTTAAGAGAAAGTCACAGATTTAGGTAATGATTAATAGGTTGATAATACTATCATGTCTAGTTTTCTTGATTGCAATTTTTACATTACTATTTTTGTGATAATTTCTTCTGTTTTGGAAGTACTTATTTTGCCTTGTTTTTATATTACCAAAGTGTAATTGCAGTTTGTGTAATTCCGAATAAGACACTAATTAATATTTCAACATTTATAATTGATAACATTTTAATATTTAAAAGTATTATTTTAAAGTGCTTTAATTTTAACAATATTAATTAATAATATTTTTCCATATTAAAAAGTCATTCTGTTGCATAGTTAAAAGCTTCCAAACAGAGTGGGTGTCCAGATCACATCAGGATGGAATGAACTGGGTGTAGTTTTCCTACCAGACTCTTAACATTTTTTTTATTTCTTTTGTACATTGTAAGGACTGTTTAGACATTGTACACAGACTACTGGGCTGTGTACAACAATGAATCACTGGCTTTTCAATCCTCTCTGTTGTTGATTTTTACATGGAAGTTATCTATACATTTCCCTCTCTTTTTTTTTTTCCCCCTTTGAGCACAGTTTAGAAAAAATCTTGGCTCCTCCTTCTGACCAGCACAAAACTTGCTAGTTGTTACAATTTTCTGAAACAGACAACAAATATCAAGCCAGTGTCAGGAGGGAATGGTCAATATGACTCATGTCAGAATTATGTGTTAGAAAGTGGAGGCTACTTTAGATACTTAATATATTTCTTTAATGATTTCTTGTGGGGCTTGGTAGCAAATAATTAAAAGCCTACTTGCAAACTTCAACTATGGGTGTTCTGTGTAAGCCAGGCTTACAAAGTTTGAATGCAGAGACTTAGTTGCAAAGCTAATCACCTAGGAAATCTATCCTCACTGCGTGCTGTTGTTTCACACCCAGAGTGCAGTCAGGGAAATCCCAAATGGAGGAAATATTCAAACAGGATCCTGTATGCACACACTGCTACCCTGGGGCTGGGTATGTTGCATATTTGTGTACATATTATATGAATATGTGCAGAACAAGTGGGGATTACAGCTGAAATACAGCAGAACTCAATCCACTACCACCAAAAAATAGACTTATCAGAGCAAACTAAAGGTGCAAAACACCTTTTCAGAGCCTGCTTTTATATGACTTGCCACAGTGTTTTCTAATTATTACAATGGGAAAATCATTAGAGCAAACAGAAGCAAATGTATTTCCTTGCCTGTTTCTTAATTACAATGTACAGGCTGCAGATAATAGCCCTTTGCTGTTGTTACTATTTAGCAACTTTGAGCCAGTTTTTAACAGCCCACCCTCTCCATTGTATGATGCTATAAATTGCAACACAATTCAGCACATCAGTGTATAATTTCCCCAAGGTTTTATAAAAATCGTTAATATAAAACATTAATGTGGAGAGCCTGTGGTACCCCTCCCCCTCTTTTGGTTAAGAGTTTAAATCTATTGACTTGTAACTGGCTTTTAAAATGACATTTTTTCTTGCTGCCTCTAATTCAACCCAAATTAAAAAAAAAATAAATAAAAAGATGCCAGATGTCATGAGGCCAATAAGCAGGTGGGCCGAAGCTTCTGTACCAATTCAAACTGGCACCGCATCAAACCTGGTGGGTATAACCTTTAATTCACTGCTTCCCTGGCACCAGATCTAGTACCATCTGCTCAGCCTCGCTAAGCTGTGCATGTTTCTGTGCGGGGACGATGCCAACAATGCAAACTGTCTCCTTCATGTGCAGGGAATCATCAGTGCAACTAGTTTTTCGAGCCCCATATGGTGGCATCTGCGAATGCACACTGTCAGCATCGCTGCCTGTACCACCCTTCGAGTTTTAAGAATGGGAGGAAAGAATGCCAGTTTGTAATTCACTACGGAGAGAGAGCCAGGAAGAAACTTTTCCCTTCCTTCTAGGTGCTTTGATTTGGGATCTCTTGACCTGAGGCACTGGAAGGGAATTGACCTTAGCTCAGAGGCTGAGAACCCCAAGAAGGTTTTGTATAACTCACACCCCCAATTTCTCACAGACATAAAAAAAGAGACATGAACGCCCCCTTCATTCTTGCACCCACGCTACAGCACACTGTCTTTGAAGAGTCATTTCTGACTTTCCTTAAGATTTTGAATACAGAGACTCAAATAGACATGGGTGGGGAATTAAGTTGACTTTCTGGAAAATGAAGGAAGATAAGAGAATAGATTTGCTTATCACTGCCTACATTCCACGTATCTTAGAGATGCTGTACAGTTCTGAACTATACTCCTTATGAAGAATGACCCTTCTTCTGCTTAACATTTTCTATGCATTGGTAAGGTAATCTCTCTCTCTCTCTCTCTCTCTCTCTCTCTCTCTCTTTCTCTCTCTCTCTCTCTCTCTCTCTCTCTCTCTCTCTCTCTCTACACACACACACACTCACACACACTCACACATTCACACTCACACACACACACACACACACACACACACACTTCTATCTTTTATAATGTTTATAAAGACCTAGGAATTTGTGCATCGGCAGTTTCCTAGAGCCCATGGCTCCCAAGGGAAAGAATACTTTCTTGATTCATATCTCTTGATATAGAGATCTCAGGACAAACACTCTCAGCTCCACTTCCAGAGGGTTTAAAATTGTTGACCAGTGCTCTGTTGCTAACAAACACAAGTTTTGTTAGTTTTATCCTTCCTTATCCATTTCCTATAGTGACTACAAATTCCATGAAAAGAGAAATTTTGATTAGCTCATTAGTCTTAATTCACTTTCTAGGAAAGAATCTAAGACTATTTGCTCAGCAAGTAAGTAAAAAGTAAGTGTATTTATAAGCATGAGGAAAATTTTGCTTTGCGATAGCTTGATGATAGGAAAAATATACTCCAGAAAATATGAGATGAACACATAGCAGTCAATACTATTGAATTAATGTACAACTAGTATTATATGCTATGTCCTAACTCTGTGATACACACTTGCCAAACACTTCACATTCTTTATCTTACTTGGTTATGTCAGCAGTCATATTCATTACTGATTCATCCTTCCAAGCACACCATTGTAGAGAAAACAGTCATGGCTGAGAGGAGTAGGGTTAAGAAGTAGTTCAATCTAGCTCATTATGACTCTAGAGCCTCAGGTCTAAATTACAACAGTAAGCAGTGTCTGCTCTATCAAAATATTTGGTAACATCAACCTAAATCAAATTAAAAAAAATGTGTCAGACAAATAGGTGCATGCTTCTACCATATGTTAGATTTTGTTCTTAATTTTTCTTAGTTTTAAAACTATTATTTTATTAATACTAAGGATAGGGTTGTCACAGGCGTGCATTTAACTTAACATATTTATTTCCAAGAATGTCCCATTCCAGTATGTATAGAGAACATTTGTGTCTCATTAAGGACCTAAACTTCTCAAGCACAAAAAGTATAATTCTCACTCTCTTAACACCCACTTCTGATGGGTACATTTCTGCCTATTTGGGAACTCCTGGCTGCTGCATTAGTGATCTCAATGCCATCTGGCAAAATCAAGATCTTGAAACACAAGACAGACTCATTTAGGAAAAGGATCGTGATAATTGTTGTGCTGTGTTTACCACACACATTTGAGAATGTTCATTCACCTGATAAACATTAATGATGAAAACCAGAAGAGAATGTATTTCCTAAGTGGAGGTTATATTTAAATGATTCCTTATCACTGGCACTAGTTATCATTGTGTATAGCAGCATAATTTAAGGAGTAGAATTACACAAAGAGCATTTCTTCCCCTAAAGGAAGCATGATGCTTAGGTCGCAGTGAATTCACAAGTGTGTTCACTCTATCTTTAACAATTAAGGAATGTATTTGATGATGTTCTTCCCTTTGGTTAGTTCAGGGTCATATCTTTATCTGCCCTTAGTTCTTACCAGCCTCCCGTTCATATGTGCAAAGATCGTCTCCCATATTAATACAAGTAAAGAAAGAAAGAGAGACGAGACATAAGGACGAAGGTTGAGAAATAGAAAGAAAGTGAATTTAAGGTTAACATCAGCTATAGGGAACATATCCAGGAGAAATTCAGCCAAAAGCCTGGTCTTAATGTGCATTGCTTCTCAATAATTGGTTTTACTAATGCTTCAGAGCTATTAGAACAAGATGGAAAGGTCACAGGATAGCAAGATTTTTAAAAAGTCAAATGGATTATAAAACATTAAAGTTTAAATAGCAGAGCATATACGCTGAGAGCTGACATGAGAGCACACACTCACATGAATGCGAGTGGCCATGTGTCCCCCAAGCATATGCCTAATCTCAAGCTGCAATAATTTTTCTAGTTCACTGAGTTGCTTCAAGGATCAAATGTGATAATGGATATGTTGTTTGATGTAGCATGCGACACAAATACAAGGTGACTTTGTGTAAGCATCATGATAGTTTCTTATTGCCAGGGACAGTCCAAACATGTTTGCCCACAGAAAAGAGATGGCCAAGATTCTCATCCTCAGAAAAATCAGGGCCCAAATAGCAGATGTCTAGAAAATGACCACTTTGAACATTTAAATTCCACCTCATCTCACACCAGAGCTGCCAGGTCAGAGACTGGAGCCTCTGATGTCTATGTCAGCTCATTGTGGGTCCCAGTGACCACAGCCTTCATTTGTATTCAGGTCTGCTTTACAATTCAGATCTTCAATGGGAAATCCTCTTGACTGCTATTCACAGGAAGGTTCTAAGTGTCTTCTTAAGGACAAGGCTCCCAAAGTGGTAAGACTGAGGCATTGCCAAGTTCAGATGCAAGGCCTTGCCTTCCCGCTGCAGTTCACCCTGCTAGGGACCACAGGGTCACCAAATGGAAAAGCACACATCCAGAAAAGTGCTTGCAGAGGCTCTGGTTTGCTCTGTCCTCCAGCCCTGGCCCCTCTTTCCCTTTTCTCAACTTGAAGCCTCTATATCCTACTCATTTAGATTCTTTATAAAACTAGGCAAGAAATGGTGGCAGCTTTTCCAGTTGCAGAGGTAATACAGAATTAACACCCTGGTTCATTCACAAAACCATTATAATGTGAACTTGAATATTTCCTTAACAAGACCCTAAGCACCTTATTGTATTTAATCTTTATATATACTCCACCAGAAAATGAAGAATTGAGAAGGTCTGGAGACCTGTTTGGAATACACAGATGTAAAAAGTACAGACAGAGTTGAAACATGGGCTTACATAGTACCAACACTTGAGTTTAATGCTAGTACAGTGTACTGATGGAGGACAAGAAGTCTGGGACTTAGCAGGTACACTAAGTAAGAATTATTTACTTGTAGGGTGGATTTTGGTATAGAGGGGGCATATTAAAATGGTCAGCATATGGCATAGAGTAGGAAGTTGTGAAGGCATGACGTTGCAATTTTAAAAGGAATTCAAGTAAATTTCCATGTCAAATATACCTGCCACGAGAGCTCTACGTAGTCCTCCCTTTGCCATTGGAATT
Organism: Cricetiscus sungorus; assembly: GCA_030556225.1. NCBI lineage: Eukaryota > Metazoa > Chordata > Mammalia > Rodentia > Cricetidae > Cricetiscus > Cricetiscus sungorus. The sequence goes on from JANBXA010000114.1 coordinate 22,151,157, forward strand.
GTCCCAACAGGATGAGAACAAACCATGAATTCTACAAGGTACCATGACACATCCACTCAAACTGCACTGTAGACGGTAGCTTTCAAAGCTGGCCTCATATTAGCACCGTGCCTGCATTTTTATAAATACTCCTTTGTGGGCTTCACTCACTATGATTTTTACTTAATTGGCCTGGAAACATCCAAGGCACTAGTGAATTTTAGAAGTTCCACAACTACTCATGACAATCATTGTACATCTAAATCATTTAAGTAATCTTTAAGTTACTTCTCAGTATTTCCATGTATGTGAGTATGCAGGATGCTTTGCTAGGCACAATGGAAGTAGTCAGTTGAGGTATGGTGTGTCTCTCATAGGTTTGAGAGACTCAAATTTAAGTATCTCATTTCTACTCAATTCCCTTTTTATTTATGCAGTTATTTTTATATTGTCATTATTAGTATTATAATTCATTTATTATTATAATGATGATGAGAATGATGATGATTTGGCCAAGGTCTCACTATAAAACTAAAGATGGCCTCAAAATCATAACCCCTTGCATCTACATCTTGAGTGTTGAGGTTGAAGGATATAACACCATACATGTCCTGGCTAGAAAAAATGCTTTATATAGTAGTATGTGTGTTACTTATCCCTCCAAGGGAATAACTAAGATAACAGAATGAACAAATACAATTCTGTCTCTGTGTCAGAATATCCCTCTTAGATATAAACTCTTGCAGGTGAGACCCTGAATGACCACCAAGCTTTGTTTGATAGAAGATAAGGTTATTACTTACAGCATGTAAAACAGTCATTGCAATAGTGATGCTCAAAGACAGGGAGAGGGACAAAGAGAGTGAAAGACTGGAGATGAAAAGAAGGTGAAGAAGGAGGAGCAGTAAGAGGAGTAGAAAGAGAAGAAAGGGGAAAGAGGAAGAAGGGGAGGAATAAAGAAAAGAAGGGAAGGATGGAAGCAAAGAAGGAAGCAAGGAAGGAAGGAAAGAAGGAAGCAAGGAAGGAAGGAAGGAAGGAAGGGAGGGAGGGAGGGAGGGAGGGAGGGAGGGAGGGAGGGAGGAAGACACACGGACAGAAAGACAGGCAGGCAGGTAACACACAGTACTAGCAGATTTGTCCCTTTAGGAAATTCTTTGTAGAAAGTTAAGAGAAGACCACTGTGTCTGTGGATTTTGCACAGCACAATATCTACCTAGTACAATGGTCAGAATTTATAAAACTATATTTTGCATAATTTTTTCATGGGTTAAGAATTCAACTCATCTTCAAGGTATGCATTTAAACAGAGGATTTGATGTGGTCTGAAACAGTTGGATAACATACTTAATGCGGACATTTAAATGACTCTCTGTATTTTTTTTTAATATGTGATGGCTGATCTGCCCTTTATAATAATTGTATGTATGAAGTACTGTTTTAAATACACCCCAAACACTAAGCCATTGTGTAACTGCAGTAACTAGTCCCATGTGACTATGTGCAAGAGCCATATATTTGTTTGCATTCCCTCTAAAGGAACACCCTGATGAGAGTAGCCAGCACTAGCTGACTATACCCAGCTGCCCGTATGATGGGGAAGCTAACATAGGGCTCACTTCAAGTCCATTCAGTCCTAAGACTCTTCCTAGCTACTGACTGAGCACAATGAAGGGACTAGAAATCATGAAATTTTATAAACATGCTCCTTTAATAGGTGATATTTCTCATTGACTTCTTATCAGACCAGCCAAGATTTTACCAGAACTACACTGCAGGCCAAGGCTCTTTAACTATGCAATCCCCTGCCCCCACCCCCCGCCCAGCTTTCATAGGTTTGCATTATGACCTGAACAGTCTCTGTACTTTCTCTCTCTCCCTTTCCCCCTTTTGACTATGTAGGAGAATCACCCCCTACACACCATCAAAATCTGCTCTTTGTCTTCCCCTTGGATGCATCACACCTGAACTAGTACCAAGTTAAAGCCTATTCACCATCAAAAGAAAAGAAGACTCTGCCTCCAAGAAAGGACGTGTGAATGAATGTTAATGCAGCACTCTCCCTGGGTGGTGGTTTCACACGCCTTTAAAAAAAGACTTTCTTGTTATTTAATCATACATCTCAAGCCCATTCATTTCCCACCCCGTGTATCTACCCTCTGCCTTTGCAGCTTCTCCCTAATAACATTTAAGAGAAAAAAAGAAAAGCAAAGAGGGGAAGGGGCGTCTCATCGTGGAAGCTGTGGTGTAACGCAATGAGAGAATTTTACACAGTGAAGATTACAATTTTATGCTCTTCCTAGGTAAAGGACATATATGTATATAAGGATATTAAAATTGTTCATGTGAAAATTATGGGTACAAAAATGAAAAAAATACTGCTTCGTCTGCTTGTCATTTTATTTTCTTTAACAACCTTCAATCACATTATGCTTCGGTCTACTTTATAAGTTAAATGATTGTTCACTGCAAAATTGTGAATCTTGTTTTTAGGATTCTTGGCTTATAGATGCCTCAAGTTTGACATGTTGACATTTTCAAACATCAGAAATCACAAAGTGGATGATGATAGGACAAACGGAATATGAAGCCATGTATCTGTGTGTCTGTGGCCTGTACACTTTAATAGTTAGGATATATAAAACTAGAGTGACAACATTGGGTTTCTATTCTTTCTAGATAAAAAAAAATTACAGCTAGTTGCACAGGGTCAATAGTTTTTTTTTTTTTTTTTTTTTTTTTTGCTATAGGCAGTTGATGATTGATGGTGACTAGAACTCTTTAATTCCTGCAGAGTCAGGAATGAAATGTTTTGAATAAGTACTGTGAACCTTAATATATTTCATATCCCGGGTATTTCACAGGTCAATTGATGAATCCTAATGAGTTATGTATTTAAACCAAGACACAGGGAGAAGGACAAACATCAAGGGAATCACTTAGTATATAATCACCAGGGGCACTGGTTGAACCATTTGGTGGTAATTTACCTGTCATCCTCAATACACACCTAAGATCAGAACAGGAAGCAAGTAAATACCTGAGTAGTCTAAAGGCATGGCATCAAAAGACAAATGCACTTTACCCATAAACCTAGACTGTAGGCAGAAAGCCTAGAATAACATCAAAGATTCTACAATAAGCCATAATCCTGTCACACAGAATGATATTCTTAGTGTACGATAGAGCCTCCTTAACTTTACATAACTGCCTACTAATTTTAACAAATAATATTTGTATCATGCTATCTGAAAACTACAAATTATCTTTTATAAAAATTATTTTCAGTCAATACATCCTCAATCTCCCCCATGTTATTTTGTTTCTTCTAAATGTTTTTAACAACTATATTATTACATTGAGCTATTTCATTGTTCTTAAAATTACTTAGTAAATGTCCTTTAAGATATAAAATTGCCCTGTATATCTCTGTTGTTTTCTTAATATAATTCGTGCACATAAACTTTACAAAGCACTGGGTGATGGGACTGTAGATTCAGCTGACAGTACATGTTCAAGCCTAGAAAATTTAAAAAGGGCTCCCCAAGGTATATCAATTTATATATGACTAAATAACAAATGTGACTTCACATCTCCCACATCTTCCTCAGAACCATTTCTCCCAAACTGGACATTCTGTTTGGATTTCAACCAGGATGAAAACACAGAAAACAATGGAATGAAAGAAAAACTGAGGTAAGAGCTACAATGTCATTGTAGAAAGAGGAAACAATCAAACTACTGAACAACTTCCAAAGTTTTCTCTAGGGCTAGAGAATTGACTGACATGAACAATTGTGATTATGAATGGTCAAGTCAAGAGTAATTACTGTTTCAATAACTGCTTTGAAAGTCATAAAGAGTTAATGATAAGTTAAACAGTTTTAACACCTTAAAATAAAATAAGCAATCTTACATAGACATGAGTCTTCAGTGTTACATATACTGAAGTAATTTTACTTCTGGAACTCTATGTTACATTAGCTCTCCATATATAGAAATGAGTTCAACATTCACTAACACATTATTTATACTAGCAATAAATAAAGTAATATAAGAGAAAAAACATGACAACTAAACAGAATGAAAATGAATTCTTGCATAATTTATGGTATAACTACTTCTGAACTGTGATGAAGAGGTACCATGGTAATATTTACTTATAATTTTTAATAAGCCAAAATAACAAAAAATCTTACACAAATTAGAGTTTTGCTAAACAAATTTATATTCAAAGAAGTAGATCAAGTATACTATCTTAAAGTATATTAAATATTAGTAATTGCTCATCATCTCAGAGTACTCAAACTATGGACAATTACCTTTATTTTGATTAATCAAATGTAATATATTTCCCATAATGCTATTATAGTATTTGAATAGCCAACAGAATCATTATACTTTTTTTTTTGGTGTTTTGAGACAGGATTTCTGTGTAGAACTGGCTATCCTTGAACTCTGTGAACCATGTTGGCCTTGAACTCACAGTGATCCACCTGATTCTATCTTCTGAGTGCTGGGATTAAAGGTGTGCACCACCACTACCAGACTCATTATACATATTTAGAGTCCTGCTGATGAAATCTAGGTAAAGACTTGACTATTAAACTACTTATTTATGGCCGAACAGTTGAGGTAGTAAGCAGTAAGCATTATTTTCTGTTCTAAATGGTAAGTTCCCATTGTCTGAGAAATCCTTACCAATTTACCACAGGATTCACCAAAGATAACAGGCAGATATTAATTACCTTAAGTGCTACTAGGATTACTATGTAGATGAGAAAGTATTCTGGCAATGTTATTCTTAAGACTATGAATGGCACTACTTGAAAATTCAAATGGCTATCAGTTAGTCATTGCCATGATAATACTTATATTGAATAAGAACTCAAAAACTTAGTAGTAATAATAAATATTTATGATGCTACTTAGTTTGTGGGTCAGAAATTTGGGCCGGTCAGGCCAGAAATCTGCATGTAGTGAGCTGTTACTCCTATCTTGGCAGTGGGGATTGTGACTGCTTGACTTTCTAGTAATTACCCTCTTTTTCCAATAGATTCCTGATCATGTAGTCAGGTTCCTAGATGGTGGAAGGGAAAGATAGTAACATAAATATTCAATTCCCTCCCTTTTTTAAAATGCTACATAGAGAACAGTTTCAGGCCTTTTATGCATTTAGAATATTTTTTTTTTTTTGGATTCCTAAAATGGTCTTACAATTAGCACAATGATTATTCCTGTATGTTTAGGAATCCATTACACCTGGGAAAAGGTCATATGGCATTTGCACTATAATTCCCTATCATAGGAAGAATCCAAACAAAACCATAGCAACAAAATCGATTGTATCTAAGGGTGGAGGGACAGTGTGGCATCAGCATCTATTGAGAGTAGCTAGGACGATCTGACAGAGCAGGACAAGGCCTTGGCTGATGCGTCTTCATTTCAGAATTCAAAACTGAAAAGAGCAGCTGGTATTTTATAATGATTCTCTGTTATGGTTTATGTTTAAGCTTACATTTTGTCATCTAACACAAAGATAATTTCATATGAAACTAATTCTGTGAAAGAATCATGATGGATAAATGTTCATGGAACAGCTGAATGCTAAATTTAATCAATTGATATTTGAATTATGTGCTACACCAAATAAATAGTAAAAGTTTCTGTGCCTTCAAATTCACCCTGACAGAAATAAACAACCATCTTTCCCAACTACCAAACTAATTGTCAGTATGGACTAACAAAAACATGTAAAGGGATATCAGCTATTCTACTCACAAGTGCATGTCTGATCTGAGAAGTTTCATTAAAATAAGAAGTTTGAAGAGTATATTAGATTAAAAAAATTCACAACGAAAAGTAAAAGGCTGTTAAACGCTTACTCAATGAGATAGTAAAATGATACTGTTTCACAGTTAGAAGACACACATCAAATATATTGTGGTTTCTCATGAAAAGTAAAGATTCTACTTACATCATTTTGAATGACAGATGAATCGATGTATAACATTGTTATAAATATAATTATTTATGCATGTGTAAATCATGTACTGTCACAGCTTCCTAAAATATATGCATAAACATGAACACATATATACAAAAATACTTAAAATGGACTTACCTTGTTATGAGTGGGCAGTAACTAAACTAGAGACCATATATTATTTACTTAAAAACAAAGCAAACAAGCAAGCAAACAAACAAACAAAAAAACTATCAGGAATGGGTTACATTATTTTGAAAACCAATGAAGTTCCACAGACCCCTCGTGGTGACTTGAATAACAAACTCTCCCATAGGCTCATGAATTTGAATGTTTTGTTAGCATTATTAGGAGGCGTGGACTTGGAGGAAATGTGTCACTGGCTCTGAGGCACTGGCAGAGGAAATTTCAAGACAGCCTAGTACCAAATAATGGTTACTATTATGTGGATCAGTAATAAAGAAAAGGAAGAAGATGAGAAAGGAGAAATACAAAATGTGTAGTTTGAGACGGTTCACCAAGAAGTAGAATGGAGCTAAGTTCTGGGCTGAAGAAGATTAAAACAAACAAACAAACAGAAAAGCAAACAAAACAAACAAACAAAAAAATATGTTGGAATAAAGGGAATGGTAACTGTAGGGCCAGACCTTACCCAGCTAAGTTTCCAATTTGTGCAAAGGAAAAAAAAATACAAAATTAAGGAAACCATTGAAGACAGAAAGCTAATGAAAATGTATATGAATGAGGATTCTATTAAACAGCAGAATGTGGTGGCTTTGGTCGCATGGTTCTGGCTTTATAGTCTAGTGTTAGTTTCTCTTTTCCTGCTGCCTGTGGATCTGGTTATAGAACTCTCAGCTACCTCTCCAGCATCTTGTCTCTCTGCATCCCTCCCACCATGATGATAATGGACTAAATCTCTAAAACTGTAAGCAATGCTTTCTTTTGTAAGAGTTGCCGTGGTTTTGGTGTCTCATCTCAGCAAAAGAATACTGACCAAGCAGGCTATTGCCAATGTTATTGATTACTGTCTGGAACTTGATGGTAAGATTTTCTTGGTGGAGACACCATATTATTGCATCATAGATCATGAAGAGATATGCTGGTGGTCAACTGGAAGCTTCATCCTTATTGATTAGCCTTGTTAATGGTTGAATGTTCTATGCATCACATCAGAGAAGAGTAATGGTAATTCTCATACATCTAATATCTCTACAAACTACATTAGCAACCTATCTAGAAAGATGTGCCTACTGGTACAATGGTGGCACAAAAATTTTGGAGTAATCAATCACTTTTTGTTTGTTTAAAGTGAGATAGAACCCATGCATGACATTGTCAGTGAGGCCAGCAACTTTTATCTAGATAGGCGATGAGCTCCATGGGAAAACCTCTTAGTGGTGTTCTTTTGCAAGGACATAGCATTAAAATAACCCCAAAGGACTTGTTACAATGTGCTCGGAGAAGCCTTTTCTTGCAATAGACTGCAACCAATTCAGAGTATCACAATTGTGCAATGGGTAAGAATAAGAGACTTAGGAGTTCTCACCACTAAATGGCATATCTAAAACATGTACCTGAAGACTGGTGGAATAGGGGTTGGAGTGATGGATGACTCAGAGGTTAAGAGTACTGGCTGCTCTTCCAGAGGTCCTGAGTCCAATTCCCAGCAACCACATGGTGGCTCACAACCATCTGTAATGAGATCTGGTGCCCTCTGCTCATGTGCGGTCATACATGCAGACTGAACACTACATATAATAAATCTGTAAATAAAGAAAAAAAGGAAGGAAAGAAGAAAGGAAAGAAGAAAGGAGGGAGGGAAGGGATGGAGGGAGGGAAGGAAAGAAGGAAGGAGGGAAGGTAAGAAGGATGTAAGGGGAAGGGAGGGAAGTAGGGAGGGAAGAAAGAAGGGAGGGAGGGAGGGGAGGGAGAGGAGAGAGGGGAGGGAATGGAGGAAAGGAGGGAGGGAATGAAGGAGTGGAATACATTTAAGAGCCAGAGGTGGTAGATGACTTCAAGGAGACAGCGTTTTCCAGGCAGAGCAGGGCAGATGCACACATGAATTCCCATAAGACCTACATAAGGTCCTACCAGACAAGACCCTATATGGAGGAAGGCAAGTAGTCACATTGTCTCATCACTAACTGGGGCCCTACTGTTATTTGATTGCTTCTGAGAGAACTCTCACAGACTTTGAAAACACTGCACAAGATTAAATAGTTCAGTTATGAAACACCACAAGCTGTATGATTTATTCATTAAAAATATCAATAACTAAAAATGTGCCTTTGTAGAAGGATTAAGGTTTCCAGTGATGATGGTGAACATGAATGAGGTCAGGTGTGGAGGCACACACCTTTAATCCCAACACTCTGAAGGCAGCAAATATCTGAGTTCAGGTCCAGTTAAGTCTATTTTAAGGCCACCCTGGTCTGTACAGCAAGTTCCAGGCCAGCCAGGACTACCTACATAGTATGAATCTGTCTAAAAATGTACACAAAGACCCACAGTCAACTAAGGGACACCGAGAGAGGGAGAAATAGTCTCCCCAGGGAAGAGCACACTAGTTGGTTATCCATACCAAATGGTCTTACCCCCAAAATATATCCAAGTAACATTATACACATAGCATTTAGGAATATTAGCAAGTTGTGTTTAGGAATACATACATACATGAATGATGGGAGATGTTATTCTGTATATATGTTTCTCATACTGTTAATAAAGCCCTGTGGCCAATAGAAAACTAGATAGGTGGGGCTAGGAGACTAGGAGGAGGAAGAGGAAGTAGTAGGTGGAGTCAAGATGTAGCCCACGGAAGACGCAGCACGCCTGCCGCACGGCTCCCTGATAAGACGACCACGTGGAAATACTTAGATAAGTAGAAATGGGTTAATGATTAAGGCAGAGCTAGCCCATTAACAATAATGGTAACTGGCCAACAGGATTGTATCAAATACAGAGTCTCTGAGTGTTATTTGGAGCACATGTGGTTGCAGGACTATGGCGGCAGGACAAGGAGGCCGGCGGGGAGACCTGCTGTAACACATGAATGCAACAATTATTTTTTTTTAAAAGGAGGAAGCCACGAATTTGAAAGAGAGTAAGTAGGAGTGTATGGGAGGGTTTGCGGCAAGGAAAGGAAAGGCAAAAATGATGTAATTATATTATAAACTCTGAAAACTAAAGGCATGTTATTAAAAAGATAAGAGAATGGGGTGTGATGATGTAGATGCTGAAAAGGCAGAAAGAGGATGGGGAAGTGGAAAGTGATATGCAGTGCAGCCTTTTGGAGATGGCATGGCCAGTGTAGGCATTTTCTCACAGCAGATTCAGTCAAGGTCAAATGCTCCAGATCAAGTTAACTCACTTTTCAGCATTCATGGGAGAAAGTCTTGTGAAGAGTACTGGCAGTTGATAGCTTCTGGTCAGGAAATGGCCGGGGGGTGAGGGGGGGGGGAGAAAGACAAGAAAGAAAGAAAGAAAGAAAGAAAGAAAGAAAGAAAGAAAGAAAGAAAGAAAGAAAGAAAGAAAGGAAGAAAGGAAGGAAAGAAGGAAAGAAGGAAGAAAAAAAGAAAGAAAGAAAGAAAGAAAGAAAGAAAGAAAGAAAGAAAGAAAGAAAGAAAGAAAACAGAGAATGTTCAAGGTAAGAATTGGGTGTTTGTGTGATCAATATACATTGCAGTCATTCATGAAGCTGTCAAAAAATATTAGAAATTTCTTTAAAAACAATTGGGTGTGACTCCTAGTGGCATTGCTATTTTGTAGAGTTTATTTAAATTTAGACTGTAGTGATGTTTTCTCAATTTTGGAAATATACTAAAGCAACTATTGAACTATGTTTTGAGCAGGTAAATTTTAACTATGTAAAACACTTCCTGGTAAAATTGAGAGACAAGGCAAACTTTAGAAAGGATATGAGATGTAAAAATCATTTATTACATAGATATTTTAAAACAATGGGGATTATATTATTATAATTATATAAATAAGTCAAGTGTATATTATATAATTTGGAAAACACATGGACTTAAACAGGGCAGACAATGGAAAACACATGATTATAGAAATAAAATGAATAAGAGGATAAACAAAGGGATTTGCCAGATAAATAAATGTAACAAGAAAGTGGTACATTGTAATCTAGAACTCATGTTTCTATGGGTCACAGTGGTTAATCATCCAAGTTGAATTGTTTATTTGCAATATCTTTTCTGACAGTTGTTTATATCTAGACTTACAAACATAATTTATCCAATCCCTGTACCTCTATTGCTGCTATGAAACACCATAACCAGAAAAACTTGATGAAATGGCTTTCAGCTTACAATTCCGTATCACACTGCAACATCAAAGAAAGACAGATCAGGAACTCGGGCCAGAAACAGAAGCTCCAGAAGTATGGGGCTCACTGGCTTTCTCTCCATGGCTTGCTCAGCTTGCTTGCTTATGACAGCCAGGACGACCTACACAGGTATGACCCAACACCCATTGAGCTGCATCCACAACCATCAACCATTAACCAAGAAACTACAGACTTGCTTGCAGGCAGATATTTTGGAGTCCTTTTCTCATTTCAGAATCCCTCTGCCCAGATGACTCCAGTTAATGTAAAGTTGACATAAAACAAGGGTACCATATCATTGTATTCTCTATTTTTATATAAAGGTGATTCCATTAAATCATAAAACACAACTAGTCTGGGAAGAAATTAGAAAGAGACACTACTGCAGGAATATCCTCAGGCTCAGGCCACAGACGTCTATCTACTGTGCAACTTCACATTTCTTATTGGTTGTCCTGTTGCTATCTGATTGCCTAAAGTGACTCGGTGCTTTAAAGATCAATACAGGTGCTAAGATATTTGATTTAAGTCACACCACAGTAAACACATTGATCCCCAAACCTAAAAGGCAGCATTACAGATAGTTCATTCTCAGGATTCTGCTTCAGTTGGCCTCAGAGTGCCCAAAGATTCTGGAATAAGCATCGATCCAAACCACACATCCCAGTTACTTCTGCTGAAATCACACGTCTATGTCACACACAGCATTCTTATTGAATTACTTATTCCTTCTCTGTCAAGCAACAGCTTAACCTTGGAGAAAGCAGGGGAAAGAAAAAACAGAAAGCTTATTTGAGCAGAAGAAAAGTAGACAAGGTGGCCACTGAGTTCAGTCAGGGGAAAGAAAGCAAACAGCAGCCCATGGTCTGTTTTACTTAAGGGGAAACTCAGCACTGCTGTCGTAGGTTGGTGTTCTGAGCATCAGGGCATATTTTAGGAAAGAAAATATAGCAAATTAAAGATGAATTATGTGAAATATACCATACAATCCTTCTGACAATAGCAACATATCCACCCAATAAACCATGAACTCCTTGAAAGCAGATGGGAATAAGGGCTGTGTGACTCAAGACATTCACTATGGGAAGTTCTCAGGCAATCTGTCAGCATCTGTACTGTTAGTACGATTAGTACTTACTTCAGTGTCCTCTGGGATCCACTCTTCCCACACATAATTCCATAAATTCAAGGAATATTGTCTTGCTTATGTACTTCCAGAAGATAAGAGATTTTACTACAAACATTACTTCAACTTTCAAATAGCAGTAGCTACACACATTTTTGTTAAATAGGCAACAAATATTAGGATGACAGTATATAATAATTAATGAGAAGAAGCATAGTGAGGTAATGCAGTTAATTGACATTCAAATTTATTTATTCATTTTATACTCTCATTCCAACTTGGCACAGTTATGAACTCTCTTATTTCCTGCATCTAACCAAATATATTGATGTGATTTCGTCTTTTAAAATCAAAGTATCTAGTATCTGATACACTAGACTCAGAAATATACTGGAAATATGTTGCCGGACTCTGGGAAGTATTTATCTTGGTGAAGTCTTTTTCCTATGAAATACAAGTTCACCTAACAACTTAGCAGTTTTGGTAAGTAGACTTACTGAAACCTGATACTGAGAAATAAGAAAATATATCTCATTAAATGGCAGAAGGGACTTAGAACTTCAATGTACATTAAGCATAACAGAAAATATTGACACAATAGGCTAAAAATATCAAGAAACTTTAGAGGCAAAGCCTTTGTGTAAATTCTACTCATTGTTTTTGTAGAAATTTAGAACTTAACAGTGAGAGGTAAAAAGCATAAAAGAAAGAAAATGCTAGGTTACGGGGATAGAAGACTGTATAAAATAATCTATAAACTGCATCATTTCACTCATTTCCAGATTAAGTAGTATAAATTCAATAATTAATATATAATCCTATAGGCTACCCTTTATCGATATCATTTTCATTCCTCACCATGCTACAATTTTCCTGTGTTCCTCACTGACTCGCCCTCAAATGCATCAACCAAATTTTTTATAGTTAAAACTGATAAACACACACACACACCCTACTAAGTCCAAATTCTAATTAATATTGGCAGTAAGTATACGTATTTAGGCTAGTTAGCCCATTATGGAGCTTGTCCCTGGAGAAAACTGATTCTTAGTCCCTCAGTAGCTACTGACTGCCTGTATCTCTTTATATAAGAAGGGGCATTGAGAAAATGTTCCCACATCTACATTAGAATGTCAACTGGGATAGCATAGTGCACACTTTATTCAGGAAATCATATTGTGAGAATTCATGGGTGCAGCATCCATGTCAAGTCTAGAAGGGACAACATCACAGGAAGTGTCCAGTTCCTCTGGATCTTAACAATCTTTCTGTCCTCTCAAATAAGATCCATTTGGAATAAATGTCCTATTACAAAGATGTTCTGTGGATTGTATTAATACTTTTAGAAGCAGAGGAAATGTTAAAAAGGCATGGATATTTTGACTGTTCTAAGAATAAAAAGATACATTACTATAGAATCCTGTAATTACTTTTATAATTGCAATGATACCCTCTTCCAGAAATAAGGTTAGATGAAAAATCAGATTAAAGCATTCACATTGTATTATACACATTATCTTATAAAATAACACTATGTATGCATATATATATATATATTGCATGTAATATATAACACTTCCTTGGATGTCATTTCTTTACCATTCCACTTTTTTTAAACGACAATATGTCAAGAATCTAGATATCTTAAATTTAGGAGTAAATCTTGGATCTGAAACCAACCTTCAGATGGAAAAGCAGTTAGCAGCCTAGCCACCTGAGCTATCTGTCAAGAAGCCAGGTTATATGTGGGACTCTATTCCATTGCTTAGCATCTGGGTTTCCAAAGTTGTTACCAAGGGAAGAAAAATGGGAAGTCTACCGCAGTTTGTAGTGCTGAGGTTACTGGTCTCTTCAGAACAAGAATTTGAGAATGTTTTCTTTTCAACAATGGGACTTACAAAATGAGGGTAGACATCCAAAGGTAACACAATATTGTATGCTCTAAAATGTCTTTTCTGCATTACTTTTTAATTTATGTTAAGACTGTATTAGCTTCAGAGTGTTCATCTATGTCCCCAAGAGAGGATTAGCTGGGAACATTCTTTGAGATAAACTAAAAGAACTATTCTGTGCTGGCACCGTTAAACTTTCTGATGTGCAGGTGTTTGTAGTATTTGTACAGTTGCCTGGTTGGTTTTCATCCAGGTAAATCCACAGAGAATAGGTTTATCGTTTGGGGATGGAGAGGTGCAGAGGCTATTATAGAATCTATGAAAAACCTGCCAGTAGCCACTTGCATGTGGTTTCTTGAAGTTTACTGTTCTGACTTGAAGAATTCATGCAAGGCTCCAATTCCCCATGAAATATCTCTGGCTAAACTTTGATGAATCCCATTTGCCTTCTGTTTCCCCAACATCTATCACAATCCACTCTGCACTTCATGACTACCATCACAATTATAAGCTAATAGTATATATTGTCACTGGAAAATAATGAAATGCATTACATTATTATAATTTTACATATCTTTACAACTGTGTTAGAAATACAGTTCATTTATTTACTTAGCTATTCAATCAACAAAATTTTCTGGCGCATGTGAAAATTTTCTGCCCACTCGCTGAGCGCACAAGATAAAAATTAACCATGGAAGTCATGGAGTTTGCAGTTCAAGAGGGAAGCAGATAATAACCAGATATTGTGTTGGAATTTTAACCACAGTACCAATGCATAGCATGTATTGAATTCCTCAGAAGACATTAGATCACAAGCTGAATTAATTAGTGATGAGAGTCATATGTTAAAATGAAGGTGGCAGCACAGAACGAAATTTCTTAAGCACATACTTCCTGCCAGCCTCAGTATTGTGTGCTGGCTGTGTTATGGGTTAGCATCCTTTAAATAGTCATTTCCCCTATTACAATGCTGTTGAAGGAACTCTTTAATACACATTTCTCTGTGCCTATATAAGGGTACTATTCCAAGATGGTATTCTAATAATAGAAACATGGAAATGCTTAGCATTAGTCTGTATCTCTTTCATCTCAGCACTAGGAGGTTGGAGACATGAAGATCAGATTTCAAGATCATTCTTGGCTACAGATCCACCACTTGAGTCATTGATGTAATAGAGTCATGGGTTTCATTGACTCATGAGGCCAGTTTCATTTACATGAAATGCAGTCTGAAAAAGAAAGGATAGGTACACACACACACATACACACACACACACACACACACTGAAATACCTTTGGCAGTAACATATACAATCTTTCATCTTTAGTGTATAATCTCAGATCATCTTTAAAACTGTGCCACTTTATATTTCCAATACCAGAATGTAAGAGCTAAAACTAGAACACAGCTGTGTCAGCTATTTTTTTCATTTAAATTAGAAATGATCTTAATTTATATATCAATCACAGGTACCTCTCCCTCCCATTCTCCCATGCCCTCCACAGACCCCCATCCCATCCCTCTTCTACTCCATAGAAAGGGTGAGGCCTGCTATGGAGGGGCCATCAAATTCTGTTATATAATTTGGGGTAGGGCTCCCAATATCCATTCATACACGAGGTATAAATGCTATTCCATTACCAGGGACCCCATAGATTGCCCAGGCCTACCAACTGTCACCCACATACAGGAGACCTGGTTCTGTCCTATGATGGTTTCTAAGCTTTCAGTCTGTGGTTCATGACCTTCCCCTTGTTCAGGTCAGCTGTTAGTGTAGATTGCCCCAGCATGGTCTTGACTCCTTTGCTCATCACTCCTCTGGATTCTAAGAATTTGCTCAGTTCTTTGCTGTGGTATCTGTTTCTGCTTCCATCAGCTACTGGATAAAGACCCTAAGATGGCATATAAGGTAGTCATCAATCTCATTATTGGGGAAGAACATTTAAGGTAGCCTCTCCACTATTGCTTATATTCTTAGTTTGGGTCATCCTTGTAGATCTATGGATATTTCCCTAGTGCCAGATTTCTCTTTAGACCCATAATGGCTCCCTCTAGTAATGCCTTTCTTGCTCTCCTGTATTTCTCCTGACTCAATCTTCCTGCTCCTTCACAACCTCCTCTCCCTTGTTCTTCTCCCCTTCTCTTCCCATTAATTCTCTATCCTATCCCCTCATACTCCCAATTTTCTCAAGAGATCTTGTTCCTTTCCCCTTCTCTGGGGGAACATGCATGTTTCTTTTAGGGTTCTCCTTGTTACCTAGCTTCTCTGGTAGTGTGGATTATAGGCTGAAAATTCTTTGCTCTATATCTAATATCCATACATGAGTGACTACATACAATGTTTGTCTCTTCACGACTCAGTTATCTCACTCAGGAAGGTTTCTTCAAGACCCATCCATTTGCCTGTGAATTTCAAGATTCCATTGTTTTTTTTTTCTGCTGAGTAATACTCCATTGTGTAAATCTGTGTCAACTCTTAACATTGAAAGATTTAAATTTTACTACTCTGATAATTTTAATATTGTAGCTAACTGGTTTTCATCTACATTATTCCAATTATTAATAACTAAAGCACATTTTTATTTTTTTAAAAACAAAAGTGACTTAACAGTTTTCCTTACTCACAAAAGACTTCTTTCATAACAAAGACCATAGTTTTAGAGACAAAGAGAAGATATCTAGGGAGGTATCCTGTAAATATGATCATTATTATTTTCTAGTCAAATACATAAATCAGGAAGCTTAATTTATATGTTATTTGTCTCAATTCTTTGACATTTAAGTAAAAGTACCATTTTTTAAAAAGTAGGGTCCAACCTAGAACATAGATATCTATACCTTATATGCCTTAACTTACTCCCAGTCAGGCAGAAAAATATTCTAAAGATACAAAATAACTGAATAAAGAGAGTCAACATTAAACACATCCCAGGCTGTCTTAGTTTTTTGGCTGTGGATATGAGACAGTACCAAACCTAGATAATTTAGGGAGGAAAGTGTGTATGTTACAGGACTGTAATCCTTGGAGGCATAAGAGCCTAGTGGCATCTGCTTGGCAGTTGATGAGGGCCCTCTTGCTGCTTCATGACATGGTAGAGTGCATCAAGAGGCCAGAAAGGCAAGTGTGCTAGCTCAAGACTTTTTTTTTAACTCATAAAGTTACAGATATCACATGTGGTCCAAACTTCATAATCTCCTTGACTCAAAATTATCTCCCAGTGATTACACCTAAAACTTTCAATGATACATGAATTGTGTCATTGGTTTTGGATTAAGAGTCCAGAGTGCTAATCATTACCCAATAGAACCAATCCTGTGACAATAGTTTTACACACGATGTTTTGGGGAACACATACAAATCAAAATGGCCCCAAAGAAAGGAATGCTGACACTTAGCAACAAAATCAAGCTGTATTGGGTGACGTGTCTTCCATCTTCATTTTCCAACACATTCATCAACCCATTCCTTCTGGGATTAGAGCTAAAGTCACAGGTAGAGAGATTTTCTTTTTCTGTTTTTGGGTCCAGCAGCAAGGTAAAAGTTAATTGAGGAACCTATGAAGGGGCAGTAGCAAGTTGTTTTCTGAATGTTCTGTGTGTAAGTTAAATGAAAAAATAATCACATATATTATTGCAAACAATATGTGTTCTATAGAAAATGAGCATATTCTGGGTGGCAAGCTGCTTTGTCACTGAAGCAACTTTGATGAGTTATAGGAGATAAGACTGTTTCAGCCATGCCAAGAGATGGAGAAAGAGGCAAAAACCTGAGAAAAGGACTTGCAACAACAGAAATTGTGGCTCTGTCCTGATCACAGACAAGAGTGAATAGGATCTACCCACTTCTGGTTTGGAAAGGTTGGAAAAGTTTGGAGGGACAGATAAGCTGACCCATGGAATAAACCATGATTTTTTTTTTCCTAAGTTTTTTGATGTACCATAAAAACTTTAGCAAAGTAAATACATATAAATCGTACTCCTTCTAACTAGTTCTGGAAATAAAAGGATAAAATTTGAATATATAAAATTTAGGTATCTGATGGTGGTGCTTGTAAGTCTGATTTTCATCCTGGAGTCCTAGGCAATGCAATAAATAAAGAAAAAGAATTATAAAAAGATAAAAAATTTTAAAAAAAGTCTGCCTCTACTTACTATCAAAACAAAATACCCTGAACAATCCTTAGCATAATTATTTTAGAAAAATGAAAACAATTACAATGTGTTAAAATAAAAAATATCTTTAAAAGTCACTTTCATTTTTATATAACCAGAGAAGATGATTGAAAATATATGCATATAGCAAATTTACCTAAATAGAAACATAAACTACTAGGCAATAATGTTACAAAAGATGCAAAGGATGTCTGTACTTTTTAAACTTGAATGTTCACTAGAGAGTTTTAAATTAATGATGATGTCATGTTTAAGATAAGAAATTTCAGCAAAGTGAATATATTTATTCTCTCTAAATGATTCTTTAAATAAAAAGATAACATTTGAACACACAAACACATACACAAACATAATAGTCACATAACATATTACAGCATCATTTTATTTTAACACATACACAAAGCTTCAATATTCAGAGACAGCCTATTCATATTGTAGAGAAATATTTTAAAATCTATATCATATGTGATCTCAATAGTAAGAGCATAAGGCCAGTGAAATCAACTACATTCTATTTCATTATTTTCATGCCTTAGTCCTTAAGATACACATTTAATTTAATTATTTGATTAAATAATTTAATTTCAGATTAAAATGGCAGAAGAATATTGTCAAGGAATGATTATATCATAATCCATTCCACTCATTCTTTTGCAATGAAATCTTTAATAGAAGGAATCACTTTATTTCTTTAAAGCAACATATTAATTTCATAAAGTCACATTTATTTCAAATTTTGCTTTAAAAATCTCACAGGAAAATGTTTGCTCACTTGTGTAAATGAAGAAAATTAAACCAGGTTTAATTTAAATTAAATAAAAGAAAAACAAATGAAAATGTTCACCAAAACTCATTATTTTTTACAGTAGATTTAAGTGTTCGCATTGCACAAACTATTTACACACATATGGATAGAATTTGAATACATATAAACACACTCACATACACAATATAATACTCAATATACTACAACATCATTTTATTGCTTTAACACATACACTTAGTTTCCAATACTTAAAACAACCTAATCACATTCTAATGAATTATTTTGAAATATCCATCCCAGTGGCTTAAATAGTGAGGCCATAAGGCCAGTAAAATCAACCATATTCTGTTTCCACGCCTTAGTCTTTAAGATACAAATTTAATTTACTCATTTTATTTTGAGAGATATTATAAATATATACATATATATGCATATAAACATACATATAAATACACATGTATATATTAGTAAAGAATCTTTAGGCTTCTCTCCAGAACCCTTGGCACATCTGTATGTTTGGATGAATCTCTTAAGGTTTTATTTTTCTGATCAATTCCTTTACTACAAATTAGTTATTATGAGCAATTAATACTTTATACATGTCTTTATTTTAGGAACATATGTATGCTTTGATTCATTTTAGGCAATTCAGTCCTTTGTCAGGTGCTACAGCTTTTGTCAAAGTATAATTATGCTCCATTAAAATAACAACACCTGTCACTTACTCAGTATTTTCAATAGCTGGTATTGAGCTAAGTACATTAACTACATTATCTCAGTTAATCTTCACAATAAGCTTAAAAAGTGCACACAATAATTCCCATTTTACAGAGGGAGATTCAGAAGGTCTGAGAAACTTTTTAATAAATGCTGGAGTGGTATTTGAATTGTTTTCTACATGACTGTGGAAAATATATACTTTTAAAATCCAGAATGCATGGTGCATGATTCTCTTGGTAAGCATTACTTTGCACATCTAATGTCACCAAGAGGATATGACATCAGATGTCCTACAAAACACAAAGATAAACTGTCTACAGCTTTCCTGCATCTCCTCCATAGCCCTGGAGCTGTTTCACTAAATGGCATGAAGTAATATAAATACTGAAATTAAATAAATGTAAACATAATTTGTCACTAGGCTTTTGTGACATCAATTTCCAGTTGTGTTTTATCATAAACTTTGCCCAGAAAGATCCCATTACTAGAACTGTCAGGATGATTATGTATTCATTTCTTCCCCCTATCAAAACCCTGCTAACACAGAACAGTAAATGTGTTTAAAGTGGTATTAATGTACAAGGGCAATTAGACAGGAGCAGAAGCAACAGGAAAAGATGCCTTGAAAGTGGAACAGAAGAATACACGGTCTTTAAAATCTTAACAAGAAAAGCACTTGGTACATGAAATTATACTTGTAATAAAAAGTCAAAAAAAAAACCTCACTGAATATGCAACAATATGTCCAAACTATGGAACATATAAAAATAGTAATAAGATTTTCAGTGTCTATGAGGTAACACTCCTAGGAAGTGACCAGAGAAAAAGAAGGGATATCCTCACATAGAGAATACAGCCAGCTCTTTTAAAGCTGCAGGACGCACATCTAGTTACAGTGTTCACGGAGCCAAGTGCAGTACTCATCCCTACTATTTCAGCTGTGAGGATGCTGAGATGGAAGGATCACTAATTTAAATCCGAGCTGGGTTCTACATCAAGTTTCAGTTCAGGTTATGTTATATACTGGACTTGGTTAGAAAGATGATCGATCTCAAATACACTGTCATGAAATCCCAGAATTTCATGAATGAAAGTAAATCTTCTAGACCAGAATTTCATGAATGAAAGTAAAATCTTCTAGACAACACAAAAGAGTCTCCAAAAAAAAAGAGAGAGAGAGAGAGAGAAAGGGTCCATGATATTGCAAAGTTGACGACAATGCCAATTCATCTTAAAAGGCTACTGAGTCCTTTATTCAAAATTCCAAAGGAAGAAATCTTAGCCTAAAACTCAATGCAAAATATTACTCAAATATGAGGGTTTTCCACTTCATATGTACCCCCAAATCCACACAGACATGACCTGGTCTTCCACATGACTGGAAGTAAAACTCGAAGAGGTGAAGCCTAATGAGTATCCTGGTCACTGTGGGGCATGCCACTTCAAGGGGGCTATGGGACCCTTGACTCATCCCGTTCATCTTGTTCTGTGGCTTTCATATGCCAGATTTTCTCTGCCATATGCTCTGTCTGTCATGTACTATTTACCACCTAAAAAGCCATGGACCTTCTTGCTCATGGACTGGAGCTCCAGAAACCATGAACTAAAATAAGCCCTCTCACTGTAAATTGGACATTTCTGGCATTTCTTTAAAGGGACATAAAGTTAATGAAAAGAAAAGAAAGGTGCACAAAGTGTATCCTACTAGAATAATTCCCTGCATTAAAAGAATTAATAATGCATACCTTATGCTGAAAGGGTTGATAATAAACATTTAATATGAAATATAAAAGATCATTTGTTCTTTCAAAGAACAATAGAAGCTATCAACTATAAGTATGACTAAGCTGGCTCCTAATGCAGAGACAACAGGTTAAGGATGACCTTTTACCTTCCAGAAGAACAATGTAGGATTTCACATGCATGCCCTAGAGCCAGAAGATGTCTCTCATCTTATCCTCCATTGGTCACAATTACATTTCAGGAGAATAAGAAATCATAATCTTATGCTTAGAAAAGAGAGCAGTGTGGGGGAACTGTGTGAAAATATACTTTCAATGCTCACATTTTAAACAACTGTTGGAGGCCATAATTCTGAAAACTTAGGGATCTTATCAATAAAAGACACAAGAGTTGCAGATGGAGTGATGAATGATAAATCCCAGAGTCTGGCAAGAAATGGGCCAAATGGGACACGAGGAACAAGACACTTTTTAGTTGGCATAACTACTGTAGACTTCCTTTGAACTTGATAGAGGTTGGTTTGTAGTCACAACTGCTCAAGAGATAACTGTTTTCCTTACATTCAGAGAAATGTTAAAGCACACAATTTACTTTCCTTGCCCTGCATAGTATAAAGTAAAAAGACTGGAAGTCATCTTCCATCGGGAAACATTGGTTGACAGTGACAGATTGTTTGGTACTCTTTCTTCCATCCATTCCCTTTCACCATCCTAATAAGCAGGGATAGTTAGAGTGGGATGGGCAACAGTCTTTAGACACAGGCTGTGCTACCACAGCAAGGTCCTGCTTTAATTTGGTCTTTAAGAATTGTGGTGGTTTGAACAAAAGGGACCCTCTCAGGCTAACATATTTGAATGTTTAGTCACCAGGAAGTGGAACTGTTTGAAAACAATGATGATGTGTGACCTTGTTCAAGTAACTATGTTGCTGGGGGTGGACTTTGAGATCTTAAATACTACAATAGGCCATCTCTCTCTCTCTCTCTCTCTCTCTCTCTCTCTCTCTCTCTCTCTGTCTCTGTCTCTCTCTCTCTCTCTCTCTGTGTGTGTGTGTGTGTGTGTGTGTGTGTGTGTGTGTGTGTGTGTATGCGCGTGTGTGTGTATGTCTGATTCTATCTGATTCTCCCTCTCTGTTTCTTTCTCTCTGATTCTCTCTCTCTCTGAATCTCTATTTCTGCCTGCCTGCCTGCTTGCCTGCCTGCCTGCCTGCCTGCCTGCCTGCCTGCCTGCCTGCCTGCCTGTCTGTCTGTCTGTCCTGCCTGCAGATCAGAATGTAGAGATCTTAGGGGCTGGTTATCCAGTGCTATGCCTGCCCATTTTCTGACATGGTCATCATTGACTGACCCTCTGAAACTTTAAGCATGCCCCCAGTCAAATGATTTCCATGTGGGTTTACCTTTGTCTTGGTGTCTCTTCATAGCAATAGAACAGTAATTAAGAATTCTTTGCAGGTCATTGATATGTTTCCTGTATCCAAAGGCAATTGTCAGCCAGAGGCCTTTGATGTCTCTAAGTGTCATGCTTATAGAAATGTTAAGAGCAGTGCACTCTTGTACTCCATTGTTTCAAAACTGTGTGTGTGACAACAGAAGACCTTGCTGTTTAATTATTTTTCTGTGACCAGCTCCATAGCTCTAACTATAAATGGAGTGTCACATCCTTAGTCAGTCATTGCAGAAAGAAAACATGAATGTGACCATGGCTGTCTATAATTTGTATTTATAAGCAAAACAGATGAGATTGTTTTCAACTAGAAGCCATTATAAAGTTGATTAGCATCTCTGAAAATATTTTCTTTCAATATAAAATTCCATTTGTATATAGTCTGCCCTAAAAATCTCATTTGGAACAGACATCAGGCTACATATATAGAATATCTGGCTCCAACTCATTATCCAAATTCTATAACTCAGTCACTACATTTTTGTCTGGAAATTTAGACCAGGAGCAGAAGTGCCCTAATGAGATTAAAGTAGAGTGATGGCATGAGTTCATGGAACATCAGAATAGTCATTTGCTTTGTGTACTGGAGACCAAAAGAATGTTTATTTGATGAGACCACTTGGTCATAGCAGTGATACAGTTCTGACAACTGGGAACTCCCATCTCAAGACTATGTGTGCTTACTTCAGTTTGTATTTATGATTACTTCTCGAGCTAGCTGTACCTCCCTAGCTCTACAAGGGATACTATTTTCTCACACAACTAGCTCACTGGCTCTGGACTTCAGTGTATAATGAGAGTATGGATTACTAATTCAGAAGCTTACCATGAGTACAGTAGATGGTTGGCATAGTTTAGTCATTGCTTCATTCCTTGGGTTCATTAGAGTATAGAAATCATTCCTTAGAAAAGCTAGAGACAGCATACCATATATCAATCAATAAGAAAGAATAGTAAAACATTCTAAACAAAAATGCAACAGCCTCTCAATACCTTTAGGACTAGGTAGTGAGATAAAAACAATAATATCCAAAGACATATATTATGGTGGCTTGTATTACTAAATATGAATTGAGGAGTTAGGGGTGTAACTCATGGGGAAAAGACACTTGCAACAAGCCTGAGGACCTAAGTGTGAACCCACATGGTAGAAATGGAAAACCCACGCCTATAAATTCTGATCTTCATTTTTCATGTGCAGGGTATGGAATATACCTGCTCTTGCATACACACACACACACACACACACACACACACACAGAGAGAGAGAGAGAGAGAGAGAGAGAGAGAGAGAGAGAGAGAGAGAGAGAGAGAGAGAGAGAGAGAGAGAAAGAGAGAGAGAGAGAGAGAATAATTATTTTTAAAGCCTGAGGAAAAACAAACATTTAAACCATTTACTAAGTTGTTTGTTGTTAGATAAGACAGATGAGATAACAATAATGGGCCTGTTAAAAAAAGAGTGTGTTATCACAGATAACTTAGTTGGTCATATGCCTTGAATAGTTCTATGTTCATCCTCAGATAACCTGTGCTGGTAAGCTTCTTTTTGCTTAAGCTACTTGTGTTCTAGAAAATAAAACCTTTTATGAATAAACAAAACAATATATTAAAAATACAACTAATTAGCTGGAAACTTTTTTTATAAGTTACTCTGATTTAGAATAGCATACACAGTTTGCTTAATGTAATTACCAGCATATCATAACAATAGAAAGCATGAGGTCTAGCTTTTCAAGCCAGGGTTATTGTTTCTTTGGAGAATTCCAAAAAAGCCAATATCTCCCTGAAATAAAATTTCCTAATTAAGTGGTGACCAAGTTATTATGGTTATGAGTCCAGTCTGTGTTCTTGCATTAGTTCTTTTTAATTTTAAAAACAATGGAAGGAAACATCAATGTGAAAATTAATATGTGGACAAAGCAATGAGTGACTTAATTTTAAGTCCCTGAGAGTTCATTCAAACTGTCTAAATAACATCTTAATTTTTAAATTTTAAATCACATTCATAAAGACATTCCAAACTTTTCTATCAAAACTACTCTGTTACAAGTAAAAAATATCCGAATCTCTGAGTTTTAAGAAAAAAAAGCTCAGACATATCCTATGAAGTGGATTCTTACCATTCCAATTTTTCAAGTCACAGGTATTCTGTTACACTAAATCTGTCACCAAGCACTCAAACTATAAATCTCAAATAAGGGTACAACTCCCTTTCCTAGGAAAGATTCGGCAACAACAGTGTTTGAGCACCCCAGTATCTGAAGTACACTTTCTCTATAGACCATTAATCAAAAAGGAATACACCATTGTGCATACTGCCGTGGCTGCAGGAACCAAAGCAGAGTTAACTAGGAGCTGTTGCTCTGTTCTTAGTCTTCCGCACATTGTGGCTAAGGATTAGACTCCAGTGCAAATCTGTGTTCTGTCATTTTCTACTTGTGGGAATCTGGTCACACTACCAAGTCTCTTGGTCCTCTGGTTGTGAGTGAAATACTAGTATTAGGAAATGATTGTGAGAATTAAATGAGCTAGTACTTACAACGTATGTAAAATCAGTATCAGGAACATAAGACTTTCTAAATATCAGCTCTTATTTTCAATGGCCAATGAATTGTGTTCACAATATCTCCAACCTATCAACATGTTGACTGCAAGGAGCTTTAATGGGCTCCTGTGAGTACAACTGCTATAGCTTAAGAAGCTAGTACAAAAAAACTAAACACTGTCATTTGCTACAATACACTTAGGGTACAGCCAATCAATTTTCTAAATTCTTCTTTGGCATTTGCCCTGTCTAGACCTTCCTGCTTTCTGAAAGGAAGGTTTGGATTGTTTTGAATCCACAACTACCTAGGTAATTTACTCTAGTGGATTTATCACTTATTGCATGTATCTAAATGGGGATTGGCATATTGCATGGTCATTTTCTGCTCTCTTAAATGACTTTTTTCCATCTTGAACACCCAGAAAAGACAGGTGAGGAAGTGACATCATCCCTATCCTAAGTGTGACCATGCAATCTCACATAGGCTTGAACCTAACTTTTCCCATATGGGTCAAGAGCAGGCACAGTAATTGAGGGTCTCTAATATTTTGCATAAATCAGGATAACAGTGAAATGACAGGGCATGATTCTAGAATATCTACTTCCTTGTCTGCAATATCATTCAAAGTAGAAAATTCACAATTATTTTCCTAACATAGTGACTGCATGGTGTGGGACAGGCTAAGAATAGAAGATGGACTTAGTTGGGTCTGGCCAAAGAGGAGTACAGAGGGTCAATAACTCTGTCAGAGCATGGAATCTAGTAAAGGAAGATATGACCTGTGTGTTACAAGTAGGTTTTTTTCTGCCATGCCAGCCCCCAAATACCACATGGAGACATTGTATTAGATATAATGTTGTTGGCCAGTTACTAATTCCTTATTGGCTAGTTCTGTCTTAATGATTAACCCATTTCTACTATTCTAAGTATTTCCACATGGTCTCATCTTACCAGGGAACAATGGCCCTGTGTGCTGCTCTCTCCAGGCTCTCCATACTGACCCCTCCTTACTCCTTCCTCTTTCCTCCTAGTCTCCTAGCCCTGCCTTTTTGTTTTCCTATTGGCCAACAGTGCTTCATTCATTAACCAGTATGAGAAACATATTCAAAAAATAACATCTCCCATCACCTGTGCGGTACATTCTAGCCAGAGAAATGTGTACAGTCAGGGGAGGAAAGGGGTATGAATAACCCTCTTTAAGGAAGTCAGAAAACTTGGTTCATCTTTGGGGTAAAGAAAGAGCACCGGTGTTGTTAAAGATAGTTTGTGTAAAATTTAAGAAAGCTGAAAGAATACATTGACCATTGGCAGTTGAAATAATGCCGCTTCCTTAAGAAGACTGTGAAAGCCTGGCCACCACTGACATTGAAGTAGGCAATAAAGAGGACTGGCTGTTGGTGGATATGTTTTATACCGTGATGCATACAAGAGTGGGGATAAGCTTAAGTTTTAGATTGGTCCTTCAGAGGAAATGTGGTCTGTGAAGAGAAGCATATTTTTTTTTCCCCCAGGGTGAAGTTTGCTTCTAGACTATGAATTAAATGCTAGAAAGATAAGGTTGAATTTTCCTTAGAGGAAACAAAAAAGACATTAATTCATGCTGCCATAATCACAGGCAATAACTTGAAGACAGAGTATTCCAAACACAATTCTAATTTCATTGCCCTTTGAAAATGAAACAAATGTAAGTAGCAAAACAGAAACAATTTCAAACCATTAGAATTAGAAATGAGCTCATGTTTAAGTTCAATTTTATGGCCTTTTTTAATGTGGGTTTGAGAAAATCTAGGAGATTCAATAAAATCAAATATCCCAGCCACCTGGTGTAATTAAAGCAAGTGAACCAAGTGATAAAAATTTCTTTGATTGAGGTATGGTTGATGTCTAGCCAAAATGACTACAGATTTTTTTACTTCTGGAATTTGAAATAAATATATGGTTCAAGCATGGATCCAACAAAAATGCAACAGTTACTTCTGGTGTGACAGAAGACCAATTCTTCACTGCCTTCCCTTTGTGTACCTCCTACATTTGTGCTGTGAAGTATCTAAAGGAAGATGACAGCACACGTTTGGTGGGAATAAAAATCAAACCCAGGATTGGAAATGACAGGAAAACTCATTGAGCCTTCAACTTAGGTGCCACTTTCCTCCTGTTCACAGGGCTACATTAACCTAGCACATACAACACTTTTACTTGTGGAGCAGGTCTAATAGAAGTCACCATAGTTTCCCACACCAATTCCTTGTAAATAATTTATAATTCTAAAACTCTGTTTTCTGTCAGTAAAAATGTCACCTTTCTCTTATGCACCCAGGGTGTTTAATTTTAGTAATTAGTGAGCAGAAACTTCTTTGAAAAGGTGTCTGTAAAGAGTTCTTGCATTCATTAAGAAATGACTTTTTCTTTGCTAAGCAGGCCCGTGGTCACACAGAACCTCAAAGTACAGGAGTTTTAAACTTAGGGCTTTTATACAGTGTTGTTTTGTCACAAATGCACAGTCTCCATAGCAACCGCTGTATCATCCGATTGTAAAATTATTTTTAAGATGCAGATAAATTTTCTTAAGGAAATACAAACACCTTTCCAGGTAAATTTGTACTCTAGCTCCTTTCTATTTCTAGGGATATCAGCTAGTTTCAATTCTTTTATGTCCCACTAACTGATACTATGGTTTATTAAAACTGAACTTTAAATTTGTTTCAGAAAAGCATTTGTTTTTATTTTTTACATGTGCTTAACTGCTTCAGTTAGGTATAATAATAATAATAAGCTCTGTATCTTTATAGTATAAGTAGACATTGATCACATGAGTAGCCCATGAATCTGTAACTGTGGAAAAGTCATAAACATATTCATCACCAGAAGCATCTTATATAATTTAGACTAACATCTCCCTACTCTAATCTTATCTATCATGCTTAGAATCTATTGGTCTGTTTTCCTTTGCTTTGTTTATGTTTCTGAAAACTATAGTAAATGAAATCACATAATGTATAACCATTTGTTGTCCATTTGTTAATTCTATTTTAATTTCTATCCTTGCCAAAATTTGCTTGACAGTGTCTTTGTCACACTATCCTAGTGGTTCTTAACCTGTGGATCAAGACCCCTCTGGAGGCTGGAGTCAAATGATCCTTTCACAGGAGTTGCTTAAGATCATCATAAAATATGAATATTTACATTATTATTCATACCAGTACCAAAATTACACTTATGAAGCTACAACAAAATAATAATTTTATAATTGGCTGTCACCACAAGAGCTCTAGGAAAGTTTAGCGCCACTGCTCTATTTCAATAGTTATTCACTGATATATTATTTATGATACATGATATATATTTATGATATATAATTATTTGCAAATTGTATTACAAAATATCATTTGTTCTTGCCTTTATTTGGTACACATACGTATATATGGAGTTGTCAATAGATAACTTCATTAATTATGGTTATAATTGTTATGGTATAATCAACTCCTATGGGCATCATCCTGAACATTGTTGCATTGAAGACCAAGCTATCAATATACTCTTTGGGGAAATTTTTGATCTAAGACAAACCCAAGTAATGCTCATATCTATATCATCTATCTGTCTGTATATCTACCTAGCTACAACTATTTATATGTATAACTATGTATCTATCTCTCTATCTTTATATTTCTATATCTATCTACCATATAAACATAAATATCTTAAATGATAATTTACCCTATTTTTTTTCCTTAAAGAACAAAGACATTTACTTGTACTGAGTTATGAAAGGTTTTTCTTTACACATTATAAGTGAACATCATTTGTCAGTTTGAGACATGTAGGTATTTAAAGCTGGTCTCTTTCCCATAGTTTTATTATTTTGATAGCTTATTTTTAAAATGGAAAGTTTTAATTTTCAAGAAAATTAAGCAAATACTTCCACTTATGTATCTAGCCAATGGTGGTGTTTTAAAAGCCTTTTTCTGACTCCCGAGCAAAAGATGTTTGTACTGTTTCTCCTAGAAGTTTTATGGGTTTTGGTCTTTTATATAAATCTCCATTTTGATTTATTCTTTGTGTATGCAAACTCTCTCATTAGGTGGATAAATAGTTCATGCTACTATACAATCTGGATTACCCCTTCAGGTGTTAGCTTCTCAAATACTTGAGAAGCACAACTGGGTGGGAGGAAGGGTTCATTCATTTTTGCTCACCATGTTATAACATTTTGGTGCCCCTTGTGAGGCAATGTGTCATGGAATAAAAAGCTGCTCACCTCCTGTCACCCATGGAGCAGAGGGAGAGGGGGAGGGAGGACAGTGGACATAGTGAGATGTAGAGAAGGAACTTTAATGTATACCCCTCACCACAGGGTTTTATTAGTGTTCTTGATCATCTTACTATACTATGTCTTGCTGTTAGGGAATTGTGAGTCATTTACCTTCAGTGAAGTAAAAACTGGTAAGTTGTGCATGACATAATAAATAGCACACAATCATGCACATTAAAGCATGCCCAATTAAATTTAGTGAGTTGTTTTTAAATGATGTGAGACTAGGAGGGGTGATGTGTTGGGATGTATATAAGAACTTTAGTTCCCCCCCAGGATCTACACAAAGTCAGATGAGACACAGCACATCTACACTCCCAGTATCTATGGCGAGATAGACGGTAGACAAATGAGACTCTCAGAAGCAATGGTGAGGTCAACTAGCCTGATGTGCAAAATAAAAACAAACACACAAAGAACCTCATCTCAAACAAGATGGAAGACAAGAACCAGTACTTAAGTGTAGTGGAAACTTTCTGTCCCTCTTGCAAATTCCCAAATAACTGACACAGAGACCCAATATTAATTACAAATACTTGGCTAATAGCTCAGGCTTATTACAAACTAGCTGTTACAAATCAACCCATTTCTATTAACCTATATATTGCCACACAGCTCGTGGCTTTACCTGTCCTTCAGCATGTCTTGCACCCTCTGAGTCTCTTAGCAACTCCACTGACCCCACCCTTATTCTTCCCAGGCTCCTTTGTGTCTAGCTATCCCACTTATACTTCCTGCTGGGCTGCTGACCAATCAGGTTTTTTTGTTTGTTTGTTTTTGTTCTTTTGTTTTGTTTTGTTTTTTATTAAACCAATCATAGCAACAAATCTTCACAGTGTACAAAAGGATTAGTCCTTTTGTGTTTTAACATAGTAAGATTATATAAATAAAAAAGTTATCAAGTAAGAATTATACCTACAATATCTAGTGTATTTGTATTTGGCAAAGTTAAAAATAATATTTTATTATCTATTTTATCTCGTGACTTCAAATTTTGTACCTAAATTACTTTTGATCATACCTTAGGAAAACTGTAACTATCTAGTCTTCAACTACATTAAAGACTCCAGAAGGATGAAATGTTACCTAATGACAGGGACATTTGACTATCCAATCACCTTACATCCTTCTGTGACATTGGGGCATCCAATCTGACCGACTTTTCTGAGAAGCAAAGAATTTTGAAGAACTGTACTACATTTTCTTGGCCGAGTTTGGCAGTCATATTTTTGCATCCTCCTGGTCCAGTTTGGACAGTAACTGCCATCAATTTAGTCAAGGGCTAGATTTTACCACAATGAAATGAAACACTATACAGAGTTTCTTGTATGCCTATCATCTTCCCTGAAGTAAACTGGTGCTTCTAGGAGTAGTCATGTCTCACTGTCTACATGTAAACCTTGTAATAACATGAAAAGCCTTATGTTATTAAACATATTAAATACAATATTCTATAGGTCTTGGTAGTGTTTGAAGATCAGCTATGTAAATAAATGTTTATAACCTTGAAAACATACCTAACATGCTCTAAGTTTGGTAATTATATGACTATTAATCTGTATTTCTTAAAAATACATTTTTAATTGAGCTGCATATATATAATATCTAAACAAATATAGAAACATACACACAATATAACAAAACTAACTTTAAATTTGTATCATTATGCCAAAATCCATACCAGTGTAAAAGATTTTTAGATTAATAGCTGTTTTTTGGATTAAAGTATATTCAAAAATCTTATCTTTTTATCCTATCATTTCTCTCTTTTTTTCCTGTAGAGAGGTTTTTGAACTTAATGTTTTGTTTAGTATTTTTTTTTACCATTACCAATAACAACTTTTCACTAACTTCACCACCTCCTAAAATGATAATAAATCTCCATTCCTGTTGCTTGGTGACGCTAGTAATCTTTGGGAGAACCTCGAGAAAATCAGGAGAATTGTTAGGTGCTGGCTGGCAGAGTTTGTGAGGCTGGATCATCTCAGCCAGGAGCCTTGAAGCTATTGTGGATGCAGTACTCTGGGGAAATTGCAGCAGAGGTATTCTGAGAAGTTGGACTATCTGGGCCATTCATTTTCACTTATATCTGGTCCCCTTGTTCTAAAACTACAAAAACTTTTAAAGATAACATACATTTCTGCATTAATACAAGTATAGACAGTGCATTGTATATAAGTCAGCCAAAGATGATATTTTTTTTTTATGTTTGATCAGGTAAAGTTACATATCTTGCAGTTTTTCTAGGTTTATTTCCTTAAGTTTATAGTCAGAGTTTTTAGGGGGTCTTCCTTAATCAAACTTGGTTTTCCTTAACCTGTGATGAATCCATAGTCTCATTTTCTGCGGAAATAAAAACATATACTCTCACCCAAAGTAGCATGTCTTTTTACTTAGATTTGAAGTTAAGATATTTTTAAAATATATCAGCTGATTGAATCTAGTAGTTTTTAGTATCCAGTGTCTCTTAGCACCCAAAACCTTCAAAGACGACACAGTAACAGGATCTAGATTCTCTTGGTATTTTCCATCTTTACATGGCTTATTTCTCTTATATCACTTTGCTCCCTTTATAAGGACTTTACTATCATTTTAAACCTGCATTTTTTTTATGACTGTCTATTCCCTTTTTCTTTTCTCTCCCATGCCTTTATGCGTTTTTAACACACTGTAACCCATTTAGAAGTTTTGTTCATCTGAATCTGTGTGTAATAATTTTCTGTCTGCATGAGCAAAATTTAAACTGCTGTGTGACTTAGATCATGGCATACTGGTGCTGGCTGCTCCCCCATTTCCCTGAGAGTCTCCTTACATGAGGGAGGTATGTTTACTGTCACCTCTGGGAGCCATGCATACTGCCCCAACTCTGGGAAGGTTCTGAGTTCAGCACTACACCCACAAGTAGTATGCTGTTCACTGCTCAGAACTACACTTCAGGGCTTGTCAGTCTTTGCCACTAACAGAGCCAGGAAGCTATTTCTTAAAGGAGCTGCACCTATGCTCACTCCAGCAAACAGAGCCCGCAGAAAAAACATCAGCTACCAAGAAGACATGCTTGACTTTGTTCTTCTGTAAGTTCTTTTCTAAACTGCCTCAGGTTTTATGTGGATGCAGGTGCTGAATATTTGGGCACCAGTTGGACTTTTCCTGTCCTGCAGCCACTGGCAAATAATCACTCAGAGGCTTACTTTTAATTACAAATACTTGGTCAATAGCTCAGACTTACTATCAGGTAAGGCAACTCTTACATTTAAGTTAAACCATGCAACTTATCTATGCTCTGCCACATGGCTTTGCGGCTTTATTAGCACGGCAGGCTCATCCCCTGCTTCCTCTGCCAACCAGCTGGCACCTTCACTGACTCTGCCTTCGTTCCTCCCATTATTCTCAGTTTGACTGTCCTGCCTAACTTTATCCTGTTCAGCTAACGGCCAGTCAGCTTGTTCATTAAACCAATCACAGAAACACATATTCGCACAGTGTGAAGGAATATTCCATACCCGAGGTCCCCCTCTGATTTCCACAGATGTGCTATTACAAGTGTGTATCCACATTCACACATACAGTTTCCCATACATACACACATGCACAGCCACAGACATACAGATAAAGGAGAGCAAACGCGGAAGTGAAAAAATAGTAATGTTTTTAATGTGTTAAAGGAGGGAATACAACCCATTGTGCCAGACTGGCAAATATAAATTCTTTCTAAAGTTATTATGTCAGAAAAGCAAATTGTTTTAGTTTATAGAATTTTATTAAATATAATATGCCAATGGTATTTCAATGGGAAAAGACAATATAAACCTCTTATCCTACTTAATAATTAGTAAAATAAAAAAATACCACTTAACAATATTTAAAGTTTTCAAGTGTCAAAGAAAATTCAATAGCCTAGAATGTACAGGCCAAACTTTATTCATCAACAGCCCTATGAAACAAAATATAATCAACACTTGGCTTTATATTTAAAGAAGCAGAGGCATGTAAAAGTATGTAATTTTTCCCAATGACATACTGCTGTTGAATACTGGACATGGAATGCAAACCACAGTGATCTCTTTTCAGATGCACTGTCTTTAGGTAATTTATTCTATCGTGCATTCCATGGGAACCACTCCATGTATGGCCCCTTCTTCTTTTCATGCTCTCATTGTATGTATCTAGGCATAGTCTGTATGTAGTATTTAAATTTAGACTATAAGAAACTTGAACCTTTAAAAGCAACACAAAATGAAATTTTGAAAGGAATAGGAAAGCTAACCACACTCTGCATACTTGTTATCAAAGACAATGCATCATCAAAGCTACTTCTCTTTCTGTCTAGAAGAATATGGCTGTTTTCAAACTCTACTTCAGCCTTTCTTCCATACTTCTGGCAATGTTCTCTATTCCTGGCTAGCTTCCAACTTCCTTCAACTTTCCTGCGTGTGTGTTAAGAATAACACAGGGTGACAGTCATTGATCTTGGCTTTGTCTCCTTCTCTGGGTTGTAAGCATCTTGTGGAGAGGAAACCAGTGCTTCTGACCTCATGTCTCTACAATCTTCAGAGGTCCTACCTTGGGAAGTACCACAAATGGCTGAAAGGCTAAAAGAATGCACACATCAAGGTTTTCTCTAACAGTGTTTCCAGGATTGTTACCCCACCCCCAAAGGGAAAAGAAAATATTGAACAATGTGTGCATTACCTTTATTGGCAGAGGTTAGCATCCAATGACCAGCAATCTGTCCACATTGTATTCTCCTGACCTGCATAGACTGTTGTTGTCCCTTGTCAGTCTTCTCCAGGAGCAAAGCTATAACTCATTTCCCACCTCTCAAGTTTGAATAATATTGTTAAGGAATCTATTGTAAGGAATTTAAGAGAACACTTCAGGGAATTGCACAATAACTCCACATAGTTCTACTTCTACGTCTTCTTACATGCTAGGGTATATGAGACTTCTGTTTTTCTCATGTTTTGTTAATTCTTGTCTGTGGAAGGGTATGACTATCACCACTGTTGTCCTTCTGAGTAAAGAAACAATGTTCAAAAGCTTTCATCTTGCTGGATTAAAATTGTAAGAAGTTCACATTTTAAAAGTTATGTTTTGACTTAACCTAAGGAATGGGATTCTCAAAACACTGCAGTAGAAGTGGAAATCATAAAGTAATTATCTATTCCTTTGCTTTGTCTTTTATGGCATGGGAACTTCTGCTGCATTATTCAACTTAGAAGGCCTAGGCTTGCTTATTTGCAATGGTGCATGTACTTTTTGTTTGTTTTTGTTACAATGCAAGATTGTTGCTGTTCAAAGGATGGTGTCTCAAGAGGCCTGTTGTAAAATTCCAAAGATGTTGCCAGTAATTAGGCATCTGGGTGGCCTAGAAATCCTCTCCATTACACTGCTGCTTCTTTGCCAGTTTTCCAGTCTTCCTTCTGGGAAATAAAAAAAAAAATAGGAAAAAGAAACCTTTGTGTTTTTGTTAAATACTTGTATGAGAATGAATAAATTTAGTGGTTTTCTTTCTTTCTTCCTTACTTTTTTTCTTCCTTTTGTCTTCCCTTTGATTTAGTTGACTGTCAAGAACATGTTTAATGGATGATTGAGTTCCAGTAGTTTGTGTGTTCAAGTGATTTTACCCATACATACACAAGCTTTCCACATGTACACATGCTGTCCACATGGGTTAATATCATGCTCATTAAAAAACCAAAACAGTTCTCAAGTGTTCACACTTCTCATTGCCATTGCCAAGGCTTAAGATGTGAGAAACAGCTTCAGAGACACAAAATCAATTCTGTATTCTCTTGCTTAATCTCTGACATGATCTTCTAGAAGTCCAACATGTGGTTGTAAACAATGAATAAAAGTGTGTGTGTGTGTGTGTGTGTGTGTGTGTGTGTGTGTGTGTGTGTGTGTGTGAGAGAGAGAGAGAGAGAGAGAGAAAGAGAGAGAGAGAGAAGGGGATATGAGTATTTTATTTGGCTACAAGAAGAAAATCAAAGATTCATACTATATAGAGTGATTCTTTACTGTTCTATAATATTTATTAAACTTCATGGTAGGCTTTGGGTTTATTTTCCACACTTTTTAAAAACATGGTTACCATCACTTGAGTGCTATTACTCCCAAATATATGTCAGCATCTTATAGTATGTATCCTAGATGACAAAAACACAGTATAAGAAGCAATTAAGTTGAAAGGCTTGAAAATGGTGACACAGTAATTCAGTCCCACACATATCAGAATATTTTTGAGACACACTGTCAAAGAAGATAATATAACAAAGAGGCAGAGATGGGCATGGAAGAAAACAAAGAGCCCAGGAGCATTAGGGATGCAGTAGCCACCAGAATCTAGAAGAATCAAGGTATCAAATATTTCCAGAGCCTCGAGGGATGTGGAAGCCTACCAGTCCCATTATCTTAGGCTACTTTCTTCCAGAACTGTGACAGAATTCTTTGCTCTGCTTTCAGTCCCCCAGACTGTGGTAACTTATTGCAGTAAGCATGGGTGGGATGTTGATGTACTCAGTGATCTGTCAGAAAGGGGCTTGGGCATGTGACAGCCTAGAAACACAGACTCCATCAGTGAGGTAGAGGTGGAGCAAAAGCACCTTGTCTCACAAGGGTAAAGAAATTGTTGTTTCACACAAAAAATACAGCAAAATTGGGTCCAGACAAGAACTGACATGGCCTTAAACAGCAAGAAACTATAGCAGTAATACAGATGACAGGAGCAATTAAGTATTAGTTGTGAGTAATTAATTATAGACATTAATGAGTATGGAGGTGTGTTATAGTTTATATTGTATAGAATGGGTGATAGTCACAGTTTGTATTCACATATGTTGGTAACAGACTATCAGGAGAGTGAATGACTATGTTGTAGGACATTTGTGAGAAGAGGAAAGATATGTGGCTATGGAGAAAATGGAAGGGATCAATATAGCTAATTTGTTACCAAAGGATATGACTGTGAATATTTTGATTGATTATATACATCTTATACTACATAAACTTGCTGTTTGTCAATGTTTGAATTATTTCCAATCAACTAGGCTTTATTTCTTTCACTTTCTAAATTCATTGATATTGACTTGTCTAAGATCCTTCAAATAATAAAAGCAAAACTAAGATAAAATTCAAATTTATCTGATTATATTAGGCTTCTTATGCCTGATAGAACATGCTAAGCATGTCATTCTGTTTCAGAGAGAGTTGTTACAGTGGCCTCTTGATCCAAACACATTCCACATGTTGATAGGAGTGGAACAGTATTAGAGATATGTCCAGTTCTGGATGATGCCCAAGCCAATCAAGGAATGAGGACAATGGAAGAGAAATGAGTTTGGACTCACTGTAAGTTATACTCAAATTCAGGTGTGTTCATGGTTAGATATCTCTTCTCTACATTATCTTTACTCTCTTACCAGTAATGTTTGTCTCACAGGATCAATCAATCTAGGACAGGGAAGACATGAGTAAATGCTAGGTTCAGTGTCTAATGTGGAAAGGTCTAGAGTTTGAAGGGAATTAGCCCCAAATTAGCAGGGATCATTACTAGTATAAACCAGAGTAAACACAGATCCATGCTTTATTTTGATCATGGTAGTGGTGACAGGTTTTGTTATTTGAACAGATATTGCTATGAAGCCCAAGCTGCCCTTAACGTTTGACCCTCCTACATTTCCCACCAGGGTTAGATAATGGATATGCATCACCTCATATGATTCCATGCTCCATTTCAAAGTGGCTTGCTTTGGGAAATGATCACTTGATTAACATTTTAATTCTCTAATGTCTATAGGTTTCCTGTCTACACAATTAACTGCACTAGATCTGAGAAACACTTGGATTTCATCCCAATATAGATTGTAATAGGTCATTTATTGACTGAAAGAATAAATAAATATCCTGAAGTGCTGACCTGTACTTTGACATACAACGTGCATTAGGCATCATTGCTCATAATTCTCATTGTCTTGCCTTGCCAAATTTCTAGGTTGCAATCCATAGAATCAACCATGGGGAGCCGTCAGTCTCTCAGACAAAGCTTGGCTTTAATAATTACACAGTACTCTGAGTTCAATGGTATTGTTTGAAAATTCCACAAAAATAGATTAAATAAAAATGTTTGCATTGTTTGAACTAATTTTTAGTAAATGTTGCAAACAGAGTTATTTTAAAATATAGGCTTTGGGGATTGAAGGACAGACAGCTTTTGTCTTTTGTTTGTTTTAGTGAAAGAAAATACACCAGAAAAATCATTCAACACTTATAGAGCCTTGCAGGGGGCAGGGGTGAGACTATCCTTCAAGTTAATGTGATATTAGGTCATTAAAAAGTTCACACTTCATAAATTCCATCATTTACCCTAACTATACTGTATACTCATGTATTCTGGTCAGCTCTAAGGAGAATATAATTGTGCAAAGGAGATGCTGTAGAAGATGCTGTGGAAGATAATGCTATATGAACAATTTTGAAATGAACATACCATCTCCCCCAAGAATACAGTAGTTTTCAATGTTTTTGTTATCGTTGTTGTTTTGGTTTTTTGTTTTGTTTTAGTGCTGAATATTATTTCAAACGGGATAAATTCTTTTTGTGCCGTTTTAAAAGCAAACAGTATATACTTCTAAATGGTAGATTTGGTTTTTTAAGGCCTTTGGATGGATAAAGCTACCTCTAAGCAAAGTCACAAAACATCAGGAGAGAGCAGGAGAGAGCAAGTCCAAGACAATAATCTTAATGTTGTTTTTAAATCTACAAATAAAGCCAACCTGAAATTCTTCCTGCCTTCAGAGCCCTATCTGAAGGTCAAAAACACTTTTCTTGATGACAAATAATGATGTAGCTCCTACAACTTATTATTTGTATATTTCAGTCAATATAATCAATGAATCAGGTTGGTAAAGGACAGTAATAACTGATCACATTTTCATATTCCATTATACAGTGGGTATTAGAACTTTATGTATATGAATTACTTCATCTTTTAGGACTTCTTCAAGAGAAAGTAAAATAGTATGTATCCAGGGGAGAAAGTGTAATAACAGTGACCAAAACAGCTTTTATATATATTTATTATTTATATATTATATATTTATATATTTATATATTATATATTTATATATTATGTATATTATTTATATATTCTGTTAGACAGAATATATATATATACATATATATATATACACATATATATACATATATATATGTGTATATATATATATGTATATATATATATTCTGTCTAACAAACTGCAGTTTGTAAAAATCAAAATTAGTCTAATATATAAGATTTTTAAAATAATGTGTAAGCAATATTTTACCTTTCATTAAATAAATTCCACCCAAAGATATGCAATTGGCTTGAATGAATTCATACACTTTAGTATGGCCAGCATAGATAGCCTGGAAATATTCCATCTGTAATAAAAACACCACCCAAAGACTTTCAAATGCAGTTAGGTTTTTCGAATGCACTGTCTATCACATTGTCTTTGTACTAGAAGCAAATTATTTCTTAGGTGCTAATTGGCAGTCTGCAAAGATTCCACAGTGCCCCCATGCTAATTGCATTGCCTCAGAATTCTCAGTCAGACCCTCCCTCCAGCTCACAGTCAGGAAACCTGACAGGAAAATACACACTCAAAGTTCTCCACAAAGGGAAACACTTCGTACTATGCTGTAAACATGTGGAAATGGCCAAAAGCCACTTCCGTTCATTCATTAGAGATGGCCTCACTTGACAAATCTCTACCACACTTCAATTTTTGGAATGTTACATTTATGGCCCACATACTGAATATTTGAAATAATTTTGATCAGTCAATGTAGCAATGTGTGACTTGTTTATTGTTCAGTTGATTACGTTGTCCCAGTGCATGATTTCATATGGTTCTTTCCCACCTAAATTATTCCAATCAGAGAGAAATTTGCTTGTGTTGAAAAAAATATGTGTCTGACAGGTGATGGTTGGCCCCAATGACTTGATCCAAAAAAACATACATTTATAATTAAGAGGACCTAGTTATAAGGTTCACAACCTGATGTGGTGTGAAACTATGGAGTAAAAGGGAAGAAATGGATAGACACTTCACACATTTCATTGTGTGCCATTTACAAACTATGACTACAGGAAGCTAAGAATCATGCTTCTGATTTTTTCTGTCAATTAAAGCTAATATTTGCATTATACATATAAAAACTGACAACTTTTTGAGCCAAAGGGAGTAAAATATCAGCAATGTTTCTTTCGTTCTAATAATAGTCACTATACTATGGATTATTGTAGTCAGGATTAAACTAGTTCATTACAGAAATATTGAAGTCATTGATTGGACCAAGTTAAGTGCATACATAACAAATATAGTTAAAATTTTAAATGATATTTTTACTATATTTAAAAGTAAACTCATCTCATGAAAATACACACACACGCACACACACACACACACACATACACACACACACACAATATTTGTTAGCAATTTCCAATTTGGCATGTAACTGAGGTTGCAGTAAGAGCACCCTTTGCCATTTCTGTAATGCAGAGCATGAGTACCTGGTTAAAGGAATAGCACTGTAAAAAAAGGAGAAGGTATTGGAAACAGTCAAGAAGCATAATGAACAAGTCTTAAATCTATGGTTTCATCCAAGTGGCTAGTCCTTAACACTAAGGTTGGAAAACTCAAGTGATACCTTTTAGTGTGGCCAAACTGCCTAGTTATTGATGGGTCTGAGACAGGATAGTGAGTAGGGAAGGCTCTAAAGTCACATGTAAGAAAGAAAAGGTGCCCTTCAATTTGTAATACCCTTGACAGATAGATCTCTTTCCTTATGAGTATGGGAATTTGAGCCTCCATATAACAGTGCACCTCATAAACAGATGGCCACTTGAGGTATCTTCATATGAGATCCACAGAAAATAGTTTGTTCAAGGTTGTAGGTGTGTTTACCCTGTGGAAATGAGAGTACTCACCTAGTTTTAGTTCTTATAAGCTGTCATCTCCCTGGAGAAAAAGATATGTTGTCAGGATATGAATGTGATAAATTTCATTGTTGCTCAACTGTAAAACCATAGCAGTACCTTCCAAGAAATTGTCATGAGCCCCACTATCTTCCCAAAGCCCCTTTTCCTCAACATCAGATCACTCACTCAGATGTTCTAGCTTAAAAAATTATTGCATACCACTTGCCATAATTTTACTATAATCTAGTTATGGGAAGTGATGTGAACAGCCATTAGTAGCAAAAACACATAACAGATTTTCATGCTATACTGAATTGAGAAATGTAGTCAAACACATATGTTATATATGACCACATAGAATAATAATAGAAGCATAAGTTCTATTATTTATTTATTTATTTTGGTTTTTTGAGACAGGGTTTTCTTGTATTGTTTTTGGAGCCTATCCTGAAACTCACTCTGTAGAGCAGGCTGACCTCACACAGATTCACCTGTCTCTACCTCCCGAGTGCTGGGATTTAAGGCATGTGCCAACAACACCTGGCCAAAAGTTCTATTCTAAGCTGACTACTGTTAAATAACATGTTTGAATAAGAAAGAGTGTAGCTCATCATGGATATTTTTTTTTTACCAATATTGTTACAAAGCCTATTTGTGTGTACATTCTGCGTAATTCCATTTTCTTTCCTTCTATTTTATATGGTATGATTGGCTAGCATTTAGAATGGTATAATAGACATAAAAAAATGTTGAGACCCAAATATACATCTACTATGTACAACCTCTAGAACTAAAAACACAGCAGCATATTCCAGATAAATGTTTTTTCCCTTAAAAGTAATAACAAACAAACAAACAAAAAAAAAAAAAAACCAGACATGGAAAATCTACAAAACTAAAGAGAAAGACGTAAGGACTGAAGTCACTCCCACAGTTCTACACAGCAATGAAGTTCTGGCCACATCTTAGTTTTCTTCTCAGTGTTTTCCAAATCACAGATGTCAACAGGATGAATTTATTCTGCCACAACTAATGATGATGTGTCAGATGTAATATAGGCATAGTAATTTCAGGAATATTAAGAAAAACATGACTTGTATAATACTGTGCAATTTACTTGACAATAACATATAATACTCATAAAATTTCTGTTGAGTTCATGTTATATTAGAAGTATCTCTAAAACCCTACAGTGACCCGTGTAAGAGGGTTAGTCAACTTTAAACATGGAATTTAACCAAGTCTTCTGATTCACAAATTGGTTCTGGGCTCCAGATCTTCCATCAAAATTACCCTGCCGATAAAATGCCTCAAAAATCGCAGTCTTTGGGAAATGGCTCATATTAAAAATGAAATACTTATTATACAATAAGTTGTTATAACATAGAAAGTAAGAAATTCTTAGTAGACAAGAGGTCTGCCTACTGAATTCTTCTTAGCCGACCAAGTCTGCTGCCTAGTTCTTAAGTTGCTAGTACCCTTCCATTTTAAAGTCATGCATACCTAGTGGTACATTAAACACTGGAAGAGGACATTTCCAGATAATTCACTTTCCAGGCAGACACAGATGCAGGCAAGAAGGGTCTTGGGAGAACCCTGTCAATTTGGCAAGCATCAATTCCCTGTTTGTGTATAGAGAGGAGAATTGATCCCATAACCACATAAACAGGAAGGACCAATTTAAGTGGCTATTTAAGATCAAAACTAAATTTTGAGTTGGTTACCACTATGTTTTAAAAAGTGAAAAGACAGGACCAGCAAGACAACTCAGCAGGTGAAGACAACAGCCCCTCGCGTGATGTTTGTTAGATTCCCGTGTCGCACATGGTAAAGAAAACGAACTGTCTCCATACACACATCATTATACACATGAGTCCGCATGCGTGCGCGCATGTGTGTGTGTGTGTGTGTGTGTGTGTGTGTGTGTGTGTGTGTGTGTGTGTGTGTGTGTGTGTGTGTGTGTGTGTTTCATGTATAAACTCTGGGCTTTGGAAAACAAAAAACAAAAACATACACATAAGTTGTGAGGTGTCCACCCCTGGTTAATGTAGTAAGGTCAAAATTTTTTTAATGTATCCGAGCACCATTACTCGTCTCTACTTGTTTATATGTAAGAAATATGGATTACGGAAAAGCCTTTATGTCTTGTGGTAGTTCTAAAGCTACCATGGACATCTTCATCTTCATCTTCCACTTAACATGTCAAACTGCACCAGCAGCTCCCCCTACTGGCAGTGGTGAAATAGCTGGGTAGACTGTTGTCTTCCTTGTCAAGCCTACATTAGCCCTTTTAGGATGTAAAGGGGGTTTTAAAAGGTCTGGCAATGGTCTCGTTTGTTTGAACAGAAAAGTAATCTACACATCACTGTCATGTGAGCATTGGAAGATGTCAGAATGCAGGTCGTTTCTCTCTGAAGTGCTTTCCTTTCATTACCAGCTCTATAACAAGATTATTTAAATGGTTCAACACAGTAGTCATGCCACTGCTGTAGAAACCTGTTGAAAGTAAATCATAAAAACATTTTATGAGAATGGCTGTCATCTTCCAGTTTGGGGACGTATCTGTTACGTAAGTACATTTCTATGTGCGTCTGCCTTATGTGAACTGCTCTAATTTGGTTGATAGGTGCTCTTGTAACTTCATTCTAAACATACTGTCTGGGAGGGGAGGTCAGTTGCTTTCAAACTGTAATTTGCAGTTACTCCAGCCAAAGGAATTGCAACACGACTGAATGCATTTGAGTTCTACACTGTAATTCAGTGTTTGCATTCATCTTAATGAAACCCACTTAGAACAAGAAAACAGAACTATTGCCTTTAGAATAGTATGTTAAAATAATGCTGGCCATTCTTAATGATAAAGGGCTAAACATTTTGTCTGTAAATTGTATCCTACATTGCATGTAGTTTGAATTTATTTTAATTATTGAACTAATATTTGTGACTTTAGCTTCCTTGAATATCTTTTTTATTATTTATAATCTTAAACAACAGGGACTCAAGATTTTTAATTATGCTATTCTTTCCTATTTTATACTCAACAGGAAGCCATAAATTTGCAAAGACTTACTAATATTTCCATTTCTCTTAATTTCAGGTGAGTTACATTATCTGAAACTGCTTACATTGTCCTGTTAATGCCGAGAAAGAATATATGTGTGAGTAGAATAAAGACACAGTATTTTATAAATGCATATTGAGGAACTCCAGGATCAGGTATCTTGTTAGGTACTGGACAAAGAGCTTTGTCCTCATGGCCCAGTGTGTATTAATTGTTAGAAATGAGAC
This sequence comes from Cricetiscus sungorus, assembly GCA_030556225.1. Taxonomy (NCBI): domain Eukaryota; kingdom Metazoa; phylum Chordata; class Mammalia; order Rodentia; family Cricetidae; genus Cricetiscus; species Cricetiscus sungorus. Next base: position 22,194,444 of record JANBXA010000114.1, read on the forward strand.
AGATTATATTCTCTGATATTTATTGGCTAATGATACATACACCAGGTTGGTCTCACGAATGGCAAGAAGCTTCAATTTCTAGAGAGTCCATTCAATGAAAGTGTGCCAGCAAAGAAAGGGTGTACAGACACACTACCGGTTCAAATCCACTTTCTGGAGAGAGTGGAAAAGAAAGGAATAAAGGAAAGCTTTGCCAGTCTACTGAGAGTATAAGGCATGGTTTAGAGGTGGGGCATATATCTCAATTGTTGGGGGATGCATTCTATTAAAAAATAGAAGTGATCACAGTTCCCTGCAGTCAGGATATAATAATAAAATAGGAGCCACTTTGCTTCTACCCCACTGTCCCTCATTCCTTTCCCCCTTTCTCCTCCCACCCATGTGTGATTGTGTGTGTGTGTGTGTGTGTGTGTGTTTGTGTGTGTGTGTGTGTGTGCGCATGTGCATGTGTGCGTGTGTGCATGCGCACGCGCTGTGGGTATGGTGTATGTATACCTGTGATGGAAGGATAAGCCCAGTCATGGGTGTGAAGAGGCCAGAGTTCAAAGTAAAGTGTCTTCCTGAATTACTCCCCAAGTTAGTTTTGAGATAGGGTCTCTCATCGATTTATTGAACTTTTCCTGTTATGCTTTCCAACACGGAGGCTGAAGAAACCTGTTACCATGCCCTGATGTTCCACAGGCAAGGCACCTGAATTCAGGTTCATGTTTGCACAGCAAGCACTTTACTCAGGCCTATCATCTCATCCCTCAATGGCTTGAGTTAACAATCCTGATGAAAATTTTGAGAGTATTCTAGTAAAGCAAATGGCAGGGTAACATGATTGGGAATTTTAACAGAAGAGTCCAGCTGTGGACAGTGTGTGAAGTAGGGAGTTGATAATGGTGTAGGAGTCTGGGTGGACTAGACATGATAAGCAAATACCATGACACATAGAGGAATACAACACTCTCGTGGATATTTGAAGAGCAGACAGTGCTCTTTATTGAGTGGGAAAAACTGGAAGAGAGTTCTTGAATGGGAAGTACTGGCAAACAGCCAAGATTAGTCAAAATGAACGTTATTACTCAATTATTTAGTTCTATAAGAAAGTATCCCCTATAAGAGATACAAACTGCATCTTAAAAATGTATACTCCTGGCCAAGGAGTGGTTGGACATAGCTTTAATCCCAGCACTCAGGAGGCAGGGCCAGGGGGATCTTTGTGAGTTTGAGGTCAGCCTGGTCTACAGAGCTAGTTGCAGGACAGCTAGAGCTGTTACACAGAGAAACTCAGCCTCAAAAAGTTAAATATATATATATATATATATATATATATATATATATATGTATATATATATAATGTATATAAATAAATAAAATAGGAGCACTTTGCTTCTACCCCATTGTCCCTCATTCCTTTCCCCTCTTTCTCCCCCACCCGTGTGTGATTGTGTGTGTGTGTGTGTGTGTGTGTGTGTGTGTGTGTGTGCGCGCGCATGCACACTGTGGGTGTGGTGATTATATTTGTACTAGTTAAAGGAAACAGATCTGGAATTACTAGGATATTATTCCAAGAAGACTTGAAACACCATGAGTCAATAGCCACCCATGACACAACTTGCCAACATTGTTTTCCTTATGTCAAATTTAAATGTTCAAACTCAAAGTGCCTTGTAAACCTAACATGTGTCTTTGAGTTACACTTACTTTTCATAGATTTTTATTTGCATGTAGGGTCCATGAGGAAAAAAAAGAAACAGCACATTATATAAACTTTAATCAAATCAATTATTAAGTCATGCATTTATTAGATATTACATTGTATACTTTTTCTGTTTTTGTGACAGGTTCTTACATAGCTCAAGCTAACTTTTAATTTGCAATGTTAAAAAATGCAATGATTTTGAAAATGATCCTCCTGCTTCCACTTCTGGGGTTGCTCACATGCATTGTCATAGCTGGTTTTATGCAATGCTGAGTATCAAATCCATGGCATTGCACATGCTGAACAAGCATGCTACTGAGTGAGCTACATTGTGTGTGTATATATATATATATATATATATACACAATCAAATACACATATCAAATACTCACTGTTGGCTTTGTTTTGTATTGGGTTTGCTTTGAGGCACTCATTACCTTGTCTGTGTCCAGTGCAAAGCCAAGTTCCTCAATGTTAAGGATGTACAAAACACCTTGGAAAAGGGCTTTTTGAAATATTTGAATCAGAAACTAAAGACACAAGGAACAACCAAGAGATGACCTGGAAATGAGTGTTAAGAGGTAAGAAGAATATAGAAAGAAATGTAGATAGGAAATTACTCTATGAACCTGAGGAGTTAAGTATTTAAACCAAGAGAAAGAAACCTAGTTTGTCCTGACAGTCCTAAGAAACTACAGAATTTACAAGACTCTAGACTAGAACATCTGATTTGTACTGTTTTCTGAAATACTGTAGTTCTTCATCCTGAGTCTGCCTAGATGTACAGAAAGGCACTAGAAGGCCATGTATAGTGATGACTGTAAAGGCAGAAGGTTCAGGACAGATTTAAGAAGGATATAGTTTTATGAGTATGTTTGCTTTTGATGACTAGCTTAATGTATGCAGGAGAGAAATACTAATCAGAGGCGCTTGCTGTGTATCCAACGAATGTCGCCACTCACAGCATAAGATTTCCCAGAATTGAATGCTACATGTATGGTTGTCACAATGATTCCTTATCTGATCAAATCTAATAGATCACAATTCAATGATTTATTTGCTTTAAGGTATTCCTTATGCACCTTTATTTTTTTTTCAGTTCCTATCTTTCTTTCTGGGGCAACTTTACTACATTGATCTTATTCTGGGCCATTGACTACATCACTTGATTGAGTGAATTGGCTTCCTTAATTAACTTTCTTTTAGAATAGAATATAATTTAAGTATAGAAATAATTTATCCTAGTAAAATTTGAAGGGAGAAAATATTTTCTTGTTAACTTCCTAGAATCATGAAATTATAATAAGTATAGCACAAAATGCTATTTAAGACAACAGAACTGAATTTGCAGGTATATTTAATGCATATGAATATACTGTGATCAATACAATTAGTAATTTTTTCTTACTTTCAATTATATTAGAATTGTGTTATCTGAAGCTCTATCTGGAACTGGATCACAAGTTATGAAGATGATGAGAAAGGCAATTGATTTTCAAGAAAGTGACTTTTGACTTGTTTTTAATATTTCATTCTAAGTAATAAATGTTCACAATTGGAAATAAATCTGAAGCATACATATATAAAACTGGGATAAATTATGAACTTGTTTATTTAATTTCTAATCCCACCTTTAAAATGTGGCTATAGTCTGAATATGTGACATTTGTTCATCCCTGTTCATCAAACACACTAGACAAATAAAACTATATGCTGTATTTATTATATTCACATTTATAACCAAAGACTGGAAAAATTAGACTACTGTTGCAGATATATACATACATGTACACAACATCAAAATTCCCATAACGCTCAATAAAGGAAATCATTCACAATTCTGGTATAAAACAATGTTGCCTGGAAATACCAGCAAGATTCACTTTCCATACATGGGTCATATAAGGGCATAGCCATAGAAGCATGTTCCTGTGCAGCCCCTTGCAGCATGTACGCATCTGATGCAGCATGCATGCATCTGTCAGCTGGCCATTCTGGATGAAGAGAGAAGCTAAGCTGATAGCTGTTAATGGGAAACATAGAGGGCAAACCTTAATGGACAGAGAGCCTATTCTGACCAGGAGTCTGTCCATTTCATCCCAGTGGTGCAGCTGTTAGTTTGACATTGACATTCATGTAAGTTAGAAGCCAAAAGAGAATTTCCATAAAAACAGTGAGCTGGCTTTGTTAAGTAAAACAGGTTCTTTTGCCTTCACAGTTCAATAAAGTATGTCTAACCAGCAGCTATTAAGAAAAGCAAGGTTCACTTCCCAACACCCATTCCCTTATATATGGATATCTGAAGGAAGAGTCTGATATCTCTGTGGCATTTTGTTCACTTTACATTTGAAATATTTGATCAATATTTTCTGAGTATAAAAATTATGTACTAAATGACCTATTTTACACACAGACTTGGGTGAACTTAGAGGGTATGGTTTCCATCTTTCCATCTTTGTAATTTCTCTCTCTCTCTCTCTCTCTCTCTCTCTCTCTCTCTCTCTCTCTCCTCTCTGCATGTGTGTAGTGTGGTGTGTGTAATGTAGTGTGTGTGTGTGTGTGTGTGTGTGTGTGTGTGTGTGTGTGTGAGAGAGAGAGAGAGAGAGAGAGAGAGAGAGAGAGAGAGAGAGAGAGAGAGAGAGGGGGAGGGGAGGGAGGAAGAGAGGGGCTAGGGTATATCCATGATGCGTACACATGTACAGGTCAGAGAAACTGAAGGACAATTTGTGGAAGTTGGTTCTTTCCTTCTACCACAAGAATATGGAGCCTGAACTCAGGTTGACTGACCTGAGAGCAGGGGCTTTTAACCACTGAACTTCTTCCTGATCTGTGGACAGAGAGTGTGTGAAAGCTGCCTGGGAAACAATTCATGGGTGACATTGGCAATTATTTTACTAGATTCTAAGAGGTTGATGATAAAAGCAAAGAGAGATGCAACCTCTTCATTTAGGAAGTTTATACATTTCGCAGAGTGATATAATTCAGAGATGTGTTCTCATGTTCATCAAAGCATTAGTATAGCAGTGGTTAAACTAGAAAAGATTTTATTGTGTTTCCTTTTTTCATTAATTGATTCAATGCCAAGGATACTTATAAAATAATTTGTTCTTACTAGTATGTGAACATTAATACCCACTGCAATATATATATATATATATATATATATATATATATATATATATATATGTGTGTGTGTGTGTGTGTGTGTGTGTGTGTGTGTGTGTGTGTGTGTGTGTGCCTTACATTCTATCTTGAAAGTAAACTAGAAAAGCAAATGAGTTTAAGCAACTCCTTCACCCTACTTGGAGGGTTTGCTCACTCAGAACACATTATTTCACCATTCTGCAATGCAGAGGTCATTAGGTAATGCTTTCACCTTTTCTAATCTGAAAGCTGTAAACCAGAGAGATTAGAGAAATTAATGATCTCATACACGGGCCAGAGGGGTTTGACTCCTCCTATTTTGGTTTTTTTTTTTTTTTTTTTTTTTTGCTTTTGTTTTTTTTAACTTACTTTTCTCACTGTTGTGTGCTGAATGTATTTACTGATTTCACACAAGCAGGAAAAAAAATCCTGTGGGGATAATGTTATTCTTAGAATCAATAAATAGAAACAGTATCCCAAAGAATTTATTTTCAAACTTTACTAAAATCAATGAACATTTTGGTCTGGTGAACTTCTATTCACCTTTCAAAGGCCAACTCAAAGATGACCCCCTCTGTCCAAGTAAATCACTGGCTACAATGTGTATCCAACTGCATTTTAGTTCACATCAAGTTGAAACATAATTTCTTCTTTAACTGTTTCCTCTATGTGTAGTTTGTGTTTCAGATTTTCTGAGTTTTTGTTTTCTTTTAGCTTCAAACTTTAGAACACAGTAAGATTTTTAAGATATGTATGTATTCTGCAGAGACTTATGAAGAATGTAGATCTTAACAATTCATAGCTCCAGCAGACATCTGAACAATAGTCCAAACTAATCTTTAAAGCTATCCTCCCTCTTTGTCCATTTTTTGTTTTGTTATTATGACATGGTACCCTAATATTTGGTTGACATTCTCTTCAACTTCAAAAGAAGCTGCGGAATGATTTTCCTGAAATTTAGGTTACATTCGTATTACTTGCCTGTTAATAACACACTTTTTCCTTTGAACTCCTTCATTCAGTTGATATCAATAATATGAAATGATAAGGTGAATTAAGGCTTGTGCAACATCCCTACTGTGAGTCAAATCTATTATCTACCTTTTAAAATGTCCAAGCAGCCCAAATTCAGACACTGCTCCCAAGAGTCAACACCTCAGAGGGTGAACACTGAAGGTGGAAAGTAAGTCTCAGTCCACAGCATCACTCTCCAGCAAGCTGCGTTTCTTTACTTCCACATTCAACAAAAGAGCTAGTCGTAGGTAAGTTAACAACATGAACACATGGGAGATGCGCCTCGGAATCAGAGCCAGACTCTGAATAACAGAGCAGGAATGCACTCAAAGCCTGTACCAGCTCGTGACCAGGTCTGTTCTCTGTCTTGGCTCCTGATTTCTGGACGAGCTGCAGGAGCTATGAGAAAAACTTTCAGCCTGACAGGCACTCAGGACTGGGAAAGGCTCCTGTTTTAATGCAGCCCAGATGTGATTCCTAATGAAAGCATCACAGTCCTGCAGCTGCAGAAGTCGGTGCGGGCATTTCAGAAAGACTCTCTTGTTTCTTCCCTCTTACAATTATGCTTGACCTGTGCTGGAGCAAAATTTTCAGATAGATTTCAAAAACAATGGATGCCCCTTCTCTTATGGTGTGAATGCTGCACTGACCTAGATGCGATCAAGAGATGGAAACTGTGTATGTACCGTACAAATGTGGTTATCATTCTGACAGAGTGCCCGATTCAGTGATTCTCCAAAAGCCGAGTTTCAAGAATACAGAGTAGAAAATATTAAGCCAACCAGAACACCAAGCCTCACACTACAGGCTAAATTATTTACCTGCACATTTCTTATTTACTGACTTGAATGTTATCGTAATTTCTGTCAGGCATATATGTAGATATGTATATCTTAGTTTCTAAGTTAATTTAAAAAGATTTAGACATAAAATGAATGTGACTGCTAACACAAAACAATATAAAACAATTCTTAGGAGGTAAATCCCACAAGAATGATCTGTCTTATTCCTTTAATATTTCAGAAGCATGATGTTTTAGCATCTAAATGCCAACCTGACTTCAACTCTGTGTAGAATGACTGTTTCGCAATATGATTGCTGTTTTCATCAGTAAATAGAAGAATAGATGGATGATATTTGGGGACAGTGAGGGTTTCTGATTATCTTAAAAATGTCTTTGTTTATTGTATTGAAAATACTCTGTACTGGGAGGCAGCCAGTGGGAATCATGGAAAGAGCATTTTACATATTCATTAAAACGTTTCCTAACCATATACCATTCTAGTGAAAGAAAAACTCCCATTAACCGCATAGAATATTGTAAGCTGTAATGGGAAGTTATTTTCCAAGAGGAGCAAGAAAAAGCAAGAGGGAAGAAGCAGATGATTGAAAGGTATTAAATGATGCTGTTTGAGAACACGAAGTGCAGGTTATTATTTGCTAACGGATTATTCAGAATGGATTTCATCACTCTTGTTACAAATGTGTTTTTTGACACTTTAATTATGAAGGAACTATTGTGAAATGCAATATGAGCAGAAGATGCTATAAGTTTAAGTAAAAATGTTATTACATCCTCATTTTACCAAATTCACAATTGCACTGGAATTAATTTCTATTCTGCAGAAAGAAATACTTATTGCAAAAATGGAACGCATGTGGATCTGGTGACATTTTAATCATTTTATTTTATACAGTATGGAAGTGAAATGCAGAAAGCTTTACAATGTAATGCACATATATGCATTTATAGTACTGAATATATACATCACACTGTAACATGCAATAAAAATGCCCCAGAAGCTACTTAGTGAGAAATCTCTCTATTGTTATTCAGTGAAAAAAATGACTCATTAAAGTCTTCTGAGTGGGCGACAGATGTTGGTGTCCGAGGGTCTCAGGACTCGGTTATGCTCTGTTCTCTCAGATGCCTTACCTCCTCTCCTCTACCCACATCTCCAGCTCACTAATGAACATTTTTGTTTGTTATTTGTTTGGGCACACTGATTTTTAGCACAGTCAACCAATCAGCCTGGTGACTGTGATTTACACAAATAATCTACAAATCATTTTTACAAGATATGCCTACTAAGTTGTGATGTGTTGATAAATTTAACAGAAAATATACTGGCATGTGAGGTCTCTGAGAACAATGTATCATGGTCTGAAAAGAATCTTCAGAGAACTCTCACCCTGAACTGAATGTGGGCCATGTAATTCCTCAAGTTGAAAAGTCCAGTCTTGTTTTCAGGAGTGTAAATAGGGCTATAATAGAAACTATGAGCCTCGAAGATTGACTCTTTTACTTAGAGAAGCGTACTCCTGAATTAGAAGATTGTCATTTTGAAGGATGGCTTTTGTATGATTTTATAAATACACAAATAGAAAAAAATTCTAAATTTATGATTTTAAAGAATATTAAAAGTTTACATGCTCACCATTTAGTTAAAAAGTCAAAAAGGTTTCGCTTTAAGGTAAAAGGGTATTAAAAACAAATACCTGTCTTCAATACAATCCTGTATGTTGACCCCGAAGAGAAGGGTGGCAAGTGCCCCTCCTGTCCTATCCCAGTTTGATTATTTTGAATGTAAACATGTCTTACTAGACACAGCATATCAACAGACATGTCCATTGTGTGAGCTGACTTTATTTCCAGACAAGTTAGGAAAACATTTGGCTAGGATTTACTTTGGTTAAGAATAAAAGGCTATTTTTTGCTTCCAGTTTAGGAAAGAGAACTAGGTTTAAAAACTAAAAAGAGTACAGGAAAATACCACTCTAGTGAGTAAGTTTGGGAAACCCGAACGTCTGCAATATTTATTGTAACAATGGCCTTGTTGTCTATGTATTGTAGCTCTTAATCGTATTATTTTACTAAAAAGTCCATTCACTTGGGGGGAGACGGACATTGTGATAATTGACCTCTTCCTACCATTTGAAAATAAACAATAGTTATGATAATAACAAATTATTGCATGATATATTATGAAATATTGTAAAACATATATGAAAATCTACCCATTTTACTTAGCTTGCACCTGTAGAGATTTTCTGTTTAAGTTATGTGCATAACAAGGATTTCAGTTTCAGCCATCAGTAGCCACGTAACAACATGTAACCTGTATCAATCTCCTGTTGTAGGTGATCCATTCATTAGTTTTCTTTAACTTGGGTTTTCAAAATCTTACTTTTAATATTTAACACATATGTGATTAAATATACACGTATTCTCACAAAAATCAACCTATGTGTAGAACAGGAAGGAGGAAAAATCGACTAATAAGATATTTCTATTTTTTTTTAAATGAAAAGATTATTTTTGAGAGATTATAAAAAGTTCCACAGTTCTTTGTTTGTTTGTTTTTAACAAATGAAAGTATAATTCCCAACTGTTCTGCCTCGGTAATCCCTTTTGTATAGTTACAAATTAGTGATGCATATGGTTGTGAAATTCAAATGTAATGCAAAAGACTTTCTACATCTCCATCATTTGAATTCATATTTAATATATTGAAGCATTAGCATAAGGGGACTGCTTCCAAAGACATACATATCATACATGAGGATGGCATGAAATTCAATTTCCTTGGCTTTGTCTTACATCACTAAAGCTTTCTCAGAGCATTTTCACTATGGCGAGCAGTAGTATTGTCTGTTATTTCCAAGAGGCACAAGACAAGGCCTTCCACCCCGCTCTGCCGGCTTCACTGTCGAGCTCTCACAGAAGATGCCCCCTCAGCAACTACACTTCTACAGTGCAGTACAAGGGGAAACATAATTACATTTAATAGAAGCTGCCCCGGCTTGCAAGACACACTTGATTTAAAGCCACTCACAATTTAAAGCTGCAGGGAGATGTAATTAAATTTTATAGAAGCTACAGCTTTTAAATGAAGATACATGATCTGTGAGCATGTGTATGAGCATATACACATATGTAGTCAAAAGGGGAAATACCAAATGCTGATCTTCTATAATTGTTTATTTCATAAGTCAAAATATAAGGCACCATTGTCCAGATGATGCGGGGATTGCTTCTATTCATATAATAGGTCCAGCTGTAAAAGCATATAGAGATGATGACTCTTATGTTATGGTATTCCAATGGCAGCTTATTGACTGAATTCAACTAACATTATTCAATACACATTTTACTGTTATTGAAACATATTTGTTCTATATCTGGCTGTATATACTTATTGCCATCATATTGATGGAGAAGTGCTTTGATAAATCCTGCATATGTAAGATTTTTTTATCACTATATGCCCAAAGGGCTTAGTAAAATGATACATTACTATTTTAAATAACCAAAAAAGGAAACTTACATGCTTGCATTAATTTCACAGCTGGAATCACTATATTCACAATTCCGTTGACATATTCTAAAATAGTGATTGTTAATGAATTTATAAAATCCAATTGCGATTTTCAATAAAAATACGAGGAGAATCAAGACAAAAAAGTATATCATAAAGCACCTCTTACTCTCAAACGATTTGTGTCTATGTAAACTGTTAACATTCATTCTAATTTGATTGGCTTAAAAATTTTACTGCAAGGAAAAACAATATCAATTAATACTCTTAAAGTCACTGAGTAAATAAATATCTACTATGCAGAAACAAAGCTCCTTTTTGAATGGTACCTTTGAAGAAGCCCCTGTGGAAACTCTTCAGCCTGACCTCGTTCCTTTTATGTCTGCTTGATGCCTTAGAGAAGATACATTCTGTTGTGACCCCCCTTGAACTTTAGAACTAGCTCAATAAACCACAGAAAGACCAAAAGTTTCAGAAGCGAATGATCTTTAAAGTGGAACCCTTCCTCAGGGCTATACGTGATGGCTTTGCTGTGAGAACAAGGCCAGAGACGACCAGAAGAACTGCAGTGGCTCGCACCATCAATTATCCCCTCAGAGCTCTTCCCTGCCCCCGATGCAGAACTTTCTGGACTGGACATGGTTCTCATGCCCCAAGCCATGGGCTATTAGCCTACCTCCAGCCCCACTCCCAGCTTCCAAGTCCCTCCTTTGTCGTCCACGAATATGTAACTATGTAAACTGTGTGGAGCAGAGTCTCAGCTAAACAATTGGACCTTTGTTGTCTGACTGAAACCCCCATAAAGGAATCACACCCTTTGTCTGAAGTTAGAAGTGTGGGAAACTTTGTGCTGTCCTAAATTTATAGCAAATTTTTTTTAAAGTTACTATTATTCTGGAGGAAAATATTATATTGTTTATCTAATATATAATTTTATATCATAGTAATCTTGTTGACCCCTCTGTTTTTTATTTTAATTATTTTTCTTTACCACCAATTCCTTGGCAGAATCATTGTAAGGTATATTCTATAGTGCTACTACCATGACTTATGCTTCAAACTACAGAGAATATTCAGGAAAACATTGGCTAAAAAAATAATCTAAATTGCACTTCAAACACATTTTCCTTTTGTGGAAAGGAGCAAGACAATAATCACATTTTTTAACTCATTGCTAATGAGTCATGTTGGTTCCTCCATTGTGTGAAGTGTTCAGTGAATCTGAATATTGTACAAATGTCAGCACATAGGGTCTAAGGTGATGGAATAATAGGAACACTGCTGTTTGATGCATTTTCTATGTATTTTAACTTTTACGAGTGTCTTTTATATTCATTAGGAGAAAATATATTCATGTAAATGTCCATGCTTAGTATTTTGTAAGTAAAAGAATTATCATAGGTAAATCATCCTTATGAGAAATATTTGGGGTATACTTAAGGCTGTTGTATCATAATATATATCATCTAAGATGGATAGAGGCTACTTAGATTTTTTTCTCCTGTTTTATGTATGTAAATTACACCAGATTAAGTACTGGATAATTTTTCACAATACATTTTTTAAAAACATAAATGGATTGTCGATTTAAGTGCAAATTATCAGGTCTATTTGTGATTTAAAATTCTCATGTAGCCTTTATTGGTTCTGTGACTGATCACTGGTTGTCCAAATCTTGAGAAATTCTTATTTGGCAGCCTTGTATCTGGTGGTGTTTGAAAATAAAAGAGGCTTAGTTCTCATCTTTAAAGATTGATCCAAATTCGTTCATGCATTCTTGTCCAAGCTTCCATGATTGCTATGGATACATGGTTTCAAAACATACATAAATCTACCTAGAACAGGACTTATAGTTATTCATTATTTATTTTCTTTACATGGCATACCACATGGCACCAGATTGTGTGGTGACATATTATCTATGATTTACTAAAGCTTGCCTGAAAATTCAGAAAGCAAAGTCAGCCACAGGCCATAGAAGCCAGGCACACACCTTTAATCCTAACAGCCAGAAGCTAAGAGGTAGTGGTATACACTTTTAATCATAGGACTCAGGATTAAGAAGTAGATGGATCTCTGTGTCTAAGGCCACCCAGGTAGGTATACACAAGAGTAAGTTGGTCTAAAAGACAATTACAGCTCATACTTTTAATCCCAACATTATGGAAGTATATAAGACAGAAGCAAGGTCTCAGAGAGGCAATCGTTCTCCAGCCACACTGAGGAGTGGCAGCAGTTTAAGACTTGGTAAAGAACTCATGTGTGGATCAGCCCTTTCAGCCTGAGCTAGAGGCCGGCTACTTTGCTTTTTTGATATTCTGCTTGAAGCTTGAACCCTAATAATCAGTCTCTGAGTCATTTACTTTTCATGTTAGAAGACTGTGCTAAAGTTTTAATTTAATTAAATATCAAACACTGGAAATGTGATGATTCTGAGTCTCCCCAGTGACACGCACCATGATTTACTCTGTTAAATATTTCACAACCATACTAAAGTTTGTAAAAACAAACCAATGTGAAGACATAAGAATGCACATAAAGCCTGGTGGAAATAAATTTGAATAGTCAAGAATCTGGTGGCCTTCCATTTCTCCATGACACTTGAGGTCAAGGGGACAACCTTTTTTTAGATTCCTCTCTCATACAATACATCCCAAACGCAGTTGCCACGCTCTCCACTCCTCCCAGTCTCTCTGCCCCACATCCTCCATTTCCCTTCAGAATACAGTAGGCCTCCGGGTAATATCAACCAAACTGCATAACAAGTCACAATCAGACTATGCAACAAACCTTCATATCAAGACTGGATGAGGAGGAAAAGGATCCCCAAAGCAGGCAAAAGAATCAGAGACATCCTCTATCCCACTGTTATGAGACCAACAAAAGTCCCCAAGCTAAAAAGCAACAACATATATACAGAGCACCTAGCTCAGACCCACACTAGATCCATGATGGCTGCTTCAGTCTCTGCGATGCCCTATGGGCCCTGCTTAGTTGATTCTCTGGGCTGTGATCTGATGTCCCTCACCGCTCTGGCTCCTCTGATAACAGCTGGACTAGGCACTTGTCTATGCATATAGCGGAATTAGGAATCATTTCTTTCTCTGACTTTTTTTTTTTTTTTTTTTTTTTTTTGGCAGTCATATCTGGTTCGGTCCTAGGTCTCTGAGATTTCCAGCTCCCTCTAGTGGTGCGCCTCAAATTAGAACAGTCACTCATTGGTTAACATCTCCCAAAAGTTCTGACCCATCTTTGCCCCAGCACATTCATGCAGGAAGGACAGGTCTTAAGTGAATGGTTGTGTGGTTGGGTTGGTGTCCAGGTCTCATCACTAGAAGCCTTGCCTGGTTACAGAAGATGGCTGGTTCAGGTTTGTATTCTCTATCCTTGCTAGGGTCACCTTTAGAGGTACCAGGAAATGTCCAGTGCACTAATTTTCCTAAAGAACACCCTAAATGTTGCCTAATTCCACTTGTCTTCTCATACTCTCTCCCTTGTTACTTCCCTCTCTTACATTATATCTTCTGTTGCCATCACCACAGACCTCAATACATTTGTAAAATTTACTCTGCTCCCCCTTCCTATGACGTTCCAGGCATCCTCAGTAGAGATCTCCTTGTTACTTAGCATCTCTGGGTTTATGGATTGTAGTATGAATACCATTTATGCAACAGCTAACATCCACATATAAGAGAGTGCAATCCATGTTTGTCTTTCTGGGTCTGAGTTGCCTAGTTCAAGATGATATTTTTCCCTAGTTCCATGCATTTACCTGCAAATTTCATGATGTATTTTTTTAATAGCTTAGTAATACTACATTATGTAAATGTACCACATATTCTTTATCCATTCTTCAGTTGAGGGACACAGGAGTAAAGACAAAAGGATACAAGTTAAGATTGCTGTACCCAGCCAAGTTGTCACAGAAGGGGGGGAAACATCGTTTAGAAGGGATGGGGATAACAGGAATGGAAGGAAAAGAAGAGAAAGTGAGAGGATAATAGTAATCAAAACAGACTACATCTGTGTAAGAAGTTGCCAAAAAACACAAATTTAATAAATGAAAGGAAGTTACTACTGAAATTTTTTGACTAAAAATATTCACACGTGAACTTAAGAAAATAATATAATAAGATGGAATTAAAATTGATGATATAGTCTTTTAAGAAAATAACAATAAAAGATAGTGTCATATCTAATTAAGATGGTTAAATTCCATATCCCATAGCAAGAACTGTACATATGAACTGGATTTTATGGAATGTTGTTTTTTCTTCTTTTTTTACCAAATTTTCTATAAGAGAAATACTTTATTTTTAAAATAATGTCTTATATCTATTTCTTTCAGTTTGTTTATTTAGTTAATTACATTGACATATTTTTCTTATGTTGAACCATCACTGCAACTCTGGTTAAACGTCTACTTGGTCATGGTGGGGGATCATTGTGATGTGTTTTTAGATATGTTTGTCAATATTTTATTGAGTATTTTTACATCAATGTTCATGAGGGAAATTGATCTGTAATTTTCTTTGTGGAGTATTTGTGTGGTTTGGGTATCAGAGTAACTGTGGCCTCATAAAAATAATTTGGCAATGTTCCTTCTATTTGTATTTTTGTGAAATAATCTGAGGAGTGTTGGTATTAGCTCTTCTTTGAAAGTCAGGTACAATTCTGCACTGAAACCATGTGGCCACAGGCTTTTGTTTTGTGTTTTGGTTGGGAAGATTTTAATGCTTCTATTTCCTTAAAGGTTATAGGTCTGTTTTGATTGTTTATCTTATCTTAGATTAATTTTGGTATGTGGTAACTATCAAGAAATTTATGCATTTCTTTTAGATTTTCCAATTTTGTGGAGTACCATTTGTGAAGTATGGCTTAAAGATTCTCTCTATTTCCTCATTGCCTATTGTTTTATCTCCCTTTTGTTTCTGATTGGGGTAATTTAGATATTCTCTCTGTCTTTTAGTTAGCTTGGATCATGGTTTGTCTATCTCTTTGATTTTCTCACATATTTTATCTGTCAATCATATTTCTATAAATAAAATATTTTATCAATTGTGAAGATGCAGGGTGATAAAACACATTCAAATAGCCATTTCTACTTTACTTCATGAAGAAAATCAGAAGTCAGTAGGCCTTCTTAATTTAATGTTTTCTTTCTGCCAGTGTGCAGGGAGGGAGTCTCAGTCAGATCCCTTTGTTTAAAGATCAGAGCACACAGCAACCCAAATCAGATCACTGGTCCCTTTTTCCACCACCTCTATTGCATTCTGTGCTATTCTTGGTTCTCTCAATTTTCAATGTCTCTTCAGCCATGGGATCTCCCACATGCAACAGGACAGTAAAGGAAGTAGACTAGAGGGCATCCCTTGCGTTCAAGGATACCTTGAAGATGAGGTAGAGAATTTTATTCACCATCAGAGAGGGTTTGGGTGACAGGACTATAGGGAAAACAAAAGAGAAGGGAAGTAGGCTAAAAAAGCATCAACTTTAGGGAAAGAGACTAGATTTTGTTTGATAATTAGCTACCTTTCCATTACTATAATGACATGCCTGAGGTAGCTAATTATAAAATGCAAATATTTATTTTGCAAAAGCAACAGAGTCCCACATTCTACTTAAATAACACACCTCTAATGACCAAAAAGCCTCCAAATAGGCCCTACCTCCTACAGAGTACACTCTGTCTAAATAGAGCTCCCCTGTGACAAAAGCCATTACAAGTAGGCCTTTGGAGTCACTTTAGTTATCAAAAGAGAACATACAGATGCAAATCAGAGTGATAAGAACTGATAATGGGTTTCAAAGTTTATTATGATTTCTTGATGGAAGACAGCCCCAAATTCACCCAAAGTAGAGACCAGAAGACTGGTTTGAAAGTAAAATAACAAATGATACCTTAACTATCAGAGAATTCTTTTTCTCTCATCTGATGTCATTAGTATTAGAAAACCACAAGCTTTGTCATAAACAAGGGTGGTATGAAAAAAGCAGTCAGAGTTTATAGTGTGGTTGAAGGGGCAGGGATAATAGTGACAAATCAGGATTTTAAAATGAATAATGTGGCTGTGATCTGGCTGTTCAGACAGATGTTTCAAAGGAGCAGCCAATTTCAATCTTGGCTTCGACAGTCCCTTAGATAAATTATTATTTAATTTAGTGTATTCCTTGACTTTTGCTATTTCATAAGACATTTTAAAGCTCAAACACCAATCATTTGTTTGTCACCAGTGTATGTGAAACGTGACTAGAATTAGCTAATGTGGATTGGCTCAGCTTCAAGCTGGAGCATAACCATGGATAAACTGAGATACAGGTACAAACTTTACATAGCTATGGCAAAAGAGAGAATCAAACAGATGCACCTGATGCTTTTAAGACTGAAACATATGTGGTATCTGTCAATTGCATGCGTAGTTCAGTGGCCAAAGTCAATGCCATGTTCAAACCCAGAACAGTTGGGCAGAGATGTAAGTTTCACACCCAGAGGAAGATACTGTGTAAGCACATAGTGAAGGCTAATAATTGCCAACCATATTTGTGCCTTAAGTAATTACTTATTGCAATCCTGAACTTTTTGATGTTTCTTCAATGAGTAACTCCACAGTTTCAGTTTATTCTAGATTCAACAGGTAACATATCAAGTCCTGTGTGAAAAGGCAACGAGGAGGAAACACTCGGAACAAATAATGAATCTATCATTTGGCAGACATCTTATAGCATTGTCTTGTTCCTGACTGCGGCAAAAAGAAGCAAAACCAGATAAGTGATGCACATGAACTGCTGAGAGATGGACAGTGAAGGTCAGGTTTAGAAGAAATGAGGAACCAGAGAGAAAAGCATAAAGAGACAAAAGCAGAAGCATTGTGGAAGATAGGTGTGTGCATGTGAACATATGTGCAGGCATACACATGTGCGTGTATACATACATGCATGTGTACACACGTGCATGCTTGTGTGCAGTTTCTACTGCTGCTCACCTTAGTTTTCGAGACATACTCTGTCACAGAATTTGGGATTTATTGCTATATGTTAACCAATGGACCAGAAAGCACCCAGGGCCCACCTGTCTTTCTCTCTAAACACTGGAATAACAGCTTTCTTGGCAGTTACTTGGGAATCTTAACCTAGGTCCTCATGCTGGAAGAGCAGGGAATTTACCCACTTATCCATCTTCCCAGCTCTTGCAAAGTAAAAGGCTTCAAGCCACAGAGGACTAACAGGAATTAACAATAATTCTATGAAAACTAAGTTGACTCAAATTTTGCCAGGGCATTTAACCCTCCACTTGGTGTGAATTTTAATAGTTTGTGCAAAGGTCTTGAATTTTATTCACCTAAGAAATATAGAATAATAGTGTCATGTCAGATAAAGATTAAATCCATTAACAACTCCATACAAGCAATTAAGATAAGATGGTTATAAAGTAAGCTTAGCTTTTAATTAGTATAAAAACCACTTCTTGTTGATAAATTTAGCTGGGCAGATTTCAGATTTCAAATACTGTGATAGTCACTTGCTGCATGATAAAATTATATTGTTCCACACGAAACATCCTAGAATGCATTATAACCATACGATAGTGCCTGTTTAACCCATTATATTCAAGAAACATTCAAATTTTATACTGGTCTATAAACTAGCATGTCGAGTTTAAATTCTACTAAATAATACACTAAATACTGCTTTCATTACTTCATCAATTGCTCTTGTAATTGCTCTTGTTCATTCAGTTTGTGTGTGTCTGCTAAGAGCCAGAAACTTTGTTTCCCTGTTTTTTGAATGTTGCTACAAGGAGTAAAGTTCTTTTTAGAGATGCTTCACTAAAGCTGTGGAGGTAGCTCTATAGGATATTGGCAGGAAGAACTGAGTCCTGGCCCCACACTCCCTCCCCAGAACAAAAATCCACACAGGATGCATGCCCATGTAATCCCAGCATGGGTGGTGGAGACAGGTAGTTCCTTGGCACTCTGAAGGAAGACAACCTAGCCAACTTTGCAATTTCCAGGCCAGTGATACATCTTTATCAAAAAGTAAATGTTTGTTTTTAAAGGATGCTGTCTCAGAAACAACATCAGGAATCACTGCCTGACTCCCACACATGCACAACTGTCTGCAAATATACAAAAATGTACATACACACAATGCCTTAAGAAGTTATACAGTCATAATTAACATAGCTATGGCTTATTTTTTTATTACAACACATGAATTCCACTAGATTAGTAACAATTGACAGGAATCATTCTCCAAGTCTTAATTCAGAAGTCATTTGTTATAAATTAAGCCTTGAAGGATGTTTTATGCTTCCCTCCAAAATATCTAGCCAGCCTGGTAACTGTGGCAGCAGTGGGCTCTTTAACACATGATTAGTTCTCCAAGGCTCTGCCCTCTTGGGTGAAATAATGTTATGATCATGAGACAGGGTTGATTATTGTGAGAATGAACTAATAAAAAGAACAAGTTATATAATTTCCCTTCTCCATCTCCACTGTCCATTAGCCCTTCTGCCACATCAGGAGGAAGAACTCATTCATGATCTTGGATCTCCAGCCTTTCAAAGCATAAGACAGTCAAGCGTCTACTGTCTGCAAAGTGTACTGTCTACAGTATTCAATTATAGCATCAGAAAGTAGACTAACACAGAAATGAACATCTGAGGATATAGTTTTTAACTAATAGGTATTACTATTAAATATAATAATGTAGTAATAACATCATATAGCCTTTGCTCACGATATTCTGACGGAGACTCTCATTGCGTACCACCTTTGGAGAAAACTTCTCTAACAATAAGGTGTGTAAGAAAGAAATTTAGTTCTTTGGCTATATTTGGGTATATAAGTAAAGGACAAGATTGTTGGAAATCTAGAACAGGAAAATCTTCATAAAACCTTTCTCAATAGCAGATGAAGAGGACAACATAGCAGCTCATTCACTCAATAGAAAAGGTGATGTATGTATAGTGAAGATCCTCTTTGAGCCCATTTTATGGAGCTTTCTTGGTAGCAAAAACGTAAACCATTCAGATCTCTATCTCCTTGCCAAACTCATAAAACATTGTTCACTGTTCTAACATACCCCAATGAATATTCAATAAACACAAGATTGGGCTATGAGGAAGTTATATATACATAAACCCCTATTTATGCTATCACAATTTTGCATTTTCTCATTTCCTGAGCCATGAAGTTGTCTATGTTGCTAATGTACAGATTTTTTGCCATTTGCTATCATTTCTCAGAAACTGTTAAAACATAATCCTGTGTTTGCTGTGAAATTAGCCTTGAAAAGAAAGCTGCTGAAGAGCACATAGCACCTTTAGTAATATACACCTCCCAATGCCTACTGCCTTCCTGTACAAACAGAAAAATATTATACTTATCTAGTCAGTGAACAAGCATATTATTAAACACTCATCCTGTGCCAGGCACTGTGCTTGCTACTAAGATGCACATATGCTTGGGAGAGATATAAGCCAGTTTTCTCATGGAGGTTACTGAAGGGCCATGAGCAAAGGCAGACTGCTCACTCTTGCTGCTCTACAGGGAGAGACATAGGGTAGGAGAAACATGGGTGGGGATGGGGACAAGAGTAAGCTCAGAGAGACCTATCAGTAGGCCATTGGGACAACGTAGAGGTAGGACCTATGCTAGAGTGTGATCAAGAAGCTATATACAAAGTAAATTTTAGGAGTTGAGATTGTTTGGAGGGATTTGAGGATTTTTCTTTTTTACTTTTCATTTAATTTAACATTTTTGGACAGTCTAGTGATGATTGGTAAAGTCATTACTGAGAGAGGAAATTTTAAGAACACATGCTAGGGAGGTACTGACAAATTACCAGTTAATAATAAACTAATCTCTGTGTTTGGAATGACAAATGAAGTTGTTTGGTAGATAAGTGACATGGCATTTCAAATTATTAATTAAGACAGGGACTTCCTATGTAGTACAGGCCGGTCTTGAACTCCCTTTGAAGTTCAAGCTAGCTTTAGATCACAGTTTCCCTTGCTTAGCATTCTGAGTTATGGATTAGCATGCATGATCCACCCAGCTCAACTTAGACATTACATATGTAAGTAACAGTACATAGACAATATTTAAAGCCGTGACACAGGATGAGCTAATCAAGGGAGTAAATTGCTTGCAGAAGATATTTAGTGTCAAGATTTCTTTACTCAGTTGAAACTTGGCTCATACTTGACACTTTGAGCTCCACTCTGCTGTGTTCCTGACATCAGTGTTTTCTAGAACTCACAAACTTCTCTTGTGTGGATGTGGCTAAGACCATGCCAGCATCTCTATAGGTTGCTGTGTTCTCTCGGTGATTTTATCCCAAAATACACCCAACCTTTTTGCTTCACTTTTAGACATGATATTACAGATGAATTGTGTGTTCAGAGAATTGACTAAAACAGGTGCTCATGTCCAGGGGACCATGTGCCTCAAGGCTGGGGAGGGGGTGGAGCTTATTGACATTATTCAAGATAATTTTTCCAATTCAACTACCTGTGTGAAGATCTCCCACCTGAGCTCAGGCTGCAGACACCACACCCCTCTGGCCATTATCAACCATGCTTCATCTGCCAATTCTTTCTCTTCCCCTTCTTAGCTCCCTCCACCTGGGTCCTTGAAATACCTCTTTCTTCCTTCCTTTTTGCTTTATGTCTTTGTCATCTAATTTAGCATTTGCACTGTATACATACTCTTGGTCTCAGTCTCAAGAGTTCTGGTAAACTATTTTCAAAACAAAAGAGTATTTTTTCTCCTAAGAAATATGTTACCAGACCCTAGAATATGAAGGTGACTGTAGCTTTTCCTTAGAGGACATCACAGACTTTTGTCTGATTCATATTATGTGAAAATTGTAGATCATGGTTCTAATAGACTTCCTAAACTGTATTGTTCATGCCCAGGGATGGTAATTTAAAGCCCTTTTGTCAGTCACTGGGCATATCAAGTTATTATTACGTTGCTACTTGAAGTTTCACTATTACTATACCTAGCAAAAAGAGCATAAATACTGCAATTGGTTATTTTATTTTTCAGTTTCTCTTGTCTTTCTCGTTGTAAATCCCTCAATTACAATCTAATAGTGAAATTTAAGTAATAGACAAAGTAGAAACAGAAATTTCTGAGACAGTGTACAGCCACAGAAGCTGGGAAGATCAGTGTGCTGTTCCCGTGAACCTAGCTGCTACCCAAGAAACACTGAGATTCTTGTCCATTGATACCCATTTCCTTGCTATAAAAGCATTGTCATCATCCTGGAGACTTGGTAGAAAGAACAATATTTGCTTATCTCAACTAGGTCTGAAGTCCTTATTAACATCTGAACATTTTATGTCCCAGTTTTGTTGTCCTTGTTGTTTAAATTATGAAAATTTTTCTAGCCACTGGGCCATAGATTATTTTTTGTATAAACAGTATCCCTAGAAAGTGCAGGAAATGTTCTCTGGGTTGTCTCCATCCCAGAATAAGATTACACCTGACTCCCATCTGCTGTGTCAAAGTCACAGGGCTCCTGCTCTTGGCACTAAGCCACTGCTGTCACAATTCCTGACAGGTGAGGCCCCCCTGGCCCAAGATCAGAATGTTTGCTTGGACTGCAACTGCAACCCCTTCCCCTGTCAGCTGTCAAAGCTACTCTTACATTGCCCCATTCCAGGAACGGTGAATCTTATTCAGGGCAGTAGCAATGAATGATGGCTGTATGGTTTTTAGGCTGTGTATAGTGTTTCGTAGACCTGGTTTATTCTCTGGGGGCATATTTAATAATAGCTCCTTCCATAATACTTTAGTGTCACAACTGAAAGCTTTGAGCCTGACCATTCAGCAGACTAAGTAAAGTTTGGTCCTGAAAAGGACTCAACTTCATCAGTAGCGACACCTGTGAGGTGACAAGGCAGGCATGGGGTACGGCTGCCTGGCAACATGGTGAGAGCCACCTGTTAGTTGGGATTTCAGCCAATCTTTCTAGTTGTAGAGACCTGGTTTTAAACCTGAAATAAAGAGTTGGGTAAAATAAGTAGTCCTCCATGAGCATTCAATCAAAAGATAGCATCCGGTTTATAGAAACACACAGCCAGTAAATAATGTGAAAGATCTACAACCCGTCGACCTGTTCTATTTTCATCTTGTAAGCATAAGCAACATCTCAGTTCTTACTATATTGAAAACAATAAGGCACACAACAATCAAATGTCTTCTCTAACTCAGATAAAGACCTTTTCTTTCTCTCTCTTTTTCTTTCTCTCTCTCTCTAACACACACACACACACACACACACACACACACACACACACACACACACACACCCTTTTCATTTGGGGTAAAAAACAACCCCCCCCAAATCCTTTCAGATACCAACTATCTAAAATAAGAAATCTCTGTTTTCTAACTGAGCCCAGGAATACAATTAAAACTGCAAAAGTGCTTAAGTAATATAATCTGAATAGACAAAAGTAACTGCCTTATATAAGTTTTAGAGTAACATCTGAAAATTACAGTAGTATAAAAGGGACTATTTAAGCACCTCATTTTACCCATTTACAAAGCTAATGCAAATTTACTGACCAATGTTCTTCCTTCAGTTGGACAGAAGCTTCACTAAAGTCTGCCATTTTCTGTTGCTGAAACTCTTCCAGTGGTATGAGCTACAGGAAGTTATTAAATGTATTTTT
This sequence comes from Cricetiscus sungorus, assembly GCA_030556225.1. Lineage (NCBI taxonomy): Eukaryota > Metazoa > Chordata > Mammalia > Rodentia > Cricetidae > Cricetiscus > Cricetiscus sungorus. Next base: position 22,217,296 of record JANBXA010000114.1, read on the forward strand.
ACTCCTTTGAAATGGATCTCTTTGGTCCCAAGGCCATCTAGAGGTTGAAATGGACTCTGAAAGATCCACTCAGAGTGCCACACTTACTGCCCTACTGTTTGACTACCATCTAGCTGTCATTAAAATCACAGTCAAGATAATTTATGTTTAAAAATCAGTATCTATGACAGAGCTTCTAAGCTTGATTTGTACTAGAGACTGATAAGTTTTGAGGGATTTTTAGATTAAAAACAATAACTTATGGAACAAGCAGTGAAGAGAAAAAGTTACCCCAATATAAGAAGAGAAACAACCATCAAGTAAGCAAGACTTTAACTGATGGCATCAGATGTGTCTAAAGAAATAGGTCCAAGTCATCTGTAGACAGATGGATTCTAGAAAAGTCTTGAGGTTCACCACAGGCAATCCACACTACAGCATAGAAACCCCCACTTTTCAGTACATGTTGAAGAACATTGGTGATGGATATTCTTATTCTCATCCACATGAAGTTTAAGATTCTTGTATGACAAAAAAGCGGGGATGAATCTATTTCTCCTACTGTATCTTCAATGCCTGAGATTCTCTCTTCCATGATTTGTATTCTGTTGGTTATGCTAGCATCTACAGTTCCTGATCTTTACCCAGGTTTTCTATTTCCAGCATTCCCTCAGATTTTTTTCTGTAAACCTTTCACTCTTTGATTTTTTCCCCTAATTTGGTTACTGAAAATGAATACTGTTTCCTAACCTGAGTCATATGAGCTGTTCTCACCTTTATATCTACATGGTTCTTTTCCTGGGTTCCCTATCTATACACTCTCTCTTGCAGGCCTCTCTGAAAACTGTTTTGATTAAGGTCAATCTCCTCAGCTTGGGGTGATTATAAACTTCAGCCAAATGTTATTTCTCTGTAATGGGGTCTAGGGATCTCTCGCCCAGCAATAGCTGAGGCAACTTTCAGATTAATTTCCCAAATACCCTCTCTCTTTAGTTTTAAATTCTTATTAACTTAATTGGTTATACAAACTAATGGGTTTCACTATGATGTTTCATACATGTACATGATATACTTTGGTCATTTCGCTCATATCCTGCTCCCACATCCCACAATGCCCCTTTCTTTATGTCTAATCCCTTCTTCCACATTCATTGTTCTCTATTGTTGTTTTTTTTTAGTTATTATCACTGTGTAAATACATACATATAGATATAAAAGCCTATCCTGGTGAGTCTGTTTAGTGTTGTTACTCATATTGCCTGGTAGCCAATGTTTTGGGGTCATTGCACTGTGTGTATTGTTATTGTATACACTTTCATGTTTGTCTGTTTTGGTGAATCAGGTGTCAGCATGAAGAACCTGGTTTTTATTAGCCAATAATGATCAGGAAAGTAAATCTAATTTTATATTTTTATGTCTAAAGAACAACAATGCTTAAAATACTTTCTCCCCAATAACAGAATTAAGTTAACCAAATTAGAATAATAAATATTAGTTTTGAGTGTCAATTGTTTGATTGTGTCTCATAATATTTTATTTTCTTCTCTGAAGTAAAAAATAAATCACTGTCTAGCTGTCTGAAAACTGAAGGTCTATAGGAAATGACTCTGATTCACTCAGGAAAGCTCAGTGTAACTCTAATTTCCTGTGAATTAAAACATTCCAGGGCAAAGGCAATTCTCTCAAAAGCAGATACTCAGTGACTGGTATAATTTCTAAAACTTCCACATTTTACGTGTTAAAACTTACAGACGCAATTAAAATGCTCTCTAAAAAATAACTGTGGGGTGGTCTCAACAACACATCAAATTGGAAAACAAAATATTATAGATAATTCTACAATTCCCAGTTCTCTCATAAGCATGTACCTTTGTTTAATACCCTGATTTCACTTTTGGCAAACATTTATTTCTTTAACATACAGACTATAGAACTCTTCCAGATGATGTAAACCCCACCTTTTGTTAGTCTCCTTGCATTTTCTGAAGTTCTCCATTTTAACACTTGCTGGGCTTCAAGGTAATCAGCTGATGTTACTTGTCATTCCACAAAAAGATCATCATGATTCATATGGAGGGGTGCTCTGCTCTTTGGTAATTTCTCTCTATCCAATGTACAACTAGGCAACAATACTTTCTATATTGAACTTTCAAAGGTGAGACATTTGAGATGGGGATAAGGGAGTAGCAGTGACAGAAACCAAGTAGAATGAACCAGTAATTATGAAATAAAAAGATGGTCAAGAGGTGAAGTGAGACAAAACAAAGGATGAGGAAAATGGTTGAGAGCATTTCCTTAAGTCAAGTGAAACAGAAAAATCACTGAAGATGCTGGAATAAGGAAGATCACACATGTTACACAGAACAGCACTGGTTGATTTTCTTTCCCTGACCCCAGAGTACAAGTTCAAGCATTTAGAAACTTTTCTCATAATATCAACATTTATTAAAGTCTTGAAGCAAGTAACAAATTAAATATTTGTTATATTTAATATTAAATATTCAAGCCCACCCATTGTCCGCAATTACTTTCTTTCAAATAGCTGAGGATATTTTCTAAGCAGTGTGGCATTCTTGTAAAAACCACCTTTATAAAGGTTCAGCATTTATACTGTATGATCAAATTCATTTAGAAACATCCAGTTTATCACTATCATTGAGACTATCAGGAACCTTTTCTTCACCTTTAATATTTGTAACACAATCTAGTATCATTTAAAGTAGAATCTGTTGACAAAAAGATTGAGGTATTTTGAAGATGACAGTGAATAACTTTAAATGTTCAGGATGTTTGCTCTCTAGCATTGAGAGAGCATGATTCATATATAAAGTATCAAGGGAATTGAGTACAAAGGCATATACTTCAATAATTAATTATTGATCTGCCAAGTTTGATTGCTCACAACATGTAATTCTGACACCTAGCCAGTTGAAATAAGATTGTGAATCCAATTTTGTTCATAAACTATGCTAACAGACAGACATATGGATGGTATGGTGGTTTGAATATGAATGGCTCCCACAGACTCATGTGTTTGAATTCTTGATCCATAGGGAGTGGCACTATTAGGAGGTGTGGCCTTGCTGGAACAGGTGTGGACTTGTTGGTGGAAGTGTGTCACTGTGGGACTTTGAAGTCTCATATACTCATGCTATGTCCAGTGTGGCACACAGTCTCCTTCTGCTGCCTGCAGATCCAGATGTAGAACTCTCATCTCCTTCTCTGGAACCATGTCTGCCTGCACACTGCCATGCTTCTTCCATGATAATAATAGTCTAAACCTGTGAAACTGAGAGCCAGCCCTGAATAATGTTTTCCTTTATAGGAGTTGCTGGGGCCACCTTGTCTCTCCACAGCAATAAAATCTTAAGTAAGACTGATGAATAGATTGATGTTATTTAGATAGATGATAGATAGATGATAGATAGATGATAGACGGATATATATTGAACTGTGAGCTTAGCTTGGGCTAAGTCCCTCAACAGTAGTTGGCTACCAAAGATATTTTGAGCCATTGGCTTTAAGTCCATTTTTTAGTGAATGATGATAAGCTAAACAAGCATAAGAGAATAGAGCAAGTAAAGTGTATTTAGAAGTAGAAAAATGGCTCCATGTATCATGGTGAGAATCCAGAGAGTGATCCAAAACAGAGCCCTTGATTTTAGTCTAATTGGCTCAGGCCATAAGTTCAGTAGGCACTGCTTCAAGAATAACCCAAGCGTTCACCTTTAAAGGAAGTGAGAATTGACTGGTTGGTTGGTCAGGGGATCTGACAAAGGCTCGGGAAAGCCCACCAGTTGTGGGTGGTGTGGAGCTCTGCCAAAATGTTCTAGTGGAGACCCTTCTTCTTTCCTCCATTTCTTTGTTCTTGTCCTCATCCTCTACAACTGATATGCATCAATGTACTCTATGTAGAAATGGAATACAGTTTTAAAACACACATTTATCTATTCAAAGAGAGACGAGATAGACTTAAAAGAAAGTAAAATTTGTGAGATAAAATGTCAATATTAAACGTAGTCTTTTGTCTCCTCTTTTGTATTGCTCTTCCTATACCATGGGATGTAGACAGCCTCCTGAGGGCTACAGCGTTCAGACTTCCTAGCCAACTTATTTCTAGTTGTTTTGTTTTGTTTCATTTGCTATTGACAACCTCATCAGATACATCTCAAGCAATATCGGAGTTCTACTAGGACACAAGCGTGCTCTGAATTCATAGCCCTTGTTTTGTTATTCCTAGAATTTGTAGTGATTATTTTTTTTTAACATTTCTTCTCTTTGAATGTTTGATTTTTTTCTCTTTTATAAATATAACCAGATCACCTCATGACAAGGGTATGTTCTGAGATAAACAGTGGTAGAGGATTTCATTGTGCAAATACAATAGAGTATACTTACACACATTAAGACAGGTATGATGTTCCTAAATGATACACTCTTATGAGGCCACTTATATCCATGGCATATAGTGGACCAAATAACAAATTCTGTGGCACATGACTAGTTTACTTCTCTGAACCATCCAGACTAGAGTGAATTCTCTAAGCCTGTGCCTGATGTAAGCATGATAGAAGCATTACATGAGAAACGTGAGGGAGGAAGGGAATAGTATAATTTTGCACTGATACATAGAATATTCTTATTTTCATAGCACACAGACTGAAAAACTGAATTAGAAATAGAAGAGAGAGGTTTTTTTTTATAAAGAAGGAAAGTAAAAGACAGAATGGCATGTCCATTGCAATAATTATGAATAACTGGATGTTGAGAATAAAGCTTAGTTAGGTGATCCTCTCTCGATCCCTGCTTTATGGAATTGCCAAACCTGGTTAAAAAATATCACCCAGTTTAAAAAGAAAACCATCATTTATTTGTGAGTAATTATATATCAGAAGGTTGAAAATTTGTGTGTGTGTGTGTGTGTGTGTGTGTGTGTGTGTGTGTAAAACTTTTCTTGCAGTGCTCTGAGTTGAGGAAGTCTAGAATTGATAAGTGGACAACAATGTCAAAGAAATATCCCCAAGCAAAATATTGAAGATGTACCCTCCATGCTATCTGACAAAACTGCACAATCTTCAAAAACAATATATCAGAAAATCAAGTACACAGGAGAGTCTGAATGCTACCACCTGCCACAGAGGTCACTGATGACTTGTATCTCCCTGTTATGATTTGCCGTGTGCACTTCCCAGGCTACACTCAACATAGTAACAGGTAAGTCACAATCTCTAAAGGCTCCTCTATCCTGTCTTGAACAATTATGACAGTCCCTTAAATCAAGATCCTCATTATATCAGTATTGAACTCCAAACTTCCTTCTGTACTAGTCTAACAATATACATGTTCTCTGGAAAGATATGTCTAAGAAGGAGAACACAGGATTGGGGATTTACTTGGGAACTGAGTGGGGGGGGTGTTAATACAGAAGGAGAGGAGGGGAGGAGGAAATAATAGCAGTTAATATATCTGAAAAAGTCATAAAGAAACAGATAGCTATATATTTACATAAAATTACATATAATTCATCTAAAGTCTGTGTATGCATGCACAAACAGTTTAAATAAAAAGTTCCCATCTGGAATGACAATGTTCTCCCCAAAAGCCATAGATTATCTAACCACAACTTCAATCCCAGGCATGGAAAGCCCTATATAAAACTGTTGGTCAGGGAATGGCAAGAGGCACCCAGGACATTATAGGCCATTGCTGTTGCCCTTGCTTGCCTGCCAGATGTAAAAGGTAAGTCCATATTGCTAAAGATAGCACTTTAGGCAGAAGGCCCAGAGGCACCCTAACTGAATCTGATCTGAAAGCTTCCTCCCTGAGGGCCAGCCTTCATGGTACCAGAAGGTGCCATATATACTTCCTGAGGAGAGAAACAACCAAAAATCCTACCCAGCCATGACACCTATGAACTACCAATGACCAGTGATGGGAGATGTTATTCTGTATATGTGTTTCTCATACTGGTTAATAAAGCCCTGTGGCCAATAGGAAACAAGATAGGCGGGGCTAGGAGACCAGGAGGAAAGAGGAAGGAGAAGGGAGGAGTCGAGATGTAGCCCGGGGAGGAAGGAAGACGCCCGCCGTGGCTCCCCCATAAGACGACCACGTGGAAATACTTAGATAAGTAGCAATGGGTTAATAATTAAGGCAGAGCTAGCCCATAAACAGTAATGGTAACTGGCCAACAGGATTGGATCAAATACAGAGTCTCTGAGTGTTATTTGGGGCTGGTGTGGCTGTGGGCTCGGACTGGCAGCAGGCGGGATGGAGCCAGCAGGAAGGAACAACCTGCCATAACAGACCAGTATGATAGGATGAGCTTAAGGGTGCAATAGTGGCTCATATTTCCTGGTGGTAACCAACATCTCTATAACTGGACTTAAGATGCACTCAAAAAATTTAAAAATAATTCCTGATATCCAATGGGAGATGTCATCCTATAAATATGTTTCTCTTATTGGTTAATGAATAAAATACTGTTGGCCAATAGGAAAGCAAGATAGGTGGAACTAGGAGACAAGGAAGAGAGAGGAAGAAGTAGAAAGGAGATTCAACATGGAGTATGGAGAGATTAGAACTCTGGGCCCTCTCTCTGGTAAGATGATAGCATGTGGAAATACTTAGACTTCTTGATAGCAACATTTTTCTCAGTTGGATTCTGTTTTTCTAGAGATAAACAAAAATTTTCTTTGCTCCTTTAAGGAAGGTTTCCTGACTCAGCATAGCTGCAACACTTCCACCCTCCTCTCACCAGCCCTCCGCAAGGCTTTTAAAGAGTTCTGCTAACAACTTAATGGCTTGTATAAGAGCTGACATGTCAGTGACCACATCTCCAAGCCTGCAACATGCTGCTGGATAGCAGCATAGACCAAGAGCACAGTTCTCAGTTCTGGTGGTAAAAGTAGCCCCACCATATTTGATAGACCGTGGCTGAAACAGCTGTGGATTTTATTTGACTCATGTTGTATACCAGATAAAAGACTCGTGGCCACATAAAGATAAAGATTTACAATAAAGACAGATTCAGATTAAAAAAAAAACTCTAAAAGTTTGCAATGTGTTTTAAAATATACATAGGATTGAAAGAGAAAAAGAAGCAGGATACAATGGTTTAAAAAAAATAATAAAAAGAAAGAGTAGCTGGGTGTGTTGGCACAAGCCTTTTATTCCAGCACTCAGGAGACAGAGGCTAGCAGACCTCTGTGATTTCAAAGTAAACCTGGTATATGGAGTTAATTCCAGGACAGATGAAAGTCACACAGAGAAACCCCATCTCAAAACATAAAAAAATAGAAGTAAAAGAAATAAAGTAATAAAAAAGCCACATAAAGATGAAAAGCACAGAAAGACTTTTGATACTATGTGGTATTATATTGTCTCTAAATTGTTTGACTGCTGAGGAAATAGCAACAACTGTTAAAATAAATGCTGCCGGATTAATCCAATTTATATATTTTAAAAATGCTTTGACTCCAAAATTTAAGTCCAAGGACAGGGAAAATGATTTCTATTTTTTGTTTCCACAGAAAATGAAAAGCTGTGGATTCCTTCTGGACAAACATGGTTTGATCAAGCAAGACCCTCTGAAGCAGTTTCCCAGTTGATCCAACACTCAAAACAGCTGGGACAAGGCAGCCCTGCAGACTATAGCTAGGATTTCTACATTTTCTTAGGCTCCCCGTGACAGCACCCCCTACCGGCAGGAAGCAGTTTGTAAAGAACAGTGCCCAAATTTCCAAATACTGTTTGTAAATGTTTGTTTTCATTTATATGGGGTTGGTTACAAACGGTTAATGATCACAACCAATCTCTTTTTAAAGGTAAAAAGGGGATTATGAAATAGACATAAATACTTGGTTTTCAAATAGATTTTCTTTTATTAACACAAATTTAAGGTCAATTTTATGATATGTATATTTCTCCTCTTGTTTAGATATTCTGTTTATATAGCTCATTTAGAAATCTAGTGTATAATTTAGTACAGATTATAGATAGTTACCTATAATAGTCAAAATTTATAGTTAGGTGAATTAGGTTTTCTAGATATACAAAGATGTATTTGAGGTAGATAAACATTCTTCAACCCTTTGAAAGACCTACAGAATATGACATTTAAAATGGTTTAGGGTTTTTCTTGACGGTGAAACATAACTGCTCCTGGCAACATCACCTGAGTCAAAAAGGAAGATGGACATTAAAGAAACACGTTATGGAGTTTACTTTCAATACGGCAAGACTAGCCATTTGAACAAAATACTGCTCTTGTCTGGACTATTTGACTTTATGCTGTATGAACTGGACATGTAGGACCCACAGAAAAATGGCTGCTGATACAAGATGGACATTGCTACAGGATTCCTGCTTCATGGAGGAGTCTGCCAGACAATCTGCAGGACACAGAGAAAATTGACTGACAAACTGCAAATACAAGTTTACAGTTTAGTTTCCTGCTTTACTGAGGAGTCTGCCAGACACACTGTGGCCTATAGGCTCAAGATGGAACTTTACAGAAGAAGTTCTGGTGACTGACCAGGTAGTGAGTTGTTTCTGTCATTTCTAGAGTTTATATATTACTCTTCTATGGTCTTTGAGGGAGTTGAAAACAGATAGTCATGGTTATAGTTTTCCTTAGTTAGGATTAAAGATAAGTTACATATAGGACTTTAGACTCAACAAAGATAGGATAGATGATGGAATATTTTCTTTAAATCTTGCTAAATGTAATGGACTGAATATTATTAACTGTGGTTCTTATTTGATAACTGTTTTGTTATATATTTTGCTATGTTAAGGTTAAAACCCTTTTTATTTTAGACAGAAAAGAGTAGATGATGGGAGATGTCATTCTTTAAATATATTTCTCTTATTGGTTAATGAATAAAGCATGGTTGGCCAATAGGAAAGCAAGATAGGCAGGACTAGGAGAGTAGTAGGAGAGAGGAAGAAGTAGAGAAGAAATTCAACATGGAGGAAGGAGAGATTAGAACTCTGGGCCCTCTCTCTCATAAGATTATAGCATGTGCAAATACTTAGATTAATAGATTAATAGATATGGGTTAATATTTAAGACAGGGTTAGCCAATAAGGAACTAGTAACTGGCCAAAAGTGTTATTTTGGAGCTGGTGTGGCTGTGGGACCTGGCCAGCAGGAAACTGCTCAAAACAAATGTCAACTTTATAGGACTAATGGACCTTGGAGGAGAAGTTACAACCACTACTACTTTAATTCAAAACTTCTTTCTAAATAGTTAACCTTATACTCATAGGTAAGTGTAGCTTTAACCTCCTGATAAAAGAAATATACATTTTCTTTTTTATTCTTTTTCTTGATATAATTACATAATTTTCCCATTACCTTCCCTCCCTTCAAATACTCCAATATACCATCTGTGCTCTCTTTTAAATTTATGACCTTTTCAAAGGTTTTCATTAATGTTTGTTGAGTGTGTGTGTGTGTTTCCAAAAACGCAAATACAAACTCTTCTGTCAGTACAATGCAACTTGTTTGCATATGTTTTCAGAGCTGACCATTTAGGGTAATCTTCATTTGAATAAATAATATAATTACATAAGTAACAACCATTATGTATTTTCACTTAAGAATTTTTAAAGTAAATAAATGTATTGTTATAATGCAATTTTTTCAAATAAACTTACTCCCCAAATATTTCTTTATTACCATTACTTTTACAGTTAATACTTTTCTGAAGTGAGTTATGCTTGACCATGTCTTTTGAAGAACAATACCTAATTGTCCTTTAAGGTCCAAATCTAGGATTAAGTTAAAGAGGTAATGGAGCATATGAATGACTTCATATGAACCAGGGTAGGGCGGTTTATCTATCACCTTCCTCATACTTTCTTCTCATTGTTCAAGGATTACTCACTCCAAACTAACCCTGAAATCTTTAAATTGCAATAGCTATCCTTCTATAGCCACTAGAGAGAGCAGGTTTAAGTTCCATGTTGGAAACCCAATGTAGGGACAGCGAGCAATGAGTTCTCAAGTGCAGGCCTACGTGTTTGGTGGTAAGGGCCATTTGAACCTAAGAATCAATGCAGAATTTAGTATGTCCCTATGAATTGGCAAGGTGGGAACAATTGTGGTGTGGAGTGATGAGAAAGTGAAATTGAGTGAATCAAAGAAATCATACAACTTCACCTTAGGGGTCTGACAAATTTGAACTCTATTGTCACACATTCTTTCTTTCAGGATGTCTCTGACATAAATTTAAAAACCTAAAACTGGATCTGGTGGTCTGTTGCTATTTTGGTCACTCATATTTCTTCATGTCCCTCCAGAGGCTCTTGTGACCTGACCCCATGCCTTGGGTATTGTTGGGTTATACAACATTTTAAGGTAGAAAGTGCTTCTGTTCCTGCACTGCTTTGTGAGATTTAACATCCATTCTCTCCTTGACAAAACTCTAAGTTGTTTCTTTCCATATAATAAATGCTTACCCATCCTAGACTTGAAGCACTAAATGTTCATAATCTAAGATGAGCAGCAGAAATTTCTCTCCTTTTTAAAAAAATTAAATGTGAAACAAGCTTGTTTTATATGTCACTCCCAGTTCCCTCACCCTCCATCCTCCCCTGTTCCCTCCACCAACCTTCATCCCAGCCTCTTTCTGCTCCCCAGGTAGGGTGAGGCCTTACATGAGGAGTCTTCAAAGTCTGTCACATTGTTTGCAGCATGGCCCCAGGCCCTCCAAGATATGTCTAGGCTGAGGGAGTATCCCTCTATATGGAATGGACTCCCCCAAAAGTCCATTCATATACTAGGGGTAAATACTGATCCACTACCAGATACCCTATAGACTGCCCCAGTCCTCCTAACTAACACCATATTCAGAGAATCTGGATTGGACCTATGCTGGTTTCCCAGCTACCAGACTGGAGTCCATGAGCTCCCTGTAGTTCAGGTTAGCAGTTTCTGTGGGTTTCTCCAGCCTGGTCTTGACCCATTTGCTCATCACTCCTCCCTCTCTGCAACTGGATTCCAAGAATTCTGCTCAGTGTTTAGCTGTGTGTGTCTGCTTCTGCTTCCATCAGCTACTAGATGAAGGCTCTAGGATGACATATAAGGCAGTCATCAATCTTATTATCAGGGAAGGGCATTTAAGGTAGACTCTCCACTATTGCTTAGATTGTTAGTTGGGGGTCATCCTTATAGATCTCTGAACATTTCTCTAGTGCCAGATTTCTCTTCAAACCTATAATGGCTTCCATTATTATTATGGTATCTCTTTTCTTGTGCTTCTCTATTATCTCCTTGTCTCAATCTTTCTGCTCCATTATGCCCAGTTCTTCCCTCCTGGACCTCCTAACACCCTCTTCCCTCTCCCTATGTTCCAAATTTGCTTGGGAGATCTTGTCATTTTCCCCTTCTCCGAGGGACCATGTATGTCTCTCTTAGGGTCCTCCCTGTGTCCTGGCTTTTCTGGTGGTGTGAATTGTAGGCTAGTAATCCTTTGTTCTATATTTAAAAACAACATATGAATGAATACATACCTACATAACATGTGTGTCTTTTTGTGACTGGGTTACCTCACTCAAGATGGTTTCTTCTAGTTCTATCCATTTGCCTAATAATTTCAAGATTCCACTGTTCCCCCTCCCCCTGCTGAGTAGCACAGCATGTGCCACATTTTCTCCACCCAGTTTTCAGTTGAGGGGCATTTAGGTTGCTTCCAGGTTCTGGCTATTACAAATAATGATGCAATGCCACAAAATTTGAAAATTTAACAAAAATGGACAATTTTCTGGATAGATATCACTTACCAAAATTAAATCAAGAACAAACAAGAAATTTAAGTAGCCCTATAACCCCTAATGAAATAAAAGCAGTCATCAAAATTCTCCCAACCAATATAATCCCAGGGTCGGATAGTTTCAGTGCAGAATTCTACCAGAAATTCAAAGAACAGCTAATATCAATACTCCTCAAAGTGTTCCACACAATAGAATCAGAAGGGTCATTGCCAAACTCATTTTATGAGGCTACAGTTACCTTAATACCCAAACCACACAAAAAGAGGACTAAAAAGTCAACTACAAGCCATTCTACCTCATGAAAATTGATGCAAAAATACTCAATAAAATAATGGCAAATCAAATCCAAGAAGATCAGAGAAATCATCCACCATGACCAAGTAGGCTTCATCCCAGGGACTCTGGGATAGTTCAACATCAATGTAATCCACTATATAAACAAAATAAAAAAGAAAAGACACATGATCATTTCTCTAGATACTGAAAAAAACCTTTGATAAAACTCAATACCCCTTCATGATTAAGGTATTAGTGGGGTCAGGGATATTAGGAACATACCTAAACATAATAAAAGCAATATACAGCAAACCAACCACTTACATCAGAAATTTCTCTTAAAAATATACTACAGATGTGAGTATTGCTTTAACCATGTGTCTTAAATCAATACGCTTTTAAATTTAGGATATGTTTGTAGGTTTTCAAAATATACTATCTGTATTGGAATTTCACAGCAGAGTACATGATCTTTTGATTAATTAGGTTGGGAGGGTCTGAATATATTATAGTTATTCCTTTTCTTAGATTTGAGTGACAAATACTGGCATTTTGCCTTTATTATTTTCTTGTTCTTGTGTGTTTATATTATCAGTATTATGATTGATTTCTACTAGGTACCTTTATCTACTTCATGAGAATGTTCATTTACTTAGAAACAAGAAACATAAATTTTAGATCAACTTACTCTGGTATAGCAGAATTCCATACACTGAAATTTCTGGAAATAAATGAGAAGTTGAGGAAATCTACAAATCACTCAGCAGTAAGGAAGAATTCAGTGTGTTGTATGTGATAAACAATTGCCTTATGTACAACTTAATGCTGAATGCTTTGTTAAATATTAACAAATCACAATGTGTTATCTTAAAATAAATATTAATAAATACACCTTCTAGTATTTCCTTGCACAATCAACTTTGTCAGCCATTGTTCTGAATTATATCTTCCTGTGTCACACAGATGGTATGTTGGGGTACCATGCTCATCTTTCTGCTCTGTGTAACGCGGTGAAAATAAAGACGGCTCACTCCTGTTACTGCTTTGGGTACACATCCCTCCTGTTTTTCAGCACCTAAAAGGAGGAGGAACAATGTAGAGCTAAGTGAAAACCTGATACTCCTAAAGTATAATGATTTTTGAGTGTCTCCTGCTTCCTGCTCCAGACAGGCTCTTTCTGCTTCCCTATCCTAAAGCGCAGGCCTTGTATGGCATACTAATATGCAACCTGCACCTGGTGTTTGGAGAACAGTGAAGCTCACAATTGCTAATGAAGGCAGAGAGCTCAAGAAGGTTCACTGGCTTCCAGAATCCTCCATGGATCTGTAACTGCCACGACAGAGTACACTGAGAAAGTTACTCATTTTCCTTCGACACAAGCAGCTTGATGCATAAGCCAAGGCGGGTTTGTCTCCCACTGCTGAGGGCCAAGTGTGTATGAGACATGAGTGATGGCACCTTCTGGCTCGAAAGGCGTTCATAGCTCATTGTATTTAATCTTCCTGTCTTGGGGAAGAAGAAGTAGGGAGTAGAGAGGATAAATTCAGAGTTGTTCTCTTTAAAAGGGAGAGATCATTGAAAAAGTCCTGCCACAGAAATATAAAGAGAATAATGATTACTCCCGTAAAATCCTACCTACCTTTCATAGTCAGTGTTCTATTGCTGTGAAGAGATCCCATGATGACAGCAACTCTTACAAAGGAAAATACAGTTTCAGAGGTTTAGCACATTGTCACCATGGCAGGGAACACAGTGGCACACAGGACAGGTAGTACTGGAGAAGTAGCTAAGAGCTCTACACATGAATTTGCAGGTAAAAGGAAGAGAGAGACACTGGGCTTTTGAAACTTGAAAACCTAGTTATACACTTCCTCCAGCAAGGCCACACCTTCTAATCCTTTCAAATAGTGCTACACTCTGCTGACTAGGTATTCAAATCTGTGAGCCCATGGGTGGGGGGCATTCTCACCGAAACTACACACTAGCAAAACTGGTAGAATGCCCTAACGCACATGTTGAAAGCTCCTAATCAGGACTATGTACATATTGGTGTTCTACAAAGATAGTTTTAAAAATTCTAACAGTCCTTCAACTAATTATATGAGCTATGATGGCAAGAAGTTGCAGGTAAATACTAATAATTGCCACTGTTTTCAACAAGTACCTTATCTCTCCTACTATATTACTGCTATTATTAAGTACCAGACAAGGTTTGTTGACATAGAACAACGTGCTTTCTTGAATTGAAAATCTGCAGTAATTCAATAGAAAAAAATGTACATGCAGTATAGAACCCCTTAAGTTGAATTACGTTGTTAAATATAGTACTTTTAGTAACTTTGATGTAAGCTTATTTTTAAGGCATTAGAGGAATCAAACAAACAAAGTCTATATTTTTGCAAAGGGTGTTTTATGTTCAGTGCTGCAATATTTATGTTTGCCACTAAAAGCTCCAGGGGAAAATATAGGCTGTGTGTCTTTATAGTTTAGAATCATTGATACCCAAGAGCTTACTACACCCACAGATTTGTGTCACAATACTTACATGCTGAAAAGGGATTTTTGCCATTTAAAAGCAAGCTAAGCCTAATTTTGTAATTGCTATATGCTATAAGATTCTATTTAGTACATGAAGTACCTAAATGATCTGTCATTTGTACACGACATAACATAGTCTATTTTACAAAATAGAATGACTTTCCAGAATTTGTTTCATTTCAACCTGAATAAATATTAACTTGAAAAGTCATTCTTTTGCTGCATAACATAGAGCTAAGTGGAAATCTGTTGGGTATTACTGTTATTCCTAAGATATAATGGTAATATGATGATGATGTTTTTGATAATTGAGATCAGACTGGCTGCCAGGTATTAAATTTACTTTCAAATCAATCACAAGCAAATTCATCAGTTCTCCTACATGTATTTAGAACAAATGGATTCTGACTCTATTATTTCAATTAATGTTTGCCTACAATTTTAAAGTATTTCTTTTCTTGAGGGATTCTGATATTTCATTCAACTCTTCAAATGATAACAGTGAAGGTCTAACTGGGGAGATGATTCAATAGCTATAGTGCTTTCTGTGTATATATGAGAAAGTGAGTTCAACCCCCCAGTATCCACATAAAATCCAGTAATGGGGAGGCAGGCAAAACAGATCCCTGGATATTTCTGGGCAACCAGATGAAACTACATAGTGAGCTTCATCCCAGTGACTATATAAAATGTAACTCTGTCTGAAATTAGGAAGCGTGTACTATACAGCTTACTTTTTCTCTTTAAGCCTGTGCTGGAATTTATTGTACCTAAGATATATGCCTGTTAAAAATATTTGATACTGAAATAAATGTACAATCAATGATAGCAGGAAGCAATGTGTCTGTTGTTCAGTGCCTACTATTGTGTTGGGAAGTTTACTGACCCACCATAAATTTGTTTATTTATTTATTTTATAGGAAAAACTGAAGCTCCAAGTGATCAAATCCATTGAATCATTTAGTTCATAAGTCAAGGATCTGGGACTGAGGCCAACTCAAGATCTATACTGACTTTACCAAGATGAAAGACAAATCACACTGATGGTGTTTAATGTGCGCAGAATGTCTAAGTTTCTGGACTTTGGTCCAGTGCCATTCACCTGCAATATTTCTTTTTGGGAGGAACTGAACTAACTTGATTTCCCTCATACTCACTCAAAACTTTGGGTTTATAATTACAAATGGTGTGATTACATAAAGCTGTCCTTGCCATTTTCCCAGTCTATCCAGTTTATTATTTCAGAATAAAACACTGCTACATAAGATGTTGTATTCATGTGCAAGTTTTCATAAAGAAAGAGATTACCATTTGAGGGCCACTTCTTCTCTGTAAGATTATTTTTTTTTTTGATCCTGAAAGTTCTTCATGAAAATGGAGCATGCGTAGGTCCATTTTATGGAACAGAGATTAAATACTCATGGAAGTTATGTCAGTCAACAAGAAATGAAGGTAGTCAGTAGGCATCTGTGGTGCCAAGAGGTATGATAAAGTTCCCTTCTGAAAGTTCTTGTAAACAATTGGTACAATTTGACCAAATTCAGGGATAACACAAAATAATTTGTTTATTATAACTGTTTCTTGTCTGGCTTTTGGGAGTTCAATAAATAAGCTATTTCTTCAGTTATCCAAATAGTTTTGTGACCCATCTAATATCTTTTATTACACTCACTGCAATTTAAATGCCTGATTCTCTGCTACCAAATTCATGGTTATACCATGCTTTCTTGATTACATCTAGAATTAACTAACATATAAGTATCTAAGTGAGCACACATGTGAGGGATTGTTCACAAATCATTTGAGGTGAGATGACCCATCTCTAATTTGGGGCACACCTTTCTGCTGGCAGTCTATATAAAGGACATGAAAGAAGGTAGGGATTTGCTCTTCACTTGCTTGCTGTACTGTTAGGTTATCACTGTTAGGTTTCTTCTTTCACTGGCATCAGAAACTACTTTTTGGGATTCCCATATCTAAGCAACTAGTGGATCTGGATTTTTGGGCTTGGCTATATATTTATATATTCTATATATTCTATATTCAATGAATATATAGAGATATATTCTAGATATATCTAGAATATAAATATAAATGAATATAAATGAATATAATATAATATTATATTATTATAAATATAAATGAATATAAATAGAATGAATATAAATATACTCATTCTATCAGTTCTCTTCCTTTAGGGAAGATTGAGTAATGCCTGACTACTTACTGTTTTAGGAATATCATTTCAAAAAAAAATGTACACATCTATTATTTGCTTACGAGTGTACAAGACAGTTGGAGCCTCCTTCAGTTTCAAGAAGTCTGGTGAGAAAAAAGGCAAATGGAAATTCAAATACTAGAGCAGTTGCAGCTGGGATAGGATAGCAGCTATGTTTTCTACTCATATTGCCTCTTGTCTTTGACATGTGACTAGTAAGAAATAAAATGTCCAGGGAAGAATGTGTGATTGTCATGGTTAGGGGTTAAAACATTTAGAGAGAAATGCTAAAGATCACACTAAATGAAAACACTGAGATATTTATGACATTCTACCAAATGTGAGAAAATATTACCCAGACCCTCTGATAAGGCGTTAGCATCTGAAATATGTAAAAATCTCCACAGGCAGTGAAAATGCAAACATAAAAACAAATGGGTAAAAGAGTTCAGCAGACCTTTCCCAAAGAAAACTGTATAAAAGGCTATCAGATTACCAGAGAACATATTTAACATTATTAATCATCAAACATATTAAGATCAAGCCACAATACAGTATTGCCAACACTGTTAACATTACCAAAGGGCCAGGAAGTGGTAGTACATGCCTTTAATTCCAGAAATCAGGAGGCAGAGGCTGGCGAGTTTCAATGAGTTTGAGGCCAGCCTGGTCTACAAAGTAAATTCCAGGGCATCCAGGACTGGTACAGAGAGAAACCAGTGTTGAAACAAACTATCAAATAAAAGATTATTATCAAAAATTAAAATAAATCAAGACAGAATTAAGTGGTTAGAGCATGTATAGTTTGGATAGAAGCATACTCCACATGTGTCTGGGTACCTGGTCTCCAGATGGTAATGACAGTTTGGGAGGTGACAAGACAGTTGAGAACTGGGACCTCGGGGAGGAAGAAGGGATGCTGACACTGATGCCAATCCCACTCCCAACTCCAGTTCTCTGTGTCTTCTCTGCCTCATGGCTACCAGTGCCTTGTAACTGTTTGCCTCATGTTCTCACTGAGCCTGCCCAGGCTACTCTCACCACCGTGCATCCCCCAACCCCATGGTCTGTACGCTCTAAAACAATGGGCCCAAATAAACGCTCCCCTTAATTTTCTATCCAACAGTGAGTCAGAACAACTTGGAAAATAGCATAGAGGAGGAATGTGGAGAAATTAGAACCCTTGAATGATGTTTGTAGGATTACAAATTTCAGCAGTTATTACTGAAATAGGTATAGAGTTCCCTCAACAAGTTAAGTTGAACTAACACATTACCCAGTAACTGCATTTAAGAGTAGATACCAATATCAGAATTTCAAAAGAATTTTTTTCTTTGAATGCCCACTGCCACATTATAAGAGCTACAATGTGTAGACATCCCAGATATCTATTAACAGGTGAGTTGATAAAGAAAATATAAGGTATAGATGCCACATAATAGTACCCAAACTTAAGGAGGAAAAAAATGCCCTGCCATTATAAAATTATAGGAGAGGCTGGAGGACATTCTTTTAAGCGAAAGAAGCCAAATATAAATGGCAAATATTACATGGCTCCAGTAATGTGATGTGTCTGATTATGGCCAAGTTCTTAGAAGAGTTGGGAGAAGTGGGAAACGGTTGTTTAATAGATGGGAGGTTCCTGTTAAACGAGCGGAAGGCTTACGTGTGTCTTTTGTGTTTCGGAGCTCTCTAAATGCTCTGTCTGCTACTGCCCAAACCATTCTACTGAGTTTGTTTCTGTTATTCCATGACTGCAAGAAGCCAAGTCATTAAGCTAAATCATGCTCAAACTAAAATAAACTAGCAGTTCTTCTTACACCATCCCCAAAGGATGGCCATTTGACCTCTACTGGGCAGCTGCTAGCCCAGCTTTTGCTGCCTAATTAATTAAGAGAAGGAACACAGCTCGGTTGTTAAAAGCCAGCTACTCACTTTCCATAAAAGGGCAATAAGGCACTAGATTTTGGCATTTTCCTTGAAAATAAATATGATGCTTTTTTTTATTTATATTGTGCTTTTCCCAGCCCACTAGGTGTGAACCAAATGACAAAGTGTTGGCCTTGTCTAGTGAATCTGGAAATATTGCTCTAAGTCCTAGCCGCTGAATGTGACTGGACCTTCACCTCTCCTTTATTTCCTCAAAATAACATTTTCAGATGCACAAATACAGACATGTCTGTGTAAATAAAACCCCAGAAATAAGCATGTATAGTGACTCATAAACTCAAATTAAAATATCATAACTCAATCAATTGATGCATTTGCTTTTTCAAGTGTGTTTTAGGTTAATTTTCATGCTGCCTTGTGTGGTCAACCACACACAAATAAAACATAGCATGGTTATGGGAGTGCCGGAGAATGCTAAAAAGAAACACAATTAGGTTTCTACATTGATGGCTGGGCTCAAAGACTCATAACCTCTATGGTCATGTCAGATGCTGTTTTAAAGGAAACAGGGAGGCAAGGTTAAACCAATATAAAGTGTCCACTACATAACACTACCAAAGGTCTTCTCTCAACAGATGGACACTCAGTTTAAAAAGTAAATTGTTCTACTTTTTAAAAAAGGAATAAGACAACCGTTTTGAAGAGAAAACCATATAAATGTGTACATGAATTCAATTTAAAAAAGCTAAAACAAATTATTGACCAAACAAAATAAGTCCCCAAGCTCATGTCAAACAATCTTGTAACTTGTTTTAGGTAAATGGACCATTTTCATCCCCTGTCCAAAAACTATATTTATATTCATTTCTTTATATATTTACAGGAGTAAGACAATTCTCAAATGTTCTTTACTGTTGTTAAGTATTATTGAGCTAAAATACAGGAAGTATGACTTTGTCAGGAATTGTCAGAGAATGGTGATTGCTGCTTAAGATACAAACAGTTCTACCAAGTTGTGAGAAAAAAAACAAAACAAAATTCATGCTTGTGGAAATTATATTTACTAGTGAGGGTCATTGTCCCACAGTGACAATGGAAGTCCTTTATACTTTTCTACCCAAAAGCACAGGTTTTAGCTACAAGTGACTGTTCAGCAATTGGAAAGTGGCTAGTACACTGATCAAAATTCTACATTTTATTTTATTTCAATTAAGTATCAGTATGTACTATACTGGATAGCATAGTTCTAGAGACACACCTCACACAGAGGATCTGATTCAAAGCTACCAGTGCCTTGCAACAATTTGCCTCATGTTCTCACTGTGCCTGCATCCCCCAACCAAGGTCTTCTAACTGAGACCTATGTTCAGGGGGTCTGAGTCGGTCCATTGCTGGTTCCCCAGCAATCACTCTGGAGGTCCATGAGCTCCTCCTTGTTCAGGTCAGCTGTCTCTGTGGGTTTCTGCAGCCTGGTCTTGACCTCTTTTCTTATCACTCCTCCCTCTCTGCAACTGGATTCCAGGAGTTCAGCTCAGGGTTTAGCTGTGGATGTCTAATTCATGTCTTTTTAAGTGTGTGTGTGCGTTTGTGTGTGTGTGTGTGTGTGTGTGTGTGTGTGTGTGTGTGTGTGTGTGTGTGTGTTGTACATTCCTAAATGTAAGAAGACATTTGGCTCAGTCAGTGTAAATGTACTTGTATATAGATGACATTGGGATTGAGCACTCAATATTACATAACCAGTAGAGGACCTCCTCCCCCTGCAAAGAAATAATTCTCGTCTACTCAGCAGTAGACAGTTAACATGCTTTCACCTTGCTTATCTTTCTCTTTTCTATATTGATTATATGTACACATATTCTATTACAAGTCACAAATTGTGAGCTCTAACTTTATTGTTTTTGTTGTTAACCTTAATGTTTTAAGCAAACTATGCTTATTAGTTTATTGGTTTCTTTTTCCATTGAAAGAGGATCCTTCTGTGTAAGTTAGGCTGGTTATGACCTCACAATACTCCTGACACTTCCAGGAATATGGGGCTACATGTTTGCATTACAACACCTGATTTTATGCAAACATTTTTTCTGTAAGGCATAGTTGGTTATTTCAGAGATCTATGTGTTCTTTGGCCATACTCACATTAAACTGTTCTCATTTTCCCCACCTATTTTGGTGTTAAAACTGGTTTGAGGCATGGTACTTTAGAGACAGATATTGAACTTCTTGTCTCTGGAAGGACTGTAAGAGCCAGAGGATGGAGAATTCTTCTGTGAGTTTTCATCTCCTGATAGCGACAGAGGCTATACTCATAAAGTCTCACCAACATGCCAAATAGATATGCTAAAAACTTAGGGGAAAGCCAATGAGGCCTCACCCTACACAAATAATTACAGGCAACTAAGGAATTTAGAGTGGAAGAAATAGACTTCCCCAGGGAGGAGAATACCTATTGTTTATCCAAAACCAAACTGTCAGCTCTGAAAACATTATACAAACTGAGAAGGTTATATTTAGGAATATTCTTGTATATACATATACATATTGTATATACATGAAACATAAATGCATGTTACAGCAATTCATAAAAAAGCCAAAAATTTGGAAAAGTGCAAAGGGGCATACGGGAGTGTTTGGAGGGAGAAAAGGAAAGCAGAAATTGTGTAATAATAATAATAATCACAAAACTCATTCTTATTTACCTAAAGAAGGAACCTATCAGACATCAGGTTTCAAAGGATATCTATTGCATTGATGATGGCCAACCCTGTTGTTGATGTCTTGATAAAGATTTAGCATGCCTCAGGGTTATAAGAGTGAAACAACACTTGTAGGGAAAGAGGCTCAGTGTATCAGGAGACAGAGAGAGATGTAAAACAAAGCTGAGGTGTAGGATGCCATGGTCCACCTTTAGCCCATGCTGTCCAGCTAGCCCTCCCTCCCTTAGGCCTCACAGACTCATGACAGGAGAACCATCTGGGGAACAAGTGTTTGAACACATTATCCTGTGGTATGTGTTTATATACCATCCATAACATGCCTTAATTAAATACACTAGCATTAACTGTGTTTACCTTTGCCTCTTTCTCTTAAATAGAACAAGTTTCCTTTAGATTGGGAAACCAGCTCTCTATTTACTTTTTTTTCTCCAAAGAGGCCTCTTGTTCCTTACAAGCAGCCATAAACTACTGAGGAACTTGCCAATTTCCTTCCATGTGAGCCTCAGAAATTTCAGTTTACAATTGGACTGTGCAGAAGCTCATATAGTCTTCTGAATGCAATAGGAAAAGAGACAGAAGCTCTTCCAGGTATCCTCTTTGAAAGGAGGGTATAGATTTTGTTAAAGGAGTGTATACAGATAGAAAGGTCCTGACAGAACAGTAAGGAAAGGAAGAGAAGTAGGGGGAAGGGTGGGAAGGGGAGAGAGAGGAAGAAGCAGAGAAGGTCGAAAGGAAGAGATTCAGGACAAGATGGGAAAACACAGAGAAGAGAAATGAGTAAAATGGTAGGACTGGAGCTTAAGGTTCCACCTTGCCTCTGCATATTTAACTGCATACTCCCATGACTTCACCTGTGTTGGAGGGAAAGAGAAAATGTTTCCCTCGGTAGTTAACATAAATTTTTTAAATAACTTTCTATCAGGGGTCCCCACATAAACATTCACCACTAGTCCAAGTCCTACTGCAAGGTTGATGAAGTCCTGAATAATTATTTTCTGTGCATCCTGGTATTCCAGCCAGCAAATTAGTCTTCATAGGAATCTAGGAATCATGTCATTGACTTATTTCTACCCATGGCACTACCATATATACTTCTGGACACTGAAACTTGCCTGTTAGCTTTTGTTATCCTGCTTACCTCAATTAAGCACCATTAATCATCTTGGCACTATTATGCCCCAGGTTCCTCTTTGCGTCTCCTAGGTTAACAGAACTCTAGTAATATATTTTATATATGCCTTTACTTTTAGGAAATACTTTAGAACAAGGCAATGTGATCATCACATCTATACTTTAGAAGGAAAGTCCAAGTACTATGCGCATAACAGATAATGGAGACAACCTGAAAAGTTGAAGTGACAATGGCAAAAAGAAAGGAGGCTGATGAGTGTTGATGTACAATTGAGTAGAGAAAGAGGCAGTAGGGATATGAAGAACTCACAGCCAACCTATTGAACAATCAGATATGAAGTTCTGGATGTCATTGAGTAACTGTTCAATGGAAATTATAAAGGAGAAGTACACTTATTCATTTCACAAATTAGTAGTTAAAAAAAACAAGTTTTAGCAAGTTGCTTGAGCTTACAAGGTTGATAATGAGTCTAGATATTTTCATGAGGAATAAGCTCTCAATGGCTGTGTTGGAGTGAGTTCAGGTAAAGAGAACCAGAAAGTGAGGTATGAATTAAGAAAGTTTGCAAAGCACTAAGTTGCAAGTATTCTTCACAAAGGAAGAAAAGGGCTTAGAAGAGAAACCCCCTCATGAGGAGAGTTAAACATATTATGAAGAAAGTATGCATCTCTTCAACACTTCAGAATCCATTAGAAGCAATAGAGACACTGCTCCAGGGTGTGCCCCAGAAAGAAGAGAGTGAGGGATGTTGAGATTACAGAACAAATGGGAAGCAGTGAATGAGGACACCCTTCTCCTGTCTCTGGATGTTTGTTCTGTGACTGTGATTTATTGGTCTCTATGCATTTATACATATTTAGGGCATGTCTATCTTATCTTTTGGACACTTGGGGTTTACCACACTTCAGATCAGTGCAGACATGTTGGAGCAGAGAAAATATTGCAGAAAATAAATTTAATTATAGATGTTACTGATCTCTAAGGAGGATGTATCTGCTGTTAATAGAGAGGCCTGTTCCCATACTGCTATGTCCTTGGCCACACACATCATGGAAGGAAGATTCAAACACTTCCTGTTGTGACATTTTGGGTGACATGACCTTTGTGAGGAGACCTGCTTCACATTCATTGGTAACTCAAAAACTGGTTGGCTATTTGGTAACTCCTGGTAACAACAAAAAGAAACATCTTCTCTGGAGAGGCTAGAGTTTACTCTTCTTTGATATATGTTTATGTGGACCATATATATGCAAGTAGGGACATGAAAGAGATCTAATATATATTGGTTCTCATATCCATCTATTTTGTTTCTTCTTAGAGGGAGCATAGGGAATACATACTTGTAGGGGGGAGGGCATTTTTCCCCAGAGAATTCAATTAACAAAGGTGATTTCTTTGCTAGAGATAGTGAGCAGCCCACTAGCTGGCTGCTGATCTAATACAAACTATGGCAAGTTTTCAGCTTATGTAGGTAGTGATGAATGGAGACCTCATTCTTACATGTTAATTCCTTTAATAGGGAAGATTAAGCCTATGGGTAGCCAGAATAATAGATGCACCCTGCGTTATCAGTTTCTTCAACATTCACTACTGCTCTTGTTTCCTTACCTTAAAATCCAAAGATATTTCTAATATTTTGTTGCACACTGAAAGTGAAAAGTACAATATCTATATACCAGTAATTTTAAAACATCAACTGAATGGACATTTTTATCCCTTTTAAACAACACGGAAGATAAAACCATAACAGAAAATGTAAGACCTATATACAGGCTATAATCTGGATATAAATCAAGTCTAATAAATTCGAATTAGAAATTTATAGTAACTAATCAGGAAAAAAATAAGCCCAGGACATCTGAGTTTTCTACATGTGGGATTTTTCCGTTTGCTTTCATTTTTGACACAGTCTCAGGACATAAACCAGGATGACCATGAACTCATAATATTCCTGCCTCATTCTCCACAATGCTAGAATTACAAGTATGGACCATCACACCTGAAACCTTTTAAATATGTAATGCTATAAATATGTTGCAAAACAAACTAATTAGTATCAAGTAAAGTTCCTTACACCCATCAATATCTGTATCCTACAACCCAGATATTTTTTATTGTGAATAATCTGCATCTCCACACCCAAGGGTATTCTCTTAATGTGTGAACATTTTAAGGATAAGGAATGTTAGATGTGATAAAGTGACAAATATATGAGATTTGGAACATTAATTTCCCAAATGTCTCAACTTTTGTCTGAATTTACCTTTAAATTATACTCTAACAGCTCTAAATAGATCTCTAGTAGGACTGAATACTAACTACTCTATGTGAACATCAGTTCCTATCAATGCAGCTAGTGGTTAATTCGCACATGAACTTTTTGTGTTCAGATTGTTATTATGTAATTCTGTCTACAAACACACATATATATTGTTTTAACATAATTTTCTTATTTGAGCTGACTGTGATTCCTCCATGAGCCAAAGTTCACTTTACTATCACCAGGCTTTGTCCTGCCAGTCAGCTCCCAAGACTCTTTATTAATTATGAAAGCTTGGTGTTCCTAAATACTAGCTCTTATAACTTAAGTTAACCCATTTATATTAACCTACATTTTAACTCCTGGCATTACCTCTCTTCCATATTGCATCTCTGTTTCCTCTCCCTGTCTCCTAGCATCTCTACCCTCCTTTCCAGAGTCCTCTCTGTCTCTGAAAGTCCCACCTAACCTTTTCCTAGATATTGACTATTCAGCTTATTATTATGCCAATCATAGCAATATATTTTCATAGTGTACAAATATTCCCAAACATTCCCTTTTTTATCTAAATTAAAAGGAAAGGTTTTAACTCTAACACAGTAAAATTATATAAAATGAGAACAATTATCAAGTAAGAGTTACACTCACAATGTCCAGTCCATTTGTATTGGTTAAATTCAGAGAAATAACTCTATTATCTATCTTATATGAGCCCAAAGCTCTGTACTTAATTTACTTTTTATCCTAATTTGTATTACCAACTCAAAACTATTTTTATAGAACTCAAAACATTTCATTAGATGTACAACTTAAGATTTTATGTCTCTCAACCATATGCATCTTACATCTCTTTTTAGAGTTTATCTTTTGAATGTGATAACAAGTAAAATTGTACCTATAAACTATCTAGTCTTCAACTCCATCAAAGAACTGAGGATATAATATTGCCTGAGTAAACAGGAAGTGAAGACCAAGCAACTTCTAGAACCATAGAAATGATGAAGACATCTGGCTGCCAGAACAGTTTCTCTGCAATGTTGGAAGATCCATGGCCAGACTACAGACCTAGAATATCTGACAGACTTTTCTGTGAAACAGGAATTTTAGAGGTCTGTTTTACCTTGTCTTGACAAAGTATGGCAGTTGCTTTCTTTTGTGTCTTACTTCTCCAGTTTGGAGAGCATACTGTCAACAGTCAAGGCAGGGGAAGATTTTTTTTATCCAAATGGCCATCCTTGCCATATTGAAGGCAACAAAAACCCTATGTTATCAAAACATCCTAAAGGCCATATTCTGAAGGTCTCTGAAGAATTTGAAGATCATCCATCTATTTAAATATGTCTCTATTTGACCTAGAAAACAAACCAAACATGACTATATGTTTGATTGTTGTATATAACGATTAACCTCTATTTTAGTATTATTCTACAATTTTCGAGACTATAACTTTTCATTAAATTTTTAAACGAGTTGTATAGGTAAAATACCTTAAGCAAGAATAGGATCATGTATTCAGTGTAACAAAATAACCTTAAATTTGTATAAATATACAAAAATCCATACTAATGTAAAATATTTAAGAATTATTTACCTGTTTAGTTAAAAACTAGATTTAATAATCTACCCTTTTATCCTAACATTACAATATCCCCCTTTTTTCTTTTCAGAAAGACAGCCTTGAATCTACCCTCCATTGCAGAGTTTCCTCCCTTACCATTTTCAGTAACAATTTGCAAACATTGCCCTAAATGACGACCAGCATTCACAACCCACTGAATGACAAAAAACCTCCCACCCTACCTCTTGAAAATGTAGGCATTATAGCCTACTTCCTGTTGTCTGGAGGTGGTAGAACCTTTAGGAGGCCCTGAGAAAATTGGGAAATGGTCAAGTACAACAATCTAGCTATATTATTTTTCATTTAGTCTCTGTGTTATGGGAAAGTGTTGAGCTTATCGGAAGTCTGCCTGGAGTAGTCTTTGAGGCTGAACAATTTCAGCTAGCAGTTTGGAAATTGTTCTGGATGTAGAATTTTAAGGAAATTAAAACTGAGGCATCTGAGAGGCTGAACCACCTGGGCTACTTGTCTGTGTTGGTGCTTGGTCCATGTTCTCCTCTCTGAAAACACACACAGACTTTAAAAGGTAACATATATACTTGCATTAACACAAGGATGGAAATGTGCACAAGGCAGTGAAAGACGATTGATTGTTCTATGTTTGTGCATGTAAAAGGCATCAGTCCACTTTATAAATCCATTTGGACTGTATAACCGAACTGCAATATTGTTATGTTATGTGAAAGAATAGCATGTAATAAGTCAGGACTCTATAGCCAACAAGATGTATCATGTCTCATCCAGTCTCAAGAGCTGTTCCCATGCTCAGGTGTCAGTATATATGCCATTTCTCCTGTTGTCATTCTTCCTTTTTTATGTTTGAAGCCAAGATTTTCAGAAGGTCTCTCCCAACCAAATATGATCTTCATTAAGTTTGAAGATAACTATGAGTTTTGTTTCCTATGGAAACAAAGGTATATATACCCTCTCCTGAAATGCAACATATTTTGTGACTTTCATTTTGAAATTAAGACATTTTAAAAATAGATAGATTGGATTAATTTAGCACCATTCATAATCTAATGTCTCTCAGCAGTTGTCATTCTATGATCATTAGCATTTAAAAGATTCAAAGTTAACAAAGCACCACATGGGATTCAGGTTCCTTGTGTATTTCCAATCTTTATGTGGCTTATTTATTTTATTACCTTACTCTCTCTTCAAGACTTTATTATTTTTCAGCTGTTATTTTCTATGACTTTCTAGACTCAATTTTAATGTATCTGTTTAAAGGTTTTCTGATGGGAGATGTCATTCTGTAAAATATGTTTCTCTTATTGGTTAAAGAATAAAGCACTGTTGGCAAATAGCAAAGCAAGATAGGCAGGACTAGGAGACAAGAAGAATGCAGGGAAGTAATAGGGAGGAGAGTCAAGATGTAGGACAGGGAGAATAGAATTCTGGCCCCTCTCCCTGGTAAGATAAGACCTCGTGGAAATACTTAGATTAATCAAAATTGGTTAATATTTAAGACAGGGCTAGCCAATAAGAAATGGTAGTAACAGGCCAACAGAATTCTATCTAATACAGCATCTCTGTGTTTTATTTGGGGCTGGTGTGGCTATGGGACCAGGCCGGAGGGAAAAACATGCTCGTAACAAAGTGGTGGCTTCAACGTGGCTAAGAACTTCACTTAAAACTTGACAAAAGCTTTAAAAGGGGCTTTAGAAACAAAAGAACAAAGACAAGCAAGGCTTCTTGGTAACAGCATTTTTCTTGGTTGGACTTTGTTTTGCTAGAGACAAGCAGAGATTTGTGTGGCTCCTTCAAGAGAGGTCTCCTGATTCAGCATAGTGGCAAAAACCTGCAAGGTTTTTAAAGAGCTCTGCTAAAAATTTAATGATGTGTATGAGAGCTGGCAATGGCAGTGACCACATCTCCTAGCCGGCAGGCAACATGCTGCCGGATGGCAGCATAGATCAAGGCAGTGAGCACAGCTCTCAGTTCTGGCAGTAAAAGTACCCGCTGCCATCTTGGATATAGCTATGGACTTCATTTTAGCAATGTTGCTGTTTATCAGATAAAAGACTTATGGCCAGAAAAAGATAAAGATTTACAGTAAAGACAGATTCACATTAGGAAAACCTCTAAAGGTTTACAGTGTGTTTTAAAATATACATACGCTTGGGAGAGAAAAAAAAAAGGACACAATGGTTTAAAAAGAATAATAAAAAGAAAGAGTAACTGGGTGTGGTGGCATATACCTTTAATTCCAGCACTTAGGAGACAGAGACAAGCAGATCTCTGTGATTTCAAAGTAAACCTGGTATACAGAGTTAATTACAGGACAGATAAAAGTCACACAGAGAAACCCTGTCTCAAAAAATGAAAAAATAAAAGTAGAAGAAATATAGTAATAAAAAAAGCCACATTAAGATGGAAAACACAAAAAGTCTGGATACTATATGCTGTTCTGTTATCTTTGTATTGTTTGACTACTGAGGAAATAGCAACAATTGTTAAAAATAAATGCTGCTGAATTAATCCAATTTATATATTTTAAAAATGCTTTGAATTCAAAGTTAAGTCTAAGGACAGGTTACTGGGGAAAATGATTTCTATTTTTGTTTTCACAGAAAATGAAAAGCTGTGGATTTCTTCCAGACTAAAATGGTTTGATCAAGCAAGACCCCCTATAGCAGTGTCCCAGGTGATACAACATTCAAAACAGCTGGGACAAGGCAGCCTGGAAGACCACTACAGCCAGGATTTCTTCATCTTCTTAGGATCCCCATGACAGCACGCTCTACCAGCAGGAAGCAGTTTGGAAAGTACAGATTTTAGATAGTAACCTATAATAGTCAAAACTTTAGGTTTTACCTATAATAGTTAAAACTTCTAGTTAAGTTAGTTAGGATTTCTAGATATACAGAGATATATTTGACATGAATAGGCATTCTTCAAACCTTTCAAAGACCTACAGAATATGGCATTTAAAATAGTTTAGGGTTTTTCTTGACAGTGAGACATAACTACTCCTGGAAACACCACCTGAGCCAGAAAGGTAGATGGACATTGAAGAAATGCATTATGGAGTTTGCCTCCAATATGGCAAGACTAGCCATTTGGGCAAGATATTGCTCTTGTCTGGACTGTTTGACTTTATGCTGTATAAACTGGACATACGGGCCCCACAGAAAAATGACTGCTGATTCAAGAAGGACATTGCCACAGGGTTCCTGATTCATGGAAGTGTCTGTCAGATAGTCTGCAGGATACAGAGAAAAGTGACTGGCAAACTGCCAATACAGTTAAACATTTTAAAGTTTTCTGCTTTGCTGATAAGTCTGCCAGACACACTATAGCCTATAGGCTGATGATGGAACTTTACAGAAGAACTTCAGGTGACTGATCAGGTAGCAAGTTGTCTCTGTCATTTCTAGAGTTTATATACTATCCTTCTGTGGTCTTTGATGGAGTTGAAGACAGATAGTTATGATTATAGTTTTCCTTAGGATTAAAGTTAAGTTACATATAGGACTTTAGACTCCCAAAGATAAGATAGATGATGGAATATTTTCTTTAAATCTTGCTAAAAGTTAATTGACTAAATATTTTTAACTGTGGTTTTTATTTGATAGCTGTTTTGTTATATATTTTACTATGTTAAAGTTAAAACCGTTTTTTTTTTTATTTTAGACAGAAAAGAGGAGATGTTAGGAGATGTAATTCTGTAAATATGTTTCTCTTTTTGATTAATGAATAAAAAAGCACAGTTTGCCAATAGGAAAGAAAGATAGGCAGGACTAGGAGTGAAGGAGGATGCAGGAAGTAGTAGGGAGGAGAGTCAAGATGTAGGAAAGGGAGAGCAGAATTCTGGCCCCTGTCTCTTATCTGGTAAGATAAGACCACTTGGAAATACTTAGATTAATAGAAATGGGTTAATATTTAAGATGGAGCTAGCCAATAAGAAATGGTAGTAACAGGCCAACAGAATTCTATCTAATATAGCATCTCTGTGTGTTATTTGGGGCTGGTGTGGCTGTTGGACCAGGCTTGTGGGATAAAACATGTTCATAACAGTTTTCTAGGACTGGACTGCTTTACTTCTAGCCTACAGCCTTCTTTGACCTCAAGAAAAACTATAAATGGCAATGCTAAACATCCTGAGGCATGGCTTAGCACATGGTACTGGTAGCTGGCTTCAGCCCACAGGCAGCAGCTGTATCTCTGTATGCCACTGAGCACCAGCCCACCTGAGAGACTGCAACCAGCTTCTTGTCCAGAATTTTTCTTAGCTTTCTCAGGCCCTATGTTTGGATATCTAAGCCTCATGTTTAGCACCATAGGTAATGAATCTTCCTATGTCCCACCAGCCAGCTCCCAAATAATGACATAGAGATGTCTTATTACTTGGCCTATAGCTTAGGTTTGTTCCTAACTAGCTCTTGTAACTTAATCTATTTATATTAACTTATTTTCAATCACGTGGCATTGTCCCTCTTCCATCTTGCACCTCTGTTCCTCCTCTGTGTCTCCTGGCATCTCCAATTTCTTCCCAGAATCCCCCCTCTCTCTGGAAATCCCACTAAACCTCTTCCTAGATATGAGCCATTCAGATTTTTATTATACCAATCAGAGCAAAAACACATTCACATAGTGTAAAAATATTCCACAACACTTAACAAAAACCCCAGTACCAGGCATCAGATTGTCATTGTAGAGGAAGCTCACAAGAAAACCCACAAATTAGATAATACTGTTGTGTTGCTACTTCTATCTGACAATAAAATTACAGTTGAACAAAGATTATTAGAAAACTATAGATATTTGAAAGAAGGAAGCAAAACTACAATATCTAAATTCAGTCTATATAGTCATCATTTTTTTATTTTCATGTATGTGAGTGAATATGTATGCCTATCTAATTGCACCTATCTGATTCATGTGCAGGCACTAAGATGTAAATATTTCAGCACAGAGCATCTCTTCCCTACCCAGGTGAGATAATTTGCCTATAAGTGTGATGTTGCACTTGAAGTAGAAGAATTCATTGAGAACCAGTTTATCTGTTTGAGAAATAGGATCTTCCCAGAGCACCTTGAAGGACCAAATGGTTAGTGTGACCACAGGTAGCCATTATTGATTAGCTAAGCATACCTCTTGAAATGTATGCAATTATTCCTTTATTCAAACCCGAATCTCCTATCAGAATCCTGCAAATAGCTTGGGATAACAGGACACTCCTTTATTTTGTTCATTTTGGTAATGTGATCATATGTAATAAATGTTATTTCTGCCTGTCAAAAACTAAAATTAAAACAATAAAGAAGGAAAGAAAGGAGGCAAGGAATAAATGAAGGAAGGAAGAAAGGAAGGAAGAAAAGGAGGAAGGTGGGAAGGAAGGAAGGGAGGTCAGTGTTTCTCAAAGCACTGTTGTGAAACCCTTAGCTTTAGAATCACTTGGAAAATTACTTGACAGTTTCCTGGGTTCTGCTAAGTCAGACTTTCAAAAAGTGTCAAGAAATATGTCTTATGAGAGGCGTGTATTCAAATGAAGGTGGTGAACATACTGAGAGAGTGAGTTTTACTGTGGTCTGTCACAGTTCCCAAGAAGGAAACACTTGGGACCATAACCCTGGGGGTTCTGCCGAGACTTTGGAAGTTCTCAAAAAGACACAGTTATTCAAATTCTAGGCTTCAGAGCCAGCAAATCTGAGTTCAGTCACTGGCTTTGACTCTCCCTTGCTACCGGCTCTTGAGCAGGGTGTATTATTATGAGCCTCAGCTTCCTCCCATGTGAGCAATCAGGAAAAACAGTGCCACCTCAGAGGACTGAGGATGTCTATAGAAGACATGGCAGTGATGACTTCAGCAGAATGTCTGGTTACACGTTATCATCTTTAGCACCACTGCCATCTCCTCTCAGAAAAGCCCTAGAGATGTTCATGACCGATAAGGTATTTCTTTAAAATATTCAAAAGTAGAAGCTATAGATGTTGAGTTCCTCAGAAGGATAATGGAGTTCGAAGCTAAAATGTGGTTGAAATGTGGAGTGACATTGTTTTTCTGGACAAATTCTAAAAGCAATGTAGTCTTTGGACAAGAGCAGAAATTTGGGTTGTGCAGTCAGGATAGACTACATGAGAAGACAATTTACAATTCAATCTCCATTCTACAAAGAACTCATCCCTGAAAAAAATCAATATTGCAAACTCTGTCCCTTTCTGCTTATACTACAAATAAATATTTTTTCTATCCTGTTCCAAACATAGGGGGGAAATTAGCTCTGAAATGATGTCTTCTGATTTGTATTACACCATTCCATGTTTATCAGGCTTTATCTGCCAAGATAAGTTTCTGTTTCCATTTTCCTCATTTGCATATGACATAATGGAGAAAAATATAAGATCATTTTAGCAGATGGTAATTTAGTTTCTGTGGAAGGAGGATGAGGAATAGTGCTGTAGAAAATTGCAAATATGGAGTAAGGATTGTTGGATTATTTGGACTCTAGTCTGGTGCCGCCAGCAGCTGGCTGTGTGAGCACAGAGAAATTACCAACCTCTGCTGTGTCACACAGCTCTATCATCTATAAAACCAGAGAAATTCCAGCTGATCTCTATCCCTCTGAGACTGGTAATAAGGTCAAATGAGATGTCACAGTCAGCGCTTTGTAAAAGTATAACAAAAGAACACTTATTCTTGGTAAATGATGGGACCTCACTTCTTAAACCGAGCGCACCCATGTCTCCTTTTAAACCACTGAGTAGAGTTGAAAGAGGCAATGTCTAATTATAATGAAGCTCAAAAGAGCTGCTCTCCTGGGCCTCATCTTTGCCCTGCTATTGTCCTGTCTGATGATTAATCACGAGGCTCCTTGACTCCCCTCTTTGCTGGCTGGCCACCCTAGTGTTGCAGCCACATTTGAAATCCATCTTTGAGCTTTCCAGCTACCCAGGACAGAAGTCTTCCCTGGTGTTAGGGCATGCCAAATCTGTCCCCCAACCCCCCCATTAGCCTAATTGACAGCATTGCTTTTCCCTGGGGAGAATGGTGATGATTTAGCCATTTATCTTGCTGTAGGTTTATTGCCACTGTGCTCAGCCAGAGATGTTTAAACATAAAAATGAGCTAAGGCACATTATTCTCAGACTATGTGTTATTAATACCAGGTAGGGGGTGAGGAGCATGAAAGGGAGCATCTGATCGTGGTCTCCTCTGTTGCTGTCTTATGTTTCAAGTGGCCTTAGAGTAAGGGGATGCTCATGAGGTCACTAAAGTACATCTCTTTGTAATTGAGAACAGGCTGAAGATACGTGGCCACCACTACCCATGGTGTATCTGCTTCCATGCAGCTAGACTGCTGCTTTCCTGTAAGGCAGGAGAGGCCCATTAGAAACATGAAGGGGAGGTTTAATTCTGCAACAAGATGTGTACAAATGTCTGCCTCCCATTGAAACCCATGCAGTAGCTTCCAAAGTTAATTAAAAGCTAATTTTCTAATGAGGTGGTAACACTGGCAACAACATACTATCAATATGGGAGCTACAGCCAGCAGCCGGTGAGAGAACAGGCAGCCTCCCCCTTACAGGATGGAACATCCTACCTGCATCCATTAATTAGTCTCCAGCTGTATTGCTTTACTGCTAGACACTAGTATAGACTGCCACAAAAAAAATCATCAATTGCTTTGGCATTGCCAAGATAGTGTTGATACTTATTATGCAGCAGGCTATTTGTAGCCATAACATCACAGGCAGAAATCCATTCTTGCAAATATTAAATCTAGGGGCAGTGCCATGGACACTCTGTTCTGTCAAGTGCCAGGGGCACTTTAATCCTTCAGGCAATTGTTAATTGTAAGCCAGACTTGCAATTAGCCTTAATAAATAGAGCAAAAGTGCCTTAAATTAACTGCACTTATGTTGGTTTTGCCTCTTGTTTTGATTTCAAACACATAGCCAAATAGGATGACTCTTGGTCATTATCCTAATGATATGGGTCTCCTGGCCATAGTCAAATGTGCCAGACACCTGTGGCCATTCCTTGGCATTCTTCACAGAAAATGAATAATGGTCTCAGGCAAATAGATGCTGAGTATCAGCAAACTAGGGAAAAGCACTACATGAATCTCAGAATTTTTGATACTTAAAACATATCTTTTTATTAAATTATGCTATCATATGAATTGCTTTTCTCCTATAAATGGCCAAATACCTGATACAAACCAATATAAGAGAGAAAGAATTTATTTGGGGTCATGATCAGACAGAGTCTATCAAATCACAGTGATGTGGGCATGAAAGAAACCAGGATAGCAGGGATATGAGGCTAGGATTTTTTTGCATCCCAGTTGACTTGGAAGTAGAGAAAAGAAAATGATGGCATTCCTTTCATGATTGCTTTTAATTATGGGCATATGTTCAGGACCCTCCCATTTCAGGGGAGTATATTTTAAATGACAAATCTACTCCAGCCTTCCAGTTTTTCTATCTCTTCATCAATGTTAAGCCAAGGGATGTCAGGCTTGCTTAACTCATTCTTAGTAGACTATTCTTTTAGCCATACTAAAAGAACAGATATAATGAAATAGTAGCACTTTTTGAGCAGTGCAAGCTGTAATATTAAATAAGAATATCTGATGAATGGACTTCTCTAAATTCAACATGATACCATTCCACATTTCTTTCACCAGTATCTTCTGATCTTCTGTCCTTTAAATTCATTTATATATATATATATATATATATATATATATATATATATATATATTCCCCAAATTTCTGCTCGTGTGTATTAGAAAGTTCCCGGAGTCTCCTCATGAATCATACTGGGAACTTAACCTGTAGAGGGATGAGATTTGAGTTTGTTATCAGTACAGAGGCAAAGGTTGCTTAGGAGGATTGACACTGAAGGCATCAGTATTGTCTTGCTTGTTATCTCATTCAGAGAAGGTCACTGTTGTGTCCATTGACTGTAAAGGATTAGTTCCCTCTAGCTACAGCAGAAAGGCAAATAGAACAGAGGCAGGATGGGGATACAGACGCTACTGAGGTGGGGAAGTTCAGTGTCCTAACATTATCAGAGTTAGTCTTCCCACACACATCCGAGCCATGTTGCATGCGCTGCTCATTTCAAATCAGTGTTCTCAGTTTAACTTAAGTACACTTGAAAAAGAAACTTGATCTATGTTCTGCTGCATCAATTACATGGTGGTGGGTTGTGTTTAGTTTTCAATAAGGTCAGCCCTACAGTTGCAGGGCATGCTAAGAAGCCTTTATAGCTCTTTATGTATGTATATATATATATATATATATATATATATATATATATTGATGAGAAGTGCATCCTTTAATAATTTTCATCTATTAATTTATACAAAAATGCTTAAAGAAACCAGCCAATGTCATTACATTTGGTGATTTTTCCCAGAAATGCTCAAAGGGATTACATCTAGATTGACTGAACTTCTCTTTTTGCCTTTCACAAGTGGTAAACAAGGAGTATCAAATGTGTTTATTTTGCATATTTGTCACTGCTATCTATACTATGTGAATCATTTTTAGTAGGTATGATTCACCAGGTATTCAACTCCAAAAACAGGAGAACTAAGTCTTTAAAATTCTGTTTCTCAAGAACTATCTCATTTCTAGTACAAGATATATATGTGGCAGGGTTATCTAGGGTAACAGAATCATTATTACTAAAGAATTTTTTTCTAAAAGAGAATTTATTTGACTGGCTTAGAAGAACTAAACAATCTAATTTTTATATCTCCATGGTGGACGGCAGAGAATCCAGTTTTTGTTTTGTCTAAGAGCTTGGATGTCTTATTAACACCCATAAGTCACTGGAAGTTGAGTCCACATTGCAAAGCTGAATATGCTGGAGTTTGGCATGAGCAGAGAATGGCAGCAGTGTCATTTCAAAAAGAAATAAAAGCAGCGTAGTCACTTTGCTTTTTCTGTAGACCTTTATACCTATTGAGTAACCTATTGGAATGTGCCAACTACTGTGAGGATGGGTTTGCTATCTTCAGGTCACATTCTATAAAAGCTCTTTCACAAACACATCTCAAAATGTGTCTGCTAATTGATTCTAAGTCCAGTCAGGTTGACAACTCACCCATTAAAACCGCTAAATAACGTGAAGTCTTTGTGTAACTCTAAGGTATCTAAGGCATTTATTACCAGCCATTTAAAAGGACAAAAGAAGGCAGAGAAATGAACTTGGAATATTTCATTCCTGTGGGAAGGTTCTTATCAACAGTTCGGTATGAGAATATGCTTTAAATAATTTGATCACCTTGGAAAATTACAGGTTGTTTTCATCAACTGATCCTCTTTATAGTATTCCACTCTTCTGAGCATCAAATATTCTCTTTTTTGGGGTCTCTTTCCTTTTTTATTGTAGTAGACTTGTTTTAATGCCGTACAGTTGATCATGCTTCCCCTCACAACTTGTTCCTTATTCTCTCCAAATCTGTACACACGCAATTCTCCAACTCTCTCTCAATTTTTCATTCTTATTTACTTGCTCTCCAGTATTAGGTCTCTCTCTCTCTCTCTCTCTCTCTCTCTCTCTCTCTCTCTCTCTCTCTCTCTCTCTCTCTCTCTCTCTCTCTCTATCATGCACACTACTTGTACCACCTTTTTTCTTTCTGGTTAGCTCCTTTAACTTAAATTAACCTGTTTCTCTTTACATTTTGCTTAAGAGCTTTTTACCCTCTTTTCTTTGTATATCTTACTTTCCTGCTGTCTCCATGTCTGTCTGTCTGACAGTGCCTGGATTCTGACCCTGCGTGTGACGCCCTCTTTCTCCTTATTCTCTTCTCCCTCTTCCTTATCTTCTTCTCTCTGGAGCCGAGATTTCTCTTCCTATTTACTCTTTCTGCCTGCCAGTCCTACCTCTCCTTTCTCTGCCTTGCTATTGCTACTCAACATTTTATTAGACAGATCAGGTGCCTTAGACAGGCAAAGTGAAACAAATGTAACATATCGCCACAAAATTAATCATACATTCTTATACTATTAAACAATTGCAACATAAACAAATATAACACACCCATTCACAGTTAAAGTAATATTCTGCAGCATTAGAAAATGTAATTCATCTTTACATAGTTAAAATATTATTTCACAACACACCAATACATCCATGCACTCCTTTGTATCTTATAACAAGGTAATTCGCCCAGGTTTTTAAAAATCAGTTATCATATCAAAGTGATTTTCCCAGGCTGTTATCAGTTCATAGAACTTTCAAAAGATACCACTTAAAGCTCAGTGGCCACTGCAAAGCCACGTGTCATACTTAATGCATGTATTAGCAAAGGCAGTGAAAGCACACTCTTAAGTTTACTCATGGTGATCAGAATATGTTCCCTGATGTCTGAACTATCTTGTTCTCCTTTAAAACAGTCT
This sequence comes from Cricetiscus sungorus, assembly GCA_030556225.1. NCBI lineage: Eukaryota > Metazoa > Chordata > Mammalia > Rodentia > Cricetidae > Cricetiscus > Cricetiscus sungorus. The sequence goes on from JANBXA010000114.1 coordinate 22,255,068, forward strand.
TGCATACAGCAGCGTAAGCAGTATGAGTGCCAAAACAAAATCTGGGTTCTATTTGGAAGAATAGAGTGGAACACAGTGGTAATCGTAACTGTTACCCTCTTCTGTAAAGACCATAAATATTGTAAGCATAGCAAATAGAGAGGGAGGCATGGAATCTGAAGAAAAGCTGTCAGAAGTATCACCAAAAACAAACAAACAAAAACAAAACAAAGCAAAAAAAAAAAAAAAAAAACAAATGAAGCCACCAGAATATTCTAGAGAAGATATGGAATTACAAGTTCTGCTACACTGAGGACAGCACTGTTGACAGGGCGACAGTGAGAGGAGACCTAGAAAACTTGCTTTGCCATGGAGGAAAGAGATGAAGAAAAAATTTAAACACTAAATAAGCTCATTTTCAATTGTGATGAGCTCAGTCTGTGTAATGGAGCAGGTAGTTCCTAGTTTACAATAAGAGCAAGTAACGCCAGGCAGTTGTCAGGGACGGCATCTTTAGAGAGGGTAACGGTCCAAATAAAGAAGCAGCAGGGTTATATAACAAGAGTGAAGTTAAACTGAAAACACATGTTACAGAGACCCATTCTCTGACAATACTATGTTTGCAATGTTACCATAAAAAATAGATTAAACATCTTTGCTCAACATATCACCTGCTAAGGACTTCGATTCATTTAATGTCTGTTCACTAAGTAAGCACCTACTATGTGTACACTGAGTGCTAAGGAAGGGTAGATTAGTGAAACCAACATCACTCCTGCTGAGGAACTGACAGTCTCATTATTAAATCAACACACCAACAAACAAAGTGCTACACTCTAATCATATTTAGTAGGCTAGAACATTATGGCTTATACATATTAAGCAGTTGGTTTTATATATATATATATACATATATATATATAAAACCATTTTCTTAGTTTTAAAATTATGTGCATGTGTGTGTGCACAGGAGTGTGAGTACCTTTGGGAACCAGAGCTGGAGTTCCATGCGATTGTGAAACACCTATTATAGGCACTGGAAATCCAGCTCAGGTCCCTGAAAGAGCAGTATGTGCTCTTAACCACAGACTAATCTTTTCACCCTCTGATAAACACATTAAAGAGCACACAAATTTTAAGCTATACACATTTCCTTAAATGAGCAGATAATACAAAAACAGTTGTGGTTTAAAAATTCAGGAACTGTGGTTGACTTGTAAAGCAAGCTTGTTTCAAATTTAAATAAAAATAATAAAAACAAATTGGAGGCAGTAACTAAGCCACATGACAGCCATCACCTCTTTGCTCAATGAGGGTGGTGTGAACTATGTATGGAAATCTAAAGCAAAAATTACTAAAACTGAATTATTTATAATAGTTAATTCACCTTAATAAAAAATTCAATATTCTAATGAGGATGAAAATGCAAATATCTCTAGCAATGGGGTTTTAATTGAAATTTGGTTTAGAAAGAACTGTGAATGAAAGTTTCTGGCTTGTAAACTCCTTGCTTACGTGACCTTCAGAGTTATCATTCCATGAAGATAAATATCTAGAGGTTTCATGGACATTTGCTATTCTAAAATAAGAGACAATCATCAATTTAGATGCCATATAACTCTGGAAGGAACTTTCTAGTAGATTTCAAAGTACAAATTCAAAGAACACATACCACCCTTAAATAAGGGATCGGAGACTTCTAGAGAATGCCATAAGAGAATATAATACCTGGAGTGAATTGGGGTGGCTAAAAATTGCTAAGGATAAATATCAGAGTCAAATTTATACCGAAATAAGAGTAAGGGCAGGGAAGAGCAGGTTTGCCTGCTGCCAGGTTAAGGTTCCCTGACTTCTGGCTTTCCAATAAAGAAAAATGATCTTCAGTCAGAAAATGTAGGGTGAATAGTAATAAGAGAAAATGGAGGCAAAAAATTGCACAGAAGGTTAGAGCTGCTCTATCTCATCTGTGCTTAAATATCCTACCTACTACTTCTAATAGTTGTTTGTTAGAATTTATTAAAACTTTGCTTCTTCTGCTCATCACTCTATTTGGATATCCTTGAGGTAATCATGAAAACTTGTAGTTTTTATTTCAAAGTTTTGGAAGAGTACAGGAAGGCAAATGTGCCTGATATTCAAAAGCATATTAGAGAATGAACTCCAAGGAAGGGTTGGCTTGCACCCTCCAAATGTCACATAAGTCTAAAAACCAAGAATTTTCAGTCATGGACTCTCTGAACCAAATTCCAATTAAAACACCATTGCTAGAGATTTTTCAATTTTAATTCTCATTAGGATAATGAAAATTTTATTAAGACAATTAAATTAAAATAAATAATTTAGTTTTAATAATTTTTATTTTAGAGTCTCATACATATTTTATGCCCATCCTATTGATGTATTTGGGAAAGACTTAAGATAAAGACAATATGTGGCTTAGGAGATGTCTCCATGAATAAAGTGCTTTCTGAATAAGCCTGTATACCCAGGTCTGAATCCATACCACCTTCATAGAAAGCCCCATGTGTTCATGTTCATCAATGAAAAAGGCAAAAGAATATCACAAGTGTTCACTAACCAGATTTCCAAGAAGTCCCTGAGCTCCTGTTTCAGGTGGTAGACCTGGTCTTAAAAAAATAATGTGTAGAATTAAACAGGAAGAAACTTGACATTCAACCTCTGGCCTCCATAGCCCATGTGCAGGCATATGTCCATGCACGTGCCTGAGAGCATGTTTATGCAAATGAAGCTGGCACTATATACTAAAAGCCTATCCCAGGTTAATTTTTTAAGTTAATTGTTTTCAATTAATGTGCTATGGGAATGTAGTCAACACTGCACGCCACTGGATATTTATAAGTTCGGGTAATTAACATTTAGCGGGTTTTTTTTCTACCAAAAAACTGACTATACCATATCCTTAGATGCAAATTACAAGACTAGGTAGAGTAGATGTGCAATCTCAAATTTGCCAATTGCAGAGAGCAGAGAGAAAAAAAAACACAAGCTAAAGAATCATTCGTGAAAGTCTCATTCTAAACTCAGACACTTTCATTTTGGAAACCTGGACTCATAACTTACACATTATGACACTAAAAATGTTACTTCACCTATCTAAGCTTCAGTTTCTCAATGCAAAATGGGAATGATGGCAATACTAATCATGGTAAGTCTCTAGGCTCCAAGAATGCAATGCACTTAAAGTGTTTACTGATGGGTCTAGGCTGGCAAAGCTCTGGGCAGACAAGAGCTGCTGTTGCTATTAGCATTCTTAGCTAATTAAATTTGGTGGTTTTGGAAGTGGCAAGACCACACAATGCTCAAGGAAAAGGGGGCTAGGATAATGGCACAATAAATTTTAAACTGTTAAGAGAAATTATCATATGAGAAAGCCCTAATCTCACATGTTAATATAATGCTCCATTAAAATGTTATTAATAATCATTAATGTTAATTTTATTTCAGGGCGAGCTCTGCCAAGGTAGTCAGAGAACAGTGGAATCATACATAATAAATGTCTAAAACATTGTAAAAACATGTATTAATGCACATAGAAATGGCTTGCTGAAAGTAATGGCAGACAGTAACTAATAGGAGAACAGTTTGTGTGTTTTTGCACTTTAGTGGCCATTATCTAGAATTATGAAAAACTACACACTCCACTGTAAATCTGGGCGAGATCTACTGTTCATTGAGATTCGTTTGAAAATAGTTTCCTCTGACCTTAATTTGGAAGCATGTTACATAATTTGGCATATAAATTGTCTTTGCCTAGTGATATCATAGTATTATCTATTTCTATTTGGATATTTTGATATTCTTTATAAATAAATATAAGTATAGATTGCCTCCTTGTATAATGGGTAGTTCATTAGACTTCTAATTAATATGCACAAATATGGGCTATAGACGCTGAAATATAAAGAAAGGATGTGTTAGAAACAGAGTCAGCCCACAGGGAGGCAGAAACCTGCACACATGACTCCAATAGCTGCTGGATAGTTTTACTTTAGGAAAGATGCAGTTGATATGCCCTGGGGAGGAAGAAAAACCATCACTGCTAGAGGGCTAGTGGTGAGACTGGGACAGCTCTAGAAAGTGGGGGCAGGATGATTGCAGGGAGGTGAAGAAATGTATAGATAAGCTTTGGAGAATTCGAGTGGATTAGAACAAGTAGTCCATGTAGATTAAATGACTGCAGAAGTGAAGAGTATCTCAGACTTAGCTTTGAGGACTGTTGTAATTTAGATGCCAAGACAAAGCAGGAATGACATGGGAAACTACAGAGAATCAGGAATGAGTCAACAAAAGCACACTGTGACAGGAGCTACAAGAAGAGAGGACATCATATAGAAGATCGTTTCCACAGCATAAAATGCCACAAACAGGCAAGGCAAGACTCAAGAAGGTAAGTGAAAAGATGTTAAAAAAAAAATACAGGCAGAGCCAGCCAGTTAAGCTGGGCATCTCACAGACTATAATTAATCTCTGCTAGGGCACATGAGGAGGAGATGTGATGGCAGAAACGAAACAGCAAGGTAGAGTGAATGTAGATGAAAAAAGACAAAGCATGCACTTGGAGGAATCATAGATCAAATGCTTCCTACCACACTTGGTTGTTAAGAAAAGGTACTGACAACCTGATGGGAAATGTGTAACGAAGGGAGGAGAGAGCAGGTGTGGGGATACAGATGAGAGAGATGCATGATGGGTGGCTGAGGACCCCAGTCTTTGATGGAAGGATGAGAAATCTGGCCAGAGAGCCATACTGTGAGGACCAGTGTCACTGCTGAATGGAAACAGGGGTGTCGTGAACCCGAGTGGAAAAGGATGCTGTGCCTGATCTTGAGCTGAGACTGTTTCTTATTTTCTAGATCAATGTTTATTTTGTTTTTTTTCTTCTTCTTGGTTTAAATGCAATTTATTTTTAAATAATATACACAATACTTTTTTAAAAACAAGCAAAAAGAAATGTTCCAGGCCAAGCAAATCACACATAGGCAAAAATCTCATAGTGACTTCAGCTGCATTTGTCTTTTGTCCTGTTTCTGTAGGGGTGATAAGCTGATAGTCACAGTGGCAGGTGACATATCCATAGCAACTCCCATTTTGTTAATATTTGTCCTTTAAAAAATCCTACCAGGAGCCCTCAGAGGAGCCCAGGAGCGTTACTGTGCCCTCTTGATCCATGTTTCTTCCAAGCAGTAAGAAATCTGTAGTTACTTAAGTTTGGCAAGGTATGCTTGATTTACTTTGCAGCCACTGTCAAAAAGGTTTCTATTTCTCCAAGTTTGCCTTTAAGTGTTTTTAGTAATATCTGACCCAATAAGCCTCTTCTGTGTGGCTGCTTTCTTGCAAGTGATGCTTCATGACAATGCCAACACCAGCCCATGCTGTAGTTTAGGTACCCAAACGTCTGGTCCTTTAGTAGAAGAATTACTACCAATGAGAAAGTTATCAGTGTTAACCTGTCCTACTATTTTGCCTATAACCCCAAGGCACAGCCCATATGCAACCACCTTGGGTTCTGGAGATGTGGGGTAAAAGCTTCTCGTGGCTGATGATGTCCAGATAGATGAAAATGAAGGCAACTGGAGCAAGATGGTGGAAGGTCTAGCTTGCAACATTAATATGAGTCAGTTTAAGTAGAGCCATGATAGGTGTAGGGTGGACAGGAGCCTGGGAGAAATGGGTAGGAAAGTTACGACAATGATTCCTAAAGCAAAATTTATGCATCTTCAAGGATCCACACTATTTTCTGTTCATTTACAGGATTACACTACAGTTTATACATTATAATATATGTGACTAATTTATAAAATTAAAAATACATTAATACTTCATAATGAGATTGGAATTAGCAATACAATATTTTTAGCATCAAAGACATTTTGTGTTGGGAGCACCCACAGATCATCAGGCAAACCAGGAATTTCAATCACTCTGGGGTGTCACCTCAATGGGCAAAATATAAATATCTATTTTCCATTCAGAAAGCTGGGAGAAATGTTAATGACCTGGTGATCTTTGCTATCTGTAGATCCAGACCTCACTCAAATCCCCAGAATGTTTATTCCAGAGTCTCCCTCCTAGACCTTTCCTCTAACTCCCCGTCAATAGAATTTATCCATGGGGAGATGTCACCTGTACTACACAGACTTCTTAACTCTATGCTGCCTCTGTCAGAGATCACACCAGATCCTCAGCCCTTAAGCTACAGAGCCCATCTTCAGAGTTACACATACTTAGTGGAGTCTTGAAATAATTATACCTCATTGTACAGTGGACATCTTAACACACTAGGAAGACCCCCCCCATTGTATTGTGTTTAAATATGCTTACAATAAAACTCAAGTTTGTAACTTCACCTACTAAGTCATGCTCAACTGAGTTTCCCTTCTTGCCTCTGCTTGTGTCCCAATAACTCGGATGTTTCAGCGACATCCACAATTGTGTTGGAGCTTAAAAGGGTGGGTAGGAAAGCCTAAAGTGAGGCTGCAAGCTAAGATGGAGATGACTCCATACTCTCCACATTGGGGCGCTACTCTCAGAGGATACATACTAAATGGGTTTTTGTGTTTCTTCTGAGGACAGCTTTCCATGGCCTTCTTTCAGGATTCTTCAGCTCACTGGTTTGCATTTCACATTGACAGGAACAAAGGGCCTCTTCTCTTGGCCATCTTATTATTTTCCATGGAACTGATTCTAGTTGTCTGAAATAAAATATCACTCATTATTATAGCTTCCAGATTTTTATTTCCATTCTTGATGTCTCCTCAAACTCTGAGCATTCTATTCAACATATCCAGCAGAGACTTTTTTGAATCCATACAGGCTAGGGACTAGCTTCAGAACATTCTATACATTATTGATTGGGTAGAAAATATGATATAGTTCATAAATAGAAGTGTGGGAATAACGAACATAACTTACAAGTGTGGGAGATTGGAAATAGACAGTATGCTTAATAACCAAAGTATGTATAATGGTTAAAAGTGCTATTGTTAAGGGGTGAAGAAATGACCATGAGAGAGAGTTGAGTTTCACGGAAAGGATGAGGCATCAGATTAAAATTGAATAGAGTAGTTTGTGTGCACCTGATTGAGAAGGTGCTATGTGAACAAGCATTAGGGCCATCTGAGAATACCAAATAGGAGCCAGCAGCTCCAGGGCTCTGTGAGAGAAGTGTTCATAGTTTTAATTCGCCACTCAATTTCCAGCCACTCAAAAGTGCATTTCTCTCTTCACAGACACCCAGTGTTTATAGAGTGAATGAATAAGAAATACAACCATATCATGGGCTAATATCTACTCACATTTATACATCTTTGGATTTAAGACAATAAAGCTGGATATTCCTGTAGTCACAGGCAGAGGACAAGGAACAAATAAATTGTAGATTTTGTATGTCTATGAACACTTCCTATAGTATGGAAAGATATATATCAAATAAAAAGTTGTCAAATAATAGATTCTATCTGGGTAATAGAATTTGCTTTAATTTTTTTCTTTTTATATTTCTCAAATAAAGAACATATTATTGTATACTAAAGAAAAGATATATGCATGGCTTAAACCTGTGATATTTGCTGAATTTATCTAAACTTTTGAGATGGGGATAGGATGGTTGGTGTACATTAAAGACTCACCATGGGATCTTATTATAAATTTTGCTTCAGTAGACAGACTCTAATTGTGGTGTACCTCCACAAGCCACAATTTAATGAAGCTTCATTTCTAGGGCCAAAGAAGACAGGGACCTGGAGCTCAATAACGCTGTTTTGTTTCATTAAATGTTCTTAACTGTTAGTGTGGAAAAAATGTGACTTGTCTGACAGATGATGAAAGGCAGTCGGCATCATTAGTGTCCATCACATGGCTTCTGACACCTACCAGTGAGAAAAAGGACCTATGTTCACTCATGATCACAAGAAAAATCTTTCTACACATTGATGTGAAGTTGCTTCTTAACTCAGTGTTCAGATGGAGCCATGAAGCCAGGGTGGTTCCTGTTCCAACCTTAAACGGATTTCTGGCTGTCAATCATTTCATCTCCACATTTCAGAGTGTTTCAAGGAGCAGCGACGCTCACAAAGGAAGAAGGTTCCACAGAACGCTTTATTAGAATTTCAAAAGTACCATCTCTCACACTGCTCATTATGAGAACTAACTTGATGCCAGGCAATTTATGATTATTAAAACATATAATTTGCATTTAAATTAAATGAATTAATAAAAACTAGAGATTAAAATAATGTATCATATTTTCTTATTGTTTGGTGCCTTAATTTTCATATGAACTACATACAATAAGGAACAAAATGTGTGGGTTTTTATTTTTATTATTATTATTTTATTAACTGAGAAAGCATGGAGGAAATATTAATTGGGGAAATTAGTTTTCATTATTTCCTGTTTTGTCAGGAGAATATGAACTTTTATGCATTATTTACTTAAAGATTCTCCTAAAAGATTTTTAAAGAAATTGGATCACATTGCATTTGTTTCATAAAATATTTCTCAGTACTTATCCACTTAAGAAATTTTTTAAAGGGTAGGCAATATAAATGACCCAAATATATTATTATAATTTCTTTAGAAATTTCTTATAGTAATACTTCTCTTCATATGTAATTTACTGAAAACATATATGTGAGATATTACACCAAATAATATCATGAAAATCAGTACTGTTAGACCCCTTCCTCAAAGAACTGAGTGCAGCAACTTAAATCTATGAAAATCTTTAAAATTCAAAATGTAACAAAAATATGGGGGACATTCCAAGGCAATTTTATTGTATATAACTGTTCTTAGAAACGATAAATTAAAATCTGTTTCCAATGGAATTCTGAGGATAATAGTGCCCTTTTGAACCTGAATCTGTTCTCAAATCCCACTCCTGCCTCACAATGATACTATTAAATAGATTAAGCTAGGGATGGTGGTACTTGTCATCCCAGCATCTAGCAGACAAAAGTAGCCTGAACTACACAGCAAGACCCTGTTTCAAAACTACAAAAAGACACAAGTAAAATTAGAAATGATGCAACAGTAGCTTTATTGAGAAAAGGATAATGCCACAGATATCAACTTATTAACTGATATGCAATGCTATGTTGCAAAAAAACAAAACAAAAAAATCCCTTGTGACATGACTGTACACCAGCGGGTGCATAGAGCTCAGAAAGTATGGGGAAATGGCAGAGTACATGCTCAAGGTGCACACTCCAGTGATAAACAGTAAAAGTGGGTCTGATACTTGATACTTCTTAACACTGTCTACTGTGAAGAAGGCAGAATATGAGAAGTATTTGAGTCGGGATCTTTGAAAAGCACTGCTCCTTGGAAAGAAACACAGAAGACAAAAGATGAAGTATGGGGCTATAGTTGTGCTTCATTCATGAAGCCATGGGTTTGATTCCAATACCATACAGAATGGACATAGTGGTGTATGTCCCAGCATTCACAAATTCGGTGCCAGAGGAATAGAAATTCAAAGTCATTTTTGACTACATAAGAATGCCAGACAAGGCTACAAAAGACGTGTTCCAAAATAAATAGATAAATAAATAAATGAAGGAGGAGGGTGAAGACAAGGAGGAGGACATCAGTGACAGGCAGGAAGAGTGAAAACTTAAGGCACTGATAAAGCAGTAGAATTTTTTAAAAAATAGACAAAAAAAATGAGGTATTATTCAGAAATGTGAAAGAAATGAGGCACACCAGTCTTTGCCCATAACCTTGCAGTAGCAGCAGTACTAAGTAACGACTGGCCTCACTCTGCTGTCTACTCGTACAATAGGGACTTGACTCTTCCTATTGAAAGAAAAAAAAATAGCCAACAACCCCTTACAAAGGTAGAAGAATAAGAAAACTGAAAATACTTCATGCTTCTTGTCTACAAAATGAACAAAACACAAAAAGGTCTAAAACATAATCAGAGTATTAATATAAAATGCTCAAAACACTTGAAGACTAGCTAAGTTAGATAAGTAAATAGAAGGATGTTGACATAAACCAGAGTAAAACTGTAAGCAGGAGAACATAAGTAGAATAAAAGGAAAAATAGTGTAGGAAAAATTATATCTAGGGAAACTGAAGCAAACAGATGGCCAAGTCCATCTTAGAAGGAAGTTAAAATATAACCAGGGTTTAATGAATTCAGTGAAAATTCAATGGCAGATCTTTGAAGATAATAATCAAGATAATACAAGTTAGATAAAATATCATATTTTTTGTCTTTGTCTGCTTTGTGTTGCACTTATAAAATGCTATCCAAAAACAACCATGGGAGGCAAGGCTTTACTGGTTTGCAAGACCTGATCACAGCCCATTATTGGCAGGAACTCAAAAAAAGTCTTATTAGATAATAAAGCATCAACAAATGGAGAAACATTATTTGGCACAAGTGACATCAGCTCCTAACAGGAACAATATGAAGAACTGAAACTGTTTTCAAATGCTAGCCATTTTCAAAGTATATATGGCTTTAACTCATTTGTTTCAGGAAAAATTTTCACATCAACTCAAATGGTAAATTTCAAGACCATATTCTATATGAAGGACTCAGCTGATACAAAGTTATTAAACAAGGCTAGTTTCTGAACATTTTGGAGAAAGTATGCTCAAATTTTAATGGGAAAGATATAGAGATACAGAAAAATAGATGATATATAATAGATACATAGGAAAAAGATAATGATGATGATGATAGATGATGACAGATGATATATAGACAGATAGATAAGTAGGTAGGCAGTAGACACATAGACCATGCTTACATTCAAGAATGTAAGCTTACATTCAAGCTTACATGCTTACATTACATGATGATGTAATAGAATGTTATAATGTAAAATAACTCAGTAATGATATTAATAAGGATGACTCCATCTTACACCTATTAGAGTAGCTAAGATCAATTAAAAAACATGATGACAGCTCATGCTGGCTAGGATGTGATGCAATGGGAACACTCCTCCATTGCTGGTAGAAATGCAAACTTATACAGTCACAATGGAAATCAGCATGGCAGTTTCTCAGAAAATTGGGAATCCATCTCCCTCAAGATCCAGCTATACAACTCTTGGGCACACACTCAAAGATATTCCCATCTACCCCCCAAGAATACTTGCTCAATTTTGTTTATAGCACCTTGATGAATAATAGTCAGAAACTGGAAACAGCCTTGATGTCCCTTAACTGAAGAATGGATGAAAAATGTGGTACATTTACACAATGGAGTATCAATCACTCAACTGTTAGAAACAGTGGCATCATGAAATTTGCAGGCAAATGAGTACAACTAGGAAAAAAATTCCAGAATGAGGCAACCCACACCCAGAAAGACCACTCACTTCTAAGTGGATATATTCACTACTATGTAAATGGTAATCATGCTACAATCCACAGACCCAGAGAAGTTAGGTCTAGGGCAAATACATGTATCTCCCTGGGAAGGGGAAACATAATAGATTTTGGATATGGACTGGGAGCAGGTGGGGACAGAAATAGGAGGAATTAGGTGGAGAAGGGAGGGACAGGGGGAGAGAGTACTGGGAGATATGACTGACATTGGCAGGCAAGGTGGAAAGTTCCTGGGACCTATGAAAGTAACCCTAATGAGGACTTCTAGTAATGAAGGATATGAACAGTGTTAGTATTGAGGCATCTTTACTTGCCCGTCCTTGGGGTCCTGACAGGATTGTCCTCAGCTGCAGCCACTAAGAGCATCACCTGTGAATATTCACTATGTTCCCTTTTAAAAGGGAACACCCACCTCCCTTCCTTCTCTCTCTCTCTCTCTCTCTCTCTCTCTCTCTCTCTCTCTCTCTGTCTTTTCTCTTGGTACCCACTTCCTTCCTCTCTCCCTGCTCTTTCCTCTCTCCTCTCTCCTGTTGCTCTTGTCTCTGGAGGCCAGTGTTCCCCCTTCCCTTTCCTCTTTTTGTGATTCCTTTTCCTAAATAATAAAAAAAAGGTTTATGTCTAGTCTTAGTACATCTTGTTGTGACAAGTTGGGTTGATATCCCTGGGAAAACCGTTCTCTCCTTAAAGGGAAACAAGGAGCAGTGGATCTCGGAGAGCAAGAGTTGGAGGGGGTTTGGGAAGAGAGGACTAGGGAGGCTTCAGGAGGTATTTATTGTACGAGAGAGGAAAAAGAAATAAAAAAAAATAAGGATGAACAGTATCATTATTGCTGTTTCACAGTATGCTGACATTGTTAAATCCTTTTAATAAATGAGATTGTATACTTGCAAATCTTTACAGAATCAAGGGTAAAAGTAAATAAAGCCATAAATAATTTCTAATACAGAATATAAAAAAATCTATAATTTTAGTCATCTAATTATTTTTTTCAAAACAATTCAGGTAACAATCCAATCCATACTTCATGGTGGTGATTGATTTCTAACACACTAACATAAATAAAACATGTCTACTTCAGATGGTAATAACTGACACAGAATAACAAACCAACAAGCAAAAAAACAGAGAAAATGGGTAAGTTCAGGTAGTGATAACTGTTACAGGAAAACAAACAAACAAACAATCAAAAACAAAACAAAACAACAACAACAAAACCCAGACACAGGGAATGTGGGTAAGAAGTCCAAATGTAAACAAGATGGCAACTTTGAGTGGGATAGGTTTCACGAGTCTTGTGTCAAAACTTGAAGGCCCTCCCACAAACAAGTCATTTATAGTCTATGCTGAGAAGTGCAGAAGACTCTGGCTCAACTTGAGCTGATAAGGAAAATTAAGTAGTACTAAAGTTGGAAATAGACGAAGCTTACATTTATTTGAATACAGTGCCACATGTCCAACCAAAATTTCAGTCTTTATAGTACTTATTAGAATATTAGAGTCAATACATTGTTTATTACTACCATATCAACAGGATTAACATGCAATCTTTGTATTTCTACATAATAAGAAAATTGTAATTTTTAAATGTTTGCATGAGAGTGGTGTGGGGACTCGATGGAAGGATAGGAAGTTAGTTAGGCAGTTGTGTGGGATGCAGATCAAGGAAGGTAGGTGGATGATTGTGACCAGAATGCTTTAGATACATGTGAAACTCCTAATGAATAAATTCATTTAAAATGTACAGGATACTATAAATACTAAACTGTATCTAAGAATACCTCTAAGAAAAACACAAAATTTTTAGCAAGAAACTTATGTAACCACTTTAATGAAATGAACCATATAAATAAAAATAGCATGTTCCATATTAAAGAGGACAACTTTTCTCATTAGAAATGATCAGATTTTATTTTCAGAGAAAGTGAGCAACCATTTCTAATGTTGAACAGTTATTGGAAAGACTACAGGTCCCACGGTCACTTCTGCAGACAATATTTGCATACAAACCCTCTGCTCTCAAGGTGATTGCATGGTGATGGTCAGGAGCAGACACACCCCACTGCCCCTGATTGACAGATGCTCACTAAAGCAGACTGCAGTCCTGATCTTAGCATTATTCAGGGTGTTCCACAGAGGTATCATTGGGACAAAAGGAAGACAAAATCCCAGGAGTAACACCAGGACAATCGACACAACGCTGACAGTGGAATGCCGGGGAGACAATAAGAGCTAGGTAAGGAAGGACATCCCAGAATGTGTAAGGTGGTCAAGGCAGACATCACCGAAAATATAAAGATAGTATTCAAACCAATTGGATGGAGCTCCTAAAACTGGAGCAGGTTCTTAAAATTTCAATTACGGCATGGCTCTGTAGGAAGGAGGCTTGCTCCCATCTCAGTAATTGCTTAAAAAAATGTGCTTTAGGATTTAATCACATAAATTCTTTATAATCAATAGACTCCTAAAGAAAGTGAGACTGTAATACATAAATCCTATTTAAAATAAAATATATTTTAAACATACAAGCATACATAAAGCTGATGAGAGTTGTTGGTAAATCCCAAGAATTCTATTTTTAGAAATATTAACAAATCTGGAAGATTTATTTGTATTCATTTTAAATCATGTGTCTATTTGTGGCCATGGATACAAGAGTGCTGATGCCTACAGGTCGGGAACACTCGACCCCTAGGATCTAGATGTGCAGACTGTTGGGAGCCACTTGATAAGGCTGCTATCAGCTGAACTCAGGTCCTCTGGAAGAACAGTACACGCTTTTAACTGCTGGGCTGTCTCCCATCCTCCATTGTTTTAAACGGACAAAACATGAACAAAGATAAAATGTAAATGAGCAGAAATATATATATAGTAAAAGTTGCTTAAGTTCAAGACCAACCAGTGAAATAAAGATTTACAAAAATCATTGTTTATATTCCAAATGATAAAATCTAAATAGAAAATACTAAATATTGGTGTGCTGGTCATTAAAGTATATGAGTGAGTATAATTTTTTAAAATAATTCTTTGACTATCATATATATATAATGCATTTTAAAATATAAACATTGGAGATTAAATAAACAATTAGTATTAGATATAATCAGTGTAGTAATGATAAAGAGTTCACACAGGAAGCTCCAGAAAGGCTTTCTAAGTCTCAAGCAAGTTTGAGAGCCAGGGAATGGTGGTGAATGCTTTTAATCCCAGCACTATGGAAGCAGAGCCAGGCAGATATCTGTGCGTTCAAGGCCAGCCCGATATACAGAGCAAGTTCCAGGACAACCCAGCCAAGGCTACACAGAGAAACCCTGTCTTGAAAAACCATAAGAAAAAAAAATCCCACTTTTAAGGCTTATCATTTGGCTTCCTTGTTAGTTACTGATCACATGGCCATACAAAATACCTAATAAAAACAAGGAATTATTTTGACTTAAATGGTCTGGGCATGTAGGGATGTAGTCTATCATAGTAATGAAGGTTGCTATGACACCAGGGAAGAGGTGACTGGTCACGTTGTGTCCATGGTGAGGAGAAACACTGAGAAATGTGTAGGCTCAGCTGGCTTACTTCTTTTCCTTCAGTCAACAGCCCACCCCATTCAGTGAAGGTGCCTCCTCACCACAGTAATCCTAACCTGAAGTCCCCTTGTAGGCAGACAGGCTTAGTCATTCCTTTTGCTGGTAATTCTAAGTGCCACCAAGCACAGAATCAAGACTCACCATTAAAGCTAGTGATGCATAAACTTTCTTTATAGTGAGTAATACTTTGTTAATGAATACCAGAATGTACAATGAAGTAAAGAAAACTTCTAGGGTCTAAAATTAGTCTTGATATGCTCAGGAGATCTTGTTTCTTTCTGCTTCTGTGAAGGACTTGTATGAATTTCTTAGGTTCCTCCTTGTATCCTAATTTCTCTGGCAGTGTGAATTATATATAGGCTGGTGATCATTTGCTCTAGGTCTAAAATCCATATATGAGCAAGTACATACCATGTTCCTCTTTTTGTGACTGGGCAACCTCACTCAGGATGATTTCTTCAATTTCCATCCATTTGCCTGCGAATTTCAAGATTCCATTTTTTTTCTGCAGAGTAGTATTCCATTGTGTAGATGTGCCACATCTTCTTCATCAGTTCTTCAGGTGATGAGCATCAAGGATGCTTCCAGGTTCTTGCTATTACAAATAATGCTGCTATGAACATAGTTGAACAGATGTCTTTGTTACATGAATATGGAACATTTAGGTATATGCCTAAGAGTGGAATTGCCAGGTCCTGTGGTAGACTGATGCCCATTTTTCTGAGGAACTGTCACATTGATCTCCAAAATACCTGTACAAGTTTGCACTCACACCAGCAGTGGAGGAGTGTTCTCCTTTTTCCTCATTGATATGTAAAATAAGAAAAATAGTAAGTATATATAAAATAAAAAAGTTAAAAGAGTAAAACACACACATGAAAAAAACCCTAAACACTAAAATTTGTCCTGAGAGTCTAAAATTTCTTGAGAAAATATTACGTATTTAATTGATAAAATGAGTATTTTAAAGTCTCTATTCCCTCCTGTGACACTAAAAAGAAAGTATGGTTACAATAGCTGAAGAATTTGCACAGCAATGTTCTTTCTATACATGACACCCTCTGTGTCCCAACATTCTTATATGTCTTTAATACAAGGTTCAAGTTCAACTAATTAAAGAAAGGAACTGGAAAGGGTCATCCCATGCTTTCGAATTTCCACTTATGAGTCATCAGGTTTGTAATTGCTACTGCTTTTAGTGTTTTGATTCTGTAAGGTAGATGATGACTGTGCTGGCCTGGGGCATCAGTACACACAGAACAGAGATCTGTACAAAGAATTGCCCGCCGGCCACTCAAGCCCTTCTATGTCAGAGATGCCGCTAGTGAGGGCCTTTTCACAGGCTGGAGGGTAGTATTAGACAGTCAGAGACATTTACAGTATATCTGATAGGTCAAGAGAAAAACAGCACTGAAGACACAGCAATAAAATTAAGTGGGTTATTTTTTTCCTTTAGCACATTGGATTTGGGTGAGAAAACAGCAACACAGATTTTAATATGAGTCTGCTTGCTTGGCTTTGGGTGAGGAAACTCCAGGGGCCCTAGAAATTTATTAGTCTTAGAAATGATACATATATAGGAATTTCCCGGAATAAAATAGAAAGTCATGTTAAGGCAGAGAAAGGAAAGCCCAGTGGTCACAAAGGAACATCAACAAACGTCCAGGACTTCACTACTATGCATGGAGTTTGAGTTTAGATTCCAGGTAGAAGGGATCAGGTACCAAAATACTTTCATACCCTTTTGCTGATCTTTTCCTATCCATTCTCATTTTCATCTTATCCTATATTTTAATTTTTGCCTTTTCCTCTGAGATGAAAATAATGGCTGTCAATATTACTTGTCATGAGTTAAGTAGGTGCTGTTCTTTTTTAAATGTTGACCATTTCTCTTGTGATCACAAAGCAAAGAGAGTGGAATTTAGAAAATGAATAATAAGTAATTTATGTGTAAACAATAAATGGCGTTGTCACGTGAAAATGTAAAGCTGTGTCAGCCCTATTGCTTATCCCAAGGAATTGTCAAGGCTGACAGTCTGACACCTAATAGGTACTATCGCTATTAAGTGAGTAAAAAGAAAGGTAATGAGAAAATAGAAACATACCTACCAGGTGTTTGGACTCTTAAGTATCTCAATGAAACAGTTCCCTCCTAGCCATCACTGAAGGGTAGAGATAAAGGACTCATCTTACTACAGTGATGTAAATCAATCTTAACTTGCACACAGAGATAAATACCCCTTAATTCTTGCTAAATGTCCTTCTTATGCATTTAAATACACATATGAAGAGAGATGAACACTTAAACAAAATAAAATTATATGCCACGTAATTTTTTATAAGCAACTTTCCATTCTCTGATCATTAAGGTAAATACATTTCACTTGAAGACTACACCATGCTTACTTTATAGGCTGACATGGGCCATTTGTGTCTCTGTGCTAGGCACTTACACTGTTTTTAGTTCTTTGATTGTTATAAACAGTGCCTAATGTGCTCTATTTGTTTTTACACAATCCTGCTGCCATCATTGTGCATTGAATGAATAAAGTATGTATGGCATTAAGAACTTTAAGGTACACTGTAAAAGAGCCTACCAGAAAACATGCTCAATCCTCACTGAAGCAGTGTGTGAAAGATACTCTTTCTTCAGATCCTTCATTACGTTCGAGGCCCCAGTGTTATACTGTGTTTAACGTATGGTTATCTAAGAGTATTTACTTATGATTTTAACTCATAAATCAATGTCTAAAAATATTTTTTACTAAACATTCATTTTTTTCCAGAGAGACTGTAAATTTCATTGGAAATGAATTTAGTTGTAAGTCATGGTATACAACATTTTAATTTGTAAAAGATGCTCAATTTAAAAAAAAATGCATTTAATGACTATCTTTTCAACATTATTACATATATTCATTAAATAAATATCTATAGCACATAAAGCATAATTTTTCCTGGTGGTCTAGTTTTTCCTAACGATGACTGTATACTTTATTTTACTATAATGTTATACAATAATTAATGTGGTAAGAAGACTCTGGGACACAATACAGGCTGATTGCGGTTTATTCAGGGAGAATTCACTTGCACAAGAAATAGATGACTGCTGCCCCAAGGTTGTCCTGGGATCTTCTCTGTCTCCAACTGGGAAGTAACTCAATGCTTCCAGGTCACAACCCAGACCTAGCCTCCACCAGCCACGCCCACACCTGTCCCCATGCCTCCATGGGCATGGTCAGTACAACAGATGTGGGCAGGGTGGATATCTCACTACAATTAATAGCTTACTTATAAATTTTCTCTGTATGCACATGAAAAGAATATGATACCTTGCTTAGGGTTGTAGGGGATAGGGAGGAACCTTGGTCCTGCCTCAAGAAGATGTTTGGACAGACTAAGTAGACTTCCTATGGGAGGCCCTAGCCTCACCAAGGAGCAGATGGGAGGTGGGTTAGGGGTGTGAGTAGGGGGAGCAGGAGGAGAGCAAGGAGGGGTATTGGGATTGGAATGTAAAAATAAATTAATAAAATTACTTCAAAGAAAAAGAATATATGTTAACACAACTGAATCATTTCATCCAGGATGACTGGGGGTTTCTTTTGTAGAGATTTTTGTGTTGTTTTATTTTGTTTGTCTTTTTTAGTAATGACTTATCATAGCTCCTAATTTTGTATATATGCCATGTTTTAAAATAACATTAGAAAATATACATTTCAGATTATATTTACTAAATTACAAATTATTTCAAACACATGTAGATTAAAGAAACTATTAATTATCATATATTCATTTTCTAAAGGGACATATTATATGCATATCATTCAATATTTTACTAGAATAAAAATCTTAAATTGAACATAGTGATACATGTCTGTAATCACTGAACACTGGAGATAAAGGCAACAGAATCAGAAACTCAAAGTCATGCTTAGCGACATAGTGATTGGAAGGCCTGCCTGGGCTACATGGGCTCATCTAAAATTCAAATAAACAAATGCATAGCATATATGCATACATACTTAAATACATGAATATTTAAATATATACTGATTTATGTGAATATATATATATATATATATATATATATATATATATATGCATACAAACAATTTTATTGCACTGGGCCTGATTTTCAGATAGTGTCAAGTAATATAGAGGAACATAATTAGTGAAAATACTTCTAATGTCCATCATGATAGAATTTTCATTTTTGTAAGAAAAAGATGATTGGAATGTGCTAACATATACCAAATATATAAAAATCTATAACTTCCAATTAAAATAAAAAATGACAGAACCAGCAGTAGTAAATCTGCACCTTGAGAGAATGTTAACTCTCAGCTATGATGTTTGACACTGTGAAAGATTTACATATTTGTCTCTTCTTTCCTAAATGAGCTACAGTTAGAATGACTAAATATTTTAATTATAATTAAACAATGGTAACTTTACGTGACTAAATGGAATAGTGTTTCTCAGAGATTGTGAAAGACAGAGAGTAGAGAGAATGAAAGGAATTATGTACAAAATACCAAACACAGAATTATTTCTGATTTTTGACAGCACACTAGTTTTGGTTGTAATGATATATTTCAAAAACTCTAACAGACTACAAAAATTACCAACACAGACACAATTAAGGAGATAATCCTGCTTTTAGATCAATTTGTTCATTGTAAATTGAATGCATCAAAGTACTATGCTTTATATATATATATATAACATATATATATATATATATATAATACACAGTGTCTCAATAATAATAAATTTCACTTATGGCCAAAGGAATGACAGAAAACTTTATTTTGCAATGCCTAAAGAGATAAGGGATCTGGTAAACAATAACATACTAGAAGATACAGACAAAATACTAACTGAAACTCTATTTCAGGAGTCACAGTGGTAGCATATTAGACTACTGTTAATTCATAGCTAATCAAGTGAGATAGTGAAATATATTGCTCATTAAGTATTAGGAATACTCTTGCCTTAGATATATCTAACCATTCCATTTCATAAAAATATCAAAAATAGAAGAGTGAAATGAGTAACAATGATAAACTCAGAAATAATCATAATGGATATCACTAGAAAATGTAAGTCAATGGCATCAAAACAAAACAACAACAAAACTATTTGCTATCTAAGAAATTTCAAAAGTAATCAGGAGTATTGTGGACCCGACTCAATGTCCATTAAAAGTAGAGAACTTGGAGATAATTAGGAAATTTGAGTTTTTGACTTGGTATTTGATGATACTAGGAAATAATACTGAATTATTATTACAGTTACTGTAATGGTGCCTTGCTAATATGCAGTCAATTAAATAATCAACCAACCAAACAAACAAAAAGACAACATTCTTATAAGAAAGGCACACTGTTTATTTATATGTCAGTGAAGGTTAAGCAAAACAAGAAAGAAACAACCCAAAGGATGTTACGCTAGTGACTTCTCAAATGAAGACTGAAAGAAACAGGGTTGAAGCTAAGCAGAAAGATAGAACAAACAAGATTTCTTTGAACAACACTCTTTGCATCACAAGTGACTGGACTTCCTCCACAGGTACCTGACCAGCCCACTAACTTTCCCACTTAGTGTTTCAAGCAAAGCATCATGGGGTGAGTGAGAGTTATGGCTTCCTTTCTTCTACTCATTATACCAAAAATTACAGAGAGCATTTTCTATTTTTAGAAAATTTTAGAGCATTTCTAGTTTTATTAGCATAAAACTAATTGCTGCAATTTCAAACCTAAAATGTGAGTGATCATCTTATAAATATGAGAAAATTAAGAAAGAAAAAAAAAAAACACCATTTGATTTTTGTGCTATCATCAACCACATTCCCCAGGAAGGGCAACAGTAAACCTGGCCTCCCCGAGCAGATGCAGGCAAAAGATGCTAGCAGCAGATGGACAGCTGAACACTGAAGAGGTTGACAAACTAGGATGAAATTAGATCTTGAAATCCACCTCTTTAAGTTGTACCATCAAATCAAACTTCAGCTCCACACAAACAATTTCATTTAATGAAGGTTTTTTTTTTTTAAGTCATACTAAGATGGGTGCCCGTGAAAATAGAACTTTACACATGCTATAGCCTTTATACTCACCATTTACTTGATTGGTCCAAATATTTATAGTTCATTGTTATGACTGCCAAAACTGGCAACCATGAGGATTGTTGTCTCAATTAGGACAGTAAACAGATTGTCTCTTTTTTTAATGAAAAAATCTAAAATGTAGTACTTCACAGTTTCACATGTTTATTCATCCAAACGAGCTAAAAAATAATGGTGCGACATCTGTTCGGGAAACATTGGTACCTCAAATTTTGGCTGCCTCCCCACCAATTTGGTTGTTGTTTTAAAAAATGAAAAATAGGAGGGGGTACTGTCATCAAAAATCTTCTGGCATGTAAAGCAACTTATTTTTCTTGAAATAAGCATCCCATATCTGTTGCTAAGGATAGAAAACTCATGTAACAAGGCGTTACTGTGCAGAATGGTGCTGCGGTTCAATTGTTTTAAAAGATTCCCTCATCCACTATGACTGTTCCACAGTGGTACACTGCTTCACGTGACTCTACAACTCTCCTTTATGCTTATCTATGCATTGACAATTGAACAAATGGTGAGAACGTTTCTGTAGGTGTTGGATTCACCTTTTGCAATTTTGTTTTTACTGAAGGTTATAAGTGATCCTAGATATGGCAGGGGACAACATCTAGCTAACATCATTCTCTCTGGGCTACCTTGGTGTAGTGCTAATAAAAGAAGGTAATGCTACTTGTCAGAAGTAGGAAGCTCTCCCAGAGAAGCCTCCGGTAAGTGTAAAGAAGTCTCACTGTTGCTAAGAGAGTGAATGAAGAATCGGCTTTAGTAGTCTCTGAATCAGAAGTCTGTTACAAAAGTAGTACATTAAAATAGAGATATGTTTAATTTGTAAGCATTTATTTATGGAGCTTATCTAATGTTCAGTTCACTCCAATTAATTATAATTGACTGTACACTTTCACAGTTTAGAAAATCAAATGCTTTGATATTCATGTAAACATAATAAAAATTTAAGTTTATTTTTAATTTGAAGTGAATATGCATGGTAAGTTGACATGAAAGGCTAAGAATTGCTTTTAAATGAATATGCATTGGTTTCCTAAAAAGGATGGATGGTCCTATGTCATATTGCCTTTGGATGAGTTCTTTCTGATCTCAGAAAGAAATTAATGATATATTAATTATTATATACACATGTGTAATAGGTATATATATACATATATATTATATAAAATAAATGCTAAATTCTAGATTGATTAGCATTATATTTATATTTATTTATTAAACTCAAATAATTTTTATCATCTATTATATTAAAAGTTTTCTTTGAGGCAACTAAAATACACTAAGCCAAATTTTCCCCTGCATTTAAATTCATGGGCAGATGAACATACACTAGGATGGCAGAAATAGAAAAGCTCATATTCTCAGCATCTCACCATCATTGGTTGGGGTTAGAGTATATCATCAACCTATGAAGAAGTTGAAACTTCTTTATAAACTCTTAATATATTTTGCACATGCAAACAAACTACCCTATAATTTGCATTAAATAGGTTTTTGTTCGCTAAGAAAGAAATATTAATGATATTATAGTTTTATAATATTGCCCCTCAAATAAATATAAATGATTTTATCTAAACTTACATGGAAAATCGTAACCTGTGCTCCTCATTCACAATTATCCACGGGTTATACCTTAGCATTCTGGACCTGGTTGGGAATTTATACCACATTACACATCAAGGGATTCCAAAGTCTTTGTCAACTCCCATTGGGAGGATGAATGGGGGTGGGCTGCGGGGAAGGCAAGTGGGGTTGGGAGAAAGGGTTGGAAGGAAACTTTGGTTGGAATGTAAAATGAAATTTTAAAATAAAAATACTAAAAACAAAACAAGAAGCAATTATAATGTCTTCTGATTTTGTCCTTTATCACTCTGAGCAGAGTAAGTATTATAGTGAAATCGTCACGTCTACAAATTACACCTGATTCTAATCCCACATTTATGGCAAATGCTACCCACTAATCAAAAGTGTAGTCCTCTGAAACAGCAGGGAGCTAACATCTTTCTGTTGATATATACAAACTAGACATTCAGCCTGGTGCTTCTGTTCATAAGATTGGCTAATATGAGTTCATGAAATTTGCATTTTATGAAAACATAATTGTATAAAAATATTATCATCTTGCTTTACCTGCTATTTACTGAAATCAAAGCTTTTAGTCTGGGATTTGTTTTCTGAGAATGTCATAAATCAAGCAGCTACACAAATGGACCCAGGACATGGAGAAATTCATGTGTTGAAACTTGCTTATTATTATTATTATGGTACATTTCAACTGATATTTATTATTATAGAAACAACATTTTCTCTTCAAAGCACATCTTATGAGTAGAATGGAATGGCAAAGTTCCTCTCAGAACAGCCACTTGTCAAATGTACAGGAGGCACACATCTATTTTGACCACTGGGAACTGTGCTACTATCTAACCTGGATAGGTATCTGATAAGCAATTATTACATATCTTCTCACTTCAATTACCACTGAAAACCAGAAATAAGCTTTATTGGATGTGACTGTTTTTAACACCATATGGGAGGGAAATAACTAAATGAAAATTGCTCACGTAAATGTGATGAGATGGGAAGAAAGCAGTATTTCTTGACATGTGGCATGTCACTCAGGAAAGTAAAAGGCCCATCAAATCCAAAATGCCAGCTTGGATATTCCCTTGCCTCCCACTTCACGAACAGACATACCACATGGCATAAAATGCTGCAACCTTTCCTAAAAATGCCACTTGGATGGGTCCTCTGTGGTGAGTATACAAGAACTCTTCTTCTGTCTCTTGAGTCTGTGAGTTCAACAGGAAGAATCCAATAAATAACACCGGCTAAATTTTGCCATCAGATGTTTGGCATAAATAATCTGTGAGGATATTGGAACATTAGGCAGTTTCACACTGATGTAATGAATTATGCTATTTTAAAAATTCTATAGAACAAACGCTACACTGACATACTCGGCTTTTTTTTTTTTTTTTTTTTTTTTTTTTGCAAAAATACCAAGGAATATCGGGTTTTTCTTTCTCTTTCTTTCTTTCTTTCTTTCTTTCTTTCTTTCTTTCTTTCTTTCTTTCTTTCTTTTGTTATATAGCCAGAATTACCCCTACAGTATTTATTAGAGCTTCTGTCTCTTGGTTAGTATGGAAATGATCTTAGAATTGTATTACTTTTTAGAAAATCATTGTGCACTCTAAAACTTTGCCCACATTTCAAAATAGACATTTTCTGTATATCTTTATATCAGATAGGAGCTAATATCAATTCTGTGGAGACATTACACAATTTTTACAAAACTCTGATTGCCAATAAAATATTGAATAGCCTTTATGCTACAACACAAAATACATTAACAAAATTTACAGAAAATTACAGATAAAAGTAACATGTGACATATATTTTTATGTTATTTATTTTTTTGCTACAGAGGGGGAATTAATTCTCAAGAGACAAAATGTAATTTTAAAAACACCTTTTTAATGCTCAGATTTAAGAGACAGCACAGTAAAATGATCCTGTTTAGTTCACTCCTGCTAATGCTGCAGTGTTAAAAACCCTGCACAATTGGATGGCAGATTGTTACACAGCTCCCTAACAGGAGAAGCAAACTGATACTGCAGGCAGCCAGAACGACCTAATTAATATAGAACTCCAATTTCATATTAATGGGGTAACAAGTTAATTAAAATCAAGATCAACTCAACTTTCTATTTACACCAGTTCAGGCAGCCCAAGAGAAAAGGAACTCTGCTTTAGGGACATATGTGACTCTTTGAGCTTCTGTCATCCAGGTGCTCTAACAGTTGGCAAAGAATGAAAAGATTTCTGTGGATGTATGTGCAGATAGACTCCCTAATGAAATATAATATGTCTGGAAAGAAAGCACACTTCTTTGTAAATTAAAAACTTCCCATTACTTTCGGGCCATCCTTACATTCTGAGTCTGATTTTAAGTATGCTTCTGCAAATAACATTGGGTACTTTTTCTTACAATAGACATAGGAGAAAATAGATTTAGTGATTTGTAACTGAGATACACATGTAAATTGGGAAGACATCTGAAAACTATGCTACCCATCTTATGCAACTGTATCATAAAGAGGGTATCCGCCAAAGCAAAAGGATTTACAAAGTATCGAGTAGCATGCATGACTCTAGATTGCTGGGTAAAATCACCAGAAACTTCATGCCAATAGGCACAAAGATATTTCTGCAAACTGACAGTACCAAGAAGAAAATATTCAAAATGTTCTAGATTTGGAAACTGGCAAAATATTTGCCTCCAAGGGTGCTCTTATCAGCATTATTTCCCTTCCTTTATTGATTGCTGCTCAGCTAATCTTCATCTGGGTCCAAATCGGAATCAATATTCGTGGACAGTCGGAGATAAAAGAAAGCATAGAAAGCCAATAGTAGGGCCAGGATAGCTGCAAGCATGAGGCCAACTTCCTGGGGAAGAGAAAACAGTAGATTTGAGCTGATAAAGATCAGCTACATCAGATACAATAACTATCACTCCACAATGTAGATTAAATAATGTCAACTCAATAATTGTTAGTAAATAATTTATTTTTCATAATAAAATTCATATTGCAAGAGCAAGAACAGTGGCTAAAGCATTTCTATTAAGATTTTTTTCTGGTGATAAAATTTAAATTTGTTGTTTTAATATATTTTTTTAATTTTGCCATCAAAATTTTGAGTGCAATAAATGTAGTTTGGGTTTATATATTTGAATTGGTATGTAACTGAGCATATGTAACTATTTTAAAGTATTATTTATTAGTGATATGATTTATGAGAAGATATTTTTACAAATTATCATTCTACTTTCTTTTGGGAAGAAATGCCCATGATAACTGCTATCACAAAATAGATCCTATAATAACAGAATGTTCACCCTCTTTTATTGAGATTATAATAGAATTACAAAATGTCCCCCTTCCCTTCCTGCTCCAAAACCTTCCCATATACCCTTCCCCAATCTCCTTCAAATTCATGGCCTCTTTTCATTAATGAATTCAGCTTTTGATTCCTTTTTCTTTTCTCTCTGTGTTTTTTCTTATCCTCATCCCTCTGCTTTTTGAGATACGTTAGCGTCTCACTTGCTTAATGGCATTCACCTCCTGTCCCTTCTACCTCAGTCTCCAGCTGAAGGGCTGAGATTGCAGTTCTGTTCCAACATGGCTGCCTATACATTCTACTTTTTAGAACTCTAAACTTTGTAACTTACTGTGTGGGCAACAGAAGTGAACTCTGAGCTCATGAGGTATAAGCTAGTGTGATTCACCTTAGTTCTGAAGACAGGGATTGTACACTACCTTTCCCATTTTGACATTGATTATACCAATCATTTATAATAAGTAATGGGTAAAATTAAACATATGATAAAAGTACATTTTCCTTCAAAAGTATCAGTGTGTGTGTGTGTGTGTGTGTGTGTGTCTGTTTTACAAACTAACTTTCCCAACATTTCATGTTATTTTACTGCACATAAAAAAGAAGAGTCCAGTTCAGATTTCAAAAGAATGTAAAATACCCTACTGATTTCATTTTTAGATTATAACTCTTACATGGCACTGTTTCATGGGGAAGCAATTTATTTGCATTTGCATGAATATATTTTACATTTCATATGAATGTAAAATAAATAATTCAACATGGGCCACCTATTTAAACTTTTAAAAAATATTAAAATGAATTTGACATATAATCAACATGAAATTTCAGGTGAATGTTGAAAATACAAACACATTCTGTACAAATTTTTAGTTTCTTGATTACATTTATTTAGATATCCAAACTATGAAAATAAATACTGATAGAAAGTACAGTGTGAAAAACTGTGTCAACAATTTTTGTGGGACTTGATTTTTAAAATCTAATATATCAACATAATGTCAAGTGAAAGTGAATTTTTCTTCGTTACAGCTGGAACACTTTGGCATCTCCAAAGGGCATGGCAGCCTGAGACAGGTTTCATTTATTTTCTCATGGCCGCAGCTGTGTTCACAGGCACATCTGGTTAAATGGCTACTAATTTTAAGAGGTGGTAATAAACAAGTGACACGACCACTAACTCCATCTGCTTTGGAGAGTGGACAACACAACTGATAAACAGCAGCCATCACTTACATCAGCTCAATGAGAGAATGAAATTTTTATTCTTGGTTTAAGACTGTGTTTCTCATCTTACTGATAACCACTTTTAATTTCTGCTTTTTCATTCACTATCCTTCAAACATCTTGTCCTTCCCTCATGAAATCTGTTCAGGATATTCAGAAGTATTAAGAAGAATGTTAAGCACAGAAAGCAGAGATTATACTTGGAAAAATTATCCCTCTGCTTCAATGCTATATGTGTGTGACAAGCAAATGTTAAAACAAAACAAAAATACACTGAGGGCAGTTTCACAAACACTTTCCTTTAAAATGCTGATTGGTGGATGCAAACACCACGGAGAGTAACTGTTTGGAAGTTTCATGACATGAGTAAATCACTCATGTAGCTTTCAGGGTGCTGGAGGCTATGACTACAACCTTAGACACCTGTAGGCACGTGACTTTCTTTCCATATTTAAACCAGAAATAACAAAAAGAACAACAATATTTCAAGCTGTTCCTCCCAAGGGATGTTGGCAGGGTCTGCCTGACACTGAATATTTGATTGATATGGAGATGCTAAGTTTTCTACCCTTATTCTCTGTGAGGACTACATTTTTCTAATAGACCTTTAAAACAAGCAAATGCAGATGTGTATTCTTCTACATGTTGGGGAACACAGGTATCTGCATTCTAGGAGAGTTTCAGTGATATGTACAAGTGTGTGTCTGTATGTTTTTCTCATGCCTTTTCTTTGATTTTCTTTCTTCTGCTTCTTTCTTCTGTCCTACTTCAGATTTTTTGTTTTTGTTTTGTCTTATTTTATTTTATTATTATACTTTAGAAGCCTGTTTGGCTTCTAGACAGAAGGGTATGAATCTGGATGGGAGGGGAGTTGGGAAAGATCTTGGAAGGGTTGGCAAAGGGGTAAACATACTCAGAATATATTATAAAAATTATTTTCAATAAAATAATTTAATTTTAGGCTGAAACCATTCATTGTTACTCCAAAACATTTTCTACTGCTCAACTGTATTTTTAGAACAAGACACCAGACGCCTTAAAGGGCAAATGCCTACTTCTCAACTCATCATCTCGAGGCTCAGTGCACTTGGTTTAACTTGAATGGTAATTCAATCTGGAGGTGATGGCCACTCCGTTCTTTTCAAGACAATCACATCTTACTCATCTCTATAATATTGTAATAGTTTGCAGTGATTTGTAAGTAAAACTGGATTAAGTAATGCTGATATGGCTGCCATAGTGAGCATATTAAAAGTGGCTGATGGTTTGAAGACTTTAAGACACTAATACCCATAATCCTAAGTTCACAGCAAATCCAGGAGCACTTTGCATCATAATGGCTGCATAATGCATGAACAGCTGAAGTAAGCAAGGCTCTCAGAAATATTCACGGGTCTTATTCATACAAAGTAGACTCAGCTAACTTGGGGTTTTCTCTAACACTTCATGTTGCAGATGCCTTGGATGTGGTAAGTTCAATGCTATACTTTAGTTCTGCTGACAGCTCTGAGATTCAAACCACAAATACCTCTTCTCTGATTTAGTCATACCACTCAGGCCAACAGTGAGGGCCACAAGGGGTGTGATCTCTGGCCTTTCATGACATACTCAGTTTTGGTGTTCTTTTCATAGCCCATGTTCATATTTTCTGTAGATTCATATTATTTGAAAAGTATAACTATGACTCAGTTAAAAGTAGTAAAGTAATAACAATACAGCATTATGGTTATCCTGTATCAACCAGGTAAGAGTCAAAAATGTTTGATGTTCATTAGTTATCAGCTGCTTCTCTGACATTATCAATATGGATAAAATCACTCACCAGGGAAATTAAAAAGCATTAAAAGACAATTGCTGAAGGAAACTCTGTTATTTAAAATCCTATGGCAAAATGGCAAGGCAATCAAAGTTTGACAGGGCAAACTAATTAGTATGCTAGATTTGAAATGCAAGACACCTTCATGGTTCTAGTTCTGATTCTTAGAAGTTTCATATCATGGTATGGCTTCTGATTGCACATTTTTATGCAAAGAAAATAGTAGTTAAAGTCTTTATTTCTCAAGGTCTTTATTACCAACCAGGATGGTATACTAATTCTTAAAATAGTTCTATATCCTAATATTAGACACTTTTAGTGTATAATTTTGATGTAAAGAAAGCTACGAAAAGGTAATTCTTTATAGTTTTTAAAACAGATATTAGCTACTAGTACTGTATACTACTTTAACTTATAATCAGAACACAATTATTTCATCAAAGCAAAACAAATATGATAATGACAAATTAAGTAGGCATGCACATAAAATTGTAGTATATAAACATATAAAGGCTGCATTATTTCAATAATCTTAATATATAACTATTCATTAAATTATGTTAGTAATATATTTTGTTATTAATATTTCCTTGATAAGTCTCTAGTATGTTGTGATACATAAAAGAAAATATTAAATGTTTCCTTGAAGGAAAATGATCATGTGATTAAACAGAAAATAAAAGCTAAGCATTGCTTTTTAAAAACCCATGCCATAGAATATCTTATATATATATATATATATATATATATATATATATCTCTTATATATATATATATATTATAAAAAAATCTAAAAAGATAACTCGATAAGTCACTTTTGAACAAAAATAACCTGTTGGGTTTTTTTTTTTTATTTTGTTTTTTTTCATTAAGACCTGCTACACAACCCTAACTGAGGAGACTATATTGTGAAAACAGCATATCAAACAGCAATCAACAATCGGGGCAAAAGGAAGGCAACATTTCATGATCATAATAACAAGTCCTGGAAGATAACCAAATATATCATCTGGCAGTTCAACAGCTGTTACAGCTTGCCGGTAATACCTTGGCATTTGTTATAAGCTATAACTTAGAAAAATTGATTTTTTATCTGCTAGATGAAAACCCAAATCATCTTTTAACAGTTTAATACTTAAATAGAATATTTGTATTGGTCATTTGTACTTTACACATTTGGTAGTATTGGTTCCAAATGAATTTTCCTAACTTCATTCTAAAAATTTGGTTAGCGTTTGGCAATAATAAAATAATTTTGGTTTTGTTAGCATATTGAACTAATATCCATTAACATCCTCCTCGGTTGTACTTATCTCTCATAAGCAAATAAACACTGGTTTGCCAAATGGACAAGTCTGAGGATATCATTAGAATTTCATTTTACAGACTTCTAGAGACAATAAAAAGACAGTTGTAGTCTGACAACATAAACAAATATACAGTGAGATTCATGTGTCAAAATATCTGACTAAGCCACATACATGACAGAACTATTTGAACAGCAGTTATAATAGCTAGAATAATAGCTTTAGGAGAAACTTGTTTTCTATATACTGTAGAGACTATATACTTTAACTATAACTGTTATTTTAAGAGTCCTCAAAATTTACAGATAGAAGTGGTTTTCTAATAAGTAAATTATTTTACAAAAACCTTTACTTCTGACACTTTATTGAGATTGAATTAACTTAAGATGTTCAGAATTCAACACTGACACAATTCAGCTGTGTAAAATATACTGGCATACATGCATTATATTATAACTTTATCAACATAAGTATACCTTTATGCCTATTGCAGTTTTCTTTGCTTCTGCTTTTAATTTGGTTGCTCGTAAAATAGGTTTGGTTTTTTTATAATCCTGTTTACCTAGAAAGAAAGAGTTTCAGACAATGAGTTATGTTTATGTATAATTCCAATTGCACAGTCACCTGTAAAATGGCAAAGAATGTTTACAGAAAGTAAAACATGGCAGATAACTACATGGACATTCACAGGTGAGATTACCATAAACATCACTCAAAGACCAGTGTCCTTTGACTCTTCTCAGAGGGTGACTCTGGCAGACATCTTGATTTGACTCATAATGTCTAAACAAAATTATAACTTTGATTTTTTTAGAGAATATGATATCCACAATAAGTTTATATTTTTGTAATAGTAATAAATGAATATATATGTAATTATAAGATTATAACTATATGTATGCATAATTATATAATCAATCATTATATATAAAAATAACTCCTGTTAAATTTATAACAACGTGGATACATTAAATATTCAAAAGATTATCTTAAGAAATATTTGGTCATTTTCCTCTGAGACTAAAAAAGTAATCTATAAGCAATTGACTTTAAACTCCCTAAATTCATTAAAACAAAGTATGTCTAGCTTTCATTTCTTTCACTAGAGGACAGAATAGACATGACTAAATAAGACAGAGGATAGTGACATTTAGATATGACACTCAATCTTCTTTACTACATTTCACGGCCAAAAAGAAAAAAAAAAAGAAAAAAGAAAAAGAGAGAGAGAAAGAAAGAAAAAAAAACCGCAACACTGAGTCAGTGTCACACAGTTTCTGGTTTTGGTGTACCATCTGGTGACCGTCACTTGAGAGGTACAAAAGAAGCAGTACTCAGCCTCAGAAAAAAAAACTGTAGTTAAATATTTATTTAAAAAATAATGTCTTAAAGGAAGCAAGTGGAAGTAGTCTTAAGTACAAAACTATAACGTAGTAGTCTAACCAGCAGTTAACATGGCAGTGTAGCATATTTCTGAGTTTCACTCCCTTTCTGGTCCTCACCCCAGCCCTTTCTTCTCAGAGGCCAGTTCCCAGAGCTTATCCATACTTTTCCCTTATCTAAATGATACAATGTTTCACTCCAAATTTCCCATCCTACTCACATGCAAATAAATCTGAAAGCAGTTGATCTAAACTAAAGTATGTCATAAAAATTTAATGGGAAATACATCTGCTTCTTAATGTGTCTGCTAATGATTCCAAAGTACCTTTAAACTTCCACGTAGACTTTAGAGGCAGAAATGGCAGAGAAGTGAGGTAAACAGACACTAGCAATGGAGAAATGCTAACAGTTGAGAAACGCTAACAGTTGAGAAACGCTAACAGTTGAGAAACTCTACAGTTGAGTTTGTTGGACACAAACAAGTGTTTCTCCTCTGGCTGAAGGGCTCTGTGTTAGCTCCTAGAGCTAGAGCATGTTTTCACACTGCTGGGATGCAGGCACTCTGCATCTACCAGCAGCAGCTTAGTAAGTATTATTTGTTGATGGGGTTTAATGATGCAGAAAAGAGTCAGTTGTAAAAGATGCATATCAAATGTTCTAAATTTAAATAAATAATTAGCAGAAAAAACGTGACTCTGAACCACTTTAAATTAGTAACATTTAATTGTGCTAAAGAAAAAAAAAACTTGACAAGTGTTCATTCTGATTTCACATCTCAATAGTCAAGTTATTCTCGTATTATTCCTGCTGAGATATAAACAGTCCGGAACAAGGGGAGTGGTGACACAACTTTTCCACTCAGTTGCCAAGCACATTTCTAATGAAACTCTGAAAATAAATGTGAAGATCACAGATATAAGCAGAAAGATAAATGTCTTATAAGAATCTTAAGGTAAAATGAAGCAAAACAAGCATGAATGATGATTTTAAACATGATTAATAAATAATATTCATTATTTTATATAATGCTCTCATAACACACAGCAGATAGGTAGTAGAGTCAATGTAACAGGAAGAATTTTTCCACTCAAATTTTGGTACCATATAACTATTGTTGAAGTTCTCTATTCTACCTAGAGTCTTTCACAGAACAAAACTTCTCAATTACTGTTGATTTGGATACAAATAGCTAAAAGTGCTTTTAAAATGATGTTATTAAAATTAGTATGCACCTGGAACATTTCCAAAGAACACATCTGGCATTAATTTCCCATTCACCTTCTGGTCCATGACATGCACCAGGATATACTGCAGTGTGTTTTATAGTGAGAATGTTCACGCAGCATCTACTAAGTTCTTGAAGCTCAAACTGTATCTTTCTATCATAGCCTGAGAAACTTTTAACATGTGCATTTTTAAATTTTCTGACAGTATCTTGTTATGTAGACCAGGCTGGCCTTTGAACTTAGGCAACAATTCTCCATTCCTATTGCTGTAGTTACAGATGTTGTTTTTACATGTGTACAGAAATTATATATTTATGGCTTCAGGACAGAAACATATGCCTGCACAGATATAGAAACTGTAATACACACTTGTTTTTAAAAAACTTGCATTTAGATCACAAGACTAGCTAATCTAGATGATTTTTGTATGTGAAGTATTAAGCTTGCATTTGATTTTGGATATGTTCATAATACAACTGAGGATAATGTAGCTTAGTGATTATTCAAATGTTTAGCATGCTCTAGGCCCTAGATTTAATTTCCAAGCACAGGTAACAATAAATAAATGTGAATAAATGTTCAGAGTATCTCTCAGACAGTTGCTTAAGGAACAATAAATTAATAAATCCAGCCAATGAAGATGATCACTGTGATTTTTGTGTTGTAGCACGTTTTCTGCTTTTAGGTATAGGTTGCCAGCTCATATGTTAAATATACATATACATCATGTATAAATATATAATAAGCACATTTATCCTGTTTGTGGAAGAAGCTGTTCAGGGACCATGGTCATCTTCTTTGTTATATGAAGTGTACCGAGGACTTGGCTCTCAGCTAATGCTCTTATACGTGGTTCCTTGACCCTTTTCTGATTTCTGTCAGTCAGCAGGTGAGTAAATCTCTGTGACATGATCTTGCTGTCTTGAAAGCTCATCATGGGCTTAGAATGAAAAGAATATAGACTACACCACTTGAAACCCTGAAGCAAAATAAATTCTTCCTTCCAAAGATATTTTGTCACTTATTTCATCATACTGTAAGCATTTTAGCAAACTCTGCATTATTTCTCTATTCTCTACAATAATCACATAATAAATTTCTTCCCTACTGTATGTCTTAACAATTGCTTTAACTTCATTTCTCTAATATAATTCTGATACTCTTTTAAAATTCTTTCTTCATTTATTTATTCTGTGGGTTTACTTGAGCTACTGTCCATGTGTGGACGTAAGAGGACAGTTCCCTGGAGTCACTTTTCTTACTCCACAATGCTGATCCCAGGGATCAAACTCAAGACTCCAGGCTTGGTTGCAAGCATCTTTCTCACTGAGCCATCTTGTCTGCCCCATGAAAGTTTTTAAAAATTCATATGTGTGCATTGATTTTTTTGCTTAACATAATAATCATCAGTTCTATCTTTTTTCCTACAAATGACATAATTTCATTATGTATGCTTAAAGGGAGATCCACTGGTGCAACTATGAAATAAATGTTATGGCAGTCACCAATAACTTTTGAATGGAATTTAGACAAGGTCCTTTAGATAGAAACCATATCCACTACTCTCAATAGAACCAAGAACCTACTGCTAAACAAGTTATAGGTCCATGGGAAGAGCCAATATTACTATTCTGCTAAATGGACAAGTATTAAAAGAAATTCTAATGGCTTATTAATATACCTCTAGGTCAGTTTATTTATCAGCCTTCACCAGGGAAGCTTCTTTGGGCACTAGTGGACAAATAACATAAAGACCTGACACTCATCCAGAAACCCACAGGGACAGCTGACCTGAACAAGGAGGAGCTAATGGACCCCCAGACTGATGGCTGGGAAACCAGCATTGGACCGACTCAGACCTCCTGAAAATGGGTCTCAGTTAGAAGGCCTGGGCAGTCTAAGGGACCTCTGACAGTGGAAACAGGGTGTATCTCTGGTGCACAAAAGGACTTTGGGAGCACATTCCCCATAGAGGGAAACTCCCTTAACCTAGAGACAGGAGGGAGGGCCTAGTCCCTACTCCAAATGACTTGACAGATTTTGTTGATCTCTCCTGGAAGACATCACCCTACCTGTGGAGTGTAGGGTGTGATGGGATGGAAGAGGGGTCGGGAGGCATGGGAGGGAGGGAGAGGGAACTGGGATCAATATGTAAAATAAGAAGAAGAAGAAGAAAAAAGACCGGACTCAATAGGTCAGTGTACAGAGAAGAAGAAATGAACACAGAACCAAACCTGCTAATTTGGTGGGGGTGGGGAGGGGGGGGTGAAGGGAGAGGAAAAGGAAGTAAATACAATCAGAATATAATGTATAAAATTATCAAAGAATTAATAAAATATTATTGAAATTTTCATTTTATATATTCAGTAACATTAAAATATAGTTAAAAACAAGCACTTTCCCTAGAAACAAACATTTAAACAAATATAAATATATACATATACAAATATTTTTAGTAAAATAATACATTTTACTATACTCATTATCAGTTATTCAATCTTTTTATATCACTTTTAGAAAAGGACACAATAATTTATATGATACTCGAGATCATATAAATCTAGTAAAAAATCTATGTGTGAGGAATTATTTCATATTTAATGTAGCATTTGCTTTTAACATCACATAGCTTTAAGTAGAAATTGCCTTGGTTTAGTAAAAACAAACAAACAAAACAACCCGAGACTGTCTGTGGCTCCATCCTGTTCGATTCTTCGCCTCTCGTCAGAAAGGTGCCTGTGTCTTTGCCTTTGTTGAGGTGGTTGCTCAGGTTCATTATCATGTGACTAACTGATGACTGTTTTCCAATGGCCATCTTTCTAGAAGCAAACTGTTTTTCCTTCTACTTCACATTGACCATGTTCATTATCATCATGTGGCAGGCAGCCTGGTCGTCCTCTTCACCGCTTCACACATTAATGCTCTGCATTTTCTGAATACGCATAAGCCGCTTATGACTACATTATGCTATCAAACACACACACGTGCAGAATAGCTGTCTACACTGTTATTCTTGCAAAGAAAATACGGCTGGTTCTGCTTCAAAGGCACACCCTATCACCTGGAAATGGACTTGCTCCTACACTTACTCTTCAATTCATTGTCTTTTATTTGTGTCTGCAAATCTTTAATTGCCTTTAATTAGAAAAAAAGTAAATTCAGTGCTTTAATCTTTCAAATACATTCAATCATAATTCTGTCTGGGATGAATACCAAGTTCTATTCACTGTCTGATCTCTATTACAAAGATATATAATTTATTGTCCATTTATATAGACCACACCAATTAAGATACAATAGAAAAGAAGAGCGATAACAGTCAAAATATTTGAAAAGAAAAATTTGCAATCTAAATTTAATTACTCAAATGCATTATTGGAAGATGAGTTATTTGTGGCATGCCAAAAGTACTGACAAATAATATTTGCTAATCAACAGTAAAGACATTTATCTTGCCTTCAACATTTATAGAAAAATTTTTCAACTGCTTCACATCCCTCCTCCCTTATTCAAAAATCAAAAATATTTTATAGTTTTTTTCTCATACTACCAGAATTAAATAAGAGCACGACAATTTGTTGAATAATTTCCTGTCTTATAAACTGCCATATGAATTTTTATTGTATGTACAGTAGAATTTTACATGTATATACCACATGTAACTGTAAAGTTTCCCTCTCTAAGCAAAACTCTACTGTCTTTCTTAGACTATCTATAGGAAACTGTTGGATATATCAGCAAACAGTTTACATTTTGATATCTTAAATATAAATAAAATTAAAAATACTTTTAAAAATCTACTTAAAATAATAAATTTGGTGATATTATTATAGAACAAGAAAAATTTGAAACATTGATCCATGAACATATCCAACTTTTGCTATTGCAAGTCACATAAAATGATACTGCATGTTTCCTTAAAATAAAAGTAAAATGCTTATAATAGTAAAATTTCAAAAAGGAGTTTTTTTCAAAATTTTACAGACATCTGGATTATAACAAACAGACTGGTAAATTAATTCTTAAACATGTAAATCACAGGCCAAACTTTTAGTTTAATGATGTCATAGAGATAATTGAAGCAATTTTCAGTGCTGTGCAGAACATATTGATAAGAATCAAACACTGCAAAAACTACAACATAATTTCAAAGCATATAAATAAGAAATCACTAAGTTGAATGATAATAAATGAAATTAAAAAAATGGCTAAGCATGAAGAAAGACAAAAATTTCACAGGCGTTGCATAACTACATCTTTTAGCAAGTTTATCTAAACAGACAAGGACAACAACAAGGACAGACCCAGTGGAAAAAGAAAGCCCACAAGGCCTCAACCCTTCATGAAGAACTACAGGCTTCTAAGGAATGAGGAAAGCGTCTTCTCCGCTAGGAAAGTGAATACCTACTGGTTATCCAATCCCAATGCTCAGCCCTGAAAATATGCATATAAGTAACACTATACAGACTGAGCAGAAATGAGATGTGCATACAAACATATGTGCATGTAAGAACAATTCATGAATAAACAGGTCATGAATTTGAAAGAAAGCAAGGAGAGTATAACAGGAGGGTTTTCAGAGAAGGGAGAAATACTGTAATCATAATATAATCTCAAAAATAAAAATAATTTATAAGCAAATCTTTATTACATACCTCCTGTGAACATAGTATAGATACAAATAAAAATAAGAGCATATGCCTTCAAAAATACTAACATCTGATAAATACAAATAATTATATATGAGAAATAAGAAGCATACTCAATGTGGTCAAAATTTGGTAAACATTAAATTTCAGTAAATCCAAAGTGACAGGAAAAAAAAACCAGAGAATAAATAAAAATTCCAAGAACAAAAGAGAGAGAAATTCAAGTTTTTAAATAATTAACAATGAACAGATGTAATCCAAATAATTGAGAGATGCAGAATAGGGTGCTCACTAGTGAAGAAATTAAATTTAAATGATTACAAAATGAAACTGGAAAAATGAAGAACTTTCATTAACCACCAATATTGTAAAGTAAGTTTGTTTGCCCCAAAATACAGATTTTTGAGGGATATGTATAAAAAACATAAAACCAAGATATTAAATTCCAGGTTAAAAGGAAGAACAAGAAATGTACTTAGGAATTAAACAGAAGCTAGAAGGGGAATTAGGGAATACTACTTTAAAACAACAACAACAAAAAAAATGACTCAGAAAAGAAGAACTTTTCAAATATGTTTGTAGGATAACAAAATAAAAATAAACATTAATTTTTCAATGTTAAGCAACAAAATGATAGAAATTAATTTAAAAATAGAAAATGTCAGAATTTTAGAACATTTTAATTCTTTCTTAAACTGAGGGGTTTAAATTTATGTAACATACAAAATATATCTGAAAATCATAATTAGCATAAATAGTGCTCTATCTAAATATAAGCTGCCAAAATTGTCTTTATAGAAGAGACTTTTATCAAAATCTCATAGCACAGAAAAGAGTCTTCCCAGTTTAGTTGTTACCAGCTTTAGTTTGACTTTTATGTTTCATGTAAACTTCTGGGCAACCAGAGACACACATATATAGTACAATACAAAGAAACAGAAAGTCACGGAAAAAAAAATGGGTGAAAAAAAAATAATTCTTGACAATCATTTTCAATGTAAATGGATTAAATGTACCAACAAAGAAACAAATAACTTAGTGGACTTCTAAGAGACACGGGTTTCTTCAGGTGAGAGTCACTTTAGATTTAATGATATAGAAGCTGCGTCTTGCAGAAACAGGATATTGACGAGGAAGTGCGAAGGTGGGAGAGAGCAATAGAGAGCCTGAGAGAAAGCACTTGCGCCAGCCAGAGGGCGAGAACAGGAGTGGCTAGGCTTACATCTGACAAAAATGAAGTTTATCAAATCTGTGACAAATGAAAAAGTCATGTTGTACTTATAAATGAGCCAATTCAAGAGAATGATGTAGTTATTACAAATGTATGTTCCTCCATCTTCAGAGAGTGGTTCCAGGATCCTTGGTAGATGCTCACATTTAAAACTCAGATGCGGTCTACACATGCTGTTAGTATAGCGCTAACGTGTACATCTCAAAACACCTTTTGATTTTGTATAGTCCCTAATGCAGTACAAAGTCTATATAATGCTACACTGTTTACAAAATGATGGTAATAAACAAATCCTACTCATGTCAGAGACAATTTTTAATGTACCTTCATTCTGAGTTTAGTTTAATCCATATATTATGAAACCTATGGATTAAGAGGGCATACTTTATATGTCCTAAACTTTAATGTATATACATATTTGCATATATAATACACATGCATATATGAATATGTGGGTGAATGTAGATAGTTGAAAGGATGGATAAATGCATAGGTTGATTGATAGATAGATAGATAGATAGACAGACAGATAGATGATGCACAGATCATGAAACTAGGAAGATCACTATCAATAGGAAATAATATTTATGGATATATGCAACAAGATGCAATAGTGGACTTAGATAATGCACCTCATAGATGAATACTGAGTATGCAATCGGGTAGTGACATACATTTTTGAGGTCAAGATAGCATTTTCCAGGATATGCTAGAGCACAAAACAAAATTTAAGAAAACTAAACTCACTCAAAAGATCTTTTCTGAATACAAAAAAAAAAAAAAAATAGACTTCAGTTACACAAGCCAAATGGGAAAATTCACTAATATGATGTAAAAGTAAATAACTCTTAAAAGTCACTGGCTGAAAGAAACATTTTGTGACACATAAAATGAACAAATTATTCACATGCAGCTAAAGTGGGTGTCACAGTTTGAAATTCGCATTGGAATGTTATTCACAATCCAAACGCTACTAATATATAGAGGTAGAATATACAGAATCATCAAAATGGATTCATGGTGGGATTTGAGACTGTAAGAATATAAAAAGACACCTGACATAGGATGTCCCTCAGTTTCTATGTAGTACTTGATGGTATGTTAAAAAACAATCAGGGAGGCACATACAAGCTGATGGCACTGCATACCTTTCTGAGTCTTTCTTCTGTACGTACTGTTGGCTTTAGTCTAAGTTTGTCAAGGCAGAAGAAAATGGACTGACACAGCATGGAGTAGTATTCAAAGCAATAACTACTTGCACTAAAAAGAATCATCCCAACTAAGCAACCTAAAACAGCTCAAAAATGATAGAGTAATAAGTTCAAAGTAAGAAGAAGAAAGGAAACAATATATACTAGATAAAAAGCACATGATTACAGACCGAAATGCAAGAGAAAAAACATTAACAAAAGAAAGTAGGGGTTTTCTAAACTAAGGAAAGTGAACAAATACCAAAATGAAGATGAGGGAGAAATTAAAGAAAATAAGTTCAAACATAAAAGATCATAGCAGGCTACTGTAGATCATATTATGCCAACAAACTGAGAAGAAATCGAAGTATTTATATAAACATGTATATTCCTAGAAACACTTTTTAGCTCATGGTACAAAGAAGGAGTTAAGTATAAATAGAAAATGTAAAGAGACAGATAACAAATAAAAATACTTAATCAGTAATCAGAATTTACTTCACTAAAAGCATCACAATACTAGATGCCTTTACAGATGAATTCTACCAGACATTCAGAAGAGCATCTTTCTTAAACTCTTCCAAAAAATAGTAGAAAACATTTTATTTTTAAGCTAGTTTATTTTATGTTCCAAAGGTAAGTAAAGATAGTACAAATCAAAACTTACTCTCATATTTATAAGAAAACAGATGTTAAAATCATTGACAAATTAGTGGAAGGCTAAATTTGACACTATATTCAAAACATGATTCACGCTGACCAAACTGTGTTCACACCACAGTTGCAGTTAATTTTAATTGTAACCTTGTCTAGAGTTGGAATAACTATGATAACAGACCTCTGGGAGTATCTGTGAAGATGTTTCCAGAAGGATATAACTAAAGAGGGCATGCCCATAATGACCGGTCCAGCCTTTCACCATTGGCTGAGCTTTGTGCCTGAATGAAAGAATTAGACTTGAGCAATGCTCATTACTCTTCGCTTCCTGAATATGGATGCCATGTGAGGAGCTACGACATGCCAGTATGCTTTCCTCTACATGACATACTGTACCCTTTGAACAAGGACTCAAAAACTTCCTTAAGTTGCTTGTCACAACAATGAAGAGAGGAAGTAACATAAATTGGTACCAGGAGAGGGGTTTTGTTTGTCGTGAACCTGTTCATTTATTTTGGGGACCTTTGGAACTAATTTGTAAAAAAGCTTGGACCTGCAGGGGAGAGGAGCCCTATAATATTGCAGTTGAGCTTAACTAACAATTCACGCAGATAGCTCAGAAGACCACAATGCTGAGAGAAAAATGGATAGTGGATGCCCAGCTCATGAAGTTTCAAACAACAGATACTCTATATGAAATGGGCTAGAGGCCATTCAAGTGCATTCTGGTAAACAATCTCCCTACATTCTGCCCACAGCCTCATAGCTTGAGTCAACTAAGTTATTAAGTAATATTTATATAGCAAAAATTAATGAAAAATGCCATGAATTAAAAATAAAACAAGAGGATATATATGTGAAATTGGAGGGGGAAAGGAAGAAATGATGTATTTGGCTTTTTTTTCTTTTGAGTTCTTTTGGCTCTTTGCCTTCACCTGGCTCCCAAACAAATACATGGAGTCTCACTCTTTCTTATGACTACCTGGCCTTAGCTTGGCTTATTTCTGGCCAGCTTTTTTCAACCTAAATTATTCTGTCTATCTGGGCCTTTATCTTTCTCTATTTCTGTATCCTTTACTTCTTGCTGGGTAGCTTGGTGGCTGGCCCCTAGAATCCTCCTTGCCTCCCCCTCATCTTGCTCCTCTATCTCTCTTCCCATTTTTATTCTCTCTGAATCCAAGCTCTTCCCGTCCTTTCTCCTGCCTAGCTATTGGCAATTCAGATCTTTATTGGTCTAAAACCAATCAGGTGTTTTAGACAGGCAAAGTTACACAGATTTACAGAATTAAGCCAATGCAACACATCTTTGCACCATTAAAGCAATGTTCCACAGAATAAACGGATGTTACATATCTTCAACTAATATTCTACAACAGATGTAACTACAATGTAATCTCAAAAAGAAAAATGATAAAAAAAGAAGTAATAGATATCTTTGGTTGCTACTCAAGTTGAAGGACAGGGATGTAGAATCTGTAAGTCAAACAGAACCAAGTTCCTACATCTAAAGATCTAATATGGGCAACATTTAATAATATTGTGCCTTGTATAACAGAGAATTGATGAGTAGATTTTATGTGGATGTAGCCTACACAAAATGTACCCATTAATGGAATAATGGATATTTTAATTGACTTTTCTATGTCCAGATATAATATATATGTATGCATGTGTGTGTTTATATATGTAGATTTTATATAATTATACATAATACAAAATACAAAATTTATTCATTGTCCCATGCATTCTGTATTTGTTGTTATTATTGTTTTACATTGTATGTCTTTTTTTGGTAATATTTTTAATTTATAGAGTGCATGTTTGGGGATATTATAAAATATATGTATATTATTTTGTATCAGTTATTTTAATTAGCTGAATTCAATTGCAATTTCTTTTTATTCTTAAATTATTTGAAGAGGTTTTATTAATTAATGAATTACCTTTTGTTTAAAAAAGAATGGGTAGAGGCAGAAGAGGAGAGTGGTTTAGAAGGGGAAGTTGTCATTTAGTATCTCATTTCACTTTATTACACTTTAAAAAAAAATATGGCCATAAGTGATGAATTCACTAAAAAAATCTCAGGTTTTTCCCTTGTGCTCTACCTAGGGCATGAGCATTGTGTAAGCAAACACTTCGTGTGCATTTAGAAAGATAGCATGCTTGTAGAGAAGGATGCTCTCTTCCCTTGTGTTGTCTTCTCCCTTGAAGGCCATCTTCCTGGAGGGCTCTGTCCTATTATCTAAGCATATGCTTGAGATCCTAATCATCAAAAAGTCATGCATCTTGTCTCTCAAGTCTTCACTTTTGACTCCTGGAAAGTTCTTCTTTCTAAGCTCAGTCCTCCATATGGCGTTTATATTTTATTCAGTAAATTTTAATGTAGTGTGCTGAAATAACTAAATCACTGCCACCACGAAACAACAGAATCAGATTTTAAATGCATATAGAGGAATAACTTATTAAATTATAATATGTAAAGTACTGTAGAACAGCATCTATTCTTAAAAATAATAATTTTGTTTATATTCACTTGATAAAAACCACAAAAGCACTGAAGTACGGTCTTCACTAGGAAACAGAGTTATATTTGCTTTGACCCTAAAATCCTGTAAGGTATAGATAATATATATTACAGAAAATGAATTCCTTAATCAACACACATAGCTGTCTTTTTCCTCATTGCCATTGACAGATGCTCGCTGCTTACCAATTTGCTTTCTGTACTGATCGACAGGAAGTTTTGTAGTGGATGAGTCTTTTCTACCCATCTTTGATCTCCAAAATACCTGCTGAAAGAAAGAAAACAAGTACAATGAAACCCTTTTTTAAACCATCCGAATACTCCCCCAAAGTTCCTTAGGGTCGTTTTGTTGAGGCAGTGAGTAAAATGCTGCTGACTTAACTTCTTTGTAGATAACTTCAAAGAAAACAAAACCTTCAAATAAATCATCAGCTATACCATTGCTGGTGATAAAATCTTCACACGTTTATTCTAAGTTACATTAACTTCATCAAGAACTAAGCTCAATTAAACTGGAATATTAGAGGATAGTACCTGTAAATGGCAAATGTCTTTGCAGTTATCCACTGTGTTACATTAAAACAGAAAGGCTATAGTATGTGAACTGCAGTTTGAATTGTGTTTTTAATATAACTGCAGAAATCACTGCTACATACTCGTATTCCCACTTTTGCAGTATGTGCTGCTTTATTTAATCCTCGTCAGTACTCAAATTTTAACTAAACTCTTCTCACCAAACATACACACACTTTTCTTATTTTCAGTTACACTATATTTCCTAGCTATAGGAGGTTCAAAAACTTGCAAGCATCACCATTCATTCTCTTTCTACCTAATGCATTGGATCATAAATGAGCCCCCAGGCCAATTTTGGAGACCCCATTTGTAGAAACTTGATTATCTAAGGGATGGAGGAAGTACTTTTAATAATTTTTCATTCTTGAAAAAGGAATTCAAATTATCTTGGAATTGATGGATGTTTATAGGTCATATTTACTGAAGTCACAAATGTTTACTAATACAATGCAAACAATAGTTGCTGGAAGTTGTTCCTCATTCCTTTTAGTGTAGTTCTATGTAAAAACACATGAGCAAGCAAGGAGTCATTTTAGAATTAAAACTATAAAGACTATTAATATATAGTGTGGCTTGGGTCTATACAGTTTCAGGACTGAGTACTTTGTATAGTTAGGGGTTACATTCCTGGAGGAGGCTATCTTTACCTCGCTGAGCA
Source organism: Cricetiscus sungorus (assembly GCA_030556225.1). NCBI lineage: Eukaryota > Metazoa > Chordata > Mammalia > Rodentia > Cricetidae > Cricetiscus > Cricetiscus sungorus. Next base: position 22,299,465 of record JANBXA010000114.1, read on the forward strand.
GTCATTGGCTGCCAGTAGATTTTGTCGAGGGTAAGGAGAGAAAAAAATCAGGAAAGTTACATAGTTATATTTTATTAAAAATGAATAAATAAAAATATACAAAGGCACAGGAATTCTAAGGACCTAGGGTTTAATATGCTGGAAAAGATAACTTTTAAAAGGCAGATAGGAAGAAAAAAATGAAAAGTATTTGAAACAAAGTTCATTTAACATTTCTCATCTGAGAGATGGCAGGAAGAGAAAAGGGGAAGAAAAATAGAGGGATAGAGAGAAGATGAGGAGAGAACAAGAGAGCAGAGGATGGGTTACCTCCGAGAAAAAATTAGTGGGTAATACCAGAAGCCCAGAGTTTCAAAGAACAGACAAAGGGCATATGGAATTATATCTAGGAAAGCAGTTGTGGCAAAATTATAAGCACATGAACTCCCTGTGAGTGGTAAGAAGGTTAGCAAAAGATGAGGAACTATTCCATAAAGAAAGAAAAATTTTATGTAAAGGAATGGGGAAATGAAAACAATCCTTAGTTCTGGTCCCCTAAACAAGCTGATGCTGTGTCATAGAAGGCAACTGTGCAGTGTGATGTCTGCTTCATGCTCAAAGAGAAAACAACCAGAGGAGGGAAACAGAGGTGTTCCTCTAAAATGGACATGATTGCTTCAAACAAAAACTTTCTACAGGTGATTCTAGAAAAGGTGGAGGTGGTGGATACATTTCATAGTCTTTAGCTTGACAAGCTGAGAACAGAATTTGAGACAGGAAAATATATTCTAGCTTCTCAGATTTGGACTAGATTACTAAAACAGAAGCTCTTTTTGTATCAAAATAAACTGATGCAGTTTTCCCTAATAAGCTTTATAAAGGGTTTCGGATGCCAAGTATGTCCAAACTCTGTTCAAGTTCAATTACATTCTTTACATATCCTCACAGCAATGGCCAACAATGACCTCATTCAACACAGTGAAAAGACATCCCCAAAGTAACAACTTCTACCCATGTGTAAGAAAATTATATGCTTTTTTAAAGTTTACATTTTATAATAATAATAATCTTCAGATTGATGGAATAACAAAATCAAAGAATGTAAACTATCTGCGGACAACAGGAAGATGTCTTTATCTGTAAGAAACCATGGAGTTTTTACATCTAAGATAACACATACTTAGTTTTCTAAAGGATGTTAAAATATCATCTAATCCTATATACATTAACTTGTTATAAATCAAAACATTAAAAATAGTTCTGTCAAGACAACCCATAAATAATGTCAATAGATATAATATATTCATATAGCAGTTCTATTTTGCATAGTGTTTGCATTTATTAATAGTAAAGTGAGTCATTATTTTAATCTTAATTGTGTATAGCTCAAAGATGTATCTATGTCAAGAGAGATGTTAGTTTACTTGAATAAAACACAATATAATACTCTCTTGAACATAACTTTTTTTTTCTTCATGGAATATGAAGAAAACTGCTAAGCCTGTATGCCAAATGTATATTCATTTTACTACTCTTGTCTTTCTTGCCATTACACTTCCCTCTCTTGCTGGTCATTTAACAAAAGTAACACTTATGAGGCATGTTCTGTATCGATCCATTACTCGTAGTAATAAAAAATAGCATGTTTTTGACTAAAGGAAATGAAACTATATTTATTCATTTCCAAATGTGCTTTTCAAAATATACAAAAAGTTAACAAAGTATCTGTAGGCTATAAATAGACTATATATATATATATATATACATATATATACATATATACATATATATACTTATATATGTATATAAGTATATACATAAATTATTTTATATAAAAGAATATTTCAGAGGTCTAGAAAGGAGACAGATAACTAACTTTTAATTATGTTTTAATTATTTAAGTGATTGATAGTAATACTTAATTAAAATTTCAAAAATTCAACTTTCTTTTTGTGTTTGAGATAATTCTATCCTTTCAGAAAAAAAAAACATTTAACTTAATGGTGAGTAAAAACTAAAAACAACAACCCTATAAAACATTTTGAACAAACTACATTTTGTTAGGTATATGATGAAAAATATTGTACTTTATCAATAAATGCATTGATTCTATCTAAAATTACATAAAGATATGCTCCTTCACCTGTATGGCTTAAATTGTCAATGCTTCAGTCATCTTGATTTTCGAAAACATTCTGACTTTTCTTTGCTCTTCAAAGCCTTGCAATAATCATCATTCATTTCTATTGCTTTGATGACATTGATAGCAAATTCCCAAGAAATCCAGGGAGACATTATCACATACAGCCATAATTTCTAATAAGATAGCTATTTGCATATGAGATCAGCCACAATTTAAAATGTGTTGTGATAGATGTGGAAAGGGAATAACACATTTATATTAGAGTGTACAATACTGATAACACATTCACAATTTAAATCCTTAGAGACTGTCTCATCACCTTGTTTTATGAAGAGCACTGCATTCCCTGAGGAAGTAACTTGCTTTGAGACCCAGCTAACTAAAATATGGATTAATAAGCTACTATTTATTATTAATGAATTTTGCTGTAGGAATCATTGTAGATTAAATCATCAGAGAACTTTTTAACATTCTTGAAATTTGTTAACATATTTAAGGAAGAAAAAATACCAGCTATTCATATTAAAATAATTCATAACCAAAGTTAATTAAAACTTTATACTCTAGAACATTTAAGACAAAAGATGGCATTACTGTTTAGTAACAGTCTTAACCTGTATTAAACAGCAATTTCTGTCATATGAATGTTTAAACATCTTTTGTGTTATTTAATGTGGCTAGCCATATAACACCCAAGATGTACAGCTCACAGATGTCTCCGTACTTCCAGCTCCGAGGACACTGGATATACATTCCTAACCCTAATTTCACTCACACAAAATGAATCTTTACAAAGGAAAGTATTCATATGCTCATTCATATTGCAATACTGTTATTTTGCACAGTTATATATTTTTATAAACTCCAGATAGAATAAGTTTAAATGTAGGAAACCCAAAGCTTTTGTATATGTCTCTTCTTCCAGGGAAAGAATTAAATCAGATTTTGACATTCAATCCCATGTCAAAACATATGTTATTAAATTATTTAATCCTTGACCAGAGAAAAGATAATTATCTTAGTGATTTTGGTTAAAAGAAAGACCCTTACCTATGAAAATTAATTATCAGACACAAAGTTATAATTAAACAGAAGATACTTAGTATATCTAAAATGAACTTTTAAAAAAAAGTCACAAACATACGGTAACATGCAGGATCCAATGGTGACCATGAATGATGTTTCTTCCTGATTTTATGACACTTCCACTATTCCCAGAGTATACTGAAAAGTGACAGTGCGGTTATTATATCTGAGTCTTCTGAATGAAGACCAGGCCTTTATAGGTAAAAAAAAAAAAATGGTCCAATTTTGTCATTCATTTCTTATTTATATCCCACTGTGCTACCAAACTCAGCTTTATTTGAACAATCAAAGCAATATAAAACAATGATTCACATAGCTTAGATTGACCATGAATTCACTATGTAGCAAAGTCCAGCCTTGAAATTCTGATACTTCTATTTCTTCCAATACATGTAGAGATTACAGACATGCAAGACCAAGCCTAGCTCGCATTACCTGTGAGCAACTTGAAGGTAACAAGCTTATTCATATTTCCATGGATTTATTCAAAAATTTGTTTACTCTGTAATTTGTTTTAAATATATTTTTAAACATCTTCACTTAAATAACTCATTTTTAATACTATATTCCAGGGTCATCTCCACTGAAAACAAATCATTCAGATCTTGCCTAAATGGCACTATCTATGATTCAGGATTTTATTGACAATTCTCCACATTTAGAGACATGAAATACACAACTTGAAAATTTATAGTGTAAAGCAGATAATGTTCATTATTAGGACATATATTTAGTATCAAGCTAAATAATGTTAATGATTTAATCAATGAGTTTTGTTAATATTAATTGATAACATCCTCTTGTATACTTTAAATCATCTTGAGACTAGTTAAAATCTGCATAGCAATGTAAATGTTATGTAACTATTTTTGGAACTTTGAGAAAGAAACAACAACAAGAAAAATGTGATTGTTCAGTATAGAAATAATTTTATGTGCTTTTGACTGAAACTTTGAATGTATGAGCCTTGGATATGACACACTTGGATATGGAAGACTGATAAAAATCAATAGAATAAGAAGGAGGCTTCAGAATTGTGCTACTTTTAAAGATCAGAGTAGTCAGAATCATCAGTTCACCCTAATTTTACTTAACTGATTTTTCTTAAAATTATAAAATATATGTAATATATTGAGTATTGGAAATGAAGATTTCTAAAATTCCAATCACTTGCAAACATTGTTATAGAAAGTAATAATAAAAAATAAACTACTGAATAACCATTTGTATAAACTAAAGAAGCCATGTTCTAGGAAATGTATCTTAGATGTGGGACTCCAGCTAAATTATAAAGATAAAATAATACAGTACCATGGGTAGAATAAGAATCACTGTATTTTCTTGTGAGAAACAAGACCAAATAGAAAGCAAAAGCTGTGTGATCTTTCACATCATACTCAGTTGAAGACAATCATGGACATTAAAGAAATAGCCATAGCAGTAAATGGACTAGGCAAAAAGTGATTCTATTTATGATCTTTGACACCAATGATGCTTAAAGAGATTACAAACTGCATAAACCATAATTTACAAAAGAGAGAGAGAGGGGGGTAAACAGTATGACAAAAATCAAAGATGTGAAATGTACTGAATATAATAATCATCATAGACTACCCCTTCCACTATATTCATTAAAAAGTCATCATTTACTCAGCATATACATCTAAGAAGTGCGGTTTAATAGCAAATGGCACAGACGGTTTGGTACCCCAAATTTACTGTGAAATATGAAGCAATGGAAGGTGGGAAGTCAGACAATTACAGTTTGTGACAGACATAGATGTTTTGGGGGAACTCTAGACTTTTGAGAAGACAAACTTGGGAGAACAGTACTAAAAAAACATGGATTGGTGACCATGAGTGACTAGGCTACATTATGACAGATAGTAATTTCTCTTGGCATTCTCAATTGCTTGAAGACATAGAGGAAGTGTGATAGAGCAGTGTTCAGATTTTGCAGGATGGGCACACCAGAAAGAGCAAGAAAAAGAGAGGTGTATGGGTACTATAAAGAGAAGCCAAGTGACATGCACTGGGGTCTAAAGCTATAACAGGAGGTAGAATTGGCAGAGTGCAGAGTTAATCAGAATGCATTAGTAGATAAATCTGTAGGCACTAAAGCTCAGATGACATGAAAGAGCCAAACTCTGGAATTAAAAGCAACCAAATGTTTGAACTTAATGTGTTTTCCTTGCTCTGTGCTGCACACAGAAACAAAGAGATATGTGTGAGTTGGCTGTTTAGAATTAGAGAACAGCCTACATGGTCCATGAGGCAGAAGAACTGACAATACCAATGATTCTCAACCTGGAGCATAGTTTATGAAAATACAGAGTTTAAGGCCACCCTGGAACCATAGATAATACTCAGTAGGCTGAGTAGGGTGGGAGGGTCTAAGTGTATTCAACAAACACCTACTCCTTGCCAGAGTTTTCAAACGTAAGTAGTCATGGGCCATACTTAGCAAATACTGTGCTACACAGATGGTAACACCACCAACAGAATCAAGGAATATAGGAGAAGGAGACACGGGATCTGTGCTGACAGTGGGGGAGAGTTATAAAACCAGCTGATAAAGCGTGTATAACAACCACAAGGAAACAATGGACTTGATTGTTATCAAACCTAACAGAACTGGTTGTTTCAAAATAATCTTATCAGAAATACTTCAATGCACACCAAAAAATATCCAAAAATATATTACCTACTTTTATTCTGATGGCTTTTAATGCACAGATTGCTGTAGCATCTGGACACATGACATACTTGAAAACAACACATTAAATTTATAATGCCCAGAATAGACAGAAAGCTGCCTTATATTGTCATTAATAAAAGTCTGTGTGAGGGAGGTTGATGTTACATTACCTGGAACCCCCAGAGGAATATTTATAATTCTAAACTTTGCAAAAATTTCATAGAAGTAGGCTCTACAAATCTGAAATGCCAAATAAGGGAGATAATTTCTAATAGTTACCATTTTCTCACACATGAAGATAACCACTATAATTTAATAAAGCTTTACTACAGAAAGCAAAGATTGAACTTAATTAATTTCTTGTGCAATGTTTCCAAAGGAGAGAAGTTATTTAACTACAAATTGTCTAGGTTACTCAGATGAACTTGTGTTAATCAATCGAAAGTCATCAATTGTGCTGGGGAGAGTGCTCAGTGAATAACATTGCTTGTAAAAGACAAAAGTCTTCAGTCCTAATCTCCAACACAACACACACACACACACACACACACACACACACACACACACACACACACATACACACACACATACACACACACACACCAAAACAAACAAACAAACAAACAAACAAAAATCAAGCATGGATACACAGGCACTTAACCCAAAGAATGGGAAGCATATACTGCTAGATTCCAGGAGCTTGATAGCCAGCCATCTGACCAAAATTGTAAGTGATTGATGCAGAAAGAGACCCTGACTCAGGAACAAGGTAAAGAAACTGATAGAGAAATGCACTTGATAATCTCCTGTACGTATCCAATGTGCATGCCGAAAGGGGCCATATGTGGAGACACCTACAATAATATACTCTTCCTGAAACATAAATACAATATGTTTCTAAAGGTGTAACTACAATTCCAAAGGTGTACACATACCCAATAAAGAGAATCCTAGCATTCATAAAAGAGAAAAGAAAATATTTAATCAAACAAATTATACTATCCTTTAAAAATAGGTTATTTTTATGTAAATTTTTCTTTTAAATAAGTTAACAAGTTTCTTTACACACACACACACACACACACACACATATATATATACATATATATATATACATATATATGTATATATATATATAATTTTCTTATTTTACAGTTGGATCCCAGTTCCCTCTCCCTCTGTCCCACACATCCCAACCACCCTCCCTCCCCACCCTCTACCCCCATTCCACAGGGAGGGTGATATCTTCCAGGAGGGATCATCAAAATCTGTCAAGTCATTTGGAGTAGGGACTAGGCCTTCCCTCCTGCCTCTAGGCTAAGGGAGTATCCCTCCATGGGGAATGTGCTCCCAAAGTCCTTTTGTGCGCCAGGGATACATCCTGGTTCCACCGTCAGAGGTCCCTTAGACTTCCCAGGCCATCTAACTGAAACCCATGTTCAGGGAGTCTCAGTCGGTCCAATGCTGGTTTTCCAGCTATCAGTTGGGGGGTCCATGAGCTCCCCCTTGTTCAGGTCAGCTGTCTCTGTGGGTTTCCGTAGCCTGGTCTTGACCCCCCCTTTTTATCACTCCTCCCTCTCTGCAACTGGATTCCAGGAGGCTGGCTCAGTGTTTAGCTGTGAGTGTCTGCTTCTGCTTCCATCAGCTACTATATGAGATCTCTATGATGGCATATACAATTTCATTATCAGGGAAGAACATTTATGGTAGCCTCTCCACTGTTGCTCAGGTTGTTAGTTGGAGTCATCCTTGTAGGTCTCTGGACATTTCTTTAGAGTCAGTTTTCTCTTCAAACCCATAATGTCTCTTTCTATTATGGTCTCTCTCTCTCTCTCTCTCTCTCTCTCTCTCTCTCTCTCTCTCTCTCTCTCTCTCCATCTTTTCTGTTCTTCCCGTGACTTAATCTTCTTGATCCCACATGTTCTCCTCTCCTCCCCTTCTCTTTCTCTTAACTCCATCTCCACCCACTGGACCTCCCCACTCCCAATATTCTCAGGAGATATTGTTTCTTTCCCCTTCTTTGAGGGACCATGTATGAATCTCTTAGTTTCCTCTTTGTATCCTAGTTTCTCTGGTGGTGGGAATTATAGGCTGTTGATCCTTTGTTCTGTGTCTAAAATCCATATATGAGTTAGTACATACCAATTGCCTCTTTTTGTGACTGGGTTAACTCACTCAGGATTGTTTCTTCAAGTTCCATCCATTTGCCTGCGAATTTCAAGATTCCATTGATTTTTTTTTTCTGCCAAGTAGTATTCCATTGTGTAAATATGCCAGATCTTCTTTATCCATTCTTCAGTTGAGGGGCATCTAGGTTGCTTCCAGGTTTTTGCTATTACAAATAATGCTGCTATGAACATAGTTGAACAGACAGATGTCTTTGTTGCATGTATGTGGATCATTTGGGTATATGCCTAAAAGTGGAATTGCCAGGTCCTGTGGTAGACTGATTCCCATTTTCCTGAGAAACCACCAAAATACCTGTATAAGTTTGCACTCCCACCAGCAGTGGAGGAGAATTCCCCTTTCTCCACATCCTCTCCAGCATAAGTTATCATTGGTGTTTCTAATTTTAGTCTTTATGACAGGAGTAGGATGGTATCTCAAAGTTGTTTTGATTTGCATTTCCATGATATCAAAAAAAAAATGTTTAGGCCTCACCATCCCAGTCTTCAAGTTCTACTATACAGCTACAGTCCTGAAAATAGCTTGATATTAGCATAAAAATAGAAAGGAAGACCAATGGAATCGAATTAAAAATTCTGATATTAACCCACACATCTACAAACACCTGATTTTAGATAAAGCAGCTAAAATCATACAATGGAAGGAGGAAAGTATCTTCAACAAATGGTGATGGTACAACTGGGTGATGTGTGCAGAAGACTGGAGACAGACCCATGTTACTGCCATGCACAAAATTTAAGTCCAAATGTATCAAAGACATCAACAAAAATCCAGCCATACTGAACCTCTTAGAAGAGAAAGTGGGAGGTACCCTTGAATAAATTGGTACAGGAGACCACTTCCTGAACATAACACCAATAGCACAGACAATAAGACCAACAATTAATAAATGGAACCTCCTGAAACTGAGTAGCTTCTGTAAGGCAAAGAACACAGTAGACAAGACCAAATGGCAGCCCGTAGACTTGGAAAAGATCTTCACCAACCCCACATTTCACATAGGTCTGATCTCCAAAATATACAAAGAACTCAAGAAACTAGTCACCAAAACACCAAATAACCTATTAAAAAGTGGGGTACAGAACTGAATAGAGAATTCTCAATAGAGGAATCCAAACTGTATTAAACAATTTTCTAAAGCAGACTAGGAAATGGCTTAGTGGTTGAGGGTACTGGCTGCTCTCCAAAATGACTAGGATTCAGTTCCTAGAACCACAATGTGGCTCATAATCATCTGTAACTCTGGGTCTAGGGAATCTCCTAGCCTTCCCCATAATCAGCATTAAGCATCCACAGGCACACTTGCAGTCCCAATACACATTTGAATAAAATACTACAAATATATTTTTTTTAGTTGCTAAAGGTTCTAATAACATGAAATTAAATATAGCATTGCATAATGTGGAATTAAGACATATAAATAAAATTATAAAAGAAACAGACATGTTCATTCTCTCATAAAATCAATGAGGAAGAACTTGGACCATGCCATAGAAGTGTTTATCAAGTCAAGCAGAATGAGAAGTAAGAGTGGATATTGCTTTAGTGATGTGTGTGTGAATGAGGATAGCCCCGTAGGTTCATTTATTTGAACACTTGATCCCCAGTTGCTGGAACTCTTTGGGAAGTATTAGGAAGTATGGCCCTGTTGGAGGAGATGTGTCACCAGCATACACAGGCTCTGAAGTTTTACAAAGCCGACACCATTCCCAGTTAGTCCTCTCTGCCTCATGCTTGTGGATCAGGGTGTATGCTTTCAGCTATTACTCTAATGGCACATCTGTCTGCTTGTTGCTATGCTCCCTACTATGATTGTTATGGACTCTAATCTCCTGCAAACATGAGCCACCAAATTAAATGCTCTCTTCCTTAAACTCCCTTGGTCATAATGTCTCTTCATATCAATAGAAAACTAACTAAAGCAGACAGTAAGGTTAAAGCAAGGCAGAGTAATATCCACTTTGACTACTAAATAACCATACAGGTTGTTTTCCCTAAAAAATCAGAGAGTAATTGAAACTACAGCTATAGATACAATTCTAAATCCAGAGTTGCCCATATTTATAACCCTTTCAAGTTCCTATAAAAGATGTATATGAAACCCAAGCTTGTCTGTATTATATAGATAATTACTACCTCCCTTTATTCATTTGACAGCAAATGTTGACCCAAAGGAGAATAGAAAGTAGCAAGCCATAAGCGTAGCCATCTTAGACAGAGTTTTCTCTTTTTCCATAATTCTTGAGTAAACAAATGTGACAGTTAAGAATCTGTGTTGACAGAGGCTAGAATCATCTGAGTGGTGGCCTCTGGGCATGCTTGTGGGGGCCATCTTGATTGGATCAGTTGATACAGAGGAGCCAACCTCTGTCAGTAAGACCATCTCCTGACTGAAATCTGGACTGTGTGTGTGGAAAGAGTGAGCAGGGCATTAGGAGGTGAACATCCATTCCTGGTGGTGGATGTGATGTAGCCAGTTGTCTGAGGCACCTCTACCTTTACTTCCTCCACGGTGATGAACCATGATTGTAGCTCTGAGCTAAAGTGGATCCTGTCTCACCTGAGTTGTGTTTCTTGGGGTGCTTCATCTCAACAGAAAAAAAGGCAACAACCCAAGACAGCAGACTTATCCATGTATCATAATTCCATGTGAACCCCACATTTTAGGCTCTAACAAAATATTAGAGAATCGTGATGAGCAAATGTTTGCAATGGGTGCTGAAAAGAAAGCTCAGCAGTTTGGAGTATATACTGTTCTTGCTAAGGACTGGAGTTCAGCTCCTAGTGCCCATGTCTGGCAGCTCACAACAGCCCATAACTGCAGTTCCAGGGAATTCCAACACCCTCTTCCAGATGGGCACGGTACTTATTATACACATTCAAAGCTTCCCAGCCCACTTCTCTTGACAATTAAAAACATAATAAATCTTTTTAAAAAGCTTTTTGATACATTCCTCTAAAACAAAGATTAGGAAATGCACTTAATAAGAAATTTCTAAATATTTTTCTCATGTAGATGCAATATTCTGATAGACTCCATATCTACCAGAATCACTACTGTTAACCAACTTCCATTAATTAAAACAGCTGATGGCAACTGACTTCAGAATATTGGCCCACCAGAATGCAAGGCACTGACGGGTGAATCACAGATAGGCAAGGCCTCGCCAGAATGTCTCTTGCTACTGCTATGCCTCTGCATGTTTGTTGCTGCCAATTTTCTCTGGTATCTGGCATGGTGTGAATGGGTGTGCAGGAGGAGGGGATCCCTTTGCCTCTAATGTTGTGAGATTATCTCATGGAAATACCATGTTCTACTTGGCATATTTACCTGTGGATTATTATGAAGATGATTTTCTCTTAAACTATACTGATCAACTGAAGCAACGATTTTATATAGTAATAGTGTTAGCTTAAATAGAATTTTGATAATTGAGGGTTTTCAGTAAGTATAGGAAGGGAATGTGATAGTGGTTCATTTAGTGGGGAAATTAATATTGGTAAAAGCAGGCTATGGTGATACCTCCACCCCGATAAAGCTGGGGCTGCAGAGGATAGAAAATAAGAACAAGGAAGTGTCATGCAGCTAGGACTCAAGTGTTTCTCTTGAGGAGCCACATAAACTGTGGCTTAGCTTAATAATTAAGGAAAACAATTCAGTCCCAGAAGCTAAGACAGCTCAAGTTCTTTTAGTCGTCATATTGGGAGATGTGTCCATGGGTTTCTAAGTGCATCATACCCAAAATAAAGCTTTCCATGATGACTTAGCACTAGGTTAAGATGTTTTTGTTAAGGGCTTTGAGGTAGAAAATCTTAAGGAACGATTTTAAGTTTAGAAAAACTTATAATAGTTGAATGAGGGACTCATTAAGGACAAGGAACAGAAACAATGGCAGCCTTGATTGTACTTTTCTTGCCAGGATGGGTTTGTGATCAAAGGTGATGATTAATGTCTTGCGCCAATTTCTGCTTTCAGGTTTCTGATATAAAAAAAAAAATATTGATGAGCAGGTATGCTTCCTAAAGATTTAATGTATAGCTAACATTTTTGTATATAAAAGTTTAAATTTGAGATCCACTCAAGATTTTTTATAAGGTTGTCTTCTGAAATAAATAATAACCTAATTGATCCTTTGTTTGTAACCGAAATATGCAGCCTGCCAGTCAAAGAACTGGCTGAGAAAAAATACTTTGCTTGTTACATTCTTTTAGTCTATAACAAGTAGCTTGTATGTGGGTTCTTGGGAATAATTTGTTTTTCACCTGTGATATATAAAATGTTTAATCATGTTAGGGAAATCGGAAACATTTTTTTTTACTTGTATTAACTGTAATCATTCACTTAAAAATAAAATGCAAACACACTGTAATTTTTATGCTCCTTGAAGGATTTTGCTGGGGTATATAAACTGTAAGAGGAAAATGAATGATACAAAGAAGAGATACACCTGAATACAGGTAAGAAAAGAAATAGAGAGATGAGAGAGAGATGACAGTAAAAGTGTGTGTGTGTGTGTGTGTGTGTGTGTGTGTGTGTGTGTGTGTTTCCTTTTTCTGCAGCCCCAGAGAGCTTACTTCCTCAGAAGAGTCAAATTGAGTGATTAGTTCAGCAACTCTATGGCCACCCTTCTCTATTCCTGAGCTGTTGAAATCTTGTCCTCATAACAGCATGAAACAATGTTATTTCCTTATTATACTCGAATGTATGTTGAAACAAACATGAACAAATTCCACTTGTAGAGTACTAGCAAACTTCAAAAGTCTATGTGAAGACTTCCTCATTCTTAACATATATCTCGCCAGTCTCCAGAAAAACTTGGATATACCATAGTTCTTATTTTCTCACTGTCTGATTTTTAAAATTATATATAATTTTACCTAATAAATTCTATTCTATGCAAAGTCTAGGAAGTAGCGGGCTCAGTAATTAATAATCTGATTTAGATGGACTATTACTAAAAAGAATAAGCATTTGGTTACTATTAGAGATACAAAGACTGTCATGCGATATACTCATTTATTAGTTCTGCAAAAATAATCCTAGTGGAGTCCTATTGAAAAGTCAACCACACCATTTACCATCTAACCAATCCACTTTCCAGACTGATAGGGGGTTTCACTATACCATGTCAAGTGAAAGCCAGGGCCATCCAAGAACATACAGGGGTATCCTTCCCTCAGTACTGTAAATCTACAAATTTTATATTTTATAATAATTTTCAAATAAGTCCAGAAACCATGTAACTTTCACCTTGTGTCTCATCAAATTTAAAGCTATAATTTCAGAATTTACTAGTATTGAATTAAAATCTGACAGTTGCCAAACTATGTCATTCTAATTTCATCATACTACATTTATTAGTTAGCAATCAACATGAGACACTCTCTTATTTATTTATTTAGACATGTTTGTCAGTATACATTCATAGAAGACTGTTTTATTTAGTTGCAAGAATTCATTTTTATCATTTCAATGGTCCTACTGTCCAGTATCAGATCCTTCCTTCAAGGTGATTTGTGTCCTACTGAAAAAGTACCATTGTTTTAAAAGCACTACTTTTTTGTTGTTCTAGAAACTCCTGCTCTCCTAAGGCCCCAAGTTCTCTTTTATTGATTTTTTTGTTAGGTCACAGTCTGCAGTTAAGATATGCTTATGTCCTATGGAGTCATCAGATGCCAGCTTAAATGGAAAGTGCTGATGATAGTTACCTTGCTTGTTATTGGATAAAGTGTTTCAAAGAGGATTAAGAGATAAAGGATTTATTTTGGCCCATGGGTTGAAATAAAATAGTGCATTATGGCTAAAGCTTGGGCAGCGGGAACAAGAAGAACCCAGTTGCATGGCGTTGTCAGTCAACAAACTGATTTGAGGAGGCTATAGCCCATAAGAGCCACCCCAGAAACTCTTAATACAACCAGATCCTCAGCTAACGTTGTGCAACCTCTGAGAAACACTGCCACAGCTTGGTACTTAAACGACACATATGATTTATTTTCCCTACACATATAGTTCCCTGTGGAAAGCATATATAATAGAATAAAATTATAATTCTTAGAAAACTATGGGTTCTAGACAGGGTACTGACAGTATGTTTTCAGTGGCTGCCAGGGTCCCAGAACTGAAAGTAAAAGTGGACGCGAACCCTCGTCCTTAACCCAAAAGCTATTTCCACCTGATAATTGATTACTACTGGCAAATGAAAAACTGGTTTTCTCTGATAGAGCCTTACTTTATATACAAACAACTCTTAAGGCAAGAAGTAGATGGTCAACACAAAACAAGCTCAGTAGTAATTTTGGAGGTATGCTTGTTGTTTGTTTCTATAGTGATTTGTCTGGGATTTTTTTTTCTTACCCTACAAGTCTTTTGTTTATACGTTATGGCTTCCAATTTTGTGTTTTTAGGGGATTTCTATATGTGCCAATGTGTGTGGCTCTACATCTATGTGTGTTTCATGTGCCATTTCTTTTTTTAAATACATTTTTATTTTATTAAAACCAATTTTATTTTACATACCAATCCTAGTTCCCTCTCTCTCCCCCAACCAATCCCCCATCACACCCTTCATTTACTCCCCAGAGAGGTTGAGGCCTCTCATGGGGGATCATCAAAGTCTGACACATCATTTGGGGCATGACCTAGCCCCTCCCCAATGTATCTAGGCTGAGAGATTTTCCCTCCATAGGGATTGGGCTACCAAAGCCCATTCATGAATTAGGGATAAATACTGATTCCTCTGCCAGGGGCTCCATAGACTTCCCAGGCCTCCTAACTGACACCCATGTTCAGAGGGCCTGCTTCAGCCCTATCCTGGTTTCTCCAGCTGTCAGGCTGAGGTCTGTGAGCTCCCACTTGTTCAAGTCAGCTGTTGCTGTGGGTTTCCCCAGCATGGTTTTAACCCCTATGCTCATCACTCTTCCCTCTCTGCAATTGGAGTTCGGCTGAGTGCTTAGGTGTGGGTCTCTGCTTCTGCTTCCCTCAGTTACTTGGTGAAGGCTCTAGGATGGCATTTATTTCTTTAGCTCTTTGTTTTTTTGTGTTTATTTGCTTTTTTACTATTCTAGTTTACTTGTTTTTATTTTATATTATTTTATTTTTAGATGCCTGGTTGCTTTGTGATAAGAGAACAAGAAAAGATATAGATTTGGAAGAGTGGGGAGGATCTGAAAGGAATTGGGGAAGTCATAATCAGAATATATTGTATAAAAATCTATTTCAATAAGAAATTATGACTTTAATAATTACCTACTATGTATATATAAGTTATAAAGTAATTAAATATATCAAATTTCTAAAATTCAACATATTTAATGTGAATTTATGAATATATATTCCATCATAATCTGACTCAAAAGTACAGATATTTTATTATAGTAATCTTCCTAGATTTATTTTTAGTGACAGATGTGTTCACTGCTAGTCATTTCATTATGTGTTACCTACTCCAAATAACTAGGACTCAAAATTTCAGGGAACTATGCTAAGACTTATCTCTTTCTTTCTTATCATTCAGAATATAACTATGAGGCAATCACTTTAGTATGTCTTTGTATATCTAAGTACTTCAGAGATAACCAACTGAAAATTTAGTTATGAATAGCCTCCAAAAGACATTCATCCTATGTTCCTAGACAATATGGAATAATGTATAAACATACAGAGGAGGAGGTATAAGGCCTTAGGGTGGCAATTTCTTTTCAGTAAAAGAATAGATGGCCTGACAACTTTGCTTCATAAAACATTCCTAAATCTTTTGTACAATTTAAAACCTATCATGCATGAACCTATGAACTGAAATGAGAATAATTTTTTTTGATGCTGGAAACATGTTTTGTATATTAGGAAAAGTCTAATAACACCAATACATAATACTTTAATATATACCTTTTAAAACAAATGAAAGATATGCAGTAAACATAATGTAAGTGTAGAAGGGAAAACAACAGCCCTAGTGAACCATCAGAAGGTCCTTTGTGGTTGTTTAGTTTCTAGAAACTTTGTAATTCTGTATGACTTATTTAAAAACAGATTTATTAGTAAGTTGATGTTAAACATATAAAAGAATTAATATGCATTGAATTGGACAAAAGTTACATTAAAAGCCTTCATTATATGAAAATCCCATGTGTTATCATCATTACCAATTCACTAATGTAAGAATTTCTCAGAGTGGTAGTTTCCAAGCAGATTGGAATATTAAATTCAATATTTACTAACCATGAGGCAAATTACACATTTAAAAGCCACCAAATTATATTAGAGAAATGTAATAATGAGTACTGACTTTATAAAACTTAGAAAATAATATGGAAAAAGTTAATAGGGAGAAGTAGAATAACATCAGTAATATAACTACACTATAGAATAAGAAAAGTTTTAAAAATTATAATTAAATTATTATTAAAATATATCATTGAAAAAAATGTCTGATCATATGCAAAATAATATGAGAACAAGAACACTGGCAATTCTATCATCAATTTCTAGCTGCTGACTCTTTTTCCAACCTTTCTATTTCATCAAATATACAGCACCTTTTCACTGTTGGAAATGTCAAATAATTGATTGACAGTGATGCTAGACCTTTTGGAAGCATTTAGTTTTAAAAGCAGAAACCACACAATTCCAGTTAATGAAAATATGATAAATATAGATTTGAAATATATTTTCCAAAAGTAAAATGGCTCAAAATTTCAGCCATGTTGAGAACAACAGATGGTAACCTGTAAAATATCTAAACACTACAGCTAAAGTAATCAGGATTTTAGTTATATAAATGTTCATTTTGTGAAAATATGCCTTATATGCTAAATGCTGTAGGTGTGTGTGTGTGTGTGTGTGTGTGTGTGTGTGTGTGTGTGTGTGTGTGTGTGTGTGATATGTCAGGTAAATGTCTTTTAAAATGAATGTAGCTAAAATCATTTTTTTTAAAAAAAAACTATTAGAAAATTCAAAGGATTAAAACCTGATGATCTAGAAAGAATGTGCTCTAGTATGAAATATCAAACCACAGGTAATGAAACAAGAAGTTAAAAAGCTGTAAAAACCAATAGGAAACAACATTTCAAAACAGACTAAAAATAATTCTTTGAAAACATTTAAATTGGATTATATTTATTATTACAATGTGCTTCTCTTGATTTTACTTCAAAATTGTGTAGTCCCAAGAAGTAAGTTTGGAAGTGCTGTTCTTGTCCGTGTGCCTCAAAACCACTGGCCAGTTTATATCTAATGGGTTTTTATAGGTATTATTTTTACCTGAATGTTTAGTAGAATAACCTGTTAAACCACTTACTCTTGCCTATTTTGTTTTGTATGTGTAAGGGCCTCCAGTGGTGGTACATACCTCTAATTCCAGCACATGGGAGATAGAGACAAGAGGATCTGAGTTTTAGGCCAGTCTGGTCTACAGAGGGAGTTTCAGGACAGCCCAAAAACAAAACAAAAAATAAAAACAGTATAAGAGTGGGGATACAGCTTGCCAATAGTATCTGAGTTCCATTTCTAGTATTCCAAAACAAAGCAAATAGAGAATATTAAAGAAATGTACATCTGGTCAAAATGTAAAGAATGACTGACAATAGGATGCCCAACACCAGTTGATACATCCATCCCACCAGCCCGCCATCTAAGTCTTATAGGATGGTGTGCAATAGAAGACAGAAAGATTGTAAGAGCCAGAGCACCTTAAGTCTGACACAAGTTGGTATCATAGAGGCATGATAAGAAAGCTACGGCTGCTTAAACAAGACCAGAACAATGACACCAACTGACAAACCAATATGGATGGGGAGACCTAAAAGGTCCCACTCATCGATGAAGAGCTATAGGCAATGAACATCCACTGGGAGAGAATCTAGGAGGAGCCTCCTGAGAGATGACACAATTCAAAAGGTTGACAATATACCCCAAACACATGTACATATGAACAACACTAAATAGACCCAATAGACGCCATATCCATAAATATATACATATACATTATACTGTTAGATAATATACATTATATAATATAAATTATAACTGTTATATAACATTATACATATATAAAGCTAACATACACATACACACACATAATAAAACAATAAAACACACAGTCAAACACTGATAAAACGATACTCAGTAAGTCATGGATCTGAGTGGGATTTGGGGAACAAGAGAGAGGTTGAGGGTAGAGGGAAGGGAGTGATAATACAGTATTCATATAGGAAATTTGTAAAAATTTAAGTTAAACTATAACTTTCTTAGAAACTCGCTGCTATGTATTGACTGCATCATGTGTACTTTAATTGCCTTCTCATCCTCACTTTGTACAGGACAGATCCTGCAGCTGTGAGGAAATTCTGTGGTTACTCTATGTGTAAATAGCACAAGGGATATCCAGCTACTACAATGAAGCTTGTGTATCAGATGATTCTAAAAGATGGATATTATCCTAGTGGGACTGATCAAGTCCCATCAACACATTAAATCTTGGTTTAAGAGTCAGTTAGAGGAGTTTAAATTTCCAAGTAAATATGAGAAATTCTCCATTGCTAGCCAGGCCAGTGATGATCCAATCTACCAGAAAGGCAAATGTCTAACATCTGCGATGGGCTCTAAGGGATATTTGCGAAAGAGATTATCAGTGGTTTGCTATTTGCCTCAGTAAACTAACAGAATAACAATTACTAATGTTTAAAAATCAGAAGCTGCAAGGACAAGAATTCAAAATGTATTCTGGACTGAATAATACAATTATAAATAGGAAAAGTAATTTATATATTAAAAATACCAGTGATGCTTGTAAAATAATATTAATAACAAGAACAAAATTACATTATAATATTAGTCATAAGAAACACTAATGAAATGTCCTCATATAATAAAAGCTCCCTCCCCACAAATCCAATTATGTTAGTGTAGCTTATAAACATATTTTATTTCAACCTTTTATATGCCGATACTTCTATAGTTACTTCATGAGACACAGAAGCTGTTCAGCCTTGTCATTTAATAAAAGAATGTTCTCTACACAATGGACTATTACTCAGATGTTAAAAAAATAACATGAAATTTTCAGGCAATTGGATGGAACCAGAAAAACTCATGTTGCACGAAATAACCCAGTTCCAGAGAGACAAACTTATAAATATAGCATGGTCATTATTTACTTAACAGCTATAAGCCATAGACCCAGAGAAGGTGGGTAAACAGGAGATATGGGGGGAAAGCATACATCCCCTGGGAACGGGAAATGGATTATGTGGGTGGAGTGTTGTGGATCAGGACCCGGATATGAATGGGTTTTGGAGAGGGTGGGGAGATACAGCAGGAACTGGGAGACATGCAGGGGGTGCTGAGGAGACCCTAGTACAGCAGGAACTTCCTGGAATGTATGAAGACGATCCTAATGAAGACTCCAAGTAATGGGGGACTTTATCATTAAAGCCTGAATTTCCATGCCTACATATGCACATTATCTGTGAACATGGGTATGTCTGTATGTGTAGCAACTGGAATAGCTCCATGCAGTGTTTAGAAGTAAAATGCAGTTAATTCTCTACCAGATTATAAACAAAGGTATCTAAAGTATGTCAAAAGATAGACAATACCGTTTATAATTTAAAAAAGAAGCAAATAACAAGAGATAAAGATAAATATATTTATATTAAATAACTATAAGGAGAAGCAAAGTTAATTTCCCAGTGAAAAAGATGGTTTGCTTAATGATATCATCTAAGTCTTAAAAACGTCTACTGGTTTCCTAGAATGTTTTGATGACATGTGTAAAATGAGTAAATTATTTCTCAAGTGTGATGTACCGAGGAAGGAGACCAGTGAAACAAAAAGAGTAATATCATAGCACACAAACAGAAAATTCACATTTAGACAGAAATCTCACAGTTTACATTGCATTTATGTTTAAAATTAAACATCACTTCTTCACATTTTGAAAATTTCCCCCCTAAATGTGGAAAGAACAGCAAGCCAGGACTTTAATATAATATTTTTTCCAACCTGGAACAGCTGCAAAAAACAAATCTTGCTGGAGATAAGCTTGGTTATAAATATCAACACTCCTTTTAAAAAGGGAGTCCAGTTTTTGTACCATCTGCTTCTTTCTAAACAGGGAAAACCATGAAAATCATCAACCAGGGCATTCCTTTCAAAGAAAGCATTTCAAAATGAATGTAGTAAAAAGCCTATAGATTATTTTCAGCCATAGTATTTTCACATACACACACACACACACACACACAGAGAGAGAGAGAGAGAGAGAGAGAGAGAGAGAGAGAGAGAGAGAGAGAGAGAGAATGATTTTGTGAAAGTAAGTAACTTTTATCCATGAAGAAACTACATAAATCAATCAAGGAAAAAAACTGCCTTCCAATTTTTTCATGTACTGGTCATATTTACAGTCTATGGTTAGAACTTATTTTTCTTTAATAAGTAAGATTTCTTTTGTTTTGGCTTACTTTTGTTACCACTTTTTCTAATGTTATCAAAGTTCACTTCAAAGACTTGCATATTATCTATTAACTAGCATAGCACACACAAAAAAATGAAGACTCCAATAGAAGACCTCTAAAGGAAAATAGTAAAATAAAACAATGGGAAAAAATAAAAAGACATATAGCAATAGTACAACAAAAACAAACAGAAGAGAAAGAGCCCAAGAAAAGGCACATGAAACAGATATAGATGCAGAAACCATTCGTTCACACACTCAGAAATGGCATGGAAGCACAAAATTGCAAAGCCATAAGATACACATGAAGATAAATATCAAAAGCAAAAAAACAAAAAAAGACAAACTGAAGAGATAAGTAAATACCAGCACCAAATATGGCAATGATATTGGAATTTCCAGAGTGTTTTATTTTATCTGCTTGATTTTTTATTGTTTTACCCTTTCTTGTTTTTTGGAGACAGGGTCTTTCCAAATAGTCAAAGCTGGCCTGAAGCTCATTATGTATCCTGAGCTGATCTTAAACTCATAGGACTCTTCTTCCTGTTACCTCCTAAATACTGAGATTGCAAATGTATACCATCAAGGAATTTAAAACTAACTATGACTAATATGCTAAAATTTAATAGATAAAGTATACAGTAACAAAATAAGCAAACTATGTAATAATAAATAATCATAGATGGAAAAATACCTGTATGGTATAAAAGAGAGAGAAAAAATAAACAAATAAAGAAAATTTTGAAATAAAAAGCTCTGATAAGACATTATAAGACAGGATTCACCAAAGGTGCTATTGAGTTTGTTTTTTGTTGGTCATTACTGCTGTGCATGTGGCCTATCCTGAAGAGTAGAACATGGCAGGACAGGAACTTGGGATATTGCTAAAGAAATAGGAAACAAATCTGAAGATTGAAGTTGAATTTAATCCTAACACTTCCTCATTTTGTGGTCTAGCTTTCATGGTACCAGAAAACAGCATGCAAGCTGCCAAGGTTTGGAAGCAATTAATTGTTCCAACCAGCTGTGACAACTATGAACCATAATAATGATCAGCATGACAAGATATCCATAAAGATGTGGTAAGTGGCACTCACATGTTGGTGGTAGCCAACTGCTGTCTAATTGGATTTAAAGCCCACTCAAGAGAAGGGGTGTCATGGCTGGTACTAGGAACCCCGCCAAAGTTCCAGGGCTAGTGAGGTCATGGATCTCAGAAGAGAATATACTACTGCCACGTTGTTAGTCAACATAATTCTAAAATTCTCCTTTTACCCACATCATCCCTGACTACAGACACCTCTTTTGACAACAAATGGAGATGATGAGAGACAATTCCAACTGAAATCAATGCAGAGATTAACAGCTCATGGGGAGCCCCAGCCCAGTGGTCACATCTACATCACAGCCCTTGCATCTGACACTCTGGGAACAATGCAGGAGGCACGTCTAAAAGACTGTAAGAGCCAGAACACCAGGAAGTCTGCTGGTAAAACAGATTTTCATAGAAATGGCTATGCAAACAATATCATCAGAACAATGGTATTACCAATAGACAGGCTAACATGGGAGGGGAAAAATCACTTGGGGTCACAACCCTGGACAAGGAACACCAGGCAGGTGAGGACTGCTGAGAAAGGGAGAGTGGCTTCTCCAGGGGTTGAGTCATTTCCTGGTTCTTCAGCAGGAACCCTCATTGCTGGTATGAAGGCAGATCTGAACCACTGTTAAGCACTTCCTTACAAAATTGATCATACACTTACCATTGAGCAGCAATCATGACATTGGTATTTACCAAATGGAGCTGAAGATTTATGTTTACACAAAAGCCTACACATAACTGCTAACACTTAGAATCAACCAATTTATCCATCAATAGGTCAATTTTAAAAGTATGATAGTTCCACACAAAGGAGCATAATACAAGAAGAGAAAAGTATAGCCATACCCAAAACAACTGATCAGAAACCATATAGTTGGTGAAAAAAAAATATCATGAAAAAGATATTATAAGTTTTTTCTTTTTTAAGTAGCATCAGGCAATGAGTTTCAGCACAGCTATTTTATATGTATTTGTTTTTTACCGATCTTCCTCTACCACTCACTCCCCTTACCTTGTTCCTCATAAATGCTGTGTTTGCTTTTCTGGATCTGGATAGTTTTATTTAATGTGGTAATTTGATGGGAGATGTTATTCTGTAAATATGTTTCTCATACTGGTTAATTAATAAAGCACTGTGGCCAATGAGAAATAAAGACAGGTGGGGCTAGGAGAAATGGAGGAAAGAGGAAGTAGTTAGGAGGAGTCAGGATGTAGAGCATGGAGAAAGAAGATGCCTGTGACGGCTCCCCAATAAGATGACCACATGGAAAGAAATACTTAGATGAGTAGAAATGGGTTAATAATTAAGACAGAGCTAGTACATAAATAATAATGGTAACTGGCCAATAGGATTGTATCAAATACAGAGTCTCAGTGTGTTACTTGGGGCCTGCACACCAGACCGGTGGTGGGCGGGCTGCTGGAAAACAACAATGCTACAGTTGGCGCCCAATGTGGCTATAAGAACTTTCACTTAAAACTAATAAAAGCTTAAGAAATATTTTAGAAACATAGGAACAGAGACTAGCAAGACCTCTTGGTAGCAGCATTTTCTCGGTTGGATTTGTTTTGCTGTAGACAGAGATTTGCGCGGCTCCTTTAAGGGAGGTTTCCAAAATTAGCATAAGTGGCAAAAAAACTGCCTTGCTTTTAAAGAGCTCTGCTAACAATTCATTGGTGTGTACAGAGATGCAATGAAGGTTTACACTGTGTTTTAAAAAAATACGCTGGCTTGGGAGAGAAAAAGAAACAGGATACAATGGTTTAAAAAAGAAAAAAGGAAGTAGAATGGCTGGATGTGGTGGCGCACACCATTAATCCCAGCACTCGGGAGGCAGAGGCAAACAGATCTCGGTGATTTCAAAGTAAACCTGGTATACAGAGGGAATTCCAGGACAGATAAAAGTTACAGAGAGAAACCCTGTCTCAAAATATGTAAAAATAGAAGTAGAAGAAATAGAGTAATAAAAATGCCATGTAAAGATGGAAAGCACAGAGAAATGTTGGATACTGTACGCGATTCTATTGTCTTTAAATTTTTTGACTGCTAATAAAATAACAACAACTGATAAAAGAAATGCTGCTGGATTAATCCAATTTATATATTTTAAAAATGCATTGCTCCAAAATTTAAGCCTAAGGACAAGTTACTGGGGAAAAGGATTTCTATTTTTGTTTCCACAGAAAATGAAAAGCTGTGGATTCCTTCCAGACTAATGTGGTTTGATCAAGCAAGACCCCCTGAAGCAATGTCTACAGCCAAGATTTGTGCATCATTTTAGTGCCCCCTACCAGCAGGAAGTAGTTTGGAAAGAACTATGCCCAAATTCCCAAATATTGTTTATAAATGATTGTTTACATTTAAGTGGGCTTGGTTATAAATGGCTAATGACCACAAGCAATCTTTTTCAAATTAAAAAGGGAATTATGGTATAGCTTTGAATACTTTGTTTTGGAATTGATTTTCTTTTATTGATACAAATTTAAGATCAATTTTGTGATATGTATATTTCTCCTCTTGTTTAGATATTGTGTTTATATAGCTCATTGGAAAATGTAATGTATAATTTAGTACAGATTATAGAGAGTTACCTATGATAGTTAAATCTTGGAGTTAAGTTAGTTAGGATTTCTAGATATGCAGACATGTATTTGAGATGAATAGGCATTCTTCAAACCTTTCAAAGACCTACAGAATATGGCATTTAAAATGGTTTAGGGTTTTTCTTGACAATGAGGCACAACTGCTCCTGGTAACGCCACGTGCATCAGAAAGAAAGATGGACATCGAAGAAACACAATATGGGGTTTGCTTCTAATATGGCAAGACTGGCCATTTGGACAAGGTACTGCTCTTCTGGACTGTTTGACTTTATGCTGTAGAGACTGGACATGCAGGGCCCACAAAAAGGTGACTGCTGATTCAAGATGGACAGGATTCCTGCTTCATGGAAGAAACAGACATTCTGCAGGACACAGAGAAAAATATGACTGACAAACTGCCAATACAGGTGGACAGTTTAAAGTTTCCTATTTTGTTGTGAACTCTGGAGACACACTATGGCCTATGGGCTGAAGATGGAACATTACAGAAGAACTTCGGTTGACTGACCAGGCAATGAATTGTTTCTGTCATTCCAGAGTTTATATATTATCCTTCTGTGGTCTTTGAAGGAGTTGAAGACAGATAGTTATGGTTATAGTTTTCCTTAGTTAGGATTAAAGATAAGTTACATATAGGACTTTAGACTCACAAAGATAGGATAGATAATATTTTCTTTAAGTCTTACAAAATGTTAATGGACTAAATATTGTTAACTGTCATTCTTATTTGATAACTGTTGTATGATATATTTTGCTATGTTAAGGATAAAACCCTTCTTTTTATTTTAGACAGAAAAGAGGAGATGATGGGAGATGTTATTCTGTAAATATGTTTCTCATACTGGTTAATTAATAAAGCACTGTAGCCAATGAGAAAGCAAGATAGTTGGGGCTAGGAGACAAGGAGGAAAGAGGAAAGAGTTAGGAGGAGTCAGGATGTAGAGCATGGAGAAAGAAGATGCCGGCGGTGGCTCCCCATAAGATGACCACGTGGAAATACTTAGATGAGTAGATATGGATTAATAATTAAGACAGAGCTAGTACATAAACAATAATGGTAACTGGCCAACAGGATTGTATCAAATACAGAGTCTCAGTGTGTTATTTGGGGGCTGGTGCGGCTGTGAGCCCAGACAGGTTGCGGGCGGGCTGGAAGAAAACATACACGCTACAGTAACTGCCAGTTCAATCCATTTTTATACAAATGTCATAAATTATTTTTTCTTTGTAACTGACTAAAATTGGGTTGTATATTCCTACCATATACAATTCTTTATCCATTAATCTATTCATGGACACATACATTGGTTCTATTAGCTAATATGAACAGGTACACAGTCAACATGTAGGACAAACGGTCCTTTGAGTATGTACACAGGAGGGGTATAACTGGGTCACATGATATTTCTACTTTTACTGTTTGAGGAAACCTCCATATTGTTTTCTGTGATGTCTATGGCAGTTTACACTCACGCCAACAGTGTAAAAGTGTCCCTCTGGCCACACACCCTCAGTAGCATGCATCATTTTGCTGATGGCAGCCATTCTGAAAAGAGTGAAACGGATTCTCCAAGCAATTTTACTTTGCATTTCAATGATATATAAGCATTTCATTCTTGTCAAATAGATCAAAAATATACAGTAGGACAAAAAGACAGCTTGTCCATAAATGAAGCTAGGAAAACTGGACAGATCCCAAATGCAGGAGACATTAGATACTTATCTCTAACTCTGCACAAAATAAATTCGAAGTGAATCAAAGACCTCAATATAGGACCTTGGTCCTGGGAATTCCTGTGGGGAAACACTTAAAGATATAGACGTAGGAAAACGTTCTTCAAGAGGAATCCAATTACATAGCAAATAACCCTAGAGCTTATGTAAAATAAAAAAAAAAATGTACAGCAAAGAAACTATCAGTGTGAACATACAGCCTATAGGATGAACAAAACTCTCTTCCAGCTATACTTTAGAGAGGGCTTAAATATAGAATATATAAATAACTTTAAAAATTAAAAACACAAAATAATCTGTCTGCCAATACATGAGCTGATGAACACAATAAAAAGTATTCAAAAGTAGAAACACAAAGAGTCAATAAAGATTTTTTTCAGAGTTTCACGCATCTTATTACTCTATATACTATTCAGTGAGCAAAGCTAAATTATGGAGACACAAAATATAAAAGTAGTGTCCCGGTGTTGTAATCCCTAGGAGAGATGAAGATGCAGGAGATTCCCAGAGCAGTTAATATCTTCTGCTGGACTCATGTCCCTATGTACATGGATATAGGGACATATTGTTTAGAGTGCATAGAACTTAGAGTGCCAACAGTGAAGCCTACAAAGCTGTGAGCTGGAAATGATGATGTACTAGCATGCACTCCTCAGGCTAGCTTACACACCACTGTGCTGTGGGATGTGTACCCCAGATGAGGCTATATGTGTGATAGAACAGCAAATACATGGGAAAACTCTGTATCATTTTCTCTACTTTGCTGCAATCCTAAAACTGGTCATAAGGAAGTTTTATCATAGAAGACTCACAAAAATGCTTCTACAAAGTACTAATTACTTAAATTTCAGATGTTTTTTACTAAGAAATGTTATTATTACATTACTCAAGATTCTTATTCATGAGCTAGATTATATCTTATGATTCATTCTCACCGACACCACACAGAATTCTTTTAAGGAATATATTTCCAATTTTGCTGAATTTACAACAATGTAAAGAATAATGAGTTTTCTGAGACAATTTTTTGCAGTAAACTGTGTAATCAGGTGTAGTAATTGCCTAACGCTGTACTCCAATTCTATGCCTCTAATCTGCTGTCTCTGATTTCACTCCATAGTTACCCTACTACCAAGACTCACAAATCCCCCAGCCACTTTCACTCTGGACACATGGGTTTGTTACCCTGGTCAAACAAATACATACAGGACACAAAGTATTAATCACTCACTTTGCAAGCTGGCTGTAATTCATTCTTTCCCCCACACACCAATCATCAGACACATCCTCAGAAAATGTCTGCATTGGTGCCTCTGCTTGCATCTCAAAGCAATGAGCACCCTGCCTAGGGTCTTCTGTGCTCAGTTGTCCCTGTGGTCTTAACCTTTCCACCTCTGCCCCCTTCCTTTTTATCTTCACTGCTGATGCCCCAACCTGGGACCTCATCTGCTCACTAAATTCATATCCCAAGTCATTTTCCTAACTCCAACACCTTCCCCTCAGATCTCTCTATAGTAATTCTAGAACACGCTCTGGACACTTAAATTTAGTCAAGATTCCCCTGGGGTTATAGTTCACACCCAGGACACACATAGTGAAAAAAGAGAACTGCATACTCTGTGGCCCATGTGTCCTCACACACACACACACACACACACACACACACACACACACACACACACACACACACAGTGGCAGAAAGATACCACAGCTATTAAACTAACTCAACTCTTCTCCATCCTTCCTCCTAATAGGAGACAATTTGCATTCAACAGTCCTATATCTGGAAGTAAGCCATTTGCTCTTAGCAATGAAAGTCTAAATTCAATGCCCAAGCAGATGGTTTTCTCTCTCACTGCCAATGATCACTGGGGTATTTGCAGGTGTTGGGGACACTTAAGCTTTTCTATTAATATCACATAGGTAAGAAATAAACTTTTGTGGTTTCACAATATTGAGATATGGGCTTGTTTGCATGAATATATGAATATATCATATCCAAAGCTACTTTAACTGCCAATCATTTCTTCCAGGAAGCATTTCATGAGTACACTATACTCTGATTTAGGTCAATACAATATTTTGTTGCATTTTTTAAAACTTACCATTGTAATAAAATGGCTATTGTAATTATGTTTTCTTTAGTAAACTGCACTTTAATTAGGGCAAGAGCTGTGACAACATTTAGTATCATCTCTATCTACTAGTGCTTAACTCTTAGTATGTACTTTACAAATGATTATGAATTTACTCATCACTCGCTTAACCACAGACTAGTTAGTGGAGACTGAGGAAAAGCAGAGCCATCACGTACTGTATTATTTACTTATTTACTTTTCTTGCTGCAACCAAATAACCTTACAAGAATTTAGCTTGGTTCACTATTAAGGACGCAGGCCACCGTGGCCTGCAAGCACAGTGGGAAGTCATGTCACAGTGTGACAGCAGGAGCATGATGTTGCTGGCTTACATCTCCATAGACCAAGAATGACAGACAGGGCAGGCAGCCGCACTGACCTACACTTCCTGTGGCCCACTGAGTTATTTCACCAAACCTCAGTTCCCAAAGAATCTACAGCCTCCTGCAAAACACTAAGTGTTCAAATATATGAGGTTGTATGGCACATTTCACAATAAACTCACAATCACATTTATACCTTACATTCTTGTTTGTGACAGCCATAATAAGCAAGATAAGTATAAAATGTGTGACTTATTAAATACTGATTAAGACTACAAGATAGAGAATGATACAGTGTTGATTACAGACCTTTTAAACGAACAGTGACCTTTTAATACAAATAGAAGGCGACATTTTGTACAGTGCAAAAGAAATAGAATAGAATAAAATAGCAATAAAATAGAATAAAATTTCAAACTTGCTGAAATGTGGGGAGCCTGAATGCTCAAAAGAGGGAGGGCCAAGCCTTGAATGAGTACAAAAGCAAAGATGAAATTAGAAAGAAAACAAGGGAACAGGTTTTGTAAAGAAATTCTGGCTGATTTCAGAGCTTCGGCTTTCAGCTTGAATAACTAGAGTGACACTGACAGGCTATGAATCAGGATAGGAAAAGTGTAGCCAAATGGGTAAGAGGCTGGCTTTATACTGAATTTCTTCTCTACAACTCCTCTGAAGCAATGTGTCATTAAACTAAGGAACAGTAAATGCAATGCTATACAGGTAATTTTATGTTCACTCATTAATACATTGCAACATTGATTAAAGCGAATAAGTAATTACCAGATATTATAATTTACTAAAGTAGAATAATGTACCAAGTATCAAGAGACTATATGGTAAATGTGGTTATAAGTCAGCACACAATAGTGCAATATTATTCAACAAATAATTTAGATAAGAACCCACAGCTTATGAATCCTGGTTTACTCCAATATGTCTAAATTACACAAAATAAAAACATGTAAAACATTTTCTCATTATAATTTTGCCCTCTATAACAAAAAGCAATGTTCACAAGCCAAGTCCATTGCTAGGAGCAAATAATTCAAACCAAGAAAAACAAACCGAAAGGAAGCAAGCCACAAATCAAAACACCTTTTTTCCAAATGTCCAATCAAGAAAACATACCTTACCCTGTGTCCTTGATGCTGCCAAGTCTGAATTCTGGAAAGTGGCCAAAACAGAGATGTTTCCCGAAGCAAGGTCTCAGAAGCTGTGCTGCATTCCAGGCAAACTCAATTCCAGTCACCAAAAATTACACTCTTGTTTAATTTTTCTTACTGTGATTTAAAACGAGAATAGATGGACAAATTAAATGGATGATTTCCAGTTACCTAATTGACTAAATCATGATACGTCGAAGAGAGAAGTCAGTTGGTAAGGAGCTTAATATGCAAACATAAAGATCATGTCAAGTTTCCGGAATGCATGAAAATGCTAGGCAGGATAGGTACCCACAGGATATCTCAGTGGTGGGGGAACAGAGAGAGGATATCCCTAAAGCAAGCTGGCTAGCTGGACTAGACAAATCTGTGAGCTCTGGGCTCTAGTGCCCAACCCTATCTGGTCATAATATGTGGAAAGAATTGAGGAAGACACTGATGTCAGCCCTGGGTCTCCAGATACATACAACCACAAACATGTGATCACACACACACATGAGCAAAAGTAATTTAAAAAATTGAAATGGAACAAAAAGGGAGAACATTTGGAGTTTTATATGGTTCTTTTTCTTTTATTCTTTGATTCCTGGTTTTCTGTTATCTATTCAACCTAAAACAGATTTAACTTCCCCAGTAAATTTGGAAAATAATGCATCTTCATAAGTCACAATTCCCTAACAATGGCTGGGAGATGGTGCCTGACTGAAAACCATTAGAGAAATTTACTTGATCTAATAGATTTGCAAAGGTCATCTGAGAAATAGTGGAATGTATCTACTGTGTTCCAGCAGGGGTTCTCAACCTTCCTAAAACTATCACCCTTTAATACAGTTCCTCATATTGTGGTGACCCCCAAACATAAATTTACTTGTTACTTCACAATGATAATTTTCTATGGATCGCAATATGAATATCTGATATTCAGATATCTGGTATGTGACCATCATAGGAGTTGAGACCCATAGGTTGAGAACCACTAAAGTCATTCATGAATATAAAACACTAATTTCAAATTATTTTTAGCTATTTCAATTTGTATATCATTAGGTCATAAATAATAGTACAGAATCATAAATTTTAAAGTGCATATTACTTTCTAAACACTTATTAACAATAATAATGGAAAATAACCAAATATATGTAATTTATTCATGTTTTGTTCAATGAATTACATATATACTATGCAGTAAACTCTAAACTTTTCTCTAGTTTATACAGAAATTACTCTTGTATAGATGAGAATCAAAGTTTTATGGCTCCAAACTGCTTTCTAATAATACTAACTGAAAACTAAAATCCATATATTTGAGAATATTCATTTTTTAATTCCAATATTATCATATAAGTATCCTAAAATTTTTGGTAACACTCTTTTAAATGTGTGTGTATATGGGTGGGTAGATGAGTGAGAGTACACACACACACACACACACACACACACACAAACACATGCAGACAAGCACAGGCATTTGAGTGAGGGTGCTTATAAATGCCTGAGACCACAGAGCCTCTGAATCTGGTGCAGTAAGCCTCCCAGTGTGGGTGCTGGGAACTGATCTTCAGGACTCTGCAAAAATATCAAGCACTGTTAGCTACTGATCCATCTATCTAGCCTGGAGGCCTTTTAGAAATACAGATAAGAATTTGAGTCAAGAGTCGTAACATTAAAGATTGGCTTTTAAAAAAAACAGTGCTATTACAGTTTAATGCTTATCTCATAGCACAGCCCTAAATGCAAGGGCTAATATTATAATAAACTTGAACAAAACATCTGAGATAAACTGCATGATTTTCAGCTACATAACATCTTAGAGAATAAAAGCAGAGTAAACAAAAACCTTAACTACAATTAATTTATTATAAGCTTCAAAGAACAAAACAGTACAAAGATGGCCCATACAATACAAGAAAACACAAATCAGTTTTGTACACAGATTATAGGAAGGATTCTTACCATTTAGCATTTTAAAATCATTAATCCAATTTTTCAATTATCAAGTATTTAAACTGTCATTTTTCCAAAGTTTTTCAAATTTACTACAAGCACATAAAAAGATGTTCAACATCATTTTTTTTAATAGAAATTCACTTTCACCTCTGCTCTGGTGACTAAACCAAAAGAAAACATTGGCAGTGGATGGAGAGACGAGAGCCAATGACTTCTAGTTAGGAAAGTAAGAGTGGACTCATGCATTAGAGAGCAGTCAGCCACAGCTCTCAAAACCCAAGGGACAGTCACATATGACCAACACTCCTGCCTCTGTGTGCCACTCAAGAGAAGTAAGAGCAGCTCATCACAAAACAGAACTATGTTAACAGCTGCAAAGAGAAACCAACCCACAGTGCATGGACGGAAGAGACAATACACGGCCACATAATGAGATACTAGTCAGAAAAAGGAATCAGATGTTGGTTTGTGTCACAACATGGATGATCATAGGAAGCAAACTAAGTAAAACACAACAGGCAGAAGAGCTCACTAACTGCTTCAGTGCTACTGGTCACTTTACATGAAATATTCAGAAAGCCAACCGTGAGAGTCAAAAGATTGAGGGTTGCTTAGTGTAGAGGCAGAAGAGATAATGTGTGCTTTCCAGAGGAGAAAAGATTTCTTGCTGAAATAGAAAAATATTTCAAAATCAGTGTCAATGTTTGCACAAATCTATAAACATTCTAAACCTACTTATATGTACCATTTTAAAAATGGCAAATCTTATGCTTAACTATATTTCTCAATATGGAGTTGTAAATAGTGTCAAAATAATTTATTCTGTTGTCCTTATCTAAAAACGTGGGGGGCACATGTGTCTCAGAAGATTTTAGATTATGTAAAAGTAACATGTCCATCTCTCGTAATTGTGTATGTAAACACCTGGAGAGAAGCAAGGATGAAAAATGGAGAAATATTATGCCCAATATCAATTCATCCCTGACTGTCACCTCAACCAACATTTATGCAAAGCTCTAGAAATGGTAATTTTAATAGGACTATTGAATTTTCAAAATGTAAATAACAGGTACTGGCCATTTATAAATGATGATGAAATTAGTGATATTGAGCAGTTGGCATTTGTAAAATGGCAGTTAGCATGGAAAGCACTGTGATTACATCATCAGCTATACAGTCAGAACTTGTCTTCATGTCCCTCTGGAATAAGTAAAATTAGCTGCAACTGAAAAAAATGGTCCCCTAGGGACTCGGTAAGTGACCCACTTGAGCATGCTACCTTGACAGGAAAAAGAGCTGAAATCTGCTTTGAAATCTATCCACAAACTTCATTCTTTACAGAGAACAGTGTGGTATGAGATATGGACTGACAATTCATCAGTAAAGAGGAGAATAAGAACTCTTTATAAGAAGAAAAATAAATACCAAGTTATATACAAATAAGATAATATTATCCAAAAGATTATCCCATTATCAGATGAACCAGTATTAAAAGTGGAGCATAGGTTTAGAAATTGCATTATCCACATCTAAACTATAAAATTCAATATCTTGTAAGATTTTGGCATTTTTGTCAAAAATCAGGTGTTCATAGGTGTGTGGAATAATATCAGGGTCTTCAATTTGATTCCATTGATCCCCATGTCTGTTTTTATATTAATACCAAGATGTTTTATTACTGTAGATCTATAGTATAGCTTGAAGTCAGGGATGCTGATACCTTTATTGTCCAGGATTGTTTTGACTATCCTGAGTTTTCTGTTTTTCCATATGAAATTGAGTATTATTCTTTCGAGGTCTGTGAATCCACAAATGGTGCAGGCATAACTGAATGTCCACATGTAGAAGAATACAA
The DNA here is from genome assembly GCA_030556225.1 of Cricetiscus sungorus. NCBI lineage: Eukaryota > Metazoa > Chordata > Mammalia > Rodentia > Cricetidae > Cricetiscus > Cricetiscus sungorus. Next base: position 22,332,877 of record JANBXA010000114.1, read on the forward strand.
ATAGATCCATAGTCCAAGTGGATCTAAGTCCTCAAACCCATTACATTGAATTTAACAGAAAATAATGTGAGGGGCAGCCTTGAATGCATGGGCACAGGAGACTACTTCTTAAATAGAACACCAATAGCACAGACACTGAGAGCAACAATCAATAAATGGGACCTCCTGAAACTAAGAAGCTTCTGTGAGACAATGGACACAGTCAACAAAACAAAACAGCAGCGTACGGAATGGGAAAAGATCTTCACCAACACCACATCTGAAAGAGAGCTGAACTTCAACATACACAAAGAACTCAAGAAAGTAGACATAAAAATACAAAATAACCTAACTGAAAAATGGGATACAGATCTAAACAGAAGAAACTCAAATGGCCAAAAAACATTTATGGAATTGTTCAACATCTCTAGCCACCAAGAAAATGCAAATCAAAATGACTCTGAGAAAACATCTTACAGCTGTCAAAATTGTTAAGATAAAAAAAACAAAACAAAAAAAAAACAATAAAAAAAAAAACCCCACTGATGACAGCCTATGTTGGAGAGGATATGGAGTAAGGGGAACTCTCTACCACTGCTAGTAGGAGTGCAAACTCATACACCCACTTTAGAAATCAGTATGGAGGTGTCTCAGACAATTGGGAATCAATCTACCTCAAGACCCAGCAATACCACTCTGGGACAGATACCCAAAGGATACACAATTATACCACAAGGACATTTGCTCAACTATATTCATAACAGCCTTATTTGTAATAGCCAGAACTTGAAAACAACATAGATGCCCCTCAACTGAAGAATAGATAAAGAAAATTTGGTACATCTACACAATGGAATATGACTCAGTGGAAAAAAAATGACATCTTGAAATTTGCGGACAAATGGATGAAATTAGTAAACAAACAAATAAAAATATCCTGAGTGAGGTAACCCAGACCAAGAAAGACAAACATGGTATGGAGTCACTAATAAGTGAATATCAGATATTCCTCAATCCCAGAGAAGATAGCAAAAAGGGGCACCCTAAAAGTGGCATACATGGAGGGTCCCAGGAAAGGAAAATAGCTAAGATCTCCTGGAGGTAGGGTAGAAGGGAGCTAATGGGGGATGGGAATATGAGAGACCAAGAAACCAAATTGGGAGAGGAAAGAAGGGGGAAACCAATAAAAGAAATATCTTGATAGATATGGCCAAATATTTATGATACCCAGGTAGTAAGTTATTTTTGACTTTCCAAAGCAAAGTCTAAAATCTTCATAGAAAAAATGACCCATTACTATACATGATGAAAAAAATACACCATTATGACATTTAAAGGATTTCAGACGTATCTGATGTTGGCACAGTTCATCAAAGATCAAGAAAACGAGGAGACAAGTATATCACTGATGGACATCAGGTGTAAATCTGGATATACTGAATGGAAATGCAGCATTAAACTTTATATATTAATGTTCATCACTCAGGCCAGGAGTTGAAAACATTTTACAAGCTGAAAAATGAACAGAAATTCAAAAGGCATCTATTCTATGTAAGATATGACCACTCAAAGAAAGAACAATTACAGACTCTATGCATAAAAGAGAAAAATAAAACCTATTTCACACGAAAACAAAAGAAAATGTGTTCAGGAATGGAAAGTTCCCATTTTTCACATCTTTTCTCTGTGTTGTCTAATTCCACAAAGCAGACAGAGAAATGGTTTGGGAACTTAAAATATATTTCAAAGTGGTTGGTTTTGCTAAGGTGTGAGCAACAGAAATCCACTGCTATAACAATACTAAAAAATCTTTAATTTCTTTCTTTATTTTTCCTTGACCCAGGAACAGTGCAATTGCTCATTGTGAGGTTTCCATGACTTTGTAGGGTTCCTGCAATTTGTGTTGTTGTGGAATTCCAACTTTAACACATGGTGATCTGGAAAGATACAGGGAGCTATTCAAATTATTTTGTATCTGTTGAGGTTTGTTATGTAGCCTAGTATGCAGTTGATTTTTGAGAAGGTTCCATGTGGAGCTGAGAAGAAGGTATATTCTTTTGTATTTGGATGTTAAACCCAATTTGACCATAACTTCTGTTAGTTCTTTTGTTTCTTTATTAAGTTTCTCCCTGGGGGTGTTGAGGTCTCCCACTATGGAAGCAGAGAATTCATTATAAAACTCTTTTTATGAGGCTACAATTACCTTGGTACCCAAGCACACAAAGACACAAATAAAAGAGAGCTACACACCAATATCCTTCATGAACATCGATGCAAAAAAAAATACTCAACAAAATACTGGCAAATAGAATTCAAGAACACATCAGAGAAATCACCCACCAAAATCAAGTAGGAATAATCTCAGAGATGCAGGGATGGTTCAACATAGGAAATCTATAAAGATTATCCACCATATAAACAAACTGAAAAAGAAAAACCACATGATCATCTCACTAGATCCTGAAAGAGCCTTTGACAAAATCCAACACCACTTCATGATAAAGATCTTGGAGAGATCAGGGATCGTAGGAACATACCTAAACATAATAAAAGCAATATACAGTAAACCAACAGCCAACATCAAACCGAATGGAGAGCAGCTTAAGGTGATTTCTCTAAAATCAGGAACAAGACAAGGCTGCCCTCTCTCTCCATGTCTCTTCAATATTGTACTTGAAGTTCTAGCTAAAGCAATAAGACAACAAAAGGAGATCAAGGAGATATAAATTGGAAAGGAAGAAGTCAAACAGTCTCTATTTGCAGATGATATGATAGTTTACATAAGCGACCCAATAAACTCTACCAGGGAACTCCTACATCTGATAAACATATTCAGCAAATTAGCAGGATACAAGATAAACTAAAAAAAAAAAAAAAAAAAAAAACAGTAGCCCTACTATATACAGACAATAAAGGGGCTGAGAAAGAAACCAGAGAAAAACTTACCAAAAAGTAAAAGACCAATATATCAAGAACTTTGTGTCTTTAAAGAAATTAAAGAAGATACCAGAAAATGGAAAGATCTCCCATACTCTTGGATAGGTAGGATAAATACAGTAAAAATGGCAATCTTGCAAAAAGCAATCTACAGATTCTAGGCAATCCACATCAAAATCCCAGGACAATTCTTCACTGATCTTGAAAGAATAATACTCAACTTTATAGGGAAAAACAAAAGACCCAGGATAGCCAAAACAATCCTGTAAAATAGAGGAACTTCTAGGGACATCCCTATCCCCAACTTCAAGCTCTACTATAGAGATATAGTCCTGAAAATAGCTTAGTATTGGCACAAGAATAGGCAGGTAGACCAATGGGATCCAATTGAAACTCCTGATATTAACCCACACACCTACAAACACTTGATTTTTAACAAAACATCTAAAATTATACAATGGAAAGAGGAAAGCATCTTCAACAAATGGTGTTGTTACAACTGGATGATGGTGTGTAGAAGACTGTAAATAAATCCTTGACTATCACAATACACAAAACTTAAGTCTAAATGGATCAAAGACCTCAACAAAAATCTAGCCACACTTTCTCTTTTAGAAGAGAAAGTGGGTGGTACTCTTGAACCAATTGATACAGGAGACTGCTTCCTGAACATAACACTAGTAGCACAGACACTGAGATTGACAATTAATAAATGGGACATCCTCAAACTGAGAAGCTTCTGTAAGGTAAAGGGCACAGTCAACAAGACCAAAAGACAGCCCACAGACTGGAAAAAGATTTTCACCAACCCCATATCTGACCAAGGGATTATCTCCAAAATATAAAAGAAACTCAAACTAGTCTCCAAAACACCAAGTAACACTATTAAAAAGTGGGGTGTGGAACTGAATAGAGATATCTCAATAAAGGAATCCAAAATGGCTGAAATACACTTAAGAAAGGGCTCAACATCCTTAGCCATCAGGGAAATGCAAATAAAAACAACTCTGAGATACCATCTTACTCCTGTCAGAATAGCTAAAATTAGAAACACCAATGACAGCTCATGTTGGAGAGGATGTGGAGAAAGTGTAACACGCCTCCACTGCTTTTACTGCTTCTGGGAGTGGAAACTTATACAGCCATTTTGGAAATCAGTATGACAGTTCCTCAGGAAAATGGGAAACAGTCTACACAGGACCTCGCAATTCCACTCTTAGGTATATACCCAAATGATCCATATCCACGGGAACAAAGGCATCAGTTCAACTATGTTCATAGCAGCATTATTTGTAATAGCAAGAACCTGAAAGCAACCTAGATTCCCCTCAACTGAAGAATGGATAAATAAGATGTGGCATATTTACATAATGGAATACTACTCAGTGGGGGGGGGGAATCTTGAAATTCACTGACAAATGGATGGAACTTGAAGAAACCATTCTGATTGAGGTAACCCAGTCACAAAAAGAGGAGCATTGTATGTACTTGCTCATATATGGATTCTAGACACAGATCAAAGGATCACCAGCCTGTAATTCACACCATCAGTGAAACTAGATACAAGGAAGAACCTAAGAGATTCATACCAGGTCCCTCACAGAAGGGGAATGGAGCAAGATCTCCTGAGCATATTGGAAGTGTTGGAAGGGGCAGTGAGTGGAGACAAAGTTAGGAAAAAGAGAAAGGGGGGAGAGGAGAACACGTGGGATCAAGAAGATTGAGACAAGGAACAAATATAGGAGAGAAAAAAAAAAGAGATACCATAAAAGAGGGAGCCATTATAGATTTGAAAAGAAAACTGACTCTAGAGAAATGTCCAGATACCTACAAGGATGACCCCAACTAACAATCTGAGCAACAGTGGAAAGGCTACCTTAAATGCCCTTCCCTGATAATGAGATTGATAGCTAACTTATAATTCATCATAAAGCCATTATCTAGTAGCAGATGGAAACGGAAGCAGACACCCACAGCTAAATACTGAGCCGAACTCATGGAATCCAGTTGCAGAGAGGGAGGAGTGATAATAAAAGGGGTCAAAACCAAGCTACAGAAATCCACAGAGACAGCTGAACTGAACAAGGGGGAGCTCATGAACCCCCAGACTGATAGCTGGGAAATCAGCATTGTACTGACTCAGACCCCCTAAACCTGAGTCTCTGTTAGAAGACCTGAGCAGTCTAAGAGACTCTGACAGTGGACCTAGGATGTATCTCTGGTGCATGAAAGGTCTTTGAGAGCACATTCCCCATAGAGGCAGGAGGGAATTGTAGTCAGGTATTTTGTCAGCTTGTAAATAGCAATATCTAATCAGTGACTAGCACCCACCAGTCTGTATCACTCCGATGATGGAGCCAACATATATGATGGAAAACAGTAAGTCTGAGTAAGCATAACTATTCTGAAAACTGAGTATTTTTCTATTAGGTGATTGAAGTCTAGTCTCTGGGAAAGGGAATAGAGGCTAGGAGTAACTACTAGACATTTTTGGTATCCTATCAAAAGCACTAACCCAAGTCACCTTGTTAATAGCAAAACTGATGTTTGAATACTGCTTACAAGCTCAAGACAAGAAAGAAAAGTCTATTACTAAGTCTTAAAATGTTTAAGCCATTGATGCTCAATCTATCTTTCTTTGATCCAGTTTCTCTACTAAAAAATGAGAGTGTGCCAAAGAAGTGAGGAGATCATATGAACAGTTCTAAGAAGTACCAGGTTCTTTTGTACACTGAAAACTTACTACAAAAGAAATAGATATTTTTTACTCTGATACTTTCTCTATCCAGTGGTAGCATGTCTGCAATCAGTACCCACTTTTGTGGGTGATCTGATTAAGGCAATATCAACCTTTATTTAAAGTATTCCATCTGAATATAAAGTCAGGAAAACAACCAGTGAAAACAGCCATGATATATGTGTTAGCCTAAAATTAAATTAAATTAAAACACAAAAGACCTTTCAGTTGAACTGTAAAAATGAAACAGGCAATGAGTTTACAGTTGCATGAACTAAACCTAATCAGCCTCTGTCCAAATGAACAGTGATACAAGAGAAATTTTACACATTTTATGTTTATCTCAAAATGCAATTTAACACTGCCACATTGCCATATAACATTACATTTTCTCCACTTGTTTAAATACCTTAATATGCTTTCCTAAGCAGGATCAATGGAGATCTGGAATGAAATACAGCTTACACAGCAACACATTCATTATTCAGCATTGGATGTTTCTGTTCATTGGTTGCTAATAAAAATATGACGTGGGTTCTAATGGCTCTATTTGGATAGATAGAGCAAAAGGCTCTTTGGAAGAAAGAGTTTTAAAGCTCTCTGCTCCAAGTTTTCCTTAGTCAAACATGGGAGAAAGTAATTATCTTGTCCTTAAATTAAAAGAAAACAGGTGGTCTCAATATAGCTTCCACTTACTCTTCAAATTCTGCCTGATATAAAGGATTACCTACAGCTATGGCTGGTTTCTAAAACCAGTAACATCAGAAAGTTTGAAATTATTAGACTAAACACTAACATTTCTTGATCTTTCCAGACCACACCCCCACTGTGTATTCTTGACAGGTGGAGAGAACTAATGAGGCTAAGGGCAGAGAAATTGCCATGCAAGACATTTCATGTGCGACCTAAGCAATAACAACACTGAACGAATATTGGAGAGATTAATGGACTTCATTTTCATTTTTCAATAAACCAGAGAATTAAGAGAAAATTCAACAACATGTTTAAGTTCTCTAAGCTATAAATGGAAATTACAGTCAGTAACACCTGGCATTTGTACAGATCACTATGTTTGTTTGTTTCTCCCTACAGGGTTTCACTGTGTAACAGCCCTGGCTGTCCTAGAACTCACTTAGACCAGACTGGCTTCTGCCTCCCGAGTGCTGTGATTAACAGCGTGCACCGGGCCATATCACTGTTTTAATTTTATTTTTAAATCAATTAATCCTGCTAGGGTAGATACTAGATTGAGCACTTTTGAAATGAAAAACGGCCCAGGATTCTCACCTAAGGAAAACTAACCTTGCCTTACTGACAGGTTAACAGCAGAACAAGCAAAGCTCCCTCCCTGGGGACTTACACTGGAAACCTGGCAGAGACTGAAATGCCAACTTCCTTCTCATTCGTGTTTCCTATAGAAGGTTTGTTCTGCCAAACCATTTGGGCCAAAAGATATGGGGGAAGAAGAGATCTGCAGGGGTTGTCTGTGTGGCTATCTTGTAGTTCATCATTAAATTTGGATCCAATTGTAAATGCTTAGAGATTTAATATGCTTCACGGAGGACTGCAAGGAAGATATTACACGAAAGCCCTTCCTGTAATGAGTTGCAACTTCCAGAGGAAGTTCATTAAGTTCAGTGAAGGCACTACACCACAGAGCCCCTTCTTCCAGTCTTCCACACAGACAGCAGCATCAACTGGGTTCAATGAGCATCGGGAAGAGTCACCCCATTTCACCACAGCTTCTAACCAATAAAGCAACTCTTCTCTGCAAATGTTTTAATTCCAGAGATTGTTCCCATAAAAGGGAAACAAACAGGAGAGAATACACAGGAGTTAAAACACAGAAGAGGGAGGCCTGAGCAGGATTTGTAGATGAGAGTTAGGCAGCAGCGAAAGGCCCCTGGAATTAATGGACAGTACAGGGAGCAAATCCCCAGCCTAGGGTTAGTCTGGGAGGGAGCAAGGGGGGCAGAATGGGTGGGACTGAGAGTTTCCGGACTAGGAGCAGCAGGACACGCTGGCAGGGCACACCCCACGTTGCTTGGTAACCGAGGCAGCCACGCCCACCCCGCCCCATCTCTCCCGGCGCCAGAGGCACAGACCCATGGAAAAGGAGGCCGCCCTCATGGGCTCGGAGCCCGGCTCCCCTGGAGGAGCCTTCCAACGCCCAGGCCCGCGCCTGGGGCCGCCCCCGGGCCGGATCTACAGTCTCCACAGTGCTGGGAGACGCCGGGGAAGCGTGCATCCAGCCCTGCGCCCGCGTCCTGCGCACTGTGACCCCGAACCCCCAACCCTCGCCTGAAACACACCTCAGCGCAGCACAGCCAGGGCGGCCCAACTGCGGGTCCAGCTGGGTGGGCAGCTGTCCACGCTGCTGTCACTCAGAGGCAGGGGCGGGACGAGGAGCTGCACACCCCTACTCCAGCAGGACCATAGGAGGAGGGGCGGGGCCACCTCTCACTCTGTGCTCTGATTGGCTAGGCCTTCCCAGTGCGAGCCTGCAGGACTGCGCGAGCCCTTAGGCCCATCCGTTTTCTACAGCACAAAGCTAGTACTTCTGGCATGCTCATCTTAACCGTCATGGATCTGACATTTTTCCACAAACATAAAAGGAAAACCAAAAGTTATTTTAATGAGTGACCAACTTGCACCTTTTACGTTCCAACACACTCAAATTCAGCTCTGGGAACAACACCCTTAGGGAACTTTCCAACAGTGATAACATGTTGATAGGAGATTCAAGGAGCTGGAGGTGTGGTGAGTTTAAAAAACATGAAATAAAGGAAAGACTATGAAAGAAAAACCCTTATTTAAATTTTAAGCTTTTAACAAGAAAGTCGGTTTAGGAAAAATAATTGCTGGAATGTGACCAATGACTACTATTGTGGTCTGTTTCAGGAACGTTTGCACATCTGTAAAAGGGGAACAAACAATACTGAGGTATATACCATTTGACAATCGCCTGATCTCTAAATTATGCTTTTAACAATCCTGACAAAACCTCCTGAGAGATAATATCCACAGTGTATGAAACCCAGACTATAAGTGGCCATTGAATAAATCTAAGGGTCAGCACTGTCTCACTTTATACTGATGTGAAAATCTGACTGCGTCAGAAGGGATGGACGCCACCAGGGAAGCATGGCCCACCAAATCTAAACAAGGCTCACATGTGCTGCCAGTGACTGAGGTGGCACAGGGCATGAACAGGTAGGTCTGTACCCAGTCCTCTGCTTCTGTGTTATGGCTGTTAGCTTGGTGCATCTGTGCAGCGACTATCAATGGGAGAGGATGTATCTCTGACTCTGTGCCTGTTCTTTAGGCTCTTTTCCTCCTATTGGGTTGTCTTGTCCAGCCTCAATATGAAGGCTTTTGCCTTATGTTGTTTTATCTCATTTTGTCCAGGTTGGCTATTCGCTCTTAGAGGCTTGAAGAGGAAATGTAGAAGAGTGGGTCTGGGGAAGAGGGGAGGTGTGTGTGTATGGGGGATCTAGTAATGTGTGTGTGTGTGTGTGTGTGTGTGTGTGTGTGTGTGTGTGGAGAGAGAGAGAGAGAGAGAGAGAGAGAGAGAGAGAGTTACTAAAGTGTGCTATCCTCTTCTAGCTAGCCCATCACATCTTCTGTAAGAGACAAAATATCATACAGAAAGAATAGAGACACATTATTGAGGAATAAAGTCAAAATGTATTTTTATTTTCTGTATCTCTAAATTATTTTCTCGTATTCGGTCTCTTTTAAATGAAGCAAAGGTAAAAATTAAATGAGATTATACTAACGTTCTTAACCAGGCTTGTATATGTATTTTTCTCAGGGATGGGCTTAAAATGATGAAACCTCCTATTCATCATTTATTAAATCAAAATCAAGAAATATCTATTTTGTCAGCTATGATAGTAGAAATAAAAATCAATACCTCATGATACATGCTTCATTTTTCAACTGAAATGCACACCACATAGTGAGAAAATTGTTGGAATAAAAGGAACATATTCCAATTGCAAATGATTTTAATTCTTTTATCTTGCTGAACTTTCAGCCTTCTGAAAGTTTGAACTATGAATAATTCTACCCAGAACTTTCTTGATGGGTGTAACTTATGCTCCCATTTAAGTTTCTTTAATCTTTTAAAACATTTTAGTCTGAAAGAGTTATGATTGTATATTAATAAGTACACTATATAAATAAATGCTTTTAGCTTTAAATAAATCTGGAGAATGTCTTTGAGTCATTTTTCAAATGCATATTCAAATAGAGAAAATGCTTTTGTTTGAATTTCTCACATTCATAAAATACACATTTAAGTAAATGTATTGTATGCATGTAAATGTGTTATCTTTGACATAAACACAGCTGTATGTTCCACATATGTATAGCTGCAGATGTTTGAGGCATTTATTCTGATTGCTGGAACTCTGCACCTTTTTATTTAGTCACACATCCAGGAGAAAACACTATGTTCCATGTGCAAAGAACACAGAATAACAAGTCTCTGCTACTGAATTTCTAACTGTGGATATCCTTGTGAGATGGGCTTGGTAACATAATGTTACTTACTTTGTAAGCATTTTCTGTCGCATGTTCTTTTTTTAAGATAGGTCCCCACACTATGCCCCAGATTGACCTGGAAATCACTGTGTAGTCTTAGTTTGTCTTGAATCAAGTAGCTCTCCCTGCCTCAACCTCAACAAGAACTGAGATTATGAGCCATTGCACCAAGCTTTCCTCTTTTGAATACCATTAACATTATTTCCATTTTCAGTTTTTACTTTAACCACCATGAAGCAGTCTGTAGACATTTCATCTGTCAGTAGAAAACAGAGAGAGATGTGTGCTGGTACTTCACTTGCTTTCCTGTGTGTTCAATTTGGCAGTGAGGCATGTGTCATGGTACAACCCGTACTCGAGACAAGCCTTCCTGTGAGTTAAACTGCTGTGGAAATACCCTCACAGATGTGCCCAGAGATGTCTCACTGGCTGCAGAGATGTCTCACCGGATGATTCTGAATCCCTGAACATTGACTGTTTCACATCAAATGGACAAGATGAAGTACTTGTGCCCAACCCTTGCTAGGTGGACCCAAAGCATATCTCTTTAAATTGTAACACCCTAGCCACCAAACAAAGTCCTCAGCGACACATATTCCCAGGCCTCCATAGCTTTCTTTCTCTGGGGTCCCCCATTTTTGTGCTTTGCACACTTCCACAGCCAGTACAACATGCATGGAGGTGTCAAGTTCTGTGGCTATTGTGAGATGTCTTTCATCATAGCCTCTATGTGTCTAACTTGGTAACTCTAGAAAACACAACCATTGTGGTAGTTTCTGAGCAAAGAACCACACTATCTTACATTCTCTACTCAGCCTCTCTGCTTTCAAATTAATTTGAATTTCTATGAGCTGGGGGCTCTGGTGAGTGGAGTTTTACCCTAGTTCAAAGCAGTTCTCCTTGATTGTGCTAATTGTTCTAACTGCAGCTTCTTTGTTCTTTGCATCCTTCTCAACCACAGCTTCAAACTCATACATGCACATTTCCTCATCAAACTAAGTTTTATGTATTTATGTTTAACTTGCTGCTCCATCTCACTGTGAACATGGAAAAGAGCATTAAGACCTGACTATGACATAGCCTGAATGCTATGTTGTCTAGAAATTTTCTTAGCCAAACAAATCCACCCATCACTGTCAATCCTGTACTCAGAATATGAAAATGATGGAGCCAGATTCTCTGTCAGAGAGTAACACTAGGACGGGTCCTAATGGAATTCTTGCTCCATTCTGAAGCTCAGGAGTCAGGCCTCTACTATTCTCATCTCTATTAGCATTCTGGTCTTCCAAACTCCCATCAGACTGGTCCATTAGGTTTTGCTTAGAGAATTCTAGAACTTCTCCAGCCCACAGGTGCAACCTATGTCAAGTGCATTCATTAGCACTTTATTACAGCATTAGCCCCTTCCCAGTACCAATTTTTTGTATCAATGATTGCTCTTGGAGCTAAAATAAAATGGCCACAAATGCAACTTAAAGAAGGATGTATTTCAGCTATTTTTAAAGGATATAATTCATCACTGCAGAGAAAGTATGCTATCAAGAGTATCTTTAACTGAGCATATGGTCATATTGTATGTACAGTCAGGAACAGAGAAGTGAGTGCTAATACTCAACTTACTTTCTCATGTTTATTTAGTCCAGGTAGATCTCTATGAGATTATGGCACTAATATTCAAAGTAGGATATCCCTTCTCAGGTAATCCTCCCTGGAAATTGACTCAAAACTCAGAGGTGTGTTTCCTAGATAATTCTCAATCCTGTCAAGTTGATAATAAGATTAATCATCATAGTAATGATTTTTAGAAACCACTAACAATTCAATGTAAGGTAATTTAAAATATGTATTTAATATGGAAAATTGTTATCACAGTGTTCATTAATGGTCAGAATGATGTAGGATAGAGAGACACCTGGAATCACTAACAAAATGGTATAATGTGTTCTTCTTCTTCTTCTTTTTTGATACAATGAAGTAAAGGGAGATAATTCACATTTTTTTTTTCTCAAATTGGGAGCTTTGTGTCTTATTTGTCAATTTATAAGAAATTTAATTAGCCAGAACATCTGTTGCTCTAAGAATTCAGTCAATTATGTACTAATATGGATGCTATTTTTGCATAGATGCTCTTTTTTTCACTTCCTATGCTTTATGTTTGTGTCTGCACTATGGTTTGTATGATAAGACTTGCCAAGATGAATTTGTATCATTAGTGTTTAAGTTCAAATACATAAAAATCATTTTTATTTCCTTTACAAAGTAGGATCCGTTGATAGCAAGTGACAAAAAGTTAATCAAAGCAAAATGTGTGTCTGTATACATACACACTTGCGTACATCCGCATATATGTATTCATTGGTGAATTCACAGAATTAAAGAAAAACATGAAAGAGTATTGGTTAGTTTTGCTCAACTTGACACATGCTATAGACATCTGAGAATAGGGAGCCTCAGTTGAGGAATTGCCTCCATCAGATTGGCCTATGGGAAGGTTTTCCAGCATTTTCTTGATGACAGATTGATGTTGAAGAGCCAAGACTGCTGTGGGTGGAGCCATCCTCTGGCATGTGAAACCAATATGAGCAAGCCATGAAGAACAAGCCAGAAAATCGTGCTCCATCACTATCTCTGCTCTAGTCCCTCCTGTCTTCCAGGTTATTGCCTTGAGCTAGTACCTTGGTAGCCCTCCATGATAGTTTATAAGCTATAAGCCAATAAACTTTTCCTTCCTCTCAAATTGCTTTGGGTCAATGTTTTATCACAGCAATAGGAAGCAGACTAGGACAGAGAGGTATTTCAAGGACCTTAGAAGCAAATATCCCTGAACAAATTTATAGATGCTCTCAGCCATAGTTCAACTCCAGTTGCAGCTAGCACTATGGAGATATTGTACCCATTTGGACTCAAAATCCTGGGAGAAAGATTTCAACTCCTTGGCAAATGTTCATTAATTTGATTAGTTTTATTTGTTTTCTGTTAAAACTCTTAGGCTTTCTTAACACATATAGTAATCACCAAGTAATTTTCTCTATTCCAATGCTTTTTTCTCATCATTTGCCTTAACTATTCCACAAATGTAACATGGAGTAAATAACATCAAAGTATTCAGCTTACATGATTCTTATTCCAGGTGCTAGTTAAAGTTTGGAGGATATAGCAAAGAATAGAACAGCGAAAACTCTCTGTGCCCATGAAATTCACATCCTGAAAAATATGATGCCAACAGAAAACTAGAAAAATAAATAACACATACAGGATGTTTTGTAGTTTGAATGTGAATAATAAAAATGAAATATGGAAAGGCATGGGCATTTTTGCAAGTAAGCTGAAAATAAAAATAACAGAATGGTTCACTTTTTTGTTTCCAATTTCCAAAGTTTGAGTCTTACCCTTTAGAATCATTGGTGTTTCTGTGAATCAACCTAACTAATATTCCATTGGTTGTTTTTTGTAAGTAAAGTCAATGCATGTTATTTAATTTTACATTTGTCTTAATTAAATCAAAATTAGTACTTTTCATAAATAATATTTAACTCTTTCATTGCCAATTATTTAGAGAGCTTTAGGATTATATCTTTTTCACTAGCAACAGTAGCTAGCATTTTTATAAAGTTTACCATACTGCGTTCTATGAAGTTTATGTGTGGAAGCAGGGAGTCATCAAAGTCACAAGAATAAATACCAGCACCCACAGGTTAATGGAGTTATAGGGAAATCATACATCACTTCTCATTTTATTTGACATTGGTCCCTCAGTGTTTGATATTATGATTTCAAATTTCTGTTATGATCTACTCACATGTCACACTTCTTCAATGGACACTAATACCTTTTATTTTGTTAGAAAGGAATTTACTTCTGCTAAATTTTCAGTTTCAGGCAAAGAGTTCTTAATTACAATTTTTAAATTATTTTCATATTTGTGATTATTTACATGCCAATATTTAAATCACAAATATTTTTACTTTTAGTGGGGGCATGTAGCTATCTTTTCTCTCCAAAGAATACAAGTTCAAGTTGGAATTTATTATTATCTTCTATATTCAGTGTTCTACCCCTTTTTTTTATTTATTCAGATCAGTGTTACCTCATTTTTACATTATGCTATGAATAAAAAAAGGTTTTAAGTCTATAATACTTATTCATATTAGAATTTTAGTTTTGTTTAGGCCATAATGTACATTGGCTTGTAATTATAGTTTCAATTTCATAAATACTTCATAACTACTTACTATAATGAATAAAAAGGAATTATACTTTGTACAGAAATATTTTGTCATTATTGATATATTCTAGAATTATAGTATATGTCCTATAACATGTTATATCTTTGACATTATTGAAATTCTTGTATCCATTTATGATTAATTATTCTATATTTACTAAAAATATAAAGAACAAATAGAAAACTTTACACATATTTCACAATGTTCTCTGCATGTGCACAAATTGTTTCTTTACCATTTTGCATAGAACTGCAATCTCTTCATTATTCTTATATGAATTTTAGAGAAAATAAAGGAAATTAACAGCTTCAATTCATGTCAGTCAAGGATGCAAGTCTTCCAGCTCCTTAAAGCTGGGTTTAGACAGGGAGAACATTACAGAACTCAGAAGAAGACAAAGGAGAAAAATAGTTGGGCTGGGCCCACTGGAGATTCCTAGGATGCCACGGTGCTACTTCATTACTCTTGAGAACATGGTTTTTCAGGAACAATAGTTCCTATTCTCACCATCATCCTTATGTTGAGGTTCAATGCACTCACACCTGAGTATGCTGTGCAACTCAGGGAGAAAGTGGGCAGAACAGCATCACTTTGTTACCTGCACCACAGGCCTGTATAGGTTCTGCCATCGTTTGCAGCTTCATCATTACCCTTACTTCTGATTGCTCGGTACTACGTGGCCTTGCTGCAGTGAGCCGTGGAATGTTCCTGAAGTTTTTAAATACATATGCACCTTCTTTTGTTGACTGTGCAGCAATATATTAGGTTCTTAATACAACAGAATTTAACACCCTGCAGTGTGTTGTGGGCACATACCTGCTCTCAGTCAGGGACACTTCTAACATTTCCTTCCCTTTCTTTTCTTCCTCCTCCTCTCCAGGAAATACCATGCTTCATCTGGTGACTAAGATAAAGATTATGGCATTGAGCCCCTGGCATGAAATTGCCAGTCTCAAGATCTCAGGTGCAGATACATTTCACTGAGACTGTTTTTTTTTTTCTGGGCCTGTACCCCATCACCAATAGATGTACTTAGCACAAGAACATTCTGAAAGAGTTCTACATCCTTAGTTAAAAGTAGCCCAGGGTCTTAAAAACGATAACACTGATTAGTGAATCTATGTGGTTTCACAGTTCAGAGTTTTAGAAAATACCTTGTGTAAATTTTTCAACATCATCTTTGGATCCATCTCAAAAGCAACTCAAAGTCCCATTAATAGCCTTATCAATGGCACTCTGAATTTTGTTTCATGTATCATATTAACAAATATTAAATATTATATAATCTGAGAAGACGATGCTTATGTCTCAAAGTTATTTGATGGGTCTCCTCTTTTTCTGAAACAGGCCAAATTTGCTTTCACTCAAGATAGGAAATGCTGCTCCCCATACAACAATGAGAAAGAGTAAAGCATATTCAATGTCCTAACTTTTCCTTAAGCCCGTCACAGATCCAAGGCCACATACAGCCTGGAGAACTGGGTTTTAAGAAATGGCAGGCCGTTCCATTAAAACTCAAATACTGAACTCATGATTGGCAGACTATAAGTGGTATGAGGATTTTCATATGTGTGGATGACAGGCTGCCGATACTTTCCTCTACGTCTAAAATCCACGTATGAGTGAGTACATACACAAAAAGAGTCCTCTTTTTGGGACTGGGTTGCCTCATTCAGGATGGCTTCTTCAATGGAATTTCAAGACTCCATTGTTTTTTCCACACTGAGTAGTACTCCATTGTGTAAATGTACCAGACCTTCTTTATCCATTCTTCAGTTGAGGGAACATCTAGTTTGCTTCCAGGTTCTTGCTATTACAAATAATGCTGCTATGAACATAGTTGAACAGATGTTTTTGTTGCATTGATGTGGACCATTTGTGTATATGCCTAAGAGTGGAATTGCCAGGTCCTGTAGTAAACTGACTTTCATTTTCCTGAGGAACCGCCATACTGATCTCCAAAATGGCTGTACAAGTTTTCACTCCCACCAGCAGTGGAGGAGTGTTCACCTTTCTCCACATCCTCTTCAGCACGAGCTGTCATTGGTGTTCCTAATTTTAGCCATTCTGAAAGGAGTAAGATGGTATCTCACAGTTATTTTGATTTGCATTTCCCTTATGGCTAAGGATGTTGAGCACTTTCTTAAGTGTTTTTCAGCTATTTTGGATTCCTCTATTGAGAATTCTCTATTCAGTTCTGAACCCCACTTTTTAATAGGGTTATTTGTTGTTTTTGTGACTAGTCTCTTGAGTTCTTTGCATATTTTGGAGATCAGCTCTCTGTCAGATGTGGGGTTGGTGGATATTTTTTCCCAGTGTGTCTGCTGCCATTTGTTTAGATATCTCAATGGAGGTCAGAGAGAAGAATAATGTACATTATTCTTAATAGTGTTTCCTCAAAACATTGCTAATAAATAGGGAAAACATTCAATGAGGCTTTACTAAGGAACACTTTGAATATTTGGTGTGGCTCTCATTCAAGGAAAAAAAATAATTGTATGGTATGGAAATGTGGGTCAGGGGTAGAATAATGGTCAGTATGCATAAGACCCTCTAGTTTAATGCCAGTGATATAAACAAAACACCAAAAGAAAATAATCATCTGAAATGTATATCTATCTTCTTATTTATGGCAAGTGGGAATTATGATTTATGGTTCCAAGACACAGTGCATTGTCAATAATCATCAACTGAAAGAAAGACAAGAAGGAAGGTAGGAAAAGGAGACAGAAAGGCCAATTAGAATAGAATAAGTAAATTAAAATAAAAAATTGAGCATGCAAGAAAAGCCAATAATGATTCTGCATTGGTACATGAATTTTATTTCCTGACAGTGTGTGGTCCATGAAGGGCATCCTCCAATCATTCAACATACAATAAAACTACAGACTATACATCGGCAGAGAAGCAGATGCTCTCGATGCTTGTAGATACCATTTTACATAACCTTTAGAAATATTACTCATGCAGTTTTCCTACAAGCTTCTCTCTGTGAAACAATGCATTTTCTTAAACAATAATAAATGCTAGCAGCTAAACTCTAATAAACAACTAGACTGTAATAAGACAGAGTGTGCTTTTGCAGAGGAAAAGAAAGGATTACTTCAGAAAGCAGATGTTAGCATCAAACTTCCAAGGATTTATTATAAACAGAAATAGAGAAAGAACATGGAAATTCAGGGCCATCTGAATACAAAGCTAAGGAAAGTCCATATTCATTGTCAAATGGGTGCTAACCCTTGAATTGCCAGAAAGGCCACTTTTTCAGTAGCAGCAATGCCAACACACAGCTACATTTATACTTAAATATTTAAACAAAATGGGAAACAACAGGATTAGCTTTCTGTTGGGAAATCCGAACATGATAATTGCATTCTGTTGTGACAAATAGGAATTATATGCAAATAATGAATTAGAAACCAGTTTTGGATAAGTAAATAGTGTTATAGAAAATGTAATTCTAAGAGTAAAACTTGTATATTAGCCTTTCTTGTTCACCATTTTCTTCTCTTCAGTAGTCATTTCAGTAAATACATAAACAATAAACGGTAATAAGCATACGTAAGCCTAGCCTAATCAACTCGGAAAGCTGATTTTATCATTATTTTTTGTGCTGGCCTTTTTGCTACAAGAATAAACACTAGCAAAAAATAATCATTTGATTAAGAAAAATATTTTCTTAAAACACAACTGTAAATCTTTCAAGCAAATATTTTATAGTATACAGTTTGTGGATTTTATTAGTATTGTTATTTTACATTATTATTTGCTATTTCTGATTCTTCTGAATACCAACCAAGTCAACGATATCATAAAAAGTAACTTTATAAATTGTAATCACATATATTTCAGACCTCAGATAGGCTATTCAAACAATGCACTGTTGGAAAGACACAGTAACACGGGATGAGGAGATGCTACATTTATTTTAAGAGAGGGGGAAAACCCTCTGTATTTCATTTGTTACACTGCTAACTTCACTTTAGGTAATTGCATTCAGCTTTATTATTGCCCAGAGCAATAACTGATTGTTAGTTATTGAGGTCTGAAATGATTTTCTCATTTCCCAGGAGGACCTAGAGATTTACATGGTGCACAGCAGTAACTAACAGATATAATCTGGTCATAATGCAGCCATGTAATGTGTTACTTACTTGTAGAGATCATAGATGTTCAACATTTTAACATTTCCTTTAGAAGGCTGGCAAATTTTACTCAAGATATGTAAACATTAATTGCACACTGATGCACCTTTGAAGACTATCAGAATGTCAACAATCTTTTTAAAAAGCTGGTCAGAAAAAACATTTTTCAGTATTTGTGAAATTATGAAATTATGCATACATATGCACATGCATAAGTTTACCCTTTTGTTATGTTGTTCTTAGAGATTTTTCATAAGAACTTCATAATATATTAAAATTCCTTCATAATTATAATATGTCCTTCAATTCTAATGAAGTTAGAATGTGTGTTAACATAATCCAGTAAATATTATCAACTAAATTCTTTCTGTGGCTATGAAGCAAGGACTTTAAAAAAAACTTATTATTTCCTTTATTTCATAGTTTTACCTATTAACAACCCTTTATACAGAAATTATATCATCATAATCATCATCTTCTTCAAAAACATGTAAATTCAACAATAAAAATAACTTAAGTCCAAAGTAGGAAAAGCATATAAATACATTAAAGCCAGAGGAGAATCGGTCAAGTTTCTACCAAAATGTTCACTTTGTGCGGGGAAGCTCTTTCTTTACAAAAAAAAAGCCCTGGAACACTCACATTCCATGCAAAATATACATATCATTCAAATTTATTGCATGTGATGCTTGAATAAGTAAAATTCTAAGCATTGTAGTGTAATAGGGGCAAATGTTTTATTAAACGAGGTTTTCTTTTGTCTTTTTTTCATATTCTAGTGATATGAATGTTTTATGAAGGTTGCAGAGTGTCCCTTCTGGAAACATCATGTGGCCTGTACATTTCGCAAAGCAAGAGACATTTTTGCATCCCAGTCCCAGTAAGCCTAATGAGTGTTGCCCACAAAATACTTTGTGTATTAGAAACAAAAGTCCCTCATCTTTTTCTCAATATAAAATAATAAAACAAAGCAAAAATTTGGGCTATAACTTATGGTTGTATTTTTTTCAGGGTAAAACTTAGCATTTGCAATGTGTACTTCTGTTATTTGTAAAAAAAAAAATCATCCCAGAAAACTGATGATCTTGACTCTGTGAGCAACGATTCATCAGACGAGAGCCACAGTAGACTTACTCAACTAGTGTAGTTATAAAATACAGTATCAGATATTTTTCATGAATACATAAGCTAGAGTAGTTATCACAATAAACAAAGTACATTTCACAAAATGATGCCCCTGAATTTTAAAAAGAATGCCTACTCCCTAATTCACAATTGATATACATACATGTCCTCCAGTATTGATTTCATAAAAACATTTTAAGGAGGTAGCCATTTACTATTTTTAGTCAGAAATTATGCACTGTAACATGTGGAAAAGGGAATATTTGGAAAACAAAACTGATCTACCACCAACTAAATGCTGCTTTGAATTTTAACTGTGCTGCAATACAGTGCAAAAGCTTTACCAGTCTGACCTTTCAGATTTTTCTACTTTTGTATAGAACTCAGTCAAGAGCTTTCATATTTCAGTCTCATTTTTGGACTGTGGATCTTCTCAGCCATGTGGGGAAAACAAGCTATGTTGAGGATCATGGAAGAATGCATGAAGGAAGAATGACTGGGCTGAACATAAATATTGGAATTGTGATGGCCATGCTTGCTGGAGTTATCAATAGAACAGATAGTTAGAAGAGGGAATATTTCTGGCAGAAGTAAAAGACAGAGTAGCCCAGACCTGGTCCTGGTATACCAGGAGAATAAGTATGCTAAGCAAAGAAAGACTAATACTGGCAAATATCTACCCCAGTGGTAATATTATGCAAGAATTAAAGATAAACTTGCTATTCACAAACTAGTGTGGACACAATTTATTAATAATAATAAAATGTAGTGGAAAATTGGCTACACAATAAATATATGGCACATTTATATAAATTTAAAATAATCCATAAAAAATGCTGTTTTATGGTTAATCACAAATGTGAAAAACACACAGGCCAAGAAAGCTGCTTTCGAGATAATGGAAGGGAAGCAGGATTCAAGGAACATGGCAAGACCCAACAGGGACTTTAGCCTTCCATCAACAAGCAAACAAATGAGAAATACAGGGCAGGCTATCAAAGCATCTGGCCTCAATTCTTATAAGATTTTAGAGGGGTATGGCACGAGTGTGGCAAAATAGGCTTCTGTCTATTGAAAGGACACTGGTCCCATTGCTCTGGGCTCACCCTGGTCACCTATGCAGGGGCACAGCTGCTTTCTCTGCACTCAGTACTAGGTTATTGTGGAGCAATGTCTGCATTCCCAGAGCTTTGCTTTCTGAAGACTAGGAGGGACAGAACTGAATATCCAGGTGCTTCTCCTCAAATCACCTAACAGAGACGACTTCCTCTCAAAAGAAAACCCAGAGCAGGAGGCTCTGCCTTGCTGTGCTACCAGAACTCACTCTATCAAGAAGAAACACAGGGTAAGGAGTCATTACTTCTCTAAAACATTGAGAAAACTTTCCAAAGCATGCAATCTGGCCAAGAATAAAGACTGAGGTCTGTCTTCTTCAGTAGTAGTTTTCTCAGCAACAAGAATAGTGGCTGGCATACAGTAGGTATTCACACATATTTCATTCCATTGAGTTCTTAATTCTTATGAGCAAAGCAATGTGGTTTACATATACATTGGAATACTATTCATATTTTATTATATTTTAAAAGGAAAGTATCATTTCTAACAACATGGATGACTTTGAATGAAGTTTTGCTAAATGAGCTAGGATAGACACAAAATGAAAAACCTGTCTATGTATCTATGTATCAAGCTATATAAACACACACACACACACACACACATA
Organism: Cricetiscus sungorus; assembly: GCA_030556225.1. Taxonomy (NCBI): domain Eukaryota; kingdom Metazoa; phylum Chordata; class Mammalia; order Rodentia; family Cricetidae; genus Cricetiscus; species Cricetiscus sungorus. The sequence goes on from JANBXA010000114.1 coordinate 22,354,297, forward strand.
TATATATAGATGCATATATGTGTATGCACACACACATATATGGATACACACACACACACATATATATATATATATATACATATGTATATGTGTGTATGCACACACACATATATGGGTACACACACACATATATATATATGTATATATATATATGTATGATATATATATATATATATATATATATATATATATATATATATATAAAATCTTAAAAAGTCAAACTCTTATAGAAAAGGATGGTGGTTACCAGGTATGGGCAGTGCAGTGTAGTGATAAGAAATGAAATGTTAGCCAGAAAGCATAGGCTGTAATCTGGGAAGAGCTAAGCTTTTGAAATCTCCTGCAGATCATGACATGCACAGTCGACAGTGTCTAGTAGACCTGCAGACACAGCTCGGTGTGTAAAGCACTTGCCATGAAAGCACTAAAGCAGGGCTTAGCCCTTCCAGCCCCTACCAACGCCTGGTATTCATCGCAGCCTGCTGGGGATTCCAGTGCTCAGATGGCAGAGAGCTCAGAGCTCAGACCGTATGAGCACACTTGGGTTGAAGTTTAGATACCTTGACTCAAAACAAGTAAAATGGGGATAACAAAGGAAGACTCCCAATGTTAGCCTAGGACCTCTGCATGAATAGACACACATGTGTGTGTGTACCAACACACATGTAAAGTTATGAAGAGAGATATATTAATTCTACTGACTATTCCATAATGAGTATTGTTCTAAAAAACCAGTTCAGTAAAAGTCAACTGTCTTTTAGTAGTTTATGGAAGATAAAATTCAACAGTACTAAAACAAATGGGATAGACATGTTGACCTGCATGAGAAGTAGTGTTTCTAAAAGCATGTATAGTGGATACCAAGGCAATGCCAAAGATGCAAGGTAAGCATGTTTGCTGGAGTATGGGAACCTGAAAGAAACTCCGGAGAAGTACTTTCTGCTTTTCATTGCTTCTTCACTACTTGCTTAACTTTTTGTTTGTTTTTGTTTTCGTTTTTTCGAGACAGGGTTTCTCTGTATTGCTTTGGAGCCTGTCTTGGAACTATCTCTGTAGAGCAGGCTGAACTTGAACTCACAAACACCTGTCTGCCTCTGCCTCCCAGGTGCTGGGATTAAAAGTGTGTACAACCAACGCCTGGCTATACATGCTGAACTTCTGATCACTGAGATACTGAAGAGCTGAAGAGAAAAATTTACTCTTCAGTAAGATCACACAGATAAGCGACATGTCCCTCAAAGTCACAGTGATCTAGCCTTTTAAGCATTGCTCTCTCAAATATAGCAGGACCTGTGATGCAGAGAGGCTTTGAATTCAGTCGGAGTGTAACAAAATCCTGGCCTCAACATTTGATAGGCATCTGTGGATCTAAGTATTTTAACCTTCCTCCAGAAGACTTTCCTCATTTGTAAATTAAGCTAATAGCAACTTCTTATAAATCATATGATATATTGGCTAGTATTTAGTTCTTTTTTTTTACTTGAGTTGGGGTAGAAGATAATGTAATTGCTTTTAATGTCAATTTTGTAGATTTACTACTTAGAAAAATGGAAGCATTTGAGAACAAACTACCCTTTTCTTGAACAAAGAGTACTGGTTCAAAAAATGACAGAGGTTCCTTGTCATATACTGGGGCAAGGATTTGCAGCAAATATGATGCAAGAGGGATATCAGACAGCTACATTTCAGTCAGAGATAATCATGTTCTATATGTGACCACTATTTTTATCACTGGAATTTAATTGGGAGGACACTTCACTTCAGGGTAACTAGGGGATTTTTAGGTGGCATAATATGAAAGTCTTGCCTCTGGCAACAATGACATCTTGCACTAATCAGTCTCCCCCTGGATGAGAATGAAAAGTTACACATGCAGAAGCGACTCAGTCCTGCTTGGAAGCAGAAGTGGAACTATGCAGAGGATGCCAGACAGGTGCACATGGAGAGTAACTGATGGAGGAATGCTGGCCTCTGGCAGCTGAGGAAGCCGTGAGGTCACTTGGTACTATGTGAATAGGCAAAGACTGCATTCTAACACAGTGCTTGGCAATTCATTCATCTCTGTTCTGACTGAAAGCAGTCATTTTCTCCTATATTACTGTACTGACTTCATGAGGTGACCTGATTAATCTTTTAAACCAAAAAAACAACACAAACATTTTAAATCGGGGGCTCAAAATATGTACCACATAGACATAGTATACTACTGAACCTGTGTTAGTAACCCAATAATAGTCCTACAGTACTGGGAAACCCTCCATATTCTATATGTGACCTCTTTTTATTATTTGTTTCCTGTGTCTACTATTTCAGCAAATCTGAGTATACTTCCAGACAAAATCCACATTATAATGACTTGTAATCCACATTATAATGACTTGTGAAGATAAAAATCACTGGTCATTTTATTCCGACTTCATGTCATGCTCACTATAACAGAGCTATCTTAAAAGAGTACTCATATTTTGATATTTTACATTCAGAAATCTAAGGCTATTGCATTTTAAAAAATGTGGTTTGACTTTTAGATAAGAAGATATTTATCTCCTGAGCTGTTAAATATATAGATCACTGACAAATTGTATAAAGCAGTTTCAGCTGGAGATTTTGATCATTTCCTTTATATTTTTTATTAGTACTCTAATGATATACTCTATCTATAGTATACATACACACACATACATACATACATATTTATATATATGTATATATGTTTATACAGTAGAAAGACACTCTAGCCGCATAGTGATGCTTTGGTTTGACATATGAATATGCTATTTTATATGTGTGTGTATCTCTGTCTCTGTATGTGTCTGTGTGTCTTTATGTTTGTGTGTCTTTGTGTGTGTGAGTGTGTGAAAGGAGTGTAAAATTTCATCTTCAAATTTAGAAAAAAAGTCTTTAAATGCAAAAGCCAAATGCTCAATGTAAGAATAGGTTGTTCTCTTAGCTGATCCTGTTGCATTATATAAATTCCTGTCTCCCTTTTTGTTTTTATATCTCTCAATAGCTATATGTGTTTGTCAGTGTCCTTTGGTAGCTTGAGAATTGTAGAGGAATAAATCTGTGTCTCTTGTCTCTTGTGTCTTGTTTCCCCAGTGTCAAGAGTCTAGAGAACAACCTATACATATTTGTTAATTTACACAGGGAAAAATACATAAGGCATAAACAACCATACTTTAAAGAATTAAAATTGATATCCTAAGATATAAACTCAATGCTTCCAGGAAATACAATACTTTGAGCCATTGTTGGACTTAGGGATCCTTATGCTCCAAAGATGACAACAGCAGATAGGATGGATCACTGTTTTGTACCAGGAAAGAAAGAGAAAGCAATCAAAATTTGTCATCAGAGCTCCAGATTAATACGGCATTAAACATCATTTGAAATCTACCATAGCATGCAATTCCTGTGGCTATTATAGCTTTTAATTTTTTTCATGATATTTTTGATATTAGAAATCTTTGGTACCAAGGGCTTGCCTGCATGCCCTTTCTTTTTGTGCAGATATAATACAGAGAAGTGTGTTTGATCGACTCCATGCTGATGAAGGTAGAAGGGGGAGACGGAGGTGGATGCCTGCCACCGAATTTGAATTATGTAGGGAACATAGCCGCGTTGTACTGTCTTGTCAATATCTCCTTCCAGCTGGTGCTGACATAATTAGGCACATCAAGCACAGAAGAAGACATTTGAAATTCAAAGCCCTATTCCAAGTCCTGTGAGTAGCTATGAAAGGTGCTGGAGTGATCACTAACACATGGGAAGGTGTACAGCCCTGGTGGAGCATCCACCCACTAGTGTCTATTCTAAGACATGAGATGAAAAGCCAAGATTTCTGACTTCTTCAGCAGTGGCCTTGTTTAAAATGTTGACTTATTAGAACATATTTCCTTTTGAGCCTTACATATGTATATGTGTATAACATATATGTATATATCTTTGAATCTTTTGCACAAGCACCAAGTAGGTAAATATAATTCACGAAGCTGTAGTGGCACCTGATTTCATCTACTCATAATCACCCACTTACTAGAATATATTAATTAGAAACATGTCTGTTCACATGTGCTGCAAATTATAAATACATAAATGAAGTGCCTTAGTCTTACTCATTAGTAAAATGAGACTGTATCAGATACTAGGGGATTGCAAAGACGATAAGAAATAAATAAGATAAAGATCTGTAGCAAATGAACATTTCCTAATGGGAGCCCTGCGTAATTGTACTAAGTCATTGAAATTAAACTGGTAAATACTATGCATTTTGGCTTTTACAGATAAAATTCAAGTTTCTGCCCCTCTCTGCCGCTTAACTCTTGTCTGCCTCTTCCTTCTTCCTGTCTTTTTCCTTCATACTTGTCAAACGCTCTAGTTTTTATACATTTCTTTGGCAGAGCAGGTTACTTGTCACTTTCAAATGTGATGTCAAAGCCCATGACTTGAAAGTCTCAGATGCAACTCTACAAAAGACAGATCGAAGTATTTTGCTAAACAAAGACGATTGTCTCCCTAGAAGAACTTTGGTGGCAGCTTCAGATATGTAATTTCTACTGTCATTCATAGAAGGTTCTGTCACAGTTGAAAAAAGACACCATATGGAGTAAGGTCCGTAAATACCTTCCTACAGCATGTGAGGGTATAAATTTAGAGTGAGATCCAAAAGATTGCAATAATCTGAATGGCAGCAGCTTTCAAACTTTGAGGTAAAATTCTAGGAGCCACCACAGAAAAAAGAGGTGGAGTGATAGAATATCTATCCTTTAAATATTAACATTTTCTGCTTATAGATATTATTTGTTTTGCAGGGGAGAATGCCTGATCAAAGAAAAGATTTGAAAATAACTGGACTAATTAGATAAGAAATAATCAGAGATATGTAATCTAATAGAAATTAACAGAATATAAGGTAAAGGTGTTTAATGGTAATAAGCCTTCATCTTTATAGTTTATAATATTATATAATCTATGTAGAATCTGGGGCCATCAAATGGGTTATGTACATAGTTCTACTACAAATCCTCATATAACAAATCCCTAACTTGAAGCCAAACAATAGAATTAAAACTTGTCTAATAGATGTCATCACTGTTTTTCACAGCTGTAAGTGCATCCATTGAAAATATGTCTTCCTCATAGAAACCAAACAGGTATGAAACTGAATGTATTTTCCCTGCATGTTTACAGTCACATGTAGGATTGTATCACTTTGAGAGCAATGACTTTTCTTTTCCATACGAGAGCTCGTGGGGATGAGTGAACAAAGGTTTTAGTGTTGAAGTCTTCTAAGGTGTAAAGGCCACAGTTAAAATTTCCTAGATGGAAACTTGGGAAGGAAACTGAAAAGACAGTCTTCAGACCTGGGGCAAATCCAGTGTCTTTGAAAGGAGAGGGAGAAAGGTGCTTAGGTAGAAAGAGTATTGTAGAGTAGCACTCCCTGTAGTGTACACAGTGATTTTCCATATTCTCCTTCTTTTCAAAACAGGAAGAACATTTTTAGAGAGTGGTTAACAGTTGCAACCTGACACATAATGAATACAGGTTTGCCTTTTAATCAGTTTGTAAAACAATTACCCTTCATTTTTGCCCTCATCCAAAAAATATTTCTCTACAAATGACCTATCCTAAAACAACAGTCTTCAATTGAAGACCATATTTAGCTGTATTTTCACATTCTGTAGAATTTGTTAGCCTATGAACACACATTTACTCATTTAACAAGCATGCAATCAGAGAACAAAGCATGGGGCGAAATAGGTATCATTTATTGTCAATATTAAAACTTATTAAATTAGCTTATCAAGTTATTTTCATAAGACAAATTCTAGGATACTCAGCATTAATAAGCAGAAAGTACTCCACAGACATTAATGAGTGACTTGTTGAACCTGAACCACTATGGAATTCCACATCAGTTTGAGAAGTTCTTTGTAATGGAATATTTGCACAGGGCTCAGAGCTGTGTTAAAATTATCTTTCTAGAATGTGTACTCAGATAATATATTATAAATAAATAGTAAACTAAAATGTGACTGATGATTTTTAAATGTTCTTTGGGGGAACAGATCCTTGTATCCTTGATTCTATGGGTATGTATTTTATATTCTGCTTTCACGGCTGTGTTTCCTATAGTTTAATATTTGAGAATAATATAAGTCCAGAAAACAAATCACACCTTGACTGATGAGATTTCCTTGAAACTGAAATGATCTTTTTAAAGTGTTTCAGGCTTTCTTGAAGACTTGTGACTTTTTCTTTCCAGCTAACCACTCTAGGCTTTGTAAACTGCTTCCAACAGCTACCCGTTCTATTAAATTTAACAAGAAACATTAATAAAACGAAGCCATTACTTTAGAAACAGCTATGACATATATGTCACAATCATTCTTCGCCAGTGATCCATGTGGGAAACCTAGTGATATTTCTATGAAAACAATATTTATTGTTTTTTTCAGCTCTGTTGACATTCAAAAGATTGGAAGAATGTCATCAAAATAAAAAACAGATCAGAAGTACTAAAATCAGCCTCTACATTTACACATGGGTTTCCAAAACCTTATAAATCGTGATTCCCCTGCTTCTTTCAGTAAACAGTACAGAGGGGTATCTGTGAGTTTCTAAGCAGAAGGGCAAATTTTGTCTCCACAGGATCTATACAAACCATAATTCTACCATGGTTTAGGAACAGATACTTATTATGTATCCATCATCAGGTCAATTTTAGATCTTGTTGTATAGATCTATACTTTTAAATAATAAAAATCATTATAGCTAATGATTAAAGAATATCTTTACTAAACTGACTAGTTTGGGAATTGGATCTAAGATCTTTGTCATTGCTTTGTGAGCTTTTCAGGGTTTCGGTTACCCTGCTGAGGAATAACAAAACACATTTTGCAGTTAAAGTAAGAATATTTCCCTGCCCAAAATTGCTTGTTTTATTATTGTAAGAATTGGTCTACTGAACTTAGCTCAGCTTCCAAGGTCTCAGCGAGAATGCCATGATTAATGAGGTAGCCATTAATGTCAGTAGATTGAACAACCAAAATCTGATTATATCAAAGTGCTTCCCAAACATTAGGGTCACATTAACAGTTTATTGAAACAAGCTGATAAAATTTAAAATGGTCATCTAATTCCCTTGGGTTCCTAATTGTTGTATGATAAATCACTCTGCAGAGAAATCTATTACAATGTTCCAAATGAGAAAATGTAATTTACTGTACCATTACGAGGGTGTTAGAAGTACTTCGGTTCTTTACCAGGAAGGTCCTGCTAGCAAGAGAAAGAAACGCTCGGCTTTTATTATTTTTTCTTAAGTGTCTGGCCTTGAATAAAAACTCTTAATGATAAATCTTCCAAGTATGAACTGGCTAAGAAAAATGTTGCATTTTATGACCCTGCCTTATGTAAAAACAAATTACATTAAAGTTCCTTGTGAGTCGATTGCCAAAAGTTCAGCATGAATGAGCTCTTATTGATGCTCATTACTCTTCTGAAGGAATTTACTGCAGAAACCAACTGTGTCTTACAGACCAGTGGACGTTCTTCGCCATGGAAGTCTGGTGAAGTTTCCAACAGACATAATGTCTCTACTTTGAAAGATAATGTGGAGGTTTCAAGCACACGCCGAGAAATCTTTTCCCCATTCAGGTTCTGGTCATTCAATGTCTGAATGTCCTAATTCCAGGAATGGCCTCACACTTTGATATTATTGTTATGCAGCTGAGATTATGTCATTGCTTATTCCTGGAAAAACCACTGGCTGAGAGAGGGGAGGAGGAGGTGAGCATTTCTGGGAATGGCCAGAAGAGGTGGTGACTCCAAGTGTTTCCTTATAATTAACAACAGAATTAAAGTAAATTATGTTCATCTATATGTGCTCATGGAGGATTACTATTCTAGGTTTAGAGGTCTAATTCAGTAACTCTTGAATTATCATTGAAGCCAATGCTTTGGGGTGCTTTTTCTGGAGCTTTCTCTTGCTCAAGTTAGGGTATGTTTTGGTCCTCCTTACCACTCCCTAAAACAAAGGCATACAAGAGGGAATTTATGAGGCTACATCATCTACATCATTATATGCTCACATTTTAAAAGTTTTTAAAAAACAGATCATCCTAATATCAGACGCTCACAAATGCTTATGAATAGAGAATGGCTTAATAAATTTAAAAAAGAATGAAATCCAGATGGTAAGTGGTCAGTAGCCTGTGATTCCTGATGAGTTTTGATGTATAGTTTGCAATCTAGATGCCTTAAATATTTGCTCTATATGTTTTCTTTAACCATATTTGACATATTTTCATAAATTAGGACTGTGCTATCCATTCTTATGATATGGCCACATGAACTTCCAAGAAATACTAGATTGGGTAAAAGATGTTCAGTTATAGTCCACATGGTGTCCTTCAGAAACACAGAAACAGAGTGACTCAAAATAAAGTATGAATGTAGGTAGCTTGGGTGGGGGCATGCAGTGAGCCTGTGTGACCATAACTGGTGACAGAATACTGAAAAAGGCAGAGTGGCCAGAAAGGGCAGCTGGGCCACCTGGAAACGCATAGAAGCCAAACCTTAAATTATTCATTGCAATTTACAAATCTTCACAAAAGTTCAAATACACTTTCTCTAACAGTTTAAATGGATTATTTTTGTTTTATTTGTAAAATATATATTCTTTTTGCTAATATTCATCTAGGCCTCAAATTCATTAAGATTTTGGCTTGGGAAGAAGAAATTTCAGGAGAAATATAGTTCAAAAAAAGTTTCCTGTGCTCTGCACACAGTACAAATGCTTACTCTGGGTAAAATAACAGGTGATTTTCACAACATCAGACCTTCTTATTTTAATGTAGAAAAAAATATTCCAGGAGTGAAAATGAATATATCTGTAAGGAATCTCAAGTTTACTGAGACCAATGTTTGATTGAAAAACTGGAAGTAGTAGAGTTGGTACAGAATTGCTAAAGTCTACATCCAATTTTTATTTTACTTTAGAGAAAAATGCTTTTTGGCAGAGCGTATTCTTTTTTCAACTGACATGGAGCTAAGTTATGTTGAGTACATTAATAACAACTACAGAGAATTCTCTTTTGCTAAGTGCATTACATGATTCTTCCCACATCTCAGGTCTCTCTACCCATTCTGTTCTCGCCCTTTCTTTGTCAGTGTACCTAAAATAGTACCTTCCATCCCTCCGTTCCAGATCCCTTCAAAGTTACATGCTCAGAAAACTGGACATGTTATTTTTATGTGATTGTCTACTTTCTATTGCTCTTATATAAGTGCTATGAAAATAGCATATTTTAATGTCTAGAATGTCAGTGCCTATAACAATGTTTCAAATACCCTTGGTGCTCATTTAAAAAGTGCTGAATATTTATAGAACATAGTGTTGATCACAAAAGATTCTGTCTTAAAAAGTGTGTAACTAAGTTTGAGGAGCCAAGATTACAGAAAGTATAGTGACCAAGCTTTCATTAAGTAGAAATCTTTCAGTCATAGGAGTTTCTTTTTATACCACCTATAACAAGTAGCCTTTACATTTTATTTTATTTCCATGTGTATTGTGTTTTGCCAGCATGTATATCTGTGTGTGATGCATGTGCCAGATGCCCATAGGCACTAGAAGAGATCATGGACTCCCTGGGTTTAGAAGCTGCCATGTGTGTGTGCTGGGAACTGAACACGGATTTTTTTTTAATGCCATAAAGCAATATTCTATTTTTTGTGTTCTGATGAATAACTAATGATCCCATCATTCATTTCATAGTCTAGCGTCATGGACATTTGGAGTTTCCCTATTTGACATATTTTTTTACACTGTATCCATAATACAATAGACATAGAAATTGTCCTCTAGTGTTTTGACATCTGTGCTTAGAAATACACTTAGCTCTTTGGGTTCTTACACAGAAATGAAAACAAATGATCCGGAATGATATAAAAAAAACATTGATTTTGCAAATGTAACATTGAACTTAAAATCCCACTTACTAAAGAAAAGACTCCAAATGTATTAAGTATGGAAAGCTCAGGGAATGATTGGGGGCTAATGATGCCTCTCAATTGTAAATAATTACATTCTTCACCATTATGTTAAATATTTCTATTAGAATTTAAGTTTGGTAAGTTTTTACTGTGAGAATTCTTATTCCATAAAATTGCTTTGTCCATATGCAGTGACATCAATATTAAACTACATTAGTTACTGAATTTCAAAATATGTCATCATATCCATTGAGATGAACTTTATACTTGTCACATTTATGTTAGCTAAGGTAATGAGGCATTCATGCTGCCTTTTCTAGACAAACTACACTATGGGCGATTAAATAGCAGATGAAGAAATGTTGCCTTTTAAAACAGCATTCCATTAATGATGAAGTATTACTACTATACTTTTGGAGTTATCATTATTTTGCAAGCTCTATGTAGTGAGTGTAGACTGTTCACTCATGGCTACTAGTATATCAAAAAGAGATGCAATGGCATCTTGCATGCTTCCATATTGAAAAGACTGGGACATTGACTAACTAAAGGAAAAATTTAAAATACCTTTGTTATAACCTTAGTCCATTTAAATTAACAATTTACAAGAAAATGAACAGGCAGAGGAAAATGAAAAACAGTTTAACATGTAATGAGCAGATTCCAGAATGTGAGACAAGCTGTTGGAGATATCACTTTGTTTCTTCAATAAATAAATTACAGGAAAAAAAACAAGTTGGTGGAGAAGAAATAGACTTTCTACAAATTAAAATATAGGAGCCTTATTCAAATTATAAAACCATTTTTTCATTTAAGAAATACTTGAACATTTGAATACTAAAAGGCTGGGTTACAATAATAGTGAATGGTGATTTAAAAAAAAAAAACAGGCGAATCCTAATTTTCTTGAAATGCAAAGTGTAATTGAATAATAGAGAAAAATGCATTGATTGATCTAAGCCATGTGAGTTTTTGATGAAATTCACAAAGTTGTTTACAGGTGCATCTATGCACATATCATGATTCTATTGGTACCACACTGCATTTAGTGATAAATTTGGGGCAATTGGCATATTTAAATCCATGTTTCCTATCATATGTATTTACTTTATTCTTCTTTAGCCAAATATACCTTAATCTTTTCAGATTGACTTTGTAATAATTCCGCAAACATTTTAACATCTGTGACTGGTAAACTGAAATGTCATTGTCACTTGCATTGATTTAAGAACAACAATGAAGGAAATATTAAGTTTTTAAAAGATTCCCAATACAAAGACATGACAAATGTTTAAGGTAAGTGAATTGATAACTGTCCTGACTTGATCATAATGGTTTTTAGACATGTACTGAAATTTTACCCCATACCTCATAAATGCATACAATCATGTGCCAATTAAGAATGAACTAAACAAAAATCACAAAAATAAATGAAGAAAATATTCAAAACCTAAAAAGTAGTTATTTATCCATTCATACTTGAAAATCATAGATAAGCTGCATATCTTCTATTTGGCTTATTCCTAAGCAATGAATATTTAATAATAACTGTTATACTGCATCACCAGCTAGTGTGCTGTGCTGTGTGAGGACTAACATAATACCCTTTCAGTAGCTGATATACAGAAAGAGTGCAAGAACTTCTGTCATAAACTATTAGGTCATAGATTATGCTGAGTGTTGTCCTTTCAGATTACTTCAATGTCTGTTATAAAAAGACATTATCCTTACAACATGACCATTTTTTTTTTTTTTGCACTGGCTGTAACCACAACTCTAACTGCTGATACTTTGCTTCTGTGAATGAAGGACACTGTAACTGTGTTTGAAAGAAATCACTGAAGTTTGTCCATCTTTGGTGGCACACTTTAAATGTAGTGTCCCAATTCTGTAAGCTTTGATACTGCGATCCGCTAACACTGCAATGAGGATGTCAGAGGGAAAGTGTCAGAGTGTTGCCAAATAAAAAGATGCTATGTACAATCAAACTTGACTTTAAAATAAACAATGGATAAGAATTTATTACAGCTATCTCCTAAATATTGCATGGCCTGGTCTTACACTATTCACGTTTGGGTTTGTTTGTTTGTTTGTTTGTTTGTTTTAATACTTACTCACATTTCCATTGGTGAATTCATTAAGAGTCTATGGCAGAGGCTGGCAGTCAAAGGAATGACGAATTGTCATTGTAGTGGTGAACCTTTGCACCTCTAGTCACTAACACCTAAGTAGCTCCATTCTGCCTTCCAGATCTTCTTTGAAGAGCAAATGGTCTTCTTTTTGCTTTAGCTTCACTGCTGAAATGGTATGCTAGGCAGGCACAGTAATTTCAGTGTTGCCTCTACCCTGTTTTAGGCTACTGCCCGTGTTGGGAGTGATCATTATGGAAATCAAAGTGCTGGTCAGTTGTTAGAAGAAACAGTGCCAACAGCAGCATCAAAAACCACAAGTGCCTCTTGGAGGATGCTTTTCCTACATCTATGTACAGTTCTCATATTTTAAGTTTTACATAATGTGTTTGTCTTATTAAAAATGGAAACAAAGAGAGCACTTTCATCCATTAACGTCCTCCAGGTGCCATATCCTCTGTCTTCTCAGCTGTCCTTCCCCTGCCAGTCCTTGAATCTTTATCTGTTCCTTGAAACAAAATCAGCAATGAAAGTAAACAAAAAAAGCCATTAAACTGATGAAATCAGGGATATGGTTACAAATTTAAGTAGCACTTCATCTGGATTAGAGCTACTCTCTTAAATTAAGGAGGTTGTTAGTTTATCACGGGGTCTTGGATATCTCTTCACCAATCAATGACAGGCCCCAGTTTGAATTCTACTCAACCATAGAAAGCTTCACCTTGACCTTGTGCAGCCAATGCGCCATCATATCTATTGAACTAAAGTGTTTTTCTCTTCTATTCATTTATCCAAAGCAAGCAAAAGCCAGCAAATTCGTATCTATTCAAAATGAAAGTTAGCATGACCCAGCCTACAAGCTGGCTCTGGACCGTCTAAAAGTCCCGAGTTTCTGTAAGACTCATGTTTGGGTTCTAGTTCTACTAGTTTCATGGACACAGCAGTTCAGTTGACAACTTAACTTTGGTGTCCTTCCATGTAACTGGGGAATTCTAATTACAGGTGGATTTTGAATTTATCTTGATAAGGTTACTCTGTGGAATGTTTATCTAAGACAATGATAGAAGTATAAGATGGTATCATTTGGGGAAATATTTTGAAAATTATTTAATAATAATTATAAACATACTATGCCATCTGGTCATTCATGCCTGTGTTTTCCAGAAAAATTAAAGCATATATCCATTTTCAGCTGCTACACCAATATTCCTAACAGCCTTGGTGGTAATAGATAGACTGTGGGAATGACCCCAGTGTCTATTAGCAGGTGAACTGAAAAGTCTGTGATATAAAACTGCTTAACAGCACATGAAACAAAATCATGAATCCCAAGACAATTTCACTGGATGGAAGAAGCTGGAATTATGTTGTATTATTCTGTTCCTAGAAAATGCAAACTAATGTGTAGCCAGAGGAAGCCCTTAATATTTAGCTGCTGCGGAAGACAGTGGGTAAAGACAGCAACCACAGTGGGAGTGCTGCGTGACAGCAACGACTGTGTGTCTCCCAGGGGACAGTGATAGTGTGGGGAACACATATCACCATGACCAAAATACACACTTCACATCTTTGTTAGTTAAGGTAACTCAGTGAGGTTAAAAAAAAAAAAAAGCAAAACATAGTGAGATCATTTTAATAGGCTAAGATCTAATAATAGCCAGAATTAAATTGTTCTTTGCTGTTTTCATGAAAAATCAGGATTGTGATTCTTCAGTAGACTGTGTCCAAGAATTTCCTTCTTCTGTTTTATTCCTCCTCAAATATAACTTCAGTAATTTTTTTTGCCTTAAAACATTTCAAGGAAACATTTTCATCATGTTTCTTATTTTTTTCAATAATTTATACTAATTAATGTTTGCAGTATGTACATACATATGTAGATATTTGATGTACCAATATTATCACATTTTCTAATGTTTGTTTTTTCACTTTTTTTTTTTCTTATCATGAAATGACTCCATTTTACTTCTTCAAAACTGAATGTGCTTTGGAGCCTGTTCTGGAACTCGCTCTGTAGACCAGGCTGTCCTCAAACTCTAGCGCGATGTCCTGGTATTCAGAAATCACTTTCATGAGTCAATCTTATTCCCACCTCCAATTCACTTCTTCAGGCTCACTGAGCACCCTTGACCTTTCCTTATATAACTTCATCTGTCAAGGGACTCCTGCTTTTCCTCCATCCCCTCCAAAACCACCATGAATATCAGGATTCCTTTCTGTTGTCCCATAAACTCTAGCAGAACCTGCTTTTGTCTCTCCAGGAGCATGACAGTGTGTGCATGCTGATCTCTTGTCTATAAACACAGTTATCCCCTTAAGGTTTCCCCGAAGACGCGCTAAGGCTTGTAAAGATGGAGGAGGAAAGGGGGCTAAGGAGGGAAGGATGAGACACAAGAGACAAGAAGTCAAGGGAACTGAAGCCAGTTTTACCAGCACCAGCAGATACTGAATGAGCTCAATACACAAGCTATTTTATGAAACCAAGGCTTTTCCACAAGATTCTGACCCCATTTACCTTTCTAGAATTCCAGTTTCATTCATTCTGAGTGAGTGGATGTCTGATCTGTTACTTCCTCAGCTTAGAATGTGTTGGAGGATCCACCCCCCCACTCCCCCAACCCCCCCATTGCCCCAATCCCCACACCCCCGCCTCTCTCTCATTTCTTTGCATTTCTTTGAGACAGGGTTTCTCTGTGTTGCTTTGAAGCCTGTTCTGGAACTCATTCTGTAGACCAGGCTGTCCTCAAACTCACAGAGATCTGCCTCTGCCTCCTGAGTGCTGGGATTAAAGGTGTGCACCATCACCACCCTGGAGGAGTATTTCTTTTGCTTCTCAATTATACCAACTTCCAAGGCCTGAGGGTCCCCATACATTCTTGTTCCTGCTTTCCTTTCTGTAGAGCATGGAGAAAGAAGATGCTGGCCAGCCGCTTTCCAATAAGATGACCACGTGGAAATACTTAGATAAGTAGAAATGGGTTAATCATTAAGACAGAGCTAGCCCATAAACAATAATAGTAACTGGCCAACAGGATTGTATCAAATACAGAGTCTCAGAGTGTTCAGAGTGTTCTTTGGGGCTCGTGTGGCAACGGATGGCAGCCGGTGGGGAGGAACAAAGAGTGGGACCAGACCAGAAGCAGGGGGAAAACCTGCTCATAACACCTTTCACTGAATTTTCTCCCGCACCATCATTTCTACCCCTCTCCCTTTCTTAAGAATGTTGCTCCCTCCCTCCTTCTCCTCCTGTTCTCCTTGTCTCATAGTGCTAGAGACTTAGAGATTGAGGCCCAGGCTTCAGGAGGCCAGTGTCACCAAGCTATATGCCCAGCCTCCTCCACTCCCTTTTCGTACTTGAAACAAGACCTTAATAAGTTTCCCAAACAGGCCTTGACTTGTGGTTCTCATGCCTCACCCTCGGGTGTAGTTGTTATTATTGGGTTTTTATTGTACAGGCATCTTCCCACCACTCCAAATCCTTACTTGGTCCACTGTTGCTGGCTGCTCAGCTCAGTGTTTTTATTGAATGAGCACTCCCTTCCCACCTTTGTAGACACACTGATCTTTTTACACATCCCTGTGAAGGTGGAAAATGGCCCTTCTCCTCTCTGTCACTAACCAAACATTTATTTGCATCATTCTTTGTTCAATGGCTGTCCTTCACCAGGTCTATTATATAAAGGTTTCATAATTTATTTTTAATGGTTAGAAGTTTTCATTTTTAAAATTTATTTTCACTATCCATTAAAATCATAGCACTTATTATAGTGGTGACCAACACAGAAGATTTACTGACAGAAAAGTTTCAAAAGGTATTTTTTAATGAGTGAGTAAATTAATGAAAATGATCCCGTGAAAATAAATTCTGATCCCATCATTACCCACGAGAAAACTGAGGATCAGAGATGTTAAATTGTAATTTAATAATGCTTCATTGTTCCTAAAAGAGTTAACAAAACAATAAATGGGGAATAAAGAAAGGAAATTCCCTATGGAGAATAGATCCATGCCATGAATATAAGCTTATTACATGTTTCGTTGCACAGTATACTTTAAATCAGAGTCCCTGATTAAAATCCATCACTGCTCTCTCAAAAACAATAATCCTGACTCTCAGTTAACTAATGCCTTGTTGCGATGCTTTTCTGTCCTGGGTCATGTCTCCTAAGTGCATCCATGATGTCAGTTGTAACTATGGTGAGCAGTTCTGTGCTAGATGCCAGGCTCCTCTCACATGCTACTCAGCCTTCAGTTTTTTTCAAAGCTCAGGCTCCTACCCAATCGTAATACAGACATATTCTGGTAGCTAAGGGGAATTATCTTTATGATGTGAATGCATTTCTTACAAAGAATTTTCCTTGGATTTACCTATATTTTGTTATACAAGTTCCTCAACAGAGGCATAATTCTCTGTTTTACTCAGATGTGTAACCTTTCTGGAATAACAAATCAAGCCCTCCACATTAAGCAGGAGGCACGATTATCCTCATCCTGTTCTTTGGGACTGAATTTGTCATGGAGATGTGCATGTAGAAAGTTTATTGTCTCCTATGTCTAGTAGTCAACAATTCCTTGTGAGAGAAGTCGGACTACAGAAAAGCTCTGAACAGATGCATTTCTATGAAGCTGCTCCTACTTTGCTATTGTTTTTTGTTTAGAATATATCGTGAACATTCTGTTTAACCTTGACCAGAGTGAACAAACTATTCTTTTATTTTCTTATTAAATGCTTGGCCAAAAGCTTCTAAAGTGTCCCTTGCAGTGTCTGGTAAGTACCAGAGTCACCTGCCACCTTAGAATAACCAAAAGACTAGAACAGAGTGTTTTCTGCCACTGACGTGGCTGAACACCAGTTCTTAAGTCAGAATTCTACCATGCATTGATGGCATGGAGCTCCTCCCTTCAAAAGATCCCCATACAGTTGTCCCTAAGTAGCCGTTGATCCATCAGGCGCAAGGGCACTCTGTTCTGCTTTACTAATTTTCAAAGACTTTGCATTTGCAGTTTCAAGGCAGGCATGCTTCAGAGGTATGCCTTCCAGTGTCCCTCATCCTTTTTCAAAAGGCCGCACTGGCACAGTGCTTTCAAACTCTCATTCAACGTATTAGAGATGTCTACTAATAATTTGGTGTAAAAAAAGAAAAGCATCTTTGAGACTTTGTTTTCCTAAATATTTATTTCAAAGACTACACTTTCACAGTGGTTTTAATCCTAATGTCATCCTTAAAATAAATCATTATGTGTACTTCATGTGATCTTTTCAGAATGCAATAAAACAGATTGTTTTTAATGGCTGTTCCAGCAATGAAAAATATCTGTGTTAGGTGGAAACAACAAATTGATGCTTTTTCAATTCCTTTTAATGGCGCGAGGATCTTTGCAACCTGCTGTGAAAAATATTCTCTTAATGATAGGCCTGTGGCACAACTTAAGGAGTCATCAAGAAATGAATGTGCTGCTGTCTGCCTGGCAGCTTGGTGTCCCTTAATTGAAGTGTTATAAGATTCTGTGCGGAGGAAGCCTCCAGGGTTTCATAGCTAAATGGCACGGACACCTCTGATGAGACATGCAGATGAAGATGTGTCAATACAATCTTCACCAATTTGCTGTAATAGCAGGGACTGATTAATTTTATAACCACGGGTGCTTCTATTAGCTAACCTAAGGAATGATTTAGACTTTATTAAGCAACTTATTTCTATCTTCTTTTCAAGAGACTACTGCAATGTAGTTTATCTCTGAGTGCTACACTGTGGCACATTTTTCTAATAAGGATTCTAAATGTATTATTAAAGAAAGAACACGAGTTGGCCTTAGCTTACAGGAATCTTAACCATAGGAACTTTGTGTGACTCCTACTATCCCAAGTGCACTTGAGCAAACTCAGACTTTCTCATAAATAAAGTAACTTCATATTTGAAGCAATTGAGTTGGAAGCACTGATATACATTTTTAATGTGAGAAAAATGAAGAAACTGAATCAAAAAGTATGTGGCTGTATATTTTTATCTTTTTGTGAGATAAAATTGCATTAATATTTTATGATAATTGCCTGTGGACATCTAACATCATTTGATTACACATAATCAACTAATGCTTTATATTTTAAGGCTTTGTTCAATAAAAAATTAATCATCATGCATGGGTGGGCAATGTATTTGGATGTTTAGTTACACGATTCTATGCACAGAAAGATTCTAGTTTACATACTACAACTGAAGTTGCTGAAACGTTCAGCTAGCAATAAAATTTGATATAAGAATTCATTTAAAAGTTCTAAAATATGAACTCAGGAACATAGCTATATAATTTGTGAAATTATATATATTATATATAATATATAATTTATATGTATAAATTATATATTATATAATTTGTGAAATTATAAGTAAAATGAAGCTGCATTTACTATAACTTGAATTTCCAATAATTTTATTTTAAAACGATGACCAAGAATCCATTAAAAAACTATTGCTTTTAATTTTATTACACAAAAGTTAAACAGTGAAAGTATTGTTATTGCTTTCTACTAATTTAGATTCTGGTATTTAAAAGTGCACCTTAGAAGATGGAATATGGGTATCTATGAGTACCATTTGGGCAGGGCACACACACCTCCATATCACTTGGTTTTTCTTTTCTCCCTACTTCATATTGGGGTAAAGTGATTAATGAGAGCAGCTGGGGAAAGCCACATTCTCAAATGTTTTCTAGCTTACTTGTAATAAAAACTATTTACCTGAGTCAAAATTAGGCTAATCTTTCCAGGCCTGTTTTTGAATATTTGTGATTATGATGTATTTTGTGCTAATTCTTTCAAGATTACTATGCAGTACAATTATATTATGGAGCATTGTCTATAAAGTAAGACACAGAGATATCTTATAACCTCTGAACATGTAGAAGCAAGAACTATATAATTGTGCAATTCAGAGAACAAAACAATAAATTATGAATGAAATATATTATCTAAGTAGTATCAATTCCATTCTTGGTCTTACAAAATTGTGAATTGGAGGCTGGGTTTTAAGTTTCAGCCCAGTTACGCAGTAGAACAAAGATTGCTCTGCTATCACTAATATATCTCTAAGGCTTGGCTTAACATTTTCTACATTGGAAATTGGAATCAGATATCTTTTGAGGTTACATTTCACTCTATCACTTTGTGATTGGTCTTAGCTACATCGATATGAATACTCTGATAATATGCTTGGTTAAGCTGTACATACTTTCAAAGTTACTTGAGATTTGTGTTTCTTTTAGAAGAACACAAATTTTAGGGTAGTTTAACGTGTGGTACAAAGACTTTCAGAGGTAAGAAAAATGCATACTAGATGTACGATTGGTTGTAATTGGTTCTTTATGTATAGAATGGTGATTGATAGTTACATATGATAGGTTCCTTAAGTTTAGAATTGGTGGCAGTTAAAGTTTTCCAGGTAATTGCTAGAGTCAAAAAGTAGTTATTGGCTGCCACAGAAAAATCACACCAAAATTACCAGTAGTAATATTTATGGGCAATAAGCCTTGATTTCTGTATTTGTACATTTCTGATCATTTTCAGACTTCTCAGGTTTCAACCAACTTTGTTGATAATCTCTCACCATCTATTTTGAATGTGAAAACAAGATGCATAACAGCATTTAATAAGTGCTTAGAACCAGTAAGCACCTCGTGTGTAGAGAATCAAAGATTTCAGTTACATAGATAGAATAAAAATAAGGTTTGAGAGGATTGCAAAAATCCTTTAGTTTTAAACAAAAGAAAGGAAATATAATCAGCTCTGTTAAAATACTCTCAATGTATATGACTATGCAACTAAGCATTATATGAACTCTCACAATATATCAATATGTATTTATAAGATGTGCACATGTATTTCTGAGTTTGTATGCCATTCTCTCTCCAATACATGTTAAAATAAAATTTTAAAGATGAAGAAAAATAAATCTAAATAATATAGACCTAAGAATTTTAATTTTGTACCTTGAGAACCATTGTCTTCTCTTGCCTGGAACACATTTGGTCCATTCTGGGTGTCCTCAATATATTCTGCAAATGAAAGTTTATAGGAATAAAAGCTAAGAGAAAACACTGAAGAAATGTAAGAACATCTGGAAATAAAGAGGGAGGATAATCACAGAGGGAATATTGAAAAACTGCTGTGTATGAGGCAATGGTAAACTGTAATCAACGTGGAAAAGGCTAACATAGGAAACGATGCGAGCAGCACCAGACAAGATGTTGAGTATCGCACTTAGACATATGGAGCATGCTCTCATTGTAGAAAGGCTTTACTTGACCCCCCCCCCCAAACAGGCTGAGACAGTGTTCCTATTGGGAAATCTGATTTTAGAGTGTGCCAGTGAAGGCCGCAAATAACAGGGAAATGCAAACTCCAGAGCAAGTGCTGTTCTCCTTATCCTGAGAGCCAGGAGTGCATTTCCACCCATAATCATTTATGAATGACTGGATTATCCTCTCAGGAGTTTCCGTGTTATACTCTGTGCCTGAGAACACACTCTTCGATTGTGCTAATATATAATATATTGTGATATATATATATATATATATATATAGCTAAATATTTTATGCCAAAGATCTCCTGTCATTTTGAGAGGAAAAAAATCCCTCTCCGGTCTTGAGGGAGTAATTTACCAAGTGAAACTTGGTTCACAGTTTAATTCTGTGAGAGCTGAACTGAAAGAAATTTTAGGATAAACAGAGGTTAATTTGTATTTGGTACTTTCTATAATACTCTTGGTACTATTACAAGTAGTAATTTTTATATTAGTGGCACAGGTAGCCAGTATTACTGCTCACTTTAACCCAATGAAGGCAGAAATCATGAAATTTTATACAAGGAAAATCTATGTGAATGGGAGATTAGGGGTATATAAACGATGGCATACTTTACAACTTGACTCAACTTTTAGCATGTGTCTTATGTCTTACATGTTATTTATAAGACAGATTGTGAATGAATAAGCATATTTTCTGTTCTCACAAAGGACTCAGATTCAGTTCTCAGAACCCCATGAATGCCTATAACCACCTAGAACTCCAGATCCATGGGGCAGTGTTGTCTTCTGGTCTACCAAGGTACTATACACCCACAGTGCACATACATATCATGAGCAAAGCAGCCATACCTAAAGATAGACATAGCTCTTTAAAAAATGAAAGTCACCACAGGGTTTGACCTTTTCAAATATTCCTGTTTCTTCAAAGTAGAAAACCATGATCTATAACAGTAGTTCTCAAATTATGATTCTAAATAAAATTCTTTTAAAACATTATGGATACCATTGTTTCCCAATATGGCTGTATCTATTGACAATTACTCTTAACTTCATAAATATTTGCTTATGAATTTTAATAGTAATACCATCTACTGTAACTATTTTATTAATTTTGTGCTATTTCAAGTAACTATAAGTGTAAGATAAGGTTACTATACTTTACTAAAGAAGCAAATGGAAAAAGTGGAGAATGAACATTTCTCATATTTGATCTCACTCATTTCTAGTTCAGTAGAAAACAACTAGATTATGTATTTCTGTCTACATTAGGTCTGCTAATGATATGTTGTTTAGTTCAAGTATATAGCAACCTTACTTCACACAACAGAAACAACAAAATTTAAGGAGTATTTTAGGAGCATTTTTTTTTTTTTTTTGTATGACTGGATGTACTTCTTTTGCTTTCTCCTGACGCTCAGAAAATAGAAACATAAGCTGATTCCATAACAGTTGGTAGGCTATGCAACTGTCTTTGATACTCTGACAAAAAATGCCTTCATGTGTGTTCAGCACAGTAGGATAGCTGGCTCACTTAGTAGTTCTAGTGTAGCTTTTTGAGATTTCCACACTGGCTACTCCACCTCTCATTTTTAGCAGTAAATAAAATATGTTTCCCTTTATGTATATCATTGCTACTATTTATTGTAATTTCTTTCCTTTTTTAAAAAGTAACTAACTTATTTTTATTTTCATTGGTGTTTTGCCTGCATGTACATCTGTGTCTGTGTGTCAGATCTTGGGAGTTATAGACAGGTGTGAGCCGTCATGTGTGTGCTTCAAATTGAACCCAGGTCCTCTGCAAGAACAGTCAGTTCTCTTAATTCCTGAGCCATCACTCCAGCTCATAATCTGTTTTCTTAGGTTTAGACCTTTGCATGTCCCTGATGGTTAAGAATATTGGACACTCTTCAAAGATTTAATAGTCAATCGTAATTTTTGTTGTTCAGTTCATTGGCCTATAATTTGGATGATCTGAAAGGTGTCTTTTGTATTCAATTTTTAAACATTTCTTTATTTATGTTCTAGATGTTAATCCCCAACCTGATAGACAATTGACAAGGATCATCACTCATTTACTCTGGCATCTCTTTACACTGGTGAAGGTTTCCTTTGTTGTACAAAATGCTACTTTCTTAAAAATTAATTATAGTATAGAACATAAAATTATATCAATAGAATCTTTTGTTCCATGTTACAACGCAACTCTTCAGTTGGTTCTATTTTGTGCTATGGATATTTTTAATCACATAATTTATTTTTATATCATCCTACATTGACAAATCATCAAATGCTATCCTTGTATTATTATAAACATAGTATAACTTGGGAGACTCAGTAGTGGTTCCCAGCCTACTCTTGGAGATGAGATGAACTGTCATTTCCTTTTGAGGACTTTGTGAAATTAAAAGTATCATGCTCTGGGACAAGGAAGAGTAGGCCATTTCTCTTAGAAGCAGATTGTCACCCCCTCAACTATGCATAGAATCTAAAAATCGATTCTAAACTCTAAAGCAGAGAAGGTATTCAACTGCATTTGTGTTGTTCTTATATGTATTGAATTTTTCAAATAGAAAAATCAATGTAAACATGTTTTAAGTATATTTTTATTTCCCTGCAGATTCAAAACTAGTTTTTAATATTTTGAAGAAGATGATGGAAAGTTTAAAGTATATGGAGGGACTGATACTATGAAGGGTCATGTCAGTAAAATGGCTGAGTAGTGTTTCTACCACTCACAATCCTCTTCCAAGGAGACATCGATTCTGATTGTCTCCCATGGGCAAAAGTAATTTTCAGGAACCTGGATACCTAGCTGAGCCATAGCAGAGGAAAACGTTCTGTGAAAACTGAAGGGAGCAGTCTTATTTGTCTCGTGTCACCTCTACCCAAAGGCCAGAGACAAGTGTTCAAATTCAAGCTCAAGGCCAATGGTGACCATGTGGTCCTTATATTTCCCTCAAGAAAAAGTGACAGAGCAGTGAGTGCTCAGTTTCCATGATTACACAAGACACCCTCCCTGCTTACACCCAGAGTACTAAAGTGATGTTGTCAATAGTCTAAAGGCAGCTAAAGATGTCCAACAAGTTAGAGGCTGATGGGAACTGGGGCAGAAGAGTCAACCAAAGTCTGTGATGTCTACTTACCAGCTTAATATTGACACCAGGAGGCACTCACTTAAGTAAGTGTTCTGGGACATAATCAACCACAAGGTGTGCCTCAGTTAGCCCAAATCTAACCCTGCTACATGAGACATCTTATGAGCACCCCAGGGGAACATGCATAGACACAGACATGACTCAGGCCTGACATTGCTTGGTTGGGAGAAAATATTTAACTTTGAGTAGTGCAAAGCAGCATCTCAGAGAAAACAAATGTGGGACTTGGGACTCGGCACAGAATTAAAGAAAAGGTACACAGTATATGTTATAGATAATGCTAATTGTCAACATGGCTTGGGTTAGAATCCCTTGGGAGATGGGCCTCTGCGCTTATCCTTTGGGGGGGTGTCCTTTATTCCTTGCAATTTGTTGGCGGGAGCCACCACCTGTTGGTGGCATCATTCTGTAGGGAAAGAGTAGAGAAAACAAGCCAAGCCCTGGGATGTACGCATGCATTCAGTGTTCTATGTTCTTGAGTTTGTATGTAACATGATAAGTTCTCTTAAGTGCCTGCTGTTTTGATTTCTCTCCCACTGTGACTGGTTATATGGAACTGTGATCTAAAATACATCTTTGCTTTCTGAAGTTGCTTTTGTCAAGATACTTTATTCCAGGAACAGAACAGAAATCACGGCATCCTTCAACTCCAAAGGAACCAAAGTAGTCAAGTGATGCATCCACAGAAATGATGTGAAAGACCAAACAGAATGCTCATCAGGGCTGGCTGGTGGTTTTACTAAGACAGTCACCAAAGCCTGGAGTAGGTGGCTTAATTCTCCCAATGTGAAAACAGCAACAAGAACTGAGGAAATGAAAAATCATAGGGAACAAAACTGATGGGTGTGACCGAAAAGACTTCTGCAGAATAAAGAACCAGTTGAAAGAAAAGAGGTACAATCTATGTGAAAGAAGAAAACACCCATAAGCTCAATATTTCAGTAAGGTTCGCAAAAAAGGTATTCAGCCCAATAACGAAACTCTCAGTGACGGGGTGGAAGTGGTGGCTCCATCTGTAGTGCCTGCTGTACAAGAATGAGGACTTGAGGTCAGGCTCTGTGCACCCACATAAAACACAGGGGCCATGGTTCCTGTAATCTCAGTACTAAGGATGTAGGGACTGAAAGATGCATGGGGTATCTTGGCTACCCCGGCTTCCTTAATCAGCAAATTCCGTGTTCAGTAAGAGACATTGTGTCAAAAAGTAAAGTGTTGAAAGCAACCTATGTTTACTTTTGTGCTCCTTATGCTTCCATGCATACCTGTACAAACATGCCCTAAAACATATATACACAAAAATGTTTTCTTCTGAGAGGACCAACAACTGGCCATCATGTGTATGAGAAGGTACTCAACATCGCAGTCATGGAGACGGGCAAGGCAAGAGTCAGGCATGGCGGTCAGCCTGTAATTCTAACACATGGGAAGGGGCATTGAGGCAGCCAAGGGCTACAAAGCCAGCACAGTCTACATAGTTAAGTAAGTGTATGTCAGTCAGGCTAATATAACAAGAAAGAAAAAATTGTGAGAAGAAGAGAGAGGAGGGCAGGGAGAGAGGGAGTCTTGAGTCATAACCTTACAAGTATTAGAATGACTATAATCAAAAAAAGGATGAAAACTCAATAAAAATGAAAGATAAAGGAGCCTCAGTGCACTGTTTGCGTGAATGCATATCATAGTGATCATACAGAGTTTCCTCAAATGATTAAATGTAGAATTAGCAAATGACCCAACAAGCCTTTCATGACTAAAAGAAATGAAATCAGTATCTCAGAGATACAGCAATTTAATGTGGCCTTATTCATGGCAGACAAGGAAATGGGATGGAGCCTACTGTTCATCAGTATCAGCATGGATGGAAAGAAAATACAATATGTACAATTGAATATTACTCATCTTCAAAAAGATAAAAATGCCCTTTATTGCACATTGAATGATAGTGAATGCTAATTGAAATCATTCAAGCCCTGAAACGAAAAATGATCTTGTTTATATGTAGGACTCATAGAAACAAAGTGGAATTGTGGCTAACTAGGGGCACATGAGGTAGGGTGAACTGTAGAGTGTTGGCCAAAGTTTAATTATAAGATTAGATAAGAAAATTTTATATTGTTCATTGTGAGTCTAGTAAACAGTAATGTATATTAAAATTTGAAATTCACTAAGGGACAAGATTATGAATATTCTTATAACACATACATACTCACACAAACTATAACTACCCGAAACAATGGGTACTTCATTGTGGGAAACATTTTTAAATGTATATCTGTGTAAAGTACATTTTAATGTGTAAATTACATATTAAATTTATTTAATTTTTTTGTTGTTTTTCTAGACAGGGTTTCTCTGTGTGTCCGTTGTTGTCCTGGAAACTTGCTCTATAGATCAAGCTGGCCTTGAACTCAGATTAAAGGCATGTGCCCCCACCACAGCTAACTTTATCTAAATTTTATTAGTCAATTATTCCTCAATAAGCTTGGGAGAAATGTATGAAAGAGGGAATTGCTTGCATATTAAGAAAGTGGTACATAGATTTGCTTAAATAAATGGATATAGTAAATTTTAAAATTAAACTTTTTTGAGTATTTCAATATAATTGAATATTGGTGAACTGCACTCACTGCTCACTGAACATAGTTGATATTACAGAATTTGTGTATAGTCCAGCAGTGCTATGTAAACATATCACTGTTACCACTTTTTCACATAGTAGTATAACCTATAGCAACAAAAGTAAACTTTAAAATATGATAGGTGTGCACTAACATGTTATTCATATAAGTATTACATTTGTTTTCTAGGCTTTAGGGAAAATGAAAGATGTTAAGTATGAATGAATGAACAAACGAACGAACGAACGAACGAACGAACGAATGAGTAAAGAACACTGCTCTTTCTTGTCTCACTTTCTAGAATTGCCTGGAGTACTTTGGCTAATTAAATCTAGCTTGTATAAATAAGTCACCATGAAGCATAAATAGGCAGTAGAGTCAACCGCATATTTAGATTGTAGAAAATACAATAAAAGGTTTATATTAAAATAAATGAGCCTTCTTATATAATTTTTGAGACTGACAACTGACCAAAAGCTATTAAGTACATTTATATGGTTTAATAAAAATAACTATTCGGGCTAAGTCTGAAAGTCCCTGCAGCTGCACGGGTACTTCTTGGAAATAAAGTTTATGTTTACACAGGTGCAGCCATATTTAACAAAAAAATATGCACTGTACAAACAGCTGCCTGTCTGCTTTCTTTGGCAAAGCTGTTTCCAACGGAACCAATCTGTATCAAGAACACTGCCCTCTGATACCTATGTCAACAGGACAGAAACGTTCCTGCACAAGGAAGAGGCTTCTCAGAATGTGTCTCTTAGATAAACTCATAAACCAGGGAGGGACAATGTGAAGGGAGTCTGCTAAGAAAACTGTGTGCTTAGTGAAATATTTACCCTGGACTCCGTGTGCACATCTGCAAGGAAGGTATTAAGCTCTCAGAGTCGTGGTGAGCACAGCCTTTATCTCACACTAGTAATTTGAATGGAATAATGTTGTCAAAGGAACTCTTAAAACTGAACATATTTTCTTAAGAGTTTATTTTTCTAGTCTGATTGTAGTATAGTTCTGTAGATTATATTTGATAATAACCAATTATGAGATGTATATGTATGTGCATATTCAATCATTTTATTAAAATACACCATAGGTAATGTGTGAAAAATACATGTATTTCCTTTTTTTTGTATTTTATTGTGCTCTTTAAAAATTTATTTTTCTTTTTTTTTTATTATTTTTTTATTTTACATGTTGATCCTAGTTTCCTCTCCCTTCTTCACTCTCTCCCTCTTACCCTCACATGCACCCTAACCACACTGCCCTCCCATCCCCCCATCCAGGTGGGGTCAGAAAAATACATTTATTTCTACAGTTATACTGAGATCTATTTTTTTTGACATCCTAAAATAAAAAACAGAATTTAGAATTTATGAAAGTTTAGTGAAATTCTTTAACGACAATAAGAAGACATGATTTTGCTCTCTGATCCATTTTTCCCTTGTGGTAAAGAAAGAACCTGACCCCACAGATCAGGAAGGCCTCCCCACTGTGTCTACTTTTGTTTTGAAATTAATTTTAACTGATGCATATAAACAAACATTGGATGTGTTGATGCACTCCACATCAGAACATATATAATTATATCATGTTAGAAACAGGTTAAATGTATTTCTTCAAATGTTTTCATTCAAAATACTTTCTTCTAGGTTTTTGACTGTGGACACCCCACCCTCTAGATCACATGTCTACCTAACATGTAGCACCCATTGGTCTGCATTTCTTTCTCCCTCCCCAGCTAAATTCACCCCCTCAAATTCTATGAGACCACGTGTTTTGATTTGACATACAGCTTTTCTCATTCATTCAGTAGCTCTTTTCTGTGTCCCTGGGTACTAGTGATTTCTGGTACTGAGAATAAGCAGAGAGAAATGCCTGCCCTTGAAGAATAGATGTTTTGTCAGAACTTTGGAAGTTGCTGCTGTGAGCTATAAGAAAGTAGGAGAGTTGAATCAGAAATGTGAATGACCTAGAGAGGTGACTGGCAGATGCTGAAAAGCCCTTGTAACATGGTCCTTAGCAGATAATCATCAGCACTGATTTTTCCTGACTGGACAAGTGTCCAGGAACTAAAATCTTCATTTTTTTCCCCCTAAAGTAAGGCAAACACATAAGTATCCTAGCTGTTCAACTAGTTACAGGAAGCATGCTACATAAATAGTGTTCTATCTATGGTATCATTAACCTTCTCTGAATCTTTGGACAGAGGCCATGTTGTAAATCCCTGGCATGTTGTGTGCTATAGAAGTCCTGTTTAACGCAATGACCTGGAAAGGCTCTATTGTATGAACAGGAACCTTGACATACTCTGATTCCAAGAATATTTAATATTGTACTGTTTAAGAGTACAAATTGTATATTTTTAGTATATGATAAACATCAAGATAACACTTTTACTTCAATTTAGAAAAGAATATTCTTGAAAATCTGGATTTAAATGTCTTAATACTATGCTATATAATACTTAATATAACATTCTATGGCTGGCTGAGATTTTGAGAGACTCCTGACCCTCTTCCTAGGCCCACATGCCTCAGAGCCCATCATTTCCCATATCCCATCATGCCTAGTATCTCTTTAGGTTGTTTATATGTGACCACTTCCATGGCATAGTTGATGTCTACATTCATCAAGAATCCTCTACATTTAATTTAAACAGAATTGCCCTTCCTCCAGTGTTCCCTCCCGGGATTTTGTTTTTCTGGTCCCCCTGGTAGCTTGGTGACTATATATTCCCACAGTATCTACATTTTATATTCAGAGCACTGGTTCCATGCTAGTGTCTTTCTCTTTCATCAACACAATTATTTCTGATTAAAACATGAATTTGTTT
Source organism: Cricetiscus sungorus (assembly GCA_030556225.1). NCBI lineage: Eukaryota > Metazoa > Chordata > Mammalia > Rodentia > Cricetidae > Cricetiscus > Cricetiscus sungorus. Next base: position 22,383,325 of record JANBXA010000114.1, read on the forward strand.
TGTAGGCGGTGCATTAGACTGAAACTTTTATTTTTTCCACTTGTACTGTAAATAATATAAGCCAAACTGATATTTGATTTCAAAGTTGTATTTATTCTTGGGCACATTTGAATTGTCCTTGTGTTTACCAGATCAATCCTTGTTAATCCTAAAACAAAACAAAATGTTTTTTCCTTCAATGTGAAGAAAGAAGACAAACAAGCTGGCAGAGTAGAGTTAGTGTCAGATTTTATCCCAGGGGAAACAAATCAGGAAATCAGACCAGCTGCCCTGCTTAAATTCAATGCCAATTAGAAAATAATCTAATAAAATAACAAAGGTACTAACTACATTATGAGATCAATACAATAATTCAGATAGAATGTTTAAAAAATGAAATACGTGGTTTACCCCACTGACTTGCTCTTCCTCTCTCTCTCTCTCTCTCTCTCTCTCTCTCTCTCTCTCTCTCTCTCTCTCTCTCTCTCTCTCTCTCTCTCTCTCCAACCCCATGCAAAGGCTGATTTCTCCGTCTACAACCTGAAAGCAAGTAAAGTTGCTTGAGGATCTTCCCAGAAATCTCTTAATTGAGGGGAAAAGAGAACTGGATTCCCAAAGGTTTCTATCACACCTGTGTTTGAATGGCCCAGAATGATGTCATTGTTTCACTGGAGCCATCCATGAAGTTGGCTCCAGGGCTCCTCTGAGATGCCTGAGCTCTCCACTGTTTTTCTTACTGCGAGTTCATGGCCAAGTGTTACTTTTGCTTAGAAAGTGTTATTTTCTCCATAATTGTCTCTGATTGCCTGGATGCATGCAAAAGTCTTGTAAAGCAAATCTCTCTTCTTGTTGTGTTGTTCTTTCTCTGGGTTTACATTTCCTTTTTTTTTTCTTTTTTCTTTTTAATACAGAAATAGTATGTGGCATGGCTGGTGCACACATCACCTCAAAGCAGCCGTGGCTAGCAAGGTCTGCACAAGATCAAGCCAGGCAATGGTCAAGCAGGGAGGGGGAGGTACTCTGAACACGGCCTCCAGGAGGCTCTCTGCCGGTTGGCAGCTCCTACAGCATGGAGAGTCACCTTTTGGGAGATGTAGCTATGGATACATTGCCCACAACCCAGTAAGTGTCTATGCATTCATTTTCACATAGTGAGCTCTTTTGGAATCAGTGGATTATTAATAATTATAGAAATGATAACTATATTTTAAAAACATGAAATGAGCTCCAGAGGAACATGAGTTGCTGATACCAAGGGGACTTGGAGGAGGTCAGAGGGCAATGGATAAGATCAAATCACAATTTATACATGTAGGAATCTTTAAACAATAAATAAAAAATTATTTAAAATGTAATAAAGTAATAAATATCACTAAGAATCTTCTAACTCAGCTATAATATGGTTGTTTGGCTTTCTCCCAATATCACCAAGGTGATTCTTGACATCATTGGTCCTATTTCAGGACCAATGAAGCAATAGGAAAGAATAAATGAGGCTCTATCACTCAGTGTGGTGAGTCCTATGCACAAGGTATTGGAATGTTCAGAGGTCATCAAAGGACAAAGTGTATCTTGCTGTCCTGTGTCTCTAAGTCTCTACCTTTTTCTCTTCACACAAGGTCTCTGGTTAAACCTGAGGTAGGCTCGTGACCAGTGGACAGCACACAGGCATGCTCATGGCCATAATCAGCTTCTGATGTCGGTCCTAAGATGCCAGGTCACCAGTCCCGTGCTCAATCATCAAGTGATCTCATCCACTGAGCCATCTCTCCAGACCCTGTATATTTTTGTAATGTGAAAGGTACTTTCTCCTCCTAATTACGTCTTTAAATATTTAAAAAAAACAGACTTGTCTCTCCCTCCCCCTACTCCACCCAATCTATGTGTACATGCATGCAAGCCATGCTGTAAAGGCAGAGGTCTGATAACAATTTTGGCTTGCCTCAGTTGGTCCTGCCTGAGGAACCAAACTCTCGTCATCGGGTTTGGCAGCTTGGTCCTCTGCCCTCTGAACCATCTTGCAACCCTTACTCACACTTCCGTCTCAAGTAAAATGACTCATCTTATCACAGCCTTCCCAGAGTGTATACTTTAAATATTTTTTTTTGTATCTGAAGTTATCTGAAATTTCATTTTCATTTTAAGGAAGTTATTTTTGTTAGATTGTTAATTAAGTAGTTTTTTATATACACTAAATTCTTCTATGAATGTTTATTCTTCATATTTTAATTTACTCATAGTATTTTCATAATAGTGATGTTTCCATTAGTGGTTTTACATGATCAATTTCAGGAGAGAGGTTATTAATGTTTATAAAGCACGGTGTATTGATTATTTTATTTTGGGATTTAAAATTTTCTTTTTTTGCTTATATAGGTCTTACATATTCAAAGGTTAAACAATCTTTACTTATATTTTATATATATTCTTTTAAAATTCTTTACACACTTTAACTGTTTAGTTTATCTGGAATTAATTTTGGTTTTACAAAATGTTTACCATTTCTTTATTGATTTTCTCTGATTTGATTCTTTCTCTATTGCAGGTGATGTTGATGTTATCACTTTTCTCTTACTGACACTAAAATATTGCATGCTATAAGCAGAATCATTTTCTGTTTTGTCAGGAGATAATACCAGTGATTAATGCAGTCTGTGTCTATATATATATATATATATATATATATATATATATATATATATATATGGTTCTGATTATTTGTGAAGCTTAGGAACTGTTAAAATTTTTATTTTTCTACATTTGCTCAAGTGTAGTTGATAAGTTCAAAATGTATACGTTTAAGGTATTGTTTGAATCTGGAATGTCCCCCATAAGCTCATGGCTTGATTGTTTAGGTTTCAGGGGATTAGGTACCTTTAGGAGGTGGGCCTAGACAGAAGAACAGGTCACCGGCCGAGAGCTGGGCTTTCAGAGCCTTAGCCCTGTCCAGAGCCCTGGCCTCTCCTGCCCCTTGGTCACTGGAAGGAAGCAGCATCTGCCACATGTTGCTGCCACCTCGAACCCTGATGTTCCCTCTGAAACCATGGGCCAAAAGAACTCTTTCTTGCCATAGGTTTTTTCCTGTCAAGGTTTTGCAAGTAAAATCAAGGTAACAAATATGTATCTAAGACATATATTGAGACACAGGGATACACTGTAAAATGTTTGGCATAAGTAAACTCAGACATACCCATCATCTCACACAGTTATGACTCATATAGTTGAATTTGTCTTATTTATGCCATATGTCCATCTTGGCATATAATACATCCTTATTAACTATAGTCCCCCTGTTATTAAAGACGACATGTATTTTATGACTAAACATGTATTCCCTTTAACCAATATCCTCCCATTTCCAACTTTCTCTTCCCCCAGTCTCTGGCACTACTACTCAGCTCTCTGCTTCTATTGTTAGAACTTTGTTTTTTCTTTAAACTTTTTTTATTAATAATATAATTTAAAAATTTTACATGTTGATCCCAGTTTCCTCTTCCTCCCTCCCACCCACTTATCCTCTTTCCCCCCTGACCACCCTCCCCTCCCATCTCCCCACCCCCATTTCACATGTAGGGCTATGGTTCAACATTTTAATGTTAGATATGCAAGTGAACTTTGCCATTAGAAACGCATGCATATATGTTTGTCACAGTCAATTTTGAGAAATGTTGTGATAGCAGTATTACCTGACTCGGCTTATTGGTCATCAACATAAGCCCTGAGTTTATTTGAAAATTTTAATCATTCATAATCTAGGCAAACACATGCCCTATAGAAAAAATAGTCATTTATTTTTGCTTTTCAGTTTAAAAATCTAGTAGGACTAATACATTTTACATGTCAAATATTACCCTCTAATTCTTTCAAAACAACACTATTAAAAACATTTTTGGTGCCTTATATAAGGATTTTTACATTTGTGTAAAAATGACTTAATTATACCAATTAAAACTTAAGTATATGATTAATGCTTAATTATACCAATTTTATTACTATAGTACATAAACTCAATAAATTTGTAGGCAAGTTTGTTTCCTTGGAAGAATGAAATGTTATATATAGATTACATTCAAAATATCCAAGTAATTTCTTTAAATACATTCAATATTCAATAAAATATTTGAAGCATCACTAAGCCTTGAAAGATAATGTTAAATGAATGTTCCATGATGAAATTGCTGAAGGATTCTGCTAGAGTGACAGAACTAATTCACTGCTGCAATAAAAATTAGCCATCACTTATTAAAATGAATAGAAGTCCAGAAGGAGGATTTTAAGTTTCTAAGTCTTTTAATATTACTTTTCTGAAATCTAAGTTCTCCATGGAATTTTTATTCATCTTCACCAATCCTTGAGCAAACACTGCAGTTCTGCATGAAGAAATGCATAGCATAGAACTAATTGTTTGCAATGACTTGAAATGTAAATTATAGATGAGTACAAGCCCTCTTTGACTTCTTAACTGTTGTTTACTAGTTTGATTTAATGTTATAAAGCAACTTTCCTGAATACCAAACATCAAGTCTTGTTAATAGAAGACCCAGCATTGATCTTTCTGTATGGATTCTGTCTAGAACTTTTCTAAGTTCTGCCTTTATATGTTACCACCCAAGTCACTGCAGTTGTTCAAAGACATTTGCTACCAAGCAGAATTTGTCATATATTCCATTTAACATAACTGCTCATGTTTCATTTTGATGAACACGTAACGTACTTATTTAATAAAAATTACAAATATGAAATTAATTTAATTAATTATATACCAGCTACTGTGGTATGTAATTACTTTGTCTGATCCTTTCATAATCACAACACATTACATTAGGAACCTGAAGCCCAGGAGGTTGTTTTTGTTTTATTGTTATTGGTTGGTTTTCCGGGGTGAGTTGTCTGAGGTTATTGCCTGAATGTTTGCTTATAGCAAAAATCCAAATGCTGACATCTAATATCTAATGTGATACTTTTAGTAGGTAGGGATTTTGGAAGATGATTGGGTCATAAGGGTGAAGCCTCCTGGGAAAGGTCCCCTACAAGAACCCAAGGGAGGACACCCTCTGCCTTTTGAGGCACAACAGAAACATGGTCTCTACCATCACAAAGCAGTACTCTCCAGAATTGCCACTCGTTCTCTCTGTTACTTCTTATCTTTAAGAACTCTAAGCACTAATTTTGTAAACCAAATAATGTGTAACATTTTGTTGTAGCAGCCTAGATAGAAAATGATCTTGAGTAGGCAACATTGCTAGGACTCAAATTCTGAATTTTCTGCTACATAGCCCTACATGATGCTTTGACTTTTGTTGTTGTTGTTGTTGTTGTTCAGACCCAACATTATCATCACTCAGTAAGAAAGATGTCTTTAGGTTCACACACCTCCCTCCAAAAGAAGTATTTCTTCAAAGAAAGAAGGATGCAAATTACAGAATAAGTGCCGGGGATGAAATGCAAGTGGGAATCTTGCAATGTTTCCTGTCAATCACAACTCTCCACTCCTTAACAAACTGAAGGGAACATTCTCTCAAGACTGTAGGAGTTCCTGGAAAACTTTGAAAATGCCAGTACTTTGAAGTGCTACTATACAGTATTTTTCCAGTATTGTATGTGAAAAAATTAGTGTCTTCACTGCAACTGGCATGATCACTGACTGACCTACATAAGAATCTGTTTGCTTGTCTACTCTGCCCATTGCTGAGCTTCTCAGTTGGAGGAGACAGCATTGGCTCACATTTCTGCACAAATGAAAAGACAAGCCACTGCTTTGAGACATGGTCAGGTATGTTCAAGGTGGTATGGGCATTGAAGGCATTCTTTTAGTAGAAGATAAGACATGAATACCAAACTTAATACTTGAAAGCAAAAGATACTATGAGTAGAAATAGCAATATTTAATCATTAGCAAATAGTCTACACCTGTTCTTTCCACCACTTCCTTCAGGCACATATTGACTAGGAGCATCACTTTTCACTTTCAAGAACACAATAAAGTAAATTTTAGTGAGTGAATGCAGCCTCTTCATTTATAATTTCTATCCTTTCCAGTTATTTTCCTTTGCTTTGTTAGCTTTTGAATGGAAAAGGGTAAAATATAAAGAACAAGCTTTTCTTGAAATCAACTATATTGTTGGGGACACCAGTATACAGGTACCTCTCCCCTACTCTACCCCCACTGTATGCAAATCAACTGGAGATGGTACTGAGACAGTACTCTCTTTGAATTGAGAGCACTGGGCTGGATCATACTCCCTGGGGACTGACCTTGTCATTACTTTTCTTAGACATTTGACCTTCACAATAACAATGAATTCTATTGACTAGGTTATATTGGTGAAGGATGAAAAGTACATGGGGTCTCTTTCATAGGGATGTGTTACATTTACTGTGGCCTGAACAATGCTCAGAATATTGGGGCATTTAGGTGGAGGCTGACTCCTCATACACGAGCAAAGAATCACCAGGTTGAAGGACCACGTTTCACTCTGGCATTCCAGGTGACCAGGTATCATCCATTTCCTTCTTTTGAAGAAAACAGGACCTTGTGATTGACAGTCCTGGTTTCTTCAATGCTTATTCTAAGCTGTGCTTCCTACAAAATGTGACCTTAGGCAACATTAAAAAAAAATCACCTAGCAAACATTCATTCGGTATCTACTCTGTACAAGCTGCTGGGTTAAGATAATGGAGGAAGGCCCTAAAGGAGGCCTCAGACACTTGTGAGAAGGAATGAACTGTCTGTCAGAGATAGAATACATTAAGCATTACTCTGGGAAAATGATGACCTTTGAATGGCAAATGCCAGAGTGGCGCCTAGCCAGACCTGAAGACCAGCTCTAAAGGAGAATGAGAGCCCAGGAATGTAGCTGTGGTTCTTTGACTCTTTACTCAATGCTCTTTTGGGAAACCCACCTCCCAGATCCCAAATAAATCACACACTAGGTTGTTCTTAATTATACATGCCTGGCCTTAGCTTGGTTTGCTTCTAGCCAGCTTTTCTTAACTTAAATTATCCCATCTATCTTTTGCCTCTGGGCTTTTATCTTTCTTCATATCTATATACCTTACTTTCACCCTTATTCTGTGGCTGGCTGGGTGGCCAGGTGGTTGGCCCCTGACATCCTCCTACCCTTGATCTCTCATTCTTTCTCTTCTTTCTGGATTTCTCCTCCTGCTTATTCTCTTTGTCTGCCAGCCTTGCTTATCTCCTGCCTAAATATGGCCATTCAGCTCATCAGGTGTTTTAGACAGGCAAATAACCACAGCTTCACAGAGGTATACAAACACAGCATAAACAAAACAACACCTCTTTACATTTTTAAATAAATGCTGGGGAGCATAAACAAATGTAACATACCTTAAAATAATATTATACAACACAGAGTTGATGGGAGATGTTATTCTGTATATATGTTTCTCATACTGGTTAATTAATAAAGCACTGTGGTCAACAGGAAACAAGATAGGTGGGGCTAGGAGACCAGGAGGAAGAAAGAGGAAGTAGTTGGGAGTCGGTCAAGATGTAGACCAGGGAGGAAGGAAGACGCCAGCTGCGGCTCCCGGATAAGATGAGCCACATGGAAATAATTAGATAAGTAGAAATGGGTTAATAATTAAGACATAGCTAGCCCATAAACAATAATGGTAACTGGCCAACAGGATTGTATCAAATACAGAGTCTGAGTGTTATTTGAGGCTCACGTGGCGGCAGGACCGTGGCGGCAGGACTGGGAGGCCGGCGGGGAGGAACAAAGAGTAATATCTGCCCGTAACACAGAGTTGTTGTGAATTTGGCTTCAATCTGAATGTGTTTTGCTACCAGGCTGGTTTATATTGCAGCATGATCTAACTTTACTGTTTATGTCTGACATGCTTTTCAAGGGCTTCAGGAAGTGATTGGAAACAATGATGATGGCAGCAGGGGTGACTCAGACTCTGTTTTTCCTCTCCTTCATATAGCAGCCCCATTCACATGGCCCAAGGCTGAGCCCCATTGTCCAACCATAACACTTCTAATGTTAATTTACATTTCTCTCTGTTTCAATTATATTTTAATAATTTTTATTTAAATTTGAAACATGCTTGTTAATGCACCCTCCTGTCCTCCCCTGCTTTCCCCACCAGCCCCCATCCCATTCCCTTTCTACTCCGCAGGGAGGGTGAGGACCTCCATGGGGAGTCTTCAAAGTCTGTTATATCATTTGGAACAGGGCCTAGGCCCTCCCCCCCAGGTGTCTAGCCTGAGAAAGTATCCCTCTATGTGGAATGGCCTCCCAAAGTCCATTCCTATACTAGGGATAAAGGCTCCATAGACTGCCCAGTCCTCCTAATTAATACCACGTTCAGGGAATCTGGGTTAGTCCTATGCTGGTTTCCCAGCTCTCAGACTGGAGTCCAGTAGCTTTGCCTTGTTCAGGTTAGCAATTTCTATCGTTATCTTCCCACTTATCCTACTATCTACCTCTAGATCTTGGCCCTAATTTCCTTACATATTATCCCAATAGAAGATCCACCAACGATGGTTGAACAATTCTAATGTTAATAATTTTCCATGGCTTTCAATCACCTTTGAAAGATCAAATCTCTAGATGGACTAGTTTGCCTGACTAGCTAGCTAAACTTATTTGCAATTTTTCTACTTAACATGGCAATTATAGTCAGTTACTTTTGGTTCTCCCAGTGATTCATGCATGACCTTTCTTCCCTCTGCCCTTTGAATTATATCTTTGACTAAAATCTTTATATGTTAAGTTTTTACTTTGATAGCCAAACACAATTGTCTTTCGAATACTTCTTTTACAGAGATGCTGTGACATCACACCTAGATTAATTTTTGGGACCTTGAAATATTTTGTGATTATCAGCTCTGCCACTATATTGCTTTGCGTTATTTCTTTCCCTTTCACTTCCTATGTCGTCTATAAGACTGAGATTTAACTTGTGTTTCCTGAAGGGAAACACAGAGGGAGCAGCCTAATATAGGAGATACTAGACCCCAGGCAATATAGTATAATATGGCGCCCATAGAACCTTAGAATGGATGTCCAGCAAGAAATTGTCATCTGTGATAAGATTTCTTGGCAATTGTTGATAAGTCATCCTGATTCAAGAGTAGGGAATAGAGCATTAGCTACACTTCTATTTATGATGTTAATGTTTGCTTTGAGTTTATTATCTAGAATTTATGACAGAATGGGGCAACAGAACAAAGATTTCTGTGAACTACATTCTACAAATTAGAAAATAATTATTTGCTTCAGACATGTGTGTTAATAGTGAAGTTCACTATTATAAGAAAAAAGTGTTTACAGATTGGGTAAGGTCTATCTTTAGTCAGACTGAAGGCCCTTAATATGATGTGTGTTGTTTTGTCTGAAATTATTATGACGAAAGTTATCGGTTTTTATTCATTGTGTAGGAGTTAATGTAGCAAAGTTTAAAATCAGCCATTAAGCATAAATGTTTCCTTGACAACATGGGCAACATCATACCATCACTATAACTCTACATTCCGACTTTTGTTTTTTTTGTTAGCTTTAGGATTGTATCAAGAGCCCTACTTGCTCTTGGTAGAATATTTTAAACTGTTTACCTCTGACCAAACATATCAGCATCACGGGACTCTCAATAAATTCTTGCTGTCTCATTTGGCAAAGCCTTTCATCAGTACCAAGGACATTAAAGGAGTAAAATGACAATAAAATAAAATAAAATAAAATGAAACATGTGTTTTAAAAAATTTGAATAAGATATTTTAGTAAGTCAATTTCATGTCACCATCTTGAAAACGTACAGCCATCAGCAATGTAAACATGTGCTTGACAAACACCAGCAGCTCTCAGAATGCAAAGTTCATCTCCCCTTTCAGGGCGGCAGATGTTTCATTTAATACTCTTCATGTTATAGATTGGGATTATTTTTTTCTTTCTCTCTCTTTTTTCCTCTCTTCCTCTCTCTCTTGAAAGGAGGAGGAGAAAATTCCCTGACATGCTACTAATATCATTTCACACTGTAGACCAGATGGTGAAAAATGCCAGGGTTGCAGCTTGGTTTATGGACTATGTTGTGGAGGAAGGAATTTTCTTGCAGAATGACTTTCAGCTTGATCATTTGTTTCTGAAATCTAAACATGAGTCAATGAGTAAAGTAGTACCAGCCAAACTTCAAAAAGTTCCTGCAAATAAGTGCTTTGAAAAGCAATGCATCTGGAGGGTGAGCCCTGCACATCCAGCCCTCCCACATCTATGAGAAACAGATAGTTGAGAGGTCATTTTACATATTGTGATCCTGCCCTTTCTGTGGACGAAGGACTTTAGAAGGTAGTCATTTTTGTTTTTTGTATTGTTTGTTTTGTGTGCATTGACATGGCCAGCTTTAAAGGTTTACCGTATTTCTTGAATCTTTGTCCTTAATAAATTCAGATGACAAACTATTATTATCCCCCCATCATGCAAAGACCTCAATGTAAATCCAGTGACACTGAAACTGATAGACGAGAAAGTGGGAAGGAGCCTTGAATGCATGTGCACAGGAGACCACTTCCTAAATAAAACACCAGCAGCACAGACACTGAGAGGAACAATTAATAAATGGGACCTCCTGAAACTGAGACGCTTCTGTAAGGCAAAATGCCACAGTCAGTAAGACAAAACTACAGCCCACAGAATAGAGAAAGATCTTCACCAATCCCACATCTACCAGAGGACTGATCTCCAAGATACACAAAGAACTCAAGAAACTAGACGCAAAAATACCAAACAATCCAATTAAAAAATGGGGTATCGATCTAAATAGAGATTTCTCAATGGAAGAAACCTAAATTGCTGAAAGACACTTAAGAAAGTGCTCAACATCCTTAGCCATCAGGGAAATGCAAATCAAAACAACTCTGAGGTACCATCTTATATCTGTCAGAATGGCTAAGATTAAAAAAAAAAAAAAAAAAGAAAACCACTGATGACAGCCTATGTTGAAGAGGAAGAGAAGTAAGAGACCACTCCTCCACTGCTGGTGGGTATGCAAACTTGTACAGCCACTTTAGAAATCAGAAAAGTGTGAATAAATCTACCTCAAGACCCAGCAATACCACTTTTGGGCACAGTCATACTACAAGGACATTTGCTCAACTATGTTCATAGCAGCATTATTCATAATAGACAGAACCTGGAAACAACCTAAATGCCCCTCACCTGAAGAATGGATAAAGAAAATGTGGTACATTTACACAATGAAATACTATTCAGGGGAAAAAAAACAATGGAATCATAAACTCTCAGGCAAATGGATGGAACTAGACAAAACCACCCTGAGTGAGGTAACCTAGACCCAGAAAGACAAATAGGGTATATACTGACTTGTAAGTAGATATTAGATATAAAGCAAAGGGTAACCAGCCTACAGTCTAAAAACCCAGGGAACCACATTAACAAAGAGGACCCTAAGAGAGACACACATGGATCAGCCTAGGAAGGAGAAAGGGACAAGATCTCCTGAGTAAATTGGGGGAATGAGAGGGAGGGCAGAGGGTGGAAAGGGAGAGAAGAGCAGAGAAATGGAGTGGGTAGGAGAACATTAAGCACTGTCTGGTCAACTTGGGGGAAAAACAGTGGGAAAGCAAGGAGAGAAATGACTGCAGTATTATTATTATTATTATTATTATTATTATTATTATTATTATTATTATGATGATGATGATGATGATGTATCGGTGTGTGCACATGTATATGGATATGATATGTATGCATGGAAATAGACATACACATCAGAACACCTGCTGGATCAGAGGACAACTTGTGGTAGCTGGTTTTTTTTTTTCAGCCCTGTAGATCCCTGGGATCAAACTGTGGTTGTCGGCCTTGGTGGCAGGAATCATTACTCAATGAATCATCTGCCAAACTCATTAATGACTTCCTCAATCCTATGTGGTTTGTCATGGATACCACATGTAGGCAAAAAAATGACCTTCACTACCAAAATCCAGTCTATACTGACCTATAATAAGATTGTTAGTAGCTCATGAAACAAACAAACAAAAACTAAGAAGAGTGTAACAGGCGTGTTTAAAGAGAGCACATGATGTTGGAAGGGGAGAAAGAGAAAGACTGAGAAGGAAACAGAAGAGAAGGAGGGGAAAATTTGATTAAAACGTAATACAGGCAGGTGTGACTATTAAGTAAAATATTCTTAAATTCCAAGTCATGTGGTTAAAGGACCTTATTTCTGCATTTTATGCTAAAATCTGATCAAATGATAGTGGTGATAGGTAGTAATGTTATTAGTGAAAAGTGTATGTTAGCTAGGCTTTAACAAATGGCCCACATTCTTTGAGTCTTCTTCCCCTCCCTCTGTGTGTGAGTGTGTGTGTGTGTGTGTGTGAGTGTGTGTGTGTGTGAGTGTGTGTGTCTGTGTGAGTGTATGTGTGGGGTGTGGGGGGTGTCTGTGTGTGTGTGTGTGTGTGTCTGTGTGTGTGTGTGTATGTGTGAGTGTGTGTGAATGTGTCTATGTGTGTGAGTGTGTGTGAGTGTGTGTGAGTGTGTTTGTGTTTGAGTGTGTGTGTGAGTGTGTGTGTGTGTATGTGTGAGTGTGAGTGAGTTTGTGTGTGTATGTGTGTGTGTGTGTGTGTGTGTGTGTGTGAGTGTGGGTGTCTACAGTGATGATTACTAATAATCCCTATAGAAACAATGGATCCTAATTCTATTAAGTGCATCTTTCCATCATCAACAAAGTCCTAATCAACAAATCTTTTTCCCAGAGATGCACAAAGGTAAATATGGCATTGGTAAGAGATAATAATGCATTTGCTAACCAAAGAAACAATTGCTACTGGGTCTGAGGAGAATTCTAAGGAATAGGTGAGGGTTTAGATACAATGTATTAACTATATTTAAGGCAACGGAGGCATCTTATTAAATCTCACATTATAGCAGGGTGCCATAATGCAGCCCCTGCCTGAAGCAGTGCAGTTGTCCCATTATCTTTGATTAAAGAATGATCAATAAAGAAAAACACTTCAGTGCAAGGAATGTTCGGAGTCATAAATAAGAAAAGATGCAACTATTTCACTAATATTTTTCCTATGAAAAATATTTTAAAACATAAAGAGAAATCCAGGATGTGTCTTGAGCATCCATGTACTTATGGAAAAGAATGGCAACTTTGCCTTGCTTTTGTGGCAGGATTTTTTTCCCTTAAGGATTCAGCATTAAAGTGATGTTGGAGTTCCTTCATCCTTGTTGATTGCGTTATTGCTTTACTCTTGAGAACTAACCCTTTTTCTGAAATTAGGATGCATCATTCTAGGTGTGCATCATCCCAGGCTATTTTAAAAATAAATGTATCTATAAATAATACATGGCATAATTTTTGAATGCTTTAAAAATTAACTAAGTAATATCTTTTGTTATCCCTCTTCAACTTGTTCTTTATGAATTATTTTAGTACCTATTACTGTTAAAATAAAAAAATCAGGTTAATTTATCTTAACCTCTATAGATTATTTGATAGTATATTTATCTTCTCTACATTGTATATTGGTAGATTACCCTCCAAAAGGTTTTCCAGTTTTAATTTCTAGAAAATGACATGTGAATTGAGTTTATACATCCTTACATTAGCATTTATTTTTGACAGACTTTTAAATTTTTTATAAATGTAGTGATTATGAACTTTTTCTTTCTTGTTTCCTTGTGGAGTAGTGACTACACAGCTCTCTGCTGTCCTCACTTATTTTTGTCAGAAAACTAACAGAAAATGTCTACAACACCAATTATAAATCAAAATAGTTGTCACATCTCTCAGGAGTTACTGGATTTTAACAGCTTTAAATATACAGAAAATAGTTAAGTTGAGTTCTATACTGACTTGTGCCGTTCTTTGTTGAAAACAGTTTGAGAAAAGAGAATTTTATTATGTGGAAACTACAGGCCAAAAAAAAATGCCATTCAAGTGCAAGAAAATATCCAGACATCTTTCAATATGATTTAATTAGGAAATAATGGATTAGATATTTCAGGGGATAATGAGGCATTTTCATATTCTAATAAATATAGTCATTTTAGTGATGATTACTAGATTTCTGTACTTGTAGAAAAATAATTCAGAAATATAAAACTGTACTATTGCCATATGCTCCAGTTTTTTAACCAATATGAAAATCTAATTATCACAGAACCACTCTTCATAATTAAGAAGCAGTGTCTATAAATAAGGAATAAGAATGCCTCTTATTTCTTAACATTCTAAAGGCAAGTATATCTACCTATTATCCTTTTCAATAACCTGACACAATGACAATGGAATAGAAGGTTGTCACAGCATAATAATACCTGCCTGAGAAATTATACTGAGGTGAAGCAGAAGCATTTATCAAAAATAACTGTCGGAATGAAGGAGAAACTGTTATTTTTCAGCTGAGAGACATTGATCCTGTGATAATGTTCTATTAAAATAACTTTATTTTTGTTACAGCAATTGACTGATTTTGACATAATTGTTTTCAAAAATAGAACTTGATTTGCTCTGGTCCAATTCCTTTCTTGGAATATGTTTACCAACCTCCTTTTAACACTATGGAATATATCTTCAAAGCCTCAAAGGGAGTGAGAATGGAACACCTCTATCCATTTCTTTCTCATCCTACTCCAAATGTCTGGATTTTAATTCTGCTTCATACATGTTACAATATTATACCATGGAGAGCTGGGAAAATGGTATTTTTCCATTCGTGCACCAACCTGCATGCTTCCTTCACCATTAAAAACCTACTCCAATTTCCCATTCAATGGGCCATTCAAAGGAACTAAAGAATTCCATGATACCATTTATGTCTGTCCGTCTGGGGTTTGGAAAAAGTACTGCTTAACTCTCACCACTGTTGTATTATGCAGAAGAAACATAATATTTAAACACAAAAATTAGAGACGACCTCACATTGGACAGCTTAAGTCTCTGTAATTTGTATTTTCTACAAATTAGTACTTAGTAGTTTTGAAAGATTATTAGTACTTGAAAGATTATTGCTGTCTGCAAGTAGATTTTATATAAAGGGCTGTCTGATTAGTAATGCTTACAATTATAGAATAATTATAAACTAGTATGAAGAAAGTCACATTAAGAGCAGGGCACATATTTATCTTTGTATTCTCATAGAAGAGACTATTCTAGGTGTATGAATGTAATACAGTCTCAGTAAATATTAAGTAATCACTAAAACTGATGCTCACAAAACATGAAATCTCTTAAACTTTCTTTCCATGATGCTTGAGCAAGCTACCTGAGATCTTAATGCCTCAGACAAATTTTCCAATGTGATGTTAATCTAGGACAAGGAAATGTGTCTTCAGTCTTAGAATCTATTCTGGAGCATCTCTCAATAAGAGAAGTATCTCGATCAGTCTGACTTATGTTTGAATATCCTCTGAAAAAAAAATCTTACAGAGGCATCAATTTTCATTACCATAATAGACAAGGACAGTTCCATCTTTTCAAAGAGCTTTATTTTTATGTTATTAAAGGCAACATTCTGAGTAGGTAATTTATAATTATACTTTCATTATTCTCCCTAAATTATTATTTAGCCAAAAATGTCAACGATCTTATCAGTGAGATTTTAGAAAGTAGATTTCATCTGATATTGTAGGCACATGCCTTTAATCCCAGTACTTTGGAGACAAAGGCAGGCAGATCTCCGTGAGTTTGAGACAAACCTGGTATACAAGAGCTAGTTCCAGGACAGCCTTCAAAGCTAAAAAGAAATCCTGTCTGGAAAATAAAAAATAAAAAAAAAGTAGATTTGATTTTAACTAATATAAACTAACATACACCATTCCTCAGTCAGACAGTTTTAACCTATGTTTAGTATTTAAAAAAACATATATGAAATTATATATAAAAAATGTGTGGTAATTTGAATGTAGCTGGCCTCCATAATCTTATAGGGAGTGATGATATTAGGAGACATGACTTTGTTACAGTGGGTATGTCTCTGTTGGAGGAAATGTGGCACTGTTGGGACAGGCTTTTAGGTTTCCTAAGCCTGGGATACTGACTGCTCAGTGTCTTAGTCAATTTCCTGTTGCCTGCAAGATGTAAGACTCTCAGCTACTACTCCAGCACCACATCTGCCTGCATAAAGCCATGCTCCCCACCATGATGATGATGTACTGAACCTCTGACACTATAAGTGAGCCACCCCAATTAAATATTTTCCTTTATGAGAGTTGCAGGGTTCATGGAGTCTCTTCACAGCAATAGAAACCCTAACAAAGACAGAATTTGGTACCAGAAGAGGGGATCGTTGTGATAGTCCTGACCATGTTTTTTATTTGAAGGAATTTAGACTTTGGCACTTTAGGTTATTAAAGCAGTGGAAGCTTTAAGCTTTAAGCACTGCTAAATGGGACATCTTAGTAGAAGGATGGAAGACAGAGGTGCTGGGAGTTATTTGAACTGTTGGAGGTTCACTAAAGATGTTTCAGAAGAGAAGACTTTTAGTATATTGCCTAGAGATTGTCCTTGTGATATTTTGGTGAAGAAAATGGCTACCTTTTGCCTCTTTTTGACGAGTCTGCCTGAGACTAAAATGAAGAGTTGTGGATTAATTTGTTGGCAAAGGAAATCTCTAAACAATCTAGTGTATACTCTGCTATGTGTTTACTAGTTTTCATGCTTATAAAGATTTATAATGAGAAGGAGCAAGCTCAGAGAGGTAAATTACAAAATGCAAATTTTAAGGAGAAAAGGAACACCCAAAAGTGGAATGGGACTAAGTCCTGTTTCAAGGAAATAAACAGATTAAGCAGTGGAATAAAGGGAATGATGATCTCTGGACAAGATCCCACCAAGCTAAGCTTCCAACTTGTGGATTAAAGAAAACTTTAGAGCCTTTAATTCCAGCACTAGGAACGCAAAAGTTGGTCATTCTCTAAGTTTGAGGCCAGCCTTACAGAGTAAGTTCCAGGACAGCCTAGCTTTGGCACTGAAGGACAGAAAGCTGGTGACGATGTAATTGAATAAGGGGCCATTTTCTAGCCCCAGTAAGCAGAAGAACGTGGCACCTTTGACCATGTGCTTCTGGTTTTAGAGATAAGGATAAGAGAAACAGTTTATAGATATTCCCTCTATGCCTAAAAAAGCTGCTAAGTCTATGAGTGTGACAGGGGTGTCACTGAATGGAAGTCTAGAGAGGCCATTGAGTAAAGCGATGAAGTTGAAGCCTGAATTGCCCTGGATACCCCAATATATTAGTGATGCCAGAACCATGGAAGACCTACTAAGGAGAGCTGATAACAGGGAGTAGAAACAGCCATTGTTGCAGTCAACAATTGTGGAAAGATTTGGAGATCTGAAGAACACTTTGATATCAAACATGGGAGGTACAGAATTTTGGGTTTGCCCGGCTTGTTTTCCGTCTTGCTTTGGTCTAGTATTTCCTCCCTATGTTCCATTCCCTATGCCTTAGAATGCTAATGTATATCCAGTGCCATTATGTGTTAAAGGTATGTGATCTCATTTTTTTAATTTTGATTTTTACAGGTGATTACAGTTAAGAGATTGCATGAATCTCAGAAGATTTTGAACTGTGTACTTTAAAACTTGTTGAGACTGTGATAGACTATAGGGATTTTTGAAGTTGGACTAAATGAATTTTGCATTATGACATTGTTACATGCTTATAGGAGGCATGGAGTGGATCGTTGCATTTTGAATATAATTGGCCCTCATAATTTCATAGTGAGAGGCACTATTAGGAGACATGGCTTTGTTGGAGTGGGTATGACCTTGTTGTGAAAGACCCCCACTCAAGGCTGATAGCTTAAGGCCTGGCTTAGCAATGGTAACGCCATTTTGCAAGGCTTCCACATAAACAAGTAAAAGTACAGGACAAGGTCAGTACTCACAGGCTGCCACATCTGGCCTTGGGAGGGGAGCAGAGAGTTCGGAGAAAAACCCAAACATGAGTTAAGTCAGCTATTATCAGATCCCCAAACACGTAAGAGGCTTGTCCTCGGATGATCCAATGCTTTATTTGAGCTGGCCAATGGGACCCCTGTAACTATGCATCTCGCTTCTGTACCCATGCTTTTGCTACCCAGCCCTATAAAAGTCCCTCTCCCCAGCCTGTGGGGGCGCAAGTCCTCCGAGAGACTTTGTCGCCCACAGGTACCTGTGTATCTCAAATAAACCTCTTGCAGTTTGCATCTGCATCTGTGGTCTTGTCTTGGTCTTTGGGTCCAGGGGTCTCTTCCTGGAGGGAAGTCCTCTTCTGGGGTCTTTCATTTGGGGGTTCGTCTGGGATTTGAGACCCCCACCCAAGGACCACCGACCCACCATCGGGAGGTAAGCTGGCCAGCACTCTTTATCACTGTGTCTGTCTAAGCCTTTCTGTCTACGTCTGTTACAGTCTGAATCTGTATGCCTGTATGTCTGAATCTGTACCGGTTCGTACGACCTGGCCAAATTGTTTGGTATCTGGAGGGACAGGGAAGGAGCTGACGAGCTTGGATTTCTCCCCTGCAGCCCTGGAAGATGTTCCAAGGGTGTCTGGAGCCCGATTTTTCGGAGCTCAATCTGTATCAGAAGGTAGGAGATGAGGGATCCGGACCCTTGAAGTCTCCATCTCAGTTTTTGCTTTCGGTTTTGCACCGAAGCCGCGCTGCGTGTGTGTTTTTTTGTTTGTCTTTGTGTTCTGTTAGGAGTGTGTATTCTTACTTCCCTACTCCTCACCCCCCCCCCCCTTAACCCTGAGCGAGTGTCCTTGGGCCGCCACTCCACAGCTCCTCAGGATCCTCCTCCATCAAGCAACCAGCCGCTGAATACCTCACCCTCTTAAAGGAGAAACCCCAGCAGGAGAAACCCTCTAAGCCTGTTTCTGCACCTCCCCCTGTCCTTCCCCCCTCCCTATGCAGGGCCAGAGAATCTAGGTGCTGACACGAGATTCCCAGGTCTCCTTACCCATGGCTGGGCGACTCTGGGGTAGACGGGAGCCCCCGCCTGATTCCACCTCTCATGCTCTCCCCTTGAGGGAAGGCCCAAATGACCATCCCCAATATTGGCCTTTTTCTGCGTCCGATCTTTACAATTGGAAAAATAATAATCCTTCCTTCTCCAAAGACCCTGTCACCCTCACTAACCTAATTGAGTCTATTCTAGTCACCAGCCCACTTGGGACAACTGCCAGCAGCTCTTGCAGGCTCTGTTGACCTCAGAGGAAAAACAGAGAGTTCTTCTAGAAGCCCGGAAGAATGTCCCAGGCGACAACGGCCGCCCCACTCTACTGCCGAATGAAATAGAGGCAGCTTTTCCCTTGAATCGTCCTGACTGGAACTTCACCGCGGGTTGCAGGTAGGGGATGCCTACGTCTCTATTACCAGTTGCTCATAGCGGGTCTCCGTGCAGCAGCCCATCGCCCTACCAATTTGGCTCAGGTTAAGCAAGTGATACAGGGACAGGAGGAGACGCCTTCAGCTTTTCTAGAGAGACTTAGCAAGTTGCAAAGACTGGAAGGTCTTCAGGGGTAAGAGGGAAACTCCAGAGGGAAGGAAAGAAGGAAGGAAGGAAGGAAGGAAGGAAGGAAGGAAGGAAGGAAGGACAGGGAAAGGGGGGGGGGAAAGAATCAAGGATATGAAAGTTGAAAAAGGTTTGAGAAGATGAAAGGAAGAAAGATTATGGTGGAGAATGCAGGAAGCCCAGGAAGAGAGAGACAAAAAGAAAAATAAGGAATTAAGCAGGCTGCTGGCCACCATAGTCACAGGACAGGACAGGAAGAGAGATAGAAAGGGAGTCTGGAAGGGAGCCAAGGTGGACAAGGACCAATGTGCCTACTGCAAGGAACAAGGACATTGGGTCAGGGACTACCCCCGGAAGCCAAGATCACCAACCTCCCTCCTGACTCTGGAGGACTAGGGAGGACGGGGCCAGGAGCCCCCCTCCCCCTGAGCCCAGGACACGGATGGCAGCAGCTTCCTGGCGAATGGGGAGCCAAAACCGGGAGCAGCAGTGACCACGGAGACGGAGGTAATCTGGGCAAAAGCCCTTCCAGCAGGCACCTCAGCCCAGAGAGCTGAGCTCATTGCGCTGACCCAGGCCCTTCAGATGGTGGAAGGTAAGAGACTGAATGTCTATAGAGATAGCCGATATGCCTTTGCCACTGCCCACATACATGGGGAAATCTACTGGAGGCAAGGGCTATTGACCTCAGAAGGAAAACAAGGCTGAGATCCTAGCGCTGCTAAAAGCCCTGTTTCTGCCTCAAAAATTGAGCATTATACATTACCCTGGCCATCAAAGGGGCGACAGCCCAGAGGCAAAGGGGAACCGATTGGCAGCCACAGCCGCAAGGGAGGCTGCCCTGAATTCCCCCAGCACCTCTCGAGCCCTTCCTTTTGCTTGCCCAGAGGAAACTCAGGCACCCAGATGCTCCCTGCCATATAGTCAAGAGGACGTAAATCTCCTAAAGAAAATGGGGGGCCATCTATGACCCCAAAGAAGGACATTGGATTTTCAAAGGAACAACCGTTAGACCCATGAGACAAACCTATGAACTGATAGATGCAAAGTCTGAGCCCAAGTAAATGCAGGCAGGACCAAGCTCGAACCAGGGATCCGAGTATGAGGGCATCGTCCCAGTGTACATTGGGAGGTTGACTTCACGGAAGTTAAGCCTGGACTCTATGGGTACAAATACCTCCTAGTGTTCATAGACACCTTTTCAGGATGGGTCGAGGCCTTCCCCACAAAACATGAAACAGCGAAGATGGTGACCAAGAAGCTCCTAGAAGAGATCTTCCCCAGGTATGGGATGCCCCAGGTCTTGGGCACTGACAGTCGGCCCGCCTTTGTCTCCCAGGTAAGTCAGTTGGTGGCCAAGCTTTTGGGGATTGATTGGAAATTACATTGTGCATACAGACCCCAAAGTTCAGGACAGGTAGAACGCATGAATAGAACAATTAAGGAGACTTTATCCAAATTGACGCTTGCAACTGGCTCTAGAGACTGGGTACTCCTCTTACCTTTGGCCCTATATAGGGCTCGAAACACTCCAGGACCACATGGGTTAACCCCCTTTGAGATATTCAAATATTGCTGATTTTGCTAATAGCCCCTCTCTGGAAGCTCATTTGCAGGCACTGCAGATTGTGCAAAAGGAAATCTGGAGACCCTGGCAGCATCCTACCGAGAGCAGCTAGACAAGCCGGTGGTGCCACATCCTTTCCAGATAGGAGACAATGTTTGGGTCCATAGGTACCAGTCTAAAAACTTGGAACCTCGATGGAAGGGCCCCTACACTGTCCTTCTGACCACCCCAACGGCATTGAAGGTTGACGGCATCGCTGCTTGGATCCACGCCTCTCACGTCAAAGCTGCCCACACCACCAAGGAGGCGAAACCAGACGTGGCACCGACATGGAGAGTCCAGCGCACCCAAAACCCCTTAAAGATAAGACTCACCCATGGGGCCCCTTAATTATCATATGGGCCCTGCTGGAGTTGGGCATGAGACAGAGCCCACACCAGGTCTACAACATGACCTGGACCATAACTAACCCTATGACAGGACAAATGGCCAATTCCACCTCCCTGCTGAGTACCCTGACAGACGCCTTCCCAACCCTCTATTTTGACCTTTGTGACCTGGTAGGGTCATCATGGGACCCTTAATAATCCTTCTCCTCATACTCCTGTTTGAACCCTGTATTCTTAATCGGCTAGTCCAATTCATGAAAGACAGAGTATCTGTTATACAAGCTTTAGTTTTGACCCAGCAATATCACCAGCTGTGGCAAATAGATACTGAAATTCCATAATTACTCGGAGTGAAAGATTCCATCCATGATAAGAAGAAAATAGGGGAATGAAAGACCCCCACTCAAGGCTAATAGCTTAAGGCCTGGCTTAGCAATGGTAACGCCATTTTGCAAGGCTTCCACATAAACAAGTAAAAGTACGGACAAGGTCAGTACTCACAGGCTGCCACATCTGGCCTTGGGAGGGGAGCAGAGAGTTCGGAGAAAAACCCAAACATGAGTTAAGTCAGCTATTATCAGATCCCCAAACACGTAAGAGGCTTGTCCTCGGATGAGCCAATGCCTTATTTGAGCTGGCCAATGGGACCCCTGTAACTATGCATCTCGCTTCTGTACCCATGCTTTTGCTACCCAGCCCTATAAAAGTCCCTCTCCCCAGCCTGTGGGGGCGCAAGTCCTCCGAGAGACTTTGTCGCCCACAGGTACCTGTGTATCTCAAATAAACCTCTTGCAGTTTGCATCTGCATCCGTGGTCTCGGCTTGGTATTTGGGCCCAGGGGTCTCTTCCTGGAGGGAAGTCCTCTTCTGGCGTCTTTCAGTTAGAAGAAGCTTGTCACTGTGGGAGCTGGTTCTGGAGTTTCCTATGCTTAGGATAGCACCCACTTTCTTAGCTGGATTTCTGTTGCCTGCAAGATGTAGAACTCTCAGCTACTACTCCAGCACCATGCCTGTCTGCTCACAGCCATGCTTCCAGACATGATGATAATTACTAAGCCTCTGAAACTGTAAGTGAGCTACCCCAATTAAATGTGTTTCTTTGTAAGAGATGCTGTGGTCATGGTATCTTTTCACAACAATAGAAACCTTAACTAGGACAATATGCTAAAGAGATTCTAGATTTCTAATGCTAGCTCTTCATTCCTTTCACACAGGAATATTTTTATGCAAATGATGCAAAGGGAGAGGCAATCGTTTGGACCTATAAAGTATTATAAATATAAATAATGTATAATTTACAGTAAGACATTTTTTATATAATTATTCTCTAGTCTTATCATAACACCAATTCAGGAGGAAGCTAATAAATATTAATTTATCATAATAATCACTTGACAAAGCCACTGAACTAGCTTCAAGAATTGAAGTGAATGTTGTTTCTGTGCAGGAAAACTGATAAGCAGGGGCAGTATGCATTGCTTACAGGTGATCACCAGCTGTCTGTGTCACATGAGTTAGTTTTCTTCCTTTGTACCACCTTGTTTTATATACTGAACCTCACACATTGGCCACCTCCTGTGTAGAATTTACACAAGCACTGAAGATTGTGGAATACCCAAGGAAATCATTTTTCAGTCGATTGAGTTCTTAATGGAAAAAGCTCTCTGAATGCCATCTTACAAATTAGAAGATCCCCTGCTTCCTAAGTAGTTCAGCTGAAGCCAGCTTTGTATTTATCCTTTGGGTCATTCAGGCTGAAACACTATTCAGTCTCAAGTCCAAAAGTCAGACTTTCACAGGTAAAATGTCATGTCCTTTTAGGCTTCTACCGACCTTTTAAACCTGCTTAGGGATTTGGAGCATTGCGAGTGGATTTCCACGTTTCATATCCCCATATTTAACAAATGATCAAATGTCGCTCCCAAGAACACTATTTTTACAAGCTTGACATTTTGGGTTTGAGAGGTGGCTATCTGACTCCTTTTACATAAATGTGTTGGTGGGGGACGTCAGTGATTCTTTGGTCCTTTCCGCCAGCAGTTATTAGAACAGACTATATGTGTTCCTGTATGGTTGGTAGTAACTAATGCTTTCAAACAGTCACTGAAAGATGCAAAACTATAAGTAGTAGCTTTTTAACTTAAGAGGGAATATGGTGAAAGGAGACACAATAAATTCTATTTAATAATTATGATGTTGAAAATTCCAATACATGATCCATGTCATAAATTTCTTGAATTACTTATCTATATTGTGTTCTCTGAAGGTTGTGGCCCATATGTAGTTCATAGTATTACATTTCCTGATCAATTTATCCTAGAGTCTGCTGTTGTAAAAATGTAATATTTGTTCTCAATCTGATTGAACATTATTTATCCAGGAAGAGGAAAATAGAAACAGCAACAAAGCCACCCAGCCACTCTGACACTGGATGTATCCTCAGTGGTCTTAGAGTTTTCTGTTGCAGTTTCTGTGTATCTCCAAAGCTTTGAATCATCTCATAGAATCCTAATAGCTATTTAATAATAGACACTTCCATGAATTATTATAAACACATTATGAAAGCAAGGGATGGAATACTTTATTGGAATCCTTTGCACTTAGCTTCTAGTTTTTGGCAGTAAGAAGATCCTGTATCTCTTTATTTAATAATATTTCGGAGGAGTTTCCTGTGGAGGACAGTAATCAGACTGCACTGGACCATGCTGTGAGGCACAGAATTCAGTAAAGGTCATGGGTACAGAGAGACAGACAGACAGCACAAGGGCATCTCTCCCACCTCAGACTTGGATGTTTCCCTGGGGGGAAGCTTGCGTACTTCATAATTTCAGATATGGAAAACTAAAAAGAAGAAAAACGTAGCGTTATCCCACATCCCTCACTCACATTCTTTTGTGTGACATTTTGATAACTCCTTTCCATGAGGTAAACTGAAGCAGGAAGACCCAAACTAAAGGGACACTTCATCCTTATGATAATCACACAACTGTGGACAGAAAATCATTTAAGAGTATGAATCAAGTATCTATAGGTGTGATAAAATGAGCTATAACATCATTTATTTAAGTGGGAATCTGACATATAAATATGTCAATAGAGGAAAAGAGACTTTGAGTATATATAGTTGTGAAGGACTATACATTTCCACTACAGATTGACTATTGCAATGCCAAAATTAAGAAATAATAACTGGAGTATGAAGATCTTTGGTTTTGGGTTGATTTCCTGTCTCATTGTATTTTTGTTTTGTTTTGTTTGTGTGTTTTGTTTGCTTGCTTTGGCGGGGGGTGGGGGTGGGGGGTGGGGGTGGGGGTGGGTTGAAAGATATCAGGATAACTAGAAAGTCTCCCAAACAACCCTTTGAAAAATCAAATTTTAGTTTATTAATTATTCATCATCTACTGAGAAAAATCAACTGTAAGAGTTTAGAATACAATATATTGATCCAATCTTGAATAATAAATATGCACTTTAGAATAATAGAAACAAGCTCCTTCAAATTTCAAGGCATGGAAACAGGAGTTATTTTTAAATGAGTGCCTTGAATCTGGGTGTGGTGGCTCACTCCTGTCATCCCTGTATAGGAGAACCTAAGGTAGGATACTCACAGTGAGTTTGAGCTCAGCTTGGCATACACTGTGAGTTTCAGGCAAGCCAGAGTTAGAAAGTGAGATTCTCTTTCAGATAAACTAATACAATAAAATCCTGAAATAAAACAATCAATCAATCATTTTCCTGACTTGCTGTGTCCTTCTTCCCAACCTATTTCCTGGGGACTTCATTCCTCTCCAGTCAATCTAGAATTCCAGAAATAGAAACTCTGTAGGCAGAGTTTCCCTGTCCTGACTGGGTCTTCTCTAGAAGATGCTCATCCTCCTCTATAAAATCTCTCTGGCTGTTGAAGGAGGGGTCGGTCCTGTACTGAATGTGTTTGTTCCCCCACCCCACTCCCGCATGCACAGTTCACATGGCAACTTCAATGCAGAAGCTGTGGAAGGCAGACATTTGATAGGTCATGAGAGCAGAGTCCTCCCGAGTGGATTTGATGCCCTTATAAAAGAAACCAAGAAGCTCAGTTGCCTTTCAACCTTGCCAATGCAGCCACCAAGTACAAGCTATAAAATCAAAGCCCCTCCCTCACCAGAGAGGTAATCTTCTTTTGATGCCTCCAGCTTGTATTTCTCAGCCTTCAGTAAGAAATAAAGTTGCTGTCGTTCATGTTTTGCAGTCTGACGATGTACTTTGGTACCAAGCATTACGGGTGATCTACAGGAGGGTCCCTCAGAGTTAGACCTAAGATAATGATGAAACCACACACCAGTTGACCCTATTTACTCTCCCATACAATCACTTCCTGATCCTCTTTTCTCCCATACAGTCACTTCCTGTTCCTCTCTATGCCTTCACCGGTGTAATTCAGGAGTTATAGTTAGCACTGCGGCACGCACCTCGACCAGCGAGGAAGAACGACCACACCTTGAGGATTCTTCTCAAATCAGCTTTACTGGAGCCTCTTGGTTGAAGAGAGAGCAGGAAGCGAGGGGCCCCCGAAAACCCAAATGCAGCTGCTTATATGGGGGGGGGGGGAAGGACACGGGTCATACCCTGATTGGTCACAGCTGAACTGCAGACTCCCGAGGCCTCAGGATTGGCCAGAGACACTGTTCCTACTGCGCATGCGGGAAGCGCAGGGACACGCAGTCCGAGGAGGCGTTGCCTTATATGGAGTTGTTTACTGCATCCTGTAGAGGAGCGGTCACCATCCTGCAATGGCGGCGGCTCAGTGGCTCCCCACATAGCACCTTGACCACACTCAATTCTGTGGATGCTCTGTCTGCCTAGTGTGAATACAATGGATATATTTGCTTCCTATCACCTGTTTTTGCTATTTGATACTCAAAGCAGAAGTTAAGCTCAGCTAGGAGTTGGGCTTAGCTAGTGCAAAGAAAGGGGACAAATTTGAGAAACTCAGAATT
Source organism: Cricetiscus sungorus (assembly GCA_030556225.1). Lineage (NCBI taxonomy): Eukaryota > Metazoa > Chordata > Mammalia > Rodentia > Cricetidae > Cricetiscus > Cricetiscus sungorus. The sequence continues at coordinate 22,409,732 of JANBXA010000114.1, forward strand.
ATCATGTACAGCAGTGTGGTCTCACATAGAGGTATTAGCAAACTGGAAGGCAAAGCAAACACTTTTGCTTTATTTTGTTAGACAACAATCGAGTGTCCTTTAATTAGTTTCTGTATACTCTTTTTAGGTCATGACCAAAAAATTAATCTAGTGCAACCCCAATTGCTTTGTGGATTAAAGATCCTGACCAAAAATATTCATAATAAAGAGGAGAGAGAAATTTTGGGAATTTAGGTCCCGAAGCCAAGCGCAGGTGTTGCCAGCCGCCCCACTCTAACTCAGTCCTGAGGTGGACTACAGCATGATTTGCATTTCCTTGTCAAGACAAAGATAACATGCAAACAATCACGTTTTTCTGAGTGAAAATAATTTTGAGCAGCTGCTGAAAGGGAGCTTTATGTTGGAGACAAAATCTCCATGTCTAGCAGTAACAAAATGACAACTCATGTCTAAGAGAAGCCATTTCAGGTCAATCATTGCTACACATGTTTAGGTCACTCACTTGCATATCACTGACTTCTACTGGGGAATTCAGTCACACTCTGGATATCCACTGTCTGCACTAACAATGGTTTGTTCATTGGAGTTTCCCAGAAGATACCATCTGAGCCAAAGGAGAATACATATACAGTTTTGCTTCCATTTCAGTTTATTGGTTACTCTAATATTATTGTCTTTACTAGATTCCTTCTTAAATGTTGAAAAGATAGGCATATTATTAAAATCATCAAAATTTCAAAATAAGATGTTTTGGCTTATGCATAACAGGAGGTATGAATTTTTATGTTCTGATTTTAATGTATATTGGAATTTAAACATTTCATGAATTCTAATGTGCCTTCCATAGAAGAGGAAAATGGAAATTATAGATCAGGTCTGAAAGAATAACTTTCTAAAAATTGGAGAGTAACAAAGTTTTGAATGTGTTTGTAGAAAATTTCCTACTAAGAACAGTAAACACATCACTCCAGGGTGAGGTTACATGTAATCTACTCCAGGGTAGAGGAGGGGACTGATTAGGAAGAAAGGCATTCAAATGACTTTGGAATAATAGATGATTTGGTGTTTTCAGGAATTCTACCTCCTTTTTTTTCCCTTTGGCCAGTACTAAGGGATGTTATACATGAGACAGAAAGGATGCTAAAATTGCTATCAAGAATTATCAGAATATGCTAAAGTAATCCACTTAAAACAAGGATTCAAGAAATATTTGAGAACACCGTTGATTGTTTCTATACACAAGAGTTAGTAGTAATGATCTGTACGAGCACTTTCCCACCAGCCTGGTCCCACAGCCATGTCAGCTTCAAATAACACACAGAGACACTGTGTTAATTTGAAACTGATGGGCATTGGCTATAGTTTCTGATTGGCTAGCTCTGACTTACCTATTAACACATCTTTTCAATTAATCTAAGTATTTCCACATGGTCTTTGCTTACTGGGAATGCTGGACCTGCATCTCCTTTGCCTGCTACATCTCTGCTGAGAAGAGAGCAATTTCTTGTTTGACCCTGCTTATGTTCTGATTCTGCCAAGCTACTTCACTTCCTGACTGTCTGTACAGACCTCCAGACATCTATAGTTAGCTAGTGGCAGTAACTGCCATGCTACATCACTTCCTGCCTGGCCAATCAGTGTTTCATTCATCAACCAATAAGACAAACATATATATGAATGAACATTCTTTATCAATTATCATTTTGACAATTCTGGTGATGGTTGGTATGAGCCAGTGGCATAAAGGTGATTTATCTCTCCCTGGGTAGTATTTACCAAATGATTAACCTTTGCTTTACAGACTGATCATCAGAAAATGGGAAGCATAGTCATGAAATGTAATCTGAACTGTGTTGATAAATAATGTGTCTTATCACAGTGAAACTGTAAATACAATACTGTTTTTGCTTTACATCAAATTAAGTAGTCAGCACATCCACTATGTACAGTAGTGGGAACTACGGACATGAACAGCAAATTCCATCTGCTATTTTTATGAAACTCAACAATGCAATTGGTAACTGACAACTCGAGTAATGTAATATAAAAGAGTACTAACTGACTGCCCAGATTTTGGAATACAATGGAGAGAAATTAAATCCTGGCACTTGAATTTGCCTGATTTGGGCAGATGACATCACTACAGCTCAGTGTCACAGTTTGTGTGTGTGTGTGTGTGTGTGTGTGTGTGTGTGTGTGTGTGTGTGTGTATGTATCATAGTTGATGTGTACAGAGGCTTCACTGCCTATCGGGAAGTATCTAAGAAACCCTGTGAATTTATCACTTGATCCTAAAAATCCACTTTCATCTCTCTGACTGTAGAGGCCACAAAGCAAAACATGCGAATTTGAAGTAACTCCCCTCAGGAAGGAAAGCTGGGAAACAGTAGAGCTAGCATTGAACAAAGAAGCTGCTTCCTACAAGAAGACAGGAAGGGAGGAAAGGAGAACACAGCCGTGCCAAGGACATGCTCTGCCACAAAGTAAGGGTGGTAAACATGGTCTCACAGTTTCAGTTGGTTTAGATGTTGCTTTGACTGATCACTGGTACCCAATCAAAGTTGCAAGGAGGATGTTGACTGTTAATATAAAAGACGTCACTTAGTAGCAAAAATGGAGTTAATTTTTCTTATTAGATACAATGAAGTTCATTCTTAATAATTTGGGTAAATACTACTTTACATTTCAAAGGCTTTTTTTTTCAAGTCATTTCCTTTAAATCCAGGATATCTCTTTCCTGAGGGGTCTTATGGCTATTTCTTCCCATAAGCACTTCGTTTGAAACATTATTAAAAAGGAGCTCAGACTTAATTATAAAATGATCAAGATACAGAAAACTGCAACAACAAAACAAACAATAAGCTTGAATACTCACCAGGGAAACAAAAGCTGTGATTGTTTTCTCTTACCTACTAGCTTTCAGAATGGCTGAGAATAAACGAAAATATCCATGTTCTTAAAAAGTTCTGACAATTCAGTTAAAAGAGGAACATGGCCTCTGTAATGCCAGCATTGGTTGTTTTGTGCCATTTAGACCAAAATCAAAGTTTTAATTTATAACTTAACTTCTTAGTTTGATGAGAAACAAAGGAAAATAGAAGAAGAAAAACCAAAACAGTGGTATTTACTCCCACTTTCAACTATATGCTGAGGGAGTGTAGTCAGGCCAGCCTCCAGAAAAGCAATCTGCAACATATAAAATACAGTAACTCTTCCTTCAAACACAGTAGCATGAATTTTAATTAAGTAATATTAAGTAATATTAGATAAATGCCATGAGATTCATGGATGAAATATGTTTCAGAGAGGTGATAATTATTTTTTTTTATTATTATTATGTCCATCCTGGAAGACCTCAGAGGATTGATTTCTTCCTGCTAATAATTCCCATTCTTTCAGAATTACTGTTGATTCAAACATACTGGCACCTCAGGGAAATGTTGTGTGAGCTGGGGTTGGCTTGACTCTTCCAACTTTTCTTTCTTTTGTCTGTATATTTCAGACAACACATTTCCTGCTGTTTCTGATCTGTAGTTTAGAAACAAGATTTAGGAATTTTCATTTTATTTCTCTCCTTAATTAATGTCCTATTTTACTTGTTACTGTTGTATTTTACACAAAGAAATCACTGTGTCAACAAATATGTATACATTTTTTCAGAAGTAGAAAAGTCAACATTGGCTTTAGTTCCAAGGTCCAGGCTAGTTAAATGGTGGAACCATGAGCAAATCAGAGCTAAATGTAGGGCTGTGCAGTACAGGCGTGCAGTCCAGTGGTGAGAGGGTGGATAGGGTCAAGGTTCTCTCCTGCATTTTAATTCTCCTCTTGACAATGAGGTTTCCCTGAAAACATAGCTTTTACATTTTAAAAGGAAATCCAAACCAATATTTCTTATAGAGATATTCATGCGTTCAGAAAATGTACGGTCAAAGAACAAAGTCGAGGTTTTGAGCAGTGCTGTGTACTGCACTAATCTAAATTTATGTCATTCATACTGAAATTGGCATTCAGCATTTCTTAAGCATAAAAAAAAATGTCTCTCACCAACATTCTCCCTCCTTCACACTCTCCCTGTAGGTAAAATCAGCTAATTCCAAAATAATTTACAACCTACATGTTCCAGCACAACAGGATATACATTAAAGTGGTGGATTTCATGTGAATGAGTTTCTGTGAGAAAAATAACATGGTTTTAATAGATCTCCCAAAAAAGTGACATAGGAAATTTGAATCTCAACTAGCAAGCTTATTGAGTATTTTGACAAATAAATTATGTATTCAGAGAAGCGTGGATACTAGAAATGCCATTGTAGGCATTTAAGATGATGATCTGATGAACCAAGCCTTTGTCCTATCCAATTGTCTCCACAGTGTCATCATCTTGAAAGTCTGGGACAACGGAGTGCATATGCTTGACCAAAGCATACAAGGTGGTACACAGAATGGACCATATGCAACACCAGTGTGGATACAGGCCAGGGCTCTATTTTGACTCTCTAAACATTTGGTTTCTGATCTCATGTGAAATCTAAACATTTCCACTCTATTCTTGTTCATGTGGCTTCATGCTGCCTCACTTGAATGTCTCTGTAGTTTGATGCACACATGAGGGGAATGCTAATCAAAGAGTGGCAGCAATCTTTCAGAAAGCAAAAAAGTGAGTTTGTAGACTGCAATCGGGAAATTATTAATAGAAAGAGAACTCTTCTCCCAAGCTGCTGTGACCTTCCTTGGTGTCTTGGAAGGTGAGTTCTCATCAAAGACAAAAGTGATAATAAATTTTCTAGTACAAAATAGAGTTAACAAGTATGACCAGCTCTACTTTCCATTGTCATCATGAGGTACTAGTTGCCTCAGCTGCTGGGACAATTTAGTACATAGCTTTGTGATGGTTTCTCATCATACTATTTCATTAATTAGCAGACACATTTCATATAAGTTGTGCTCATAATTGTGATTCATAATTCATAATTTAAATCAATAAGGTGAGTATGCATATGCATACCAGTCTAGAAGATTTTCAAAAATTAACACAGAAAACAGAACAATTTGCAAAGAAAAATGTAATCATGTAATTTATTCCCAACTGTCAAATAACAACCTCATCCTCTCAAAAGATTACTTTGTATCATATATCCACTAAATCAATACACCCTTGTATTAAAGTCTTGTATTTGTGAAAATAAATCATTTATGTAATTCTTGAAGGGGTTTGTTAATATTATCTGCTATGTATATCTAAAATATTTACTCTTAAACCTCACTGAACTAAAACTGAGTACTGGTAATTTCCAAATCCTTTTGTAATTAATGTTTTTATTATGAGGTTTTTCAAATACCATGTATGTACAATACAATGAGATTTTTGTGGAACAAGTCCAGGGAATGTTAAAATATAATAGTATTTCTATCAATAACACACCAGAAGAGCATACGTATTAGAAAAAAAATATGTAGGCTCATCATGTACAGATAGTTGAAGTTGACTCTAGAACTCTCTCCTCTAACTATATCATTCAAGATACAATTTAGTTAAGTTCTACAGCACTTGTGAATAGACAGCCACTTTGTCTATGCTCAATTAGTGTTCCACAGTGTTGGGAAAACTCCAGGGAAGATTGAACTTAGGAAGATCAGTTTTGAGAAAGCACTCAACAGGCACAGCAATCGCAGTGACAAGGGAATGGTGAAAATGAGCCCAGCAAGGCTGGACTTGTGCCCTTGTGCTATGACAGCAGAACCTGGTAACTACTCGTTTAATGAAAACACATGAAATCCAGGTAAACCTTCTTGGTCTAAATATTAGGAACTTCCACATAGTACAATAAGTTGTTGGCTGAAAGAAACCCAAGGACAAGATGCACAGGAAGACCATATATCTCTGTAATGCTTTTGCGGAGCTAGACGCTCTCAAAATGAATTGATCACTTTTACATTTTGCTACTGAGAATCAAGAGAGATGATGAGGGAAGAAGGAAGGACTAGCTACCCTGCCCTTACCTGTGAGGCCTATGTGATGGTGCAAAGGAAGCTTCCCAAAGGAAAAGCAAGAAAGGAAAACTCGATGACTAGCAAATTGTCTGGTTTCCCCGAGGATGCTCATCACAATGGAAAAGTCTAACTTTCAGTTAAACATGGCAGAATGCTGTACTTTTCTGTTCTCTATTAATAAGTTTGGATGTTGATGTGAAGATGGGTCTTAATGACTATGTAAACAAAAGCCCAGATTAAAATTTAAAAGCAGCCATTTTAACTCTATTCTGTGTAAGAAGTGAATAAGCTCAGATGCAGTTAAGTGGCTGCAATGCCACTGGAGAAGGCGACGCCTTGTTACCACACTGCGTTCTTTCCTCGTCCGTAGTGTTTCATGAGCACAGAACTAAGGCTTGGACTCATCTGCTTTCTTTTTTAAAAATAGGTCATTTTCTAAAGCAGCAAGTGACACACCTCTGAAAACCAAAGGTGAAATATAAACAACCAACTAATCACATAAACAAACAGTATCATTTTGGCACAAAATATCCTGAATTTGTCATCAAATCAACTGATCCTTCCTTGATGAATGAAATATCCTTTTAGTTCTATATTCTACTGACATTGTGAAAGTCAGCTTCCAAAGCTGATTCACTTCCTCAGACATGAATGTGGTTTTTATAATGTATCCATCCTCCAAACTGTCTTGTATTGTTTCATTATTGTTAGTCTTTATTTTTACTGCATTCTCTAGCAGTTTAGTGTACAAAGCAACATGTTATGCATGGAAGTATGAAGTATGCTATAAAGGTCTTATTCTTTGAGAATTTCACATATGAATATAATGGTATTTTAACCAAATTCACCTATCATTCCTTCCCCTCCAATTCCTCTTTTATTCCCCACAACTAATCCCTATATGGTCAAATATTCTTTATTTTTATCCATCAAGGCTCTGGAACACTAGTGGTATGTGTGTGAGTAAGCTGTGTATTGGATGTGGTCTCTTGGGGACCACATCTTTGAAAACTGACTCTCTTCCAGATGTCATCGGTTGCCAGTATCCCCTCAGCGAGGACTGGGACTTTGCACAGTCTGCTCTTCACAGAACTTTGATCTAGCTGGATCTTGTTCAGATCTTGTGCACGGTGTCACACACACTGAATCCATATGTGCAGCTGCTCTGTTGTGAATAGACAAGACTGTTTCTGGGATCCTGCCAGGTCCCTCTGCCCCTTCAGCCAAAAATGAACATACAGAGGCACTATATTAATTATAAAACTATCAGCTGATGGCTAGGGCTTCTTGGTGGCTAGCTCCAACTTAATTATTAACCAATTTCTTTAAATCTAAGTATTTCCACGTGGTCTTATCTTACTGGAGAAGGGTCTGAACCTGTTACGTCTTCCTCTGCTACATGGCGTCCCCTTGTCATCTCTCTCTGCCTAACTTTCCCAGAATTCTCCTTGTCTCCTAGTCACACCTATGTTCCTCTCTCTATTGGTCAAACAGAATTTTATTTATCAACCAATAAGAAAAACACAAGGACATCCCCCATCACTAGATGGCTTTGCTGTAGTCATCCACTGTCTCTGGATTTTATAGGCATCCCCAATTTAAATGTTATCATTGTTACATTTAGGATTCGAGAACATACAGAAACAATTTGATCTTTTTGCCATAGCTTTTCCCACTTCCTACCAACTGAGGGCTTCAACCTGCCTCATTAGCGATGACAATCAGTGAATTTCCAAAATCCACCCAGCAGTGGATGCTGATACTCCTCTTCCATCAAACAACCCAGTGATCCCCCTTCCTTGACTTCTCTGTACTCTCCTCAATTCGTGTTCGTTCTTTGTGATGTCTCCTTCATTATAAGTTCCTTTCTGCCATTTGATAGCAAGAATCTGCACTATGAAGACAAATGAACTCCATAACCCAGAGCACAAGAGAAGTTGGAATTTATCCCTATGAGCTAGCAGTAAGATATTTTTGTATAAACACACCATGTGCTTCTGTGAAATCTAAATTGTCTGGCTTTTGAGTTAGTATCATGAAAGTCTCAGTATTAGAAAATATTCCCAAATTTTTCTAAAATTTAATTCATACTCCAATGCATGTTTTAATCTTTACTTATGCTATCTCTAAGGATCACCTCATATCTATCAAATTGTGGCACTTATCTTCACTCCAAATTGAAATGTTGCCTCATAGATTAATAAGGAAGGCTTAAGAAACTTAATAGGCTCAGAAAGTTGTCATATTCACAAGCCCCTCCCCCATCGCCCCAGGCAATAAAAACACTGAACAATTGTTAGAGAGAGAAGATTCAGCTGTCTGTGTCGTCTACAAGTTGTGCCTGGAGCATCAGGGATGCAGATTTTGTTAGTTGTCACAAACACTAGTGTGGGCTATACTATATGGTGATGTAGTTGTTTTTGGTCTTCCTTGGTTGAGCCTGTAACTCCTCCCCTGGCTTCAGTAATGAACCTCAATAAACTTACTGGTTCACCCAACTAGACTTGGGTGGAGTCCTCATGGAAGGCACAAAACAGTTATAAAGTTATCTTTGACACATATTCTTCTTCTTACCCTTCATTGATGCTCCGTTTAAGAACATGAGGTCATCTTTAGAGCTTCCTATTCCAACATGAAAATTATAGTAATAAATTAACATGGATTTGCTTTATAGGAATACGTGACTAAAATTTGAGGATGTAGAAAGTAGAAATCCCCTTTGTTTTGATGAAGATCATTTCCCTTCAAGGCTCCAGTGTTACAATACTGGTTTCACAACACTTACTTTAAAAGAGCACTTATTGGTCTCTTTATACATCCTACTGGTATAAGCAAACCTTCTATAATATCACTCCAACATGGCCAAAAATAAGTGCAAACTGAATCAGACCCTGAAATATAACTATGCCATTGACAGAAGAAAACACACAGGACTTTGAATCATTGGTATGGATCAGGAATTTTTTAATAAGACACCCAAAGCAAGGAACATAAAAGCAAAAATAATAGGCAAGTAGGATTATATAAAATAAAGATACTTCAGTACAGAAAGCAAATAATCAATGTGGTAAACATGACCAGCACAATAGGAGGAAATGTTTAGAAAATACACATATGACAAAGAATTGCTATCCATAAGGTTTAATAACCATAATGAACATTTCTCAAGCAAAGACACACAAATGGCCAAGTAGCATTAGATATAAGTAAAATTATAATCAAAACCACAGAAGTATAATTATCTTACTCCCTTAGTATAGCTATTATCAAAAAGCAAGAAACAAAAAAAATGCAGATGCTGGTGAGGATGTGGAGAAAGAACACATACCCGAAAAGAAGACAATATAGATATTCTTTTAAAAATTAAACTAAAAATAAAGTTCCTTATGATCCAGTAATGTATCTAAAGAAACTAAAAATAAAAATTATGTGCCAAAGAGATACCTAAGACTCCCGTGCTTATTGCAACACTATTCAGTAAAGTCAATATGGTATAGCAAGAGGTTGTTTATCTCAGCTGGTCCCTCAGCCAGCCTCCTTGCCCCAAATAAACACACAAATACTGTATTAGAGCTAAACTTTTGGCTAATGACTAGGGCTTCTTATTGGCTAGCTCTGTCTCAATTATTAACCCATGTCTATCAATCTATGTATTGCCAGGAGGCTGTGGCTTATCTAGTAATGCCACTGGCATGTTGATACTCCTTCCACAGCATCATGACTCTGTCTCATGCGCTCACTCTACCTACCTTTCCCAGAATTCTTCTTGTCTCCTAGACACACCTATCTTCCTACCTCATTGGCTGAACTGTGTTTTATTCATTAACCAACAAGAGAAACATATATAAACATATATACAGAAGGACAACCCCCATCAATATGGGGTCAATGAAGTTATCAGGGGACAGATTATTGTAAAAAGAAAATATCACACACACACACACACACACACACACACAGAATACTTGTGAAGCATAGAAAAAGAACAAGATCCTGTTACTTGTCTCAAAGTGGCTTAAGCCAGGGAAAGCCATGTTAGGTGATGTAAGCCATACACTGAGAGGCAAATAACTAAAAACACTCAGCTTCTGATGAATTTGAAGAACAAAAAACTAAAGATCTCACAACTGAGCCCAGGAGTCACTGGAAGAAGGATAGAGGAGAAAAGATAGAGAAGGGTCAAATAATAGGAGTCAGCGAGAAAAGAATTAGTTCTGATGCTCCATAGTGCCATAGGGTAACTGTCCTCTAAACAGTGTATAGTGTATTGCAAAATAGCTAGAAGAAAAAAAGCTTATCAAAAACATGGTATACACTTCTCAATAAATGAAGTTTATCACCTGTGCTGAATGTAGCAAATCTGCATAAACTGTAGCATTTTTTTTCAATCATTCCACATTGTAGCAATCTAAATGTGATACTTTGTTGGAAAGAGAATGCCTGGTTTTCTTTTGAAATTCTACATTTGTATTTTGCTGCTATTTCCCACACATTCTTTATTAAAAGCTGTTTATGTGTATGGAAAAAATAAAACAAAGAAAAGTTTAATCACTCAAACACTAAAACAGTGACTGTTGAAGCAGAAAAATTTAGAATATTGCAATATGTTAAATATTGAGGCTATGTTTTCCCAAAAATGGTATGTTTTTTATATTATTATAAAGGTACCAACAAAACTGCCATGTACCTAAAGATATTTTTGGTGCAAATTCCCTTCTGATATTAAACATTGAGAAAGGTCCTCTTTAAAAAAAAATATAAAAAATACCAAACATAAAGAGTCAAACATTTCCAGCACAGGAAGGATCAATGCTTGAGAACTATAAATGTTAATTATCCCAATTTCCCTTTTAGGTTTCTATCTAATTATAACACTGTACCCCATAAATATGTGTAAACATTCTTCATAAATTAATCATGGTAGCGCTCTGTGGATACCTGCCTTTAATTTCATTATTTAAAGATAATATCAAAGTATGTCATGCAAATCATTTTCTTTTCAATTTGGATGATGTTCTATAGTCTGATGTATATTATTGTGATATGAAATTCGCTACATGGCAGGGCTATGATGCACACACCCGTAATTCCAAACTAGTTGGTGGGGGAATGTAGAGTGATCAAAAGAATAATGAACAAGAAAGGGAAAAATACAGAATTGTGTTACAAATATTATACTTCCATTGCAAAATAGCATATTGTTTTTCAAAAATTATCCATTGGACTTGTTAACTGTATGTCCCAAGACTTACGTGCATTCTGAATTAAAGAGCTAGTACTTTTCCATAGTAACATTTTTTCATTGTTCTATTTTTTAATAGCTATTCCTCATATGTCTTCATCCTCCTCTGAAATTCTTAATTGGGTGTCTTATTCTTAACTTTTTTTATTTATAATATTTATGTTTCCCTGTTTGACTTCCTCCACTCTCAGAGTGTCAAATATCTTAAGTTGTTTGTTTGTTTTTTATTTAGGATTGTGAATGGTATTCTGCAGAGTAGTAAAATGTCACTCCACACATATGGCACTGAGTTTTCAAAATATTCTACAATTATTGTGGTTTAAAACTAATTTCAGCTTAACAAATTACCTTAGAAGATATTTAATCTTGTAGGTAATATACATTTTAAACTCATAATTTTAAAAGTCTCTAAGTGGACTTATTTTTCACTATAGCTGATCGCAAAATATTAACTTTGTCATCTCTAAATTTACAGGCAGATAAATGCATCTGGATATTTTACTTCAGTTATCCAAGTCCCCAAGCTGTATGTTTGGGTCCAACTTCTTCCCTTGCACAGGGCTACAGCAGTTTAGGATGCTACAACAGAACACTGTAGATTGGGATGCTAAAAAGGAAAACATTCATTTCTTATAGTTCTGGAGACTAGCAAGTTCAAAATAATTGTATCCATAGATACAGGACTGGTTAGTGCATGCTTATTGACTTACAGAAGGCATGCTTTTATTATGCCATAAGATAGAGAAAAAGAAAAAGAAAGAGGCACGCTACTATCTCTCTTCTCATAAAAAGCACTGGCCTCCAGGAAAGCATCAGATAACTGCTCTAGGGTCTTATCTCCCAAACTACCCAGTGGTTGAGGATGTGGACACAGACTGGTAAATGAGTAAGGAATGAACATCCATTTTAGAATTGCCTAGAACCAATTTTTAGGCTGTCCCTAAACTCTGGAAATTAAACTCTTGGCACCTATTAGTATAAGTCAACCAGCGTTAGTACAGTATAAAACTAAACTCCTTATTCTGTGTCTTTGCTGTTATTATGCTATAATTTCCCTGAATATTCTGTACCTGAATGTCCAAAATTGAAGGTGCTTTGCCCCTTGCTTATTGGTAGATATTTTCTCTGAAGAGGACATTCATGAAGTTCATGACCAAACTAAGAAGTCTCCACAGAGAGATAACAACGACAGTTTACCCTGGTGAACTGACTGCTTGCCATTTGCGCTGGGGATTCAGTGACCTAGCTTTCCTGGATCATCATACTTGCTAATCTGGGCTTTACCATGTCAAGCATACTTAAGTCACCATGCTCCTATGAGAAACCCCAATCAACTCGTTGGTTCATCAACCCAGATGTCCGTGAAATCATTGTGTTAGTCCGTACCTGTTGACCTATCTGAGAGGAAGAGAGGTTGTCTCTCCAGGGAACGTAATGCAACACATGCCATCCTAAATATAGAACATACGCAGGGGTAGAGCTAATATTAGGCTATTTCATGAGCTACTATAACTTCACGTACTTTTTATTTCATTATAAGTCTTTAGCTAAGGCAGAGATTTCTAGCCCAATAAATTGGAGACCCTGTTAATCTAGCCCAGGACATAAAGAATGGTGTATTACGGGCAAAGATTCAGATTTGAACTTTTTACTAGAAAAGGGTGTTAGGTGCAGCATATGGTAAGGTTATATAATGGAATTTCCACTGTTGTTTAGTGCCTAATTGGTACTCTTTAATTATTCAGATATATTTTTCTTATCTATAAGAAAGCTTTTATCAGGAATTATCTCTTAAACAAGAGCTTCTTATCCCTGTTTCTCCTGTGGTTAATTCCTGTAATCCTTCTTGAGTAAGATATTTGGACTTTATTCTTACTATTATATTTAACAAAAGACCTGATATTTTCTTACATATTATGGTATTTTAAAATTGTTTTTGCATCTATATATTTATTTGTGTGTGTCTACGTATGGCACTTGGAGGAAAACTTCTGAGAGTCTTTTCTTCTACTGCGTTAATTCTGGGACTAAACTCTGGTCACCAGGCTTTGTAGAAAGTATCTTTGCTCACTGAGCCATCTGGCTAGCCCATATAATTTGGTATTTTTCTATTCTTCCTTTAATCATCTTATAATCCTAAGATATTTTAGCCTCAGTAAACTATACTCAGCCATATTCTATTTTCTTTATTTGACTAAATTCTCTAGAACTCATGGTACCCCCGATAGCCATCCTTCAAGCAAGAATATTGTGCACTCCAGAAAATCCTAATGCAGAATATCTTAAAAATAAATAACTTTTCTTTATATAAATTTTGAACATGATTTTTATCTGGAAAATAAGTATAATTTACATAAGAATCTCTCTATTAAACTTTCCAAGTAGCTAGAAAAAAAAAAACAGTTCAGGAAGGCATCTATTTTTCTTGCAGCCCATGAATTTATTGATATGTACTGGTGACAGTGTAGAACTTGTGGCTAACATTCAACCAGAAATCTAGTCTAAAAAGTTCAAAGCTGACCTCATCTTAGCAAAAAAAAAACATAAGCCTTCAAATCTGGGCGTACAGGCTCATCAATTTTAGTAACTAATGGCACTTGCAACATTCAGTTTAGCTGCACTTGCTAATTTTGCACTTATTTTTCCAGATGGTTGTGGAATATTTATATCACAAATGTTTTTCACTTAATAATAATAATATGAGCTTATAACATGGCTATAATTTTCTTTGACAATGGGGGGAATGTAAAGGGGAAGGATTTCAAAATGAGTACAAGCAATAAGACCATCTTGAAGAACAAAAAGGATTCGGTGCAGAGAAGTGTCTTAAGAACATTTTCAATGAGTCCCATGTATAAACATGGCTTGATGTCACCTAAGTAATAAAATTCAATTTGCCTTTGTGCTTTAGCTCAGCACTGGAAGATTGGAAAACTTCCCAGACTTGCTAGGCTGGATATGAATTCTCACCTCCCCCAAACTTCTGTGTTTAACGAGTGCCTTTCCCAATTATAGCTATGGTTCTGACAGCAACTAACCATTGCCCTGACTGACAGGCGGAGGAAGCCAAGAGCTTTGAAGCTAACAGGGAGAAGTTGATATGACCGCCAATAACACACTCAGCTAAAACGGATTCTTCATGGACTCATTCTAACGTTGCCTATATTTCAGAACCCAGTCAGTGTGTGCAGTTTACATGAAGGCAATATCTTGATGGACATATTACAGGGATGTACTAGGTATAATGCGGTGATATCACACTTCATAACTCCTGTTCTTCTGTTGTATTAAAATAACAATGAAACCAGAAATAGTGACCTACTTTAGTATAGGTGCTTCCAAAACAAGAAAAGACACTCACTTTGTGAGTAGAATAGCCCACTTTTCCATGGCAGGAGTTGTTGTTTTGAAGAAAACACTTGCTTTAATTGACAGTTTTCTTCTATCGTGATCATTCAAAGCAGGTAATTTTATCATAAACATGTTTTCTTAATAAACAGTTTAGGCTAGAGATTGAGTACTTAAGTTGTAGAAGGTAATGTTAGGTAAAAGTAAAAATGGCCAAGCACATAAGGATCTTTTCCACCAAGCATGATATGATTTTGGTTACCCACAGCCCATGTGATGGAAGGAGAGAACTGACAGCTAGACATTTGCCTCAGACCTCCACATAAACAACGCTGTGTAACACAGACACACCGTCACCCACACACCTAAATAAATAATACAGGATACTGAAAATTTTGTGTGGCCAAATTATTGTTCATTTCCAAAGCAACAGAGTGTACAAAACAATGTGAAAACAAAAAGTGAACTCAACTTTATATATATATTAGAAGAATATGACCACTTTATCCTCTCTCTCTCTCTTCTCTCTTTCACACACACACACACGAAAATCACCATTTGTGAACTATTTGATTATCTGATCTATGGACTAATTGAGCCATTAATAGATATTGGAAATATAATTGCATTTGTCTTCATTCTGACGTATGAATATGACCTTTATAATCATTTCTATATCAAATTCTTTTGTATTCATTATTAGTTTTTTAATAACTCAAATATTTAAAGAAACTACAGAAAGCCCATGTAAATGAAGCACTTTTCTATTTCCAATCCTTTTAAAGTTTATTTCTGAGATAACAATATTCTCTTTGAAGTTTTGTTATCATGATTCTCCATTCACTGACCTATGATGTTAAAATTCAACCAGATTTATCCAAAATGTGCTTTGTAGACCCTCACTCCACACTATGGTATTCTGTGTTCTGATTCAAACATATTTCAGAAAAGCATTGTGACTAATCAATGGTGAATTCTTTTGTGATGTAACTCAGGGACATTGGTCATAGATTTTATTTTATTAATATTTAAAAGGATTAATTTTGGGTTAGTTCTGTATTGGTGTTTAATTTGATATAATCACAATTTCTCAAGAATTTTTAGAGGGGCAGCTTCTATAACCAGAATTGCTTGCGGTTTGAGGTTGTTTTAAAGTTTATGGGTTTAAGGCCAATATCTCAATAATCAACTTTACAAAACAGTTTTTGGGTTATCTGTGGTCTCTCTCTATGGTCATGCTATAGCAGCAGGAATGAACTAAGAACCTTCCAGGAGAAGACATATAAAATCCAGTTCCAGCAAATTGACAGATACAAAGACACTCTTCAAAACAGCAAACCGTAGGCAGAGTGGTGACTAGGCACTCTACTACCCTGTTGAAATGAACAACTCCTGTGCACTGACAACTCATTGATGCCACAGAGAAGTATATCAAACAGTGACCACAATTCAAAGAGAGATGCAGGGATACGCAGGCACATGGTGGGAGGCTAACTTCTGCCATTAAACTTTGGTTCCATGTAAAGAGTATAGTAAGTTATCAATAAATGAACACAATAATATATATTCAATGACAACCCTAGACAAAACTTCAGGGTTTGTTGATACAGTGGTATCTAAAAGCAAATTTCCTCTGCCCAAGAAAGCTACCCACAGCCTTCTCAGGGAACCGAAGACTCATTCCTATCATTAAAATTGTATTTATTAGTACATCCTTCTCAAATATTTTGGTCAAGTTTGCTCACTGCCTTACACTATAAGGGAAATGACGACCCTGAGAAATCTTGACTGAATTAGTTGTCTTACCAAGTATTGGTGAAAGACTAAATTAAGGAACTTCAGTTTGAACCTAGCTAACCTTAACTCCCTAAGAGAAAGGATGAAAGGCACGGAAAGCCTAAATTACCAAAATCAGTTTCCAAAACATAGTCAGTTAATTGTCAGTGGTGGATTATTCCTGTTCATGATATCACTGATAAAATGCCTGAACATAAACATTTTAAATGATGTGCTTGCCAAGTATGATGTTCTGGATACTCCTTTGCTTGAAATACCAATTGTAAGAACTCTGAGCAATGGATTATATATCCACATTTCATGACAGAAATGCTTGTCTATTAATATGGAAAAATTCTTAGATGCTAAGAACAGTTGCCTTTGAATTAGGTTTGCGTCATTTGGGTACCTAAGACTAAGTTTATGCCCAAAGTGCTGGCACTGTTCGCTGTAGCTACAGTATTTTGCTGCTCAAACTGTTGCTCAGACCACTTGCATAATAGTCATTTAGGAGATGAGGGAGTTGCTGAGTCTTCGCCCAATTACCAAAGCCAAAGCTCTAAAGCAAGGCCACAATGTCTGCATCCTGGCAAATGCCCTGGGTGATCTGTGTTCAAGATGCACTTGAACTAGCCTGCACGGGCATGGGAATGAAATGGTTAAAGGGCAGCTGTGGGGCAGTGATGTCTACATCTGGAAGAACTTCACTCATGGCCAGAAGATGTTCGCTATAGTTGACTTTTCATGCCTCTCTCTTGTATATCAATCTAGTCTAAAAGTCCAGAGCCTGGTCCCATTGCTGCCTTGGTGGTTAGCAGGAAATTACAAAAACACTGAGCCTAAACTAGTTCTGCACTTTGAGACTTGAACTAAATAGACATTGTACAGTAGGCTGAATTAAAGGTAATGGACAAATTTCCCATAGGTATCTTTCCATTGTCTCTGGATCTCTGAGAAAGCATTGGCTGTCCTTAAAGACATATAAAGTAAACTGTTCATTGACCAGTTCAACACTGGTCAATTCCCACCTGTTCCTGATAGTGAGGAGACACATTCAATCTGGGAAACACACTAGATCTTTTTTTTTTTTCCTTTTGTATTTTCTATATGAAACAAGCTAAAGTTAAACATTTACTTAATTGCATGTAATGCTGGGTGGGTTATTATAATCCATGATCCTTTTGTTTACCTTCACAAAGTCCAAAGTTAGAGGAGACTTTCAATGATCACAGAGAAGATAAGTAAGCAAATTATATTCCAACTGGCAGCTGCTTTGCAGGGCCGAAAAGAGACCCATGCAGACAAATTAAGTCATCAGAATCCTGACTGCATCTTCTCTCCCCAATCATTTCCCTCCATGTCATTCTCTTGCCAAAGTGTCACTCAGTCTACAAATCAATATAATGAAAGTATCAAAGTAGTTTTATTAACATAAAGAATTTCATGGCTTGATTAGATCCTATACATTGCTGTACACCAAAGTTGTATTTATAAAATACATTATTCCCTCCTACTATAGTATTCTGGAACTAGGTGGTGGTGATAATTACATGGCACAATTGAAGTACTTAACACAACTGTGTGTACACTTTAAAAATAAGGCAAATTGTATGTGTATTTTACCATCTTAAGATATATACATTAAAAACACTTTATTGTATCCTTCAGACATGTTAAAGGCAAATCCATGCCTGCTTTTGATGATCTGTCTGTTTCAACTCTAGCGTGTAAAAAGTTGCTTTAGGATATGGAAAAATGCCTCGCCTGGTTAAGAGCAGTTATAGTTTTCCAGAGGAGGTTCGGCTTCCAGTACACAGGGCTTCTGCCAGCCATCTCCACACAGTCCAGTTCCAGAGCAGCAATTCCCTCTATGGTCTTTGCAAGCACCAGGAAAGAATGCAGTATACCTACATACAGCCAAGCAAAATTCTGCCACACACAACATTTTTAAAACACTTCAATCATTTTTAAATAAAGAGTACTTTGATATTTTAGTCATTGTGTTTGGTTTGCACCACATAATGTAAAATGATACTTGTACATAATAACAAAATATATATATATATGCTTTAATCTGTAAATAATATCCACTAAAGTCTTACACTAGAACAGATATTGGATTAGAAATTATATATAGTTCTATAGAAGTACAGTAGCTTTGCTCTCCCAGGATTTGCCACTTGTGGAGGTTTGGATAAGAGTGTACCCATAGGCCAATATAGTTGAGTTCTTGGTCTTCAGTTGGTGGAACTATTTGGAGGAGGATTAGGAGGCGTGGCCTAGTCAGAGGAGGCGTGTCACTGGGTGTGAGATTTGGGGTTTTAAAAGCCTGGGCCATTTCAGTTTGCTCTTTTCTCTGCCTGATGGCTGTTGTCTTAACATGTAAGCTCTCAGGTACTTGTCCAACACCATGCCTGTCTGTTTGCTGGGTAGCCATGCTGGGTAGCATGATTGTCATGAATCCACCCTCTGAAACTCTGTATACAATAGACTCTTTCTTCCCTAAGTTCCCTTGATAGTGGTGTCCTAGTGCAGCAATAGGAAAAAGACATCATTTGCCTAAGGGAAGGAAATATACTATGTTTCAATAAGTGCTTTTGGTGGTGGGAGTGTTGGAAGATGAAGGAGAAATGTAGTCCTATCTCATGATATTTACCTTTACTGGGGAAGACAAAGGCACTGAGGACATGGGGGTAGAGGGAAGTCAAGCTCCAGGTTGCTCTAAGGCAAAATTACATGTTTTGAATATTATATTTAGCATGAACATGTTCATAGTTTTGGTGAAGCCTAGATTCCAGCAGGTCCAGGTATCACTGTCTCCAAACAGGGCTACCTTATGTTAGCCCAGGGAAAAACATAAAAATCTTGCTTCAATTCACCTACCAGATCCCAGTTCTAATGAACCTAGTCAGCATAGGCACCGTTTTCTGATTTTCAGTTATCCAAGAATAAAAATCATAGTAATCGAGCTAATCTTGACTCAGTTCCCCATTCCTCACCACTAATATGACTAGGTATATGATCTTGGAGGAATCCCCTTACTTTTCTGTACACTAATGTGGTGGTAAATTAGATGCCACAGTGGTAAGGTCTATCCCCAGTGATTTCTTTAATTTCCATGTGACCTCATGCTGGAGAGCTAAGAAATTAGAAAGTGCTTGATAAAGCTAAATGTTTCTTTAAGAGAAGTGGAAAAAGTCATTATAGTTGCATCTGGAAACTAGAGTGCCAAGGGATAAGTGGTATCCAATAATTAATAAAAACTGGATGCAAAGCATTTTGAAAATAAAAATTCAGGATAATTTATAAATATTTAAGTAGTTGTTAAATTTAATATGAATATTACACAGACACCACTCTGATTTCCTATGCTACTTTCTTGCCTCAGAGTGATTCTCTTGTATTTGTTATATTACTGTTCAAATTATTGCTGTTAATTACATGGTAAGGAGGAAAGCAGAACTAGCAGTGAATAATTAGCTATCTGAGTTTTATTGGAAGGTAATATTCTTTTCAGCTGTAATACATTTGAGGCTTAAGTTAATTTCCTGCTACACAGGGTCCTTTTCTTCAAAATCTGGTTTTGCCTTTAATTCTTCTCATCTTATTGGTTGTATTACAACTTTTCAAAGCCATATTATCTTGTTTATGTTTATATTCCTCTGATGTTTCACAGTCCAATGTTACCTGATTGCTAAAAAGAAAGGCACCTAAAAATAAAATCACTACCACCACTACCACCTCCACCATCACAACCACCACCCCTACCACCTCCAAAATCACCATCACAACACTGACAACAAGTAACAAACCTTGCCAGACCTGGAAAGTAAAGCTGATACAGAGAACACTCCCAGGTCTTTCTACCTGCTGGCTCAGGCAGCTCTCACCCCAGTGCAAACCTGCAAAACGTCCCCAGCTGAGAGATGAAGAAAGAGACTGAAATAGGATGAGGAACTCCAAGATTTCCCTTCTGGCGCACAAGGCCCAGCTGCACTTGGTGCTAAATCATCTGCTATTTCACATGTCTTGGTATAACCTTTTAAGACTAGTCCATCAAGCTGAAAAGGTAGAGCTATTCAGAACAGCAATTTGGAAAGAATTATTCTTTTATTTTTCTTTTCTTTTTCTTTTTTTCTTTTTTTCTTTATAGAAAAATCCATTCTTTGTTGATGCTAAAAATGACTTGGAAACCTTGTCAAAGGGGAAGAAAAAAAGTACATAAGAGAAAGCAGGAATGAAGGAAGAGAAAAACAAGCCCTGACATCCAAAAAGCAGACGAGTGTTTTAAAGCAGTATGACTGTGATCATTGCTTTAAAGAGAAGCAAAACAGAACCGCCATCCTACCTTAAGGCTGTAGCCCAAGTGGCACGGGGGATCAGGAATAGAATTTACCTAATAACCTCTGGGCTTAGTTGTGGAGGTGTGGTGAAGTCTATAAGCAAAACCACAAAACCAGCACATGAGAAAGTAATTGGCTTTGCTGATAAGGGGCCAAGAAGAGAGCTGACTGCAGGTGGGCCCAATGATAAGCAAAATGGATGATGCTGGGAAGACTTGATTGAAATAGTTTAATAAAAGCATGCGACTGTTGCCAATTAGAAGCTAAAAGTAAAATATGATTTTGCTGCTAATTTTGCATCCAAGCTGAATTATGCTGTGATTACGCTAATAGAATAGCATTGGAAACTCGCTATCTAGCAAGCAGCGCAACGAAGGCAGTAAAGCATCACTATCACTACCTCACCTGGCTCCTAAGATGCTCATGCAGAAACATGTTTGTACAGAGAGATGCCTTGGGAGGGGCGGAGGGGTGAGCTGAGGCTTCGCAAGGTGCTCAGGCAAAGGATGATGACTTGCAGACCCAAGGCCAAAAGGCTACTTAGCCTGGCAAGATGTAGGTAACTCTGGATGGGCAGTAGTCAGAACGGCTGGAAAGAGGATGCACTAGGAATTCTGCTTTCTTCCAAGTGCCTTGCACTGCAAGAATCCTGTGTCTAGTAGTAGGAGAGTCCCAGAGGAACAGCTTAGAAATAAGTCCCTCTTTGTAAGCCCTGTAGTTTCTAGCTGGAGGAAAATAGGGCAAGGAAAATGTGTGCAGTAACACAGAGATAGAGCAACAGTGGAGGGTGCATGCAAACGGCCCAACCCGGCTGGAGAAACGGGGTATGTTTACCTGTCTGTTTGGGGCACAGTACAGTTTCCTTTCTCCCTTGACTCCTGCCACCTCTCTGCTCTGCACTGTCCACACTGGGACGTGGATTAAAGGCTGATTTGCATCTGTTGTGTTTCCTAATTTCCCAGGAGTGTATGAATGAATTCCTAACAAAGGCACTTTCCTTTTATTTCCATGAAATGTGATTCACAGTGTCACTTGGCAGCTAGTGACATGTGGACTAGTAATAATAAGGTCTTGCCTTCTGAAATAATCTGTGAAAAATCCATGTTTAACTGTTCTTCCTATTCAAATTAATTCAGATATTGAAATTATGTTACACAGCATCCTAATTCTTAAAGCACCATGCAGCCTGAGGTAGTAGCATAGTAACATTATAGTTGAAGGGATCTTTCTCTCTCTCTCTCTTTCTGCTCTGCCTTCTCTGTCTCTGTCTCTGTCTCTGTCTCTGTCTCTCTCTCTCTCTCTCTCTCTGTGTGTGTGTGTGTGTATGTATGTATGTATGTGTTTCTCATCTCTCTTCAGATTGTATTAAAATGAAAGTGTTCTGCTGATATTTAATATGAAAGCAACAAACTACAAAACTCACCCAAACCACAAGAAGTGTGGTGCCACAAGTTCATATTAGGATATGATTTACCAGCTTTGTTGTCCAGGCCAGTTAACATGGCCACAATTCACAAGCTGAGTCCTCAACCCCAAATAATGAGGTGAATTGGCTTGCTTCCCTGAGTGGTAGCACTCACCGGATGTGAAGACTCTA
Source organism: Cricetiscus sungorus (assembly GCA_030556225.1). Taxonomy (NCBI): domain Eukaryota; kingdom Metazoa; phylum Chordata; class Mammalia; order Rodentia; family Cricetidae; genus Cricetiscus; species Cricetiscus sungorus. The sequence continues at coordinate 22,432,029 of JANBXA010000114.1, forward strand.
GCCTGTGAACACACCGGATTTCTTCTACTTTCATATATGAAGATAATTTTCTTTTAAGTAGGAAGACATAGCCATGACTCAAATTTCTTCACCTCACAAATCCTTCTCTCTAGAAACAGATATACAGGATGGACACACTTGACTGAAGTTTTTGAAACTCTTGAACTAATAATTAATCTCTGAGTTTTCTTAGAACTGTGGTGGTAGGTTTTCTTTGTTGGGTTTCTAACACTGTTGAGAAGAAAGCTGATCTGTTTGATTAAGTGGTAAGGGATCAAGTTGCTGGACAGAGGCTTTCTGAACTTGTGAGTGAAATGTTGATGATTCTTACATATAAAAATGTGTTAACTGTCATAAATTCAAACAAGCGCTGCCACATCTAACTCCCCCTTTGCCCGTCTTACAGAAGAAACAGTTGCAGAAGTTATTGACATAAAAAGCTGTAGAGTCCTTCCACAAGTGTTCTATATGGCACATAGAACCATAGTCCCCGAAGACACTGATGCTCTACAGCAGAAGAGATGTGAGCATACTACCTCACATGATGATAGGCCCTTTATTAATGTAATTAAGAATCCTGAGGTGTGATTAACCCAGATTATCGGGACAAGCCCAAAATAATCACAAGAATCCTTATAAATAAAAAAAAAAAATGGTTGCTCGGCATGATGGCACAGGTTTTTCATTCCTGCACTGAGGAGTCAAAGGCAAGCCGATCTTAGCCTAGCTAATATTGTTTCAGTCCAATTTAGGCTGTGTAGTGAAACATTGTGTCAAAATAAAGCAGGCATGGGGAGGAGGACTGGGAACGTCAACACAAGAGAACTCAAGAGGAATATTTGAAGTTCTATATTGCAAGCATTGCAGAATAGAGTTATAAGCCAAGGAAAGAAGAGCAACCTTTAGTAACTGACAATGAGATTTTCCCATAGTCCTCCTGGAGGATTATCATCCTTCCATCTTGGGTTCTGATTCTTACAGTCAGAGCCCTCCTGTCTTTAAGACATTGTGATGGCACCTGTATTAAGCCACTGTGTTTGCATTAATTTGTTAGTTTATGTAGACAAATACTGTTTTTGAAAAACTCTGAGCTAAATAGTTCCCTCTGACACTGGGGTTGTTAAATACAATGATTATATAGTCAGACTCCTTTAGAACACACTGGATTGTTTAACTGTTTTCTATAAAAGTAATAAATAGATTATGGAAAAATTATGATCGAAGGTAGATACAGAATATGACCCAGGCTTTCACAATAAACAAAGAGCCCCAAGTTTCTAACCTAGAAATGACTACATAAATGACTTTTTAAAGCCTTCCTTGCATGAACAGCTCTAAAACACACTGAAAAGAGAAACAATACTTATAGAACAGGAGTGAGATATCTAACACTAAATTTCTTTGGGCGGATGTTATTTTTTTCATTTCAAAGAGTTTTTCCATATAATTAATCTTAATCATATTTGTCCCGTCCTCCAACTTCTCCTTTATATTTCCCACACCTCCCTACCCACACACCAACTATTCTCTCTCTCTCTTTCTCTCTCTCTCTCTCTCTCTCTCTCTCTCTCTCTCTCTCTCTCTCTGTCTCCCCCCCCCGTGTGTGTGTGTGTGTGTGTGTGTGTGTGTGTGTGTGTGTGTGTTCAATGGAATGACACTGAATACATACAGCACCCACACTCTGGGAAAAGATCTTTCCCCAACAATAGTTAGCCAACAGAAGAGGAACTACATGCTTTGGGGTGTTTGTTTTGTGGGGACTTTTGTTTCATTTTGCTTGTATAAAACTTCTTTTTGATAACACAACCACAAAATAAATGGTTAGCCATAATAAATCCTGCTGAATTTTATATCAACTGGGAAAACTGTAATAGTAAATGTCTGTGAATTATTCTTGCTTCCACAAAACAACCCTATGGATAGCTGAACAACATGTTTGATAAACAGATCTTTAATCTTTCAAAAAGCTTCTTGGTGATCATATTTTTTTAAGAAGCCACACCAAGGTTTGATATAGGTTAAGCACTGAGGGAATGATAGTGCAAGGCTATAATCCTATTACTAAGGAAGATGAGACGGGGTACAGTGATTGGAGACCAGCCTTTGCTATGTAGTGAGACTCTATCTCAGAAAAAAAAAAGAAGCATAAAGCAAACAATGCCATAGAAGTGTGTTTTGATGGAGACAGTGGACTGTGGATCTTTAGAGCATCTATTGACTATGCTGAGTTGGGAGAAACAGATTTAAGGGTTACTGCAGAGAGGAAGGACTGGGTTAGAAAGGCTTTCTTGATTCCACTGATGGATTTGCTTGTGCTTCTCCCTTGATTTTTGTCTCCCAATTTAGACCTTATTTCTCCATACCTCACTAATTTATTTAATCGACCCCTCTTTGTTTTTCTTTCCCTGCTCCATTTATTTCTGTGTATAGCCTATTGAACTAGCCATGCCTTATATATTTTGTTAGTTTGTAATCATGAATAAACTTTGATGATTTTTCTCCTTTTTATTTCGTTAGTAGGTAAGTGGGACAAATTTTTGTCCTTTCTCTCTCTCTAAAGTTGCTCACTAAGCTCTTCATCATTTTTCTATTAGCTGTTCTTCATAAACAGTGTTGCTATGGTCCACAGAACGTGTTGTGTGACCAGTTTTCTTTGGTCCTTTGATTGTCCTACTCTAAGGAACAGACAGTGGGTACAGTTCCAGCATCTGAAGGGAGTGAGGAGTTGAAGGCAGCAAACGACGTTCTTCTGTAAAGTGAACGTCTTTATTCACAAAAGGCAATTGGGCAGTTTTGCTCTGACAGCGTACTGATGGAGCAGGAAGAAGTAAGATATATTTCACCCATGTGCCTTTCCTTTAAAACATCTTTCAGTGCTAACAGTTATACAGAAACATGACAAACAGTTTAAATTCCATTTAAATTTTTTTTTACTAACAAAAGAAATAACAAACTTTTTTTTCTTTGTGATTCAGGAAATATCATGGAGGAACCCTCAATATAAATTTCTGACTCCTGAAAGCATTAACTTAAAAGGGGCCATGTATTGCACTAGGAATATATGGAAAATTAACATATTCTGATCTTAAGGAATTGCTGCTGGACAGAGTGGATTTAGGAATAAATGGTGGTTTCTGATCTGGATATTTTAATAGCATTTCATTTCTCTTAAGGAAGATAAAGATTTCTGCATTTTGTATTGCTTTCAGATGAGGGATACTCATTTGAATTATTATCAAGATGCATCCCACGCAGAATTTTTTTTAAAAAAATCATCAATCTGCCATCTTATCCACATTATTTTCTACCTTCAGGCTCTTGATGTAGTTTTATGAGCAGGATTCAAATAAATTGGCTCTTTTTCCTTGGTGGTTTCTTTAATTACTTTGTTATTATCCAAGGAACTGGTTTAATTTAAATGAACACTGTGTTCCTGCTACTACTACCCGGAGAAAACACAGCCTCAGAACATGCTGTTTTGTAGTTAAAGTGTATGTCTTTGCATGAGGATGCCAGAATCAGGCAGCTCAATGGCCTCTTCTTGCTTTCCATAAAATGAAAACCCAGCCATCTCTTTCAAACCCTTAACTGTCCCTCTCAACACCTATTCATTTAACTAGACACAAAATATAAAGAATACATGAATCACTAGTTTGTTTTAAGCAAATCTGATGCCAATTCATTTAAGCCGGGTGACTCGGTAAGCTTCTACAGCCCTTTCTGTCTTTAAACATGTCATTAGAGGTACATTTTAAAACTAGTTATGGGTCATGCCTGGTCCAATCCTCTAACTTAACCACCCCAAGTTTGGCATTACATCAAAATCTTATTAAAATTTATTTAATAACTGTTACATTTGCTGAGGTTCAAATTTCCTTTTTTCCCTCATAGTTTCTAACCACACAGAGAATAGTATAAATTTCAGAGGATCTTAAATGTGTGTGTCAGGGGCTGGGGGAATATGTATGCATAAATGTTTGTAAATGTTTATGCATGTGCATGTATGTGAATTTTTAAATGTGTGTGTGAGAGAGAGTGAGAGAGAGAGGAGGGGAGAGAGAGAAAGAGAGAAAGAGAGAGAGAGAATGAGAGAAAGAGAGATAGAGAGGAGGAAGGAGAGAGAGGAGAGAATAGACACATTAGTATACCATAAAGTATTTTACAAACACCAAGACAATAAAAAAATTGCATTTCATTTCCTGAAATAGTTACATCTTTCAACCTCAGCTCCTTCCATGTCTTTAACTGAAACCATGTGTGAGGAACACAAGTATTTCCATCTTTGGAAATACTGTTTGACACTGGCGACTGAGCCCTAGAGAAATCAAGGTGTTTTTCCTGATATAAGCTGAAGAGAGAACAGTCTGTCTTATCTTTTAGAAAATGAGCAAACATTGATGCATTCTGGGGTGCACACCTTCCTGTGAGCAAAAGACAGGGTCCAACATTGTTATATTGTACAACTTTATTTGAGAATTAGTGGCACCAACAGAGGTGGTGCAATATTGTGAGTTGGGGTGTAGGGCTGTGTGGGGACTGGAGGGCGGAAACTGGCTATTCACAACGAGAGTGAGGTACTAGAACCTGTTGTTTTAGAATAAAATTCCTACAGTTTTCATTTTTTATTTCTCTTGCTCCTCTGAGAAGCTAGCTCCTTCAAGTCCCCATTTCTAAATTGGGAATAAAAATAGTGTTTATCACATTAGGTAACAAAGGGAGAATTCTATGTGGCAAAGCATGAGAAAGATTAGCATGGCACCTTCCTATGAGTATCATCAGCATTATTGAAACAGGCTTAGAAACCTGCCAAGGGACAGAGTCTACTATTCATCAGGTTTCTCGGAACGGGTTTTGGACTACCTAAAGACTGGCTTAGAATGGTTGTTAAAAGTGCAGGTTCCTGGGACCCCATGGGCCCAAGCCTCTTAAAGTAGGAGTCTGTGAGCCTGTTCTATAAACAGCTCACTAAGTTTGCAAACCACAACCTCAAATGAGGTAGCAGTAGCAGTAACATGGTGTTCATTTAAATTGAACCAGCTATTTCTCTGCCCATCCTCCAAGACGTCTGACACTGACACTTGATTCAGACAGCTACAGTCATCATGGCTACCTGCTGAGTCCCTCTCGATAAGCCACTTATTCAGGTACAGAGATAATGGGGCAACGGTGTTAATGGAATACATTCTGCTGAAGTACTCCGTGTGTGGAACCCAGCAGTGTCGCTCTCCCATTGGTCTTGGCTTGATCACTTTATGTACCCACACCTCTCTTTCTGTCTCTGTGCCGGCTAAATCCTATTCCTTCAAATCTGGTCAAGAACACACTTCTTGAGGGAAAATTGCCTAAAACCATTCCTTTTCCCCATTTTGTATTACAACACCACACAGCTGTTTATCATGGTTGTTATTTATTCTCACTGTACACTAAAGCTTTTATTGTTCCTAACTCGTGTCCCACGGTAGTCTCTCCCGCATCTCTCTGGGGATGTTAATCTTGTAGTATCTTTAGTGGCTAATGGAATAATTCTTAAAACTTCTCATTTTTAAGTGCAGAGTTTTGGAATTTGTTTTCTGGAGATATCTGTTGCACTGGTGAGTGTAGGCCACAATCTTTCTTGTAAAAATGAGATTTGATGTTCTGCCATTTCTTCTAATTAATCTCAGCAGGACTACTTATTGATGTTTAATAAAGATCAGGAGAAACAAATAGGTCGGATAGAGGTTTATTCAGGGAGAAATAACTCACAACATAGACAGATGAACACCAGCAGGTTTCTGGTCCCAAGGACGCCTCCAGATGCTCTCCTGTCCCCTTGCTGCAAGCAAGAGAGCTCTCCGAGCCCCCTCCTCAGCTTTAGTCACCAGGTCAATGTCGGGCCCTGTCTCCACCCCCAATGGGCGTGGTCTATGCTACAGGTTTGGACAAGGTGAATATCTCACTACAACTACTGGTGATTAATAATTAGGAGGGTTGAATTTTTTTTCTAGAAAGAAATAGGAAGACCTACAGTATCATCTACTAAATGATATTGCTTAAAGCATCAAATACGAATCCATAAAGTACCTCTGATGGATTATAGGAAATACACGGGGATAGAGTAATGAGTTAAACACCACCATGCAGTCAAACTCAGTCAAACCCAGAGAGTGAGAGCTGCTGGAGGAAGAATTTGAACCATATATGAAAGAGGAGGAGGGACAGTGACACATAAAAAGTCTTCAGAGATGTCACTTCTTTCAATAAGTGCAATTCTGAAGTAATGAAGGTCATTGGAATGGGGTGATGCAATTGTTATTAGATTTTTAGATATAAAATACGTAGTTGTGGTATTCTTTAAGATACCTTTATCTTTTAGAAATACATATACAGAAATGTTGTCAGATAAGTATTATAAGATAGAGTAGTTATGCATAAAACACTAGTCTTTGGAAAAATAGTTTACACTCACTTTTCTAGTGGAATTAGAATGAAAGTCCATTCAAATATAAAATGTTTCCTGTCAAGCAGTGAGGTGTTTTTGTTTTCTTTATTTTTTCCCCAATCTACTTTGAATTTATTATTTATGTATATGTTTATATGCTGCATTGTTCCACAAAGGATTTGGGGAAAAGTTTTTGGAATGGATATGATTGCTGGAGACATTGTTTATGCATTCGCTCATTTAGGTCACTTGTGGGAGGCTATGGCATGAGAGGTCTCCCTTTGCCTGTACAAAGAGATGGAGATAATAATCTAAGGGACCTCCTCACCTGGACTATTCTCCCATGTCAATCAGGACAAAGCTTGATTGAACAGATGGGCCTTAAGCTGTGCCCTGAAGGCCAGCAGACTGTGTCAAAGCAGAAGGCAAAACACATTTGGTCATGTGCCCTCCCTGTAAGATCTTGTCTTTTTGGCAGAAGCAAGGAAATTGAGCAGAGTCATGAAAGCTGGGTGACCGAGGAAACATTTGTTATCTCCTTCTTCCATAAAGGATTTGAAGTGGTGTCACAGAGACATATTCGCAAGGCATCCTGCCCCAAATCCAGGAGTGAGGATGTTGGATAAGTGGTAAGATATATGGCTCCAGGAATGCTTGGATTAATTATGTATGCACAGCTTGAAAGCCTGGGTCTTTCTATGCACTCTGGAGCACCAGAAAGTGCTTCAAATGTTGAGAGTTAAGATAAGGTTGAGTTGTTTTCTAAAGGGACCAAAATCTAAACTTCATTAATTTCCCGTAAGTCCTCAGTGGCATCCCTCAGCAGCTACTAGACTGAGTCGCTTGACATCACTGCCATTTTTCCATGTTTTACATACAAGATTGGAAATAGTGTGTGGTTCAGCTTAATAACTCAATTGTCAGGTGAATTGTGGTCTGATGCTGCAAAGGAGGAGAAAGAAAATATACAAAGACCTGATAGCCTGAGATGCCCAACAATGAGGAATAAAAGTGAATAAATCTAAGTTTTAACTGGTTTTGATTTTTGTTTGTTTTCAGGTTGAGTACTTGGGAATATTATAAAAGAATTATATAGAAATCAGGGAAAAAAAGTCAGAATGGGAAGGAAGGGAGTTGGGATGGGTTGCATTTCAGATGATACAGAATATTTAGATAGAATTTATCATTGGACAGTTAGAGAGAAAAAGGCATTGGAGAAAAAAAGGCATTAATGTGAAAGTTGCCAAGAATGTAGGTGGTTAAGTGTGTTTAAGGTAAAGACTGGAACAGGAATCCACAGAAGGCTGTAAGTAAGGCCCAAAGGAGCCAGATCTCTGCAAAGGAATTTTACAACTCAGGATCTGTGCCGAAAATCCAAATGGTTTTAATAATTCAGTTCAAGATCAATAATGCCCAATTGGTTCTTATTCTCTTTCTTATTTATTTATTTATTTATTTATTTATTTATTTATTTATTTATTTATTTTATCAGACATAGGGCCTTACTAGATTTTTCCCAAATTTAAACATGTTTTCCTCTGATGTGCTTGGAGTACAGGCAGGTGACACCACACCTGACTAACTACCATCCTTGTTCCTTTACATTTAGTTCATTTTTAATCTGTTCCTGTACAAAAACAGTATACCCAATTCAGCCATGTCATTAGAGCCAACATTCTTGTCCCTGCTTAGGTCCTGACGATCAAGTCCAGGGCCCTGGGCTTGCTAAACACTTGCTCTACTCCAATCCCTAGAATTATTCTTAAAACAAAACTTATATAAACCCTCTCCTCTATTTTTAAGTCTCATTTTATTTTAAAGCCATGTTTGATTTTTAGTAGCATCGTAACCAACTGAGCTACATGAGGCAATCCTACCACCATGTAGATGACTTGGAGCTGCATGCTGGGCAAAAACACAGCAGTCATAGGATTCCCAAAACCCCTTGCATCTTCCCAAACAGCCCCCTTCCTCTTGCATGTCCGGATGAGTCAGTCTGCTAAAAGCCACCATGTTTGCCTTGCCATATAGGGGAAGTTGTAAGGGACAGACTGTAAGTTATTAGGAACATAACTGCTGCAGTTCCTTTTGTCCCCCAGCATGATGAAACTACTTGAATCCAGGAAATGATGCACGTTTTGAATATTCCCCAGGGTTTCATTGTGATTTGGAAGGATGCCATTGTTTAGGTTGTTGCTAATCATCTAAAGTTTCACCAGTTAGAGTCTAGCTGCTGGGACATCAGAGAAGGAGAAAGACCAGAGAGACAAGACTGTACCTTGACCTCCCATTGCAAGCAGACACCACAAAACGGCACCACATGCCTTGTTGAACAACTCAAGCCAGTGTTTCAATCCTTCTGACCTCCCTGCAAAGAAGGCTCCTTGCTGCACACCTGGACTCAGCCCCAGGAGTTTTGGGCTGAGTTCCAGACAAGCACAGCTCTCAGCTGCACACATCCTGGTCTGCATTCTCCTTTATTTAAAAATAACTCTCCAAATGAGAAAGATTAGCTGGGTAAGAAGGAGCAGATACACCCTACAGGGTCTGTGGTCTTTGGGATGTCAGGGAATTGTTAGCTAATTAGTTCTGCCTCACTATCAGTGTGGATAACCCAGAGAGAATCATGATTGGTTTGGCAAAGTTAATGGATGAACTGCGGTGAAAACTTGATCATGAAGGAGCCAGTCACAGCTCCAGCTGGAGGCTGCATCCCAGCTACAAGCCTTTCCGCACTTCATCTCACACTTCTTATGACTGCACAGTAATCCCTCTTGCAGAAGCCCCATGCTTCTCTGCATTACAAAATACAAGCAACCTCCATCTCCTCCCTTTTATTCTAAGCCGCCGCGTGGCTTGCAGTTGACTAAATTTGGAGCAAGAACTATATCTGCAAGTGGTCCAATATATTGAAAGAAAAGAACCTTTAGACCCACCATTGTCAGATGGAGAATAGTTAAACATCATATAGCTTCATACATGTCTCTGACAGTTGTTCATTATTTTGTGTTTGAAAGACTGACATGCAATGCCTCCTACCCAGGGAGTCCCCAAGTAAGAGTGGATGAGAAAGTTTGTGTATGGGCGACTGGGACTTCATTGGATTCTTTTCATTCTGCCTGCCATGATCATGCTGCTGATTGTATTTTGAGTGGTGAGCATATTACACAAAAGCCACACAGGTCCTGGGAGCCTCTGAAGGCAGGTAAGAGTTCTTCCAAATGAGAAAGGGAAAAAAATGAGCTACATATCTTGGGAGCAACTTTTTCTACTTACTTGAGCATGTGACATTTACTAAATTCCTGCCCTTCACCAGGCACTAGTCCTAAATTTTGAGGATTTAATTCTAAACTATATAGAGAACTTTACTTGGAGGAGCTCTTATGGTCTAATGGGGAAAGCAGATCCGTGTCTTACATTTTCTGCCATTCCTTGGCCATTATTCTAGACGTAACATTTACAGGAAGTGGAAGCAGCAAAGGAATGGCTATGGCTTTTTAATACATGAAGGAAAAGAGATTTGCTGCTTACTTTTACTCTCGCAGACTGTCTGGAACCTTTGTCTCTGGGAAAATCCATCTTGGAATGTTTGTGGCCAGCCTGTGACCGCATTTCCAGACTGTTATCTACAGCTTTGGTGTGACTGAGTAATACGTCCAAGCATTGCATAATGATTCTAAGTGGCTGTCACAATATCAACTGTTATGAGGAAACAAAACTGAAGAAGAGAATTTTCTTTAGGCATCTGAAAACTCAGCTCATAGTGGAATTTTAAGAAAAGAGATTTTAGCAAATATAAGTGAAAGGAAAAGCAGTACATGATTTGTACAGAGGAGCTCAGCATCACTCATAGCTTTGCCCTGCTTCCCTCTGTGTTGGCTCCATTCTCAGGCATGTTCCCTACATCATTTGAGGCAAGGTGATGCCCACAATTTCCTGCATCCTCTAAGTGAGAGTCGCAGTAAAAAGGAGAGTACGCTCATCGAATCCAACAATAATAAACAAAATTAACAACCTTTCTTCTTACTGGAATAAATATATCATATTCTCATACCCAAACCTACCATCCTAGTCAGAGAAATTGAGTATATTGATAGCTAGCTAGAATCTGATGTATCAAGGCCCACAGAAGGGACATGCTAAGAATTTGTGTTTCTCAGAGAGGATTATTAGAAAATGCTCAAAAAAACTCGTTTATAGAGGGAAGTCTACTGAACACATGGGGAGACCAGTAGCCTATGAAGCCATTAAATTCATGCACTTATTACTGTTAAAGGAGTTCTGAGGAATTCAACACAGATTGAATTCCCTTCATCCTTGTGAGTAGAATGACTTATAAAATATAATATGTAAAGTACATATAACATGGTAGACTTATGCATGACTCTCTTATGTCCATCACTGGAATTGCCTGTATCCCCTGCAACCTATACAAGTACCAAGAAATGTCAGAGGACCATTTTGAAACCAGGAAAAATTATGATGGCATCTCTCCTCATAATCCTTCTAGATTGTTCTATTCATATTCAACAAGATTCAAAGGCCAAACTTCTTACAAAATGTGCCTAACTTAAATTCTAGCCAAGAATAATATTGCATCTTAGACATTTCAGGAAAACAAAACAGTCCAGTTAATGAGATGGTACATTTCATTATGAATTTAAACCTTTGATGATAAGCTTGCACTTCAAATTAAGCAATGGCCCATTTCAATTGGTTACTGGTGTTCCTAATTCCTACATGGCACTCTATAGAAGCACAGCTAAACCTCCTACAGCCATCCTCTCCTTCTGGTTAACCAGATAGATAGGAGGGAGAGAAATCACAGAATCAACTGTATTGGAAGTAAGCAGTTTACATCAACTTAAAGAACCCAAGTTATTGCCACAGACATTTGGATTAAGGTTCAGGCATGCAGTGTCTTCTGTTCTTGGTCATTTGATTCCAGTGGGCTGCCTTCTTGTGGATGGGCTATAGCAGAAGTACATTTACATCTTTCAGCTTGAGCTGCCTCAGCAGTAGATAACAATGAGTGTGATAGTCGGCATTGACATGGAAGCTCTTTCATCTGATGATGGGTGGGCTTGTGGTGGTTGAAGAGGGGCTGGGTAGGGAAGGGATAAGAGTAGAACTATAAAAATTTCCAAAGACTGTAATCACAGGAGCTTTACCCTGCAGACCCCTATTATATCAATTAAAAGATGTTCAGATTACAGAGGTACAAGCAACTCATGGGAGCCTAACACAAGATGCAGGGTGTTCTAAGGTGACTGTGTAACCATGTACAGCAATTGAGTAAAGGAAACCACACCAAGTTCTGTGATGTTTTCTAAACCCTGTAGTTTCCTAGTAAGACAGGGCTGATACAGGTCACACTCTGTAGGTAAAACCCTGAGGACAAGGAATGGTAGAGCATATGGTACAGGCAGTGTGAACAAAGATCATAGATTATTGAAGGACCATCCATGATGTCTCAGCTGATTCATTCCTCACTGAGCCTGCTGTGGTATCATTTACCGCTTCCAGAAAATGGAGATGAAGTGCTCACTTATTATACCTTACCAGGGGAAGCTCCACACATTAATGTAAAATGTTTTGGAAATGTCACATAAAATCTATTACAGAAAAGCAAGGTGTTACCAATGATTTTTTTGTTAGCAGTAAATACCAGTGGGGAATGGGCTCCAGCAGAAATGGAACTATAGTTTCTAGTCCCCCCTGCTGGACAGCCAATGTAAAAACATCAATTTCTCTGCCTTCCAGCTGCACAACAGATGTTTGTGGGAGAGAAGGTTGGGACAGTGCAACTGGTCTGCTCAGCCGTCAGAATCCCCTTTTACAACTCCCTTCAAGAGACCCCCTTAGGGCCCCATTTCCTGGGATATTGACGTGGGACACCTCCCTATCTGCCTTCTAAGTAGAGAAAAATAAAATGATCAAGTTCACTGAAATACAATAAATTCTGTATTTAAAAAAGGGAGTGTCCCATGGCATCTTTATACCTTGCCTATGAAATTTTATCACACTCTAGAAAGCCATCTCTACTAGGGTGGCAGCTTCAACATATAAGAGAGACAGGGTTGGAAGGCAGTCACACTAACCCAAACCAGCAAGGCGCATTTATGCCAGCAGAATGCAATTATTGCAATGGAAATGTAAGGCTGGAACATCGGGCTTTAATAACACATGTGACCTTAGGAGAAGTACCATCCAATCTGTGATAATGCCACAGACACACTGAGAAGAGAGACCAATCCCGGAGTCTCTCAGCAGCAACTACGCTCTCCTCTCTGCTGCCTTCTTGCACGTCTAAAAGAGGTTAGTGAACCGAACCTTTGAAGGACATTTTGAAGGCAGCAGATGCAGCTTCAATGTTGGTCTGTTGTTTTTTAATGGACTTGTCAGCCGCCATTCTCATTTGCAATAGAATTCCTTTTCTCCCTCACCCTTTCCCGGGTTTGTGTTTTCCCAGTGCTCTGCCAATGCTGAATAATTTACAAGGGCAGAAAAAGAAAACTGTCACTATCACAGTCCCAAGGCTCTCCACTCACTCATCTGTCACATGGTCAAATGTCACTGGTGCCATTATTTGTGAGGGGTGAGATTAACGCCACGTAGCTACTTGCCCCCTTCCTTTATCTATTGTTAATGGTACTGAACTCCAATGTATTTTTTTTTAAAGAGCTGGTTGCCATTTCTGCAACAAATGTCCCACCTAAGGAAGTCCACATAACTAACCTTCTCCTTCCATTTTACCCTTTCATCTGGCTTCATCTGTTTCTTCTTATCTGGCATTTCCACCCACAGCATAAAAATACAAATCTAGTTAGGACTGTATTCAAAAGAAATGCCAACGTTCAAAGCAATCCCCGTCGTGTTGATTCTGTTCCTTATTAGGAAAGGGGGTGAGGGGAGGCCATCCTGGTTGCAATAATAAAGAGTCACAGTGAATCACAGAAGGAGCCAACAAAAAAATCCCTGGCACACAGATGGCACTTCACAGAAGGGAAATCAGAGGCACAGCTCTCGTAGGAATTACAGAAGTACAGAAATAAAGACTGAAAAATTTTAATTTACTCTTATGAGCTTGGGTTGGGTTAACCACCCCGCTAAGACTGTACCATTTGTGTCTGCCTCTCTGAGTTTGAGTACCAATTGACTGAATTAAATGCTTAAGATTTAACTTGCTCCTGGCCTGTTGAGTGAGCTAATTTGAAGTGACTAGAACTTATTTGCTTCCTGCCCTTGTTCATGACATATGATTGGATCAAGGTTCTGGCTAATTAACAGGTAAGCTACAGGCACAGGTTAGTCTGTCCTGGCTTTTCTTCTCATCCTTCAGTGTGTCTTTGTGTTTGCTTTGGGGGAAACCCTGATGTCTTATCACATGAGATACTTTAGAAGGGTAGATAAAACACAGCAGCTCTGATTTCATTAGCTGCCTTGGAAGGGCAGAGAGGAATTGAGGAGATCTGTTATCTCATTCAGTGCTAGCTGATAAGTGCTCTCAGAGAGCTACAAAAGAAAAATCCCCAAGGGACCTGCAATAAAGACACTTGGGTCATCTTCCGGACAAACCTAAAGGGAAATGCCGAGGCTGTTTTTGTGAACTATTAAAATGACCTGCAAATTCCAACTTGACCTTGAACACACAGATCACCTTTTTCCAAATGTCCAATGAGAATTTGAAATTTCAAAGCTCTGGAACCTTCTATCTTCTGTTGCAGGAAGAGAGATGGTTATATTCTTATTTGAGATATTATCAACCCGGACCAAATCTTATGGGAAACTCTTACTTACAGGTGAGTTTAGGTTGGGCTGCTGTCAGAAACAGATTTTTTTTTAACATATTCAGATATGTAGCTGATCTCAGGGAGAAAACTGAGCCCATCCTTGCAAAGCCAGCTACGGAAAATAGTGCAACCTCCCATGAGCCTCAATCCTTCAACAACAAGGTTCTGGTGGAGGCTCAGAAAAAAAAAATGAGCTATATTGATGCTGGACAAAATGGTCCTCTCACTGATCCAGTAAGTCAGAACAGCCTTAGGATACAGCCAGGACATAGGGTCATAGAAATCCAAGGACACTAAATACCATAAGGTTTTGCTTCATTTTCCAACATTATAGTGTGAGAGGGGGGAGGGCGCTCTCCCACACATTCATGTTTGTTTGTGCACATGTAGAGACCAGAGGCCTCCATCAAACACCAAGTGTCTTCCTTGAGCACCCTCCACTTTATTTTTTAAGAGAGTCTGCCACTGAACACGGAGCTCACTGACTCAGCTACACTGGCCTGCCAGCAAACTCTACCTTTCTCTTTCCCCAGAACCAGGACTAAAGTCACATTTCACCACATAAGGCTTTTGTCATAGGTGGAGGATGTCTGAATTCAGGGTCTACTGCTTGTGCTTGCGTGGCAAGCGCTTCACTAGCCAAGCCACATCTACAGCCCCCTCATTTCCAATCATTTTGTGGCTTCATTCTGTCTGATGAACTCCTCTAACATTCTTCATGGAAGTGGCTTTCTTTTAAGCCAATAAACATGCATGAATAGGAAACCAATTGCTTGAAGAAAAATTTTTAAAACTCTATTGAAAGTCATTGTAGATGATTCAGTGCCAAGCTTCATTGTCTGGCAGAATCTTATTAATCCTCTGAGGCCTGAAGTTTGCAATAATAATTCTTTACCCTGTTTACCTGAAAACTATCAGCAAAATCTAAATATCTTTGTTCAACTTTTCATTTTGTCTAACTCCTAACACATGGCTTTCAAAAGAATTATTATGTGCAAAGTGTTGTAAAAAGACCTAGAGTATTATGGGAAATAACTGACTACACATGTTACAGGATTTTTGTTGTTGTTTTTCTACTTGAGCTGGCTACTTGCATTGGAACCATCTTAATCAAGGCTATCGTTTAAAAAAAGAAAAAAAGAAATCTAACTATATAGATAAATATACTTTAAAAGAAATTTAAATAGCTTAGCATTTTCATGTGACAATGAATGTGATTTATTAAGCATTAAATCTATTACGCATGGAAGCAGACAAAAGAATGTGAATTCAAGAAAATAGTATTTATTACTCATTATATAGAATCATATGAACTCATATAAACCCATGAAGCAATACATATTTAATTTCTTTATTTGGACAACACTAAGTTAAGCTAAGCTTAGCCAGCTATACACACATTTTTGATCAAAGAAAGCTTTGTAAAATTCAGATATGTAAATGAGATACACATTTAAGGTTTGAAGGGTATTGTTACAAGCTAGACAAAAGCAAATATGTGGATTAACGGAATAGAATAGTGGACTCAGATATAAGTCCACAGAACTACAGCCATCTGATGTTTGGTGCCCAAAATACAGACATACGTAGTTAAAGGCATGTTACTTAGTTGATAAAATACTGATGTTTTCAATTATTGTCACAATAGAACATGGGTGTTAGTCAAGCCGGTGGACGGAGATAGAGAAAGATGTTGTATATACTATGGGTAACATAGAAATAACAAATACATTATTGAAATGTTGTAGCAAAAAAACAAAAAAAAAAAAAACCTGCTTAGAAGTTATGATAGTGGTCATAAATCAGCACGGACCTTTTCAAGCCTTTCCAAAGATGACTGGGTGAAAT
Organism: Cricetiscus sungorus; assembly: GCA_030556225.1. Taxonomy (NCBI): domain Eukaryota; kingdom Metazoa; phylum Chordata; class Mammalia; order Rodentia; family Cricetidae; genus Cricetiscus; species Cricetiscus sungorus. Next base: position 22,448,091 of record JANBXA010000114.1, read on the forward strand.
AATACAAATGAACATCATTTTACTGAAAATTTTTTTTTGTCTTATTAGGAGAGCCAATACAGGAGCCTCTGAAAGGAAAATCCTTTCTAAACAGATGGATTTCATTTAAATAAGAACAGTAAGAACAGAGCAGCCAAAGGAGCAGTGGTTCCTGATATTATCATATGAAAGTAGTGCCCAGGTCATGTGACTAACATCCCAGCAAGTTAGAACCAAGCAAACCAGCTCTGGTGGTCCAGATTTGTGAAAGTCATTGTTAAATATTTCACACTGGCTGGGTGTGGAGTTCTTAAAACTTTCTGATTTTCATCAAGTACTATTAGGCTATTGCCAGGATGGTAATTATCACCTAACTTTAGATACTGCTTCTCTTGGCAAACTTTGCCTCACTACTACATTAGTCTCCACAATTTGACAAAGCAGACGTAGCACATGTGTATGAAATGAGCTCCGTGTGTTCAAGGTTTCAACAAAACTCTTCTTCAAGCAACACTGACCTCAATAGTGAAGTTGTGTGTGTGTGTGTGTGTGTGTGTGTGTGTGTGTGTGTGTGTAATAGAAAAGCATTAAGATAGCTTGTATTGCAACAGACCAGATGGCAACTTCGTTTAACATTTTTAAAAGGGACATTTATATTAATACACAGAAATGCATCATAAGACTAGGGCAGGGAACTGAAAATTCCACCCTGAATTCAAGCAGATCTTCTTTGCAGCTCTGTTGTCTCTCCATTGCCTGCTTTTTGTTTCTTTGTTTGTTTGTTGTTTTGCTTGTTTGCTTGCTTTGGTTTTTCTTTTCCCTTGTAGTAGCATACATACATACATACATACATACATACATACATACATACATATATACATATACATAGCCTACAAGTATATACATTCATTATCCAAAAGATCACATGGCCTGAAGGACAGTCTTTTTGCTCCAATTTGAAAATGTCTGTCAGGAGACTCTGACTATGGGTACAGTAACATCACAGACATGACCACTGAGGTTTCTAGGTGTGTAAATGAGAGGCACATTTAAGGGGTGAACAGTGTCATTACCAGCTGGGCCATGAGGAATCAATGAAATATAACATAAGGCCAAGTAAAATCTATGTAATTACAGCCACTTAATTTTTGACAAAGATGCCACAAATATCCTTTGGAGAAAAAATAAAAGTTCTCAAGAAATGGGGCTGTGAAAACTGGGTCTCTACATGTAGAATAATCAAACTGTATCATTTATCATGAATAAAAATAAACACCAAATACATCAAGGACTTTAATATAAGAGCTGGAACCATGAAAATGCCTGAGGAAAACCTTAAGAAATGCTTCTTGAGATACATGAATTTAGGAGGCCTTCCTGACCGGGATCCTAACTGCTCAGGAACTAAGACCATTGTTGACAAATAGGATGCTATAAAACAAAAAAGCTATGAACAGCAATAGAAACTTAGAGTAAAGAGAAAGAAAAATCTTGACCAACTGTGCATCTGACAGAGGACTAATATCTAGAATATACAAATAACTGAAAAGAGGAAGACAATGAATTCCTGAATTATTATGTATCATGAATTGTGATGTTTCTACTATACAAAGTTCACTGCTCTTGTGTTGACATGGTGTGTAATTATGGAACACAAAGGCTTTTAGTTCTTTCCTGACATCTTCAGTATCAAGGTATCAAATAAGCATATAACTGGATTGTCCTGTGACAGAATATTTGATTTTGTTTGTCTGTTTGGTTGTTTTTCGAGATAGGATTTCTCCAGGTAAGACCTGACTATCCTGAAACTTACACTGTAGAACAGACTAGCCTTGAATTCACAGAGATCTATCTGCCTCTGCCTCCCGAGGGACGTGATTAAAGACATGAACCACCACTGCCAGAATATTTGATTTTTAAAATAACTATTTGATGTGTTTATTTGAGTTTCATTAACAAAAATAACATTAAATCAATTGGTGGCTTGTGATCAAGACAAAGTTTTTGATGTGGTCCTAAACACACTTCTGTCAATTTTTTTTTCTATATATTTATTTACTATATATATATTTGAAGTGGTTCTAAGCACAAACAATAATAAAGTCAAACTATCTGTCAAATCTCCAGAAAACTGAAGGTGCTCTGTGTCCTGCACTATCAAACATTTCACCAAGATTTAATTCTGTATGCAAAAAGAAACAGGAACAGAAATATCACTTGTATGCAAGTTTGGTTTAGTCTCTAGCAACTGGTAAAATGACATGTATACCAAAAATATTTAAGATAATTTTCTTTATGTTTTATTGCTAGTAAATAGTTGCTTTGTATATACTTGTATATCTTGAGTCAAAAACCTATCTCATGCTAAGAGACTGAGTATAAAAGTTTTTGTCTGTAAGAAGAAAGTTGTATTTTGTTCTAACAACATTGTGAAAGCACGGAGGGTTTGGCCAGAGATTAGTTTCAATGCTCATCTCACTCCTGTATGAAAAACAAATTGTCATTGTTTCCTTCATTACAAGGTGAATCACTAAGTCTCCATTTCTATCATTTTACAAATATTTACAAATATTTACAAATATTACAAATAATAAAGGGTTCACTTGCTGTCTAAACCCAAATACTAGATGAGAAAAGATGATTCTCCATGTGTTCATTAGTCACAACTTTTGAATGCACCGTGTATGCCAAATACTATGCTGTGCATTGGAGTAATGACATAAGCTAAGTAGAAAACTTGGCCTCCAGAAATCTCCTACCCCAAAAGTAGTGCAGAAAGGAAATAATTCACTTTGATTTTTTTATACTAGGTATCTACCGCTGTGTTACAAATCATCAAGAACTCAATGGTTATAAAAAGCATAGATTGTCCATTCCATAATTCCTGTGGGCCAGAAATTTGAGAGTGGCTTGGGTGATTTGAGCTCAGAGTCTCTGACAACACTGCAAATAAGATGCCATAATAATAGGACCTTAGGCTAGACATTAGGACTTTGTTTCCAGATGATGCCTCTCATAGCTGCTGTCCAGAGACTCCAGTTTCTCATCACAGAAGAGCTTCTTAAAATTGAGCTTCCTTATGCCATGGAAGGGCCTTTCCTAGAGGAAGCAGTTCAAGAGAAAGCAGGGGGAAAGTGCAATGTCTTTTATGACATAATCTTGAAAATAACACATAGAAATTTCTACCAGTTTCAAGTCTTTGGAAGTAAGCAACTAAGCAGACTCTATATTTAAAAGTAGGGTAATTTGACTTCTCATGTGGGGAAAGCAGGGAAAGAACACAAATAATTTTTAAAAAATATGAGTACTCTTTAAAACTGAGAGAAATGTTATGGAAGTAAAGAGTGCTATCTTCTATCCAAAATTACAGACCCTAAGATGACTCCCCAAACCCTCATCCATATTTTTGTAACAATCCTAATAAACTCATTGATCCACCAACTTAGGCTGCTGCATTCAGGTATAGCTCCTGGAGGTATCAAGTGAGACAGAGAAACAGAGAGAATGCTATGATGAGGTCGTCTGAGTTCTTTTCTGGAGAAACTTTAGCACTCTGGAAGATTGGTAAGTTTATTATAGTGACTTGAACAGAGAGTCTCAGTTATTGCATACAGCTGAGCAAGAAAGCAAGTTTATTACATACAGATAAATAAGAAGGAAAGGTTTATGGTGTACAGCTGGATCAAGGAGACAGGCTTAACTAATCTTGGTAGATAGAGTCTCTGTAGGAGAGCAGTCTTCAAGCTTTAAATATCCAAGGAGAGAAAGCTATAGTGGACATTTTCTGCACACACGGTCTACATCTACGCCAGAGGACCAGAGGAAGGCTCTGCTTTATCTCTGAGGCTCACCTCAAGGAGACTGCTTTGCCATTCCTCTATGAGGCTCCAGGGTCCTTGACATGGCCAACTCATGTCAACAACACACATTCACTTGTGCCTTCACTCATCACCTTGTCTCTGCTCCCTATGCTGGCCTTGAATGAACTCATTGGTCTTTATAGATGTCCTATCTGGATTGAGTAGACATTTGTTCATATCTTGCCCATAAAAGTCATATGATAGCACCCTAGACAAAGCTAGAAGAGCCATGAACAAAACTCCAACCAAGAAAGTGGTGAGCTAGATAAGTGAATCTATAGCAGCCTGCTCAATCCATGAAGAAAGTGTTCCTTCATTTTACATATGTAGCTTCTTGAGCATAATGAAACATTGATTCTAAAATTACATCTTAATTTCAGATGAGTGAAGACACGAAATAAAATGCACCATAACACTAATGAAGTTAGTGAAGCCAATACAACTTTTCATGAGGAAAAGGAATGTGAAGTTGGAAGCTAGACAGGCAATGTGCGTTAGAGGATGAGACATTCTAGAAGTCTACACATTCAGACTTTAACGCCACATCACTGAGCCATCCTGCGGATGTGAAACTGACAGCATCCATCGTATTTAAAGTTTAGAAAGTCCAATGTGGTTTTCAGTGCATAAAATTAACTGAGGTAACACAGGGTATCAGTTACTCATTGATTGCTATTAAAAAAAAAAAAAAAAAAAAAAGCCAGAGTAGATCAGGGCTTGAGCAACAGTTAGTGACAGTAGATGAATTGTAGAGATATTGAGTTTTAAAAAAATCAACCAGAGGTGGTGATTAATTGGATATGCGGACTGGAGAAAAGAGAGTGGGCTCTCTCCTGCTAAAATACTGCAGTGCTATAAATTTTATACAATGACAATATGTAGAGTTTTAATACCACTCTGATTGTTATTAATTGCCATTATTGGCATCATTATTCTTATCACTTCATATTTTATTATCTTGCTGAGACTAGCTGAATTCACATTATTTAGGAAGACAGCATGATGTAGTGAAAACGACAGCAGCATGAGAGGCAAAGGAGAGATGGTATGCTGTTATCCTGTGGTAGAAAGCAAATTTGGGCTAGAATCATGGCCTCTCTAAGGACATGTTCGTACTTTTCTTGTGCTGGCAGAACAAGGACAGTTTATGTTAAATGTGTGACTCACTGTGTGACAAAGTGGGTGCCCAATTAATGGTTGCTATTATTTTTACATTCATATAGCACTTAATTCGACAAGCCAAATGACCTTTTAGTTGGTTATTTTTCACAGCAATTTTATGAAATAATGGAGGATATAATGAAAATGGATGAAGCCATTAAGGCAGGTGAGGGATAAAGGGTTTCAATAGTTGCTTCTACCCTAGTTTTTAAAGGTTATTGCACAGAAATGTTTTTATGTAAACACACACACACATATACACATGCGGTGTGTGTGTGTGTGTGTGTGTGTGTGTGTGTGTGTGTGTGTGTGTGTGAGTTTTAAAAAGATTTAGTTTAAGGATGTCCTTCCAACTGTTAAGGAATCATTTCACAAGGAATGCAACACTATTTTTTCCAGACATAAGCAGGCCATTAATGATAATTTCATGAATTTGTAAGATAAATTTCACTGTGAAATAAATTTTTACACTGTTGGGCTTCATTAAAGTCATTTCTCTTCTGCAGGATTTACCAATGCTTTAATTATTCCAGAGTGTGCTATAAATCTGTAGGAGATATGATGCAGCATCTCCCGAACTTATTTGATAATGGGACTCTTTTCAGAGGAGTTTGTGCAAAGCACAAGTTTGGGAACTTTCATAACAGGCTGTATTTTCTTGAACCTGTGCCTCTCATGGGCCTCCCTTCTCTACCCTACATTAGAAATCAGCACCATACCTAAGAGACAGAGGGAAAAGACTTTGTTTTTCATGACTCAGGAGAAGAGGACCATAAAAATACCAAAATCTAAGAAATTTTAAATTTATATTCATTGACATTGTCAAAAATAAATTCACAGAAAATATAAAAGATCATTCTTGTTATTTTTTATAATTATGTAGAATAGGGAAAATAATTTCTATGAGTAATAATATTATATTCTGTGGATGTACTTAACCTTGTAGAAGCTAGGACAATAGCAAAACAATGAACAAACACCTTTAAAACTGATACCAACCTATTTATTTGAAACATTTCAAATTGATGGCTATGAATAGATATACTTATATAACATTGCTATTTATTTAAGTACAACAAAAACTATATTAAGCTGAGCAATAATATCACAAGACTGAAAAAATACTTATATCTTTCTTTTTTTAAAAAGAAACCAAAGTAAAGCAATGGTTGGCTATTAAATTTCATTTTCAATTAGCACTGCTATAGACATCAAATCCAAAAGTGATACAAATGAAAGGATTGGGATGGCTAGCCTACTTGGGACTTCTCCCATGACCAATCTATAATAACTCAAAAGTAGGCTGACTTTCTTCAGCCAATCTCCTTGACAAGGCTGAATGAATTTAATCTTTGAAATTTTACTGACTGATTTTCTACATTGATCTATGCTTTTCATCATCTATGAGGAATCATATTTTTTATATAGACATCTCAAAGTGTGGCTAGAAAATTTTGAACTGATTCTTTTACACATTTTATGGAATTGATTTTGAATCCCAGAAACAATATTATAATGAACAGTTCATTGTTCCAAAGAGACTTGTCTTACAGTACCCTGTCTACATATATCAGGAACAATAATAGCTTCATATCATCTAATCACCTTTTGTTTGCTTGTGTGTTTCTTCTTGGGGAAGGTTTTGTGTATATTTTCAAAAGTGTGCACACTGTACATAAGCCACTGTTCATCAAGCTTTACCTGTGCAGTTATCCCTTGCATCATTGCTACAAATTGTCAGTGCTCCATCAAAATGAAGATATTGATTTCACCATAACTCCTCTCAGCACCTCCATAGGAGGCTCTTTCTGTGGATGCAGAAAATGCATTAAAACCCCATGCTGTCATGAGGTAGATTAATGCCCTTGTATCATAGCTTTCCTTGGAAACAGCATCAAACACTAAGCATTAGAAGTAGATTGTGAGCCACTGAGGCTTATGAACATCCCAAGATTGCCACTCTCTTCTGTCCCAGGCATACACTAGCCCCATTTGAAAATAGAGTTATGAAAATGAAAATGCCTAGGGACAGAAATGCACATGTGTGCTTAGGTCCAGGCCTCACACGCAAAACAAAGAGTGGACAGTCACTTAGACAGTGAATTCGGCAATACAATAAAAGTAGGCAAGATAACTGGCGAGGTCAGATATCTGAAAGTAGTCTTTAAATGTGACACAATAGAAAGCCTAGGAAACAAATGGCTCCTCGGTGACCTCTTGGCAGCATCACCCCTCACCCAGGCCTATTTACTCCAAACTCCATCCAGTATCTGTTTTATGGTCACAGTTTTACAGAATAATATTTTTGCTATTGCTTGTTAGGCGTTCTCTCTTGCTTTTCATCCCTTGGAACTAATACCCAACCACGTCTGCCTGACACATTCTCAGTTGAGCCTGGGACCTACTCTGTATTCTCATCTGTAGTTTAGCAAGCTCCAAATTTTAGTTTATTCCTAGAACCCTTTGGGTTTACGTGGCATTTCTTCTACTGTATGAGTCATTACTCATTCCTTAGTGTTCTCCTTACAGTTAACAAATTACTTCTCCTGGAGCCTGAGAGAGTATCCACTAGGAAGGATGTTACTCTGTGTCCTATGAGTACCTAAGCAGTTTACTGAAATTCCCTATGTTTTCTCTCTCTCTCTCTCTCTCTCTCTCTCTCTCTCTCTCTCTCTCTCTCTCTCTCTCTCTCTCTCTCTCAACAATGTTCACATTCACGAAAGCCCAAGGGATGCAGAAATTCACACCTGTGAACCAAAGACTATGTGTTTCAATACAGGTTATCTAATACACAACGACAAAGGGCATTGGGCACATGTGTTATATTATGAGGGTGTCTGTGCAGACTCGTGGTTGTAAGTAAAACTGTGTGGTAGCCCTACTTGTAGCCAGATCTATGAGAAGGTTGGTGAGAAGGTTAAGTTGACCTTGAAGATAAGGTCTACTACTTCATGAATTTGAAGTATTTTTGGACACTGAATGAAACACGTGTTGATCCAAAGTAAGGGCGTTTTGCTTTCTTTGGAATGTACCCTTCAACCCTAGGTAAAACATGCTACCAGTCTAAAAACTTTTTACATAGGGCCTGGGACAGAATTAAATCCTGTTCTGCCATCTATTTCAGGAGGTTTCAGCTGATTCAATCTGGGACAAACTGACATGGAGAGTTGTGTTGGACAACTTCCAGGATCACCACTTCCATAGCAGGCTATAGAAAGAAGATTTCAATCCTTGAGGTTTATTTCCAAAATAAGCAATTCAGCTGCTGAAAAAAGAAACATAATCTATTAGTCCAAACTGAAAGTTCACAGAAGGCCTTAATTAATGGACATGTCCTGGAAGCATGACAATAGACAACACAAGCAAACAGCGAATGTCACTCATAGTATTTTTGTCACATTATGCAATTAGTTTCCAAAGCTGGAAACTAAGATTGTATAGGTCCTGGAAGTAGATATTCAAATTCCAGTGTTTTTAAAGAACTTCTGGAAATACTGGCATATCAGAAGTACCTGCCATTCAAACAAAACCAACGATTTGCTAACTGTTTTGTAATTGCTCATCACACTCAAGAATATTGTTTTCCTACAGAAAAGACCTTCACATTTATGTTTATGTGAAGGAACATCTTTGTCTACATTTCTCTGCTTGTGCTTCTGGTGACACAGACTCGTATACTATGAGAAGAAGTAGGCTCATAGTGAGGCCCACCAACAGTAGGAGAAGCCTGAATCATTCCTTAGCAAGTTAGGAGGTTATTTTCAATGACTTTGTGAGAAATAAAAATACCTATTAAAATAAACACATCTTTCCTTATGACTTAACCCCACCGAAGAATGTGTGAGCTGACTCTAACAGCTTGTTTGGTGTCCTCTTCCAGTATGGTTAGCTGTACTTGGGAGCTTTTTCCAAAAGCCAATGCAGCAACAACAACTGAAAGATACTTTCAGGTATGCTGGGATTACTTAAACTGCGTAATTCTGAACTACAGCCTGTTTCTAAAGGATTCTGAGTAAATCAGAATGGCCATGCCCTCAGCCCAAGACACAGATCCAAGTGTGAGACCAGCAGAACAAATGCACACATTTTTAAACAACAGTGTGGATTCTTCACCAGTTACATAAATGGCTGTGACATTTGTTCTTACCGCAATGTTTGGTACTCTGATTCTCTCATTAACACAGTTCTCACATTGAATTCATCTGACCATATGTATATCAACCAACATGGCACCATGTTAGATGCTTCAATTCTTAACTGCAGAGTATAGAAGGCAAGAAAAGGAAAGGTCAAAGAGAAACCTGAGGGCAAAGATCATGAAGGGACTACTGTGTTATGTAGACAGATTTGGCCTTTAGCTCATAGGAAAACGAGCTATTTTCTAAATAGAATAATAATTGTGTCATGATTCACTTTGTAGGACTTGCTCTGACTGGACTAAGGAAGACAAAATGGCTATAGGGAAACAAGTAAAAAAATCTACTTCAAAATCAGTCAAGAGATGAGACCCTTACTGGAACAGAGGTATGTGGAAAACATAGGAAAGGAAGAAGCGATTGCACTTAAGAACTAGATGAATCGGATCATGAGTAAAGAAAAGAGAAAAATGCTAAGATTCACTTAAAGATTCATATAATATTCTTGGCTAAGAGAAGTTACATGGCAGTAGAAATCACCAACACCAGAAAATTTGAAAATAGACACATTTGACAGGATGCATTTTGGCATTCACTACAGAACAACAACAACAAAAATAATTTATATGTACAGTGTCCAGGTGGAGAGGTCAGGTGAGTCAGCCACATGGGTCTACAGCTCAGAAGAGAGCCATAAGATTGCCCTACATCAGCATAATTTGGAAGATACAGATGCATTGATTCACTGGGGCTGCTTCGAGATCATTGTCTAAAGCGCTTAACCAACAAAAAAACTTTCTTTTCTCACAATTCTAGAGGTCAAAAGTTTGAAATAAAGTGTTCCCATGGGTTGGCTCTATGTGAGTACCACAACCACAGGACCTATTCCCTGGACTTTCTCCTTTGGTTTTTAGCTGTCTTCATATGTCTTCACTCTCTGTGAATGTCTGTGCATATGACTAATACAGTCATACGTCATAGTATGATTCAATTACTTCTGTAAAGATTCTACCTACAAATATGTAATAAGGGAGGCACTGAAGGCTAAGACTTCAAGTAAGTTCTGTATGAAAAACACCTTAATCCATGAGAGTGAGTAAAGCCACAAGAGTAGAGGGGATCTCTGGAGCAGCTGTGAAGAGGATAAAAGATGAAAGAATGGAAACAAGAAAGATATTCATATTTGGGTAAGAAGCATTGTCACTCAGGAAGCCTAGTTAGAGATTTTGAGGGGAACCACCTGGGTAAGATGTTTGTGGATACCAGGAAAACTCCAAGAGGGGGTAGTTTCAGAGTCAAGTAACACTGAGAATTCATGGAGAGTGCAAGCCTTCTCTGGAAAAATCTTCAGTCAAAGTGAAATCCAGCTCATACACTTGTGCTTAAACAGGACTCCAGGGAAATAAGTAAGGCCACATGGGCATCTTTAAGAACAGAGTAGCATATTTAAAACACTGAAGTCAAATGACAGGATAATAGATGACAATAAAGACTCTGAAAATCCCAATTCATTCATTATCTACCCATTAAGATTTAGAAGTTAAAATGATTGTAATGAAGTCACCCCTAAGTAGTGTGACACAGGCTATTATCTCATTGTTTCTATCCCATTGTTTATTGAAATCATAGAGGCACACAGTGAGAAATAATACAGCAAAGGGTCTCTGGCAGAAAGTGAATATCTCAGTATGTCTGTTATCATCACAGACATCTTCCTAATCTGTCTCTCAGCCAGAGGCAATCACACAGAACGTGCTTTGGTTTCTGTCCCATCTCTGCAGACATAGAGTCTACCCTTGGTTTTCTTACAAGCATTCCCAGGGCTTGGCTACTGGTAAGGTATAATGATGACCAGGACACCTGGCTTGCACCACCTTATTTCTTTCACATACTTTTAAACAATAATACGTGTTCCTTTCACGTTATTCCCAGTTGCAAGCGTGACAGGCAGTAAACATTTTTTTTTCTCATTTTGTATATATTTGCTTTAGGATGGAACTTTATTTTTGGCAATTGCAACATTCAATGACAATTTTGCCACATCCCTGTAATTGCATTACAACATGGAATGTGAGTAAATAAAATTGAAGCTTGATTAAAATGAGGACTTGAATGCAAAAGTTAAATAAAGAGTTTAAGTGGAGAGAAAAGCAAATTGGATTTCTAAACTTACTTTCACTTTGATCATCAGAGGTGTTATATATTACATTTGATGGCTCAGAGAATGACTGAGTGGTACACTTACAGAGTGTCATTTCATTTAAATGAACAGCAGGCTATATTTGCAGTAACAGATTAATGTTTCTTTGAAATTTATTAACACCTGCTTGTTTTTCTGCACTCTTGTTGCTATGTGAATATTCCATCTTAGGTAAATCCCATTCTTATGTATAAAAGTAAAGAGTAACGAAACTGAAAAATTTGTTTCATGCATTGCAAGAGTGAAGAATGCAGTCATAGGTATTCGTTGCCTTGCTGGAAATATGAGTAAGCATTTTGGAACGTCTAAGGAAAGAGCCAACAAAGAAGAATACAAAAAATGATCTCTCTCTCTCTCTCTCTCTCTCTCTCTCTCTCTCTCTCTCTCTCTCTCTCTCTCTCTGTCTGTCTGTCTCTTTCTGTGTTTGTGTGTGTGTCTCTGTGTGTGTGTGTGTGTGTGTGTGTGTGTTTGTGTGTGTGTCTCTGGTGTCTCTGTGTGTATGTGTTTGTGTGTGTTTGTGTGGTGTGTGTGTGTGTGTGTGTGTGTGTGTGTGTGTGTGTGTATGTCTCAGCCTCAGTTACCTCGCCTACTCAATGACTTCTTATTTTCAAGTTCCTAATGCTAAATAGGCATTTCAATTATAGCCCTCTCATTTAAAAGTTTAATGGATAGTCTCTGACTCTCAAGATCTTAGAGTTGCAGATGTCTGTATTTGTAGCCAAGTGTTTATATATGCATATGTACATGCATACATGTTTAGACACATGTGTATATGTATGTATATGCACACAAATACACACACACACACACACACACACACACACACACACATATATATATGAGGGGATTGATTTTATTGTTTTATGTGACTGTGGGCTGGGTATTTTATCAATGGCTGCCTGCTAGATAGAGAGATAGAAAACTTGTTTGATGCACGCTCCAACAAGCTAGAAGCCTTAGTGATGCCAATCCAATGCTGAAAGCTAGGGCATTCCCATAAGAGTTACTGGTATTGGGTTCATACTGAAAGTCTGCAGAAGCTGGGATCTGATGTCTACAGATGGTGCAGTCCACTCTCTCTTCTACTCCAACTCCTTCATTTGATGTAGATAGCAATGTGTAGCCTTGACTGGTCTGGATCTCACTATGTAGACCAGGTTAGGCTTGAACTTGTCACAATCCTCTTGACTACCCCTAAGTTCTGGGTTTGTATCTTGGCTCTCTTGACCATTCCCTCTTAAAGAATGATGTTGAATATGGCGCACCTTCTTCTTTTGGACTCCCAGCCTTTTGATGGTGCTGCCAACATTCATGGTAAGTTTTTATCTCTGGTCACTGCCCGCCATTAAATCCTCTCTGGAAAGTTAACCATCTCTAGATAACTTCAAGGCAGTAAAGTTGGTAACCAACACAACCATCACTGTGAATGTTTAGACATTCTTCTAAAAGCCACAACACAATGTGGTGAGTATTGTAATATCTTCTTGAGTCATTAACATCTTTAGTGGCATATACAACTCTATTCCTTTATACTGTATACTAACTCTGAATTTAACTGTCTTTAGATCTTTTCTTTCTTAAAGTGAAATTTAATAAAGAACTTAGAATGTCTAAGATTTGGATAGATATCTGACACGTATTTCTATGAGCTTTTGTTGTTTTGTTTTTCTGAAAGGTGATAGTTGGAGCTAAACTCAAATATCCACATCATATACTGTGGTACATGTTTTAATTTGAATCTATCACACAGAGCCAAGTGTAAAGTTGTGAATTCTATAGAGCTTCCACTGTCCTATTTCACAAGTGTTCATTAATACCTAAAAATGGAAAAAATGTAACAAATTGTAACAAAAATGGCCAACACTTTGAAGCAGAGCAAAAGTGTAGCATCTGAAAAGCCTTCTTAATTATTCAAAGAAATCACCAGAAATCGACTCAAAATGATCTAAAGCAGAGTATGTATAAACTAAATTTTGAGGAAGCCCCTAAGTCATCAAGGCAGGTCACGTGGAGATATAGATCCATAATTAACTACTAATCCACACAGCCTTGTCCACTTTAGATCTCTATGCCTCCAAAGCCTACACTATGTCATCTCCTTGATCTTGCAGTTTAAAATACTCATAAGAGATTAATTAACTAGAGATATTTTGCTTTGCTAATTTCATTAGGTACTCTATTGGTCTAAAATATGATGCAATTGCTGAATGGTTTTATTGGGTAAATAAACAATGAACTCAGGTGTAAGAATCATGTCACAGTTACTATAACAACCTAAGAGCCCACAGCTTTGATCTCTCTTGATATTGTAAGAACCCCTTGATTTGGGATATGCAATTTTTAAAAAAGCACCCATAAATCAAGTCTTCTGGGAATGACCATGCAGCAGAGGTTTGGGGCTTGGCTTTTGAACAGATGATACCTTCACACATATAGACATTGTCTCATTAGGTGATGTACAGAGAACATTTGAAGAAAGAACACAGGTGAGTATTCTGGGAGGAGATGGTTACTACCTAAGCACACTCAAAAAAGATGGCAATTGTCTGCAGCTTTGAAAATCAGCTAAAGTATTAATTTTTTTTTTTTTGTGGAAGGTACAGTCCTCCAAACCCTAGTCTGTACTCATTCTTGCAAATAAATGCAGTTTTCATTTTCAAATAGCAAAGAATTCCTTTTCCAGAAGTGATTTATTTCTATCCCAGAATTAAAGCTCTAAAGAATTTCCATCATTCTGGAAGTCTCTGAATTGTGCCTTTCCAAAGTGAGCCTTACCCTCTGAGAGCATGTGCCTTGAGCTCTGTTGTCCTGTGGCCCTGTGTTTATTCTCTGTTTTGAACTGCTCTTCATTGTGGCCACATCATGGATGAATAAGTTCTACCTTTGCTGGCTCTGTATATATTGATGTCTGAAGAGTACACCTCTTGAGAATTTTAAGGAAGAGGTGGTAACAGATGATGAGAGAAATTCTACAAGAGATATTCTAAAATGAACCTGCTTGGAACTTGTGAGTGAGGAGAGAGAAAGTACCAAAGATGTTCAAAGTGGGAGCCTCATTGAAATAGTGAACTTGTTCACATTTTAATCACTAACACGTTTATTATCTACATTGATATGATAAACAGGAACTTTCACTATTTTTGTATGTGAATTATGCTTTAATGTGATTGGTACTTGTTCCTTTTAAAAATCTATAACTTTGACAAACACACACACACACACACACACACAATTTATTATTTGTGCTTCACAAAAGAAGAAAGAGGAGGAAGAGGAAGAGAACGAAGAAAAGTTCAAACTTTTCACTATAGTCAAGTGGGTGGTCTTACTTTACTATTCCAGGTGTAGGTCATTATCTCTGTTAATCCCTTAAATGGCTTCGGAAAACTGCCTGACCCTGACACGGTATTCCCTAGCATGCCCTTATGCCAGCATCCACCTGGGTACGTACTGTGTTCAAAGTGCATATCCTGCTCTTGCTTATATGTTAATGTCACTTTTGCCATTTTCAGTCATCTCCCAGGATACTCTGCTCTGACAATTAAAAAAACTATTTCAATATCATCTTTCTCCAAAAAAAATCTCTGCTGACTCTCTTTTACTGATAATTCAGAGACTGCTTTTTGAAAACATTACATTCATGCCATCATATCACTAATTATTAAGAATGCTACATTCAAATGAGAGTTTTCTTTGTCTGGTAGGATATTGAGATTAATTAATTAATTTTTTATATCATCATGTTTAACTTTTCTAGTGCAGCATTAGAAGAGCTTGTAATAGATTCCTTTTTATTCAAAATTGCTTCTAAGCTCCTTGATGAAGTCTAGAGAAACTACTTAAAAACTGATAAGTACGATTATCCAAGACCAGTGGTTGGGGTCATCTGTAAAGTAAATAAGAAAAGCTTTTTAGGTTGAGATATTGTGATCTGTTAAAAAATTTAAAAAAAAATTAGTGTGTTATTATTCACATTATTGTTAACTTCCTAAAGCTCTAAGAAGACCTCCGGTTCCCAGATTAATACCTATGGCTTTATAATGTAGCGATGAAGTAATAAAGAAACTCCAGACTCTCATTAGCTTTGTTTGTAAATAAGATGAGAAGGAATGTTGGAAATAAGTTAAACACAAGCCTAAAATGGTATATTAAATATTTTAAAGGAGTTTTGTTAGGAACAGTCAAGACAAAAATATTGGGCTATTTGCCAAAACAACATTTCAAAAGATTTGGGAGACACAGTGACAAATTTTAAGTGCATGTTTGACATTGGTGTGTTGAGGAAACTCTCCTTTAGTCCCTTCACAGTGGCTGGGCTATTTCAATTACTTCCAAAATCTTCTTAGATAACAACCTGTATTTTCTTTTCTGCATGTGACAATGTATATGCCAGTTTTGTTGAAGTTCCATTTAGGTTGTTGTGTTGTAATGAAGATATATAAGTGTGGAAATAGAGACATTTAAAGATAAACGGTTTAGGTGAGAGAAGGCTTAGAGAGAATCTTTACAACTGTTGTGTGATTGTGGCAGCTGGCACAGGAGAAGGAAAGCTTCTAAAGCATGGACCGGTACAGTGAGAAGCTCAGGCGGAAGCCCAAGAGGCACTTATCTAAACAAAGGCTTAGTTAAGACATTGGGTTGTCAAGATGGGATGTTTCAGCAAGGAGCTACAAGATGCGCAGCAGTTCGCTGAAGGTGAATTGACTAAATTAATAGAAGCACTTGAGAAATACAAGCTTGTCAGCATAGAATGAACACCCAGAGTTTGGTGTACAAGAAACAAGGAAGCAGTCACATGTACATAAGAACTCTGAGATACTACATGGGAGAGTATAGTGACAACACGGCCAATTCTGGCACATTTTGTGCCAGGCTTTGCACAGAATATTTATTTTTCAGAAACTGTAGTGTTTGTTTTTTTTTGTTTTGTTTTGTTTTTAATTTTTCCAGTTTTTCACAAAATTTTATTTTTAGAACTTTTTTTTTTCAAAAAATATATCGATACATTTTCATTGTATATGGATGGTGCTAGGTGATACAAATTGTTTTTCAAGTATATTTTGTATTGAACATACCCAAAGCAGGCTGGAAAAAGTTTAACCTGATTGGGAATATCTAGGTTATATCTTGCCCATAAAGATGTGTGGTTGTGTTGACCACATGAACTGGGTATGGAAGAGAATTAGAATTACCATATTCAAGGCTGGGCATCATGGTGATACTGTAATCCTAGAATTAAAAGAGGGAGGCGAAAGGATTTTTGTGAGTTGAGGCTTGCCCAGGCTACAGAGTGAATTCAAGGGCTACCTGAATTATAAAGTCAGGCCTTATGTCAATTTCCCTCTCCCTGAGTTGCCAGTTTCAGACCCTGAAAAATAAGTAGCCAATTGCATTTGAATTCAGATGAGCAATGGTATCTTGGTATAAGTATGTCCTCTGAAATACTTGAGGCATATTTATATTAGCATGTCATTTGTTACTTTTCCGAAATGCAGACTTAGCTAGGAGCCTTGCATATGTAGAAATCCTGGAGAATGCCTGTATGAAAGAATATAAATGAGAATCTATTAAAGATGGTGGAATGGGTGCTCAGCTGAGGAAATCACAGTACTCAAGAGAAGGGGTCAGGGGACCAGTCCTAAGAAACCCCTGTGAGAACCCAAATCCCCAGACTCCTTAGTATGAATGGTGTAGGTAGTACTTGTGTATACCTATACATTTCCTCCAGTACACTTTAAATCTTGTACATTGTTTCCAGGTCACCCATAGTGTAGGTGCTATGGAAAAAACAAGTCATGTGAGCTAAGGATGTCAAAAACATCTGTATATGGTGTTTATAATTGTAATGTTTAAAAATGAAATCCAATGATTATGGAATCTGTGGTTGTAGAAGCAGCACAATACTGATGGCTGATTATATATACCCCAGTCCTTTTTACACTCTGCCATCAAGGTATGGATGGAAGCCACTCTTTGGGATGAACAAATACCAGACTTACTGGATATCAATTTGCAATCCTCATTCTTAAAGCATTCGAGGAGAAAAATATTTACTCCAATAGCTGTTAAGTTAATCCTCAAACTGCTCACATGGCTAAAGAAATAATTCTGGGAAGTAAAATGAAGCATGGGCGTTCTCCAATAAGTTAAAAGCTGGCTGCCTCTAACTTATGATGGCCTCTGAAACCACATCTGATCCCAAGGTTACAAAACTAAAACCTCTCTGGCTACATAAATTACCCAAGCAGTTAAGTGACATTCCAAGACAGCAGAGGAAATGGAAGATTTGCAAATTGTATCCTCTCTCTATAACAAATTTATGTTGCAGACAACATTTCAAATGAAATGAAGTGTTAAGTAAATAAGTATATATCTACATAAATATTGATATAAAATCCTATAAAAATATTTATCCTTAAGGCTTGTGTTGGTTAGTTTGTTGTTGTTTGTTTGTTTTTGTCAACTTGAAACAATTTAGAGTCACCCGAGAAGAGGGAACCTCCATGGAGGAATTGCCTGCATCAGACTGGCCAGTAGGCAAGTCTATGGAGCATTTTCTTGATTGGTGATGGAGGTCTCGGCACACTGAGCAGTGCCACACCTGGGCAGGGGATCATGGCTCTATAAGAAAGTGGGCTGAGGAAGCCACGAGAAGAAAGCAGTCAGCAGCATCTCCCATGGCCTCTGGTCAGTTCCTGCCTTCACTTCTTCAGAGATGGGCTATGGCATGAAGTGCAAACCAAATAAACCCTTTCCTCCCCAACTTGCTTTTGGCCAGAATGTTTTCTCACAGCAATGCAAAGCAAAGCAGGATACCAGCTCTTGATGAAAATGGAAATGTGACTGAAGAAGTATATTTACAAATCATAGATCTTCCATTTAGCCAATCCTTGCCTCCACCCAATATGTTTTAACCACTCTTGAAATGCTTACATTAAATAACCTCTATCCCAGTTCCCAGCACAGGCCTAGGCCTGGCAAAGCCCATTTCAAAGCAGGACTAGCTACCAAGATGGAGGCGGATGGCACTCACCATATCAAGGCAGCTATTTTCCATCCTTGAAAATTCCACCACACTATTCGTGATTTCTACTCTCTTTGCATCATCTTTTCTCTCCTTCCATTCTTACACCTGTGTTTGCAAAACAACCTTAAGTTCCTTTTACAAAAGCAAAGCATAGCAGCTGGGCATGGTTTGTTTCATGTCCCTTCTGGCAAGAATCTCTCAGCAAATGTCCAATTCACACTCCCTTGTGGCTATCTACAGGGACTTCTAGGCTGTTCACTGCCTTATTTGTGGACGCCTTTCTGCTGTATTTGGATGTATGTTGGGGCCAGTTGGGAGTGAGGAACCCATACCCTTCGGTTTCTGGGTTTAGCCAGTATCGTCAGCACTGGGGACCCCTCTTTGGTGTGTGCAGTGACACCACCCCACCCTCTCTAACAATAGAATAGGTACTTATTCAAAGCAGTCATTTGCTACAAGGGAAGCAGCCAACATCTTATTTGCATCCCTGCATACCAACAATGCAATTAAGACCAACTTCTCTGAGAATTAGATTGAGGTGGTAATTAAAGAATTGTGTCATGCATTTTAATGTGGTAGTGGAGAGGTAAATGATCTGGTATTGCTGTCTTCACACACTTCAGGGGGAAAAATGCCCTGGGACATTTAAGTGAATAGTCCCTCTGATATCAGTTTCTCATAATAGGAAACTGGTGAAAACAGTTTGCCTAAAGTCAAGCAACCCAGGGACTCCTGAATTGAGCTCCCACTTTGGGAAATTATTATTTTGTTTATACTGTGATGGAGGACAGGATGCATTTTTTTTTCTGCGTGTTGGAGTGATAGCTGACATCTCACAGGTAGTGTCTGTATGTGATCCCTATTATTACTACATGTGTCTGGACTGTTGATGGCCTGTCCCTGTCACAGTTGTAGGTATCAGGCTTGCTTCTATATGGCTTACCTGAATTCTGATTGTCCAGTTTCTCCTGTAGTTAGTATGCAGACCGTGGCTCTGGCATATTGCCCCTGGGTGTTCAGAGGGAGCACTACAGGGTGTGTCTCTAATAACTCCCTAGCCACTAACTCAACAAGGATCTTGTTAAAATGGCTCCTAGATTGTTCAGGTTAAATGCTGAGGATGGAGAATTTTCCTCCCCTTTCTCTGACCTGTAGTCACATTCATCACACAGAAAAGAGAGCCTTTCCTTCCATTAGAGCTGAACCCACCAGAATGAACTGGAGTACCCCTTTCTTTTCTCTTTTCCAAGTCTCCCTTCTTTCTGTGCTACTGAAGTCAACACCGTCCCACTATCACCCCCAAAGGAGAGATGCTTTCCGTTCTTCCCAGTTGATGCCCCAGATTCAATCAGTCTTGCATGGATGTGATGCCCATCTTCAAGAATCCTCCTAACATTCCCTTTTATTCAACACAAAGGCAGTAAAGATACTGTGTGGCAGATTCATATCAGGGCAAAGTCATTCTTACTGCAGTGAACATGTACATATGTATGTGTTTCTTATCTTAGCCTGCCCTTCTCATGTCTATTCCAGGGCTTAGAGACTCCCAGTCCCATTCTCAGATTTCATTTTGTGGATGAACTGATGATTAATTTAATCCCCCACCCCAGTTCAAATTAAACTGTCCATTGGCAATGATCAGTGGATCAAGGAAGGGAAAGCTACTCTGCTTGATAATTTTTAAATATGAAAAGATGTGTGCTCAGTACAATCAAAGTATTGCATATTGTTTCCCCATCATCATCATCATTATCGTTAAAGGAAACACAACAGAATCAAAGAATGGATATCCCGTCATGATCTAGAGCCATCCCCAACCCGGAGAAAGCAAAGAAAGTAGGGGGTTATGCCTGAGGCTGTGCCAGGGGGGACATGGTGTTGGAGCTGAGACGAGAAAGGTGGTATATCAAGTACATATTTTGTTTGAGCATAAATTTCTAAACTTGATCTTGAAATAAAGATCAGGTGAGGCCAAAGGCGTGGCTTGAACCAGGTAGAAGACTCCATCCTCTCCAAACTGCAATCTGTTGCCTCAGGTGTCCTAAAAGATTCTTCAGCATTCCCACAAGGCTCACTTCAGCCTCACTCTGTGTCACACCTGTGGCCCAAGTTAGACTAAGTTTCATTTTCCAGTGATTTCATAATCAGTCCCAGAAGGAAGTGCTTCTTTCCAAGATGATCCACATGTGTGTAGCCAAATTAGCTATGGGCAGCCAAAGACAACCGGGCCTGCCTGTGATCTCACCTGAGCAAGAACTGACGGGAAGAAGGCTTTTCCTCACAGAGGGCAGCAAGTTGGCTGAAAGGCGACTGGGCTGGTGGAAAAGCAGTGGCCTCTTGTGTCCACAGGGAAGAGACCTCGGGGGTGTGGGGGGGCATGCAGAACTGCGAAGAGTCCTGGTCTACGTGTCCCTCCATCCTAGCTGCCTGCCACTACCCGCAAGGTTTGCAGAGCACTGTTTTTTTTCTGTTACAATTTTACAATAGATGAAGAAAGAGAAGTACCAAATCTGAGCATTCGAGACGCACAATACTCTTCGATTTGTTGCTTTGTTTATGCCAACACCAAAGACAACAACACAACCAGGGAGGAAAAAGCCTTTGTTTTTGTTTTTGTGATACATTTAATTTTATAAGATAGTTTTTAATATTTACTTTAGCAATTACATCGTCATAGCCAATTCATGAGAATTGTAGTCTCTCACCAATAACTGGTATAAAACTATGTGGTTGTTTTCCTTTCATCTTTTTGTTTGTTTGTTTGTTTAATATCCTGACCAAATTTCTCCCCTGTCCTCTCCTCTGATTCCATCCCCCTTCTCCCCTCATCCACTGGTCTTCTGTTTCTGTTTAGAAAGTGGCAGGCCTTCCATGGGTATCAACAAAGCATTGCATATCAAGTTGCAGCTGCAGGAAGACTAAGCACTTACCCTTGTATTAAGGCTGGACAAAGCAATCCAGTATGAGAAAAAGGTTGTCACGAGGCAGCCAAAGAGTTAGGGACTGCCCTGGCTTCCATAGTTAGGAGTCTTACAAGTAAATCAAGCTATACAACTGTTGCATATATACAAGGGGCCTTGGTCAGTTCCATGCAGGCTCCCCGATTTGCATTTTCCTGTTGGCTAAGGTAGTTTTTACTCTGTGAGTTCCTATGAGCCAGATTAGTTGTTTCTGTGAATTTTCTTGTGATGCTCTTGACTCCTCTGGCTCCTGTGTTCCTTCCTCCCTCTCTTCAGCAGTATTCCCTGAGCTTTGGCTAATGTTGTCTATGGGTCTCTGCATCTGTTCCATCAGTTACTGGATGCAAGCTCTCCGATGACAATTGGGGTAGTCACCAATTTTATCACGGGAGAGACCCAATCCAGGCTACATAGCCACTATTTCTAGGAGTCTTACCTGGGGTCATCCTTGTAGATTCATGGGAGTTTTCCTTGCATCAGGTTTCTAGCTGAGCCACAATTCCCCCTTTCCTAGTCATGTCTTCTGGTCTTTACCCTCCATACACCCCAACCCAACCCTTCAAGTTCCAATCTTTACCCACTCTCAGTCCACCCACAAAGTCTCTTCTATTTCCTCTTTGCCAGGGAGACCCGTGTGTCTGTCCTTAGACCCTCCTTGTTACCTAGCTTCTCTGGGTCTGTGGATTGTAGCATGGTTATCCTTTATTTTGCAGCTAATACCCACTTCTGAGTAAGTATATACCAGTCTGTCTTTCTTGGTAAGGGTTACCTCACTTAGGATGTTTTATTGTTGGTTTTTGTTTTGTTTTCTGCTTCCATCCATTTGCCTGCAAATCTAATTATGTCCTTTTTTAAACAGTTGAGTAATACTCCATTGTGTAAATATATAACATTTTCTTTATCTATTCTTTGGTTGAGGAACATCTAGGTTGTTTCCAGGTTCTGGCTTATCACAGATAATACTGCTATGAATATAGTTGAGCAAGTGTCCTTATTGTATGATTGAGGATCCTTTGTGTATACGCCCAAGAGTGGTATAGCTGGGTATTGCAGGAAATTG
The DNA here is from genome assembly GCA_030556225.1 of Cricetiscus sungorus. NCBI lineage: Eukaryota > Metazoa > Chordata > Mammalia > Rodentia > Cricetidae > Cricetiscus > Cricetiscus sungorus. Next base: position 22,470,474 of record JANBXA010000114.1, read on the forward strand.
GATCCCAATTTTCTGAGACACTGCCATATTGATTTCCAAATTGGCTATACAAGTTTTCACCCCCACCAGCAGTGGCAGAGTGTTCTGCTTGCTCCACATTCTTTCCAACATAAGCTGTCATTTGTGTTTTTGATCTTAGCCATTTTGACAGGTCTTAAGATAGAATCTCATAGTTGATTTTATTTGCATTTCTCTGATGGCTAAGGATAATGAACACTTCTTTTGGTATTTCTCTGCCATTTGATTTTTTTCTGTTGAGAATTCTCTGTTCCAGTCTGCACTCCATTTTTAATTGGATTATTTGGTTTTTATGATGTTTAGTTTTTTGAGTTCTTTATATATTTTGGAGATCAGTCCTCTGTCAGATGTGGGGTTGGTGAAGATCTTTCCTCATTCTGTAGGTTGTCATTTTGTCCTACTGACAGTGTATTTTGCCTTGCAGAAGATATTTTGTTTCTTGCAGTCCCATTTATTAATTGTCAATCTTAGTGTTGCTGTTACTGGTGTCCTATTTAAGTTTTCTCCTATGCCAAGGTCCTCGGGGATATTTCCCTCTTTCTCTTCTATCAGGTGCAGAGCAACTGGATTTATGTTGCTCCACTTGGACATAAGTTTTGTGCTGGGTGACAGATATGAATCTATTTGCATTCTTCTGTATGTCAACATCCAGTTATGCCAGCACCATTTGTTGAAGATGCTTTCTTTTTTTCATTGTATAATTTTGGCTTCTTTGTCAGGGGTGTCAATGCATGTGCAGATTTAATTCTGGGTCCTCGATTCAATTCCATTTATCCACACTTCTGTATTTATGCCAATACCATACTGTTTTTATTACAATTACTCTGTAGTAGAACGTGAGATCAAGGACAGTGATACCTCTGGCGGTCATTTTATGGTATAGGATTGTTTTAGCTAAGTTGGGAGATTTATGATATCTGTTTAGCTACAGAAGGAATTGGGAAGTGGACAATAATGGGTAGGTAGCAATTCTGGATCCACCTGGCTACATCCAAATGTTATATCTATCTGGGAAACCATGTGGAAACACTCTCTTGCCATTGTGAATTCCTGTTATACCTGGTCGGTGAATGAAACAGTGATACTCAGTTGCCCCAATCTCTAATGCATTAGAAGGATGTAGTTGTAATGCAAATTAAGGGGATATTTTAATACTCAGTAGTAATTGTATATACATCTAATTAGGGTACATCTGAATTAGAATACATCTAATTACTAACGTAATAGTCCCCTCTAAGCTTCAGAGGACTATTGAACTAAACATTAAATGTTCAAAATGCATTCTTGATTTACTCTTAAATACATGAATGGAGAGCAGAAGTAGGGGAGGAGGAGAGTCCATCCCAAGTTGGTGGATTCTTTAACCTGATTCCATGCTGTCCTCTCCATTAGGACTCTAACTCTCTGAAGCCATTAGACAAAATAAACATTTTTCCTTAAGTTGCTTCTGTTCATGGTATTATTTACTTTTTTACATATTTATCTATTTTACATCCCTACGTCAGTTTCCCCTCCCTTCTCTCTTCTCAGTGCCCCCCCACTTACTTCTCTGTTCCAACCCCCAATTCCTTCCTCCTCTTTTTCTGTTTAGGAAAGAACAGGTCTCCCAAAGATATCAACAAAACAAGTTGCCACAAGACTAAGCACCTCCCCATGTATTATGTCTGGACAAGGAAACCCAATATAAGAAATAATTTCCAAAAGCCCCTGTAAAAGATTCAGAGACAGCCTCTGCTGCCATTGTTAGGAGTCCCACAGGAAGACTAAGATACACAATAGAAACATATATGCAGAGTAGCTAGGTCAGACCCGTGTAGGCTCCCTGGTTGTTGGTTCAGTCTGTGTGAGTGCCTTTGACCCCAGGTTATCTGAGTATGTAGGTTTTCTTATGGTGTTCTTGACCCCTCTGGCTCCTATAATCCCCCCTCCTTACAGGATTCCCAGAGCTCACTCTAATGTTTAGCTGTGGATGTGCATTTGTTTCCATCAGCTGCAGGATGAAGCATCTCTGGTGACAACTGGGCCAGACACCAATCTATGAGTACAACAGAATATTGTCAGGCATCATTAGATTGAAAATGTACCCCTCCAGTCTCGTTTGGTTCTATCCTACACCTCTGGCTCATCTGGCCTGTGGGCCCTGGTACACCAGGCAGTGTCAGAAGTGGTCCTATTCTCTTGTCCTGGGTTTTAGGCTAGGCCAGTCATTGGTTGGACACTCCCTCATTCTCTACACCACCCTTACTGCACATCCCACAGACAAGATGGATGATAGTAAAAAGTTATATGGCTGGGTTGTTTTCCTACTATGTCTACTTGAAGTTTTGCCTGGTCACAGGAGATGGCCAGTTCAGGCTACATATCTGTTATTTCTAGAAGTCTAACTGGGGTTACCCTGGTAGGTTTTTGAGAGATTCCCTTGAGCCAGGTTACACCTGATCATTCCTTCCATTCCATAACCTGATCTCATATTAGCTGTAAAATAAATCATAAACATGTGACAATCCACAGACCTAGAGAGACTAGGTAACGTGGAGGGTTCTTGGGGAGGGGGACAGCCAGAACTCCCTAGGGAGGGGAAAGAGAAGAGATTTCATTAGTGACTGTGGGTGGTAGGGATGGGAACATGGTCATGATATTTTAACAAAGCAACAGAAAAATAAATGAGGTAGGTAGATGATAGATAGATAGATAGATAGATAGATAGATAGATAGATAGATAGATAGATGAGCATATAGACAAGTGGATAGGGAGGATTAGACAGAATAAATAGTATTATATATTTGTAACGTACATAATGGAAGAATAAAATATAAAGTTTAATAAAGAGACACAAAGCTAGGCTTAAAGAGTTCCTATGGTAAGTTTATTCTTTTTGTGTGGTTTAATCTCTCACTCAATCCTGTACACACACAGGCTGCCACAAAGCTCCATGGTCTTTGTTACTGTGAGTGAGTAGCCCTGTTCACACTGCTCACGGAAGAGGTTGTGTAAGCGCCGAGTGTTCTCCTGTGTAACCCATCACACCACATTTTGTTTATCAGTAGAAATATCCATGCTTCTAAAATATCAAACACCCACTCAGCCCAAGAAGCAAATATCTGATCCCAAACTTATTGCAGATAATTACTGAATCAGATATCCCTGGGAAGCAATTATTTTTAAATAACCATAGCTATTCTGATTACATGGTCTTTCAGTTCTTCTTTTGCTACATTTGTATTCAAAGGAGAGGTGGTAGGATCAAAGGGAAAATTCAGTGTTGATTTCAGAACAATGAAAATAAGACTTTAACAATTCAGGGTAGAGGCAAAACCTGAATTACCCTATACCTGCAAATATGTACAACGCTGACATTTGGTTTTAATATTTGAAGAAAGGGTTTGTTTGGGCTTTGTCTTTTAGTTTTTCTTTTACCCTTATACATAAAAAATTTGCAAACATTATTAATATATAAAATGTATATAGAAACAGAAACAATAAGCTAGTTTGAAAATTCACTACACTCGAGAGATTTTTTTCCTCTTATACTATAAATTCTATAAAAGTTTAATAGCAATTTCTGAGTTAAATCCCAGGAAATGTTTAATGTACTATTCTAAACCGTGATAAAAATGGTTGAGAAAACTAAGAAAATTAAATTACATGTCTAATGTTCATTACAAACCTCTGAAATAGGTCTTTAACTCCATAAATTCACTCAGTGAATCTCTCACTATCCCCCATGTCATTGATTGAACTCCTCTTTATCTAACTCATTTCATTTACTACCAAAATAAAACAATTTACTACCATTATATAGTGTTTGTGTGGCGGGGGGGGGGCTAAGTTTATTTCTCTTCAAGAACAAAAGGTCAGTAAAGGATACATTTTAAAAAGAAGAAATATAAGAAAAAGGGGAAAAATTAATGATCCAGAGAATGTTTGATTTTCATACTAGAATTGAGCAAAACATCACATATATCTTAATCTGTATTTCAAACAAAAATGCTGGTTGACTTTGGCAGAGATTTGGGGAACACTCAATCTAACCCTGAGTAGGCAGTGTTGCACTAAGTAAATCCTGACCTGCATCTTCACTGATTTTTCTACATATTTGCTGTCTCCCACTATTGATTTTTTTCTTTGTGTTTAATTACTAAAAGTATTGCAATTTATACTATGATTTAAATTGTACTGTTGGCCATTATGTACTAAAATTTTGGAAACCATAAATTAACTGGGTTTTTATTTGACAATTATATTAAGATATTATTTAACAATCTTGATGCATTAAGATTAATTTTCAAAATATGGTAAAATTTTAATTCATATTCTAATGAAAATGCAATCACACTATAACTAAGTGGGAGTAAATGGTTTTTTCTGTTATAAATAATTATAAAACCTACTTTTCTTTTTTTAGCAAAATAATCACTTTCTAGGTATTAAAACTCTCATCTGGAATTTCACAATAAATAAGATCTAATCTCTAGTATTTTACATTAATATTTCTTAGGGGATTTATATAGTCCACATAGATATGGAACAAATGCATTATAATTTTATTTCAAAAAAGCCATTAAAAATATATATCTTACAAATTTTGACAGCCATCTTAATTCTATTTAATGCAAAACACAATGTTAAGAGGTATCATTTAAAGAATGATTATGCATTGCTTTCAATATTTCATGTTGAATTCATAATTGAAGTAGAAAAATAATTCATAAATGAAGTAGAAAAATCAATTAACTCTGATATTTTAAATGAGATAAAAGCCAATACCTCATTGGGTTGTTTATTTCTCAGAAGAGCATCACCTTCTGCCAAGTTTGCCTCAGATTCTTCGCAGGTGCAAAATTGTGTGGTCAAGTTTCTTCTTGTTCCAGGCTCTTATTCTTCCTAGACCTGCCTGAGTTTCTGAGTTGTGTCTCCTTTTCCTCTACTGTGAAGTCAGGTAAAGCCCAGTAGAGTACATTCTCTGTTCTCCTACACCTGATTTGCTACCATTCACATATGAGTTGTTTGCAAGTGGGCATTCCCACTAACTGGGGTTCACTCCTGTTCTCTTTGGCCATAAACCTTCCTTCCACATTGCCTAAATGTCTCCTTGACTTTGAACAGGTCCAAAATCTGTTCCTTCTTCATTCCTTCTCATCGGCTGTGTATCAGATAATCAGACGTGTTAACACAAGTGGGGAGCTTTGGATATGCCACGTCCTAAGTAACAGGCTTCCCAGTTAAGAGGTAAGAATGTTTCTTGTTCTTCCTTTATAAGCAAAATGCTTTAACTGTGTGCTGTAACACATAAGAGACAGAAGCAGAAGGACCAGAGTCTGAAGTTATCCCAAACTTCAGAGTGAGTTTGACCCTGGCTCTGTATATAGGAAACCCTATAGCAAATAAACAAGTAACAATATTTAGCATTCTAATACATGAAGTCACATTGTAAAGAGTAGTAAAACTAGCATCCAGTGCCTTCAAACAATATTCTACATTGTTTCTTTCCTTTTTGTTGTGGCAGTTTGTCTCTCTTTCTGTCTTCTTTCTCTTTTTGTTTCTTTTATTCTACTTTCTGTCATTGAGACATTCTCTCAGTGTATAGTCCAGACTGGCCTTGAACATTCTGCTATTCTGTCTTCTGACAGCTAGAATTGATAGGTGTGTACCACTATGCCCAGTTTCTAAATATTTTCATTTCAGTTAACTAAACAAATTGCTTCTTATTCAAAGTGATATTGACTATAAAAATAATTAACACAGAGAAAAGTCTTTGAATACTAACAACTATTTTTCTCAATGCTTTGTACTTTCTGATTACACATTATTACACCAGGTATTCCCTACTTCCCTTTATATGAGGAGAGCAATTTACAGATTTTCAAGTCCTCATATCACTAATTGTCCTCATGGGTTATAATCTAAAATTGTTTTAAAAATTAAGAATTTTTATTCAATTCAGGGTTACTTTCCTAGGTTTTTTAATTTTTGAGTAAAAAGGCTAACAAATAGATCTCATGGGACATGAGCTTGTAATTCACAGCAATGCCACTGTACTGTTGCTTCACAATAAGCACACATTAATTAGGGAAGCTCTAATAATCAACACAAAAGAATAAGTACAAGCCTTTACTATTATAGCATTGCTATTGATTTTATAAACAACAAAATAACATCTCTTCCAGCCTCATTACACAGGAAATAATAACCATTCATTTAATTAATACTGACTCAGAGTGAAAAATTCAATCTGAGTACTTATAACACTAACATTAATATCAAGAAGGTTCATTAGAATTAATACCATAATAAATATAAAATGAATTAGTAATGGTTATGCTATTAGTTTAAAGCATCCTTGCTTATACTCCTGTATTTACTTTAATCACCATCACTCTAAATAGCAATTAACAAAAGCCAGACTGGGCATATTTATGTAGGAATTACAAGGCAAATAAATGCAACCCATACAAGCTACATACATTTTATCTACACTCGTGCGTCCACACACTCAGTAGTGTAGGAGGTTACTGAGAAGAATATATTATGTTCACTGTTATTCGAGAAATTAGAACCATTCAACAGTTTGGCTTCCTCCCTGACCTTGCATTTCTCATTTCTTCTGACCAGCCAGTCAGATTAATGGTGCAACAGACTGCCTAGCACACAGGAAACACACCGTATTAGTTAAATTGTTCCCATACCTCTGTGATACATACTTCTCTGGGCAAACTACTGACCCCATTATTAAGGGGTAATAGTAACATCATCATTACTAAGCTGTTGTTGACATTTTCTGCATATACAACCAGCATTGGATGGAATCTTTTTCAATGGGAAGAAGTAGAAGAGGAAACAGCTTGTTTTTTGGCCATATCAATGTGGATAAAGAATACTAAAAAAAAAAATTCGTCTTGTTTCTACTAGTCTTTCATTTTCTAATAGTGAGGAAAAATTAAGGTAACACTATAATAACCTTTTTTTTCTTTTATATTCTCATTCCCATGGCTCAATCAGTATCTTTCCCATTAGAAATCTGTTCCCTCAAAGGAGAAACTTAATAAAGGGAAGAAAAGAGAATGAAAGAAAAGAAGATAAAGAAAAGAGAAAAGAAATACCGCCTCTACTACCCTTGTTATTGGTGGATGGGTCCACTATAGCTCTTCACTAGCTTAAGCCAAATTCATGTTTGGAACACAGGGGGGATGGAATGGAAAATGAGTAGCTTATACTTAATTAAGCTATCTGCATTTGTTCTTAAGTAATTTGTAGTAAAAACCTAGCTTAGTATAAATGGCCAGGAATGTGGGAAGGGCAATTCTTTCAAGGGCACCTTGGAGGGAATCAGAAATGAGTTCATAGACTGGACAGAATGCTCCTGTGTGTTCACACACTGTTTAGTGTGTACTGGCAAAGTCTTGTCTGCTGCATGCCTGCCCCCGCATCTTCTTTCAGTTTTGTCTGTTCTCTGCTTATGTAACTTTTACCCATCAGAGAAGCAGCAGATTTGAAGTTCCCAGAGATAGTAACGGCTTCATGACTACAAGTACTGAACCCCAGAGAAGCCGTGAGCAGGCTCAACATTTTTCCTAAAGGTAAACACTAGATGCAGGTAAGGAACAGAAACACCATTTATTATCCTATTGATCTTTAAAAGACTAATGCCTTCCCCTTCCTTAAAGACACTTACCCAATAAGCTTTGTACACACCACAACCACAATCTGTAATCCACTTACAGGATGTCACTAACAGAGTGCTAATTACCACACTCGGTGACCTGGGAATGGTACTTTGAATGAAATGGGATGTGAAGTCCTCAGCTTGGGCAAGAACCACACCAGGATCTGTCCTCCTCCTACTTGAGGCCACTCCTCATTTCTGGAAGAGATAGAGTTTATGCTACTCCAAGAAGAAACAAACAGTTTCAGAGTGGCGTTTCCTGTCTATTCTCACGTCATGCCTCCATGTCAATTCTCCAAAATGCTTGAGAAGAATCTATATCTTTTGAGCACTTTCTTTACACAGAAACTATTCAACTGTGCTCCTGTAGCCTTTATAATGATTCCGTAACATACGAGCATAGGCATCAGTCCTTTTTGGGTTGTGTGTGTGTGTGTGTGTGTGTGTGTGTGTGTGTGTGTGTGTGTGTGTGTGGTCATGACAAGGAGAAACAGCTTGGAGATTGGGACTATCTCCTCCTCTCATCATATTTACTCATGAAGCTTCATAACTAACAGATTGAAACCTGAAGATCAAACAGCATAGGCAGTAAATGACACACACCAGGAACCAGGTATGCCTTTACAAATGAGACTTCATGACATGAGCAAAACTTGTCAGGTACCCCAGTGCCCTAGTTTGGTGGAGATGGCAAGGCCTTCTCCAGGTCACTTTTGGGGCAATGGCAAGGCCTTCTATTGTTCTGAGTACTAATGTGAACAGTACAGAAATGTACTGTTCAGTAATGTACAGAAAGTATCCCACACAACCTGTCCCTTCCAGGTGACCTCCTATATAGAGCCACTGCTAAATTTGCTAACCCTCACTCTTTTTCTGCCATATAAACAGTCTCAGGGCTGCCAGTACATCTCCACTAGAGGTCATGGTCCACCCAATCCCAGGTTTTCTGTACGTGTCTCCTCTTTCTTCATTACCCATTGCTGCAGACAGGTCAATTCCAAAGCTATCAAGTCATGGCAAAACACCCATCAGCCTGCCCAGGCACCTATAGCCATTTGTCATTATTTCAGATGTATCTTTTCTGTATGACATGCACAGACTTCTCTCATCAACCTCATCAAATATATTTTATTTAACAGTAAAAATCTACTAGAGAATATTGAGGAAGGTGTTTCCCTCTCATTTGATCAAGCTAGCACTTCTATTCAATTTATGAGAGCACTCCCTGAGATCATAGAAGAATCTGGGCACTTTGCCAGCATCTACTTTGGACTATAGCAAGGTATAAAGGGGACAGAGAGAAAGGAAACTGGATATATATGACTAAATACATAGTGCTAATAGGTGAAGGAGAAACTAAAATGAAATCAAGGCACATAGGTGAATATTTCATTATTAGAATTGATCATACATATGTCTCAAATCCTGGCATTAACCTTCATTTAGGTCCTAGTACTATGCCCAACTTGCCAATAGAAAAGGTGAAGTTTAACAAAACTCTGTATTGAGCCCACAATGTCTAATAGAAAGCACAGTCTGGATTCCAACTCAGGATGTGTGACTCCAGCATCTCAACACTTAATCACCCTATGTCTGAGAGATGAAAAACATAAAAAGAACGTGTGGGAAGTGCAAATGGGAGCCTCTGCTCTTCCCACAGCTGGCAGCATTTGAAGTCCGAAGCTGGGATTTAGGCTGAGATTCGTGCCGCTTGGGAAGGTAAACCCATCCAGGCAACTGTTTCTGAAGCTGTAATTTGTAATCACGCAGATATCTCCCTTCCCCCGTGTGTGTGTGTGTGTGTGTGTGTGTGTGTGTGTGTGTGTGTGTGTGTCTGTGTGTCTGTGTGTGTCCGTCCTTACTCTCAGTTAAGAATGTGTATGAGAAGAAAAAGAACACAGGACACTGTAAATGGATTTGAAGCTAATAACTACCTAGCAAATGCATGTGTTTGTATGTGTGTATGGAGACATATATGTGACCTGTGTGTTCAGTTGTATATAAGTGTGTGTGATTGTGCATATGGGAAGTGACTGAGGCAGAGGTGGTCCCTCTCATCTCATCACTAATTTTCATAAAAGCATTAGTTTCATCCATCTTTAAAAACTCATATAGATGAAACTATATAAGATAAATCTTGTGTGATTGGCTCCCATTATTTACCATTTTTATTTAAACCATTGTTTGACTATATGAATAGCAAGCTACAGCAGGCAGGAAGCATTTATCCTATTTGACATGTCAGATCTGCTTCATAACTGTGCTCAGCCTGATCTATCTGATATACCGGCAATGAATCTGTCAGCACCTTGTAATGTTTGGTGCAGACTCCAGAAAGATCTTAAAGCCTAGTAATCTGGGGTAGGAAGTTTAATAGGAAATAAAGTAGAGGAATAATGAAAAGCAAACTATTGCATTAGAGCACAGCAGAAACCTCTCCTGTTCAGGCTTGGACAGTAGACCATGGAGAGACTGCAGCTCATGAGAGCTAGGAGCACAGTTGTTTTCATGGTCCATTGTAATCACAATATAAACTTTCTGGGTGGTTTTCTGTAGGGAACACAGCATCAGCACAGAACCAAGCATTTCAGCACTTCAGGACTGAGCTCACAGTCAAGGATGACAGAATAACCTGAGGACATGAAGTCCACAGGGAAGATGTGTGGAGTGCTTCTCTTCCATAGGCTGAACATTGAAATTGAAAGATGAACTAAAATAGCAAAGCCTAAAACGATATTATTTGTTGTGCATATTTGAAAAAAATAAAATTCAACAAAATTCTGTAAATTGAACTCATTAAAGCAGAAATTCACAATGGCAGCCCAGACTCCCTGGAGTCTACTGCATCACAGTCTTAGTCTCCCATGCCCTCTGCTTGAGGTGAGTCTGGGTTCCGCCCAGGCCCAACTCCCCTCATCACTTCCTTGGAACTTCCTGGCTCTGTTCCATATGTAGTGGGCCTGTCCCAGCGGAAGCCCAGACTATCCAGAGTCTGCACACTTGGTGACCTTGGCCCCCAACACCCATTGCTTTACATGAGTCTGGATTTCATTCAGGCCTAACTCCCCCATCACTTTCCTGGAATTTCTTGGGTCTGCCCACCCTATAGTAAACCTGTCCCAGTAGTCTGGACTCTCTGATGTCTGCCCACACTGTAGTCTTGTTCCCTCCACTCCCAAAGCTTGAACTTGAGCTTGAGTCTTGCCCCTCCTCCCCCGGTGCCTCCTGCATGGGGAGAACACCGGGAGAGGCTGAACTATCCAGAGCTGCCCACATGAAAGTCTTAGCCCACCTACACTCACCAGGAGACAAGAGGATAGGGAGAGACCCACCTGGACCCACTGGAAGAAGGGATGGGAAGAGGACAGTATAAGAATGCATTCAACAACAGAAAGATCAATATGACACCACCAGAATATAGTGACTCTACATCAGCAAGACTGAAACATCGCAACACAGATGAAGCAGAAGAGAAAGACCTTAAAAACAACTTCATGAAGATGATAGACCCCTAAAAGAGGAAATGAGAAAATCTCTTAAAGAAATGGAAGAAAAACCAAACAAGCAAAAAATACAGAAAATGGAGGAAAAAGATAAACTAAAAAATTTAAGAAATAAAATCAAATCTCTAAAAAAAAAAAAAAAAAACAGCAAGAAAGCCAAGAAAAAACAACCAAACAAGTGAAGGAAACAATTGAAACAGTTCAAGGACACACACACACACACACACACACACACACAGAGAGAGAGAGAGAGAGAGAGAGAGAGAGAGAGAGAGAGAGAGAATATGAAGAAATGCTGGAAATAAAAAAGCTGGGTAAATGAGCGGGAATTTCAGATGTAAGTATAATAAATAGAATGCAAGAGATGGAAGAGAGAATCTCAGGTGTTGAAGACTCACGAGAAGAAATAGAATCATCAGCCAAAGAAAATCTTAAGTCTAACAAATCCCTAACATACAACATTCAGGAAATATGGGACACTGTTAAAAGGCCAAACCTAAGAATAATAGGTATGGAAACAGGCGAAGAAATACAGCTCAAGTGGGTTTCAGGCAGTTTTTTTTACCAGCCTATTTCCAGAGCTATGTCAGCCCCAAATAACACACAGAGATACTGTATTCGATACAACACTGTTGGCCTGTTACTAGTGTTTCTTATTGGCTAGCTCTGTCTTACATAGTAACCAATTTCCTTTAATCTAAGTGTTTTCACAGGGTCTTATCTTAGCAGAGAGAGGGTCCAGACCTCTTCCTCTCAAGTCGCTACAGCTTGACTCTCCCCTACTACATCTCCCAGAATCCTCCTTGTCTCCTACTCCTTCCTATCTTGCTTTCCTATTGGCCAACAGAGCTTTATTCATTAGCCAATAAGAAAAACATATTTACAGAATGGCATCACAAGGGTACAGAAAACATATTCAACAAAATCATAGCAGAAAATTTTCCCAACCTAAAGAAGAACCTGCCTATGACAGTACAAGAATCCTACAGAGCACCAAATAGACTGGACCACAAAAATGTCACTCTGAGACATAATAATCAAAACACCATACTTACAGAATAAATAAAAAATATTAAGAGCAGCAAAGGAAAATGGTCAAGTAACATATAAAGGCAGACCTATCAGAATTACACCTGACTTCTCAATGGCTACTCTGAAAGCCAAAAGGTCCTGGATGGATATTCTACCAAGACTAAGAGACCAAAGATGCCAGCAAAGACTAATATAACCAGCAAAGCTTTAATCACTATAGATGGGGAAAATAAGCTATTCCATGACAAAACCAAATTTAAATAATACATACCCACTAATCTATCAGTATAGAAAGTACTGGAAGGAAAACTCCAACCAAAGGAAATTAACTACAATCACAAAAACATAGGCAATAGATAATCCCACTTTACCAAAGAAAAAAGGTGGGTGAAATCTACACACAATACCACCATGAACAAGTACAAAACAAACAAGAATCAATGGTCATTAATATCCTCAACATCAATGGTCTTAACTTACCTATAAAGAGATACAGGCTAACAGAATGTATGCAAAGACAGAATCTATCCTTCTTCTGCATTCAAGAAACACACCTCAACCTCAAAGATAGACTTTACCTCAGAGTTAAGCGTTAGGAAAAGACATTCCAATCAAATGGACCCAAGAAACAAGTGGCTGTAGCAATCCTAATATCTAACAAATTAGACTTCAAACTAAAATCAATCAAAACAGATGAAGAAGTTCATTTTATATTCATCACAGGAAAAGTCCATCAAAATGAAGTCTCAATTCTCAATATCTATGCCCCAAAACAAAGGCACCTACATTTGTAAAAGAAACATTACTAAAACTTAAATCACATGTAAAAACACACATACTTATATTGGAAGACATCAACGTCCCACTCTCACCCCTAGACAGGACCACCAAACAAAAACTTAACAAAGAAATAAAGGAACAGACAGAAGTTATGGTCCAATTGGATTAAACAAACATTTATAGAACATTCCATCTAAACACAAAATAATATACCTTCTCAGTACCATATGGAACTTTCTCTAAAATCGACCACATACTCCACAACACAGCTAACCTCAATAGATACAAACAAACAAACAAACAAACAAAAAACAGAAATAACCCATTGCATCGTATCAAACCAAACCACCATGCTTTGAAGTTAGAATTTAACAACAAAACAAATTGCAAGAAAACCTACAAATTCATGGATATTGAACAATATGGAATTGCATCACTACTGAGTCAAAGAAGGAATGAAAAAATAAGTTAAAAGCTTCTTAGAATTAAATGAGAATGAACAAATAACATACCCAAACTTATGGGGCACTTTGAAAGTGGTGCTAGGAGGAAAGTTCATATCACTAAGTGCCCACATGAAGAAAGTGGAGAACAGTCACACTAGAGAATTAACAGCACAACTGAAAGCTCTGGGACAAAAACAAGCAAACTGAACCCTTGAGAAGTAGGCACCAAGAAATAAACAAATTCAGGGCTGAAATAAATAAAGTAGAAACAACAACAAAGCAATAGAGAGAATCAATGTAACAAAGAGTTGGTTCTTCAAGAAAATCAACAAGATTGACAAACCTTGATCCAAGCCAACCAATAAGGAGAGAGAACATGCAAATTAACAAAATCAAAATGATAAGGGGGACATAACAATGGAAACTGAGGAAAGCCTGAGGAATCTTCAGGTCATACTTTGAAAACATGTATTCCACAAAGTTAGAAGATTTAAAGGAAACAGACAATTTTCTACATAGATATCACTTACCAAAATTAAATCAAGAACAGATAAGCAATTTAAGTAGATCTATAACCCCTAATGAAATAGGAGCAGCCATCAAAAGTCACCCAACTCAAAAAAAAAAAAAAAAGCCCAGGGCCAGATGGTTTTTCTACTAAAAATTCAAAGAAGGGATATTACCAAATTCTTTTATGAGGCTAAAATTATCTTAGTACCCAAGCCACACAAAGGCACAACTAAGAAAGAGAACTACAGACTGATAACCTTCATGAACATTGATGCAAAAATACTCAATAAAATACTGGCAAATCAAATCCAAGAACACCTCAGAAAAATCATCCACCATGATCAAGTAGGCTCCATCCCAGGAATACAGGGATGAGGCAACATATGAAAATCCATCAATGTAATCTACCCTATAAACAAACTGAAAAAGAAAATCCACATGATCATTTCCTTATACAATGAAAAAGCCTTTGACAAAATCCAACACTTCTTCATGAGAGATCAGGGATAATAGGAGCATACCTAAACATGATAAAGGCAATGTATAGTAAACCACCAGCCAACATCAAACTAAATGGAGAGAAACTCAATGTGATTCCTCTCAAATCAGGAACAAGACAAGGCTGTCCACTCTCTCCATATCTCTTCAATATTGTACTTGAAGTTCTAGATAGAGCAAAAAGACAACAAAAGGAGATCAAGGGGATAAAATTGGAAAGGAAGAAGTCAAACTTTCTCTATTTGCAGATAAATGATAGGATAATTTTCATATGTGACCTGAAAAATTTTACCAGGGGACTACTACAGTTGATAAACACCTTCAGCAAAGTGGCAGGATACAAGATTAACAAAAAAAAAAAAAAAAATTAGCAGCCCTACTATTATATATAGGCAACAAAGGGGGTGAAACATCACCCTTTATAATAGCCACAAACAACATAAAGTATCTTGGTGTAATGCTCACCAAATAAGTGAAAAAACACGTATAACATGAACTTTTTGTCTATAAAGAAAAAAATGAAAGAAAATACCAGAAAATTGAAATATCTCCCATGCTCTTGGATAGGTAGGATAAATATAGTAAAAAATGGCAATCTTGCCAAAAGCAATCTACAGATTCAATGAAATCCCCATCAAAATCCTGGCACAATTATTCATAGACCTTGAAAGAACAATAACTCAACTATATATGGAAAAAATACCTAGGATAGACAAAACAACCCTGTACAATAAAGTACTTCTGGAGGCATCCTGACCTCAAGCTCTACTATACAACTATAGTAATAAAAACAGCTTGCCAGTGGCATAATTGGAGTCAAATTGAAGACACTGGTATTAACCCACATACCTATGAACACCTGATTTTTGACAAAGAAGCTAAAACCATACAATGGAAAACCAATAGCATCTTCAACAAATGGTGCTGGCATAACTGGATGCAGACATGTAGAAGACTACAGATAGATCTGTGTCTATAGCCATGCACAAAACTTAAGTCAAAATGGATGAAAGACCCCAACATAAATCCAGCCAAACTGAACCTCTTGGAAGAGAAATTGGGAGGTAACTTTGGAAAAAATGGTACAGCAGATCCCTTCATGAACATAACTCCATTCCCACAGACATTGTGATCGACAATAAATGGGACCTCCTAAAACTGAAAAGTTTTAGTAAGGTAAAGGACACAGTCAACAAGACAAAATGGCAGCCCACAGAATGGGAAAACATCTTCACCAACCCCACATCTGACAAAGGGTTGGTTTCCAAAATATACAAAGAATTCAAGAATCTATTCACCATAACACTAAACGATTCAATTTAAAAGTGGGGTTCAACACTAGAGAATTCTCAATATTTGAATCTGAAATGGCTGAAAGTGTCCAACACTTAAGAAAGTGTTCAACATCCTTAGCCCTCAGGGAAATGCAAATCAATACTCTGAGATACCAACTTTCACTGGCCAGAATGGCTAAAATAAAAAACAGCAATGACGATCTATGCTTGAGAGGATGTGGAGAAAGGGGCACATTGCTGGTGGGAGTGCAAACTTGAGTGGTCACTTTGGAAATTACTTTGGTAGTTTCTCAGGAAAGTGGGAATCAGTCTACCTCAGGATCCAACAATTCCACACAGGCATATACCCAAAGGATGCACATTCATACAACAAGGACATATGTTCAACTATGTTCATAGCAGGGTTGTTTGTAATAGCCAGAACCTGGAAACAACCTAGATGCTCCTCAACTGAAAAAGTATGTTGAAAATGTGGTACATTTATACAATGGAGTATTACTCATTGGAAAAAACAATGAAATCTCGAAATTTGCAGGCAAATGGATAAGACTGGAAGAAACCATCCTGAATGAGACAATCCACACCATCAGAGAAACTAGGAAACAAGAAGGAACCTAAGAGAAAAATACATGGTCCCCTGAAAAGGGAGGGAAATGACAAGAACTCCTGAGAAAATTGGGAGCACTGGGGATGGGGGGAATGGAGGGAGGTTGGAAAAAGAAAAGGGGGAAGAGGAGGGTGAAGGAAAAAAAGAGAGATCAAGAAGCCTGAGTCAACGGAGGAATAGAGGAGAGCAGGAAAAGAGATACCTTAATAGAGGGAGCCAGTATAGGTTTAAAGAGAAATCTAACACTAGAGAAATGTTCAGAGATTTACAAAGATGACCCCAACTAAGAATCTAGGCAGTAGTAGAGAGGCCACCTTTGATGCCCTTCCCCTATAATGAGATTGATAACTACTTTAATTGCCATCCTTGATCCAGTAGTTAATGGAAGCAAAAGCAGGCACACACAGCTAAGCACTGTGCCATTATCCTGGAGTCCAGTTGTAGAGAGGGAGAAGAGATGAGCAAAGGAGTCAAGACAGTGCTCGAGAAACCCACAGAAGCAGCTGAACTGACCTAGTGAGAGCACATAGACCCCAGTTGTAAAGAAGGGGAACCAGCGTTGGACTAAACCAAACCCTCTGAGTGTTGGTGCCAGACTGATAGAATTAGGAGCACATGCAATGCTCTTTTATCATCTATGAATAATTGTTCAAAGTGATGCTGATAAGTGATTGGTGAATGGTCAGCTATAAATGAAACATCTACTTCATTTTCTTCAAGGTCCAGGGAACACAGTTAGTGGGAGGAAGGATGGAAGAGATAGAGGAATGGGTGATATGATGGGGGAACTGGTTTCTGGGCATGATGTGGTCTTGAACTCACAGCAGCTGTGATTACCTACTCAAGACATGCATAAAATGAGAGATAAAACTAGAGGCTGTGTCTCTAGGCTAAGGGAGTATCCCTCCATGGGAATACATTGGGAATGTGTTCCCAAAGTCCTTCTGGGCACCAGGGATATATCCTGGTTCTACTGCCTGAGGTCCCTTAGACTGCCCAGGCCTTCTAACTGAGACCCATGTTTAGGGGGGTTGGGTCTGTCCAATGCTAGTTTCCCAGCTATCTGTCTGGGGTCCATGAGTTTGAGAAAGATGTTGTAGAATATTATTTTAAATAGGCCAAGACGCATTGCATTAGTTTATGCTGTAGAATATTACATTAACTGTGTAAAGTGTGCTACTTTTGTTATACTGTATTTGTTTAATGATGTAAAGATGTGTTGTATTTGTTTTAAACTTGCTTGCCTAAGGCTCCTATTGGATCTAATACAGAGCTGGATGGCAAATAACTAGGCAGAAAAAGAATAGGCAGGGCTATCAGGCAGAGAGAATGAATAGGAGGAGAACTGTAGGCTGGAGAGTAATGAGAAAACAAGAAGGAGGAGAGAACAAGAGAGACAGAGACACTTGGGACAAGAAGCCAGCAGCCACTGACAGCCAGAAGCCATGGGGAAGGCAGTGAAAGTAAGATATTCAGAAGGAAGAAAGGCAATAAGCCCCAAAGCAAGAGGTAGATAGGAGAAACAGGTTAATTTATGTTAAAAGAGCTAACCAGAAAAGCGCCTAAGCTAGGCCAAGCATTCAAAACTAATAATATGTCTATGTGTCATGATCTGGGAGCTGGGTGGTAGCCCAAAGAAAAAGCATGATCCAGACATATACCCAGTGTCAACCTGCAGACTCCACACACAAGTACACACGTGAATGTGCACTTTTGATATGTACACAAATAAAGACGTAAAAGCAAACAGAAATAAAAAAACCTAGAGTCTGTGCATGTTTATAAAAATAGAATGACAAAACTCCACATTATTCATGTATAAACTAGCTTTCTCGAGCAAAGTGTAATAGCAAAACATGCATACCAAAACAGGTTCTAAAATCTTCATGACAGCATTATTCATGCCTGGCCAAAGATTAGGAATCTGCTCAATTTTCCATTTACAATGTAGAAATAAGCTTGAAATAGTCTCAGAATGAAATGGGGTGGTATAAAGGTTAAAGTAACCATATCTCAAAACACGGTGTTATAGAGAATCAAACATGTATATAATTAATACATGTATATAAAGCTCAGGAATAAAATTTGACTACTTTTAGATTCATAAATGCTCACAAGTGGAATTTCCATAAGAGGTAACATAGAAACAGCTTCTAAAGGAGGAAAAGGACAAAATATAAACAATAAGTAAAGAATCCAGAAATCAGTCACAAACTGAGACTTAAAATATCTCTGGAATAATTCTGTTTCACAAAATGAGTGATGAGTATCTGAACACTGACTTTAATTTTTACAAACCATGAATGTACAGTGTATATAATTTTTAATATAAGATTTTAAAAACCATTTGTTCCAGTAGATCTGCAGAAAAGAAATGGAAATAAAGATTATGAGTAAATGAGGACCTTGTAAAAATGAGAAAAAGTAAAATACGAAAGCTGCTCATAATTAGCCTAACCCTTACCAAAGCCTCCTTTATCTGTGAACATTAGGCCATAAAGAGAATGAAGACAGTTAGTCTGACATCAGAAATTAATGCAAGCCCATCAACCAGGTACTGAGGTATTTTGTTTTTCCTTTTTATTGTCTTTGGATAGCATTCATTTAAATTTAACAGAGCTATGAATGACAGGAGACAGTATTGTACAACATAACTATTAAAGTAATGATGAAGTATTTATACTGTTTTTAAATTTAAAAGCATCTCTTGGTATGGCAACACACAGAACTTGATGGGTGATGACAGATGTAGGAATATAGACTGTCCAAGGATACCCTTGACTACATAGTGAGTTAAGAGCCAACTTAGACTACATGAGACCCTCTCTCAAAAACATACAACATCCAAAAGAGGTAGACACAGAGGAAAAACACTGAGTTTATTGTCACATTTGTTTGAAAGGGGGAAATGAAGCTATCTAGAGTCAAAATTAAGCAACACTGAGATACGTATCAGTCTCCTCATTTCAACCTGTGATCTTGTCTCTTCATCTATGGGCTACCATTGTTATAGTCACAAAATGAGCATATTATATTTCTTTATATATAGCATTGTACTTTTGTAAGCTGTCTTTCCCATGATTAATGCAAGATAACATGAGTTTCAAGGTAAGCATCTCTATGAGTATTTCACGGGGTGTCTAAAAATACAAATATTTTTTCTCAATAAAATTATCTCCACTTCCAGACATTTTAACAGATTCTATTTGCCATACCAAAATATCATAGAAGCTCCATTTATTTCTTATTGACTTTATCTAACTAATTACACTGTCTTCCGAATTGTGGCAAGAAGTAGTCCATGGTGATATGTGTGTCTGCCTCAAGTGTACATGTGGACACCTGTGTGTGTGCTTGTGTTTGTGAGTGCATGTGTGTGTGAGTGTATGTGTATGAGTGTATGCATACATGTGTGTATGAGTGTGTTGTGTGAGTACAAGTGTTTGTGTGTGTGTGTGTGTGTGTGTGTGTGTGTGTGTGTGTGTGTGTGTGTATGTGTGTGTGTGACACATGAGGTGGAAAAGATGGTGATAGAGAATTTATCTACTCTTTATCATTCTACTTCTTGTTATATGACTTACACCAAGGTTGACTTTACACTGGATATAACCAAATCTTAGGGATTTCCTCAGAGTTTAAAATCACTCAATTATAAAATAGCAAATGCAAGATCATGTGATGATTTTACATAATTTTATTTTAAGTTTGCAACAAAACCAACACTGGCTAAACATTTGATAATGAACACCATAAGTTAACCGATATTCTCTGGGCAAAAGAAAATCGATCTGCCTGAAAGGCTTAAATTTTTTTAAAAGGATAGAAACATTATGCAAATGTGAACGTCAAATTTTAAAAGTAGAGTATCCATTCTTGGAGGAGACTGATGACTCATGAGTCCTCTGTGTTTTTATTTAGAAGTCCTTGGTGTGGTCAAGAAGTCTGTTGTAAAATAGGATTTTTAAGGTTAATAGTCATTACAATTGTAGCCAGAGCAGCAGCAATTGCCTATAGCAGGTGCTCAACAAGAGTAGTCATGCTGACTAGCCTTCAGAGAAGCAACAGGTAGCGAGAGTGTTCAGACCCAATGCCTAGATTCCACCACTTAACTCCTATGTTCCAAACTCTGTTAAATCCTGCTATAGCTACGTGTGCATTCTGGAAGTGCAAACTAAAGTAGTTAGACAGTAGAAGGTCAACTGAAGTGGGAGAAATCCATTTCTGGAGTTACAGGGATGTTTTCATCCATGTTAGGGTAGGACTTCTCAATGATGCAGCTTTCGGGGGCTCAACTTGGCTTCTATAATTGAGCCAAACAAAGCCAGTGCTTCTCCATGTTAGACTACATTGTAACTGATTCTTTGGTCCTGTTGTTGGTGTCCTATATATGATGAGTAGACCAGACTTCTATTCACAACTTCCCATGAGAAAGAAATTCAGACAGCAAAGTTATATGCCCAGTTTCCATTCTTTCAAAATGTTGAAACAATGCTTAAAATTCTAGTTTCTTTATGAAAACTTAATAATAAAGTTTATAATGCACACAATTTGCAATCTTCCTAAAGTAAGTTTGGCTCTGGTTTATATGAAACAGTACTGAGACTGAAGGAACCCCATGGGATGGAGGATCATCTGAGGGCTCATATGAAAATTGACAATTATTTCACAAATTGCCCAGAGCCTTGTCTTGCTTACCCAAAAAAATGGTTTTCCCAGAGGTACTAAGCCTGCATAAGACATACCCAAATGATGAATTCTGGCTGTCATCCTAACCAACACGGATCACTGAGCAATTGACTAGAATGTGGTGATCAGTATTGATTACGAATGTGCCTGAAATTAAATACTGTGCACTCTGTAGACTTTTCATTGCATGAATGTAGAATACTGTCATTGAACCATAAGTTTCAATTTCCATTCTTGTTACCCCATCCTATAAGGAACAAAAGGCTCATTTCCTTCCAAAAATAAAGGTTTAAATATTTGCATGAAATATAGAAGTAAATACTTGTGATATTTTTAATTTAGTTATTTTTTTGTTTTGTTTTGTTTGAGAGAATTTAGTATTTGTGAAATATGGAAAGAAAGCATACCAGAAGTCATTTGGCAATTATGTTGATCAGTGTGAACAGGCATATGCTTTAAGTCACTCATTAACCCAATGAGAGGAGGAGCTGAACCTATCAATTTACTCAACAGCTATTGGTAGAGCAAGCTCTGCCTTGTGTCAGGTATTTTCTAGATGCAGAGATGTAATTGTGCTGTTGTTAGTCTAGTAGGGGGAGAGAAAACTGCTGAAACTCATTAAATGTAAACTTCAAAAGAGTGTGAGTCCATCTCTAAGGTCCATAGTGGGTGCAAGCAGAGTGGCTAAATCAGGCTGAGGGTGTGAAGTTTGCTGATGACCTGACCTCGAGCTATGGCATAATGTTATATTTCACTTAGCAATAAACAAACTAAACAAAACAAACAAACAAAAACAACAACAAAAACATCAGCCATCAAAGAGAAGGGACTACTCTGGTTTGATTCAAGAACAATATGGATAAAGAAAGAGACCATCTATTTATGTCTGAGAATGTTAAAGATGGTTACTTTGAGTGATGGAATGTACGTGCCCAACCTCGACCAGCAAGGAAGATGTGACTCCGGGGAGATCTTCATGCAGTTTTAATCAGGATCCTTGAACATGCTTCTTCTGACCCGCAGGACCCCGGGGAAATGCCTGCACAGGCTTAAATCCCCTTGCACTAACCAACCCCAGTGAGCTACATAGACCCTGCAGATAGGTTACTCTAATGCGGAAGCAGACAGGCTGAACAGACTTAACCAAATAAGGGCTTGTTTATGCCAGAGAGCACTCACCCTCCTGGAGGTGGAAGGCAGAAGCCAGCGCCATCTTTAAGGCGCGGCACTTCGCAGCTCTCTACAATGGAAGAGAACAGGTGTTGGCGAGGAGAAACACAAACCAGAGGATAGATGTGAGGATACACAATGCAAAGGCTTTGTCTCTCGTTTTTACCCGACTGTTCCCAAATGATAGCAGGGCATCATATCACTCAAGCATTCCCCAGTTTACTCAGTAGAGTATACAATCACTACTTAAAGGCCTCATTACAGATTTGCTTTGTAATTTTAAAGCAAGTTAAAGACAAGCAGGCATGTTACATTTACGAAGGCTTTCCTGGCTGCTAGATATATGAAAAGCTGGTGTGGTGTGGGCAATGGTGAGTTCAGGGAAACAGGTGAAATATTTGATGAGGTTATGAGAGAAATGACAGAGACCTGGAATGGAGGAACCCTAGGTCTGGTGTGTGTGCCAGTTCATTCCAGTCCCATTAGCAATCAGGTGTACTGTGGAATGTTGGGACCGCTTGCTGCTATAAACCAAGACACTGAAATATCCCAAACTGTGTCATTTGGAATGGTGGGCTATAGCGATCTCCCATGTTCTATCATAATTTATTTTTTCTCTAGGGCACAAAAATCACAAAGGATCTGGCCCTGTGGTGACTTATCTGTCTCCTGTAGATACTTTCTTGCTCTGCAGGGTGTTTCTGAAAATCACACATGGACCTCTCAAGTAGATATCTCATCTCCACAAGGAAAACGAAGATTGTACCTGTGGGGTCAGATTGAAATGATGTATTTAATTTGCCTCCAGCAATATATAGTACATGTTAATGAACAGAAATTGCCAAGATATATCATGAGTGATTTATAGCAAAGTGTTGCTAAAGAAGCAGGTTTCACCTCAAAGCCATGAGGTCAGGAAAATGTATATGATTACTGGACCTCATTTAAGAGGAGAAAGAGAAAAGGAACAACGTGACTACCCTTGGGGATTAAGATGAAAAGCAGTGTGATGGAAAAGGCTAGCTTAGATAAAAGCAAAAATAATGCAATAATCACCATTTCACAGAACTGACTGGATTTCATAAGATTATTGAGAGACAGTTCAGGTAAGGGTCAACCACTATGATATCTCTTCTACTTTTATGCAGCACTTTCGTCCCCAATGGAATTCTTGTATCAGTCTTGACCTGAATCACTGGGTGTCTTCAAAACATGAGGACTAGTTGTGTGGTTTGTTAATCAATGGAGGTGTTCGGATCTTGGTGGTAGTCTTGTGATTATTTCACTTGCAGCAGAAGTGAACTTAGTGGAAACATTCCCTTCTCTCTCCAAAGACAAGAGCATGGAGCAGACTTTAGAGATCATCTGGAACCACTGGATTTTCTCCAAAAATATTTTCTAATTCTCTGGCTTCAAAATGTAGTAGAAGTACCTTTGAAAAGCAAGCACAGTGGGTTTTGAACAGTAGTGATAAGGCCAAGGATGGCTTATTAGATTGAATCTGAAATGTCCCCCACAGGTTAATGTTTTGAACTGATGCTGCTGCTTTGGGAGCTTGTGAATTCTTTAGGAGGTGAAACATAACAGCAACAGGTACTAGGGCCCTGAGTTCTGCTACTCCTTCTGCATCTGACCTACAACTATACAAGCAGCTCGTGCCATCCATACATACTTGCCTCCATACATACTTTAACTGCTTGGTCATGGCTTCTCCATCATGATGAACTGAAACCATGAGTCATGGTAAAATGCATTCCCTTAAGTTATTCCTGTTAGGTGTGTGGTCACAGTAACACGAAAGTAACTAATACATACATGAATCATACAATACATGAATCATCTCCCTCAGTCTAAAGAGAGAAAATAAGAAAGATCTCCTAGAAGGGTGATATAGTAAATGTATTTCAACTCCAAAGGCTTGAAGCTTTTACTATAGAAATTTTAGTGAGCAAAATACAGAGTATGAGAGTAGAAGTTTTTTAAAAGAGAAAATAGGGGTCATTCATCCAGTTAATCAGCTATTGATTATTGGATATCTATCATGCTATACAGTGTTACATAAGAGTAATTTAGCATAGGCATGAAAAACATGGTTCCTGAATTCCTTATTCTCAAATACGATATGTGTCATCCAGGCAGAAGACAGAAATGAAAACGGTAAATACAAATAAATAGAATCATTGCTGAGATATAGGATTCTTGTCAAGAAAATACAGTAGGTGATTTAAATAGAAGGAAAATGTAGGAAGGGAGCTCCTACTGAAAGTGAGTGATGAGCTCATAGCTGAGTATACAAGAAGATAACTACGTGGAACTGGAAGGCCATTTACACAGCAAGTAACACAGACAGAGAGAAATACATGTTAATCTGAGGCATAGTGAGTCATAAAGTCATGTGAAGCGATGAAACTGAGGGGTAGGAAACAGAAACCAGATAGCCTCAAAACTCATACTTCCTACTAAATACAATGGAAGCCACAAGAAATATTCAATCAGGGAAAAAATCATACATAATTGTAAAGGAAAATCCAGTTTCTGTTTCAAATCTGCAGTACTAGGGAGGTATTTGGAGAAACTGCTAAGTGGGTAAAATGTTTGGAGCCAAAGCGTGAGGGCCTGAATTCAGATCCACAGCACACATATGCAAAGCTGGCACGTTCCTCTAACCTTAGCAGTGTGAGGCACAAACAGATCCCTGAAGCTCAGCAAACCTAGCTAATCAGTGAGTTCCAGATTCAGTGAGAAACGCTGCTTCAAAGAAAGCAATAGAGGAAGATGCCCAAGATTGACCTCTGATTTTCACACTCCTCACCATGCACAGACATGTGTATCCATGTGTATATGCATGTAACACACATACACGTGCAGAAAATAAATAAATGTAAGTTATGAAGTATCAATAATACCAAATACAACAGACAATATCATGTTGCTGCTACAGAGCTGTATATCATAGTAAACTGAAATCTTTTCTGTCCTAAGTTTGGGTCATTTCTTTCTTTCTTTTTTTTCAATTATTAACATTTTTTATATCCTGACTGCAGTTTCCCCTCCCTCATCTACTCCTAGTCCCCACTTACACCTCCCCTCTGTCCCCACCCCAATAAACTCCTCTGTTTCTCATCAGAAAAGGGCAGGCCTGCCACTGAAATCAACCAAATATGCCATATGAAGTTGCAGTAAGATGAGGCAGGAGAATGTAATGGTTTGGGTCATTGCTAAGATAAGTGGAATATTTATTTTAATATAAGTAACTTCCTGCTAAAAATCTTTCCCAATAATTCAGATTCATAAATGCCATTTTAAGTTTCCTTCCACCAGAGCTAGAGCCCCACCTCCAATATCCAATAATCAATAGCTGACACCATTCCAACAAAGTTCTTTCTGCCAGGAGAATGTCTTTCCAAGGTCACAGCTAGGCGATGGGACAACCAAATTATGACACTGGCATGGAGGATCCCAGAATTCTTTCTTTCAAACTTGTGGTCATTGTGAGTCCTCAGCACACATTAGTTGTTCTAGCATGCACTGAGCAAATTCTTCTGACCAAGAAAAGGAAAGAGTCAGTATTCATCACTTTTGGATTGTAGTTAGGTTTGTAATATATTGAACTTGGCCTCACCATACATGACACTAACTTACATAGGGAAAACCCCAGGAGTCCTCAGCCCTAGACTAAGAACTATAGGCAACTAAGAATTTCTCAGAGTGGGAGAAATAGTTTACCCCAGGCAAGAACACACCAACTTGATAGCTACTTGCCTACAAGTAGCAATATACAGACTGATCAGTATGTTATATATGATATATATGTTATATATATGTTATGTACATATATATATATATATATATATAACATATATATAACATATATATAACATATATGTTATATATATACATATAACAACAATCAATGATAAAAGAAATCATGGATTTGAAAGAGTGCAAAGGAAGTACATGAGTGGGTTTGGAGAGAAAACAGAGAAGGGGAAATTATGAAATTTTATAATGATCTCAATTTTTTTTAAAAAATGTGAATATTGTTTATTTTATCAGATATACACTATAGAAATAAATGTTATATTAGCCATTTTGTTCAGTCAATAGTACTTTAAGTAGATGTAATAGAAGAGAAAGTTGGAGAGTGCTAAATAACATTACAGTGATTTAAGGATGCATTACTCCTATGCAAATCTTGTCAAGAGGAGTAGTCATTGGAATTCATTCCAACAGTTATCTAGTCCATTGCCAAAGTCTTTTTAAAGATTACCATGCTAAAAATGACCTGTTGATACTTAGTAACAAACTAGAACCAAATATCAAACTTCTGTTTAATTTTGTTGTTTGAAACTTTCATACATGTGTATAATGCACTCTGATTATCCTTACCCCCAACTCTCTTGTCCACCCCATTACACTTCTGTCAACATCTTGCCCTCCCTACATACCTATCCCCAGATTCGGGTCTTTTTGTTTTGTTTTGTGACATGCTCAGTTTGACCACAGCATCTGTGGATCCTCAGATGTGCAACTGCCTATTGGAGCCTGGTGGGATCACCAGTGGGGGCCCAACTGAAGACAGAGATTATCTTCCCCATGGGTCCATAACTTTTCTACTCTGCCCAATCATGGCATGTGTTAATTGTTGCCGCTGTTCATTTTTTACCTTCTCTTTTTGATATGGGAGATTCATAAGAATACATGTCATCTCTTACCCTCTTCATTACATAAAAACCAGTTTTCAATTTTAGAAAATCCTTTTTTTTCTAGAAATATATGCAACTTATATGGCTTAATATTTTTAGCTTGGAGACTATTGGGTTAACTGGACCCATAACAGTCTAATAAGAAAGAAAAAATGAACCAAATCATTCCCTTTGGCAATGCAGAATATTCTTAATATTATTATTTAATAAACTGACAATTTTAGTCTGGCATCATGGAAAATAATCACTACAGTTCAGTCTTCATTGTCACAGGGCAGGAGAAATCACATAAACATTTCCTCTAACTTCTTGCTGGTATGATTTCTGCAGCTCACATTTAACAAGGTTTCCTTTTGCCTTTTAATATTGAGTAGTAAATTGAAATACTCTCTTTCCATTCGTTGTTAGCATTATCTGACAGATTTCCGAACAATTTTCTTTACCTATTACTCTCAACCTCAAATGAACTAGAAAGTCTTTTTCCATATGCGAAGATACTTTTATCAACATGGAGGTATAAAGGAATGACTTTATTATATTATAAAGTGACACCTTAGAATTCAACAAAGCAATCTGTGATCAGTTTGGAAGAGATGAGTGAGTTGGGATAGCCTTTGGCCCTAGAGATGTCTTCTTCTTGCTTTGCTATCCTTGCTAACATTGAAGAAGCAACCTGGGTCACCTGTGCTCCTCATGGGCTGTGTGGTAACCATCTGGTGATGTTGAAAAAACATGAAGAATATTGCACAACTTTTCTCTGTAAAAAAAATACAACTGCAAAGTTTCTTAGAGCTAAATCTTTCTCAATCATTATCAATTGCAAACACTAATTTTAAAAATTTTGTGTAATATTGTCTTATGTTTTAATTCTTATTCCAAAAATACAAAGACAACAGGCACACACATCCATGTAGCCAAAAAAGTGTGCAAGATGACCAATGTAATTTTAATGAAAAAAACTCATAGAAAAAAGTTACACCATTCCAAAAATATTTAGAATGCATATTTCACAGTGTGCATGTATGTATGCATATGTACATACACATATTGAATATATAATTTTGGAAAATATGTAAATTTACCTCACAACATTTAAGACAATGGAATAGTCTCATCAAATCAACATCATGTTAT
The DNA here is from genome assembly GCA_030556225.1 of Cricetiscus sungorus. Lineage (NCBI taxonomy): Eukaryota > Metazoa > Chordata > Mammalia > Rodentia > Cricetidae > Cricetiscus > Cricetiscus sungorus. Next base: position 22,498,523 of record JANBXA010000114.1, read on the forward strand.
CTTTATTTTGAGAAGAAGAATGTTCAGTCTCATATTTGAAACTTTTTTTTTCTCTCTGGATTATACAGTAGTTATTATACAGCTTGAAAGTTATGGGACTTAGTAACAAACTTTGTGTCTGCATCTTTCATGACTACTAATGAGATAGGCCTTGCCTTAGATTTTGTGGAACTTTACGGAGTGCCTTTGCTAATCATAGGAACTACTGTTCCCAGGTCTGTTTAGCCAATGGGGCATTCACTCCATCCCAAGTCCTGAGTCCTGAGGTTCTTTGCCTTCATGTCTGAGTTTTCCCATTTGATTCTTCCCATATCTCAAGACATCTGAGGGACAAAGCATAGGACTCAACTGTCCAGCTTATTTCACATAAAAATTAAGGCTGGAAAATATATGTAAGATAAATAAAAGTACATAAAACCAAATAAAATATATAGAAGACATGAATGAATACAATTATATATTTTAGAAGTCAAAGTTATCACCATGGGGGGAAATGACATAAATGTGGAACAGAGAAAAATAATATCTGTTGAACAAATGAAAAGACACATAAAAATTCGATATTTTTAAAAGGTATATATCCCATCCATTGGCTAAAAGAACGTAGAAATTTGACAACTCAATAGCACTGAGCACACCATATGCTAACATGTTGGCCTCTAAATACTACCTCCATCTACAAGAGATAGGAACTACAAAATAAGCCTTGACAGCCCTGAACTGAGAAACTCAGTGTCAGAGACATGCTCCAAAGACAGAAAGCTCTGAGTAGGGACTTCCACTGCCCCAGATGCTAAAAAGGTGAGCATCAAAAAGAGTACAGTAATTGATTATACAATAATGAAAAAAGAAAAAAGGTCAATGGCTATCATATTAGACACACACACACACACACATACACACACACACAATGCATTTAAAGTTTTTATTTAAATAATGATGACAACAAATGTGGAAGAATATAAGCACACACACACACATACATACATACATATATATATATATATTAGAAATAATATATAACTTATCTGTGTGGGTGTCTGTGAGACAGAGAGCCTCTGTGTGTGTGTGTGTGTGTGTGTTGAGAGAGAGAGAGAGAGAGAGAGAGAGAGAGAGAGAGAGAGAGAGAGAGAGAGAGAGAGAGAGATGAGTCCTCCACTGAATTACATAAGTTGGTTAATGTATGGCTATAGAGCTGTAGAACAATTGGCTTTCTATCTATTTTTCTAAGAACAGACACAGCCCTGGTCATTCTGTTGTGTCTCTGGGGAGTTGCTTTTCAGGTATGGCACATTTGAGTAGCTGGGTAAGGAACTCTGTGACCTTCCAAGTTGAAAATCTTCAGTACTTGATCTCTTATGTAACACATATGATGTTTACTTGAAGTTTTTAAAATTTTATTTAAAAATTAAATTTATTTTCTTTCATAATCAGAAAGATAAGAAATAGAAGCAACTAACCCTTAAGTAAGCCTTTGTTCAAGGTTTGGTTTTCCCAGGCTTTTTCTTCAACAAAGGCTGCTTAGGCTGGTCTTCTAGAAAGAAGGAAGGCATAAATAACAAAGAAAAAACACAGTATTCATTTCAAATAGACCATAACAGCACATTAGGAAAGATGAGCAAAGTGTTTGATCATGCTTGTTTTACATTATCCTGTACAAAAAAAAAAAAAAATGAAGAACAGAAAGAAATAGAAATAGGAGTGAAGTTTTCCAGGAACCATAAAACACATTTGCTGAATCAGTTCCTCATTTAGCTGGTGCCTTGGGAGAATTCTGTAAAGTATTTTGAAGTTTCTAAATTTGAGTTCAGAAAGGTTAATTAGTTTGATAAGCAGCACAGCTCAGCAAATTTCAAGAAAGAGAGAGAGAGAAAGGAGAAAGGAGAGAGGAGGGAAGAAGAGAGGAAGGGAGGAAGGAAGGAAGGAATGAAAACAGGAAGGAAGGAAATGAACAAAGAAAGAAAAAAGGCAAAGTTATAAATCCTGGTCAAACCACGCAGAAGAATAACAGAAATATTCTCTGGGGCCTTTTGGCTGTTAGAAAGGAAGAAAGGGCCTCCCCTGGAATGTCTGTTTCTAAGAGGCTTTGCAGAATTAGCACCTCCTGCTTGAAGAAGGCAGCCCGCCCCAGCGGCTGCTGCCCATGAGTCTTGGGGTCTTTAAGGCTGGAGAGCAGAGATGCTGAGCCTCTTCTAGTCCTCTAATAATGAATGGGTGACAAAGAGCAGCCAATGAGTATATTTTCATTGTCATTAGCAATTTAGACTTTAAAGAAAACAGGAAGTGGTAGAGGCTTGAGACTGTCTCCCAGCTTCTCCTGTGAGACCTGAAATGGAAAACCTCGCAGAGGCCTTGCCTCCTGCCTGCAAACTCTCCCAACAGGTATGTAGGAATGGAAAAACCTAGCCCTTTCTTTCTCCCTTATCTCTTTCTCCACTCCTCCCTGTCTGTCTCCTACACCTCAGTCCCCAGCCACGGGAGGCCTCAGGAGGCATATCTTTGTGTGTGGGAAGCAAGGTAGCTTCTAGAGGAGACAGTGGTGCCTTTCGGCCTATGGTCACCCTCTTACAGGGAAATGAGAGCTAGAGGCAGCAGTTGTGCTATTGTGCTGTCATGGGTTTAGTCCATTAGCTATGAGAACATATTAAAACTCTCTGATGTCCATATGTCCTATGGGCATGTAAAGTAGCTGTCACTAAGAGCCAGTTCAGACCAACTGAGGGGCTGTGAGTTTCTGCTCTGATATCTACCTGCTCTGTGTAAGACTGTGCAATATTCAAATCTCAGTTTGGTGAAGGACTTGTTCATTTCTCCTCCCCCCCACCCCTCCCACCTACATTTCACTTGTTAACATGTTAGTAGAAGGATGCACATTCACAGCCATGGGGTTTTCAGAAATGGATCCTTTTACCAGTATTAATTTTTTAGTGAGACTTCTTAACGTTTATTTTGTCTCAAGTTACTTAACTGATTGGCAACCATATTCACATGTTTTATAACAATAGAAATAATCAAAAAAGAAGAGAGAGGAAGGAGCTCAAAGGGGGAAAAAAGGAAGGAATAGAAGGGAGAAGAAAGTGCAAACGACCTTGGCTTTTACTTGCATGTATGTTAATGAGTAAGACAAGAAAAGGCTAATAATACTGCCCTATGACATAACCCCTGCTGACCCTGTGCTATATCCCATGGTCACACTGTGATACATCCCATAATGATCCTTATATATATCCCACATTGGCCCTGTGATTCATCCCATGATCACCCTGTGATACAGCCATTGCTGACCCTGTGATACGGTCCATGCTGACCCTGTGATACATCCCATGCTGACTCTGTGATACATCCCATAATGATCCTGATGTACCTCCCATGCTGATCCTGTGATACAGTCCATGCTGACCCTGTGAAAAGTCCCATGCTGACACTGGGATGTATACCATAAAGCCCTATGGTGTATCCCATGCTGATCTTGTGGTATCCCATGCTGACCCTGTGATACGGTCCATGCTGACCCTGTGATACATCCCATAATGATCCTGATGTACCTCCCATGCTGATCCTGTGATACAGTCCATGCTGACCCTGTGAAAAGTCCCATGCTGACACTGGGATGTATACCATAAAGCCCTATGGTGTATCCCATGCTGATCTTGTGGTATCCCGTTCTGTCTCTGTGGTATAACCCATAATAACCCTTTGATATAAACCATGTTGAACTTTGCTATAACCTTTGTGGCCCCTGTGCAAGTCGCTGATGTCAATGTTTCACTTGAAGAAACCCACAGGGGAAATAACTAGCACCCAATCAGCCCATATTATAGAAATCATGGTTAGCACAGTCACTTGGCGTCTGAGTCCATTCAGATCCTTTTATGAACATGGTATCCAGACTGTTCTCAGTGACTTAAATGCAGTATGCACCATCTTTATCTGGCTACATAGTCTTCAGACATTTTTCTTTCAGAAAAATATCTATGGCTTTAGAGGAAGTTGGTCAAGGGGAGGTGCTCATTCTGCACAATATAAATAACTACACACCTTGGTTAACTGTCTCCGTGTGCTTCAGAAGCATGACAATATCCTATTAGCCATGCCAGTTAGATACACATCCAGCTTTCTAAACAATGATGAGGCGTGTGTTCTTTTCAGTACTTCATAGTTGCTATTGTAAGACTATATAAGTAATAGAAAAAATTTTAAGGCACAAATTTATGTAGTGTAATAATCCAGAGTATTTTATTTTTTAAATAATGTTGCTTTGACAGCATTTTAATGCTGTTTACCTTCTGACAACTTTATTTACAATAGACCCGACTTTGAACACTGATTGTCAAAATCAAACCCTGCATGAGAACCTCGGTTTATCCAGGTTCCTCCTAAGACTACACTAGACACATTCCTCATTAGGCATCTGTTTATTCCAAAACAAACACATACACAGGGGATAGAATTAGATAACACTTTTTTGGCTTACTAAGTGGGGTAAACTTAGTAAATATGGCATTCGCTTTTCAACCGACTCTGCCATCTGTCAGCAAACTTATTGCTTTTAGCAGGGGCTTTTCTTGCCATAATTTACAAGTTGTTTCTCTTCCTTTGTTCTTTTCATGGAGATACACATCCTTAAAATTTAAGGGGAAATAACACATAAACTAAATTCATCCACAGAACAGGAACAGCAGAGACCAAATGGCTGCTGGAGAGTTAAAAGGTGGGTGAGATTTAAACACGGAATTCTTGTTTGTGTTTCTCCTAGAAATGGAATGAGAGTGGAATGAGAGTGAGCCTCAACATTCTGCAGGTGACTTCTCAGTCCCAGATCCAGCTGGGAGGCATCTGCACAAGAGCAGCAGCACTCAGTGGAAGGAATTAATTTCTTAGAAAAAGATGCAAAGCAGGGAACCCGAGGGCAGAGTGGTCTCCAACGGAAGAACATAGTTCTCAGTTCTGCACTTCTTCCTTGATTTCAAACAGCTAACCCTTGCGTCAGGTTTGTTCTGTTACCTGCACTGGCAGTTTTACAGTGTTTTCTGCCTGCCATTTTCTAGATGAATGCACCTGGGTTGTTACCTTGCCTTTCTAATGCTCAGTGTTCCCAAGGACACACTGTGCTTAGCTTGATGCCCAGCATTTTCATGTTTTCTATCATTGTAGCTACATCGTACACACACTTCTCAGGAGAGTGAGCTCCTTGGGAGGAGTGTGTCTCATTTGTTTGCAAATTTCTAATACCTTTCCAAGTACCCAGGTAGCTAGCAATTAATAAACCTTCGTCAAATGAATGGAAGTGTTTCTAGCAGGGGAGAGGCTGGGGAGGTCTAAGACCAAAGACCCCTAATTAGCGCTTCCAATTTCTTGTCACAAAGAGAAAGGGAATACAGACAAACCAGGTGAGGATTGGAATCCAGTGTGCGACAGGGTGGAAGTACAAGCTGAGGGCCTGAGGAAGGTATGCTTGAGAGTTGCACTGTTAGTTTCAAGGGCAAACTGTAATGGAAGGGGGAATTGTTCATGTGTAAGGGCAGAAAGAGAGTGGCTACTTCTAACAAGAAGCTGGGGTTCTCTGGGAATAAGACTTAATACCTAACTGTTCTTGTATGGGTTTACCGTGTGTCAAGACATCACATACATGATAGAAGCAAATGAAGCTGCCAGACTAGTGATGCTGAGATGCTGGGAAGCCAATGAGCGTTAGCTGTCATCTCAGTGGCCAGTGTGGATCCTGCTTGGGTATGGGTGGTCTTGTTTTTCAGGCTCCAGGGGTCATTTCCCGCTGGAAGGCAGCTCTGTGACCACATCAGCCTCTCCACTCCACTAACGTCGATTTACATTCATCTCAGAAGGAAGAGTGAATACTCACGGCTTCTGCACCATTCTCAAACTCCATGAATTAAGTATTATTCTCCCAATTCAAAGATGAGAACACTGAGAGCTTAGAAAGAAGTTCTGTGATTCTCCCAAACTTGCATTCCTATGTCAGAGGGATCCAACCCAAACCAGTCACATCACATTGCTGTTACTAAAGAGGAGTTCATACAGTGTTGCCAGAAATTTCATATGTGCTCTATTTTTCCTGTCTACCTACAGATTGATATTTCACAGTCATTTACTCATATTCCACATGACTTGGAAAATGCAGTGTTTTGTTTCACATGCAGAGAAAAGTGGGATCCAGGTATGTGTCCCCTTCTGGTGGCTCCAGCATGCAGTGAGAGAAACTAAAACCATCTCCTGTTCTAGTTCTTTGAGGCTTCTGTGGGCAGCAAGTATTGGCTGCCTGGGGGCTGAGTGCATCTTCCATCTCTGTTAACTGCTGTACTCCATTACCACTCACACAGCATGGGTAAGCAGACAAAACTCCACAGAGGTGAGATAAGTCATCACAGAGGAGTCTAAGGAGTGTGAAAGTGATGGCTTTGACCTGAATATAAAGGATGCTTCTCTCCACACCACTGCTTTCTGATTTAGAGTACGAACGTCTTGTAAAAACTCAGATACTGGGGCTAGAGTGTAGCCATCAACAGAGCGCTCACCAGTATGTGAAGGGCCCTGAGTTAGCACACGGCTTTATGGCATTAACTAATTAGTTAAGCATATTTAGGCTGTGTGAGGCTAAGGTAGGCTGTATGTCTAACAGGCATCTCTAAGAGATATGCATGCAACACACCACTGGACGCAAAGCTGATTCCCATATTAGCTTGACAAATTTAAGACTGGCACATTCACACATTTCTGCTCCTCTAAGCTTGCATGAATAATATACCAGAGTGGCCTTTCATGTATTAATAGTTAACATTTCTTCAATCACTTCAATCATATCTCAGGGTCGCAGAGGTTGGAGCACCTGAAATTGAACGCTTTTTGTTTATGAAAAAGACAGAGTCCCTATTACAGGTTCTTAGTCTCACAGAGAGGAGCTTAAAAGCAAACTCAGCAAGAGACTAAAGGAAAACTCTGGAACAAAAACTTCAGAAAGGGAAAAAGGAAAAATAGAGGCTGTGAGCTCAAGTCCCCAGAATGCAGAGAAAAGAAAGAAATAGGGGTATGCACCGATGATAAAATTCAAAAAGGCAAAAATGACTGAACTTGAGGATTATTGATATTTAAAATACTACAGACAAAAGTCTAATTATCTTAGTCTATTTTTAGTCCCTTTGAAAGCTATCCACGGCCCACACCTGTTTCCAACTGAACACTCTTGTGATTATCAAAGCTTTATAACATATTCTTAGGGACTATTAGCTTTCACCAATCCAAAAATCAATACCATCAGGTATTATCTGACATCCATAGCAGAATGCCCCCTGCTTTCTATAACCCACCTACCTGTGACCCCTCTCAGCGTGTTAGAAACACTTTGCTTTATCCCTTCCCTTGTTCCGTAGCTAATAAAGTAACTGTTTGGAATATGGTATTTTGAGAAATCTGAGTCTATGTCTCTGCCTTGATCACTGTGGTGGTTTGAATAGGAATGGCCACCATAGGTTCGTAGGTTTGAATGCTTGGTTATTAGGGAGTGGCACTATTTGAAAGGGATTAGGATCTGTGGCTTTGTTGGAGAAAGACCATCACTAGGGGTAGACTTTGGAGTTTCAGTAACCCTAGCCCCCCACCTTCCTGTTGCCTCTGCATATGGATATAGAACTCTTAAGCTACCTCTCCAGAATCATGTCCAACTACATGCTACAAGGCTTCCTGCCATGATGAAATGGACTAAACCTCTGAAACTGTAAGCAAATTCCAATTAAATGCATTCCCTTGTAAAAGTTGTTGTGGTTATGGTGTCTCTTTACAGCAATAGAACACTTACAAAGATAGTCATCAACTTTTGGCTCCAGATAAATTAATGTGAGATAAGAATTGTATTTGTGTTCATGGGGAAAAGCCCATCTAATGAAGTCACTCCAGATAAATTTCAAAAGAAAAAAAAAAGTCTAGACAAGGGCAAAGAAGCATGACAAGGAAACAAAATGAATGAGAAAGTTATAAAGGATTTTGACACCGTGGTCTTAACTAAACTGTTTTATGCAAGTGAAATCAATAAAGGCTAAATATTTGAGCATAATGACTTCCTAAAGTGATTAGAGGGGATGAAGGAAGTAGCCATGTATTTGATTAAAACCATCAGAGTAAATGAGACAGGAACTATTGGAGGACTAACAAGTGGAGGCAGAGATATCATAGGATGGAGTGGAATAATGAAGATTGACTTGGGGCTGGAGATATAACTCCACACTTAAGAGCACTGTAACTCTTTCAGAGAACCTTTCTGTAACTCTGGTGCCTGGGAATCTGACATCTTCTGCTCTCTGTGGCACCATGCATGAAAGTGGTGCACAGACATACAGAGAGACAAAAAGCCACACACATTAGAAGAAAGAATGACCCATGAGTCAGATTCCAATGTGGACCATGAACTAAAGATCAAATTTAGCAGGGCCCAGGAACCTGTAAAAACTCCAGTGGTTGTTAGCAAAGCAAAGGATGGGCTAAGATGGACAGAAAAATAAAAGAGAGTGATAGCTGCTTCCAATCAAGACAGTAAGCAGCCCTACATCTCTACAGGTTAGAACATATGAAGCTATACAGCCATTCATAAATAATTAAGACTTTCCTCAGCAGAGACACATAAGCACAGTCATGGGTGAGGAAAAGATGACCTGCAAGTCAAATAGTGAGTAAAAGCAAGATACCTAGAGCCAGGGGGAAATCCTGCATTTCCCCCACCCTCCCACCTCTCCACTTTCCCTGGCTCTGTTTCCATGGGATTCAGTGAAGGATGTTTGATGGCAGATGACAGGAGCAGGTAAGTCATCTGCTCCTGAGGTACCCAGGACCTCAGCTAAAGCCCTGCAGGAGAGGACATAATCTAAGACAGACATGTGTCCCTTGCATTCAAAATTTTTCCAACCTACAGGGAAGGAAATGATTGAGTGACAAGGAAATCTGCTGACCCCAAGCAGGCAAAGATCTTAGCAGCCCACAAGAATCCAAGAGACATTTTTCTTACAAAAAGAATGGAATTTTAAGACCCCATTTTCCTTATTCCAGTGGAATAAATACATGGTAAGAAACTTAATGGAAACAACCAAGGCTTGAGGTTACCTTCTTCCCAAGAAGGGATGTATCTTATAGCTACATTTGTGCCTCTCCTAGCCTTTGCTGTATGTTTTTCTATGGAAGATGGTCACAGGACCAAGGAGGGTAAAATTAGCACCCCCGCCCAGCTCATGCCAATTGGATTGGCCAAATTGAAAAAATTTATTTTCTTTTACTAATTTCTGCTTCCTAATTTATTTTTTGAATATGGAGAAATTGAGGTAGCAGGTTTTTGAAAATAAGTTCCTCTTGGCAACATCAAAAACCAAAAAAAAAAAAATGTTAACAGATTTAGTAAATGAAGAAGAAGGCAGGGATTTATATAAACAAGGGATAAAGCAAATTCTATTACAGAAATTAATCACTTTAATAATAAGATGTTGTGAACATCCTATCAGAAGTGTAGATGGTCATGTTCCCACAATATCAGAACTTATCAAACAATAACAAAATCCTAAGGTCCATAAAATTCACAAGACTTCATTGATAGCACTTTACTGAGTAATTCAAAGTCTTCTTGGAAGCTGCCTAAGGGGAGCACAGGGTATTTTATTTCAATCACAGTTACTAATGTTGTTTTAGTGTTGTTTTAGACTGCATATTGCACAAGCTACAGCATATATACATACATACATATTGATGTTTAATAAGGATCAGTAGAAACAAATAGGCCGAATAGATGCTTATTCAGGGAGAAATAACTCACAACATAATGAACACCAGCAGGTTTGTGGTCCCAAGTATGCCTCTGGATGTCCTCCTGTTCCCGTGCTGCAAGCAAGAGAGCTCTCCGAGCCCCCTCCTCAGCCTTAGTCCCCCAGGTCACGTCCAGCCCTGTCTCCACTCCCAATGGGCATGGTGCAGACAAGGTGAATATCTCACTACACACACACACACACACACACACACACACACACACACACACACACACACACATATATATATATATATAGAGAGAGAGAGCAAAATTTATACCCGGAATCAATGCTCAAGACCCTGGACTGGAGCCTGTAGAGGCAAAGGGCAGGGTCAGTTTCAGATGGGTGGACATGTGAATGATTGGCCATTTCAACAGAGGAGACTCAGCCAGTCTGAAGGCTCTGTCAGCTCACCCTTTGATGCACACATTAGGTGATCAGATGACAAGTTGGTTGGGGCTGCTGTCATTGCAGGTTTGGGCGTCCTTCTCTAAATGACAGCATTGCTTCCTTTCCTCAGGCCAGTGTGCTAAGCATTTGACTTGTTTTTCCTGATAATGTTTGGGATGCTATGCAGTCACATGGTCCCAGCTTATAGGATAGCTCCCTTATTTTTGGCAACAAGCTATCATCAATGTGTGCCTGTAAGTGGCCGGACAGGTGCTGCTGTTCTCATGCCCAACAAGATTCATCCCGTTTCTTGTATTTGCACTACAATGGAATCCAAGTCTGCTTGTGAAAGGAAGGTCACAGTATATGCATACAAATAATTGCAACCCTGGGTGGGGGGGAGGAAATGAGAGGTATTTGGGGATCTTCAGGTCTAGGCTGAGAAACTTTGTTTAATTTTATATGTTAGTTTCTTCCAAAGTATGGTGACAGGGTGACTAGTGGTTAAATATACTAACTGAGCTTGGGAGTTGACTCAGTGTTTAAAGCATTTGCTGCACAAGCAGTATGGAATGTGGGTCCTTAGACCCTTGGGGATGGTCTGTGAGGACGGGTATGACTATTAATACCTAATACTATTCTCACAAGGTAGAGACAAGGTTCTCAGATCCTTTGTGGAGGACCTGTGACCTTCTGTATCCTCAGAAGATGGATACAGGATAAACAGAGCAACTGAATTCAACTAAGAGAACTGCTTCAATGGGATAATTCAGAAAGCGATGAAGGACCACCCTGAAGTCAACCACTGGTCTCCACATGTGTCCACACACATGTGCATGAGCACATACACACTCATATGTGCCCCCACACACATGAATATACATACATACATGTGTATTATAGATACATATACATAAAAAGAAAAAAGTATTTTAAGGACATCAATGTGATTTTGTATAATAGTGAAGAGAACATTAATTTTCTCTTTAGAATTAGTTGAAAGGCTAAAGTGTCAGACACAAAATGCTTCAATAAAAATGGTGTCCTTTCCCCTATAACAAAGATAGTGAAGGTTATGGAGCTCAAAGCAGAAACACCCTGTTAGGAATTAAGAATTTGTTTTGTTCACATCTTGTTTACCTTCACATTCATTTTTAATTGGCAGTTGACACTGATATTTCTGCAATAGTTTTGTCATTAATTTTTTTTCAAATCATTAAATATTAAGTCAAATTTGGTGTTTTTAGAAGTCAGGGTATAAAGAAAACACTAATTAAGTCATAGCAAGGTAAACCAGAGATGAGAGGGGGGAAACCTAGATGATGACAATATGGGAACAGGAAACCTTAAGGGAAAAATCATTAGCCAATTGTGTCATGTCAAGGAGAACTACATTAGAAAATATTTTAAAAATTAAATGGGCTGGTGCAGCAAATGCCTTCCCAGATTAAGGGGCATCTGCTTGTTTAAAGGGTATGAACTTGGTACTTGGAGCTGGAAGTCTACATTGCTACATCCTTTGTTTGAAGGAATACTCAATGAATACGTCATGATCACTTAACCCCATTGAGACTCATATCAACCTTGGTAGTTTTTTTTTTTTTGAATACTGTAGCTATCTCCTATTTCTCCTGAACAGAATTATTAAATCAAAAAAGAAATTTTCATTTGGACCCAACTACAATTTCTTCCTCACTCTTATACAAAGCTACACATATGATAACATATGATAACATACCAGGAAAACTGGGTTTGTGTGTACCAAGGAACTAAAGAACTGAGATGGTGGCATTCACATGATGTGACAAGTAGAGAGTTTCTTTACATTTGCATTGCAGTGTGCAGAAAGTTCTATGTACAAATTATTTGTAAGGATGAAGATTGAACTGTAAGGATTGAATGTTGTAACCATTGGTAACTGAAATCCCCATAATTTTAACATTAAAAATAATACTTTAAATGAGTCATAATTTTGAGTTCCAACTCTTTATGTGTATTAGCATTTAGTCTTCAGTAAAGTTTGTTGAAATTAATATTATTCTCAGTTTGAAAATCAGAGAAATGATTAGGGAGAGTGGTGTAATCAATGGCTATAGTAGACCTCATATTTAAATCAGCTCACATCATGGTACTAGAGTTCTAGTCTTCATGCCGATGTGGACTGCCTTGTAGGTGCATATTCAGAAATTTCTTTAGGTGCCTACAGCATCCCAGTTCTTACCTCACCATCACCATGACCTACTATCACATTTGAACATACTCTACATGCCTTGCCCAAACTATGAAAACTCTTCTAAGGCAGGAGCATGAGTTCTGTTACAGGGTATATTTATTAGTAATAAAAGGTCATGGGATATGTGCAATGTTCAACACAATTAAAAGTTTATTCCCAAGGCCAAACCTTTTAATCCTTTCTCTGAGACTCCTGTTTGCTCAGAGCTTGCTGCTACTTGCACCTTCACTAATGGCTCTGTGTCTGAAGCCAGACTATGCTGAATCCCTGGTAGCTAAGGCAAGCTGCTTCAGTTGGCTATAACTATACTCATTTACTGGGACACAAACTGGAGGCGACAGTTCGAGAAAAACAAAAGGAGAAAAGCAACCCTCTAAGCGCTTGCACGGTGTCTGACTATCAGGCTGGCAAGCTGGAGGACGACTGAATGGAGAACAACAGAAAAGTGGGCCTGAACAGAAAAATATTGGTGTGGAATAAAACTTAAGCCCAAAACTTAGTGCCATGAAGTTTCTTTTACCTATGGTTCTTTCCGTGTTCATTGTGTAATTATGACACAGCCATGTGTCAATCTCTTTCTGCAGAATTGTAATACCAAACACAGTACTGACTGCATGCATGCTGTGGTCCCATTGCAAGGTTGGGCCCAGTGCTAACGCCTGCACCCAATCAGAGCCTTCTTGTTGACAATCATTTACATTCATTCTCTTACCATGAGCCTAGCTCTTTTCTACACCTTTTATACACAGCAATTTATGAGCCTTTGAAAAGCATCCATAAGGTAGGTACTCTGGGTATGCTCATATACGATGCTACAGGGTGAGGAGAGAGAAAGCTAAGCAGGCAGAGATAGATTTGGAAGCAGAAATCTAGCTCTGACCACTGCAGCCCTCACCAAAACTATACTTCAGCTCCATGCCGAAGTATTGAAGACTAGAAAAAGCCCATGGAACTTTTGTAGATGAACAAGAACCTAAGTTATTGAGCTTCAGAAGACTGTTATAGACAACAATGAGAAATATGTGTAGTGCAGATCTGCGTGGCATTGAAGTCATGTTAAGAACTAGAACATGTTCATCTGAAGTTCAAACACATCTGTATTTCATCCTACCAACAACCTTGGCAACACAAATTATTTTCCTCCATGCAACTGAGAGAAAAAAAAAGTAAACCTTACAAAGTTTACTTAAGATCACACCACTGTCAATTACATTTTTTAAAACTCCCAACTCTGTACCTATTACACAATTTACACAATGACTGTCTTTCTGATTCTGTATCTGCCCCTCTGCAACTCAGAGTACATACCCAGACTAGCCTCAAACTCAGTATGTACGTAGCTGAAGACAAATTCCTGAGCATCCTGCCTCTGCATCTCAGGTGTTGGGATTATAGGCCTAGGCCAGCACTGGCCTTTTAGAAGGAACCCTTTAAAGCACAAATCAAATTGTATAATTTCTTTGGATTCTCAGGAAATTTAAACATAATACAGTTTTCTTACTAGCACAAATGGGGTCTTGCTAAGCTGGCCCCAGTATGTCATGTTTCTAGTCCCCTGCTTTTCACCCTCCTCTTAACTCTACCTACCTCTAGCTGGACCATTGTCTCTTTCCTGTTCTCTACAGCTGTCATCCTGGTGACTGAAATTTACCAGGGGACTGGCCAAAAAGATGATGAGGACAAAGCCTTCATCTGACTTTTCCATAACTAACAATTACAAAGTTTACATGCCTTTCTCACAGTCCATATAATACCCATACCTATTATTTGCCTGAGGTCACATGCTACCACATGAAGGAGTTAGATTTTACCCAGAACCTGGGTTTTACAACTCAACAAACTACTCATGAAGAGAACAAGAAACCATTCTACCCCACCTCTGGAAACTAAACCTCATTTCTGCACTATCACCCTGTCTAACCCTCATTTCTGTATTATCACCCTGTCATGTGGTTCCCTAAGCAAACCACTAGTGTTCATGCTTAAATGCATTAAATTGATGACAAAATGCTCTTTAAAATTTTTGTCCAATCCCATCTTCTAAAAGACAAATTTAAATGATGAAAACAAAATTAATTAATAAACCACACAATGGTAATCCAGCAATACTAAGAATGTCCTTAAGATCAAGGACTTCAGAAAGTAGACTTCAGAAGTTCTATGTATATGTTGGTGATGGTGACAGTGACCCGTTGACACCAGAGAAGGATTCACAAAGCCAGGATTGACTCTGGATGATCTCAGTGGAAATATCCCATGACGAGTACCCCGTGCCCATTGACAGGATTATTAATCAAAACCAATAAGTAAGTGGACAGCCTTTTATTTTTTTCTTTACAAGTATCTTAGAGCTTTAGAGGTCAAATATCTTATAAATAGCCACCTTTAGGGATAGCTTGAGTATTTTGTTATTGTTTGTCTTTTTTTAAAACAGAACAGTTCTGAATATATTTTCCAAGATCGTTTTACCTGCATATGAAGAAGTCATTTGAATAATGAGCATTCATATGCATAGCTATATTCAGTTAAATACATTTGCTTAGCTTAAGGTTGGGGTTATCCATTAATTGACATTAAGTTCAGAGAGCCTCTTGAGCAATCAATGCTTTGTGTTGTCTGAAGAACTTAGAAACCCAAATGGGGACTGAAGAGATGACACAGAAGAGTGATTGCCCTACCAGAAAACCTGATTTGGGTCCCAGCATCATAATCGGGTTTCTCACAAATGCCTATAACTCTATATCAAGAGGAGTGGGGTGGAGGACCCAGGATCTGATACCAGTCCGAGCATGAGTTAAAGCCATCTGCTTCAACTCCTTGAGTGGGTCCCACGCCCTGTGCACTCTAATGCATCTATACCCGTGAAGGTTTGCTACCCATCATGGCCATGCATGAGCATGGCTCTAAGTTGGGAGCATCCCCGGGAGAGAGAGAGACCTTTCAGGAAACACGCTGCTCTATTCACACAATGCAGTGATGACCTATAATGCAGTCCATGATAGGCTGCTGACTTTGAAACAGTTATAACAGAGAACAGCCTTTCAGAAAAGCTGCATTCTAGGGCCTATGACACTCCCTTACAGCCTTATCTCCTCTTGAATCCCACTAGCCCTGGAAGCCAACCCCATATATCCATTGGAAACAATTAATTCCTTGCTAAGTTTTTAAATCAAAAATATATTGCCTTTCTTGAAAACATACTGTTGAAAACTGAAATAAGAGGTCAGGCAAAAGAAACTCTTGGGCCTCAATTTAAAAACCTATTTCCGAAGTGAATCCTCTTTTTAAGATAAAGTCTTACTTAGAATTACAACACAACACAAGAAAAGAACCCTGAAGCTCTATTGAAAATTCACTTACCAGGTGCTCTCAGAGCCTCTTCCCCCTTGGTACTCCTCAGTCCTACTCCAACTTGATGCCCCTAGACCCTCCTCCACCTTGGTGCTCCTAGGTCGTCCTCCACCTTGGTGACAGATTTCTGGTCTTGAAATCCAACCTGAACTTTCTCACATGATGTATACCATTTTAGATATATATGTCACATTGAACTAGCTGACTCATGTTACTCTCCGTATTGTCTACATAAGACTTTCTTAGTAATTCATATTGTAGAACCTCAGGGAAGATTAGAACATATTAATTCATGGTGGCCCCAAAATCCAAGGAGAGAAAAGAAGACACACAGAAGAAAGCCTTGTTGGAGGTGGGTACAGAGATTAGAGTAATGAATTCACAAGGAGAGGTCACTAAAAACTGCCACTGACAGCTAGCAAGAAGCCGGAGGCTCTGATGCTTGTTATCATTATTGTTATTGCTGTTGTGTTAAATTCTGTTTTGAGGGAAGATCCTAAACTTGTTATGTTGCACAGCCCATGCTGGCTTCAGACTTAACCCTTTTGTCTCTGTGCATCTAGAGGTTTGTACCAACATCCCTGGCTGTGGTGAAACTTCTCTCTGAATTCTTCTGTAAGTAAAGAACTTGCCAGCATCTTAATTTTAGACTTCTGGCCTCCAGAACTGCAGAACAATACATTTCTGTTTGCAGCAACCAAGTTGGTGGTAATTGGTCACAGCTGCCCCAGGAAAGTAGCACTAACTGTTTTTCATGTTGTAGGCACTCCAGCAACAGTGTATGTGGAAGGAATTAAATTAGCTCAATTTGATATAGTGGCTAAGAAAAATGCAGTAAATGTTTGAAGAGGAGAAGAGGAGAGCCTTATAGCTGGGCATGGCATTATGCAATACACATTTAGGTGATTGTCCTGGACCTCTGGTTCATACCTTATGTGGTTACATAAGGGAACCACAGAACGTAAAATGTCACTTTCCCAAAGCAGATCAGGGACACTGCAATTTATCTCCAGTTTTGTGCCATGGAGTGGTCATAGGGAAATTTGGGGACCTACCTTGTGTAGTGGCAAATAACAGAAAGGATCCTGTTCCACACCTAAGAGGTGGAAGGGAATACTGTTGTAATTTGTAAAGGCTGCACAAGGTAACGACACCATGTGGCCATGCGACAGAGCTTGGGTGGAGGGTTTGGGGGGGGTGAATGGGAAAAGATGACGGGACCAGCCTTCAAATCCCAGCTAACACCTGTAATTCTAGCTCCAAGAAAATATATGTTCCCTTCTAGCCACCAAGAGCATCTCTCCACCACCACCACCACCACCACCCACACATACATAGTAAATCTCTTGTATAGTAGATGAAAATTAGCAGACTTACATTTAAACTTGATGTGAATACTACTTCAGGGATCTCTTTCAATAGGCACTAAAATATCTCTGAAGTTGTAAAAGTTTTTAATATTATGTAACAAATTGATACTTCTACTTTTATCCTCTCAACCATGGTCATCCTTTATTATCTCCTTTTTGTTTTCTGGCCTAACAAAACCATAGTGTGTTTTGGTTTTTTGATTTTAGCTTTTACTTATAAGTAAATTTCTATTTATTGTCTGCAAATTCTTGAAACATGCTCCCCTGTAATTTATGCACATACCCACATACTGAACTGCAGTTTAATCAAAGCTCCTTGCCTTTTTTAGTGCAATAGCAATATCTAATGGAAACATATGAAGTATGTGTTTCATAATTAGCCCAGACAGCTCATTCTGGCTTGCTTGCTACTTAATCCCAAGATTCCCTTCTTCCTGCCCTGTAAACATTTCCCTCCATCACATCAATCTCATTTATGGAAATGATGTGCCAGCATGACACGTGAACTTCTTTGGGGGTGTTATCAAAGACAATGTTCTAAGAGAAACAGCTGACAAGGGTTCTGTCACTGGGCTGAATAGCAGACCAAAATACGAGGAACCCTGCAGACTCCACTTGAATATCACTGCTGGGGTTGGAATTACTTAGTCAACAAGGTAGCTGAGGCTCTGAAGATGCACAGAATAAACTCAGGGAAGACAGGGGGAAGCATTCCTCTAGAGAGCCAGAGACACAGCACGGCCTAGAGGCTGGAACAAGCAGAATGAATTTGGAGAACTGAAAAAATCCTTCCTAAATGCACTAGAGTGGACAATGTTCGGGATTTTATACACTTTCCATTATCAACCTATATTAGAAGGGACAAATATATAGATATATCAGTGTGGGAAGCTTGACTTTTATAGTGTGTGTGTGTCCTGGTAACATACAGAGATGGAATGATTTGATTTGAATTATTGGTTTATGTTTTCTTGTTGTATTTTTCCTCTTCTGAATAAAGCTGTCCTGTAATTTTGGCTCCTTTACTATAGATAAGGTCTTTGTTTCAAAGTACAATGAAACCTTGCTGTAATTTGAACTCTGGAAGACCAAGTAACTTGAAGGGACTATTGCTGTAGAAAAGAAGTAGAGCGAAAGAAAGGAGTTTTCTTTTGTGACAAATGCATGACAGAAACCACTTAAGAAGGTACATTGTTCATGGTTCTGTAGAGAAACCAAACTGATAGAAAGAAGGTAGTGTGTGTGTGTATGTGTGTGTCTGTGTGTGTCTGTGTATGTGTGTGTGTGTGTGTGTGTCTGTGTGTGTCTGTGTGTGTGTGTGTCTGTGTGTGTCTGTGTGTCTGTGTGTGTGTGTCTGTGTCTGTGTGTGTCTGTGTGTGTCTGTGTGTGTGTGTGTGTGTGTGTGTGTGTATGCCCATTCAACTAACCTCAAAATGGCTGTCTGCTGACTGAAAGACTACGAACCCAGTTGCTCTTCAGTCCATGAGACTGGATGTCTCTGTAATCCCAATCTGATGTCGGAGTCTTAGACCATCCATGGACGATAGCTTGTCTTTAATCTACAGAGAAATCCTGAAGAAGTTGGACTTAATTCTGGTTGTAACATGATAGATGAACTTGGCTGTGAAAGTGAGGGCAAGCAGACATAAAGCACACTTTCCTACTTTTATCTAGGCTACCACCAAAAGAAAAATGTGGCCCTGATTTGTGGTGATTAAGAAAACTCCTCAAAGCAGAGCCCTGTGGCTAGAGTTTTAGTGATTCCAAAAGCGACACAACTGTCTCCCACATGCAAAGAGCCAAGCTCAGTCTCATGGACACTCCACAGATAGTCTATCTGAAGGGTCCCTGACAGTGCGACCAGATCTATTGCTGGTGCCTGAGCTAACTTTTTGGAGCCTGTTCCCCATGGTGGGATGCCATGCTCAGCCTTGATGCAGAGGAGTGGGGCTTGGTCTTGTCTCAACTTAAGGTGTCAGTCTTTGTTGACTCCCCATGGGAGTCCTTAAATATTGGAGGAGTAGATAGGAGTTGGGTTGCGGGGCTGGAGAGGTGGGTTGGTAGAGGGCAGGAGGAAGAATTGTATTGTGTTGTTTTCTTGGAGTTTTCTCACAAGCACTCAAAATTCTCCTCACAGGACTCTACTGCTGGACTGTACCCAAATAACAAAGCACACACCATTATGAGCATTAGGGTAATTGAGTCTTGGAGAGTCTGAAATAAAAGGATATCCAGTACTGGTTTGGGGAACACTCACGAACAACAAGAAGGTAGAAAGCCACTGGTGTCTTCTGACCAGGGGTGCTGGAACCTGCAATCAGATCTTCACCACACAAGTGAGCAAGCAAGCAAGCATGCTTCTCCTCTCTGCCTATCAGTCCACACATAGCACTTCAGGCCACATCTAACGGGCCAGTAAACCAAAAGCTATTGGCTGAATGCATTTCCAAAACACACCATCTAGGAAGTCGAGTCTTGAGTTTCTAAATTTTCTTCTAAAGTCTTCTGGACTGAATAGGAATCTCCAAACCTTATTCTACCCCAACTTGTCTGTGTAGCTCCCTTCCTATTTCTATCTTGTCAAAGGCAATGGTACTGGGCCCAAGGGTCCAATAAATAAATGAGGCAAAAAATAAATAAAAAAATTAAAAAGAGAACCACTTCTATAGAGTAAGATTTGTATACTCAGGAATATCATCATCAATTAAAGATTATTTCCATGTCTTTATGCAGAGCTTTCCTTTGGGATACAAAATTCACACTGAATTATGTGAAAATGGAACAATTATGGGTATCTTTGGATTATAACATGTTCAAGGGGCCCTGATGGCCCATTGTTTTCAGTCCCTCCTGGGCCGTCTGCATTCACATACAGGTATCATTGCAAGACATGTAACTAATCATTGTTATATAACATGGATAATACTGAAATCTAAGGCCCATTGAATCCTTGGGTTGGAAGGCCCATTCTCTTTGAGTATAATAATTCACCGTGCATATGAAAAACTCAACCAATGTAAAAATTCAGTTCACATACGTGAAACTCATTTCCTAGTATTCCACTGTTACTTAATCAATTGCTTACTACATACTATTTATCTTTCTGTGAATGAAAAACTTCCAGCCTAGAAGCTAATGCTCTATATTCCTTCAAGGTTTAACAATGACATTTTAAGGATTATCTGACCTTTCTGGCATTTTAGCCCCAAAGTAGAAATGTTCAGTTTTGAACTTCCCAACATACATTGACAGCTTCCCACAATTCAGGCATCTCCCACCCACACAGCCAGCACACTATTAGTTCTATCTACACCAATCCTCACACATCTTTGCATCTTAGTTATCTCAGCCAATCAACATTCAGGAACTATCCTCCTAAATGATTGCTTCAACAAATAGGACCTGTTGGGTCCATCAAATGCCCAAATATGTTTGTCTGAAGCTATTTGTCTATTCTAAAGAATAATTTTTAATTGCTTGTCTCCAAAAGAAATGGTACAAGATACTCTATCCTTTCCTGACAAATCTGACTAAGAAACAGCCATTTTCTGACCCTATGAAAAAAATAGAGAGGAGGTAGAAGAACGGGATTTTTTGAGTGACATTTTGATTCATGGAAAATCACAACTACCTTTGAACCTTTCAGTTGTACAAGACACCCCTAATAATCTTTTGGTATATATTCATTTGCTTATAAGTTTTCATTTACTTGTAGCTAAATGGGTTTTGACACAAGATTCTTAATTTCTTTCAAACATTATTTGAAGGAAAAGAGGAAAAGTTTCTAAAAGAATGTGCATCTCGGTTTCTTCAATGTCACAGTAAATAAGCGGTAAGTTGAATATTAGATACATATTTTAAAAACATATATGATCCTTTAACCAACTGACATAGAATTATGGTGTGAAGTTGAAAATATATTTAATTATATAACTGGACATTAATACAAATATGTATACAACCAAACCATTATTTGATTGTTCTTAAAAGGGGTCCTAGGTGGAAGGTATTTATCCTTCTGACTCACACCAGACCTGTGAGACAACCTCAACACTCAGGGCACGGGACTCCTGATCCCCCTTCAGAGATGAGACGAGAAGGCTACAGAAGAAGCTTCAGCAGATCAAGAGGAAGAAAGAAGCACAGAAAGAAAGGAAAAGGGAAGAGGGTGAGCAATGAAGTGAAAATCAGAGATGATTGTAATTGGCATTCTACCCTTTATTCCTTTGTCTTCCCACACTCCCCATCCTGTTCGAAGTAAAGAGGAAAAATGAAAATCAGTTTCATTAGACAGAACACTTTTGTTGGGTTGAGTCTTGAGTCGATCAAATGAGGCAGCTGAACTGGGAGTGATGCTCCTCTGTGATTAGCCCCCCCTCTTCAAGTAGCTGGGCACCTGTGAGGATGCAGGATGGAGGGGAGATAATAACCGGCCTGGCATCTTTTGTAATTATGTGGGTTTCAAGAGGATGTGAACTGTGGGCTTTGAAGGGCTATATAAAAGGGGAAAATTCTGACATGAACACTTCAGTCATTAACTCTAGTATGCGAAGGAAAGGAGATAAAAATTAAACAAAAGAAGCCTCTGAGAGATAGAGACCTTAAAATAACAATGTTTACTGAAAATTAGGACATTTGTTCATTAATTTCATATATCTCAGCATCTCCACCACACTATATAATTATCATAGCTACTGACTGGACATGGAGTTGAATATGTCCCCTCTCTCTCTTTTTACACAGAAAAACATTCTAAATTAACCCCCCAAAGTAAAGAAGTTTCCTCTGTGTCATACGTAGTTTTTCAGATAGAAATGAAGGGCAAGTGAGACGACTCCAGTGTGTTATTTATGTGTGTGGATTATGAAAGCACTGAGTATTATGAAACCCTTTCCTTCCCATCTCGCTCAGGTTTGCCCCTGTCATGCGTCTGCCCTTCGGTTAGATCTGGGGTGCTATGCAGAAGATAAACACCTGATTTTCCTTGGCAATCTGTATGCAAATTGAATACACTCATAGGAAATAAAGAGGAGAGAAATGGGGTTTATTTCACACTTTGGGTCCAGCTTTTCTATTGTCAAAGAAAAATAATACTGTCAGTTTCCCCAATGAGTAACATTTTCCTCATAAAACCAGGACTAATAATCACAATGCAACATAGCGAGTAGTGCTTATTTATGTTAATAAAGCAAGATTTTGTTTAGACAAGAGGAATCCCTAGGTATCCACCACTCTGTGCTCTCCCCAGAGCAGGTGATTTGGTTTGCAGGATTGTTTCCATCAACTATGAAATAGTCTGGCACCTGTCAGTAAGTATTTTTTGTCAAAATACCTACAAATACACTTCCCCGCGTCTTATTCCAAGCTCAATAAGATCTAGCTATGATCAGTTTCCTTTTAATTAAGACCTACCTATGGCTTATCTACTGCTGGCTTTCTCCAATCCCTGAGAAGACAGTTCTATTGTCCCACTATAGAGACCTGGTGTCCTGATAAATACCATCAGAGCTGAGTGAGCTGCAGGTACACAGAAGTAAAAGCAAAATAACTCTTGGTCTTTGTTCTCTAACAGAGCACTACTTCCTTCAAGATGAACTTTGCTGTGCACATGTAGCCACCAAATGAAAGGAAACCCCTCCTTATCCTCCCAAGTTTGGGTTCTTAAGTCTTTCTCTTTTGTGTCTCAGAGCCCTCCTTATCCTCCCAAGTTTGGGTGTCTCAGGACCATACAAAGAGTGAAAGAGGAAAAGAAGGGAAGGAAAGGGAAGGAGGAGGAGGAAGAAGAAAGGAGGGATGAGGATGGAGAGAGGGGAAGAAGCAACAGAAAAGAAACACTTTTCTGTGTAGAACAGTATCAGAAATTGTTTCCTTTGTACAAAATGCCAATGTCGATAACATCATATAATGCCTAGATATATAGGTGAAATCATATTTGCTAACATGTTTCTATTTAACAACAAAGAATATTTCTTGATTTCTAAAATATCTGTTTATTCGGTATATAAAGTTCTGTCAGTATGTTTGCAAGCATATCAGAAGAGGGTATCAGATTTCATTCTAGATGGTTGTAAGCTACTTTGTGGTTGCTGGGAATTGAACGCAGTATCTCAGTGCTCTTAACCTCTGAGCCATCTCTCCAGCCCCAACAAGGAATCTTTGAAAACTGACATATCAAGACTGGAGAGGTGGCTCAGCAGTCCATGCATATGTGTCTGTGTCTGCCTACAAATGATGTCAACTGCCAGACTTTTCATGAGTCTCTGCTCTGCTGTTTCTCCTTCAGAGAATCATTACATATGCTTCTGTCAGTTGTACAAATCTGTGTTACTTGAGGAGAAAGTTGTAAACTTTAGTTACCAACATTTGTAGAGAATTTCTAACACTTCTACCTTCTCCATAGAATTAGATACCTAAAATCGCTCAGGTTCAGAGCTTAGAGCCGACAGCATCGTTTAAAAACAAAACAAAAAAAAAAAAAAACCATGTGATTATATTCTATGAATTTTCTTGTATATCAAATCTTTCAAATGATTTAAGGCAAAAAAACTCCATAGCACACATGTCACACTAAACCATTGGCAGAGGACATTTCCTATAAATATATGCTGAATGGATAAATCAACAAAGTGAGGACTCTGTAAAATAATCTGACTAATGGGAGGAAAACAAAATGGAGACTGGCAAGCTGGACTTGGTGAGACCGGCTGGGAGATTCTTAACAACATAATGAGCACTGGAAAACTTTCTTGATAAAAAGGGTTGACTCTTCACTTGGCCTACAAGATAACTAAAAACATTTTTTGATAAAAGCCTGGCATCTCCACTCTCAATTTCTGTCTGTCTCCTTTGCTTTGCCCAAACTCCTGCTTGACTCTGAAAAGGCATGTTAATCACCTATGAAATGACAGTCTGCCTACTGACATATCTTATCCCTGTTCAAACCTGAAAGCACAAAGATACATCCTAATTCTCTATCTTGGATTCCAAGAAAATACCTTGCAGTGCAGCCTACCCTTTCATATGAGGACAACTGTCCATAAGGGTGAGGGTGTGCCCAAGATTAAAGTAATCACCTTCAAGGCACCTCATCAATCCTCTTAAGCAATATGTCTTGGATCATCTTGTAGAACCAGAACTAGCACAACGGTCAACCAGACTACAGTGTGATCAGAACTGCTTAAGTCTACATGCCTGTTCATCTCTGCAGTAATTCCTCCTTTCTTAAACATAAAGCTCATGTCAATATCTCCAAGACAAAGTTTAAGTCACTGTGAAGCCCTCTATTTTTTGATCTTCTCAATGTATTATTGCAACTCTTGTTGTTGTTGTTGTTTTTATTTACTTACACCAGTACTTGTTCTTTTCATTGACACTTGGTGGCTTCACTTAGGCTGTTGAGTTTATAGTAGCTGGGGCTTTTGCACTAAATTTATTTAAACATTACTGAGGACCTAAGTAGTTGTAATTTAATAATAAAGTAGCACAAAGATCAAGGTTGAATACTTTGGTGTTTTAAAGAGAGAGAGCTGGCAAGATCTTCAAAGGTTATTTACTTGATATAAAGGAAAATTCTGAGTCCTTGGAATAATAGAGGCCTTACTGAATGCCTTACTGAAAATAAGGTACCAAGCCACGTGGATTAACATAGAAAAGATTTATGGGTTAATTTAAGTTGTACGATTTTGTTAGTAATAAGCCTGAGCAATAGGCCAAACAATTTATAATTGATATAAGCCTCTGTGTGTTTATTTGGGACCGAATGGCTGCAGGACTGGGCGAGACAGAAACTTTTGTCTACATGTGGTGCCCAAACATTTGGCAAGAATTTCCATATAAAATCTGACAAAGGTTAAAAGGGATTCTAAACACCAGAGGACAGAATCAAGCATGGCTTCTTGGTAGCAGCATTTTCTTGGGTGGGTTGTGTTTGCTAGAGGCAAGCAGAGGCTTGGCTTCTTTAAGAGAGGCTTCCTGACTCAAGTGGCAAAAACTGAAAGGCTCTTACAAGAGGCCCTGTTCCCAAACAAGTAAATGGTGTTGACAAGTGGCCAGTGGCATGCTTCTTGGTGACATGGACCTACACACTCTGCAGAGTTGTGGCAATGAACATGGCTCCCACTAGTACCTCCACTGCTTTAATCTTAGCCATGCTGTGTAGCAGATTAAAGACTCCTGTGGTCAGAAAAAGATAGAGACATACAGTAAAGACAGAATCAAAGGCAACAAAATTTCTAAACAGTATGCAGTATGTTTAAAAATATACACCGACTTGGGAGAGAAGAGAAAAAGGATAGAGAACGTACTTAAAAAGAGATTAGCCAGGCATTGGTGATACATGCCTTTAATTCCAGCCCTTGGGAGGCCATGGTAGGATGATCTCTATGATTTCATGGCCAGCATGGTCTATAGAGTGAGTTCTAGGACAGCCAAAGATACACAAGGAAGCACTGTCACAAAATATAAATAAATAGATAGACAAATAAAATAAAATCGAGTAATAAAAAGAAAGCCACATAAAGATGGAATATAAACAGAGAGTCTGGAGACTATGTATCGTGTTGTCTTTAAGTTGTTTGGATGCTGACGAAGGAGAAACAGCTGCTAAAAGACATTTGATTATAAATGCTGCTGAATTAATCCAACCTATATATTTTGAAAAGGCCTTAACTTGAAAACTGAAGTCAAAATATATGTTACTTTGGAGAAGTTTTGCTTTTTTTCCCCAAAGGAAATGAGAGGCTGTGGATTCATCTGGGTTAAGAAAAATAAGTTTTGATCCAGGAAGACCCCCCTGAAAAATCCTCAACGGGAATGGATGTCCCAAATGATCCAATGTTTCAGAATACCACTGTTGCAGTTGCTTCTGAGTTTTGCATCCAAAACAGCTTCCAGGCTGCTGGTTGAGGTTATCCAGCCTCCAGAATACTCCACTCAGGACTTGACCATAATCCTAAATTTCGTTTGGCTCCCCATAAGATTACAGCACTATCCAACCAGCAGGAAGTAGCCAAGAAAACTATGTCCACATTCCCAAATAATGGATCATGGATATTTGTGTTTGTTTAGCATGTCAGTTACAAGTTGTTATGGGTAGTGGTCAGGATAAAAGCTAAACAAAGGAGATTTGATTGTGAGTTCTCGTTTTGAAAAGGAAAAAGGGGGGAAAGTTGTGGGATATTGTTCTTGTACACTGTAAAGATTTGTCACTCAAATTGGTTTAATAAAATGCTGATTGGCCAGTAGCCAGGCAGGAAGTATAGGAGGAGCTACCAGACATGGAGAATTCTGGGAAGAGGAAGGCAGACAGAGGAGTTGCCAGTGAGACACAGAGGAAGCAAGATAAGAATGCCTTACTGAGAAAAGGTACCAAGTCATATAGCTCAACATAGACAATTGTGGTTTAATCTAAGTTGTAAGATTTTGTCAGTAATAAGCCTGAGCAATAGGCCAGTTTATAATTAATATAAACCTCTGTGTGTTTATTTGGGATTGAATGGCTGCAGGACTGGGCAGGACGGAAACTCGACTCCAGTCACCAAGCATTTTGTCATTTCTGGTGTCTGTCAAGCGCAAAATTTCTCTTAGAACTAAGAATATTTTCAGTTTTTGGCCAAGGACACAAATTGTGGTCCTTATCTTTAACCTGACAGACCAGCTCCTTTCTCCTATTCTCTTCAACCTGAGACAGTATGAACTGGTCGTTCTACAGATGTCAAATAGCTTCCAGGTGTCAACTAATACTCCTTACATCTGAAATTTCAAAACAAAATTCTTAATAAGGCAAATGTTCACATATATGATTTCTTAACTTAGCATGAGTATTATTACCAGGCTTCTTTTTGGGGGTTCTTAGTCTTGTTAACAAAAGAATTTAGTAACAGATTCAGAAGGAAGCTTGAGGACAATTGCATTAGGGTTTGAAAGAAAAATAACAGGGCAGGCAAGCTGGAAATCTCAGCAGTTGCCACAAGGAAAGAAATGGAAAAAAGGGAGAAAACATCACGTCTTTAAGAAAGCCAGAAATTTCAGCATGGATACAAGGCAGAACCACGTGGCAGATAAACCCCTGCATGGAGGATGAGGAAAGAGGCTTATGGAGAAACAGTGAGAAAGCCTGCTATGCTGAAAAGCATGCCCAGAATTTAGGCAGCATCTGAATGGGAACAGAAAGAGACCAATGTTACATTTTCCTCAACAAGAAAAACTACACATCAAAGAAGTTCTGGGAGGGGTGACATGGGGGTGAGGATGGGCTCTGGGGTGGCTAATTCTTTTTAAAGTTATTTCAGCAAAACCTGATTAATAACATCTATTTTCATAACGCTGTATTTAAACATGCACTCATAACCCTGTATTTAAACATGCACTTCTTTGATTTTATGAGTGTGGATGAATGCACATATTTGTGTGCACCCTGTGTGGTGCCTGGTGCCACAGAGGACAGAGAAAGTTGACTGTGGCCCTGGAACTAGGGTTACAGATGGTTGTGAACCACAATGTGGGTGCTAAGAACCAAATCTGTGTCCTCCAAAAAGGCAGCCACTGTTTTGAATTGCTGAGCTATTGTTCCAGTGTTCTCTCTTTTTAACTCTTCCTATGCCTCTCCCCTTCCTTTTCAAATTAATGGCCTCTTGTTTGATTAGCATTGTTATACACACACACACACACACACACACACGCACGCACGCACGCACGCACGCACACGCACATAACATGCATATACACTACACCAATGTATAAATACAATCGTCTAAGTCCATTTTTGCTATTTATGTATATATGACTTCAGGGGTGATCATTTTAGATTGTATATCTAATTGTAGGCCTCATCCCTGGGGGAAGCTAATTCTCTCTCTCTCAACAGGCATTAGTTGCCTATGCTTCTTTGACTAGAAATGGGACTCAGATTTTACCCTTCTGCATTAGCATGTCTGCTAATATTTTCATTGCCCAGGTCTTAAATAGGAAGCCATTTCTAGAAGACTTGGTCTCATAGCAGACTTCCTGGTCCTTTGGATTTTACACTCTTTCTGCCTCCTCTTCCAACTTGTTCCCTGAGGCGTAGGTGCTGAAGTTCTACTGCAGATTTATCAACTGGGGCTGGGCCTCCTGTAATCCATTCATCTTTGCTTTGTATCTCATAGTCTTTATCTGCTGTAAAGAGAAGCTTCTTTGATGAAGGGTAAAATCTATACCTACCTGTGGGCATAAGGTTAAGTTTTAGAAAGAAAGTTGTAGGAATTATGCTGGTCTGAAGGAAAAAAAAAAGGTTATCTTTTAAGATCTATAACCAACCTGACTAGCCCTAGACAGATGGCTGGATTGTTTGTACTAAACACGATTTACTCATGTTGAATACAGTTTCAGTCCAATTAGGCAGCTAAGGGTTACTTCCAACATATGGATGCCACTACTGTACCTTTAGGAAAGTCTCACTTGTGGCAAGTGTTGTAGTTGATATATATTGGATTACCAATTGCTTCCCCCCCTTGGCAGCTTGCACAGTACTTTATCGTACAGCAGGAGCTAGACCACAGGAAGGAGGCTTTCAGATTAGAACCATTAGCATCATCTGAGTTCTGTGTCCTAATTGTGTGATATTTTCAATATGGGATTGACCTTCAACCTCTGAAGGCAACAGAGGGCAACAGAAACAGCTTATATTGCTTTAGAAATCATTTGATCTACCCTGGCAAACAATTCAGACAGAAGTTTATAATGAGTGGTACTGAGGTCTTGTTAGATAATCTATGGCTCTTACAGAGAGCATTGTGTGTGTGTGTGTGTGTGTGTGTGTGTGTGTGTGTGTGTGTGTGTATAAAATTATATATATGGTTTATCATTTTTGATAGATATGAAATAATATGGCTCCTTGAGGCTTTCACTAAGCAGCTTTGTTATTAGTTTTCATCCTTCCTTTATTTGGACTTAACTTCCTCTCCCTCCCCAGTTAGAGGCCTCTGATTCCCATTTTTCCCATTTTACACTTCATATCACCTGCATCTTGCAAATTCTCTCTAAACTACTCCCCCAACCATGGTCCCCTTAGCTTTCCTGGTTTCTGTGGTCACCCCATGTTGTATATTCACAACTGAAAATTTGAAGCTAGGGATCTCAGATGAGAGAGAACACGTATTTGTCTTTCTAGACTGAGATTACCTCACCTAGACATATAATCTTTTATAGATCTGCCAATGTACCTGCAGTCTCATGATTTTATTTTTTTTCACAGCTTTCATTGTATATATGTACCGATTAGCACTGTCCTTTAATTGGTTGAAGGAAAATTAGGTTGTTTCCATTTCTTAGGTATTATGAAAAGGGCAGAAATGAGAATGTCTGAGTCCATCCCTATGGAGTAGGGCATAGAGTCCTTTAGGCATAGGAGTGGTACAGCTGGCTCATGTGGTAGGTTTGTTTTTAGCTCTTGAGTACTCCATACTGATATCCAGACTGGCTTCCCCAGTATGTATCCTACAAACAGTGAATGTGGATTCCCCTTCCCCCACACCCTTGCCAACATTTGTTGTGAGTTGTTTTGTTGGTCTTCACCATTCTGAATGACATGAGATATTGTTTTAATTTGCACTTCTCTCATTGATAAGGATATTCAATACTTTATTTTTAAGCCATTTTTATTTCTACTACTGAGAACTCTCTGTTCAGAGCCCTAGTCCATTGTTAATTGGGTCATTTTTTTTTTCTTGACTATTTTTTTTTTTTGGTTCTTTGTGTTTCCTGGATATTAATATTTTGCCAGTAGTATGGCTGGCAAAGACTCTTTCTCACTCATTGAATTTATTCTTCATTAGATTGACTATGTCCTCAACTGTATGTCCTTAACTGTACAGAAACATTTTAGTTTTGTGACATTGTTCTATTGTTGGCCTTAATTCTTTGGTTGATAGAAACTTGTTCAGAAAGTCCTTTCCTAAAACTAGATCTTGTAGCCTACTGCATTCTTCTGGAAGTTTTAGCATGTCAATTTTTAAATGAAGTTAACTTTTGTGCAAAGTGATACATATGAGTTTAATTTTATTTTTCTGCATATGGATATCCAAATTTCCCAGTACCATTTTTTTGAAGTTTGTGACTGGAGTTACACATAATCACGTTTCTGTCTTCTATTTTATTATTTTATGTCAGTATCACATATATATATATAATACACTATATATTAATATTTTATGTATTATATTAATATAGATCTATAATACATCTTGAAATAAGAAATGGCAATTCCTCTAGCATTGTTATTTTTGCTCAGTATTATTTTATAATTTATTTTCTATTTGTCTTAAAAATACTGTGGTTATTTTGACTGGGATTAAAAAGGATCTGTACATTACTTTCTCTAAGATGTCATTTTCACAGTATCATCTCTAAGAATCCGTGAACACAGGATGTCTTTCTATTTTCTAGTGCCTTTCTCAACCTCTTTCTTCAGATATTTGAAGTTTTTGATGTAGAAGTCTTTCACTTCCTTGCTCATGTTTATTCTAAAATACTTTATTGTGTTTGAGGATATTATAAATGGGATTGTGTTCATGATCTCTTTCTCAGTGTGCTGTTGTTGGTTTAGAGAAAGTGTTAATCATGAAGATGGGAGAAGAAAGACCACTAACTCTAATCATCATGCCAAATTAATTAAAGAAAGCAATTACTTAAAGCAAGCATTTTACATTATGTACACAAGCTGCCTTCCCCTACGGCAGGGTTCAAGAGGTCAGCCTTACATATGAGGAAGACAAGGTTTTTACAGCTGGGGTGCAAGATATTTCCAAATGTGAGATTGGTAGGCAAAATAGGCAGGGTTACAGGAGCAGAATATAAGTATAACAAGTTAGTCCTTCCTGAAACAAAGACATGGTTGCAAGGTGGGCAAAGCAAAGTAGTCATAACAACATAGTCATAGATAGTCATATAACTTTTTGAAACAAAGTTAGGGTTGCAAGGTAGTTATGAACAACTTTTTGACACAAAGACATGATTGCCATTCCTGGAACATGCAGAATAGAACCATTTGCAGTTAAGGTTACAAGCGGGTCATGGCTCAAAACCTCAAACAGAGGTTTAATAATAAATAGGAATGGATTTAGTTTGTCTTCACTATAATATGGCTTTTCAGCCTAAGATGAAGGCAGGCTGGTCTTCTTACTGATCTTTGTAAGTTGATTTTGTGTCCTGTCACTTTGCCAAAATTGTTGATTGTTTCTAGATTTCTAGCAGAACTTTTGGAAATTTTTATGTTAATTGACATATAGTATAGATAATTCTCTATCTCATCCAAGAGGTCATTATTCCTCCAATTATCTTTGCATGGATTCAAGTGGATCAGCCTACCTGAGGGGTGGTCTCTTGTTCAAGTGATTGATACACCCAGGTGGATTAAATCTTAGGGGCTGAGTAATATAATGTTATAATCTTTGAATAAACCAGAATGCCGTGCCTTTACCCAGAGTCGGAAGTAGATACTATTCTTTAGGCCAGAAAGAAATAGTGTTCTTTTAATGAGCTTCAACTGAGCCCTGATACCCATCCTCATTGGCTAGTGAAGTCACTGTAGCATTGGAGTGGGCCATCACTAAGCCAACTGTTCCTACCAGGATCTCTATACACGGTAACAAGGGATACACTTTACTGTATCTTACTCCCATTTAATGGACTTCAAGTGACAGTAAAGATGGCTTCTCCTCATTAAATTTAAAGTATTCTTGTGTTCTTTTAACAACACTGACTCCAACTTTACTTGTTTTGTTTGTTTGCCTAACTTTGGATAGCTTCATTACATTATCTTAGGTTCCTTCCCTTTCACTGAACTTGAGGACATCACACAGCATACTAACATGAGGAGCAGGAGACTCTTTCTAACCCATTCATAGACGTTCAGAGTCAGTTCATTCTCAGGTATTTTCAATGAACACACAGATTTCCAAGCGTGCTTTCTTCCCTTACCCGACCTCCCACCCCGTCTCTACCATTAACCTAGATTCTTGCACCAGATGTGTTCACCTGGAACTCAGATTAAAAGGAAGATTGCTCACCCTCTGCTCCTTTTGTGCCTCAGGTCACATCTGGAGAATTTCTCTACAGAGGAAAAGGTTGGAAAACATATTTCTCATTCTTAGGGGGAGGTAATTAAATAATTTCCTTTTATGATACTGTCTTTGTTCTCTTCTTGAAAGGAAAAAGCATCCCCTTTATCACGTTAAACAGGGCAAACTAGTATTTCTAACCATCCTTCCAAAGTTAATTAACATGTAAATACTTGTCAGTAAAAGGTAACACTTCAGTGATTAGCATATAAATGGACCAGAGACAATATTCTGCCATAAAAGAGACAGCTTGGAAGATTTTGCCAAATGTATTTGGAAAGGGAAAAAAAATAAAATAAAATAAAGCCTTCATCATTTCCATGCAAACAGTTATGAAATAGAATGTCAGCTGGCGCCTGAGGTAAAGGGAGAACTACCCTGCCTGGATCAAATGAGGTGAAGTTTGCATACACAACTTGGTTTTATGCATATGTTTGCTCAGTCTCCATGACAGAAAGTAACTAATTGTTTATGTCCAGAAAACACATCACGTTTGTTTGATTTTAATAGATACCATCAGTGAAGGCAACGGAAAGCCATAGGTGGGAAGAGACTTCAAGGGCTAATTTTTCCACACTGGGTATAATGATTAGTATACTCACAAAACCGCACATACAGGGACTGCTTCCACTCAGCCCTGAATTTGGGTTTCAAATGAGGTAATTGTGCACCTAATGATCCGTTTGCACAAGCAATTACCTGATTGGCATATGCCAGGTGAGCTTTTGGGAGATAACAAAACAAATGCACAATTTGCTTTGTAGCCATTGCACCCTGGCTTGAAAAATAAAATAATTGTGTGCTATCCTTATTAGAATTGCGGGTTGATGTGTGAATTGCATTCTTATGCTAATGAAACACAAGTCATTAGTTCAAAAGGAAAATACACTCTCAGACCAAGCTAACAAAAAATGTCCTTATTGATATTTATCACTAAAACTATAACATGTCTAATCCTACAGGCAGAAAGCAAGCATTTGGAATCATAACACCTGCATTAAAATCCTATATGGCTAGATGAAGACTCATGCACATCAGTTAAAAATCCCAAATAGTTCTTCCAAGTGAAGGTAATGATATTATTCACATGAAAGTAAATCCATTTACTAATTACTGTATCTTATATTGGTGTGAATGACAAGTGAAAACAGTCAACCTCCTAGGTTAAAACTAAACCTGGGGGACATTTGTTCAAGGGTTGTCCCTTCCTCCACTAGGTAGAGCTGAGAACTTGGACCCTATTTTGGCTATTGCATGATGAAAGATAGCCCAACTTAGTTGAAGTCATTTTAACTAAATTCTCTGGCTCTCTTTAGACTCAGCAAAGCCATTAGGTTAGAATAAAACACAGTTGGCTTTGCAAATATGAAAAGTGATCAAGCTACTTTAGTTTATGTAGTGTAAATACTGTTGGATGGTAGAGAAGATTGACACACTAAGAAAAACCCACCTGGAGGCTGGCAATTTCCCCTGCACTCAATGAAGTGATGTTGTATAGTAGAACACCCTGTGAGGATGGAAATATCCCATCACCTGAACTGTCCAACACGGTTACCATGGGGTTGCTGAGTTATTGGAAATTAGGGAGCATTATTACAAATGTAATTAATTTGGTTATTTTTTCATTGTATATGGTATATTGTATATGTCATATAAGGGCATTTTCATAAAAGCATATTGTGGAGATTTCAATAAGATTAGACCCCATAGGCTTAAATACTTGCAAGTTTGGTTCGCAGCGTAGTTGTGCATGGTATTAGTCAGTATAATGAGGAAAACCCAGGATGGTTTATAAAGTAATATTTCTACTT
This sequence comes from Cricetiscus sungorus, assembly GCA_030556225.1. Taxonomy (NCBI): domain Eukaryota; kingdom Metazoa; phylum Chordata; class Mammalia; order Rodentia; family Cricetidae; genus Cricetiscus; species Cricetiscus sungorus. The sequence goes on from JANBXA010000114.1 coordinate 22,532,570, forward strand.
CATGGACTATGAATGTCATTTGCTGCTCACAATTATGTATTCATACCCTTTAAAAATATTTAATGCTGGTCTTCCTTTGCTATGGCAGCCTTTGACAGTTTTTCAGTCATTATCTTACCTATTTCTTGCCATCATTAATAAGTCACAAAACACTCAGATTTAAGAGTGAATAAATTTACTATCATTAGAATCAAATGGAAAGCAAAACCCAAACAACAAAGAAACATTAACACTTATAAATGGAAGACCTATTCTAGGGTTTGTGAAGCTGGCAGTCTGATTTCTGGTGGCAATTATATAAAACTGCAATCTAATTGAAAAGGAATATTTGTACATCAGACTAAACTACAATATGCATACATAATATACAGTTTATAACTATACTATGTCCTAAAACCTATACTTTATTTGACTGAACTTTGAAAGTATGAGTAAAATCATAGAAAAATACAGTAGCTAGATAATATAGTAACTAGGAAAGTAAACAATAATGTATTACATCTCAGGCACTTATCTAATACAGTGCTGTGTGGATTATTTAATTATTATACTTTTTATTACGGTTATTATTATTCTCTCACTTTTACAGGTTAAAGAAATAGATTTCAAAAGACTACCTCACTTGTGTAAGTTTGTAACAAGAATATGGAACAGGGCTGAAATTCAAAGCAAGAAATGCTGGACTCCAGAACTCTTCAGATAGTCATTGTGTGAATGTGACTTCACAGTACATCGAATTTGGGATATTCTAGAAAAGTCTTAAAATTTCTTAAGGGGGAGCAAATTTTCATGCTGGACAACTAGCTCTTCAATAGTCAATAACATTGAGTCTGACACTGGAGAGACTGCTGAACCACTCAAGTCTGGGTTTGTGTGAGCGATAACCCTTGGAAATAAGCTGCTCAAGTCTATCTCACAGCCACAAACACACCCATGTGTTCCTTGGTTTGGAAGCTAGGAGTGCACCCAATTGTCCATTGAATATTTTTTTCTTTTGAGTCTTAAATGCTTTTGCAAATTGTTCTGAGGTTTTTATTCTGACCGAAGTGGGGAGATTGTCTCAGAATTAAACAAACAAACAAACAAAAAAAAGGCAATCTGGTAAAATGTAAACATAAACACAATTCTGTTTCCTAGAAAGCAGGATATAAAACAGATTGGAGGTCAAGAACAGGTAGAAGGAGGTGTTTTCCTATACCACAAAAGTCTTTAACCTTTGTATACACACGTGCGCGCGTGCGCACACACACACACACACACACACACACACACACTATGCACACACACAAGACCTCATGCACTGATGCTCTGTGCATGAACTTACAGAGAAGACTAGGGTACTATTAGGGGCTAAGCCAGCTTCTACCACTCTCCCTGCCTATGTAACTTGCAGAAGTGGTCTTTGAAAAGATTCTCTGCTGAATCTATTACAGCTATGAAAAACTTAGAGACATTTTACAACTATGGTTAAAACATCATAAAATATCTGTAGATGTTTTCAAAATTAGATATAAAATAGAGTTGCTGGTGACCACGAAAACTAGCAACTTTCCCAGATAATTCTTCATACTGGGACATGATCATATCCAATTAAGTTTAGCTCTGTTCAGTAATCACTATGTAATAGGATAGAATCACAGAGTAATAGGATTTGTTTAAGGCAAAGATGGAACAGCTTAACACACATTAGATACCTTAAATGCATTAAGAATTTAAAAGAGCAATGGATGCAAAACCTTTGGGAGGAAGCAGAAAGAAAATGAAAATATTAAGGGTCAGATAGAGAATTTCTCTTGTCTTCGTTGACATTTATAAATTTTGTTGCCAAATAATTTTCATCACTAGCATATCCAGAATTGGAATTAAAATGAAACAGAGCTCCGGTTGAAGGTGCTTATCCTTAAACTTTATTTTTACAACATCACTGACCCCAGATGAGCAAGGTTGGGTCTGAAGTCATCAAGCCATACCTCAGAGGATCACCAGATCCCTGAACACTTTGGCTTCTTAGCAGAAAACTATCAAAAGGTGTCATGAATGCTTTGTCACACTTGAGCTACATATTAGCTGGCTAAGCTGAGAATCAAATGTGGGAAATTAGTTGCCATTAAAAGATTGCTGCAGGCAGTTCATTTCTTATCAGCCAAGCTGTGCAAGCCCCCTGCTGTGGGCACTGCACATTAGTTTACTAAATACTTCAGCTCATCACGTACCGCTTTGCTCATGGATGGGTCTGGATTTGGTTATTGGGGGAGGGTGAAGAGGAAACAGATAAGAAACAGAACTTCTAACATGTCTCTGTAGAAATCAAGTCTCTGTCCTGATGGAGAAATGCAATTGTTTGTTAACATAGGAACATGTACAATGTATTGTTAAGAAGGAAATAACTCATTGCAAAACCATTTTTATACAGTTTTCTGTGACCACGACAACAAAAGTATGAGTCTGTGTGTATTTAACAAGGAAGCACAAATACAGGAAAATGTTTATAGTGCCAAGTTTGTGAAGGTATTTTGGAATGAATTTTAACAGTGGCTTTTATTCATCTGGATTTTCAATGTGTTTAAAGTTCTTTTATTTTCAATATTTATAATTTTATAACAAACACCTATTTTGAAGCAACACACGTACAAATACTCTTTTCTGCTCTCCTTTTCTTCTTTTCTCTTTCCTTTTGAAGCATTTTATTTCCTTCTGAGGACACTCATTTTGAATGCTTCCTCACATATGTGGGGGGAATCTCAGAGTGGGTACAAATGAATCTTGAACCATGTGTGCAGGAGTACACTCTCCTTCTACAGTAGTGCTGAGACTTGGTATCTAGCGTCAGCAGCCATTCTTGTGGGATTTCTCTGTTTCTAGCATCCAGAGTCTGTCCATTTATCTTCGTATCTCTGTGAACTAAATTTATGTCCCAGATGCTTTCATTATGGACTGGGGAATCAAGCTCTAGATTTGAGTCTTGGTTCCACTCCATAACAGCTCGTCCATCTTGGACAAGCCACCTTATAACCTCTAACCTTCAAAGTCCTTACCCATGTGGAGAAAGAATGAAGCCGGCATAATAGAGCTGCACTGAGGATTAGAGCAGATGCTCCCAACAGCCCAAAGTGCGGTGAGCATTGAGTTCTAGCTCCTTTTACTTTCCACATCCTGATGTGGTGATATTACTATAACACACCTAGACAACAGAGGACAGCAAGGCAGGAACAATGCTGGCTATCAGACCTCTGTGCAACCCCAGTATATCACAGCAGAACTGTGGGTGTAGGTCCTTTTAAAACTGAAGGCTGTGTGGTGGGCTACAGTGAAGCACACATCCATTGCTGGTAGTAATAACAGCACTACACACAGTGCAGGAGGCTTGCTGGAAAAGCATAGCTCTTGTGACAAGGCTGGAGGGCTCAGCTTTGATGATTACTTCCTTAGCCACCTGAGATGGAAAAACGTGCCAGAAATCCTGTGTGCCCTTTCTCCAGTCAAAATCAGGGATGCCATCTACTTTGTTTCAGAGAGCCCTTGTGAAACACAAAGATGCTTATAAAGGGAAAAATACTATCAGTTAGCATTCTTATTTTCAGTTAAGTGATAGATTGCAATTAGACAATTACGAGCAAGAGCAAAGCCTCACAGGAAGAAACTCTAGTGCACAGCAGCATCCAGCAAGCTCTGGAAAGGCCTTCAACTCCCCTTGGATGGACAAGAGCATTCCTGGTTTCAATAAGAGTCCAGTATCCTTGGACTTCCCTAAGGGTACCAAGCTGGTGCAGCTGGCCAGCATTCTTCTAAACATCTACTCCATCCGGCCTCTGCTACCCAGTTGCCTCTATTTCACCCCCTCCCAGCTTAGTGAGAACCACAGGAGTGATAGGTTCCAAGCCTCAATTTTGTTAGAGTGTGTGGTCATTAGTTTTTAATGACAATGCTACAATATGGTTTGTCATAAACCTATTTTTAAAAGTCTAACAATTTATACTCTGAAACAATTCAAATTACATAGGCAATGCCAGTGTTTCATTGAAGACAGTAGTTGCTATCCTGGCATTATGCTGACCCTGCCTCCTGACAACTGGCAGGATATGCACACTGGCACTCAGGCGGATATTTAGAAAGCCCAAAGGCCCCTGTGTTGCAAGACTAGTCATGTGTTACATGGCTGTGTAAGGGCTCTTGTGCAAGCCTTCCCTTTTAAGCAAGTACCTCCCACCTGTTTTTCCCTTATCCCCTTCCTTCTTTTCCTTTCTCCCTTTCCATCTCTGCTCTTTTTCCCTTTATATCTCTGTTCCCAGTTGGCCAACACCTACCCCTCCCTTTGTTCTCTTTCCCCAACAAACTCCACATGGGTTCTGTTGAGTTTTGTGGTTCTGTTTCATCACCTGCAGCTGAGAAAAACAACACCAGTCATATACTACTGCAGTCAGATGAATTCAGTGAACTCCCCAGAACTGTTACTCTCAAGGTCACCTAAACACAATACCATGACTTTGGAAAAACCATGGAGTCGAGGAAGAAGGTCCGTGTCTTTCTTTCAGGCCCTGCTGATAGTAGGTTCTGTGACAAGGACAGAATGAATGCAGATGAAGGAGCACTGTGCAAATTAGAACAAAAGAGCTGTGGCGACATCTTCCAGGGCTGTGTTCAATCTCCTGTAGGACAAACACTCAGAGAAGCCGAGAAATAAGGTGGCTTCCGTACTGGTTCAGGACTTGAAAAGATGTCTAGAGAGAGAGGGAAACCCATTTCTTAGCTGTAAATCTGCTTCATCGTATGAGCCCAGCTATGTACACGGAAGGAACGGCTTTCATTCCCTGATGCTCCCTCCCCCGTCTTTCCTTCTTTGGACCTCATGCCTCCAAGCTAACAGGACCCTGGAAGAACACTTGGACTTGGTGTCCTTTTCTGCCAGGTCATTCCCAAGCTCCTTCACTTGACTGCATTCCGTTTCAGGATGTGTTGACTGTGTGTTCCTTCTTCCCACAATTAAAAATAAAGAAGCAGATTGCTAGAGCGGGCTGTTCACAGTTCTTCCTAGCATCCCATTCCTCACACTTCCTGTTCTGACTGCCCAGCTCAGCTCCATTCTCAGGCATAGAGTCCGCCTCTATTTTCCGATTCTGCCAGTCAGCAACGGGCCGTAATTGACACATCATTAAAATCTACTCAACCACCGTCTGAACTGGAATAAGAATACATTCCAGGCAAAAGACTCCAGCCAACCTTCCAGCTTTCAGTGGCAAAGCACCGTTCAGAGGAGGCAAAGTCATTATTTGTGTATTCTTCTTGCAGTTTGGCAACTGACTTGGAATAAAATCTCCATGACACTGTCACTACAGTATGTTCTCATGGTGGTGGCCCTCTAAGCACTGACGCTGACTGTCTAAGCACCTGTTTGCTCTGACAGCTCTTTCGGTGTGGATGGCCGCTCCAGGTCTTGGGAGGCTCACTGGGTCCAGTGCTGCTCTTCTCATTTAGCTGAGTGATTTACTGACCAGGCTACTCCAACTTCCTCCCTTACTGAATGCCTTGCAGGAGTCACAGGCCAGCTTACTTCCCCTGTTACAAGAAAGAGAATTCATCAAGAGAAGGGTCCAGGGACCAAACTCCACATCACCTATGTAAACAGTGTCATATGTGCGGTGGAAATAGCAGCTGTGGTGTTTGCCTTTCTCTATTTTCAGGGTCTGAGAAGACAATTGCTTCCTCACAAACACGGACAGATTAAACACACCACGGCCTGTCCTTTTGCCATCTGCTCCTTGATTATTTTATTTCAAGCAGCATGAGTTTTATTATCTGATGGGTGAACGTGGCCCTGGCTGTTGCTGAGCTCAGCTCCTGGAGGCTGGGAATGAGCATAGAGTCACAGGGCTGACCTGCAATGGGGTAAGCCAAAACTCAATGGGCCACTAGGATGGCTATCACTGCTGAGTCAGATCCTGAGATGTCAGCATTCACGATTCCTCCTGCAGAGTCACAGCCTGGGGAAGCAGTGACAGAAGAGGGCACATATATCTTCCTTTGTTTATCTCCATTGCACATCTATATGTGTATAATGCCATCCATTTGAGCATCCTACAAAACTGAGAAAAATCTACTTATGAGCCTAGGTTTTGAGTACCAAACTTTTCTTCAAGTTTAGTGATTTTCATCCTCCTTCATTGTTTCTGCTACCTCATTTACAGAAGGATCTTAAAGAATTCTGTCGCCTCTGTAACTATAGGGCAAGGGGGCTTTGGAGGAACAGACCACTAAATCCCTCCTTTTGACTTCTGTGCAAAAGCAACAGGAGACTTGAAACAATAGTCTCAAAGGACACTCACATTCAGTCATCATGACGGCCTTGACAGTCCAGAAGACCTTGAAGTTTTGTAGAGATTTCAATTTTGAAATATTGAAATTTTAAATGCAGTTGGAAGACATAATACAGAAAAATCAGCCGACCACATTTCCCATGCTGGAAACACCTTGTACAACTGTGATGTCATAACCCAGGATCTTGACACCAAAGCATTCTACACAGGATGGCTCATGTTGCTTTTCTGTGGTGACACCCGCTTAATCCTACCACCTCAGTTTATTTCATTACTGCTCTTCTATACTCTTTTTCACTTTATGAATATTACATAGGGTCTGGAGAGGTGGCTCAGTAGCTAAGAGTGCTTGTTGGGAAATCATGTGGACATGAGTTCAAATCTACAGAAGCCTTATGAAGCACCAAGCATGGTAATGCTCATGTATCCCTGTCAATTCTGCACAGTACTGTGCAAGGGACAGAGGCAAGAGGAGCACTGGGCTTCCTGGCAGTGAGTTTAGCAGGGTTAGTGATAGGCCATGTCTCAAAGGACTAAGACAGTAACAAAGCGGGACACCCTGTCCCCTTCTTTGACCCCTGCACATATACACAAACATACTTGTGTATACAACACACATACACACACACACACACACACACACACACACACACACACACACACACACTACCTAAAAGTAATTATATAGTGTATGATGTGGGTTTTCTTTTAACTTGGCATAATTGGTTATTTTCCATTGTGGAGGATTACCTTTCCTTCAGTGAATGGCTTTTGCACACTTACTAATCTGTTGAGCATTTTTATCTTTGCCCATTTCTTGGTTCTCTGTTCTACTGTACTCAACTATATGTCTATCTCTCCATCACTACCAAACAATGTAAGTAAACAGAATGAAATCTAAGTACCAAAATTAAAAAGAGTGCAGGATTACAGACAGTGCTGCACTGAACCAGCTTTTGAATGAAAATGGAAAAGAAGGAGAGCAGCTGTAAACATTCTGTGGGTTTCCTTCATTAATATGAACACCTTGCACTAACTAATGCAGGTATTTGCTAAGCAACGAACACACATTTTAAACACAAGTAAATATGATACTAATAAACAAATGGTAAAACAGATTTGCATACTTCTAAATAATTTCAATTTAATAGTTTTGGCTTTTATGTAACTGATTGGTAACTTTACAGATACAGCCAGGAAGAACATACAAGATGTGAACTGTCATTAGTACTCTTTAAGGTTGTTGTGCATGCTGATTATAGAAGGAAGGCATAACGGTCAGTGTAAGATAGTTAACCCTTCCTAAAATCGTTAAATAAGAAACACAAATGATACCTTATACAAAAATAAAGTGGCAACTAATAATTTAATAATTTTGGAGCTATCTTTGTTAATAAATGGAAAAGAAAACCTAACAATATTTAATATTTGTGACATAGACACCAGAAAGTAATAACAAATACTGGGCTTGAAAACCAGGTGGGTCATTCTCACATACACAAGCACATTATCCACCCTCCCCTATTAGAGGACTAGAAATCCAGACACAGTGCTAAGAAGTGAACTTTGCTATTTATTTAATACACATAAGAACTCAAGAGATAATGATGAGATAACGATGACTTACATTGCTATTTATCAGTGCCATGTTATAATCAGTTAACAAATACTAGTTTTGGTCAGGGCAAGATTTCATATATCTATCTATATATATATATATATATATATATATGTGTGTGTGTGTGTGTGTGTGTGTGTGTGTGATGGGAGATGGTATTCTGTAAATATGTTTCTCATACTGGTTAATTAATAAAGCACCATTGGGCCAATGAGAAAGCAAGATAGGTGGGGCTAGGAGACAAGGAGGAAAGAGGAAGTGGTAAGGAGGAGTCAAGATGTAGACCAGGGAGGAAGGAAGACGCCGGCCGCAGCTCCCCGATATGGTGACCACGTGGAAATACTTAGATAAGTAGAAATGGGTTAGTAATTAAGACAGAGGTAGCCCATTAACAATGATAGTTATTGGCCAACAGGACTGTATCAAATACAGAGTCTCTGAATGTTATTTGGGGCTGGTGCGGCTGTGGGCCCAGACGGCGGCAGGCAGGCTGGCAGGCTAGCGGGCTGGCGGAAAACAGACACTCCACATGTGTGTGTGTGTCTGTGTGTGATTTTATATATATACACGTATATATAAAAGATTTATATATACATATGTAATCATTTTGCAGACATTTCTGATTGATAGGGAGATGTGAGGAAACAATTCTTTTTTGTTTCAAAATTTTATTATATAAATATACCAATTATTTTATGTAAGTTAGATCATTGAAATATTAGTTTTTTATCCATATGTATAGAATGTATTAGGCAAACCCAATGAATACTCTAAATAGCATTAACAAAAAGGATGTTATTGTTATGATTTACATATGAAAGCACTGATGACCAAGAGAGCTTAAACCAACAAGGCTTCCTACTACCCTGGTGCCTGCACCTCTCATTACATAGTAAGAAGCTCTGAAATGAGGAAGCTTTATATGAGTTATAGTATTTTTTCCTACAATCTTTGGTAAAGATTCTCTGAAATGGAAGCATCTAAGGGATGCAGTTCATGAGCTAAAGATTTTAGCCTTGATTCTAAACATAAGCAATCAACTAGTTGGTAGTTGGCTTCATCATATTGCTCATTAATGTTCTAGTCCTATTTGCCTTTCAGGCTGAGCACCAAACTATGCCCGTTTTCCTGTTGGGTATTTTTAAGGTTTGTTTTGAATTGTGTATTTACTCTCTGTGGGAGAGTAAGTGCATGTGGGTGCAGGTGTTGGGGGAGACCAGAAGCATGGGATCCCCTAGAATCAGAGCTATAGTCAGTTATAAAGGCTATAGTCAGTTACAAACTGCCCTACATAGATGTTGGAAATCAAACATGAGCCCTTTGAACCATCAAATCATCTCTCCAGCCCACAAGTTGATATTTTTAATATTTTTCTAAAACCTGATACTTATGCCCATAAGTTCTATTGATTTGCTTGTTTCACAAAACAAGTTTCCTGCTTTAATAGGCTCGTTTATCTCTCTGACATCATTAAGACCCTCTTACACTATGTGACACTTGGATGAAAGCCATGATTTCCATTTTGATCATTTTCAGATCCAGAAAATAGAAGTGTATTTGGAGCCTCACAAAGGGTTGCTTGTCCTTTGCTAACTGAACACCTGTTTCCTACAAAATTTGTAAGGTTATTTATAATATTTTAGAATGTCCCTGGACTCATATGTGAGTAAATTATAAAACCCCACTGTGAATGTTCACCATCTCTGATGACACCTATTCTCTGCTGTTATTCTGTATGGTCCCTTGTGCATATTTATTTCATAAAATGCCAAGATCCAGCCAATGGATGTGACAATAACAAAACCGAGATGACAGTTACACTTCCTAGAAACATAGGCAGAGAAATATTGAGACCTACGTCATAGGTCAGGCAAAGAGTCTTGCCAAATAATTCAATTAGTTCACAACATTAATTTGGTTTAACCTTCTCATTGTTCATTGCAATGAAAGTACAATATCAGATTCAAAGTTATTAATTCATTGGTGGTATGCAGTGACAGTCCTCCAATATTCTCACCAATACACAGCAATATGTACCTCAATGTTATATATTTATGATAATGAGAGGTAATAGGAACTAGGAGGCAAACTGTTTTATTGATTTATGGGATGGAATTTCTTTAGAGAGGACAAAATATTTATGAAGAGTAAATGGCAACCATTCATACAAATGATTAAAGAGTAAGTATAAAAAGGAGTTTTTAAAAGGAACAGAAAGAGAAATCTCAGGATTGACACCTACAAAATCATAAAGGAGAGGGCCATTCAGGCAAAAACTTATACACACTGAAAAAAGAATGCAAATATGATCAACAGAAGCTTAAGATGTGTCCAGGAAGACAGAGAGAGCTATGTGCTTTCTGCTCTAACCTAGAGAAGGTGATTGGCGATTCCAGTGAGCACATTTGTGTTTGCCAGTGAGGAGGCTGAAGGCCCTGCTGACAGAGTTGGAGGAAACAGAAGCAGCTGGGATGGTTATAAGAGCAATCAGTAATCTGCACTTGGAATTGTCTATTAAGAGGAGAGTTCCCAGGGGAGATGGTAGGACATCCCATTCTACCCTCCATGTGCTCTTTGGGATGAGACCAATGTACCTTCTCCCACTGTACTCCTGCAGCTTATCCATCTGTGGCTCACATTTGACACTTAGGGTGCACTGGCCTGTATTGTTCTGTATTTCATTAAGAGCTGCTCTATATCCAAGCATCCTGTGAGCTCCTTAACAATTGCTTTATAATGTCTGCCCCAATGCCTTGCACACATTGCCAGGCTAGAGGTAGCGAGAGGCAAAGTGATAACAGAAACCATGAATACTGTGCTTGTTGCAACCGCAGTGTCTATGTAAAAGCCAGACAATGGCAAACATCTGTAACCCTAGCAGTGGAAGAGAAGAGGCAGGTGGACCCTGGGATCCCTCTATCCAGACAGTGTAACTCGAATGATAAGTTCAGTGAGAGACCCTGTTTCAAAAAATAAGATGGAGAGTGGCAAAGGAAGATACTCAGCGTTGATCTCAATCCTACACAGAGCGGATAGAGGCAAGCATACCTGCATGCACATGTACATACATGTGTACACTATACATGTGGACTTCGAGAGCATTTCGCTAGTCATATAGCCTATAGTTGACAGAGGTAGATATTTTGTCTAAGTCTTTCAGCTCTCCACTCTAGTGGGGATGTTGATATACACCGTCTCCTTTTTGTTTCTTTCACAGACATCTAAACTCTAAACAATGAGGACTTTATCACCATGTGCAGTGCTGGACACTCACGTCTGTCACCAGAATCTTCTGTTGTCCTGGGTCTAATGATTTATCTCCAAAGCAAGATCTTTTATGTCTAGAAAAAAGTGTGAGGTCACAGCCACTCTGAGAGCTTGTGGGCCTGAAAAGCAGGCAATTCCAACCAACATAAATCATACAGAAATGTCTGTCAAACAGACCACCCATGGGAGCATAGACCAGAGACCAGACAGCATGATCAGATAAAAAAAGGCTTGTGTTTAACTCTGAATTTCAGATAAACAATCTTTTAGTTTAAGTAGATACCAGATGCATAGACTAATGCACATTACAAAGGATATTTTTTTTTCAAGTCAGAAATCTACCTTTACCTGGGTGCCCTATATTCGTATTTGTTAAAGCTGATATCTTGAGACCACAGCTTAAGTGATGTAGTGAAGAAATCCAGTTCTGAAACAGTATAAAAAGGGAAGGAATGGAATGCTTCAGACATTGTTGTGAAACTCAAACTGATGCTCAAAATAAACTACAGAAGCTTTGCAGAGTTAAAAGTTTTGAGGCTGAATCATAATAATTTTTAAATATTCCTAAATTTTCTGTCATTCTCACTACTCTCTTTCATACACACACACACACACACACACACACACACACACACACACACAAAAAAAAAAAAAACAATCAGGAAACAACATGTCGAACCTCTTCTCCATGCAATAACTTTTGTTGACTTCTCAAGGCAAATATATTGTAAATCTCAATATTCAGTCCTTTATCTTCTCTCAGTACTTCTGTTTCTCTAGTCTTTAATAGAAATCCCCAGTGTTTTGAACAGAAAATGACTTTGAAAGCCACCAAATTGACATCCCTCCTGGAGAAAGTCTTCTCTCAGTAGGCTTAAAGAGATTTGTCTACACCCATGTCTCAGTCTGCATTCTGCTATCAGATCATGTGTTTGAGTTTCTTCTCACAGTATGCCTATTAAATCTGAAACGCAGAAACAAAATTTCATTCCCTTATCAAGTCCCCAGGCCAGGTGATTCCAGTCAACACCTAGGCACCCAGGTACCCAGGCAGGACTTGAAGAGCTCTGGCATTTCTCACAAATGGAGGCTGCTAAGCAGCCTGATTTCCAGGAGCTAAGACATCTGCAAGTTGCAAAGTTGGCCTTACTCCTTTCTTGCCTTTTCTTGCTCCTTATTGCCTTCTCTTTCTCATCAGTCTCTTTCACTGAGGCATCAGTGTGTTGGACCAGGACATTGCAATCTTCCGAGAGAGTCAAGTCATTAGGAAAGAGATCCTAGGTCATATAGTCACATTATAGAGACATTAAAGGTGGATGAGGGAATTGATACCCTGAATCTATATTTATTTAACTTTCTAGAAACTGTTTCCTACTCTTTCAAAAATATTATTGCTATTAACCATTATTATTGCTGAGTCTGGGTGTCATGTAGTTCAGCTTGCCTTGAATCCCTTATGTAACCAAAGATGATACTTGTCTGACTCTCCTGCCTCATGCCTTTCATGCTGGCATAACAGACATAAGCCATCATGTGCAGTTTATCCAATGCTAGGAATCATACCCAGGATTTTGTGTATGCCTGTTAAATACTCCATTTATGACCTAAAATCCTAGTCCTCAAAATTGATTGAGTGATGTTTCTCCTAATGAAAGGGCCCTATCTTCTTGGTGTCATGTCTACAAAAGGCATAGTTCATCCTAAAGTCATTCATAGGTTAATTTCATAATCATAATACTGTCCTTCGGATGTTTTCTGGGTTATCCATCTAAATGAATACCGTTAAAATGAGCAAGTCTGACCAGAAACTACAGGTTTTTAGAAGGAACATTCTAGAATACAACTCAAGTCATTTCTGCACTGCATTGCTCTTCCATGCAAACAATATCACCAAGAGATATTAAATCTGTTGGCATTCTTTTTGGTCACTTACTTTCTCAAAACAAAACAAAACAAAACAAAACAAAACAAAACAAAAAACAATCAGTCTTACAAATTTACAAATTTAGCAAAAACAAACAAACAAATTGAAACTGAAAACAAATACCACTTAAGTAGCAAAACAATGTTGATTAAATTTCAGAAAAGGCTTCCTAACTGCTGGGGATGAATGCCACTGATTCAAAGGCTGAACAAATGGAAATAAACATTTACTGCTGAGATTAGTTTTGTCCGAATATAATTTTAGTGTTTCAAAATGAAATTTTGCTGCTAAGTTATAAGGTTGACAAGATGTTAAATTTCGCAACATTCTAAATTCTTTTTTTGTGAAGCTACATGTCTTTAGGGGTACTTTTTTGATAATTCTGTTTCCTGATGACCAACAATCGCTTTAAATGTTCTCCTGGAGCTCTTTGCAGCATTGAAAATTAAAAAAGAAACAAATAAAAGATCTTAAATAATGAGTGCCACAGCCCATGTGTCTAACAGAAGCTTTGTTCTAAGGTAGTTAAAATATTCCACAGTCCTGGAATTTCACAGGAATATCTGAGAACTGTACAGAATATCATGGATCTGAGCATGAAATTTGTTTTCGACATACATGTGTTTTTTATCATGCGCTGAATAAATCCAATATTGTTTTCTCTTACAAATTGGCTGTAGTTTATATTTCACTGTGCATTCCTTCCAGAGCAAAGGGGGAAACATTGCAATATTCTAGGGCTCCTGGGTGTGCAGGCCGGAGAAAACACATTCTTCAGGGTGTAGTTCTCCATTCTTCTCAGTGGGTGACTTTGGGTACTCACTTTTCTATATACCTGCCCTGAATGTTAAACTTCTCATTTACATTTTCACTAGAAAGATTGCTCATGGACCCCAGTCTGATAGCTGGGAAGCCAGCATAGGACCAGCCCAGACCCTGTGAATGTGCGTGTTAGGAGGACTGGGCAGTCTATGGGGCTTCTGGTAGTGGATCAGTATTTATCCTTAGTATACTAATGGACTTTGGGAGCCCATTTCACATAGAGGGATACTCTCTCAGCCTAGACACATGGGGGAGGACCTAGGCCCTGCCCCAAATGATATGACAGACTTTAAAGACTCCCCATGGAAGGATTCACTCTCCCTGAGAAGCTAATATGGAACTGGGATTGACATTTAAAACAAGCTTGCTGCAAATTTAAATTAAAAATATCAAAAAAATTAGAATGAGTGATGATGCTGAAACTAAATAATATAGTTAAGTTCCTTATATGTCTTTAAGAAGGAACTATTAGGCTAGGAGAGACTACTGTAGAATGACATTATCTGGCTATGGGTTTGTTAGTTATGACATTTGTGTACTTTAGAAGACACAACTGAACAGTGTTATGAATGAGCTATAATGAATGCTGTAAGTACAGTGATAAAGTGAATATACAGAAGGCATTGGAGCTGAACGCTTCATCACAGAATAGAAACAACGTATTGTCACTCAGGTGGCCTGGGATCACTCTTTTGCCTCCTGTACCAAGTTTCATGTCCCCTCTGTGTGTGAACTCATCTGGACACATCCATGTGCGTCTCAGTGAGTCTCCAGGGCATTGTGTGTTGAGTCTGTACATCTATTGCTCTGATTTTGTGCCTCCAGATTAGATTAAATGAAGAAACTGGAGCCAGTATCATTTGCTTTGCTGCCATTTGCTTCCAATTACTTTATGTTGTGGTAAGTAGAAAGATTAGTTGCCTCACCCTCTAAGTTCTCATGCCTAATATTCATCTCCAGTGCCGTTGCAAGAACTTATGTGAATACAGATACAAGTTACTGAATTATTTATACACCATTCCTATTAACTTAGTGAGATATATTTTGTAAATTACAAATACTTTCCAAAAGCCTAAAATCATTTAGACTAATTAGTACATTATGCAATCTGTGTAATTGATTTTTAAATGAATAGGTCCCTAAGTGAGTTTTGAATGTCCTATAATAATTGGTTTCTAATAAATGGTATAAATAAATGAGTAATTAATGCATTTACATAAAGAGCAGTTGCTAGATGTTGAGGCCAACTGAAAAATCAGTAAATCAGTACCTTGGTTCTGATAGTCCCCCTAGAAAGCCAAAAACTACAAAAATCTAAATGCCACTATTTCAAGTTAGAAATTTTATACTTAGCCACTTTTAGTCTTAGATCATGAATTGAAGTGCTCATTTACACTGAGATATATTACTTACTTTTAAATACAAGCCTCAATTAATTTGAATAGATTGGATTGAGGTTTCGGACAAGAAGTATTCTGGTGATAGGTCAGTGGCAGATTTTCCTATAAGATATTCTGTTAAAGCTGTTGACAGAATCTGCATGGTGTGTGTGTGTGTGTGTGTGTAAAGATATTTGCTTTTAAGAAGATCAGCTGTGTGACTGCATTCAGGAGAATTCATGGTCATTTGCCAAATATTAATTTTCAGCACTTAGTATCTTTGGCTCAGATCCAATCTCAGCATCTCAGAATCTCTTAGGTTTTTCTTCTTCTAAAAGGCAAGCTGACACTTGAGAGCAATTCTGACATCCTTTGTGCAAATGGAAGTGGCCAACCAGAAAACAAGGAAAAAGAACAAAGTCAAGGGAGTGACTGCATAGTTATAAGGGAATGTCTGTTGTTTATCCACACGTCAAAACGCCACATAATTCGCTGGGAATATGTGTTACTGCTTAGCCCTGTACCACTAATTCTTACTTTGGGGGGTAATAGATTCCAGGCTTCCTTGGGAGACATTCTTTCTGAACCATTGAATTAAGCTTGGTGGCACTGTCACTCAATGAATGCTGTCCTTTCCCTGTCCATGTGGCAGGCACGTGAAACAACTTCTCTCTTTAAATATAAACCATGTGTCAGATGAGGGGAAGGACTGTGTGCCTCTGTCCTGCAGTACTGCCTACAAAGACTGACAAGTCATCTACGCACTGCATGCCTGTGCTCCTTGCCTGGTTCCTGTCCTCTCCTGTCTGGCTTCCTGTGGCCTCCCTGATCTTTGAAACTTTCCCATAGTCTTGGAACAAACTATCTATTCTTGGCAAAACAAAATATTATGCTTCCTGCTGCTTATATCTAAAAACTCCAAGTGAGAAGATTTTTCTTGATTTTTGCTGTTTTTGTTTGTTTGTTTTTGACAGCTTAAAGACCATGTATAGGAAAAACAGTAATTGTTATCCCCTCTGAGATAGCATGGTATCCCAGGAAATCCAATTTATATATAACCAGAAGAAAAAAAAAAAAAAACAGAATCCATGTTTTCTGATAGCCCACTTATTCCTTTAGTGTAGTTTATCAAGCACTGATGTGTTAATTAAGGTTCCTATTGTCATGACAAAACACCGTTACCAAAAGCAAACTGGGGGAAAAGGGTTTATTTCATTTTATAGTTTATAATCATCATATCATCCAAGGCAGTCAGGACAAGAACTCAGGGCAGGGACCTGGAAACAGAAACTGATGCTGGGCCCTGGAGTAGTCCTGTTTTCTGCTTGTTCCTCATAGCTTGGTCTTTATTATACCATCCAGGACCACCTGCCCAGGGGTGGCGCTACTCTCAGTGAGCTGGGCCCTTCTACATGAATCATTATCCAAGGTAATAACCCATGCACTTTCCTACTGGCCAAACTCTTCAAAGCAATAACCCACACATTTTTCTACTAGCCAATCTCATGAGGGCATTTTTTTCCTAGTTGAGATTCCTTTTTATTCAGCTACGTTTGTGTCAAGTTGACAAAACCCCTCCAGTACAATCGACCTAGCTAGCTGGCCCAATACATTCCAGAACAATTTCCAACTAACCATTTCTTACTTTTTGTAGTACTGTTTATGACCTATTTTCTTGAATTAGACCCTTCTTATGGGTTCTTGTGCCTTATAAAATTTTTGGTTTAGTTGCTCCTAAATCTTCCCTTTCACAGTTGCTGTAATGAATCTAAAGTGCCCCTTTTCAGAAAGAACTAGGGTGACAGACATGTTTCTCAGGATCTTGTATGTCTTTAGTTTATTTTACCTTGATGGACTTCAATTTGCAGTAGAATAATTGGTTTTAAGTCTTTGGGGCTAAAGAAGAGTATGTGGCAACTTTTGCTTTTTCATGTCATATAAACCCCAAATTATGTTTAGGTGATGAATTCTTTCAATATACATGAGCTTGAACCTCAAAAGACAAAGGGCCCTGGGAAGCTCCAGAAATACATCAATTGATTATTCAGAATGGTTTATTGCTACACTGTCATGACTTCTGATTTCTTAAGAGGCCAAATTTCACTATTTGGAAAGTTGCATTTTTAGTCTATCTTATGAATCTTATTCCTGATCAAACACAGGAAAGGAGTATTTGTTGAGTTGTGTTGCTGGAAGGTTAGAGTGTCTGAGTCTTTCCTCCCAGTCCAACCCTGATGTCCCTCAGACCCAAAGTGTCTGTCACAGCCATGTAGAACTTCATGGCGCTTGTGTTTGTAGCCACCCTCTTCATGGAAGTTGTTCATTGACGTAAGCCTGAATTACTGTGTCTGAGAAAGTACATGTTAGGTTTATCAACCCAGAGTCAACACCTAGTTTGTGTTTCTAGGAACACAAACACCAATAAATGTATGATCAGTTCTGAGACTCCAGGTGCAGCCTCTGGCAAGGGCCTGTGTGGCACAAAGCTTGCACATTTCTTCATAGCAAATTTCTTTTCCTAACTGTATTTGGCCATTCTCATTACTTGGTGTTTGATCATTTGATCACTTGGGAGCACAGAGAGATGAGCCAGAGCATCCATGGGAAATCATGCTGGGATTACAGATTTGACCAAAAATGATGAGTTTGAACACACTTAATAGGAAAACGCCCTGTTATTCCCTTGATGACCGTTCCCTGTGTCTGGTATATATAACTTCCCTATACAGTAGGTTCTGGGCTCTGTCTGAGCTGAGAACTCAAGATGCTATTTTTCAATTATATTGATTTAGAAGGGCATGAAACTCAGAATGGAGGCCTATGATTTCATCTCTGTTTTAACACCTTCTCTGTAATGGAATTAAACACAGAAAATCTTATCCAACATCTTTCAAGTGATTAGTTCGATGATCAGATACTATATTATAGTGAAATAGCTCTATTAACTGTAATGCATTCAACTAATGTAAATTATAATTTTCCCATTAATCTATATACATTTTAAACCTGATTTTAGTGAAGCTTAATGAGGAGGTAGTTTCTTGTAATGCTCAATAATGCAATCAAATAATATTTAATGGTAATGTTTGTTAAAAGCCACAGGCAATCTACTTACAAATTCTTCACTGTTAAGAAAGCAACTTAAATAACAAACATTAAGTAAAAATTAACATAAATATGCAATCATTAACCAAATAATAAATGTTACTAATATAATGTTTAAGGACTGAGAGGTTGTATTAGGAAATCTGGGAAACTTTTGTCAGCCCTTACTTCCAACTGCTAGAACCAAGCTGACCTCTAAGCGTCTAACATCTAATGAATGACTCTGTACAGTGATGGGACAGATGTATCTAGAACAAAGGTTGGAGCTAAGGTTGTTGCCTTCTGACATTGATCCTATGCCACAGCTTTTGTACCATTTTCCCCTAACTCCTTTCATCATGCCTCTGCTGCCACGAGCCCAATAGATTCAACTGGACAGGTGAGAACATGCTGAAGTCAATGGTCATCCTGTTTCTTATACACATCTACTATTAAGGAACAGCTCTCTTCCTTGTTTTCTCAAGCAAACTCAAATAGCTACTGCAAATCCAGAATGTAAGAAAAAAAGCAGAGCTCTGCAGATCCTGCTCATTTTCCCCCTGATTGTTTAAACACAAAAAAAGGCTGAAAACTCCATGTTTAATTACATTGAATGGCATTTGAAGGGTTTGACAGATGACCAAAGGCAATATCAAATCTAGTGATGTTGTATGTACAAGATGAAGAGAGGTAAAATCCAAAGCGGAACCCAATTCCCCCCAAACGTGGCTTAAGAACTACTGACATAGAATGCTACCTTGAATCAGGAAGTTTTACCAAGAAGCAAGAATGGAGTGTAGAACACTGATTCAGTTTTTATTTGGTTAACTCTATAGATCAGGCTTACACATAAGGCATCTGAAAGTGTCCATGATTCTATTTACTCAAAATCCAGAATGGACCCTTTCAGAGACACTAGCGCAACATGACAGCTTCTAGAAAGTGTCACATATCATAGGTGTCCCCCATTCTCCTTGGAACTGCATCCATCTCCCTCTCAATTCTATCACATTAGCTTTGACATTATATTTGACTTTCAATTAGTAATCGTCAGGTGCCGCAACAATGATGCATTGGAAACACTCCCAAATCCAGCCATCCTGAAAAAAATCTGATCTTTACCAAGACAAATGGTCAGCATTTCTCATCAGCTGTTTTCACCGAGCAACAGGATGAGATTCATTTCATTCAAGTGGTTACAAAGAGTAAAACGGCATTGCCCTCAACTGATTCCAAAATGCTTCTTGTTGCTTCTATGGTAAGCATTTTCTTTTTCTGAAATTTAAAATTTGATAAGGCTAAAATCGCAAATGTTGAAAGCTAAGTGTGTGAAAGAGTTAAAAACTGTGAATCAAGCATTTGGAAGTGAGGACGGGTACACTTTCTGTAAATATTGAAACCAAAACAACACATTGGAGTATCTACATGTGGGACCCTAGTTATCAGTTAATAATCCAGTAGCTTGAAGTTGGTCCTAATCCTAAATGTGACATTGAATCCACAGAGAAATTTCTCCAATTATCTTGACATACAGAAACCTGAAAAAGAGACAGACACTTGCTGAGAAATTTCTATTGCTTACATGGTCACACATACTGATGCTAGCATTCTCTAGGAGCTAATGTCACACTCATCTTGATATCAGAGTCACACTTCCATCTTTACAAGTCTTCCCAGGGACAATGGGATTTCATAGACCTGAAGCCACTGTGCTTATAAGTGAACACTTTCCCTCTTCATCATACCTGAATGTTGTATGTCTGTTTGATTGTGTCAGCTATCTCTATATCTATATTTGGATTGTCTGTTTGATTGTATCAGCTATCTCTATATCTATATTTGGATTGTCTGTTTGATTGTATCAGCTATCTCTATATCTATATTTGGATTGTCTGTTTGATTGTATCAGCTATCTCTATATCTATATTTGGATTGTCTGTTTGATTGTATCAGCTATCTTTATATCTATATTTGGAATCATACTAGCTTCTCATGTGGAATTGATCTGCATTGAACACAAACTGTATATAAAGGAAATAAACATCAGAAAGAGAATTAAAACATTTTTATCAGTTTACACTTAAGAAGAAATGCTTTTCAATAAATAAGCTTACTTAAAATATTTTTATTAAGTGTTTGAGGATTTCTTGCACTGTATTTTGATCAAGCCCAACCCCCTTCCCCATCTCCTCCCAGGCCTACTCTCTATTCCTCAACAACCCAACTTTGTGCCCTCTTTCTTTTACTTATACTCATGGGTGTTTGGCCATCCACTGGAGTGTGTTAGACTTAGCAGGGGCCATACCCACAAAGAAAACCTACTTTCCCTCCCCCAGAAGCTATCAATTACCAGTAGCTTCTCAGCCAGGGGTGGAGATTTATGAATACCTTCCCTCTCCACACTGGAATTTTGTCTGGCTTCAGCTTGCACATGTCTTCTGCATGCTGTCACAACTGCTGAGTTCATTTGTGTAATTGCCCTATTGTATCCATAAAACACGGTTTCTTTGTAATCACCCACTGCCTCTGGCTGTTAGGCTCCTTCTGTTCCCTCTCCCGAAATTCTCTCAAAGCCTTGGGAGAAAGAAGTCTGACACAGATGTCCCATTTGTGGCTGAGAACTCCACAGTCACTTATTCTCTGCACCTTGAACAGTTGTGGCTCTCTGTTTTAGTAGCCATCTATTGCAAAAGGTAAGCTTATCTGATGAGGTTTGAAAGACCTGCTTTTCTGCAGCTATAATGAGAGTTCTTGAGTGTCAGTTTTATACTGTGCCCCATTAGCAGAAAAATACAGCAGGCTATCCCCGAGGGCCTATGGTCTGTCGAGCTACAGGCTTTTGGCCCTGATCACTGTGAATTTGTCTTGTGAATTTGTAAATTCTGTCCTGTGAATTTGACCCAAAATACGATGACTCTGAAATGTTTTGTCCTTCCCATGGCATTAGTCTTACTATTGTACCAGTGAGCATAACTTGTCAGACAGCTATCGTAGCACATGGCATTCATAGCTAGACAAGATTGATGAGGATGATGATGACTTTATTCCTGTGGTAGCATACAGAATCTTCCTAAAATAAATAGAAACATATGCATAAATAAAAATGATAAAATGGACTCACATTATGATGGAGCAGTAATACCCCAAATAGACACAACATGCTAACAAATAAAATGCCTAGTGTCAGGAATGGCTTGCTTCTATTGGAGTTGCTGAGCAATGCGGCTACAGGGGCTCTCAAACATAGCAGGTTGTAAGCATTATTCTGGTATTATTTGGAGACATTACATTACATTACACACTGCAATGAACTTATGCTTAGGAAATAACTTTGTTCCACACTTCCATTAGTTTCCACATTTTCCATAACTTAGAAGAACAAATAATTCAATTAAAACATGTTTTCAAGTTTTATGACATCACATGGTGTCATGAAATTCTTAAAAATTAACAGAAAGAAGTAACATTAGTGTTAATCTAATTAAATATTATGAAATAAATTAACACAAGTTAACTACTTAAAGTTCTGTAAGAGATGTCTCACTACATACAGAAGGGGAATAGACACAACATTTGTCTTTTCTTGGTGGATGATACAATCCTAAGTGACACCAAAGAAAGAGGGCTAACTTTGTAAGCAGAGATTTAGGGCCCAAACCAAGATTATATATTAGGCCATCTGCCCCAGTATAGCAAATAGACAAGCAATGATGAAAAGCAGAGAATGAGATGTGAACAACTCAAAAATTTAGAAATAATAAGTTAGTGGTTACAAGGCCATCTTAGGATGTTGATAGGATCTTCACATTCAAACAGAGGAAGAAATGGGGTATTGTTAGAAGTGTATACAGCTAAGTAATCTGATAGATTTATGATCTTACCTATCATGGAATCAGTCTCACCCACCAATACCTCAGATCAGCTTCTTAAAAAGCTCTGATAAATTGTTAATCTGTTCATCATTATCAGTCACAGATAAATGTTCCCATCTTATGGGTGCTCTGTCCTATTGGTTGGGGCTTTTTCCCATCCCTTGTTGCAAATGTGTGTTCTCTTCTTTCTGGAATCCAAGATGACTCAAGAGTTAAAGTTGAGGATATGGACTTACCTGTGTCTTCAGTCTTGAAGAGGGGTAAGCCAGGTTTTAAGGTTGACAATCAAATCTCTGAGGTAAAGTAAAAGACTAAGATGAAGGCAGAGATGCTGCACTGATTTTAGTTATCTCCTGGATCCAAGTACACAGAGTCACTGCCTTTTAGCAAAAAGCAGCTTCTAAAGCCCTGGCAGATTTCACATGGGTGATTTACTTCATGAAGGAAGGACTCTGGTTAAATAACCACCTATGACAAGGTCTCTCTAACAGAGCAACACCAAGAGAGACAGTCCTTTGTCACTGTGCTGTGAAAAAAAAAAAACCAAACTTCTTTGATTCAAAGATAGTGGGAGCTGGGGGTGTCACGCTATTGGTACACAGGAAATTGTGCACAAGTCCAAGGACTATTTTTACTGTATTGCTTTTCTTAGTACTAAAATGTTACATTACAAATTTGCTTATATCTAAGCATAACCTTATTTAGACTTCCCAGGAAAAGTGGGATTCTGTTAATCTTCTAAAAGATGTATGTATGTATGTATATGTATATCTTTTATATATTAATTCTGTATTAGATATAATAAATATATACATATATATATATACATATATATTAATTTGAAAAGATCCACAGAGATGACTCCAACTAATAATCCAAGCAATAGTGGAGAGGCTACCTTAAATGCCCTTCCCCTATAATGAGATTGATAACTACCTTATATGCCTTCCTAAAGCCTTCATCCAGTAGCTGATGGAAGCAGACACCCAAGCATTGAGCCGAATTCCTGGAATCCAGTTGTAGAGAGGGAGGAGTGATGAGTAAAGGTGTCAAGACCATGCTGGGGAAACCCACAGTCACAGCTGACCTGAGTGAGTGGGAGCTCATGGATCCCAACCTGACAGCTGGGGAACCAGCATATGACCGAACCAGGATCCCTGAATGTGGGTGACAGTTAGTTATAGTTGATCACTATTATCCCTAGTGCACAAATAGACTTTGAAAGAATCCTTTCTCAGCCTAGATTCCTGGGGGGGGGCCTAGGTTCTGTCCCAAATGAGATGACAAATTTTGGTGGTCCCCCATGGAAGGCCTCACCCTCCCTAGGTAGTGGATTGGAGTGGAATGGAGGAACAGTAGGGAGCAGGGGAGGATGGGAGAGAGGGAACTGGGATTGATATGTGGAATTAGATTATTTTTAATTTAAAGGAAAAAAAAGAAAAATAACTAAAGTCAGCTCAGTTTAACATGAGGTTTAAATTATTTTTCCCATTTAGAAATTATCTCATTAGCTAAGTTAATAAGAAGAAGCATTAGAATTCTACTCTTATTCCGGTAATTCAAAAACCCTTGACAGCTATTATTAAATGAAGAGACCATTATGCTATCAAGCAGGTGATGGAAAAGCTTCAGAAATTTATGGAGGCCAGTAAGCAATACAGATTACTTAGAAGACATCCCAGGGTTCATCATTTCTGTTTCAGAGGCCCTGGATCATCCTTGATGTTTCAAGAAATCAAAGTCATCATGTGCACACTGTAAGTAGCAAGCAAATGGTCTCACCTCCCAGACTTGGTTTACACAGCTTGGAGAGCGAAATGTACATGTATGTTGCCATCTTTCACAAATAGAAAACGTTTGAGATAAGACACCATCTATTTTCTGGCTATTTTTCATTTTTCAATATATTTAAGCTCCTAGGAGTTAATGACCACCCAACACCCATATGTGGAAGGCAGCGTGGGGTGAAACATGGATTAATTACTCTTACTCCTGCAGTTTTCTCTGAAGAATTTCCTCCTCACTGTTCTGGGGCATCCGTTCCAGGAAAACCCCTAATCTCCAACCCTTTCACCCCAGCACATAGCAAAATATGGAACACATGGTTGCTCACGTCTTTATAAAAGACAGCCAATATCTACCAGCAACGTGTACACATCTTTTTATGTATATTTATACCATCTCTAGATTTCGCTGACTAATCAATAAATACAAATTACTGATGTATAATAATTTTAAAGTATAATAATTTAAAAACATGTACGCATTCATTTTAATTTTAATTATTTTGTTTCTCATATTTATAAAAAATATTTATCTATTTTATTTTATGTCTGTGAGTGTTTTGCCTGCCATGTATGCATGTGTACCACGTGTATGCCTGGTGCCCGGAGATGCCTGAAGAAATCATTAGATCCTCTGTAATTAGTTAGACATGGACATTAGTCATCATGTGAATACTGGAAACCCAACCTAGGTTCTCTGCAAGAGAAGAAAGAACTCTTAACTTATGAACCCTCTCTCCAAAGCCTCTTTATAGTGATTTTTATCTGCAGCTCATTGACTTAGCACACATAGAATCTACTGATACAACAGGCCGATATCTAGGTACTGACACCATGATCATCTATTATAATCTTAGTAATGCTGCCCTGCTCAGTGTCTTCCTAAGAAGTCACTCAACATTAACCAAATCAATCCTTAAACACCTGCCAAAGATTTAAATCAGCCTCCTTCCCTGTGCATGTCCACACCAGTTGGTTTGTTTGCCTGTTTGATGCAACAAGCAGACAGATTCACTTTCCACTCCCTCCCACTTTCCTGTCTACTTCCAGACCGAAAGGGGTGGCCCTCGTCTTGTCTTTGTGTAGAGGAATCCAGCAAGTGGCATTCATTATAAGCAGACAGATAAAGAGTCATGTGCAGGTTAGTGAGTAAGGTCTAAGGTGACCTTAGACAAAGCACTTAACCCAGCACAATGGACAGTTTTCCTGTCACTCATCAAAAGAATTCTCTGTTGGGGTATATAGAAGATGCTAACTGGACCAATCAAGATGAGTCAGAACAGGCAGGATAAACAGAAAGATGGATGTCAAGGAACTCCCAGTGATGTCCAGATGTTCTGGACATCTTTGGTTTCCCAGGATAAGAGTTTACCTTCAGTTCTTAACCGCTTACCCCTAAGCAAGCCTCCTTCCCTTTACAGAATCTTAAATAAGCTGCAAAATTTGGCAAATAGTATAATTAAACTAGTATTAGTGTCATACACCTGCTTTACAAATTTGGCACAACCTTTCCCCCATGTGGATCCCATTCTTTGACTATAGTACTAAGGCTTCAATGGGAAGCAAACTGTGAGGAGTCTGCAGAGAACCCAGCACAGCCAGAATGACTGAGACACCCTAGCTGTGTGCCCTGTTGCATTATTCTTCTGAGCGTCACATCCTACCTCCTCTTCATGTTAACCTTATGAACACAAACACATCACCCTGCCCTGTGCTATTGAAAAAAACAACGAACAAACAGAGAAAATCAAAAACAAGACAACAACAACAAAAAGGCCATGATAGAAGAAGCATACACAAGCAGGCAGAAGTCATGTGTAACCCACACCCTGTGCAAACAAAGACTGTAACGTCCTCATCTCCATCTGGAAGAGCCTGTGCTTCGTGTGTTGTTGTTTTGCAGCTGCTATGGCCTAAGAAACACAAACACGAGATTGAGCGCCCACGTGGAGTTTATTGAGAGAGGGGAGAGGAAAGAGGGGGTAGCTGGTGGCCAACCGAAAGCGGGGAGAGAGAGAGTGGGGTGTGGGGCGCTTGCTTTTAAGGGGGCTTGCGCATGCGTATCCCAGTCTCTGCGGCCAGGTAGCTTGGGTAGGGGGGCTGCATAACCCAGTCTCCGCCCAGCCAGGTAAGGTCTGACGTAGTGATTACACGTCCCGCCCATCAGAGGCGGGGCCCACAGACTGCCGAGGCTCAACATTCCCACCTCTTATTACTATTAAAAAGGTGGGGGTTGGGCATGGCCCAACAGGGTGAGACTGCAGGTTTCTAACATTCCCACCTCTTGTTGTTATTAAAAATGGGGGTTGGGCGTGGCAGGTCAGGGAATAAGGGCGTTGAGTTCTCAAGACTGCTTCCTGCTGACTTGGGGCGTTGATCATCTTTTGGGGAATTGAGAAAGCTGGGGTGCTGCCACGTCCTGGTAGCTGGTTGTTTCATCGCAGTCCTGACTGTATGGAACTCTGAGACCTGGCGAGATGTTAGCAGAGCAGAGGACAAGGTTAGGTTTTTCTTTTTAGGTCTTAGTACTTAAATAGGAGGAATGTAAGGTGGGGGAGGAGTTCCCAAGGGGGTCCCAGGACAAGGGAAGGAAGTCCCGAGGCCAGGAAGAAGTAATTTATTTGGAGTGAATCTGACCTGTTTGAATGGATCCTTTTCAGCTCCCTGGAACTTAAAGAATCCTTTGAGTTTGTGAAAACATAAATATTAAGACACATTAGCAGCATACTCATGTTAGAAATGGTTTGGCTGAAAGAATTAACAAATACAACCGAGAAATTTTTAGCACAATGAAAAGCACCTTAATTTTGAGCTAATAATTACAATTATGATCGTATACTGGCATAGTATGGTGTTTAGTACTCTGTCAGGATTGGATTAGTAGCTCATTAAAACTTTATTGATTAATGTTAAGACTATAAACAGTAGCAACCTTAAAATATCCATTTCTGAAATAGGTTTTGTAACAATTGGAACAGTGGCTGCTGATTTAAGCTGACAAAACTACCAGTCGTCAAAAGCATCAGAGTTCTTGAGAAGGATAAAATTCTACCTGAATGATGAGAGTAACAGAGACTCACTAGCTGGCAGCATGGACTACCACCCCCAGGTCCTCCACAGTTGTTGAGGTCAGAGGCTTTAAGGACATCTGCCTTCTGCTGATGGCACACGACCTGTGGATTAGGAGCTTTTGGAAGACTTACCTACCGTTGGCCCAAGCAACGTGGAGAAAGTCGATTCCACTGCCCTTTTGTCCACGGTCCTTAAAGCCCTTTGCAGCAGTTGAGATGAAAGGCAGGATTGCTCAGTGGCTACCGTTGCCACTTTCGCGGGTAGAGCTTCTTCGGTGTCCATCAATCTTCTTGGAGGAAATGGGTGGTGCCAGCAGCTGGCCTGTCTCTCTGTCATAAAAGCTTTTTAATGAAACATTTTAAATGCCATATTCTCTAGATCTCTGAGCATTTGAGGGCTGTCTGTTTAGTATACAAAATTTGTCTAAAGTTACCTGCCTTAAGCATATAGGTGGCTAGGTAAGGCTTTATCCCTGTAATTAATCTGTCTGGAAAACTGGATCCAAGCTGAGAGGCTGTGGAGAGATGTTACACTCAGAGCCCTCCAGCCTGACTCTAACTGGTTTCGGCACCAATGTTGTTGTTTTGCAGCTGCTATGGCCTAAGAAACACAAACACGAGATTGAGCGCCCACGTGGAGTTTATTGAGAGAGGGGAGAGGAAAGAGGGGGTAGCTGGTGGCCAACCGAAAGCGGGGAGAGAGAGAGTGGGGTGTGGGGCGCTTGCTTTTAAGGGGGCTTGCGCATGCGTATCCCAGTCTCTGCGGCCAGGTAGCTTGGGTAGGGGGGCTGCATAACCCAGTCTCCGCCCAGCCAGGTAAGGTCTGACGTAGTGATTACACGTCCCGCCCATCAGAGGCGGGGCCCACAGACTGCCGAGGCTCAACATTCCCACCTCTTATTACTATTAAAAAGGTGGGGGTTGGGCATGGCCCAACAGGGTGAGACTGCAGGTTTCTAACATCGTGAACACTTGCATCCCACAGAAGTTTGGGGAGCTTTCGCCCTGTAGTCCTTGTTTCACTTGGCCAACTTCTTGAGGTTTATTGCATTTCCCTGTGAGACAGAGAACAGAGAGAAACACACACACACACACACACACACACACACACACACACACACACACACACACCCCTACACCTAAATGGTATCTGCACTACTAAAGGGAATGAGGTGAGAGTTGAAATACGTTACCTATATTCCAAGCTGCAATCAGCTACATTTTGCTTTATAGCATTGATAGATTTTACAAGACTATATTTAGGTAATTACTTATATCTATTTACAGGTAGCATAGATGGGATGAAATGTGGTCCATCAGCACTGGAAATAGGGCACATCTTAAAATAACTACTTACCACTTGGACAGAACAAACCCTTCTTTATTATGAAGTCTAAGCTGGTGGGTACACAGAGCCCCAGACCTCTGTAGCCTCTAGGAATACATCAAAGGGTAAGGCTGTTTACTCAGTACCGCCTGGTAGAGTTGCCTCTATCAGCAAGTGCTCTGTCAACTTTTGCCCACTTCCTTTGCTAGATCAAAAGGACAGAAAAACGCTGCCACTCTGTATGCACTGGAATGTACTGAAATAATGTTTCCTTAGCCAGTCTACCAATCAAAACCACTTAAACCTAAAAGTTATCAAATCTTAGTTGGTTGGTGGTTTCCAGGTGTCTCTTGATGTTAGTTGAAGGTACCAGGGTTACCTGCTCATTACCTCTCGGGTTTCCCTGCCAGGACTGCGGCAGGGATCAAATAGGTAGAAATGGTGGGTGTTTCTCAGCAACTCAGTCCCATTTACACACAAATAATTAGAGGGTCCATCCATTCTAGAACTCCGTATCATTTTCCACATAGCTGACATTAATGTTTCAGCCCAAATGCTGAAGTGGAAAAAGATCATTCTAAGGTTTTGTGTTGAATGGATTCATTATAACAATTCTACTCTAATGCATATATCCATAAGACATGAAAATATGTCTACATAAAGATATACACAAAGTTATTCACAGCAACTGTATCTATGATAATCAAAAATATAAACAAATCAAGATCATCATTTAGTGTATGCATAAACTGTGGTATATGTAATCTAGTGGAATAATATTCAGTCCTAAAAGTACAAGATATTAATACATGCTACATGACAAATAAATACTAAAATATTATGCATTATGTAAAAGAATCTAAACATAGAAAACTACAAATCACATGGTCTACTTCTCTGAAGAATGAAGAAAAAGATTGATAGATACAAAAAGTGAATCTGTGACTACCCAGAGCTGAGAGTAGGAAACAGGGCAGATTGCAAATGAAAATTTGGTTTCTCTAAGGTTCTGGGAATGTTCTTGAACTGTGCCACTGGTTGCCCATGTTCGTAACTGCATTTGAGTTAAATGACTGTCACATTTAACTGGCGTGGGCTTTATGGTGTATAAATGCTGTTTTCCATAGGCTATTAAAGAAAAAATTTTATTATTCAACCTAAACAATCCAGGGACCCCAAGGAAAGGGCACTGTACCAGAAGGAACTTGTGATAAACCACTCACAGGTGTGTGTTTCATCTCAAACGAGCGTTTGGGGTGTACTGGTTTGTCTAAATTACCTTCTCTTCACACTTTCTTTGGGGTGCTATCCCAGTTGTTTATCCCAGTAGCCTTCATATTTTGGCTCTGAATTTGACAGAGGAAACTCTGAGACAGTTTGTAACAAAACAGGTATTAAGCTGTGTGAACCAGAAACATGGTCACGTTTCAGGATCAAACCCTTCAAAGTTCCCCAAGAACAAAGAGCTACTGCGGCATGTGGAGTCTGGGCTACCCATAGCAAAGCCACTGCTCTTGGTGAGAGGCCTAAAGGCAGGACCACACGCAGAAACTCACGATAGGGTTATGTGTTTTCTAGCACCTATGCCCCATGCTCTAGATGAAATCTGAGCATCATGATCAGGCAGGGCTGGTATCTGACAGAGCTGGTCAGTTTCTATGTTGCTTTTTCTTTACTACAGTGAGCATGTTTTTTTATTTGATTTCAAATGGGTCTAGAGCCTTTACCTTCAAAAGCCTATTGAATTCATGCCTATAATGTTAAGCACAATGTGTTATTCAGAAATTACAGATTATGAGAACCGTTTGTAACTGTGTGGGCACAGTAGCTTAAATAACAAATGTCCCACACAGGCTCATGTTGGATCCCATTTGTGGTGCTGTTAGGTAGGCTGTGGAACATAGAGCCTTGCTGAAGGAGGTACATCCCTAGGAGGGGTCTTTGGGGAGTTCAAAGCCTTGACCCACTTCTAGTTCATGCCTCTGGCTTCCTGTATGATGAAAACGATCAGCTAGTTCCCTGCTCCTGCTGCCTACTGCCGTGCCTTCTTCCTCACATAAGACTCCTCCTCTGGAGGCACAAGCCAAAACAAACTCTCTGTAAGGTGCTTGTCATTGGGGTTTTATTGTGTAGCCAGAAAAAGTAACTAATAATACACGTAGGCCTTTTGGGTTCCTCCATTCCTTCAAAATACTAAAAACAAACATCAAGTAGAAGGACTTGGGAAAGATAGTCTCAGTGAGAGAATAGACAAAACACAACACTGGTATCTTCAAGATGCTCATGCTTGTGTGAGCTATCCAATCTGTCTGTGTGGACATTTCTGTACCCTAGGCTGATACCCATAGACAAATGTACCTTATCCATACAGAGGTTGCTGCCTGTGTGGCTGTTATGGGAGTCTGGGTGCTGAGACACAGTAAGTAAACATCATAAAGTCTCCCGTGGGGGCGTCCTGGGCATCTGACCTGCCCCACAGCCTCCTCGTGTCTAGAGCAGCCTTGTCGTGTCTAGAGCTTCCCAGCACATGTTCACAAACTGGTACACAACAAACCCATGGGTTTCTCTGGATAGTGGCATAATGACCTTTTCTTTGTGATTATTTATGCATTAGTGGTAAGCCATGGAGATGGGCTTATGCAGAAGAGTTATTATTTGCTAATTTGCTGCTTTTAAAATACATGGCACACTATCCATTATGTATCATGCATTACAATTACAACAACAGTTTAATTAATCACCAGCACCCTGTTTTCTACCAATGTACAGCAGAATTCTGGGTAATGGCGTTGTTTACCATTTAGCAAGTAGCAACATTTCACTCTGTTTCACTACATTAAACTGCTCAAATAAAGCAAACGGATATTGAAAAGAGTTGGCCATCTGCCTTTATTTTCTTTTACTTTTGTTTTTTTTTAAACTCTTCAAAAGAGAAAGAACACAGCATGAAACTGATAGTGACAAAAAGCACCCTCCCCCCCTTTTTTTCTTCATCGGGTCAGAATCTCATCTAAATGCAATTGTGATGAATAGTTTAAAAGGGGGAAAGCACCCCTGCTTTGTGCATTTGCAGTGGGTCCTAAGACCAGCTCTGAAACCTAATGATTATTTAACGGTGCTGAACTTGAGACTGGCTTCTGTAAGCCCCTCTCCCCCTTTAAGAGTTTGATGAATAGGTCTTGTGACAGCCATTTAGGAATAAACAAGAATTCATCAGCCTGCATAAGAAGAAGCCAGTTTATAGATTAAGTTTCTTGAGGTAACTCATGAGGTCAGTCCCATTTAGATGGAGACTATTAGGGCTTGGCTCCGCGGAGTGGCCATAGAGGGGAGTCACTCCAAGTAGCCAGGCCCACACAAAGCTCCCTTTCAGGGAGAAGCTTGCCATTTTTATGACCCTGCTGCTACGACGCACATCAACTTGTCACAGTACAGATCTACTAGGGCGAGGCCTCATCACTCTATTAAAGAGTTCTGTGACCCTATTGATTTGAAGTATTTAAAGCAGGGGTGAAGTTCAAAGCAATTTCTTTTCTATACTATTACTCAGTCTGTGTCTTGGCTCCAAAACATCTGCTGTCAGTTCCTTTCTGTTGTGGCACTGGAATCTGTCACAGGAGAACAGAGTAGTTTTATTTAAAATAAATTGGATTCCCTTTCAGTTTGCACCATTTCTTGTCGTGCTCAATGGTTTCAGCTCCATCTGCAAGTGTATTCTCTCATGTTTCTTTAGGGTGAGGCTTAAGTCGCCTTGGGTAGCAGGCACTGTTGGGCTAGAAAGTCAAGGCAGAAGAAGTAAGCAGCACCGCCAGCTCCTCCAATTGGTCAATCACAAAAGTAACCATCTTTCATTTAAAAACAAGAAAAATGAGCAGTAAAGGAGAGAGCAAAAATGCATTCCCAATGAATTTCCAATGACTCTCAACTCAGATTCTAGCAGTAGAGTGTTTACTTTTTATATTTGGTCCAGGAAATAAAATCAAAATGAATAGCCACCATCTTTGTAAATGTCAACAGGTAAAGGGAAATGGGGAGTCTGTTTGAAAGGAACTTTACAAAGCAATGGCGGCAGCCATGCTGGCTCTTCAGCAGTACTGGGTCTAGCTTACATTTTGAACATCTGGTAGCCCATTAGATCTTGCTTCTGCGTTGCTGGGTGACAGTGAGAGACTAGAAGGTAGCTGTTTCACTGCTAGGAAGGCCAGTCACACTATGGGATGGCTCCATTTTTAACCACAGCATTATCAAGAAATCAAGAAGTGTGCTGTAATGCTGGAGCGGACAAAAAATTAGTCTATTGAAAAATGAACCACATACATTAAATTTACATTAGAGCAGGCCCTGTGCCCAGGAGTAGTTGGTGAACATAAAACCAACACAATGGTATATTTGAAGACTTTTGCTTTGTTTAGGCTTTTTTTTTTTTTTTACTCTATTTTATTATCTTACTAGTAATTTTTTTCCTTGTTTATTTTCATCCTTGTTTTGGTGGGTGGGGCTGTGCATTTCTTGTTTTGTGTTTGTTTTTATCTGTATGTCTTAGAAAGTATGTATTAGAAAGGGGGTAGAGAGAGATAGAGAAGACAAAGTTGGGTGGGTAGGGAGAGAGGCGTAGCTGAGAGAAACCAAAGAAAAGTCTGCTGGAGCACATGAAGGCTCTGGTCCTTGGGAAGCATAACCAAGAATCTCCACGACACAGGGCAACAGCAGGACATCCGAGAGGAGTTTCAGTGATGATGGTGTGCCGGAGGCCTTAAACCAGACCAGTGACGCACTGAAACGAACATTTTCAGGGTGGGGCTAATTGCATAAAAGGATACAGTGTGACACACGGAAGTTCCTGATGCCACTAGGACTAGTGAAGAGATGTTGGAAAGATGACGGAGCAAGGGTTTTTTTTTTTTTTGTTTGTTTGTTTGTTTATTTTATTTTGAATTAATTTGGGGGGCATGCTACAGGAGTAAGGGAAAGATATGGAAGGAGAGGGAGGTGAATGGGATTGGGGTACATGATGAGAAATTCCCAGAGAATCAATAAAGAATTGTGTTTAAAAAAAAAAATAATAAGAGTTGTGGTCGAGCCTCCAAGCCCCTAAGTTGTCTCCTCTTTACTCCCCAAATTCCAATCTAGTACACCAAGATTAAGTATGGATCCTTCTCACATTCTTGCTGTAATACTCTGCTTATGTCTTCTTGTTCACATCATCTTTGTCTTAGCCCTGAATCCTTTCCAGAAACTTAAGACCTAGGATACTTCCTCCCAGAGCTTCAGAAGTTTTTAGAAATGTCCCATTTTAAGTTGGAATGTCAGCCTTGGCACATGTTCAAATTCATCTTCTGAAAACAGGTTTTGATCAAGTCTTAACAACACCCAACAACTGTTCCATAGAGACATGGGAACAAAATTTGATCCCTTTAGCCTACCATTCAATGCTTTATTGTCTGTTTTGATTATCACATACTACTTGTTAGCAAACTTCTTACCCACTCTGCCTTCTCTAACATTACCCTCCACAGGCCTTTCTGAAGGAGACCTGTCCATGCTCATGACTTCTAGAACTGCTGTGCACCAGAGTGATAGGGGATGTCCTTCTGTATATATATTTCTCTAATTGGTTGATAAGTAAAATACAGGTGGCCAATGAGACAGGAAGATAAGTGGAACTAGGAGATGAAGAGAATTCTGGAAAAGTTAGGCAGAGACAGCTCACCAAAAAGAGTAGCAGCCATGTAGATGCTGGGAGGATAGGACATGCCAGATGTTCTCTGGTAAGATAAGGCCATGTAGAAATACATAGACTAGTAGTTATAGGTTAATAATTAAGACAGAGCTAGCCAATAAGAAGCCCTAGCACTTGGCCAACAGTTATATAATAATATGTAGCATCCTTTTGTTTATCTGGGGCAAGGCAACTGCAGGAGGGAAAGAACCTCTGCCTACACCAAAGTATTCTAGTTCCTACACTATCTTCCCTCATGAGCTCAAAGCATGCCAAACCAACACTTTGTCGATCTCCTCAAAGCTCAAAGGTAGGGTGGCATCTATATTTCAATGGTTGCCCCTCGGTAACCACAAGATTATTTATCAAGTAGTTCAAACCAGAAACTTCTGCCTCAAATCATTTCACTTCCTTCCATTCTCCATCCTCAGATTTCACCTCTTCACAATCGTTTCTCCAGTTAAACATCTCTGTTGATTTCAACTGGATCCTGACCCCAAGCTCAGGTTAAGATTGATAACTGCTCTGGAACTCGGTTATCTCTTTACTTCTTACATCAGGATGGCCTGTGTTATGTCACACACTGAGATTTGTATTTATTTGGAGGGACTGCCTCATACGGAGTTAATGACAAGAATATTTTTAACTGAATAAATAAAACATAAATAGTCAATGCTATAAAGAGAAACAAGAGCTGAGTTCTTTTCCATAATCAAGGATAATGCTGATATCAATGTTCAGTGAACTAGTATAAATTTAAAAATAAGAATAGTGATTTTAGCCACAAGATTTAATCCATTTCAGTTTTAATAAGACTAATGATGGACACTTTTATATTACATTCTTATTTTATTCTTTAACTTATGACTGTTCCTGTGTCATGCCCATGTCTACGGTGTCAAGTATAGCAATTGTATAATTTATCCAATGTATATTTTTAGAAAACTGGTCTTAACTGAAATGATGCAATGTGTTCTTGTCAATCACAACACAATGCACACTCTTTTATTATAACTCTGAACATGTGCCCTTTCTAGCTCTTTGACTTTTCATAGTTTTTCCTGAACAGAAATTCTGCTGCCATACCTCTCATGTCAATGGTAAGTTCAGTGGTTCATGTTTCTTTGAAATTTTTCAATAAAGAGAGCAGAAAAGATTTGAAAATGATAGTGTTCTCTGTCCAGTTCTTCTGAGAGATGAGGTAATAAACTACATTTAATGCATTTTCTTGAGCATTATACATTTATTTGTTTATATGTGTGTGGAGGGGCCAGTGTTAGCACATACCACTGCACATGTGGAGGTCAGAGAAAAGCCCAAGGGAATCATTTATTTCCTTCCAACTTTCAGGTCCAAATAATTGAATGTGAGGACTTAGACTTAAAGGCCTTTATTGCACCATCCTGCCCACCCAATCATTTCCTAAATCTTTAATGTGTAAGAGAAAAGGCAGAAGAGCCTCCTGGTATCAGCAGACACAGAACAGCATGACACGTTTATCCCATCTCAGTTGCACAATCACAAATATATTGGGATTTATGGTGAGTCTTCACTGAGCACACTTCTGAATGAACCAGAATTTGATGGTCTAACTGTGTTCCATTCTAATAGAAATATGAATAATAAAAAACATTCCTACCCACAAAGAAGTGTTGATTTGGTTTTCTAATACCTTTGCTTTGAAAATATATTAAGATTTTTACAGTTGTTAAGTGTGTCCAACTTCTAACTACTGCTTTCTTAATGTAATATTAAAGATGTCTTATACTATTATTTTTTACAGATAATTATTCAGATCAAATTATTTTACAATTGCAAAGAACACACAGAGAAAAATCCCAAGTGAAATCTGCATATATGTTCTGTGGGGTCTGTCTTCATGTTTTGCATATGACATAGAAGGCATCAATGAAAGACCACAGGGTAGACACTAGATGTCCTCAAGGGCTGAAGGGCAGATCATGAGTGAGATGGGAGAAAGTTACATTCTTTGGTAAACCTTCCAAAGACCTGATTTGGAATTCTGCCACTGTGTATGTTGCCACAAAGTTTCATGTCTTTTTCTGTAGAACATAATTTCTAAGAAATGTATTTCATTTAAGAAAAGCCTGTAGTATCAGCACCAGCTGCATTTTAGCAGGTGATGACTAGGATGCTTAATTAATGCTAGATAAACTTTGTTTTCATTTCCCAGGAAAGGTGATTGTAAGTTTATAAGGTTTTCTTTTTTGAGAATGCTAAGGAATTACTCAGATAAGAAAATAGACACCAATTGCCTTTTTATAATAGAATGCAACAAAAAGTCAGAAAAGTTCTTTTGGTTTTTTGTTTGTTTGTTTCTGTCTTTGGAAGAGAGTATTGCAGAACTAATATAGTTTGATAGCAATGATAAAGTATTCTCTACATTTGATGCACATGGGCTTTCTCTTCTGCAATTACAGCTGCAAGTGGCACAATTTAACAGTTATGCTTCCCTTCAGACTCCCAGCACATCTTTATCTTTCCACTGGTGTGGCTGTATTTCAGACTGAGCAGAAAGCACTGGGAAAGTGACTAGGAAAGTATGGTGTCTGTACGCTCCCAGGAAGCAGCAATTCATACATTTACTTCACAAGTTGATCCTCTTCTGATGTTGGTATAAACTAACATATATAACAAGAAGAACCGGTTCATTGCATTTTATGAGGAATTGATTTGGGCACTTTCGTGAGACCTGGCTATAATACCTTAGTCAAAGGAGATCTTTCTTTGTTTGTAAGGGGGTTGGTAATACACGAAAAAAAGCTACAATCCATTCTCCTATTATTTTCATTTTCTGCACCTTTATCAGATAACTTCCATATTTGAGTTCATCTGAATTAATTTTATTTCAGAAGTGGCAATCCACACCCAATTTGAGATGTACATTCCAGACAGGAGACACAGCACTTTAAAGAAAGAGAGAAACAAACAAAGAAAGAAAGAAAAAAATAAAGAAAGAAAGAGAAAGAGAAAGAAAGAAAGAAAGAAAGAAAGAAAGAAAGAAAGAAAGAAAGCAAAAAACCAGAGTCTATCAAGACATCTAGGACAGTTTGCATGACTTCCTCTAAATACAAAGGGTTTTGAACACATACTTTCTAAGCCAGGGTCATTGTGCCTTAACAAATTCATGATTCTATCCATAAGAAGAAAATGTGACTGTTAGTCAATTCAGTACATATACAGCTTAAATTCCCAACTCCTATCATTCTTATGCATTAGTATCCAGTGTATTAGGTGTGGCCAAGAGAAGTCCTACTCCGAGACTTTAGCAATCCTCATGTGGCAAAGTGGAACCAGCTTACTCTCAAAGGCGGTAAAATAAAAAAGAGTCCTATTTTGACTAGATGAAGCCCCTGTATCCATGTCAAGGAATCCCCCCTCCTCAAGTGTTTCAGGAGCATCTTCTGAGGCCTTCAGTCACCTTGTCCTGGGGAAAACCATCAGACAATCTCTAGGCTTATGTGAAACTTAACTGCAGGAGCTGTCAGGTGTTCTCTTTATGGCTAATAGCAACACCAGTTTCTTCACTCCAAACAACGAGAAAACTGGTTTAAAGTGCATTAAAGGAACCGCAGGCATTAGATAACAGGCAGTGCAGAGCTACAATCTCTAAGATAACTGAAACTAGACAGGCATATGCAGTCATTGTAGTATAGGCCTAGAGACACTTCCTGGACTGGTGGTACAGAAAGGAAGACTTCGAACAGAATTTGCAGTGAGGTGAGAGAGCAGAGTTGTGCGAGTCGGAGGCAAGACTAAGACAGCTCAGATTTGCGGGACACAGAAGCAGAGGGGAAGGGGCATCTTTACAAATAAAGATTCCATAATCTCCATAGGGATCCCCTTTAATCTGTCTGCTTGTCATTCTGCACAGTCTTGATGTAAAACTCTTGAGTCAGACAATGAACAAGTGTTGGGTAGGACTACCAGGAAGTGTGGAAGCGCTCATAAGGATGGGAGATGAACCCGCAGAGAAGAAAGACTGCATTGAAACCTCCAGGAACACGGTGACATTTGTAGTATCAGTTAAACAAAACTAAAAGAAAAAATGGTCTACTTCAAAACCTTTTCATCAGTAAGTATAAATTTGATGAAAGATTACCAAGCACACAGGGTAGTTCTTTAGATCTGTTACAGTAAAAGTTAAGAAATGGCATATTTTTGCCTAGCCATTCATCTAGAAACAACAGCAAGGAGGAATGGTTCATTTTGGAAGAAGTTTTCAGGAGATAGTAGTCCATCACAGACAAGAAGGCATATGTCTGGCTTGGTTCAGTTTATGGTTTGCAGAAGCTTGCTCATATCTTTTTACCAGGAAGCAGAAGCTGGAAAAAAGCAGGATGGAGGAACAACCATATGGGCTTTCCCTAGTGGCCTGTGTTAGCCAGCTGTTCCCTAAACACCCCACTATATCCCAAACAGCATCATGAGCTAGGGATCAACTGTTCAAACACATGAGTTTGGAAGAGCCATTTCATTCAAACCATAACAGATCAAATGACAGACAAACATAAAATTATTATCTAAATGCATGCAATGATTTTAGAACACAGAATTTCTAAACATACTATTTCCAAAAGGAAACATATGAAAAATTGTGCTCTTGAGGTAAATATTTTTTGCAAGTCTGACACTGTCAAAGCGTTGATTATAAAAGGGGGAAAAAGTGATATTTACAGATGCTACATTTAGTAAGTTTTGTTCTTTGCAAAACACCATTAAATAAAGTCATAATTTAGCCAGGTGGGGCAACTCACTCTTGTAATCCACTCTTAGAAGGCTAGGGTAGCAGTGTTTGAGTCCAGCCTGGTTACAGAGTAAGAACTGGTGTCAAAAGAAACAGCAATGATAAAAACAAACAAACAGAAAAGCAAAACATTTCCTGAAAGAAATCATTTCCAATTTATATCCACAACAGAATGATTTTCAGAATAAACACAACACTCACATAATCATACAAAGATACACCTTGTTTTGTTTAATAGAGAGAATAGAGAAACTTCATAAATGAACACACACACACACACACACACACACACACACACACACAAACTCATGAAAAGAGGCTCAGTATTACCAATAAAGAACATAAAATGAAATTACAATGACATTCATATTCACTATAACGGTTAAAATACAAAGATTGACAATCTAAGTGTCATTGGTTCTATGGGAGGGAAACCGAGCAGCCACATTAGAAAATTGTGTGTGTCAGTTTTTTGTAAAATTAAGAATCCAATTGCTTATTATTTACCAGTACTTATCCTAGACTTCAACCCTGGCAAATGAAACATGAAGAACATTTTATATGAATGGTCACAGAGGTTTTATTCATAATGTTAACTGGGAAAAGTTCATTTAAATGAACACGTAAGTAGCCTGAAGTTTGGATAGCAAAAACCAAGAGATACTCTATCAAGGCTGTATTAACTTGAGGGACATTCTGGGAATTTTATAGGAGCTTTATAAGGTTGTCTCCCAGCATAAATCCTAAGAGCATTAGCTCCTCAAGATTATTTTTATATTACTTTTATTTTCAAAAAAGTTTGATAACAAAACAAGCACTTTTAAAATTTATTTTAAATTTTATTGTAAAAATGTTACAAATAGATCATTGGATTTTATTTGAACACTGTCAGAATTGTCACTGATAAGAAAAAATTTCTACGGCAGCAAATCAGAATTCACTGTCTGTAAAAGCACTCTGATGTTAGTTTGTTAGATGCCAGCCGTTCCAAACTGGCACAAATTATTACAAAAGACAGAACATCACAGGGTATCACGCTGTATTCCAAATTCTCCTCAGATAAGAAGTTATGTAAGAGTCACCTAGTCAAAAGATGCTTCAATAACACAACAAAGTCAGGGTTCCGGACCAGACACTAGAGTTTTCTCATTTTTCTGGTATAGATTGCCATAGAGCAAATGTTAAATCTCATATACTATGTTCAGGGAAAAGGGACCAGAGGGGACATAACATTCCCGTCACTTGTCTGTCTCCTCTAACAGGAACTAAATCCTTGTGAGAATATGCCCTAGCTGCACAGACAGGAGGCTCATGTATACTTTAGCCTCGACATGGCTCCTCTTCCCTGAGTTCAATATTTCCACAATAAAATATGTATTTGTTCAGGAGTGTGTGTGTGTGTGTGTGTGTGTGTGTGTGTGTGTGTGTGTGTGTGTAACATGAGTATAAATTCACATAGTAAACAACTTGAAATAAAAACAAACAAACAAACAAAATACACCTAGCCATACTTGAATATAAAAAACAATGTGCTTTCAGGATAAAAAGGTTGGAAAGATTTTTACTAAACTACAAATAGTTTACCAAAATACCAATCTTTGGATGCCTACCTTTCATCTATTGAAGACTCTAGGATAGTTTAAGAGAAAACTAGGCTTCACTTGACTCAATTCAGTGTTTCTAAATTATTGTAATGTAATTTATTTCTCATAGAGTCATGTTTTTCCTTGTATTATCCAATAACATTGGCTATGTAAGCAGAAATGCTTTCCTGTACCTATACACCAGTGTAGGAGCCACATTCCAAAATATGAACCCTTGAAAGTGGCTAAGAAAACTGACATTTTGATTTCTTTAAAATATAGATTCAGCCTAGCAGTGATGATGCACGCCTTTAATCTCAGCACATGGGAAGTAGAGGCAGGCAGATCTCTGTGAATTGAGGCTGACCCAATCTACAGAGTGAGTGCCAGGACAGCCAGAACTGTGCAAAGAAACTTTGTCTCAATAAATAAATAAATATTTTTAAAACGTCAATTTAGTCATGTGTGGGAGTGGCTGTGTTGGTGAGCAGCAGACCTCTTGAGCAATTTCCCCTGACATAGTACACATTTGCAGAACACACCACACAAAATGCATGCTGTTTGTAGAGGATTGCATACATCGAGGGAAACCAAGGGAAACGGCTTAAACAACTTGCCCCAAACACCACCAAGAACAAAGAATTCAAAGCTCAACTATCGAGGTTCATACTTTCCACTTGCATTCTTTTACTCTTCCTTATGGGCAGTATTCTTTTTATTATATGTTTGCTATTTGTATTGGGATAGGTTCTAATCACTGCTTTGTGGTATTTGTAAATATTTGCTTTTGAAGAAGGATATATTTTAAGTGTGTGTGTGTGTGTGTGTGTGTGAGTGTGTGTCCTTTACAAAAGCAACAGACACTCTTAACTGCTGAGCCATTTCTCCAGCCCCAGGTTTTTTAGATAACAATTTAAAAATGATCAGTAAGTCAATGTTCCAAATCATTGATGGAGGAAGAAAAACATAAGGAAAAATGTACATTGAACTATGTGTCTTCTTTATATTGAAAATATGTAAAACACTCATTAACAAGGATAAGTGGTTTGCATTAACTGAACTGTCTCTTGGGAAAGGAGTAATATTTACTACACAGAATAGTCTTAATCCTTAACATTTAAAGTTCAGTACAATAATCAGAGTGTCAAAGTTACTTTGTGGACATTGAGATTTAGTTCATAAAACAGGTTATTGGGAATGTGTGCTTTAAATATTGGTTAAGAATGATAAGGAACACTTGGATGATGGCTATAGGTGCCTCACTGCATTGGTACATGTACTGAATATGTTTACTCACAACTCTTACACTTGGATTGGAGGGGTCCAGAACCAACAGAAAAATGGTACATGTAACCACTGATAACTGCACATGTTATGAAGGTGGTGAACACACTACAATATCAAATACAAAGACACAAAGAAGCTATGTTTTGTGTCCTTCAGTTTTCTAAGACTGCTCTTGGAAGATTACGTGCAGAAACATTTTATTACAGTTCTAAATATCATGAATCATGGTAACTCTGATTGGAATACTGAGTAAATATTTTATAAGATTTAGTTATTATTCATATTTTCAATGAAAATGTGAATATTTAATGATTAACTTAAGTAATCCCATGTTACATATACTCTAATTTTAAACTATGTTAGTGATAGGCATAGGAAAATTCAAATGGAGAAAATAGACTATAGTTTGTTCAAGAAATAATACTATGTTTTTCTCTA
The DNA here is from genome assembly GCA_030556225.1 of Cricetiscus sungorus. Classification (NCBI taxonomy): domain Eukaryota; kingdom Metazoa; phylum Chordata; class Mammalia; order Rodentia; family Cricetidae; genus Cricetiscus; species Cricetiscus sungorus. The sequence continues at coordinate 22,574,824 of JANBXA010000114.1, forward strand.
ATTATATTACATCACAAAAGTAGATGAATTGTATAAATATTACATGAAATATTCAGGTATATAACACAAAATTGCCATATTATATACCTGACTAAAACATTTGCCTGACCAAGTTTTAACCTAAATTATTCATTAAACAGTTTTTTTTTTTTAATCTTGAAATCAGATTTGCATGGTGAAATGACTTGAAAACCACAAGTTAAATGTGTAATAAATTCAAGGTGTGTAGTTACCTAATAAAAACTACTCAGGTGCATTGTAGTTCCAAGAAAGCAAGTCCTCATGCCCCCATAAATGCTGAGCAAGTCCCGTCTGTGAGAACAGACAGGATTCTTCATTTTCCTCCTGATCTGCCTGACTCTCCCTTGTAGGAGTTTGAACCTTCAGACAATTTTGCAAGTAAAATAAACAGACCAAGAAATCATTTCCTCCATGTAATTACTTTTAAATAATTAACCCAGTCACAACTGGTTAAACTAAAATTCTGTGGTGACTAGAACCCTTGGTCAAAGCAAATGGAGATACTGCAGTGTCTTTTGGTCTGTGTGAGGTCTGGGCTGTTGACATAGGAAAACTTGTGAAACTGTAGTACTTATTAGCTTGCATGTGGAACAGTTTGCCTTATGTCAACCCGAATTCAAGATCATGCTGCCCCCATGAAACAATCTATGTTGAAAATAGAAGGGGCATGACTTAGAAACTTTATACAGTAAATTTGTAACTGAGATCAGCAAGATGGTTCAGTAAGTAACCCTGAAGACCCACAAGGTAGAGAGAACTCCTGCAAGTTTCCTCATGTGCACCATGGCACGCACCTGCTCCCCCTCCCAAACAAATAGGCTTATATGAAAGAAAATCTCATAATCCTTTGGTCTAGGCTGTTCATGGTAACTTCCTCCTCTGGTAAAGAACGATGCCAACATGATATATGAGGAAATAAAAAAGCTTTTTTTTTTTTCTATCTTCCTTTTCTATAAAATGGGGCCAGGAACAGTGGTAAGATTATCAATTTTCCCCCAAGAAAAGAGGATGAAAACCCACAACATCAACACAGGTCTTTCACTGACCTTAGGAAATTTATATTGCAATGGTTTAACACATACTTGCTAGCTTGGCTCAAGGCAAGTTTACTCTCTTATAGTTTTAGAGACCAGAAGTGGAATATGTATCTTACAGACTAAGGTGCTGGTCGGGTGCCTTCCTCAGGAATATCCAAAGGAGACTGAATGCAAAATGATCCTTAGGATGTGGCCTCATCACTCTTGTTTCTGTTTCCATCACCAATTTGTCTTAATATCTTTTGTACCCAATACCCCACTGCCAACCTTCGCAAACACCCTTTCTATGGATTCTCCCCACACCCCGGGGCTATCTTCCTATCTCAGGACTTGCAATTTAATCCCATCTTGCTATATTTGGGTATCTTTTACATGTAAGGAACACGAGTAGTTTCCATGGATCACCTTGAGAACATCATTGAGCTTACCATGCTGATATCTAAGGTTCTTATGACAGTGGTACTATGCATAATGACAGTGAAGGTTCCCGAAGATGGTTGTAGAATTGCTGACAAGGACCAAGATAAAATTATAAATAGGAATGATAGTGATTTCAAGAAGACAGTATTATGGTTCACAAAAACACGGTTAATATTAGTGTGAGAAAAAATGGCAGGATTGGCAAATGGGTGTCAGTCTTATTGTTAACTTGGACATTGTAGTGTAAACAGTGCCCTTGATTTTGTCTCTAAGGACATGCTGGATTAACCTGCCTGAATGAGCTCTAGCCTGGCCAGACCAGCTTCTCCAGGAACCTAAAGAAATTGCTTGGGTAATGAGACAAAGCCCCATGCTTTTGCAGAAGAGAATTTACCCACAAATCTATGGTAACAAAACAACCCTTTACGAGTAAATCAAAGACGACTCTGACTTATGAAAGAGTGAATGGACTGGTAGTGGATTAGCCTAAACTGGATTGGGAGGCAGGTAATAATTCATGTCCCTGAGGATACACCTATAACAGAAGTAAACCTTGGGTTTCATTCTTCAGTAGCCACCTTCCAGCACCATGAATGCCAAGCAGTGTGGGTGAAGCCTCCAAGTGCATGCAGGCTTGATTGATTCCTTCTCATTTTATGGCTCAAGTATAGAGTATCTTCAATAATAAGGTCTTACCACCAAGTTCTGCAGAGTAACCAAGAGTATTGGCTATGGGCTGTAATACTTGGGGCTCTAAGACATCTCATTGGCCAACCACTCAAACAGGTAAACATTTCTTGGTATACTGAGAGTTTTACTTGCGAGCATGTGGTGTCTATTTAGGGTACTGTTCCCTCATTGTAGGGTAACTTCTCCATGGAAGTTACACATCTGATTGTCTAGTGTCTAATGGTCATCCCAGAAAACATACACACAGATAACATTATTCAGACTGAGAGCAGTATATTTAGGAATGTATATCCATATACACTTATACATTCAATGACATTTAATAAAAATTAATTTGAAGGAGAGTGGAGAAAAGCAGATGGAAGGGTTTGGTAGGAGGAAAGAGAATGGAGAAATGTCATTATATTAATCTTTAAAAACTATATGAGTGTATGCATACATTTTAGGAAGTTTGTATACTGACAGGGCTCATATCTCTCCCTGTATGCCTTGTTCTGCCCTGCCCTCCAGTTCCTTCCCCATTTAACCCTTCTTACTCCATTATTATCTTTTAAACTCTTATACTATTGAGTTCTATCTCCCCTGCCTAGAAAGCCCCCACCCCTCAAGGTACCTTATTAATTTCCAGACCTCTATGGGTTTTCTAAATACAACACACCTTATCTGAAGTCTCAAAAGTAAATGAGAAAAACAAACAAACAAACAAACAAACAAACAAAAAATATGTGACATTTCTCTTTCTGAGCCTGGTTTACCTCACTCAGGATGAAAGTTTGTAACTATCAACTCATATCTGAATTTCATAATTTTGTTTTTCTTAGAAGCTGAATAATATTCCATTGTGTAAATATACCACACTGTCCTTATTTATTGACACGCTTGTGGGCTTTAGGCTATTTCCATTTCTGGGTTACTCTGAATAGAGCAACAATGAACATGGACGAGTAAGTGTCTCTGTAGTAGAGTCCTTTGAGAATATGCCCAGGCGTGGTATAGCTAGATGGCACGCTGTCTCCTCTGTCAGATTCAGGGTATGTGTATCCACCTTTGAAGAAGGAAACAGAGTGTCGTGTGTCACACTGGCTCCTGACTCAGTCAGCTCTGTGTCTCCACAGTCTCTTTCAAGGATATAACATTTTTCTAGAATCATAATAATCCCTCAAAGGGAAAGTGTTGTTTTTTTTTTGTTTGTTTTTGTTTGTTGTTGTTGTTTGGTTGGTTTTTTTGTTTGTTTGTTTCTGGAAGCACAGTTGCCAGGCTGTGGGCCTATGCTCCATCTAGGAAGCCCGTGTGCATTCCTTGTAACACATTTCTAGAAAGAGGTAGCAGACAGCCAGTAACCAGAACAAGGATCCTAGAAGCAGTTCCCTAGAAGCATGACAATTCTTTCACAAGAACGAAAGGGCCTTTTCCTGGAGACTATAGCTCACTGTTTTGAAACTAATTTTATCTTAGCATGCTGGCATATTGTAAATGCCCCCAGCTCTGGAGCTCTAGGGATAGAAAATAAAATTCACTCCAATAGGTTTTCATCAGCTACCTCCAATCACTCTTCAGGTAAAGCCCTTGATTTGCCATTTTAGCATGCTCAGCACCCTGTCCTGAGAAGTCTGAGTTTATTAGACATCTATTGTAACTGACATATTGTTGCAGTGGGGGTGAATAGATGCATTAGACAGATGATCTTAATTGGCTTTCTTCCAAAAGAATTTTTTTAAGAAGAGACAGCTGAAATTCATTCACATTTACAATTAGTAGAACTCTCTTTCATTATCGAAATGCTTGCTGAAACAGCATCCACATCAGGGTGACAAATCCCGTTATCATGCTTTCTCTAATTGTCTCTCCCAAAGATGCCTATTGAGTGCATTGTCTGGGTTTGTGTATGAGCCTGACAATCAAGCTCTAGGCAGAGGGTAGAGGGCCATGTGCAGTCTGCTCCCAAATGCTTTGTGTGTGTGTGTGTGTGTGTGTGTGTGTGTGTCTGTGTCTGTGTCTGTGTCTGTGTGTGTCTGTGTGTGTGTGTGAGAGAGAGAGAGAGAGATAGAGAGAATGTGTGTGTGAGAGAGAGAATGTGTGTGAGAGAATGTGTATGTGAGAGAAAGAATGTGTGTGTGTGTCTGTCTGTCTGTCTGTCTGTCTGTCTGTCTGTCTGTCTGTGTGGTGGGGGTGGTTCCCTGGGTAGACCTGAGACACTGAAAACATGAAGGCACTCTATGTCTACTAACAAGATGAATCACAAGACGTTAGTACTATTCTAATATTTCACTCCCTTAGTGTTTTTTTTTTCTTTCTTGTTTTTCTCTGCAAGCAACAGCAGGTGCAATTCTGTTTGCCAGCCTGCTACTGGGGGAGAGGAGGGTGGGGGAGAGATCATTTTTTTAATTGAGCAGTTAGCAGCTGAACTCACAGGGCTCACAATAGAACTGTGATGAAGGGCAAATAGAAACAAGTGTTGGGATTATCCCTCAAGAGTCTTGCGGAGTGAACGGGTTTCTGAAGGGACAGGAAAGAGGCTGCATGCTTTGGGCCACATAGTTCTTCTTGTCCCATGCTGATAGAGAGCACTCAAAAGGCACCACCCCCAGTCATGCTGATGAGGCTGACACACGTAATGATGTTTCCCTCTGTAGGAATGAAGAACTAGATGAGACCTTCACCTACTGAGGGGAAAGATGTGGGAAGAGGAGGAGTAATAGAAAGGGTAGAAGGTTGATTCAGGTCTCCTAGGATGAGCAATGATTTTTAACTATTTCTAATAAAACTACAAATTTTTATAAAATTATGGGCATGTAAAGTAATTTTTCAAACATTTTTCTTTTGCATATTAATTTCTGAGTAAGTATTCTTCCTCTTCTCCAAATTCACATATACAGGATCCTGCTTCCTGTCAACGCCTGTGTCCTTAGTCCCAATTCACACTATTTACTGCAGTTGTCACCCATAATAAATATTTTCTCTACCTCTTTTCTACTTCTTGAGACAATTTCTTGTTTAGTATATAATAAAAGGCAACACGTTCCTCCTTTAAATAGATATGTGGGTATTACTAAGTTATACCACATAATTCAATTTAATTATATTCAAGATGTGTATGCATGCATCCCTCAGTTCTCTTGATAGCCCCACACTGTCCCTCAATTTCTTAATCAAGTGTTTTGAAAGAGGAATCTAAACTTTCTGTCTTTCTACCTTCTCAGACTCCATTTACTCTTCAGTTTCTTGGAACTTTGTGACTAAATTGGTCCATAGGAACTTGAACACTTATCAACTCTAAACACAAAACCCAGTGCCACCAGGTAGCCCTTAGGCAAACTGACTATGCCATAAGCATCTCACAACTTCAGCTGCTGTTGTGGCTTTGCTTCCTGTGTCCTGGTTCTTTCCTGGGCTGGACAGGAAAATGTACCTAGTACTTAGTCTTTCCAGAAACGGAAAACTTTAATAACCAGATATTGACTTCAAAGGTCTTTTTCATAGTTATATTCTGTGATTCTATGAAATATTATTATCATGTTGATCGAGGGATCAGATAAGAAAATCTCCCAGGTTCCTGTACAGGCTGACACAAGGCCTCGTCAGCCTCATTTCCTCTTCATCATTTGTTCATCTCTCTGCCTTACTCTCTGTCAGAAGTAACATGGAAACAAGTCTCTTTCTGTAAAGGTGAACAAAAAAATCTAGTGGTCATTCCCAATGGCTTATACATTCCACCTTATACATATAAGGTACATTCCATATATACATATATACTTTGTACCTCTACTTTATAGCTATACTCAAAATTTCAAATAGTACCTGAGGCTGAAGTCACTCAAATCATTTCACCATAACAAGCCTCTGTCTTAAGCTAGATGTAAGTACATTGATAAGTTAGATGCATATTTATTTACATATGTGCAATTTTCCCTGCTGACTATATGCACCAGGATGTTCAATTCCTAACATACCCCTCTCTGTGCTGCTCCTATTCCTCCTGGGTGAGCCTCAGTATGAGAACCACCACACCTACAGCAGAAGCAGATTCCACTTTTACCATTTTTAAACCAGATATCACATAGTTGAATTCCTCACTACCCCAAATCCATACCCTCCTCTTGGCCTATGTTTAAAGCTCTACACGGCGCCTTACCATCCACTCCTCAAGCAACTGTGATGAGTTCTAACCCTGACATTTTCCTAAATTGCTCCTCATATTTTTCCAGAACTGTCTTCTCAAATGACAGAGCAATTATGTTCCTCCCAAGGGGCTCAGCCTACCTCTCCTCTCCACTTTTCTTCATACTCTTTCTTGTTCTCTCTGTTACGGCCATTATGGAAGACTTCCATGAATGCATTCTATACACCATTTCTCACACAGCATGCTCCATTGTCTGCAATGCCCACTTGGAAAAATCTTGCCTTTTAAAACTCAGGAAAGAGCTGTCCTGCTAATGTTACCTTACCCTTCATCAGTAAGAAGAGGCCATTCTTCATACTGGCAGTATAGCTTTAGGGAATATGATACATGCCATGTATCATTTTTATTTGGCCACACACTGGTCTTATTTCTCTAATATTCTATGGTATCATTGAACATCATAGGGAAAATCCTCTTTCTTTGCCCAGAAACATGGTAGTCCATACCACAGCTAAAAGTAAAAATCAGATTTGCAATAAATCCATCAACTCTTCTAAGGACTTCAAATGTTTCCAGCTATTGAGGTTTGGAGAGGATATCTTAATGATATGGAAATGAATTGTAAATGTACATCCAGTTTGGCTTGGGAGAGGACAAGGTGAGACGAGGGTAAAAAAGGATGATTATCATTTCTCATAATTTCATCCATCCCTAAGGGAAATAAATATGCTTAGTTCTTCATTTTCTTATACATGGGAGCTTCTCCAAAAGCTTCATGGAGAAAAGTCCGATGTCAGTATTTCTTATGCCATTCAGTAATGTGCTGCTTATTATATTGGGCATTTTTATATAAATAACTTCATTTAATATCTACATCTCTTTCTTCAAATTTTAATTTATTAAATGTATGGTGATTTGCCTACATTTGTACATCTATGAATCATTTGCATGTCTGGTTCTTTTGGAGGTATGGGAAGGAGTTGTATCCCCTATAACTGTAGTTACAGCTAGTTTTGAGCTACTATGAGGGAGTTGGGAATCATGCCCAGCTTCTCTAGAGAAGCAGAGGTAACCCTAACCCTAACCCTAACCCAAACCCTAACCCTAACCCCAACCCAAACCCTAACCCTAACCCTAACCCTAACCCAAACCCTAACCCTAACCCTAACCCTAACCCCTAACCCTAACCCCTAACCCTAACCCTAACCCAAACCATAACCCTAACCCTAACCCAAACCATAACCCTAACCCTAACCCAAACCCTAACCCTAACCCTAACCCAAACCCTAACCCTAACCCTAACCCTAACCCCTAACCCTAACCCTAACCCAAACCATAACCCTAACCCTAACCCTAACCCTAACCCAAACCCTAACCCTAACCCTAACCCCTAACCCTAACCCTAACCCAAACCATAACCCCCAACCCTAACCCCTAACACTAACCCAAACCCCTAACCCTAACCCAAACCCAAACCCTAACCCTAAACCTAAACCTAACCCACCTCTTTGCCACTGTTCACATTTCCAGTCAACAAATGTTTCCTGGTTGCCTTTAATGTAATCCCTCCTTTCAAATGTAAGTGAAGATCAAGAGATAACTGGTTTTTGAAAAAAGAAGTTAATTGGTTTTCAGTGTTTACACAACATTTGGTTAAGGCAAAATTCAAATCATGACTTTGTTTCCAAAACTCATGATCTTTCTGGTTTTTACAGCAAGAACTTATGTCAGGTAGTTGTTTTATTATTGACTTTTTCAAGATAAGTGTAGGAAGATATCTAAAGAAATAAACAAATATTCAAAGCATGCCACATCTTTGTGAAGAGAAAGGATAAATTGGGCATAGTGTCACATCCCTGTAATCCCAACAGTAGAGAGGCTGAATCAGGACATTTACAAGTCAAGGTCAGTTCCACTAACATAGTGGGGATAACAAGGTGGGGCATAGAAGAAGGAGAAGCAGGGTAACAAGGGGGAAGAGAATGAGGATGAGGAAGAAGAGAGAGAAAATTGGAACTCTGACACATTACTGGGCATGCCATATTTTCGTTTGCTTTTAGAGTTATTAGTCAGCTCCATGATTAAATTTGCTGACTCATTCTAGGGGCTTAGAAACTATTGTCCAAACCATAACAAAACTCTGTCTAAGGCCATTCTATTCATAGCCAACATGATTTCTCCTAGGCTGACATTTCTGTAAGCAAATCACACACTTCATCTTTCTCCTTACTACCTTTCAGAGAGAATCTTCATAATTGTTGTTTGTGACACACGCACCTCAGCAACAGTCCAGCCGTGACCAGTGATGGCTGATGTGATGTAAGTGGGCACTACATTCCCAGGGTTGAAAAGAAGTCATCTCATGGTAAGTTACCAGCTTTGTCTTTACTTCTCTAAGCAAGTAAAGAGAAGGTCCAAATCTCTGCCTTTCAAAAGAGGGTCCTTAACTTTCAAGTGCAATGCTAACCATTACATTTTCTAAGAAGTAGTACAGAGTCCCTGTTGCGTTAGCTTTATTTGGGAAAGACACGAATGAATGACTTCTTACCCAAGTTAGGGTACAAATGGCAGATGAAAAAAACTATTCCATACAAGTGTAGTTTGGTGACCTAATTGGTAACTTACAGAAGGCCACGCAAGGCGTCTTCTATTTCCCTTACCACTTGGACCCTGTTAATGCCTGTGACTAAGATCTTCAGATTTCTCAGCCATACAGCACCTGACACTTCATTGCTTCCTCCTTTGTATATCATCCCATTTATTTCTAATAATTATTCTGAACAGTATTCATCATTATCTGCCTTTTACAGATGAGACTCCAAAATGTTGACCTGCCCCTAGTCATGCGTAACAGCTCTCAGAGTTGAGATTCCCACCCTAGATCATCTGCTGACATTATAAAATCATGTTTATAATCATATTCATGACAGCTCATAATATATTTCCTGATGATAAAACTATGTAAATGTCTTCATCTGGTTTCCCTGAAGATAAACTTAACCCCATCTTAATGGTGATGGCAAATAGTTTATAGTGAAACAAGATTTTCTTAGCTATTTTATGACTTGACATCTTAACAGTTTGCCAGATACTCTCAGGCATCAAGGAAAAGACTAATTGCACTTTGAATCTGCCTAGTGACTGTTTAGGCTTGATAAGCAATGTTAGAGTGCAGAGGATTATGAATCTTTAATCTGATAAACAGCTTGGTAACCAGAAATTGGATCCAAAAAGCTTATCTTGAATTGCACTCTGGCCTGTGATGCACTGCTCCATATATCTGTGTGTATGCAAATGAAAGTATGTATATGCACATATATTTATATCTATACACATATGTATTTATATATACATAGTAATATATAAATATAGATGCCACTTCCTAAATACCAAAACACGAAATCTGAATGAGCTCTGTTACTATGTGGAGTGTGAGGAGTGTGATTCAGATCGTCTACTGAAATGTTATACATGTTATACACAAGACAAAATTAACATCGCTGAGCTCGTTTAAAAAAAAAAAATGGGTGAATGGAGTCAACTTAAACTTCCAACTGAAAGTCACCCAACATGTGGGTTTATTTTCTTCTCAGACTTTCTTTTTGCTCAGACAGATCATTCGTATCATTGATAATTGCCTCGTGGTGACCAAATACCTTGCAAAAGCAATTTAAAGAGGGACTGGATTGTTTGGGTTCACAGTTCCGAGCTTAGTCAGTCACAGCAGCAGGAGCTTGAGGCAGCTGGTCACATAGCATCCAATCAGGAGGTGGAGGGAGATGCTCGGCTCCCTTGTAGTCAGCTTTGATCCCCAGTCCAGGGAATAGTGGGACCTATAGTTAAAGTGCGGCTCCCCACTTCTGATAATCCCATCTAAATAGTCCCTCACAAGCATGACCGTGATGTTTATCACATAGGTGATTCTAGATTCTGTCAAGTCTCTAGTTATTGTTAACCACCATAAAGTTCAAATCACATCTGCGAGTACTTTTAGGGTCTGTGAAAAGCTTTCAAAACAGTTGGGGTATTAACTTGCTTCCCTGACTTCCCCCTGCCCTGTCTGCACTTGGAGTCCACCAGTGCTGAAGCTGTGAACTCAACTGCAGCTGTTGGGCGGGGCAATCACCAGTGAGATTCACGTAGGAAAACCTGGGCTGTGCTCCTGCACCCAGCTCCCTCGCAGCTTGTACATTTGTGTTTTCCCCTTTGGCATCCCCTCTCTCATAACAGCACAGGAAATAAGTACCCCTATACCTCGCTTCACAAGAGGAAAAATAGGGAAATGACCTGTTTGAAGCAACAGCTGTTTTCAGAGTCTATGTTGACTTGCCCACATCATATTGCAGAAATACATTTTGGCCACATATTTGATTCATTTACCAACGACAAGAAAAAGCTAACTTCACAGCTAGGAATGGAAATCAGTGGGGGAATTAGTCAATACTCAAATAGAACTTTTGTATTCCTCTCCTGGTCAGACACCTGAAAGAATCTAAATTAGCATACCACAGAGACATTTGAAAATCCATGTTTACAAAAAATAAAATAAACCTTGTTCACATTAGCCAAGTTATGGAATCAGCCTAGGTACCCGTGCACAAATGAATGAATAAAGTATACAGTATGCCCAGGGGGATTCATTCATTCACAAAGAGGAGGAAAAGCACATCATTTGCTAGAAATTAGCTGGAACTGGATATTGTTACGTTAAACAAAATAAACCAGACTCAAAAGAACAACTACTGCATGTTTTCTCTCATTTGTAAAATTGAGAGAGAGAGAGAAAGAGAGAGAGAGAGAGAGAGAGAGAGAGAGAGAGAGAGAGAGAGAGAGAGAGAGAGAGAGAGAGAGAGAGAGGAAAGGAAGAGAGAGAGAGACAGAGAGAGAGAGAGAGAGAGAGAGAGAGAGAAAGAGAGAGAAAAGAGAGAGAGAGAGAGAGAGAGAGAGAGAGAGAGAGAGAGAGAGAGAGAGAGAGAGAGAGAGAGAAGGGGAACTGTTTGGGAAAAAGGGACCAGTTGGGAGGTGGGAAGGGGAGGCTAGGAGGTTAATGAGGTATGTGTGAATAAGATCAAAGCATACCATTGCATTAGAGTACTCTAGAGGAACATAACTGGTAAAATGAACACATACTCTCATATTTATATGAGTATATATATTTACATCTGTGATTTATTTAGAGTGGCTTACAGGCTGTGGCTAATCCAACAATAGCTGTCTCAACACTGAAAGTTCAATAATTGTTTCATCCAGGAGGCTGGCTATTCCAAGGCTTTTAGTATGTGTTCCGAGGAAACGGGCTCTAACTCCAGAGAAGCAATGTCTCAGCAGCAGGACAGATGAATATTCCAGGGGGGGTGAGGGCAAGCAGGGAAAAACCAAAAGCTTCCTTCTGCCATATGTTTTTATATAGGCTGCCACCAGGAGGTGGAGCCCAGATTTAGGGTGGGTTCTCTCATCTCAAATGATCCAATTGAGAAAAATCCTTCATAGGACTAATTTTAATTAATATCAGATGTAGTCACATTGACAACCAAGACTATCCATCACAACTACACATAACTATGAAAACTCATTACTTCGGACAATAACATGCTAATAAAACCAACAAATTTAGACAAGTCTCTGAACTTTGTTCCTCCCTATTTTGATATGTAATATCGGGTTTTGTTTACAAAGTAAATTTTAAGCCAGTGTGATTTTTGCAAAGAAAATCTACATTTACTATTTTATTAAGTTTATGCCTTAATAAACATTAAATGTAGCCATGACTTTTATCAAATGCTGACTGACATCTTCACTAAAACAAATCTTGAGGTGGTTTGACAAGTTACCATTAGGATTCCTTTGAAATTTGTTGTGAAAACATTCAACAGGAATCTATTTCCCAATTGTTCTGAAGCCTTTCCTAAGATATTGAAAGGAGCACATTGACTCAGATTCTGCCTTTGCCTTATGCTTGTGCTTCTGGGTTTTATAATGGGGATTTAGTGTAAAATTACTCTTTCTCTAACATGTGGTGATTTTAATAGTTAAGCGAAGATAATCTAAATGGAACACGTCTGTTCCTCACAGGACAAAGGCTCTGGGAAGTATTGGTTCTTTAAAGCTTTTTCCTTTTTGTGGCATGCATGTGGCACTTAATATATATCATATGTTTCTATTTGAATATGAAAACACTCTAGAGGCTCCTGTGTTTGAATGCTTTGGTTCACATCTGTTGGTGCTGGTGAAGGAGTCTGTGGAAACTTTGGGAGGCCGGGCCAGTAGTGGATCACCAGGGAGCGCCTTTAAAAGCTATGCCTGCTCTGTTCCAGTCTGTGCCTTCTGTATTCCATGTGTGGCAACTTAACCAACCTCTGCAAGTTCCAGACATCTGAACAGAATGTGCCAGGCACCACGCCTTCCCTGCTATGATGAACTGAACCTATAGAGACCATGAGCCTAAACCCACCCCTCTTCCTTTAAGCCATTTCCGTCAGACATTTTGTAACAGAAATGAAGAAAGTAATTGACATGCCAGATATCATTCAGACATACTACTCATTAATTCTGCAAGTCTTTGTAAACACGAGGTAAGGACTTCATTATCCCCAGATAAGAAAAGTAAAATGGAGGAAGGCAAGTGAATACACAGATTCAGTAAAACATCAAATCTATTGCAAACTTAGAATGAATGCAAACCTGTCTCCAAATTCTACATAAATTGGCCAATATGATTCCCATTGTGAAAAAGAACAAAATTGGGGCACCTAAGGGCTAAATACGATTCCCAAGATTGCAAACAGAGTAAGTGCTGATGACAGAAAAATAAAGACGATTCCTGGAAGGTGACAGTAAGGTCTATACCCAACCACCCAGAGATGGTGGGTTCACTGAAGAGCTGCTTCTGAATAGCTATTTTTATCTACAGTTTAAAAAAAAAAAAAAAGCAATTGCTATACCAATCCACTATGCCAAATATTTTAGCTAGAAGCCTCATGGGAAAGGTGGTGTGTATATTAATGAACAATAAATCCAAGAAATTTGGTACAGTGACCAAGACCTATTATCTAGAGGGGAATAACTATACAGGGAATGTAATGCCAGAGGGAGGGTATGCTGATGGTAACCAGTCATCCACCAGGTGCCATGGTGTAGAGATATTGGTATGAGAACCAACAATAGATAGCATCCCTGGCTGGCTATGAAACAGTGAACAAATACCCTACACTTTCTACTTTAAAACCCTCAGTAGAGATTTAAATGTGAAGTTCAAACCTCGGGAATTTCATTTGGGTTTTAAGTGGGAAGAAACTTTGAGACTTCCAGCTTGTTTTTAAAATAAATGTGTGTTGTTCGTGATCCAGTATTTCTTGTGGATTCTGATGCTTCCTATCCAATATATACACAGGCAATGTGTGTGATCCATCAGTCCATAAATCAGCCGAAATATTTTACTACTATATTAAATTACACAGTTCCCTGAAGCAATATACCTGCTGTTTGTCAACCATTGCCACCTGCTACCAATGCCTATGCGCTTACAACTTCTCAGTGAACTGGTCTGCAGGAAGGAGAACAAGATGAAAGGAAAGAATGAATGTAAAATCTACTGGGCAAAAATGGACAAACACACTTAACTGATATCTTGTGAAAGAGCTGTTGGTTTTATTCTTTCTATTTGGTCTTTGACCAGCTAGCTTTAATGAAAAACAAAAGAGAAATCAAAATAGTCTTTCAGCAAATGGTTAACTCAGTTTTTCTGGAGTGAGTCAGATATCTAGTGTAAACAAACAAGCAGACAAACAAGGTTCTCCCCTCTCCAAAAGAGAGAGCTAGCAGAGAGGCATACACGTGCACTCCCTGACTATGGGTGTCCAACCTCTATTATATCATTATATCTGTATGGCAGATGTGAGATAAGGTCCCTCTCTTTTAGGTACTTCTAATCTAATAAGAGAAACAGGCAATGTAATAATAAAAATTCAGCTACTAATACAAATATACATCAAAATAAATATAGAGTGATTGGAAAAGGAGGAGAGGCTGTTTCACAGCCACTAGGGTATGCTGGAAAGTCTGTTCTAAGTCATCATTAGAACAAAGTTGTGAATGTTAATAGCTGTGCACTCTCCTGGGGGCGGTGTCTCCAGGGAGCGAGAACAAGAAGAGAAATCTCAGGGGGAAGACAAGTGTGGTATGTTCCAGCTTCTAGAAGGATGACTGTAGCTAAAGTACAGTGATCATTAGGGAGAGCTGAAGAAAAATTAGATAGCAAAACAAACAAATCTAACCAAAAGGCAAGCAGGAGTACATTCACACAGGCCCCTGTATGCCAGAGGAAAGATTAGAATGTAAGTCAAAGTCAGATGAGAAGCAGAGAGCTTCGACCAGAACCTGGCATTATCTGACTAGCATTTTTAACGTCGCATGGCTCTTTGTCAAGCAGTCCTGAATGAACACTAGGGGAAGGCAATCAGCCAAAAGATATTTCAGTGGTTCAGGTGACAGCTGCTGGATGGCAGGATGGTAGCAGAAGCAAGAGGAATATATTTCTTTTCTGATTATCTTTAGATGGATCCAGCACCGACACTTGATTCCTAGATTAGATTTGGCTATAATTATAAAAATGCAGGCAGGCAGATTTCTGAGTATGAGGCCAACCTGGTCAACAGAGAGAGTTCCAGGATATCCAGGACTACACAGAGAAACCCTGCATCGAAAAACCAAAGAAAGAGAAATGGGGCAGAAAGAGCGGGGGGGGGGGGTGCGGGGGGAGGGAAGAAAGAGAAAAAGTAAAGAGAATTCAGTGATGGTTCCTAAATTATGAACCTGAGTAAATAGTTTCAAATTGGTGCTAATTTGGGGGTGCAGAGAAAGAATCAGCGAAAAGCCCAGGAGTCCCATCATGGACTTGTGTAGCCTAAGATGCTTATGAGACATAAAAGAGAAGATAGTGAGTGAGTTTTGTGAAAGAGGGACAAAGTAGGGTGTACATTTGTGACTCCTTACTGCTGTGAGACCTTCAAACCCTGAGCCCCCGTGGGATACGTTTCCTCCATAGAGACTGTAGACAGCGGAGGAGTGGGCTTGGGGATTGAGCCTTTGAACAAATGTATCACCTAATAGCATGGGTGTTACAGCAGGTTTCCCCGCCGGCTGCCGCTGGTTCTGCCGCCATTGTCCTGCAACCACGTGTGCCCCAAATAACACTCAGAGACTCTGTATTTGATACAATCCTGTTGGCCAATTACCATTACTGTTTATGGGCTAGCTCTGTCTTAATTATAAACCCATTTCTACTTATCTAAGTATTTCCACGTGGTCATCTTATCAGGGAGCCGCGCGGCAGGCTTCCTGCTTCTTCCCGGGCTACATCTCGACCCTCCCCTCTACTTCCTCTTTCCTCCTTGTCTCCTAGCCCCGCCTATCTTGCTATCTCATTGGCCACAGAGCTTTATTAACCAGTATGAGAAACATGTATACAGAATCACATCTCCCATCACATGGGACTGTGCTATTCAACTGTCCTATGCTGTACAGACCCTTCAGGAGTCACAACAGCATACAGTTCCTCATGCCGTGGTGACCCCCTAACCGTAACATTATTTTCATTGCTACTTAACTGTAATGTGGCCACAGTTATGAACTGAATGTGAATATCTGATATGCAGGGTATGTGACATGTGATTCCCGTGCAAAGGGTTGAGAAGGGGTAACAATCGGAAGAAGAAAAAGGAAGGATGTGGTGCTCCCAGAGTCAAGACGAAAACATGTTTCCATGAATAAGGAGCAGTCGGTTCAAAGTCATGCATTGGCTGTTTGTATGGGAAAGCAATGCAAAATAGGGAAGGCCCTGAGCCCAATGAGCTGATAGTCATAAGGGCAACATAGCAATGAGAATACAGCCTGGCTGTGCTAACTTGAGAGGGGCTTGAGAAGGATGACTCCAGCATAGGCAATACCATATAGAACCTATTAGACAGAGGATGGAAATGGGGCATTAACATGGTAAATATAGTCTCAAACACTGAGAGATTTTCTTATGTGATTTATTTACTTATTTTAATTTTCCATTCTAACCACAGTTCTCCCTCCAATACCTCCTCCAGCCCCTGCTTTTGTGATTTTTATTTGCTTGGTTTAATATGCCTTTTGTAAAAGGCAGTTACCTCAACATTTTGTTAATCTTGTGGAAAATGGGGGAAAGTAGAAGTAATTCAAGGTGAGATACCGAGGGGAAAAAGCCTCTGGGCTAGTGAGAGGGAGTGGGAGACATTTGTCTTAGGGTGCAAGGACAGTTCAATTGCTTAGTTCTAACAGGTTGAAGAGCATGTGGTGGTAGGATTCAAACCGGTAAATTAAGGACAATCAGGTATTGGTTTTCCTTCATTGTTTTATTGGTAGTGGTGTGCCATTATTGCTCAAGCTGACTTTGAGTCCTTACATCCCATTTCATTCTGTCACTTAGACTGAACATAATTTTGAATTATACTAAGTTTTGATGTTTTCAATAGCCTTTGTGACTAAGATATTTTGAATTTCTACATAAATCCCAAACTTTAGGTCTATAAAAAATAGCAACAGAAAGTAACTGTTACGATAGTATTCTTCCCTTATCTCCCCTCCCCACTTGACTTCTCAGAGTTATCTGTTTAAAGGTATATTTACACAGAGCCAGTGATGTGTTGACCATGGCAGTGAAAAGTAAAACAATACTAGTCATAAATAAAGCTTCAAATACTTCCTGTATAATTCCATCAACTTCCTTTGTTCCTTTAGATGCAAGCAGCTTGAGATTCTATCTACTGACCATTTCAGCTCTGTGGTCCTGTGTGCCCCAATCACTCCAGCAGATGGGAAAGGATGTTACTCAAGCTACTGAATAATGATAGCCCACAACCTGATTTTCTTTTGCTTTCTAAGCCAGTTGTCCACATTCAGAATAATACATCATCCATCCTATCTTGAGTCTTCAAAAAGAGGCAGATTTTTTTCCAACAATCAATTTACCAGCAAGCAGTTCTGTGACATAATTACAATTATTCCTACCTGACAAATAAGGTGACCTTGAGTCACATGCCCAGGGACCCATAGTTAGAAAGTGATGTAACTAAGTTACAAGGCAAGCTGGTGTAATGCCGATTCCCATCATCTTAACTCTATCATTCTGCTACTCAAGCACACATCCACAAACCAAGCTTATTCAACAAGGAACCCAGGGTCTCCTCATCAGCACTGTGTCCACAGGTTGACAGACCCCTGCCGTGCAAGAAGACTAAATGCAAAATTCTGGATGGATTGCCTGTAAGACTATGAGCACTTTGCTATCTGAAAAGAGTTCTATATGAACTAACCCTTGGGACAAGGTCTCCACCTGAGAATCAAACCACCATTAAAAGGCTTGCAGTCCTGGCCAATGGAGAGAAAGTTCAATGTAAATTTATTTGTCGTTTCCCTTTGTCTGGTGCTTATTTGAAGTCACAAGCAACAATGGATTGACTATCACATTTCCCCTGGCAATTAAATGCATTGCTTCTTTTTTTGTATCTTTTGGATTCTGCTGGTGTACAGAATCACTCACCTGACACTATAACAAGCCAGGAGGTAGACTGTCACACAGCTGTTTCTCCTCTTTCTCCCACTGCATTACATTGACATGGTACTGGGACTTCAGCTTCTAACCCACACCACTGGGCTTGCATGGTGCATCCATTGTGAGTCTTATTTCCTTGTAAGAAAGAACCCTTGTCATCTTTGGCAAAAAGCATTTGTCCAGGACTTTCCGCAGGTTCTATTCAGTGCATCCAGGTAAACATTTTTCATAACTGTCATCATCATAAAATGTGGTTTAGTATAAACTTTTGGAAACACATGAATTTGTAAAGTAAAAGGATCATTCAAATTTCCACAGTGCATTTGACAGCCCACTGGATTTCACATACAGGCAACAGAAAATCAAAAAAACCAAGGCAAATGAGAAGTATATATGCATGTGTTCTAAATAAAAATTGATTTAGATACAATTTGTTTTGCTTTTTTTACTTAATAACACATTCTGATTATTTTTCCATTCCCCCAGGCCATCAAATACCTTTAGAAATCATATTTAATAGCTATGATTTTTGCTTCATAAAGTTATAATTTATAATCTACTTTTTTGGGGCAATAGCAATAGGCATAATTTTCATATGATGTATTTAGATGGTGCATTATGTATTACTCTGTACCTGGCATCATTGCTGAATTTTTACCAGTTTTTGAGGTCCCTTTAGCTTTTTTTGTGTAGGCAAGCATATCTTGTGTGAATAATAATAATTTTTATTTCTTACCTTGTGGTTCATGTACTAGTTTTCTCATTTTCTCACACTGTACAGAACTTCTAGTATAGTGTTGGCCCATGGTGTTAATAACAGTTATCATGTTTTCTTTATGTTGTAAGTACGGTTCTCCTTCTTTCTTTAGTCAGATCATGTTATTGGTTAAATGCATACACTCACACACATCTCTGGGATATAGTTGCTGAAATTATAATTTCTATGTTAAAAAACACATGCTGCCTCTTATTGGCTATTATCTTAGACAAGCTACTTCCCCCAGATGAAGACTCTGTTTTCTGAGCTGAAAAGGCAGGGTCAGAAATAGTCCTCAGTTATCAGGATTTTGTTATGATTACAAAGATGACACCTACAAAGTGAAGCTAACAGAACCAGTTTAAACATCAGTTTTCACTATTGATATAGTTAGAATTTATTTATCACTTTCTTCTTCATGATGTCTATGTTTGGCATAACAGATCACAAGACTTCTAGATTTCAGTTTATAGAAATAATTTGTTCCAGAAATGAACTATTTATTCCGGAGGGGGGAGGGGGAGAGAGACAGAGGAAGGGAGAGAGAGAGAAATACCTCGCCTGAAAAGAAAATCCTTCTGTCTATGGCATTCTTCACAACACACTTGATCGTGGATTGATGACATGCAGGCCTCAGCATATTAAGATTTTCAGCACTTTCCAGCTTCATCTGCTCAATTAATTATAATTTTTATGTAAAATGATTTAAGAAATTCTACTACTGCATCAATCAGAAATGAGACTCTTCTGCCTTAAAATTTCTAAGTGTTACATTTTAACATTTCTTATTGGCACTTTCTTGATTTTTTCTAATTTTTTTGACCAAAGTTGCGTACTGTTACCAGCCTTCAGATATGTCACTGTTGGTGTTGAAGCTCTCTCTATCCTTTAAGCCATTTTATGTGTTATCGCCGTAGGAGGCAATAGAGCATATCACTGTAGGAGGTGGACACCGGAGTACCAGCACCGTATGGAGGTCTGAGAGTTTCTTTGATGATCTGGCTCTCCCAGCCCTACTGCTTTACTTTCTAAACTTTTAAAAGCCATTGCTGATTGATAATTTCCTTTGATTGGTTGACCTGCCCTTCTTCCAGATTCCTGGCTTGAACACTTAGCGTGTGATCCTCATTATTTTCTGTTTTTCTTATTAAAATATTTAACGCTATAAATAGCCTTCAATCACAAATCTAACTTTAAACTACTAGACTTGATAATTAATAGTTTCAGTATTTTTTCTCCCAAAGGTTTTGTTATTATTATTTGCTTTCTTTAAAATGTGCATTATCTGGAGATGTGTTTTTACATATTTCCAAATATAGGGCTTCTTTTAGCTTTTCATGTGCCATTTCAAATCTCTAGCATTATTCCACTGAAGTAAAGAAATGTGGTTTTAATGATTCTGTTTTTTTTTCATATTTCTTAAAATTTACATTTTGGCCTACTCTCTGGTAATTTTTTGGAATAATATTCCCCATATGCTTGAAATGGATATACATTTCTGATATTGTGGTATAGCCTTCATTAATGCCTATTAAATAAGGCTTACTAAATATGCTTTTCTAATATTCTGATTATTTCTAATGTTCTAAACCAGCTCAGTGCACATTCTACATTGAAAGCTATTCCAGACCACACAGTGTCACCCTCTCTCTCTAAGCTAGTGTCCGGCCTATGAGAACTTTCTGTAACTTCACCTCAATGTTTACCAATAAATGAGCTTTGATCTCCCTAGCTACTATCTAGCAATCATCAAGGGGCTCATTTTGATGGATGTGAACATCCCTTAAGAATATCAGTTAGTATACGAAATAGAAATCTCCCATGGCCTCTATGAAGGAGTGATGTATATGGTCTAATACTTCCTGGTTTTATCTTGGCAATTGGTATTATTGACTATAAAATCACTTTTAGAAGCCTAATTAAATGCAAAGATAAGATATGTCATAAGACTGAGCCATTATACATGACTTCAGGGCCTCGTGAGGCACCAAGCCCCAGAGAAGTGCATTAACGCACCAGCAATGCCTGTATTATCTTATCTAGAATCCATTGGAATAAACCTTTGGAATACAACCGTTTTCTGTGGGGAAAATGTACTTATGCCCTTATCATTTTTTTAATTTGTGACTTTTTCGAGTAGTTATTCTGCAATCTTTATTTTCCTGCCATGTTGAATTATTTTTAATAAGGAAAACACTACTCAGATTTTAGGAGCCACTAGATGTTTATCCGCAGGCATCGACCCTGGTCTATTCCAGATGACCATGAGTCGATCTCAGATGGATATAGGTGGAAGGATGCCAAATGAGAAAAAAAACTGGAGGATCCAAGAGACTTTCAAACACCAGCTCAACAAATCAGAGAATGTAGTGCTCCCAGGAAAAAAGGAAAACAAGACGCAGTCAGGAGAGCCGGTGCCAGGGAAAAGCCAGCTCGGATGTTGTGGAGTGAATTATGTCCCCTAAAACACACATTCGTGTTCTCATCCCCAGTGCTGGTGTTAGCGAACTCACTTGAAGATGGGGTGTTTCCAGAAGTAATCAAGTTAAGATGAAGCCAAGGTCAGTTGAATGACGGCTAGCCTTTCAGGGGAGAATTTGGACATCGATGCACGCAGACGGGGGGGGGGGGGGGCTATCGTGAGACATTGGGTGTTAAACAGGGACGTGGAGCGATGCATTGCAAGCCAAGGAACGCCAGTGGTTGCCAGGAACCATGAGAACCTGGGGGGGGGGGGGGAGACTAGATTCCTCCTCAGCAATTCCTGCCAGTATCTGCCCTGTAGCCTTCCAGCCTCCAGGACTGGACAGGAAGAGACTTCTGAGGTTTGAGGCCGGTTTGTGGTGATTTGTTAGAGAAGCCAAGGAAAGCTGATACAGAGCAGACCCAGATTCACAGGTGCTTGTGGAGGGACCTGCTAGGAACCGCAGCCTGAAAGCAGGAAGCTCCCTGCTGCCTTTCTAAGTAAATTTTTGGGCTGAGTTTAGTCTCCGTATTAAGAGCTTAAGACCACCAACGGCTGCTTAGGAAGGGAGGATCAAAATTCTCTGGAAATGAGCGTGATAGGGGAATCTAAACACATGTATATAAAAGCAGTAACAGGCGGACTGAGTAGGGCGCCTGTGGGGTGGGGGAGAATGAAAGAAGTCATGACTTAAAAGGTTGTAGAGGGAACACAGCAAGAGGGAGGAGTGGAAGCATGTAAATACAGTGCTCATGTATGAAATTCCCAAAGAAACCAAAATAAAATTTAAATAAAAGATAGCTATTTTCTATTGCTTTAACTAGGCAAAGATTAATGTATTTGTTTACACTGAGGGTATTGCTTTGACTGTGTAAAGGTGTGTTAACATTTGTTTCTGCTGCCCTTGTTGATGAAGTAAAGGTGTGTTACATTTGCTTACGCGGAATTTGTTTAATTATGTAAAGATGTGTTGCCTAAGACACCTGATTAGTCTAATAAAAAGCTGAGTGGCCAATAGCTAGGCAGTAGAGGGATAGGCAGGGCTGGCAGGCAGAGAAATAAATAGGAAGAGAAATAGGCTCCAGAAAGAAGAAGGAAGAGGTGGAGAGAGAGGGACACACCCAGGTCAGAAACCAGGCAACCACCAGCAGGAGAAGCAGTGAAAGTAAGATATACAGAAAATCTAGAAGTGATTCATGTGTAATGGCTTATTTCATTGATCCAGCAACTATGGAGAGGGAAGCAGGTGGGTTGCAAGTTCAAAACCAGCCTGAGCTACACATTATACACATTAAAGAAATAGTAGAAGAGTCTTCTCCAGTTACCTAACAAATCATTAGGAAGTATTCTCTCATTCTCTCTCTCTCTCTCTCTCTCTCTCTCTCTCTCTCTCTCTCTCTCTCTCTCTCTCTCTCTCCTCCCTCTCTCTCTCTCTCTCTCTCGGCCTCAGTTACCTCCCCTACTCCATGACTTCTTATTTTCAAGTTGCTAATGCTAAATAGGCAATACACACACACACACACACACACACACACAGAGAGAGAGAGAGAGAGAGAGAGAGAGAGAGAGAGAGAGAGAGAGAGAGAGAGAATACATGGGTGATTTTCCTTCCACTACTAACATTCTAGCATTAGTTCCTTCCACTAATAGCATTGCATTTTTGGGCAGGGTTACCCTCTACATAAGGTTCACAAGCTCCAGCTTTAGCCACTTCCCCTTGAGTCTTTTATTAACATTTTCCTCCAGCCCCTTAGCTGGGTTTTCTGAGTCTCAGCTCCTGTATTTCTAAACCACAGACACAGCATCTGCACTGCAGCCAAATATGAAGACAGCAACCAATGAGATTACAACAATTCCTTCACGGTGTAAAGGAAAGCAGGAAATACTCGCTCCTGTCCTCTCTCCACTTTCTAAGCATCCTTGCCACACAGAAAACAGCACATCACAATCATGAGGTTTAAAACATGTAGATTTTAGAGAGATGTTTGAGGTAAAATAAATACAAGAATCACACTGTAGTCTAATTTTATTTTCTGGAGATTTTAATTGTGGGTGCGTGTGTGTGTGTGTGTGTGTGTGTGTATGCAGGTGCCCACAGGACTATAGAACCAGATCCCCCTGGAGCTGGAGTATAAGTGCTTCTTACAGGAAGGTCTTAGGACTCAAACTCAGATCTTCAAGCCATCTCAGCCACTGGGCATCTTTCCAATCAGACTAATTTTAACGATTTTTAAGTTACATGTGTGTTTCTTTGGTTGTACTTCATTTTATATTTTGTTCTTATATTTATTTGGATCTATTGCTTTTCCTAGGGAATCTGGGTTTGCAGATGTGTGTCTTTGCTAACATGAGCCTTTCTTTCGCATGCATGAGAAGTGTGTGGTTCCCTGTGTCCCTAAGTCTTAACATCCATCCCTGGAGCCCCAGTTCTCTCTGCTTTAGGGATGGTATGGCCTGGATGGTGTGCACTCTCTGCTCTGCTCATGGAAGAGGATGCCCTTTGCACTTTATTCTTCCTTTTTCCCCTCAGTTAGAATCTCACTGTGTAGCTCTGGCTTTCCTGAAACTCACTGTAGACAAGGTTGGTTTTGTACTCACAGAAACCCACCTGCCTCTGCCTCCTGAGTGATGGGATTAAAGACGTGGACCACTACACACCAAGTTCTCTTCCAGGTGAGTTTTGGGAGACCTTTCCAAATGAGACCCATGGACCATCTGCTCAAATGCACCTTTTATTGGTTCATTCTAGATTAATAGTTCTCATCCTGTGGGTCATGACCCCTACAGGGGTTGAATAAGCTTTTCAGAGGGATTGCCTAAGACAATCAGAAATATCATAAGTTTACACTTCCTAACAGTAGCAAAATTACAGTTATGAAATAGCAGTGAAAATAATTTTATGGTTGGGGGGTCACCAGGGTACAAGGAACTGTATTAAAGAGATGAGGCATTAGGCAAGTTGAGAAATAGTGTTGTACATGAAGATGTTTATATAAATTCAACTGGCAGAAGTGACTTACATTCAACTTCAGCCTGCTCAAAAAGTAAAAGTTTATTTTTCATAAGATGCTATCAGGGCCGAGTATTAAGCGCATCATTATTACCTCACTTTCCCATCATAGGTATTTGTTTCTATCTGTAGCCAGCATGAAGGCTGAAAATATAGTGGAACCAGACATTCTGGGAAAGAACAGTCAACAGAATCAATCAGTTTCAGGTGCATAAAGAAATCAGCTATACTCAGAACTGTGTCAATTAACAAGATCGGAAATGGCCTAAGACTGTGGAAGGGCTCCTTGAAGTTTGGGATGAGATTCATCAAGCTTACCTGTTATGTGGTTGATGAAACTATTAGGAGATGGAAAGGGGGAGAAAAGAGGGGAAATGCCATTATCTGTGTTACAAGTGCAGAGGGTCCTTTAGCAGCTTCTCGGTGAACTTTTATAATGTTTAATTGGGATAACGTGACACAACTTTGTGGATGCATGTGGTACCCCAGTGGCTGCAGCAAATCCACAGTAGAGATTTACCTCCGTGCATTTCTGCTGATGCCGATGGCAGATTCTCTCTGAAGCAGCGATGGTTGTGACACACATGTCAGCACACATTGCCTGTAAACAAGGAAGGGCCTCCTTGGCATGGGACTGAGGGAATTGGTGCCTCACTTGAGTGCTCTGAGGGGCCAGGATCAAAAGTACTTTTAAGCATATCATATAATTATCATCATTAAGAAGCATGAGGCGAGGAATCCTGAACTCCCAAATTTTCAAAGCAACAAAAGCAGCACAGATTTAATGGGACTTTGAAGTCAGATAAATCTCCAGGTATTTTCATTATTGAAACTCACAACTAATTAAGGAAAACCCTATCTGGGCCAATATTTAATTATGTTTGCTTGTCCGCCTGTGTCATGTATTGTGTTTGGAAAGTAGAGGAGTGTCAATTGGATTTTACCAAAAGACTGTACTGGGACCAGTCAACAACATTCATTTTTTAACAAAGGGTGGCATAGTGGAATTTTGATCTTTTTTGTCTAAATAAATAAGCTCTTAGTTAGCCTTAATACTAGTCTTTGTAGTTAATATGGCCCAGAGGTTAGTTAGAAATTTCTACATAAGTATCATAGTTATTCTTTATTATAAGATAGTGTGTTAAACATACTTATAAAATAAGATTATGGGGGAAATGTTGTAATTAAATAAATACAAATGACCCTGACTATATCACCACGAAAGGCTCTTTAAGCAGGAGACAACCCAATCCTCTAACTGTAACCCAAACACCAGCTATGCCTATAGTCTTCCTTCCTTTAGTCCAATTAAGAAGCCCATGCTGTATTTTGATTCTAATTAAAATCACAGGCAATATTTCAAAGTTAGGGCATCTTTTAACATGCAGATTTCTGGGAACTCTTAATAAAGGGAAAGATGAGACAACGTGAAGTCTACTTCACAATCGTAGGCTACCTTGTCCAAATAGAAAGATGGGTCGGTTCCTCCTAAGCCGGAGCACGGTGAGAGAGAGGATAAGAACTCGTAGTAAGCTTTTATGCACTCTTACCCTGCCGTGCAAAGAACAGGGGCTGACTCATGCTGCAATGTGAACGAACCTCGAACATATTTTATTATGTGAGAGAGGTAGACACAAAAGGCCACACATTACATGAATTTATTTGATAAAAGGCCCAGCATAGGCAAACACACAGTGACAGAAAGCAAATTCGTAGTTGCCAGGGACTGAGAGGAAAGGAAATAGGGAGTGACTGCTTAATGGGTGTGGGCTTTCAGCTTCAGATGTCAAAACAGTTCTAGAACTCGATACTGTAGATGGGCGCACAGCATCATGTATTATGAAATGCCACGGTGGTACATGCTTTACAGTATTTAAAATAATACGCCTTTTGGTACGTGTATTTTATCACAATGAAAAAGAGAGCCATAAACTCCTTGTCCTCGTATGCTAGGATACGAGGGAGAACGGGATGTGACCTGTGGTAAATGAATCTCAGGTGTCGGGTGCTGGTGTGAGAGGGACAGCAGTGCCAGGTTGCCCCAGGCTGTTTCCCCCATGCCTGGTGGTTAAAAATACCAGCCAACTACTTCCTGTGTGCAGCCCGGTCCAAGCTGCCCTTCAGCAGTGTGTTCATCGGTGCTGCTGTGTGGGTTCTTTTCTTGTTGCTGAAGCAGCTCCACGGGGGAGAGGATGATTCTACCCCAGGTTCCCTGGTCAGAAAGTTAGGGCAGTGTCCGGGCGTCATGCAATGCGCTCCCCACCCGATGACGATAACAGGATCAGGATGCAAATGCTAGACGGGAACAAGGGTAGGGTACAACACGGCCCACACCTGCTGACCCACTTCCATCAGCCAGGATCTACTTCTATCACTGGGCCCGCCTCCTAGGGCTTCGGTAACTTCCCAAAGCAGCACTACCAGGTGTTCAAACACGTGTGCCAGCGGGAGATGTTCCACATTCAGAGGATACAGGTGGCTTCTGCAGTAAACGCCTATCACTCCGAGATCCCCCGGGCTCCTCACACAGCTTGCGGAAGATATCTTAGATTTATCCCTCTAGGCAAGATCGGATAGAACACCCCCAAATCCATGGCTCGCCCCTTAGCCGATCCTCTCCCTGACCAAGCTAAGGCCATGTCACTTCCGTGCAGGACCCTAACTATTTGAGAACCGTTCATAATCTCCTTCAAATCATCACTACAATAAAGTGCTGCAAGCTGAGCATAGCCTGTGTGACTCCTACTGCTCTAGATACTTGCTTTCTCACTTACTGTTCACACCATCAAAACATGCAAATCTTTATGCATGATGGCCTAGGAGTCATTTCAGTAACTTGCTGGATACCTGTAGCATGTATGTTTCCCCCAGCCTGCCAGTCTGGGCCCACAGCCGAGCCAGCTCCAAATAATACTCAGAGACTCTGTATTTGATACAATCCTGTTGGCCAATTACCATTACTGTTTATGGGCTAGCTCTGTCTTAATCATTAACCCATTTCTACTTATCTAAGTATTTCCACGTGGTCGTCTTATCAGGGAGCCGTGCAGCAGGCATCTTCCTTCCTCCCTGGCTACATCTCGACCCCTCCTACTTCCTCTCTCCTCCTCCTGGTCTCCTAGCCCCGCCTATCTTGTTTCCTATTGGCCACAGAGCTTTATTAACCAGTATGAGAAACATATATACAGAATAACATCTCCCATCATCTCCTCTTTTCTGTCTAAAATAAAAAGAAGGGGTTTAACCTTAACATACCAAAATATATCATACAACAGTTATCAAATAAGAATCACAGTAAACAATAGTTAGTCCATTAACATTTTGTAATACATAAAGAAAATATTATCTATCCTATCTTTGTGAGTCTAAAGTCCTATATGTAACTTATCTTTAATCCTAACTAAGGAAAACTATAATCATAACTACCCGTCTTCAACTCCTTCAAAGACCACAGAAGGATAATATATAAACTCTAGAAATGACAGAGACAACTCATTGCCTGGTCAGTCACCCGAAGTTCTTCTGTAATATTCCATCTTCAGCCCAAAGGCCATAGTGTGTGTCCAGACTCCTCAACAAGGCAGGAAACTTTAAACTGTCCACCTGTATTGACAATGTGTCAGTCATTTTTCTCTGTGTCCTGCAGATTGTCTGGCTGCCTTTTCCATGAAGCAGGAATCCTGTAGCAATGTCCATCTTGCATCAGCAGTCACCTTTTTGTGGGTCCTGCATGTCCAGTTTTTACAACATAAAGTCAAACAGTCTAGACAAGAGAAGTACCTTGCTCAAATGGCTAGTCTTGCCATATTAGAAGCAAACTTCATAACGAGTTTCTTCAATGTGCATCTTCCTTTTTGATGCAGGTGGTATTACCAGGAGCAGTTGTGCCTCACTGTCAAGAAAAACCCTAAACCATTTTAAATGCCATATTCTGTAGGTCTTTGAAAGGTTTGAAGAATGCCTATTCATCTCAAATACATCTCTGCATATCTAGAAATCCTAACTAACTTAACTCCAAGTTTTGACTATAATAGGTAATTCTCTATAATCTGTACTAAATTATACATTACATTTTCCAATGAGCTATATAAACACAATACCTAAACAAGAGGAGAAATATACATATCACAAAATTGACCTTAAATTGTATCAATAAAAGAAAATCCATTTCAAAGCAAAGTATTCATATCTATACCATAATTCCCTTTTTACCTTTAAAAAGATTGCTTCTGGTTATAGCCATTTATAACCAAGCCCATTTAAATGAAAACAAACATTTATAAATAATATTTGGGAATTTGGGCGTCGTTCTTTCCAAATTACTTCCTGCTGGTAGAGGGCGCTGTCATGGGGGTCCAAAGAAGATGCAGAAATCTTGGCAGTAGTCTGCAAAACTTTGTCTCAACTGCTTTGAATGTTGGATCATCTGGGGCATTGTTTCAGGGGGTCTGGCTTGATCAAACCATATAAGTCTGGAAAGAATCTATAGCTTTTCATTTTCTTTGGAAACAAAAATAGAAATCTTTTTCCCCAGTAGCTTGTCCTTAGGCTTAAATTTTGGAGTCAAAGCATTTTTAAAATATATAAATTGAATTAATCCAGCAGCATTTCTTTTATCAGTAGTTGTTATTTTCTCAGCAATCAAATGATTTAAAGACAACAGAATCGCGTATAGTATCCAAAATTTCTCTGTGTTTTCCATCTTTACGTGGCTTTTTTATTACTCTATTTATTCTACTTCTATTTTTACATATTTTGAGACAGGGTTTCTCTGTGTAACTTTTATCTGTCCTGGAATTCAGTGCATACCAGGTTTGCTTTGAAATCACAGAGATCTGCTTGCCTCTGTCTGCCTAGTGCTGGGATTAATGGCATGCCCCATTATACGCATTCATTCTACTTTCCTTTTTCTTTTTTAAACCATTGTATCCCCTTTCTTTTTCTCTCCCAAGCCAGCGTATTTTTTAAAACACAGTGTAAACCTTCATTGCAGCTCTTGTACACACCAATGAATTGTTAGCAGAGCTCTTTAAAAGCAAGGTGGCTTTTTTGCCGCTTATGCTAATTTTGGAAACCTCTCTTAAAGGAGCCGCGCAACTCTGTTTATAGCAAAACAAATCCAACCAAGAAAATGCTGCTACTAAGAAGTCTTGCTAGTCTCTGTTCCCTTGTTTCTAAAAACTACTTTTTAAGCTTTTGTTAAGTTTTAAGTGAAAGTTCTCAATCCCAGTTCTGACACCATTATGTTACAGCAGGTTCCTCCCTGCCGGCCTCCTGGTCCTGCCGCCATTGTCCCGCAACCACGTGTGCCCCAAATAACACTCAGAGACTCTGTATTTGATACAATCCTGTTGGCCAATTACCATTATTGTTTATGGGCTAGCTCTGCCTTAATTATTAACCCATTTCTACTTATCTAAGTATTTCCACGTGGTCGTCTTATCGGGGAGCCGCGTGGCAGGTGTCTTCCTTCCTCCCTGGGCTACATGTCGACTCCCCCTACTACTTCCTCTTTCCTCCTTCTAGTCTCCTAGCCCCGCCTATCTTGCTATCTCATTGGCCACAGTGCTTTATTAACCAGTATGAGAAACATATATACAGAATAACATCTCCCATCAGATACCCTTCAGTTTTCCGGGTCAAGATGCGAAATTAGGGTGACTGATGTGAGTATCTTTATTCCAAACATAACATCCTTCATCTCTATACATCATGCACTGTGAATACTCCTGCAGAAGTCTAAAAGTCTTGCTAGGCATCCTCGAAATTTTTTCTGAGAAGTTTAGAGAGACACTCTATTGGGCTAAAGTAGCAGTCATAATCTATAGCCTTGAATTTGAGCCTTCACAGCAGACACCGTGCTGCACAGTTAAGCACTCCTATGACAATGTCTCCTGGTCCCAGGATGAAAGAGGATGTCCTCAGATAGTGCTACCTCCCCCATATAGATCTAGAAGGCTTTGCAGGTGCTCCTTTCCCATTGAACTTGCCAATCTCCGTTCAGTCTTCCTGGCCCCATTAAGAAAGTCACATCTTCGCAGGCATCTGCTGTCATCAGCCTCAGCCAGGTGAATATTTAAGGATCTCCATCATCTTTCATAAACTCCATACTGTGATTACATCCCATTCTTCTTGGTCCCTTTCCAAGCTCATCTTCTGAGTTATATGCAAAGTGACTTTTCTAAATGGAAAAGTTATTATGTCGAACTGCTCCTAAGTATTCTTCACTGGCTCATCACATCTCAAAAGGCCCCAGTGGAGTGGATTCCCAAGCTTGATTTACCACCCAAACTAGGGAATGCCCTGCTCGTTCTTTCCTCTGCCTCCATGTCTGTGATTTGCTAATCGTCTTTCTCAGCGCCTCCGTCCACTGTATACCCACCAGATGGTACCTATGACATGACAGACTCTAGACCAGGTACTTTGAATGTCAAAGAGCCCAGAAAGAGGAGTCAGTATATAGAGGAGGGAGAGGACACACTTCCTGGAGATGAAACACAAAATATGCATTTTCAGCCACATCCCATTGGCTACCTCATGATACTTCCCTAAAGAATAGTTGGCTAACATTTGCAGAAGCCCCTTTTTAAAAAAATTTCTGGCATCTTTAAAATCAGACAAGCATGAATTTGGATCTATACTTTAGCAACCTGAGCAAGTGACCTGTTCCTATGACCCTATCTCTTCATCTGTACCATAGATGACAACCAATGTCTGCATCACCTGGTTGTCTTTACTTAATAAAATATTGTAAAATCCTACACTTAGCTCTATTGGCTATAAACAGGGTCTTGTGAAGATAAATCATTCTATCCTGACCCTGAATCCTCAGAAATAAATGTGCCCACTTTGAGTACATATAAATAATTCAGCTAATTTTAAAAGCTGTGTGGATAAGCTGTAGAAAGTGTCCTTTGTAACAAACAGTTTCCACTGTTCCTTCACTTTCATGACACCAACCAACCTATCATAACAAATTTAAACAATTCTGTGGTGTGTCACACAAAGGAATCACACAATAGACTACCCCAGGGCCACAAATCATTATGACTTTTGTGGGAGGAATGAGAGAAAAATCTATAGTTAAAAAAAAATTCATAGAGTGTTGTTTTAGGGTCAGGCTCAGTAGAGCATTTGATGTGGATTTTGGAAAAGAGAATGGAAATCAATGCAGGGAAAGTTTGAGTAGAAGAGAAAGAATACCATATGCTTTTAATAATATCGGGTCCACATGTTCTTGCAAAGAAACACATGTCCCTAAAACCCAGGAGGGTACCCTTGTTTCATTTTGGAAGAAATTGTTGAATTAAAGCCCTCGGGCTAATTAAGCTCGCTTGTTTGCCCAGGGAAAAGCCAGAATTTAGATGAGCATCTGATGCCATCTTGGCCCCAACCAACAAATTTCTTGATACTAATGAGACCCTGCCATTTTGAAAATGGTTCCCTTCATTAACGTGTGGGAAATAAGATTCACTGGGACTCATCCACCCTGCCTGCACCTGGTGCAATGACCACGCCCATTGGGGCGAGAGCACAGGTGCAAACAGGGTTGATATCTCACTACACTTCATTGGTGTTAGTCTAAAGATCACTTGTAATGTTCACCCACCCTTCACTGGTGTCATCTAAGACAGATGTGTGAGGAGCTGTCCAGCCAACAGCAAACAAGAGGCCTCCATTTCCTTTGGGCTCAGTAATTCCTATTCACTTTGGGGTACCCCAACTATCTACCCATTCTTTTCATGGCACAAACAAAACCTGGGTATTGCTGTATCTATTTGCAATAAGAGAAAGTGATTCAAAACAAGGGCATGGGATGATGTAACTGCAATAGAACTTTTATGACCCCACTTTTAACCGTTGCAACTGAGCTACCTGATCAGCTGGACCATAGGAGTTCTCAGCACCAGGAACAACTTCACTACTGGCTGTCTTACCCAGGCCATGCCCCTTTAGACAGTTACCTGGACTCAATAGCACAATATGTCAATATAATAGGTCATGGTGTCAGAATCAGTGGAAAGTCAAGAATTTAGTCCTGGTTGATAAAGTGAACCTTGTCTATGAGTCAAATTTCAACAAAGTTACTGGCAGAGTTAACGGATCTTGGGGGAGGATTACCTTAAGGGAAATAAGCCCTGCCCTTTACTGTGTATTATTTCTTTCCTTTCTATGGTGATGCAGAAGGTGTTCCTGTCTGCCTTGGGGTTTCTGGGTCCATTTGCAGGAAATAACATGATTCTCCAGAGCCCTGCCAGCTGTGAGAATTTTATTAGTCTGCCATCAAGCAAGATGACATACATAAATAGCTTGATCATTCCAACTTGGCTGGAACAACCTAGGAGTTTCCCTTTGGTTTTCCAAGCTAATCAAATGTGGACCACAGCAGTTGTAGAGTGGAGGGCTGACAAGGTGAGAAGCCAGAGGTGGGAGTTGATCTTCTAAGAAAGATGCTATTCATCTCAGACTTGGGAGGTAGTCAGGCTCCTATTTCACACCTGCTGTGACCATGCCCGTCCAGCCACAATCAGAGACGAAAGAGCCTTCAGCCAACACTAAAACCCACTCAGCCCCTGTGGGATTTGAGTTTAGCTCTTTTAAAACAACATTTTGATGAGTTGTGTGTAAATGAATCAGAAACATATGGATTCAACTTCCTTCAGAGTGTACGTGGGTTTAAAAATTAAGGGAGAAAAATGTGTGGAGCTTGGGTGTGTAGCCAAAGCAAAATATTTAAAAACTAATGCAAGACATTTTTTCACAACAGACAACCAGCCTGCCTTCTTGAAGTGGAGTGATTACAGCAAGCTGAGAGGCAAGGTCTGTGATTCTAAAGTCACCAGCATGTATCGGGCTGGTCATCCAGTGGACAGCCTCCTGTGATATCCCAGAACCCTGCGAACAGTATCCAGTAAATGAAAAGCAGACACCAACTACCAGGGATGCCAGATCACATCTGGGCTGAAAATTAAATTACCAGGCAGACAGAGAGATTTTTCAAACAAGGCATTTACTCTCTCTTTTAAAGTTAATTTAATTCTAAATGGAGGGCAGTCTGCACATTGTGATATAAACCAAAGCAGAGAAATCGAAATCAGGATGCATAGTATCTGAATCCTGAAGGTCCTCTGGACCAAAGGCTGTGTACTTCAGCAGAGAGGTAGTTTCAGAGCAAAGCCTTTTTTTGGAGGCGAGCCCTGATTTTCAGATTCATTCACTCCATGAACATTTATCGGACACCCACGGTATAGTGGGAGCTGTTTTCAGAAGCAGAAACATAAAACCACATGGGAAATGGCTGCACCCTCCCGGTGGCTTGGGGGGTTCTGAGAACTGGTGGCCCTAGGTTCGAGGACAGACTTTGACAGTGTGGCATGAGGGTGGCCAAGGAGAGTGCCGTCCACTCCATGTTGGCAGAGGGAGAAGAGAGGTTTCAGAGAGTGGCTGGATGCTGAACGCTTGGCAGTGACAGACAAACCATTTCTTCATATCTCATACAAAGAGGCACAAATGTTACATGAAGTCACAGGGGACCCCCTTCCAGAAAACGAGAAATCCTTGGGGTACCAAGAGGATAGCGTATCCAGTCCACAGAAGGAGGTGACTGGCTCACTTGGCAACATCTGAGGCTGCTGTACAATTGAATCTGCTCTACAGAATTTGGCTAGAGAAGAAAGGCTCGTGGAGTCAGGTCATCCAATTTCAGGAGATGTCAAGGTCCCACATCATGTCAGGCCTGGACTTTAAGCCTGCATTAGATCAAGACTGGAAGTGAGTGACTAAGCTCTGGCAATGTGGCTGGCTTGACAGGGCCACACTACATCCCAAACAGAGAAAACGAAGCAAGAGCATAGGCCAAAGGCGACGGCAGCCCACAAAATTCACTCAATATGTTCAAAGCAGATGAGAACTTCCTTGTACAGATTTGTAGAAAACAAAGCACAATCTGTCTTTAAAGTGTAAACATGAAAAATCATGGAAAAGGGCTAGAGATGAACGTAGAGTAGCAGAGTCCACAGAAATTCACCACAAGTGAGCCATGCTCAAGCCTTCTGATGGCCACACCGACAAAGAGAGTGGAAAGAAGTCAGTGACATTCATTCTAATGATATATTTTATTTGACCCAGTATATCTAAACTGTTACCATTTTAACATGTAATAACAACTGTACTTTTGTGAGATGCTTATATTTTTTTTCTTCACACTAGCTCTTTGAAACCTGATACATGTTTTTACAGTGGTGATATACCTCAGTCTGATCACACATTTTACTGTTCAATATCCACATTTAGATGATGTAGCACACATTGGACAGGACAGATTTAGGGCATTTTGTGTCAGCTTACACTTGAGTCGTGTGTGTGTGTGTGTGTGTGTGTGTGTGTGTGTGTGTGTGTGTTGATATATTTTTAAATACATCTGTGGGTTCCCCGCCTCCTAGTAAAGTATCTAATTTCCTTTTTGGCTGTACTTATATTTGTCCAGTTTTCTAAAAAAAGAAAAAACACAAAGAAGAAATCATAAGTTAGGATGGAATGTGATGCTTAGGAGGAATTAGGGAAAAAAGGTATGGGATGATATGATATAAATACATTCGTGTCAAGTAATAATTTATTTAATTAAATGAAATTTTGAAATTGAAAATAGCAAAGTCCAATAATTCTCATTTCATGTACACAGTTACTATAAAATATTGAAATAATCATATTTGAGGGAAAATGTTTGAAGGAGATCAGAAAGCAGCTGCAAAGATACAGAGAATGCTATCAAACCGTTACTAGTATTTCAAGATGAAACTCAGATTAAGACAAAACTGTTACATATGTGAATTGGGGTCTAACAGAGAATGCACTGTACACAAATGTTTAGAATCCAAAGCAGAGAAAGGTAAAAAGAAGTTGCATGTCAAGAACACATTGAGAATTAAAGACACGGTTGCCAAGGTTATGAAAACATCTGCAAGGCAACTGTAAAAAGTTGTCCTAGAGATTAGCTAATATAGTACTACAGAGTGCTAAAAGCCAAGCCAACTTCATTCTGTACCATTAAGCACTTGGGTGGCTTTTCTTTCTAATCATATGAAAGGTCCTCGCTTTGCTAATTATTTTCTCATGTAATGTGTGCGATTCCGTCTGGAAATTCCCCCAACCCATCATTTAAAAATTTATCTTTGACATACATTAGGCAAATAGAAAAAAAAAAAAAAAAAGAATTAAGAAGTAATGAGGAAGGGGCCCAACTGCTTTGAGAAATTTCCACATATGTGCTAATTAGTGATTCCATCTGAAAATATTCCCAGGAAGCTGGGTGAGTATAGCAGACTGGGATAAATAATGCAAAGACCCTGTGGCAGTGTCAAAAAAACACCATAATGAAAGCTGCTTGGGAGTTCAGAAAGTCTCCCAGTGCCTTGGGTGAAAATAAAAACATCAATGAACTAAAACTGCTCCTCTAACACCTCTGGGTTTCCCCCTATGCACCCTCATCCCCCTCCATCCCCCTCTACACACACACACACACACACACACACACACACACACACACACACATGGGCGCGTACACACTTTCAGGATTATATCTCACCTCCCCATTTAGATCTGTTCTTATATTGAGTAAAGTAGAATTTCTTACGTCTACTTTACAGGACTGCTGGAAGGTACAGTCTTTACTCCAACACTGGTCCAGTTACATCAGCACATGGAGGTGATTAGCTGTGAAACAAGGCATTAGTCCCCAGCCTCCCAGCAAAAGTGAAACACTCTCTGATTACAGAAAGCATAGCCTCTGGAAGTCCCTGTTGTGAAATGACAAGCCTGCTGGTTTAGTCCTCTGACACAACACTTAACTACGTTTTTTAAGTACAATTGAGTTTCATCGACTAGACCAGATGCACGGGTGGCTGGAAAGCACTCTGTAGAATCTGAGGGAAAATAACAGTAGCAGCTCCGTGAATGAGGGGCGAGCAGCGTTACTGTGGTAATTTCTGGTTTTAATGCTTTCAGCCAACACAAGAAGACTGTGATTTGGAAGATGTGATGGAGAAATTGGGAAAACATCTAGATACCCCACTAGAAGTGCTGAGAGGTGATGGCACAAATTGGGCAGTTTCACACAGACCTCCCATGGGAAAAGAAAACAACATGGATTTTTAATGGCTTTATAAAGGTGTTTGTGACTTGTCTCTTTATTTGTAAGGTTTCCTCGTCCAAGCTCTTAAGATTGTGGGTGACTGCGTCCATGCTTCTCCCATAAAAGTGGCCCCTTCCACCTTGAACATTCTGTGACCCTGGTGGCATGCAAAGCCTTTGGGACAGGAGCAGCTTTATACTTTGTAGAGAGCCTGCCACCAAGTCAGTAACCCACTTAGCAGAGGGTTTTACTGCTTTGTCAAACTTACTGGGCATGAAAACAGCTTCTGCACCCTAGGAGTAAACAAACAGCGATCCTGGAAACTGAAGCCTGTCTGATGCTGGCCTGCTAATGGAGGCCCGATCCCTTTTTCCTCGACAATCAAGGCTTCCTACAAAAGGAATAAACTGTCCTCATGACAGAAAATGAACTAACTGGGTATTTACGTTTAGACAAGATCGGATCTTTTTCAGCAGCCCAGAAGAATGCACACTGTCAAGAGTCAAATCAAGGGTTTCCAAAATCTCTCTCAAGAGCCAGGGATGCCATTTGAAGAAGAAAGTACTGTGCAATTTCCAGCAACATCACAGAAATTTCAGAAATGAATTCTGTTTGAAAGATACAACCTAACCACATCCATCAAAATGGGATACCTAGGGCACAGTGTGAATATTGCAAAAAACATTATTATGTATTTTAACAGACTGCACATTTTTATGGCTGCATATGTGCTTTTTTCCTTAATAGAAGAAAAGGTGGGAAGCCATGGCTTTTCACCATGAAAGGAATTCTCAGTGTTTGAAGTTTTCCCTTCATTTCTACATATCCTGGTAAATGTTCTTTTACCAAGTCAGATGATAGTGTCAGAATTGCTTTTTTATTTCTAAATGTCATTACAAAAATCTTATGCTTTCAGTGCATAAAGTTTCACTCCTTTTGAAAATACACTTGTATATGCGTGTTTATGAGGGCAGGCATGGGGTACATACAGAGGCAGGAGGACAACTTGCAAGAATGAGTTCCCTTTTTCCAGCATTCGGATTATGGGGCTGAAACGCAGGTCAGCAGTCTTGGCCACCGGACCCTTTATATGAGGAGTCAAGTCACTGGCTCCATGTATATTCTTATTCAGCTCCAATGCACTAGGGACCTTAGCCACGATGTACCCCAGAGTCAGAGGTTTTTCTGGTGCCGTCAGAGACATTGTGGAGCAATCTGTGAAGAAGGAAACACATTCCAGAACCACAGGAAGAGGGAAGCAGGAGGGTAGGCATTCTAACCCCAGAGAGACTACCTCCCCTTTCTTGGCCTCATACCTAAGTCCTCAGAAAAGGTATGTACAATAAAACAGAGTAAATTTATTAAAAAGAGACGACTACAGCCTTCTATCTGTAGATACAGTATTCAGCCAATTACAATTTTTTATTGATCTCCTGGCACTGAGAATAAAACTCTAACAGAAATAAATATAATCACATGTATATATTTGTATAATATGAAGATAAGCGCTAAGGGAAAGAAATCAGCAGAGTGTAAGGTGAAGAATGTGTCAACACAGTGAATGGCTGGGACAGATCTCCTTGAGAAACTAGCGTTTAAACAAGACATAAAATGAAATGGAGGACAGCTGAGCTGAGTCTTCCAGGAAAAAGGAACAAGTGCAACATCACTGAATCAGGAGTGTGTCGAGGATGCTGACGGATCCGTGAAGTTAAGTGATGCAGGGAAGTAGAAGGGTCCAGGATGAAATGGTAAAGGCAGGATGTTCAGAAGTCACCCCAAAAAACACTTCTCAGAAGCCATTCGAATGACATAGGACAAGATATGCACCTGTTATGTAAGAGTATTATTAGGCCATTGCCTTAAAAAAACACAGGAGGACTGAGGGGAAGTAGAGGCTTATGGTTTTATCCAGACATGCCATGGCAGCTTGACAAGAGACAGGGCAAGGTTTAAGTAAAGAAACCTAGAGGAAAGAGGTGCCCTGTGTCCCCAGTGTGGCATCTGCTGTGCTCTGTGAGTGGAGTCAGAGTGATCTGGGCACCTCTCTACCCTCATTTCACACATAAAAGACCAGTTGGGAACACAAAATGGAGGAAATTGAGCTTGCAGGATTTGCTGATGGTGTGGAGGAACTAAAAACGAGGAGAAATACTGATGTCATGTGTGCTGCCATGGACCTTAGAAGCCAGCAGCAAGACATCATCCTCAGGGCACATACAAAAGAGTAAATTTGGGGAAGGAATACCAGAAGCTCAGTTTTGTTATTTGAGGTGTTTATTAAATATTTATGTTAAGATGCATAGGGATTTCTAAAGGTAAGCAAGAACCACTGGACCTGCTTTCCTAGGGTACAGGATCTAGTGTGGGTATTGACTGACGGTACTGACGAAAAGACGTTGTCATACTATTAGATAATAATTTGAGAATAGCGTAAATGTCCTAAGGGAAGCATTCACCCTGACCTGGGTTTCCTCATAAGTGTTGAGCACTTAGTTCTTGTTGAGGGTGTGAACACTGCATTTCATGAATTGCTCAGCAGTTTACTTGCTAATATTACTGTTTGCATACAAATTTCTCTTCCTAACACCCAGCTAGAAACCCAAGTGATTGAAGTAAAGGATACTTTGGAATAAGAGATATTTAAGTGGAAACTTCTAAGGAAGAACAAAGTTAGCAAAAACCAAGTGGACCCAGAAGACATGAGATATGTGTCACCTCATGTCACACTTCCAGGTGACAAGAAATGTGTGAAGAAGCTCAGCATGCGACTGTTGAAACCAGTGGCAAATGATGCATTTAGAAAAGTCAGCAGGTTGTTTATACAGCATGATGTCATAACTGAAGATCGGGACATTTGAGGTGTGTGTGTGCGTGTGCGTGTGTGTGTGCATGTGTGTGTGTGTGTGTGTGTGTGTGTCCTTCTATGTGGAAGCTGTAGGGCAATATTATATGTCTTCATCAATCACTTCCTCCTTTATTTTTAAGACATGATTTGTTACTGATCCTGGAGTTTCACTGTTCAGCTAGACTGACTGGCCAGCAAGCTCCAGGGATCCTCTGGCCTTTGCCTCCTCAGCACTTGGATTATACATATGCCAGGCTACACTCGTTTGTTTGTTTGTTTGTTTGTTTGTTTGAACCATGGGTGCTACAAATTCAATTGAGTTCTTCACACTTGAGCAAGAAGTAATTCATTTACTAACTGAGCCATCTCCCCCAGAGCTTTTTGTCCTAAGGTGACTTTTGGAATATAGAGAATCAGTAGAGCCATGGCATAACTGAGCTTTGGTATCAGCAGACATGGACGTCCTGCCAACATAAGAGGAACAGACGTGTAAAGTGTAGAAGGCATGTAGCTGGCTACAGAACCCTGCTGAGCACGCTGGACACGTCGGAGGAGAATTTAGAGGTGTAAAGCTACAGTCTTCCAGCAGTGTGTCATAGCGAAGCTAGAGAAAGAGGGGGACAGAGAAATGGGCTGGGGAAATGAGTCAATGGATGAAGTTTCTCCTACAAAAAAAAAAAAAAAGCATAACGGCTGCGTCCAGATCCCCTGACCCCTGTGGGAGCTGAGAATAGCAGTGCCTGCACTCGGAGGTGCAGACTTACAGATCTTAGAGGCTGGATGGCTAGCCTGTTCAGCCAAAACTGTGAGCTTCAGGCTCAGAAACAGGCCTCATCTCAAACAGGCAGGGGAAGAAGCAACTCTGGAAAGACATCCTGATGCTCACTTCCAGTCTGTACAGCCATTCTCACAGGCGAGTATAACCATACACATGTGCACGCATGCTTACAACACACACACACAAACACATCACACACATGCACATATACACAGACACACACAGAGAGGGAGAGAACCATTATAGGAATGAGAGTTATAGAGAAGTCAAATTTTTATAAATTAGATAGCATTTCTACAAATTCAAAAAAAAAAAGAAAGCAAAACAAAACTTGTCCTTTGGCTGTGTTGCTTCTTTCTGTTCATGAAGGTGTACATCAGGTGAGAGAGGCC
This sequence comes from Cricetiscus sungorus, assembly GCA_030556225.1. Classification (NCBI taxonomy): domain Eukaryota; kingdom Metazoa; phylum Chordata; class Mammalia; order Rodentia; family Cricetidae; genus Cricetiscus; species Cricetiscus sungorus. The sequence continues at coordinate 22,615,066 of JANBXA010000114.1, forward strand.
AGCTGATGCTCATGCAAGGGGCGCAGAAGGCCCTTCCACCCCAGTGTTAACAGCAGATGGAGGAAACAGTCCTGGGTGGCCAGTTGGAGCTCGTTTGGAACAAGTTTTAATGTAAACACAGGCAGACAGGAGAAGAGAGGAGTAGAGGACAGCAGGCAAGACTTATGTGGAGAAAGGACGGCTTACATCTGCTGGAAGAAGTCAGTAAGATCCAGAGGCCGCCATGCACTCTGATGATAAACATGTTTATACAGCAGGGAAACGACTTCCTTCCGCGTAACCTTTTATTAGCAGCGTTGGTTCTTTGACAATTCTTCCATAATGTGCTTTGGTCCCATACCCCCTCCCCCACCCAACCTTGTGTCCCGAAAGTCTCTCAGGCCCGGTTAGTGCCACTCAGACATTCTTAAATGTGTGGTGTTTCACGACCTGCCAGGGGCTATGCTCCCAGAGAAAACTGTCTCTCTTTCCAAGCAGCTAACAGTTGTCAACTACCCCACAGCTAGATGACTTCAGTCTATTTTTCAAGGCATGCTGACCTATAGGACAGCACTTGGTATAACTTTTTAGTTTACACTAGGGTGTGGAGAGATGGTTCAGCCAGTGGTTAGGACCCAAGTAGCTCTCACAGGCAACTGATGGGAGATGTTATTCTGTATATATGTTTCTCATACTGGTTAATAAAGCCCTGTGGCCAATGAGATAGCAAGATAGGCGGGGCTAGGAGACAAGGAGGAAAGAGGAAGTGAGTAGGGAGGAGTCTAGATGTAGCCCAGGGAAGAAGCAGGACGCCTGCCGTGGCTCTCTGATAAGACGACCACGTGGAAATACTTAGATAAGTAGAAATGGGTTAATAATTAAGACAGAGCTAGCCCATAAACAATAATGGTAACTGGCCAACAGGATTGTATCAAATACAGAGTCTCTGAATGTTATTTGGGGCTGGCGCGGCTGTGGGCCCAGACTGGCAGGCTGGCAGAAACATACACGCTACAGGCAACGCAGGCTCATTTTCCAGCACTGATGTTCTCAAGCAACTGTAATTTCAGTTCTAGGGTATCAGACCCCCTCTTCAGGTCTCTGTGAGTTCAGACCTACCCTGTGCTAAATCTGTGGGTGTTTCACAGGGTCCCCATTAACCTGCTTGGAGCACCTTCATATTACAACACCCTCAAAAAGTCCAGCATCGCATGGATACATTCTTAAAAGGTTTTCACAGATAAAATTTTACCAAGAAAATCTTGTTATTGTATTAGTAAGAACACTGTGAACAGCTCTGCACCACGCCGTGCGCGGCAGAACTCAACCAATGGATTCCAGCAACACCTTTGCACCAACCAGGATCCTGCCAGCTCCAGAGGCGCAGGGCTGTTGAGCACGATCATGATCTCTTTGTGATGAGGAAGCATGATCCTACCCAGCACTGACACGCATTGAGCAGGACGAGGACACCACACATGGGCTTCAGGAAGTCTGCCGTGCTCCCAGGAGAAAACATGAGTCCACCCATCACCTTGAGGCTCCAGGCAGAGGGGTACTATTATGGTAAGAAAATAAATGTGATATGGTATGAGAGAGAGAGAGAGAGAGAGAGAGAGAGAGAGAGAGAGAGAGAGAGAGAGAGAGAGAGAGAGAGAGAGAGAATGGTTCATGCACTGTAGACAGAGCCGTATCTGAAGAAGTTAAAGATATGAGGAGTGGGCTGAAGTAGGTGGCTTGTTTGCCACCCAGGGTCATAGTGATGTCTGGGCCTGGGTTGCTGCTGGGGCCCACATCTGGGTTCATGGTTCTGATGCAGCCTTGGTATCTGGGGCTCCTGATACCACCAAAGTCAGAGAGGACAGGGCTGCGCAGAGCTGTCCCTGCCCCTCATTGGGAAAATTGATCTGGTCTCTCACCAGCTGAAGACTCAGGGAAGAGGGTCCCACAGTTCACCTGGGCAGCACAATAGAGGTAGCCCTATGCACAGGAGCATGGGTGAGCTGACCCTGTGGGCTTGAGATGGAGAACAAGTCACGCCCCTCACATCTGCCGCGTGCTGGTACGAGTGAGGGGAAAAATACAGTCCTCTTCTTGCCCCTCATCTGCCAAATGTCTGCACCCACAGGCAGGGAAGAGATGCCCTACCCCACCCCCACCCTGAGGCTGGTGGGGGAGATGCCCTTCACCAGCTGCCGCACTCAGGAGAGAGGCCCCTGCACCTCGCCTGGGCAGCAAAGCGCAGCTGACCCTGGCGGTTCAGGTGTGGGAGAGCCGGCCCTGGAGGCATGAGAGTAGGAAAACTGGTCCTGCCCCTTGCTCATTGCTGCAAGGGGTGAACTAGCCAAGGGAATGCTGGAGAGCTCACCCTGATGGTGAGGACAGGGGGGAGCTGGCAAGCTGACCAACCATGCAACTACCAGGCCCAGAACCAGGGTTATGAGTAGGCCCCACCCCAACATCCACCCCATCTGTGACCTATGGGAGCTCATGAAGTGGTCAGTCCTGCAAACCCAAGGCTACAGGAGCTCCACAACACAGGGCAACAACAGGATATCCAAGAGGAGCCCAGTGAGGCTCAGCATCAATAGTGTGGACCACTGGACCAGACCAATGACTCTTTGCAATGAACACTTGGGAGTGAAGATATATGGATAAAGGGACTTAACTGTGTGACTCCCTGTATCGCACTACAGTTTCCATGACTAGATTTTTTTCCTCTTCCTTTTTTTAGCTCTTAAATTTTATTTTACTTTGTAGGGGAGGCTACAAAGGCAGAGGGCGGATACAAAAGAATGAGAAAATGAATGGAATCCAGATGCATGATCTGAAAGACACAAAGAATGAATAAAAGGAAAGTATATTTTTTTAAAAGAACATAATATTATTATTGTTGTTTAAGTTCTCTCAAACTATTATAAATAGATTTGTAACAAGATCTACTGCTCACCAGTATGTACTTTTTCTACATGAATAAAACATGAAATAATCCATTAGAAAGAGTTATTTTCCTGATGAAATCATAGCTATTTTAGTGGGGCTTCTGGTGAACTCTATCTCATAGGTCTGAACCATCAGGAAAAAGCCTGTGGATAAAAATGAATCAAAGATTTGAGCTACGGAATGAGGGTGGTTTAAAATAACAGAAATGCGCTGATTGGTCTTTGACATCTCGTGTGTGTGTGTGTGTGTGTGTGTGTGTGTGTGTGTGTGTGTGTGTTATCAAGAAAACTCTGGTTTGCTGTTCCCTATATAGGTTAACGCATGGTAGAGTAGTAATTTACAACATTACAAGAGAGGAAAGAAAAATGGCTCAAGTGCCCTTCACAAATATTTATTATTTATAACAATGCTTCAGTATATATTGCTTCTGACAAAGCAAAATACCTATGTATCATTTCTTCCCCTTTGGGAAAGAGCCAATTTGCACAAATATTTAAAAATTCATATAATGGAAAAATGTATTCTAGTCATGAGTGCTTCTTCATGTGGAAATATAGCCTCCCATATGTTACTCTATGATAGTATATCACTGGACTATAATTACAGTGGATTCAAAACAACACTTAATAGACTCTTCATTAAAAGAATTGCTCACTTCACTGTAACAGCATTGAAGGGATTTCAGGCACGGCTAAGATCCAACATCTGAGTTTTCAGTAAACCAAACTCCTTTCAGGTTCACTCTGCCCACCCTCAACGTGGCCTTGTGAAGTCACAGCAGCACAGATTCAAAGAGAAGGTGGGAAAGGGATGACACAGCTCTTAGAGTAGTTCAAGCAGCTGTGCCAATCCACGAACCACTGACCATGCAGAGCTAAACCAAAACCATGCTGTCTTTCACAGCACTGCTGTGTAGCTTCCATCATGTGTCAGCCATGAAGCCTTCCAATCTCCTCAGTGATTCTGTTCCTATCCAGCCATTCCTTTTGCAGAGTGCCATATTTCCAATGTCCCCCTCAAACTTAATCTGACTTCCTGGGATGGAGCCACAGGCTCAGAGATCTTCACTCTTCTTTCCAAGGGACATTCCAACCACCAAAACTAAGCATCTACATAGTTCTTTACTCTTTCTTTTTTCTTTCTTCCTTCCTTCCTTTCTTTCTTTCACAACATTTAAGATACTGTTTTGTTTTCTTTTTTCCAGTATCCATAAAAATCTGTCTCTTTCATCCTCACAAATGAACAATTAAGTTTGCCTTTTTAAAGTCATCTACATCAATCCTCCATGGGAGAAAAGGCAATTCACAAATATACAAAGATTAAAAGTAGTTGAAATGAGATGTGTCCTATATTTTCCCTCTCCCTCATCAATTGATACCCGAAGGAAAAGCGCCCAGTCCTAACATCTGCTGAATGACGTCCATCACGTAGGTAATTACTCATCCATCTTAATGCTTCCTTGTAAGTTTGCCCTTAAGAAGCCTGTGATCTCCCAAGCCAAGGGCCTCCGTAAAATCAATAAAACATCGTCCTAGCAGGCCACCAGCCAGATCATTTTCCACCTTTTAACAAGGCAGTGGTTATTAAATGCCTTGTTTGAAAACCCAAGTGGGGTCATCAGACTTTCATGATGAAAATAATCCATCAATTGCACATGTGCTATCTTTTCAGTGTCTTTGATATGAATGATAAAGTGGGTAATGGCCTACAGTTTTTCAATATCTGAGCTTGTTCTTCCTTCTCTCATTGAAGCTGTAGCACAGCAAAGGGAATTTCATGACTAGAGGTAGCTTGTTAGAGATAAAGCAGTTTCTCTCCATTATTTCAGTCAATGCAGAAGGAACATTGCCGGTTATGGCTTGGAAAGCAGAGCTCTAAGCTGCCAGTACCATCTACATCATTTGCTGAGCTAATCAACAGCCAGATTTTGAAATCCATGTATTGCAAAATAATATACCCCATTGTAATGTTTTATATCACTCTTTTCTAGGGGTTGGATGATTACCCTGAATTTATTAGAGAGGTTGGAGACAGAGACTCAAACAAGTAAAGAAGTGTCCATCAGTTTTGCACACTTCTTCAATACCAAACCATCTTACAAGACCTACATGAAAAAATATAATTTTTATGCATCTCTGAAAAAATATGATTTTTGTGCATCTCTGTGAAGATAATTCTATCATACAGTATCTTTCTGGAATTATAATTACTCAATACTTGTATCTCAGTACTGTTAGATATCTACATGAATGATAAAAATAATCCATCATTTGACAAATAGAAGCTTTTTTCATCTTTCTGTGTGTGTTCTCTTCCATTTGTCCAGGAAAGAATTGTAGGACCAAACATTTTCCAGTTAAGATGTCCTCCTTTTTATTGTCTTTCATTAATGAAAAAATTAAAAGAAACGAGTATTTTAAAACCCTCACTGCATTATTCTCAGCTTCCAGAATTAGTCAATGGATTTAAACTTCAATCTATGACAACTTCCAGTAAGAGATAAAGATCTGGCACTCTGCCAATTGAATATGTCGTTTAAGCCAGCAGTCCTGCACTCTATGTGCCAACACCATCAACAAGAGGCTTGGAATCCAGGGAAAAGGCCCATTTTTAAATGTCCTCCTATTGACTGAAGGAGGATCAAATAAGCTGGCACAGACTCAATGTGAAATGATTTTAGACTCTGATACTTTGAAATTAGATAAAGCTCAAACGGTGGTTATCATAACTAATCAGATTGTGCTATTACTTCAAACCCTTGGTATCCAGAATCTAAAAGAATGATGAGAACAGGCTGCCCAAGACTCACAGGTACCTCAAATACAAAGTGTAGCACCCGGGCCAAGCAGAATGATGCTGGGGGGGGGGGCACTGCAGACACAGGCACACTTGGAACCCATTGCTTATTCTTGTCTTTCATTTTTCTGAAATTACACCAAAAATGAACACCTTATAAAGCTGTATAAGTAAAAGCAGGAACAGTCAATTGTGTGTGTGTTGGGGGGGGGTATGAATGGTCCACACCTTATTTATATAGTTAGATTTGCTTTATACAAAACATGTTCAGTGTTAATCCCATTGGTCTGGTGAAGTCTCCATCAGGAGTGCTGACACCCAAGGTGGAGAGCTCCGGTTTCATGGAAGCAGATGTGCCTTCTCTCAAATCCCTGCTCTCACACGTACTTGCTTCAGGAACATGGACATGCTATCTAAAGTACTCTGCTTCAGTTTCTAGTTACATCATAAAGCTAATATCAGGATGAATGAGGTCATAGTTAGAATGTCAGAATGGGCAGTAAAACTTATGGAGTGCTCAGTGTGTGCGCAGATTATTTTCTAGGTTGAGCTATCCAGTTTCTAAGAACTGCTGAAATTTTCACAAATTCCTCAGTGAAGGAATTATGACGTAGAAAAGGTAAGGGACTAACCTGAAGTTGCTTGCCTAAATCAGCAATAGTTTGGTTCATTTGCTAACTGCTAGAATGACATTGCTGTAGTTATTACTTATGCCACCACCTCCAGGACTTCAACTCACTCCCTTCCTTTATCCCATGAGCCTTTGCACCTGTCCATCTCTCTGCTGTCAGGGGTCACTTCCTTTCTCTCCCAGCCTCTTTCAGCTCTTAATCCATTGGGCCATCCTTGTTCTTTCCTTTGTCCACTTCCCAGTTCAGAAGTCTTCACCAAACTGAATTGTAGATCAAATTCTTCGAGACAAGTTTCATAGCAGGGATCTCTCTCAAGCAGGACTGGTTCCGGGGAATCTCATACATGCAATGGCCTCCCACAGAAGCCTATGGATTCTGGACATGAGCATTAAGCCAGTGTTCACTTAGACTTTTACTCTAGCATGAAGGACAACATAATCTTTTCAAAGAATTAGGAATGTGTGACTGTACTAAGTACATAATATACTTTGGGTTTAATCTAAGGACTCTTGTTGCAGCTGAAAGACTAACATTCTGCAAGGGTAAGTTGATAAAAAGTTGCTCATTTATTCTGTCTAAGTCCAATCGAAGGCTTTGAGCCCCACAAGACTTTAGCCATCAAACTAATGTATTATTTTTAACTGAATATAAAATATAATGTGATGAACCTGCAAAGGTTTAATAGCCTGGTCTCCAGAACCTAAAATCCTGTCTCTTTATATGGGAAATTGTCTTGCCGTTGTGATCATGCCCAAGGAGGACTTGTGTAATCACAGTGGTCTTCCTAAGAGACAAACAGGAAGGAGAGCCAGCGTCAGAGAAAGAGTTGAGACAAAGAAAGTCAGAGAGATGCAACTAATAGAAGGGTCAAAGAGACCAGTAGTGTGGAAGTTCCTACAAGGTAGAAAGCGCAAGGGATGGGCTTGTCCTAGAGCTGGGGAAGGAATATCATTCTGTTAACTAATTGATTTCAGCTATATGTTCTGTTGATTAGACTCAACACTATTGGACCTCGACAATAGTAAATTCACCATGTATAAGTTTGTTAGCAGAAGCAATGGGAGATAACACAGATGTTAAAGGACCTCACATGCATGGGTAAAGTTGACTACATGGTGATGGCATAATATAGTAGTTTAGACATAATAATGTGAGTTTGTTTACTAGACAAATGTAAATTGTATAAAGCCATAAAGGGTTTCCTGTTCGGCTACAACCGTGCAGTCACTTCCTTAAATTAGACACATTCATAAGCAAATAAAATCTGTTCTTTAATTATCTCCAGGTCATTCAAGTTTAAAGATGCATAATTTATGACAAATCACATCAAAAATGCTGATTGGAGGTGGATATACCACCTTCTAACTATGTAACATGGGCTGTACCCATGTTACATAGTCTACATTCCAATCTGAAAGCAAACGAAAGCATATCCAGAACCAATCTTGTGTTGTCATGAAGCCCAGAAGTCTGTTAGTATTCAGTGAAGAATTCTTTCTACACTCTGATTTGCCCAACCAAGCATAACCCTCCCAAGGTTCTTGCATCTTGCCACACCTCATCATGAAGCCACCAAGTATAGATCATGAACAGAACAGAGGAAGTGAGGGCTGAAGCTACTATACATCATTATACATGAGTTCAGAATCATCACTATTTCAAATTTAAATTTAAAAAATGGAATAAAAAGAATCATCCCTAAACTATAAGATTGCTCTGAACTTTGAACTTTAGTAAAGCTCCTGAAAAATGAACCTCTCATTAATAAACCACCTTCATTAACTTGTGGGATACTTAAAAATAACCAATAAAACAAATCACCTTGAATCATGATTCCTTTTTTCTCTTCATTTTTAATGATTTTTGGGGGGGAATTTCACATAATGCACCCCAACCCCACTCAGTTCCTAGGCCCTCCATATCTGTTCTTCACCCTTGTAGTGTCCCCCACAAAAGAAAACTAAGTTAATTAATTAAATAAAAATAACAATTAAAAAACAACAAAAAAAAACAAAGAAAACACAAACAACAAAAATCACTTTGCTCCTCTGTCTTTCCCACCTTCCCATCACTTCTTCATTCAATTCACTGGAAGCTGTGGAGTGTCACAGTAGACTCTTTTGTCCAAATAGCTTTACTTTCAAATATTCATTGTGTTATAAGTTCAAGGCCCCTGGCTTCTGTTACACCATCAATAATGGACCTTCACTGAAACTCCTCAAGGATATCCAGCTATTGCCTGAGTCATGAAGATCCTGTGGCCATGGTTCTGCAGGACCAGTTCCTTCATGAACCCTAACAGGCCACATATGGAGCAGATGTTGGGATGTGCCAACTCAAAGCCCCAGTTATGTGGGAGGGTGGTAGGTGAGTCAGTCAGGATAGGCCACTGGAACCATCCTTCTCAGGCAGGGGCAAAGCCAGCCCTCTATGCCTGTGGTGAGGGGTACAGCCAGTTCTCCTAAGTAGGGGGGCAGCACTCTCCTGAAGGGCAGGGGCAGCACTCCTATATCAGGGTCATTGGGGCTAGCTCTCCTGTGTGGGACAATGGAGGGCAGGGACAGCTCGGCACAACCCTCAGATTTCAACTGACATGATTGGCATTTGCCCCTGTGGTTGCAGGGCAACAGACATGGCAGCTCAGCCCACCCAGATGGGCATGACTCCAGCAGCAACACAGCCCATGGACACTAACATGGAGACATCCATGTGGCCTTTGGTGACAGCTGGGGTCATGGACAGCAACACAGAACCCAGCTGCAGTAAGACCCTGGACCCAGACATATTCCTCAGCAGCAGTTGGGGCCTGGGTGCCACCACTGGTGGCAGTGCAGGCTGCTCAGATCAGCCTGGCCCCTTGGACACCCACATGGCCCCAGGTGGTGGCCCAGACCCCAAGCATCTGCATGGCCTTTGATGGTAACAGGAGCCTAGGACATCAACACAGACCCTGGCTGCAGTAGAGCCCTGGACCCAGACATGCCTCTCAGCTGCAGCTGGAGCCAAGAAGTCTCTGTGGCCCTGGGTAGCACTGCAGGCCACTTGGATGGGTATGGCCCTGGCAGCAGCATCTCCCTGGGGCAGCAACACTACAGCATGATTCTTTATTATTTATTTTATACATGACCACAGTTTCTCCTCCCTCCTCTCCTGTTCTCAGCCCCCGTCTCCCTCCCCCGCCCTCCGCTCCCTTCCCCGTCCACTCCTCCTCCTTCTTAGTTCACAAAGAGGCAGGCCTCCAATAGGAGTCAACAAAGCACAATAATATCAAGTAGAGGCAGGAACAAGCTCCTCCCCCTGCATCCCACCATAAGGAATAGTTGCCAAAATGGCAGCAAAACTGCCAGGCATAGGTCCTGATTCCACTGCTAAGAGCCCACAAACAAACTATACAACTGTCACACACATGCAGAGGGTCTAGGTCAATTCCATGCCGGCTCCCTAGCTTAGGTCAGCTGTCTCTTTGGGTTCCCCTGTCATGGCCTTGACCACCTCCACCCCAGCTCATTCAACTCCTCCTCCCTCTCTTCAACAGGATTCCCAGAGCTTACAGTTGTATTTTATCAATGTATTTCCTATCTCACAGATTGTTTTTACTATTTATCATTCTAAAAACTCAGATAAGATAAAAAGAGATGTAAAGGAAATCAGTCAGAGGGAAAGGGGAGAGAGGCCTTCTGCCACACATAAACACAAAGATTCAGAACAATCAAAATTAGAGATGCTACTGGCGTCACCGCATGCCTGCTGACGGACAGATAATTCTGCTAATATACTCACTGGAACTTGACAAATTGAAAAATCCATTCCCTGTATATTGTAACGGTCGAAGCAATGAAAATTTTATATTAGTATTGATAATGACATCCTTGGAACAAGAGAGATGCAGAGAGACTGGAAGTGCCCTGCATTAAAAATAAAATAAAATAGAATAAACCCTCACGCCAGACATTAGAATCTGAATCTCGCCATTCCTGTCTTAAGCAGTGTTCTAGTTGTTTGTCTTCATTAAGTTACACTTAAGAAGAAATGATATATAGATGTAGAGTATTAGAAAAATGAAAGAAACAAAATACTCACCCCAAAGAGACACCCACCAATATGCTTTGTTTTTTTATGCCCACCCATCATGGCCCCAGGTGGTAGCCATGCACATTTACAGCTCAGTAGGCGTGGCAGAACTGACTTGTGGCTGGCCTGGAAGAGGGCTATCTAGTGCATTAGGTATTACTGTGGAAGTTCTCCCAAGCACATCGCTGAGAATGAAGGACCACTTCATCAGACCGATTCTCATCTCCACAGAGTAGACAAGGCAACTTTGGTGGCTACATTCTTATACTGCTTACTATCTTTGCTGCTGCAATTAAAAAATGAAAAGCAACTTAAGTACAGTTATATTTGTCTCACAGTTTGAGGGTCCAGTTCCAGGTGGTAGAGAAGGTAAGGCAGCAGTGTGTGAGGCAGCTGGACACATAGCATCTACAGTCCAGAATCCAACAGACAGATGCTGGTACTTAGTGACATCTGATGGGAGATGTTATTCTGAAAATATGTTTCTCATACTGGTTAATGAATAAAGCACTGTGGCCAATGAGAAAGCAAGATAAGCGGGGCTAGGAGACTAGGAGGAGTCAGCATATAGAGCGTGGAGGAAGCAAGATGCCGAACTGCCGCTCAGATAAGATGACCACGTGGAAATACTTAGATAAGCAGAAATGGGTTAATCATTAAGACAGAGCTAGCCCATAAACAATAATAGTAACTGGCCAACAGGATTGTATCAAATACAGAGTCTCTGATTGTTATTGGGGGCTGGCGTGGTAGCAGGGCGGCGGGACCAGACTGGCAAGGAAAACGTGCTCATTATAGACATCCTCCTTATTCATTCATGAAATCCAGCCCATGGACTGGTGTCATGCACTTTCTGAGTTGGTGATTTCACCACAATAAACAGTCTATAAATGTCTTCACAGACATGCCCAGCAGCTTGGCTATGCCATTCTAGATCTTGTCACATTGGAAATCAACATTACCAATAAAATTCCATACACAGTCACTGTACTCCAGGCTTAAGAGGAGGCAGGCAATGGTTTCTGCGGTGGGAAGCTAAATGGAAAAATGGAGTAAGAGTAGAAAATTTGGATACAAGTATATATATATGTAAAGAGAGCAAGGACAGGTTAGGAGCATTACCAAGCTACAAATGGCTCCTAATGATTTGTATCTCCTGGTATCACACATACATAGATCTACAGCTGTCAAATCAAAGAAGATTTAAAAACAGTGAGGTGAGCTGGGTAATGTCACTTCTGGGGCCAGTTCATCAAAGGTATTGCTGATTCAGTCTTGATCCTCTGTGTCACTCATTATGGAAACATGCAGCCACTGTGACAAAGGACACTCAATGGTCCTCTGGAATGAGCCATCAGAGGGCAGCTGAAGACTTGAACCAAGTTGTGAAGCATGTAAATGATCCACCTTCTAAGTTAATCTCCCTGCATAAACCGTGTCTTCAGATAATGAGAGTCTTACACAGCACCTTATGTCAACTGAATAGGAGACCCTCAGTCAGTCCTGCGTAGTTAGGACATTTTTGAATTGAGAACTGGAGAGACAGCTCAGTAGTTAAGCACTTGCTGCTCTTTTAGGGGACTCACATTTAGTTTCCAGCCTTCGTGTCAGGTGGCCCAAATAACCCATAATGCCAGCTCCTGAGAATTTCTTTCTTTTATAATATGGAACACTTCACAAATTTGAGTGTCATCCTTGTGCAGGGGCATTTTCTCTGTATTGTGAGCAAGAGCTCCGGGATTTGGTGCTGTCTCTTGGCCTCTTCAGGCCCCTACAAACACACACACACACTCACACACACACACACACTCACACACACACTTACACACACATACACACACTTACACACACACACACTCACACACACACTTACACACACACTCACACACACACACTCACACACACACACTCACACACACACTTACACACACACACTTACACACACACACTCACACACACACTCACACACACACTCACACACACACACACACACACACTCACACACACACTTACACACACACACACTCACACACACTTACACACACACACTCACACACACTCACACACACACACACACACATCTTTAAAAGGACTCTACTAATTCTCTTGCTTACAGAAATTGGGCAAGAGAATAAGCCATTGTAGTCGTTATTTGTTTAGTGGAGCTGTGTTACATGGCACCATGTAATCATATATTTCAGTGCCTGGGATGAGTAAAATGCATGGCCTATGAGACAGTCTTACACGGAGTTAGGCAGATCTGGGTTTGAATCCTATGAAAGTTATTTCTCCAGTTATGTTTTCTTTCTAAACCTGTTCCCTCCTCCTCTGAAGACCAGTGATAAAGGTGCTTGCCTGTTACTTTTCCCAGTGACACACATCATGGGAATAAAAATCATGGAAGCCATGTGCAAAACCTAAAATCCTGAGACATGTAATATGTGTGCGCCTGCTTGTGAGTGAGTCTGGGGGAGTGTATGTGTCATCACATGCTTGTTTATTCTGTATCAGAAGACCAAAGAATATTCACTTGTGTTGGGCACTGACATTGCTGCTAGGTGAGACTGTCACTTTCCATGTTCTCATCTCTGAGCAAAATGTCTGCCTTGGTATCGGCTGCGATCAGGCAATTTAAAAGCTCCTTATCTGAGGCTGTGGAAGTGGTTCCACAGGAGCATGCTCATTTCGTATACGCTACCTGAGGTCCTGGGTTCAATCCCCAGCATTACAAACCTAACATTTAAAATAAAAAAAAAAAAAAAAAAAAAAACGATAAAATCTCCCTGTTTTCAGAAGGATAGATCCAGGATGAGTATTGCATGGTGAAATCTACTGAATTACATTTAATTTTATTGTAGCAAATTGTTCTTTGTACAAAAGTTGGAAAGTTTGTAATTATTTCTTGGAAGCCATTGAAAACAGAATACTACAACTAAGCAGTGAGCTGACCCTTTTGTATTTCAGGGACTGGAAAGAGGAAGCAATCTATGGACAGTTAATAGGGAAACTGAGGCTTGCGGAGTGGTATTGCCTATGAGCAGCAGACTGCACACATGTGTCTGCTTCCTGCTCTGGCCCTGCCCTGCTCTTCCAGAATGGAGGCTGCATTTTGCGTGGCAAGAGCAGAAATAAAACAGAAACAAAGGAAAACCTCATTCAGCTAGTGGACTGTTACAAAGAGGCGCAAGTATTTTCTAAAGGCATCAAGCGTCTGCTGTGCTGGTGCATCCTTCCTTGCCTCTCAGTGCTCCCGCAGTTCTGAGTAATCATGCGGACCATGGCTACTACCATTCCACAGCCTCACTCTCCATATTTGCCAATTCCAATTTGTTCTGAGCCCAGTAATAAACGGAATAAATAATAAATGAAAAGGCCAGAGGCAAGTGTACCATCGCCCTGCAGGCCCAGGGGAGAAGCCAGAGGTGGTAGGGCATCACTGCAGAGAAGATGGAAAACCATGTCTCACGGGCCCAATTATTTACTGTAGCTGCCGAGATGAGATGATAGATGGCATGGCTGTGACAAGGCTATCCTGGAAATGGTAGCCAACTGATATAAATTTAGATCTGTTACAAAAAAAAAAAAAAAAAAAAAAACTCTTGAATCTAAAAGAGTTCAACCTAAAAGTAAGGAATTCAGTAACTCCAGAATGCTTCCCTTCACATTGCACTTTTACCAAGAAATCCAGTATTCGGGAGTTAGTGCATTTTCTGGAATATATAACTGATAGACTTTTTTTTAAAACTACCACTATAAAACTTTTTATTTCAGATTCATAATGGCATGCCAAATAATTTTAGTGAAATCACAGGTACAAAACCAAACTTTAAAGGCTAGCTTTCAGATCTGGTGCAACACACAAACATTTGATGTATCCAATTGGCTATGACCATGGCAAAGAAGCATGTAAGGATAAGCTCATGAGACGGGGATTGAGATTTGGTAACCTCAAGCCAGTACCTTACAAGGTCACATACAGAAATGAAAAAGTTAAAGGTCAAAGGGCAGTATTGGTTCCGCTGGATGAATGAAATGCGGAGGAAATGATCAAAATGAAATGTTTAAAAAGTGGGTTGATACTGCTGATTCCACAGATAAGTGGCACGTGGGAATTCATTGAACCCCAAGAGAGTTCCCAACGTGGGATTCACAGTCTTGAGCTGTAAGGAAAGAGAAGTCAGTTAGGGAGCAAAGTCTAGTGAATCGGGTTTCTGCACGGTAAAAACAACAACAAAAATAGAAAGTAAGCTTATGTTATATTCTTTTTTATTATTTAATATTTTTTCTTATTTTACATATTAATCCCAGTTCCCGCTCCCTCCCACCCTCCCATGTCCCCTTCCCCCCCCCCCCGAAACACTCCCCAGGGAGGTTGAGGCTCCAGGAGGGAATATCAAAATCGGTTCAGATTTTGTTGGTTCCTCCTAGAAGGCATCATCCTCCCTGTGGAGTGGAGGGGGGATGGGATGGGAGGGTGGTCAGGGGACATAGGAGGGAAGAAGGAAGGGAGAGAGGGAGCTGGGATCAATATGTAAAATAATAAAAAAATAAATTTTAAAAAATCTGTCAAGTCATTTGGGGTAGGGCCTAGGCCCTCCACCTTGTCTTAGTTGAACTCCTGGAATCCAGTTGCAGAGAGGGAAAACTGATGAGCAATAGGGTCAAGACCAGGCTACAGAAACACACAGAAACAGCTGACCTGAACAAGTTGGAGCTCATGGACCCCAGACTGATAGCTGGGAAACCAGCATAGGACAGACCCAAACCCCCTGTTAGAAGGCCTGGGCAGTCTGTGGGACCTCTAATAGTGGAACCAGGTTATATACCTAGTGCAGGAATAGACTTCAGGAAAGTAAGCTTTTTAAAAATTGTATCAGAACAGTTAAATGAAAGTTAATGTTCAGAATGAGTATATCCATATTGCTATTTATACATATATGTTCTGTACTACCTATCATGTACATTGTAAAACAAAATCCAAAGTCAAATTCTAGAGAGTAACATTGAGTAAGCATGGTTAGACATGTTTTAATAGCCCTCCCCATATATTGCCACTGGTGGTGGCAGCATTATCAGCATTTACAGACAGAGATAAAGTTTATAGAAATAGAACCAGAACCAGGTGTTGTGACACATTCCTGTAAAGTCAGCACTCTGGAGGATGTGCAAGGGGAATCAAGAGTCTGAAACCAGACTACATAGTAAGACAGCACCTCAGAAATAGGAAGAGGGGAGGAACAAGAAGGGAACAGAAGGAGATAGGAGGGGGGAAAGTAGAGGTAATGGAGAGAGGGGGTGGATGGGATGCTGAAAATAGACATTCCATCATCACTTTCCCAGTACCTGATGCTCAAGAAAACAGTGAATGGATATTAAAGGTGTTCATGTAATTGTCCCTAGACTCCCAAAAATATCTAACTATTCTTGCAATTGTCAAAGACTGCACTGTACCCACAAAGGATTCATTCTCCCTCACTCCACTGCTCTTTGGACTCAGGGATAACACCATGATTGTCTCACAGTCTATTCCTCCATGGGGTAGTAATGCTCAGAGCAGAATAGCCTAGGAATAATAATTGTTTACAACTCCAGTTAATTTGGGGTATGTGATTTTTTTTATTTTTTTGCAAGATTTTTAATAACAAAATTTTATAAAGTTAAAAATGCAAATACCCTCATCCTTAGAGTTTCTGCTGTAGTTGCTTGCCTGTTTGAAATTCTGCATCTTGTAAAGGTGGTAGGATGATGGGTTATTGTCCCTCAGTTCTAGAAGCTTGGGAATCCATGAACCCATCTCTGTTCCTTGTTCTTCTGAGGAATGTACATAGCAAGAAGCTGTTTGGAAAGCATGTGTCCCCAGACCGGTCTGCGTAGAAAGGGAAGAGAAGAGGTTGAGTGGGTTATTCTGCTGCTACATCAAGATTGGCAGACACCCCCAGAAGTGGAAGCAACAGCTAGGGTAATCTTTATCAGCTAATATGATGCTAAGCATTAATGATACTATGCCCAGCTCCAACCGCTATTACATGATACTTGATAGAACCAACTAGTGTTCAGGGAGCACATGGGCTGGGGAGTCAGTAGACTGATTTGAGAGAGTAGGGCAAGGCATGGAGTGCCCTATGGCAGTTGGGAAGCAGTGGGGATTTGGGGGATGATGAAGCAAGGGTGCTTATTGGTAAGATTAGAAGTCCACATGGAACCAGACAAAGGATGTTGTATTGCTCTCATGAGTAGATACAATTCATTAAACCCAGGAGTCACTAGAAGTATTTTTAAATAGGGTAACTAAGTACAATGGATGGGGCTTAAGGAAACTAATCTCATAGCAATGGGCAACAGATTGGAGGCATGGGGATTTAAATGTAAGAAAACCAGTTCAATAATTACAGGCTCAATAATTTACTAATTTTGACACCTTATTAAGGCATTTAAAAGACCTCAGGCAGTGAGAAACCTAGTGATGTTTTTAAAAAGAAAATTTTCAGGCCCAGTGCATGTAGAGATCTATGGCTGCCTAATCATAGATTAATGCATTTTAACAGCCCCATCAGAGCCTTTATAGATCATCACATTCATGACAAAATTTTGACCTGCACTCCTAAGCCTTATTCTAAACTCCCTCTATACATCTCACCTATTATGGCCAAAGAGATAAGTCCACAGGCATGTTTTAACCACCAAATTTAATTTTGCACATATGGAGAATTCATTTTGAAGTTAGTTTTGTCTAAAAAAAAAAAAAAGCAGAACTGTAACATAGTTTTGTCCAGAAAGAGTAGAGGATGATGAATATAAATGTAATGTATTCTGTCCCACCTTCTTGACTACACACTCATTGTTGCATATTAAATACCTAGTTTTTCCTATTAGAGTGTAAGATTCTTATGGGCAAAACCTAGGTCTGCCTTGCTTGCTATGCAGGGATTGTTTCTGAAATATTCCTGAGTAAACTGTTTAGTACCATGAAAATGTCACAGATTCATTGTCACAACTCATTAATGGAATCGCCTATTTAAAATCCATATCATTTGGCCAAACAAATATAGGCTCCTAGAACCAAAGGTAATGCCCTGATTCATTCCTTGCATTCTCGGAGCCCTCTGTCAAGCATTCATACAAACATGATCCCCTCTTGTTACATGTGTGTACCCTTGGTCAGCTCGCCCCAGCCTTGCCTCTGTCACACAGGTGCTACATGAGTATCTTCCTCTGAAAACTGAATGGTCTGCTTACTTTCATGGTCTGTTTTCTGCAAACGTAACATGCTGTGATTGTACAACACCTTTTCTTTATATCTGAAGAAAATGACCTAACTTGTGGGCTCTGAAAATTGTTCTTAAAGGACCCAAAAAGTAGGTGTTATGTGATTCGGAAGCTAGATAGAGGGCAACAAAGGAGAATCCCATGGACTGATGAGGGCTTCCATCATTTAATAGACAACAGCTACACTAATGTGGAATAGGTGCTGTAATAAACAGCCTCACACTTCAGTGACTTTGCAGGACACCATATTAACCTTGCTTGCTTGCTTGCTCACTCATTCATATGAAATCCAACCCAGGTGTCCTGGGTTGAACAGTTTTCTCAAGGACTCTTCTCTATGCTTCCCCAGTGACCCAAGCTCTTTCCATAGCCCAAGTGGGATTTTTTAACATGGCACCTTCACACACATCCCCATGAAAGGGAGACAAAAGAGTAAATGATAAGGCAGATGAGACTTTACTGGCTAGTAGCAGACACCAGTAAGGGCAGAAGGAAGTAGGAAGGAAACAGAAGGAAAATGAACCAGATCTGGGAAACAGAGCATTGTTTTTTCCAACAAGTAGACCAAATCTTTGTTTATATCAGTAGTCTGTCTTTCCTTCCCTTCTATACTTAAGCCTAAAACAGCACAGAGTAAGAGGCAATATAATACAGGAGGAAGCTAATACCATTCTTTATAGTGATTAGACTGGGTAAAAGTGGTTGGTGTGTGCGCGTGCGCGCGCGTGCACGCACATGCGCGCGCGCACTATTTCCTATCAAATCCCTGGAGATTTTCTCCCAATCTGAGACTCTCTCATGAACTTTAGCACTAATTTGTTCTGGTAGCCATTCAAAATCAGGCTGATGTATTTTAATGGTTATTTTCACAAGAGCCTTCAAGTTTCTTCACTCTGGTAGAGATGACCTTTATAAAAAACCTAAGACCTAATCATTTTAGTTAATTCAAAACAGGTGGAAAATATCTTATAGGAAGTCATTTGTTATGCACAAGATCAAGCTGAAATGTCATCACCTCTCTGTAACTTTCTCTCCTTGAGACTTCCTATCCCAGATATAATTAATTGGCCCTCATCTGTGTTTTCACAGCATTTCATACATACTCGATTTGAGTATGAATCACATCTTAGTGTAGTAATTTACTCACATATTTGTCGTCTTTCAGTCTTGAATCCTTCTGGGCTGAGGAAATATGTATCTCCAGAGCTATTCCAATACAACACAATTTCATTGTCTGAGAGCCAGCTCAAGGTGCATGAGACCTAAGAAAGAAGCAGTCAGATCCAGGACTGCAAGTGTTGCCCACTTACTTACAAGTTGTGGTCCTTAGTATCATCAAAATGCTTTAAGTGAGAAACTGTATATACAATGGTCAAGACAGAACTGACTTCATCTACACTGGAACATAGCCAATTTATCTCAAGCTGAGATCAGGGCTGCCTGACAAATTTCTGGCACTGCTGGTACTGTGTTATGGTTGTAAAGCTCTGCCTATCACTCTAATTGTGGTTTTCCTTTATGATACACCGGAAAAGTATGTGATGAAAACTGACAGTCACACAGTTACAATCCAGCATGGTCATGATCGTGTCAAACAGAGTCTGCTGACATCTCTAACAGAACTGGTGACTCATAGCAGACATGGGATAGCCCCTTGCCTGGTTATCACTTAATAAAGCAGCATGGCCATTTGCTTATGTGGACTGTCACTCCTCCATGTGAACTCTTGAGGACAGGAACCCCATCTTTATGCCAGTTTATAGTATATATTCATTTAGGGATTAAAAATCCAACTTGTTGAGGAGTAAAGACTATACTTGCCTGCGGGTAAAAGGACAGGTGTTTCGATTGTTGTTAAGGATTCTGCTGACTCAGTAAATTAGTGGATGTAGACTCTTCTGCAATAGTCATGACCTCAGTTGCACTGAGCAGTTGCTAGCTTTCCAGTATGTGGCGTTCTTTCCCTCTTGTTGAGCAGATCTTAAGGCAGATTAAAAAGCTGTTGGTTTCCATCAAGGTGGCATTGTGCCCTTGGGATTAGCATGCCACGCTGGCCATTGATATGGCTCTTGGGTGTCATAGCTGGGTGAGAATATTGGTCGTATTCCTCCTTTAGAAGCTTGCAGGCAACGTTTTAGAAGAGAAGCCAAAGACTGTGATAGTCAGAGGACTAGGGAATCTGCTATGAAATCCTGCCACCTAATAATATCAAAGCTGTACCCATAAAGTCTCACCAGCATGACTGCCCAAATGTAAGATGAACAAAGACGGTACCAGTGGACATGCCCACGTGGGCAGGGAAAAGCTCATGAAGCCTAAGCCCTACACACAAACTACAGGCAACTAAGGAAAACTGGGAGTCCGAGAGATAGTCTTTCCCAGGGAAGAGCAACCAATTGGTTATCCAGGGCCAAATGGCAAGCCCTGGAAATGTGCATATAAGTAACACACGGTCTGAGCAGGTTATATTTTGAAATGTGTGTGTGTGTGTGTGTGTGTGTGTGTGTGTGTGTGTGTGTGTGTGTATGTGTGTATGTGTGTATGTGTATGAATGAATGCAATAACATATTTATACATATATATGAATGCAATAATGAAATAAGATGCTATAAATTTGAAAGAGAGCAAGGAGGGGTATATGGGAGGTTTGGAAGAAGAAAGCAGAATGGAGAAATATAATTTTAAATTATGAAAATATAACTTTAAAACATAAAAATATAATGGAGAAATATAATTTTAAAAATCCAATTTTTATAATCTCAATAAATCCAGCTTGCTTTTTTATTTGCTTTATCCTATTTATAGTAGATTAGAATACAAACTAAATAACTGAATGAAGTGTAGTAAAGATCAACTCTAGGTGGAAAAGATCACAATGTCCAGGAGTGAGACCAAAGCAAACAATGTCCAGCAGGCTAGCCTATACTACACTAATGAAGAGGATTCTGCAGACCAGGCTGTGGCTTGATTTGGAGCAGAAAGGTTACTCAGCTATGCATCCAGCATTCAAACCATTCAAACTGCTTCCTTACAGCAATGGCAGTTTATTTCCATGTTCCTCTCTCTCTCTCTCCTCTCTCTCTCCAGCTGCCCAGTGGTTTTGTGTCAAAACAAGTACTGTAGCCACAGACTATTTGCTGGATTTTTTACAGAGAAAGCCAGGAACTATCTGAGTTTCGAGTGCAGTGTAGAGTCAAAGAAAACAAAGGATTGCAACACAAATGGTCATTTTTTTCCTTCCCTTAGGCTCCTGGATGTCACTGACCCAGACATGAAGCATTTGAGCCCTCAGATGCCTTTACAGAGGCAAAAATGACATGGAAAATAATCTTTCTTGTCTGCTCCAGAATGACTACCTTTTGATAGAATTTGAATATAGTATAGATTACCATCTCCAGTGCATGCAAACGTTCAAATGCTGCTGCAAGGCTACCTATACACAAATCACTAGGCAGGTGAAAGTAATGGGAATTCAAATTTATAGAGCCCTAATTAAAATGCAGAATCCTATATTATTAGTAATTTGCCAGGTGATTCTGATGAAATTTTACTTTTAAAACAATTGATGCATTTCCCAATACAAGAATATACGTGGAATTTCCAGTTTTATTCCTTGTTTCCATTTCATCATTCCTAGATTTTCTATCTTAGGACAGTCTTCTTAGACATAAAACTTTAGGAGGTAATTTTCCAAACCCTTGCTAGAAGATATAGAGCCCATTGTTTCTATAGTCCTATCCTAGGCTTGGAGCTTGAGGAATAATTAATTAATGGGTTCTATATTATCCTGGCAAATGTCTTAATAGAAATCTAAAATTTCTGGCAGACAATAGTCAACATGCTAACAAATCAATCCAGGAATCAAAGAAGTTGCTTCCATTAGAAAACATCAGCAATAACAATGGTATCATCAATTAAACACTAAAAACACTGAGTTTAATAGAAGTGCTGTCCTGTGTACTTTAAGGGACTTTCCACTTAATATCCTGCAAATCTCTGTAAAGAAGATACCGTCTGCCACACTTTGCATACGGTGAAACTGAGACAGAAGGAAGCGAGATGAATTACCCAAAGTCACAGACAGTGGTAAAGGTGGAGTCTGGGCTCAGGCATCCTATCTTCAGAATTGAAGGTTTTACCTTTCTCATTGGGTTGCCAGAAGCCGTGGCCAGGTGGCATCTGAAACCTCACAGTTGGTGGAATAGAGAGCCCAACCCATGTTGGCTCATATGTTTCTGCCTTTTTCTTTAAACCGAGAGAAAAATATCTATTTTTAATAAGAACGAATAAGTGGTTCGTACAAACTACGAAAAGCTGTCAGAGAGGCCATGCATAAGATTCACATTTAATTTATTCCAATCGGGCATATTTTATTTATAAAAGCACCTTCTAGTTAATTCACATCAATAAATAAATTCAGGAAAGGATGGGTGAATAAAAGGCCTCAAAGAGATGAAGGGGAAACCAAAGGGAAGAGAGAAAATCCAAAATACATTGCATTTTAGCATTGCAGTCTGCTTTTACATAAATCATCCAAAAGTTAGGACTCCACATCGTCTAGACAGAAAACGTATCTCCCAGGGGAAAGACCTGTCTGCCATGGTTACAGTTTTATTGCAGGGTCTTTAACTCAGATTTCATGATCACTGTTATAGCATGGATAGATAGGTAGGTAGGTAGGTAGGTAGGTAGGTAGGTAGGTAGGTAGGTAGGTAGTAGGTAGTAGGTAGAGATGGGATGCGGGTACCAGGCTTTTTCTTCTGGGCCACCAACCAGCAACCAAATCATGATCTGATACTTCTTATCAGTTTTGAATGCTGGGCCTAGCTTGGCACATATCTGACTTTTTTTGACTTAAATTAACCTGTTTATCTACCTTTTGCCTCGGAAGTTTTTTGCTTTTTCTTGCTGTCTTGCTGTTGCTTTGGCTGGTTGGTTGGACTGCCTGCCTTCCCTTCTCTCTTGCATCTCCCTCTTGTTCTTCCTTTCTCTCTTCTTGAGCCTAGACTTCTCCTATTTATTCTCTCTGCCCACGAGCCCCTTTTCTCTGTCCAGCTACCAGCTGTTCAGCTCTTTACTAGACCACTCAGGTGCCTTAGACAGGCCAATGTGAAACAAATGGAACACATCTTTACATAATTAAACAAATTCAGAATAAACAAAAGTAACACACCTTTACACAGTTAAAGTAATATCCTACAGCTTAAACAAATGTAACATCTTTGCCCAGTTAAAATAGTATTCCACAACATATGCACTATAGAGACAATCTGAAATTTACCTACTTTGTAATACCTAAAAAAATATTTGGGGCTCATACATACATGTTGATGTGAAGAAATCATTTCAGTGTGTTTATCTTTCATGGCAGTGCAAAGCACATACAACACATTAATATTTGTTCAAGTTATGCTCAACACTCAATAATTATCTGAATATATGTGTCTGTCCATATTAGTTAATTCTAGGAATGACTCAGTATGAGTGAGATAGCAGAGAAAAGACTTCAACATTCATGAGATCCTAAGGGAGACAGTGAACGAAGGAGGAACATAGAGGAAATGAAAGCAATAAAAATATCAAAGCACAGTGTATCCCCATTGCTAGTCCCACTCTGAGTCTGTGTTTTAAACATTTATGTTTAACTATGTGTACATGTGTCTGTGTTGGGGATTGTGCATGTGACAGGTGTCCACAGAGACCAGAGGTTTCAGATCTTTGGATCTGGAGTGACAAGCTGTTGTGAGCCATTCAGTATGGGTGCTCAGAACAGAACTGGGGTCCTCTTTGAGAGCAATTTGAACTCTTAACTGCTCAGGTATCCCTCCATGTTCACATATGTGTTCTTTGACACATGCATAAATAGATACAAGTACACAACCAACACCAGTAGACAGGAGCTCCAAAGTCCAAAGTCAGGAGACCTGAGCTCACATGAAGAATTTGAGTCTGATAGAAGGCTGGAAGCCTGGTGCACCCCAACTCCAGAATCTGAACAGCATGCTTGTCTCCTCCTGTCTTGTGCTTCTTGAGAGGTAGACCGGGGTGACTTGGTACAGCCTAGGGATCTTGCATAGGATTAGATACAATGATTTTTAATAGAAGTTCATTGAAAATTGAACAATTGATTCAGTGAATGAATAAATGAATGAATGCTAGATGTAAACAGTTCAGCTGTAAACTAGATCCCCCCATAGAATGAATATCTCAGACTCTTGATTGTTCCAGCTACATGGAGCTATGTAATAATGTCTTCCATTAATACTATACTTTGTTACGAGCAGGGGAAAAACGTGCTCGTAACAATACTTTAGAAGTTATCAGGCATGTTTGGGTATGTGAAACACCTATTTCTCCCACAAGAAGGTTGTTATGGTGGAAGGTAGACATCTTGTCTTCAAATGTAAATATCAGACAGAGAGCCTTGGGATGTAGGAAATAAAGTAACTTATCTAAGTTCATACTCAGTGTATTTCACTGATAGAATTAGAAGTTATGCCAGGGTCTATTTATCATCCCAGACTACTTTTCTAATCTGTGTACAAAACACATACATACATACAAACACAAATGCACAAATATAATCATATGAATAAAATTATTCACAGTCCTCTATAATGTCTTTGAAAATACTGAAAGAGTGAATAACAAACTATTGTTCCTAAGAATGAGAGTATGTTTATATACATGTATGTGTCCACAGTAATGTTTATATACTTTGATAGGCAAGTAGGTAGGCAGATGATGATATTATGTTGAAGAGACAGAGAAAGGGATGGTAGGAAATGTAGATAGACAGATGATAGATAGATAGATAGATGAGACAGATGAATAACAAAACAAGGAAAGCTTCAGAAATGCTTAGTGTCTTGACTGAAGTTATCCTACTCATTGTGAGAGGTGGGATTCAGTCCCAAGTCCACTGGCCCCAGAACCAGAGCTTCTTGATCTGCCCCACACTGACCCCTGCTGTCTTCATTCTCTGCTCTCCTCTGAGAGGAAATAAAGGCAGAAGATGCCTAAATTCAAGTATCATTTGGGTTCTTGATTTTAGTGGGAACTCAAATCCTTGTTAATTTGAACATGTCTGTGGGTGGCTGAAAATGAAAACTTTTTATATTGCTCTTGGTTATACATAACTTTTAGTGAGCTGGTGATTTCACTGTTGGGGACTCTGAATGATGAGGCTGTAGTCACATCACAGCACATAATCACTTTGTATTTTAAAATGACCTTTCCTATAGTCCATGTCTTTGGAACAAGGAAAGCAAGAGAAGATCTGTGCTAACAAGACATATTCATAGATAGAGGCAACAGCAGTTTGCAAGAGTTTGTCCTTCTATCTTCCTCCACTCTGCTGGCTGAAGAGACACCATGACTCTGCCCTGACCTGCGGGTCAGTAAACAACAAACCAGGAAACACCTAAGGAAATCGAGGAACAAGGAATAAGAAGAATGACAGCAAGTTGATATTCTGATCAAGCTGCCAAATTTTATTTTCTCAGGGGAGGCTTATATAGGGCCATAAGCAGGGTTTGCACATGGGCAGGATAAAAGGGTCATTAGAAGGAATGCTCTGAAGTAATCTTTAACTGGCTGCAAAACTAGCAGGAGGAATATCCTGAGCTATTCTTTAACTGACTGTAAATCTGCAACAGGAAGAATATCCTGAGCTATTCCTTAACTGGTTGTAAAGCTACACTAGGAGGAATATCCTGAGCTATTCCTTAACTGGTTGCATAACTGCAAGCCTGTATCTAGGAATGCTCTGCTGAACATTCTGCTTACTTCTTAAGAGGCAGTAATTTCCTATCTCAGAGGTCTGAGATAGTGAGGATGGTGATGGTCCCCAACATCACTCATTATCTGTGCTTTTATTGTCTTGGTAAACACATAGAAAATTAATCATTGCAGACACAGAGAGAAAAAATCCCTTGTCTTTCTCATCCTACCTCATGCTTCAGCTCAGGAGAGGAAATCAGCTGTCCACAGATTAGGAATATGAAGTGATAGATGAAAATAAGCAAGGCAGAGAAAGAGGAGATAGAAACTTCTGGTTGGGCTCTTCAGAGAGACAGCTGTGTTATGGGGCCTTTGATAGAGCACAGTGTGTTAACTATTGTATATTCATCGGACACAGTATTAGTATTGTGCTCCTTAAGGGTATTTCATCCTAGTATATAATGTAATTCGAGCATAGCGCCAAAACTTCCATACCTTCTTATGCTGCCCCTCCCCAATACCAAGAGCTGACTTTGAACTGGATTCAGGTTTGTATGACATCTGAAGGGTGCATCTTCAATAGTTTTGGACTAGAGACAAGGCAATGGTGTGTGGAAAGCAAAGCACTTCCTTGTCTTGACTCAGAGCTAAGCACAGACCATGCCCCTTGTTCTCTCTACATTGTACCATTAGACAGATCCTGGATCTAACTGCTGTATTTACCAAGCCCCTGCTCCCATCAGAGCCTGTGTTAGGCAGGTACTTCACACTAGATATTTACTTCTCACAAGAATACAGCCAGATGGTATCATGCCCTTTCCACGGTGAAATAAAGTATATTATAAAAAGATTATGTGATGGGTCCAGAGACACTCAAACAGTCAGGGTCAAGGCCAATATTAAAGCCTGTGTTGCTTAAAGGCAATGAACATATTTCTTCTACTAAGTACACAATCAGGTGTCTTTTCTGGGTACTGGAGAAAAATATAAATGTTTATCTAAAAATAGCTGGCAGGAATTTCCCAGCACTAGAATTCTCCACTCTACTTAATAATATTAAATGGTTACTGTTAGACAGAATGCTTTTGTTCTTGTATTAAGACGTTGACCCTCTGTGTGGAGTGTTTCAATCAGTGTGGTTGATAATGTACATGGATTGGATATTCTTTCTCATCATCTCAATGTAAATCATTTAGAATAAAACCATGACTCTAAACATTATATCCCTCTCCACATTCTTGTAAATCAGACCTTGGAAACATGTAGGCTCTATCTCCTGATAAATACACAACAATTTAAAAATTAAAGATGATGTAAAATTTTGACAAAGATACCCATTATTTGAAAAAATAATAATAGGATGTCTGGAGAGTCCCAAATATTCCTGGATTCACACACCCTTATTCAGGCCAATGTGGAACCCCAACTATTATCACAACATAAGACATACATTCACTGGCTGCTCTTAGGGAGCAGAGCATCTCATCACCTCTCTTATAAACTGCCACCCCTCAGACCCCTCAGTTCATCAAAAGGCAAACCGATATTATGCCTTCATCCCCGTCTTAAGTACTGTGATTTTTAATGCTATACAATTGATTCAGTTCCTTTGAACTTCCTCTAAATATCCAAACCACTTAGAATCATTAAGATGCTTTCAGAAGGCAGAAAATGTATCCCTCAAGTACTCTGAAAGTTGCTTCTGCCTCACCCTGCCTGGGTGCCAACTTATGGTTCATTACTGTAAATTACTAACATTGGAAATGGTGAGTCATAAAGATGAATTGTGGAAAGCTCACCCAAGAGGGGATGCCAGGCAATGAATCAATGGAGTGTGCCAGGTGTTACTGTGGAAAACTAAAACCAAGGGTTCTGCAAATGCCCATCTTCTGTATCAGTAATCCTATGCTCTGCAGAAATACAGAAAGGGATTCCTTAAAACAAAGCCCATCACTTTCAACTCTTCAACAGGAGCTGCTCACCTCTGAGGCTTGGCTCAGTTTTAACATGAGGCGGCACACAGTAGCACGGACAACAGAGGGTACAGACTGACTTTGCCTTAGTTAGGGCTTCTACTGCTGTGAAGAGATACCATGACCATGGCCAGTCTTATGAAGAATACATTTAATAGTGGGTGTCTGGCTTACAGTTCCATGGGTTCAGTCCATTAAGATCATGGCAGGGAGAGTGGCAGTGTGCAGGCAGACATGGTACTGGAGCTAACAGGGCTTCATCTTACAGGCAACAGGAAGTGAACTGACTGTCACACTCAGGGAAGCTTGAGAAAAGAGACATCAAAGCCCGCCCCCACACTTCCTCCAACAAGGCCACACCTCCTAGTCGTGCCACTCCCTTTGGTGGCATTTTCTTTTAAACCACCGCTCCTGACAAGATAGAGCCACATCCATTGCCTCGGTTCCTGTTGTCAGGGTTACTTAATTTGCTGTGGTAAATTTGAGATAGTCAGAGACTCTGTGAGGCAGAATGAATCAGGAGATAAGTAAAAGTCTGGAAGTAGATTTAAAAATCATAGCATAGTTTTGACAAATAATTCAAGAAAATCAAATGTGTTCAATTTCTTTATCACTCATATGCTTTGTGGTAAGGATATACCAATTTTCACATACATGCCTTAAACTTTTCCAAGTCCTGATTTGCCTTATAAGAAAAGTATGGTAGAAGGAGGCATGGGAGATGGCTCAATCAGTAAAGCGTTTGTCACATAAATAACCAAGTTCAGGTCCCAGCACCTACTTAAACATCCAGGAGTTGGGATATATACCTGCAATCCCACCACTGAGGAGGCACAGACAAGTGGGTCTCTAGGGTACGGTCCCCAGTCAGTCTAGACAAACCTGTGAACTCCAGGTTCAGTGAGAGACTATCGGGACAGTAACGCAGAAATCAATTAAAGAAGACACCCATGTTTACTATAGCTTCCAAATGTAATATCACACACACACACACAGAGAGAGGGGGGGTGAGAAAAATATGATAGAGACAGATATATTGGCTGAGAATAACCCTAAAAGTAACTCTGTGGCATCCAAACATTCTTGATCCAGTTCCATGACAAAAAGGCCACTTAGGCTTTCCTCGGAATAGAGATATTTGAGAGGTGGGAACCTAGTTGAAAAATGCCACCATAAGACTGGGCTGAAGGCAAGCCTGAAGGGAGTTTTCTTAATTAGTGATTGACAGGGAAGGGCCACGTCCATTGTGGGTAGGACCACTCCTGGCCTGATAGTCCTGGATTCTATAAGGAACAGGCTGAGGAAGCCAGTAAGCAGCACCCCGCCATGGCCTCTGCATCCGCTCGGGCCTCCAAGCTCCTCTTCTAGTGGCGTTTCTGTCCTGACTTCCTTCGATGACAAACAATGAGTAGAAGTATTAGACAAACAAACCCTTTCCTCCCTAACTTGTTTTGGCCATGGTGTTTCATTACAGCAATAGGAACCCTAAGACACTAACAGATACACAACAGAACAAAAGCACAAGTTCAATAAAATAATTCTTCACTTCGGCGTGGCATGACTAAAGGAAGGACACAATCGTGAAGGATGGTCCCTGCAGTCCCCAGCTTATTTAGTAATCTGGCACAATGCTCACAAAAACAGTACACAAAGTGTATAAAGACAATAGGGGATTTCTTATATAGATGTCTATCTTATAGAGAGAGTCAAGTCTAGACTAAGGGATTTTGTGTGTCTTAGTGTTTATCCTGCATATGTGTCTGCATGCCACTGTGGAGGTAAGAAGAGGGCATTGGATTTCCAAACTGGAGTTTTGAACTATTGTGTAGCACCACATGGATGCTGGGAATCAAACCCTGATTTCTGTATGAGCACCAATTGTTGAAGGCTCAACTTTTAACCCAACCTTATTGTAATAAAGGAAGACTGTTTATGTGGGTGTTTCCCCCTTTTAAGATAAAAGGATTTTGTTAAAAATGAGCAGAGTCCAAACTCTACTGACCTCAAGATATCCAGTAAAAGTGGGGGTTGTCAAGGGTAAAAACACGGATTTCTGCAAAATTATAAAAAAGAAGCCACAATGTACAGAAAAAAATCAGACAATGAAAACAATCGATACATGTTATTCAAACCCCAGTTTCAATTAATTAGAACAATAGCAACCATTAAGTACCTGAATTTGAGGATGGTTTTATTATCTCCCAAAATGGAAAATAAAACTAGAGTGATTCATAATTTATGCCTTGCAACTAATGAGACATACTCAGTTACTTTGCAACCCATTCATTTACTTATTATTTAGTGAACACTCAAGAGTTTTGAGCCATGGTAATATACCAGAGTTTTTAACAGAGTAGAAGAGACCCTCAAAGTTCAATGAGAAAGAGATCTTGTCCCTATGCAGGGCAATGCAGGCAAGTAATAGTGACTTTAATATAATGAGCGTATCTAGGGCTTAACAGAGGCCTAGGGCAATGAAGCCATAAGTATTGAACAAAGAGAAGTAATTTCAAGTTTGTGGATTTTTTGCCAATTAGGCGAAAAGAGAGGGATTCTTTAGGAGAGAAGTGAACAAATTCTGAGACAGCATAGGTTGGGTGCTATTCCAAAGAGCTGGGGCGTGCTCTGAAGGCATCAGAAAGTTCAGAAAACATAAGGGATCCAGAAGTGGTACAATGTCATCTGTGCTCAGGAAGGTTGTTCTGGGTTGAGATCGGGGACATGTGGGAACAGGAATTCCTCATGTAATGGACTTGGCTTTAAGACCTCTGGGTGCATGACACAGGTTAAATCAACTCTTCTACTTTGCAAGGCCCTGCTTATAGTAATGCCAGTGACGGACTCATAAGGATTTGAGTCTTCATTTACCAGAAAGCACTGGTTTCCTAGAAATAACTCAACCCCCCTTTCTGCCACTGGGATAAACAAAGAAAAAAATGTCATAAAAAAATTCAAGACAGATCAAAGGGCATATGACAGAGGACCCAGCAACTGCCACCCTTAAGCAAAGCACAATAATGAAGAAATGAGTTTTGGCAGCCCAGCCAATAGGATAAGAAAAAAAAAAAAAAAGAAATCCAGAAGGGATGTATTGACCTGACAAAAAAAAAAAAAAAAACTGATGAGCAAAGTCCTGCGAGATTAAAAGAGGGAAAAGCAACACACAGGTAGGAACCACGGTCTTCTCTGCCCTATTCATATGACGGAGATGATGCACTTGGGCCTCAGCGGAAGAAAGGATGAAAATACAAGCCAAAGATTTGACTGTGAGATTGCTTCCATTTACTTTCTTTGTTCCCTTTCTTGGTAGCGAATGGCATTTTAATTTACTGTCTTAACACAAGAACCTGCTGTTGATGACACCGATCTCATTCAGCCCCAATGCATGGAAGCTTGGGACACATCTTTGGGTACTTTATTTTTCCAGCTAAAGATCGGAACTACTTTTGAGACTAAGACCATTAGTATAATGGATGTTGATTTTTTTTTCCTCTAGATTTGATTTTGATACAACAGAGAATTCAACTGAAGTCATTAATTTCTCTTTGCTTAGTGCATTATAGAACATTCCTAGCCAGCTTGCCTAAGGTTAGTGAATACTACCATAATAATTTTTTTTTATGCTGAAGTCCTCAGTGTTTATCTGATTTTTTAAAATGATTTTTCCACCTCGTTAACTATTTTTATATCCTTGTAGTTCTTTGAGTGAGAAACAGAGAAGAAAATCTTGACAATGTGAGAATATTTTCACAGCCCAAGCCTCTCACAATAATCTCTGAGATGCCCTAACCATCCACAGGAATGGGCCGAGTTTGCACACAGTTTCAGAAGCAGTTTTAACTTGGGTTTCCCAGGGGTTACTGAGGAAAATTCAAAGAAGGGAATTTAATTACAGGAGGGAGGGAGGGAAGAAGGGAGGGAGGGAGGGAGGGAGGGAGGGAGGGAGGGAGGGAGGGAGGGAGGGAGGGAGGGAGGGAGGGAGGGATAGAACCTATTGTTTATGAATAAGAGAATGTTCTGTCAGCTTTTACAACTGAAAAACCTGCACAATGAATATCAAAATAAGAAACCTGCAGGTTGTCGAGTTCCTAGCCAGCACTAAAACTAAATTTAAAAATATACAATTACAGAATCCTAACACAAGACTGTTACTAAGCTAAAATCTTTTCAGCTTTGCTATTCCTAACCCTGAGGAAGTCTGCCTTCTGACGTGTAGGCATTACAGCTGATGCAAGGTCATGTCTCCACCATCCTCCTGCAGCCTCTCTGTTTTAATTAATTCCCATACTTGCCCCAGTGAAGGTGTAAGGGCACTTACCAAAACCGTGTCCCTTACCAGAAGTAGGCAGAGTGGCAGGCCGTCCCCAGGGCTCCCACCCCATGGCAGGCTGCAATGAAAACTGCCAGGCTTCCTGGGTGAGGGGCTCTGACCCGGTTTCTGCTGGAGCTAGTGAGCTAGAGCAGGAGAACTAATTATAGTGTGAAAACACCCGATCCAGGGCAGTGTGTTCCTCCAGCATTGTTTACATTTGAGTTTAAGCATCCAGTGGCAGAATTGACATTTGCGGCGCGCGACCACATTCATTTGCTAGGTTTTATGTTATTTTATTCTCAGGTTGGGAATGTTTGGAGAGGCATTTATCATGAAAGCCATGGCCTTTGCTCCGAAAGTCTCTTACCACAAGTACAATAACAAAAAAACTGCTAATTAAAAGACGGGAAACAATCAGGAAGCAAAGACAAAGGGGCACCCCTTCCTTGTGAGAGGCGAATGCAGCTTCCCAGCCAGGGCCTGGAAAGAAG
Organism: Cricetiscus sungorus; assembly: GCA_030556225.1. Classification (NCBI taxonomy): domain Eukaryota; kingdom Metazoa; phylum Chordata; class Mammalia; order Rodentia; family Cricetidae; genus Cricetiscus; species Cricetiscus sungorus. The sequence goes on from JANBXA010000114.1 coordinate 22,647,251, forward strand.
CCAGTTCCCCCTAACCAGGTGCAGCCACTTATTCCACTCTCTTTGGAACAGGAGCGATGCGAAAGGCACCGATGTCTTATAATATTTCTAAAATAGGCTCGCTCATCTTCAATAAGAACAATGCATCCAAACCAAGGTGCCGAATTCCCCTCTTACAGCCGCAGTATCCACTCGACAACTTTCCGCAACAATTTGCTTCATAGTGGGGTGACCGCAGAGCCTGCATGCTGAAGTCCACATCGCCCCAGAATAGTGTTTGCCTTTTTCTAAGAGAGGAAGGCATTTGTCTCTGCCCAATTCTGACAGCAATTTCTTCGGAAGCTTTTCCTCATCTTTGTCTCACAGGCTCCAAAGAGCCTACATGTGGGTTTCCCTTAAGGACTCTGAACACTGCCTACTTGGCAACCGGTTCTGCCCGGATGGCTGGGAACATACCTCCCTCTTCATTAGAACCCAGTCTCACCCCCACCCCCCACCCGGCTTCCTTTCCTCTCTTTTGACTCTCACACCTAGACTGATGTAATAAATGTTTGTTGAATGGAAATACATATGGGAATTTAGAAGCTCAAGAATGTTTTTGAAAGTTCAATTTCTTGGCTAATTAGACATAAAATTAGAAAAGTGGCTGAATGACAAATATTAAACTTTGAATCCTCTTCAAAATGAATAATGATATGTGAAACAGCAGGAGTCTTTATTCCCGCCCTCTGAAAATATAATTATAGAGCAAGAAATATCTAGAAGAAGCATTTGCTCTACCCTCCTATGCCTCCAGGTACGTTATATTAAATTGTCTCAGGCAGATGAAATCTATTCGTTTTCATTTCAAAAAGTGAGATTGTAATTCTACTATTCTAGTATTAAAAAGGCCTCATCTAGGAACCCCATCCTGACTTCTTCTCTAAAGCTCACATGGTAAAATTTACTTTGAGATACAATCAGATCCTTTTGTTATAATTATATAAATTTCATATAGAGATAACACAAATAATAGATATATAAAATATATTTTATATAAATGCATACCTTCTGTGGAAATATGTACAGAAACAATTGACTTTTGTATTTAACTTCAAATTTATTTTCTTCTTTGTATATGTATATGTGTTACATGATCACATATGTGATTCCATAAGCATATATGTAGATATACATGTATGTATATATCATATATGTGATGGGAGATATTATTCTGTATATATGTTTCTCATACTGGTTAATAAAGCCCTGTGGCCAATAGGAAACAAGATAGGCGGGGCTAGGAGAAGGAGGAAAGAGGAAGTGGGAAGGAGGAGTCGAGATGTAGCCGGGGAAGAAGCAAGTCGCCCGCCACCGTGGCTCCCCGATAAGACGACCACGTGGAAATACTTAGATAAGTAGAAATGGCTTAATAATTAAGGCAGAGCTAGCCCATAAACAGTAATGGTAACTGGCCAACAGGATTATATTAAATACAGACTCTCTGAATGTTATTTGGGGCAGGCACGGCTGTGGGCCCAGACTGGCGGGCTGGCGGGCTGACGGAAACATACACGCTACATATATGTATATATCATACAGGTAGAGGCCATAGGAGGATGTTGGGTTACCTCCTCCCTTATGCCTCATCCCCTTCTTGTGACACAGGGTCTCTCACTGAACCTGAAGTTCATTCACTATTTGGCCAGACTAACTAGCCATCAAGCTCACAGAATCTGCCTGCCTCCTCTCCACCACACTGAGGTCATGGCATGCGCAGACCAGACATGGTACTAGGGACCCCATCCAGCTCCTTCTGCATGAAGAACAGGCATGCTTACTTACCAGGCCATTTCCTGAAACCCTTCAATTTCTAAGATGATAGGCATGGATTTTTTCTTAACCTAAAGAATTAACTTTCAGGGATTTTAGCTCAGTGAAAAAGCTTCTGCCTAACATGGACAAGACCCAGGTTGCATCCACAGGATGGCAAAACACACACACACACACACACACACACACACACACACACACTCCTGAGAGTGTGGGGGTCATTTGCAAGTCATTCCTATGTGCCTGAGCTTCTAGGATGTAGGAATGACCTGTCTCTATTCTTTCTGTTATCATGAGAACTTTAGATATGAATTTTGCATTTCAGTGATCATTTCTACTAATAAATAGAACAAGAGCCATTGGTAGGAAGAATGCCAACATGTGGGTGGAGGTGATATGGCAAATGGGGAGAGAAAATTTGGGCATCTGAGAAGCTGAGGAGATGGTCCTAGGCCTGTTGGTGCCCTATATTGTTTTCATCGTTTTATTTCTGGAACTATATTCATATTTCATAGTTAGTAATGGATATTTTTCTAACAGAGTACAATAGAAATCAGAGAGGCATTGGCTACTTGGGAAAAGAGGTCAAACAATCAATCCTTCATTAGGATAAAATTCAGCCTAATAGAGATCAAATATTTCAGAATCTGCTAGAAATTGAAACCTGCTTTCCTTGTCTAGAAAATGGGAGTGATGCTACCTTTATTATATGTCTTAAAAGCCTAAACAGAATAGTAAAGATGTGAAATATAATATGTGTTCAGTTAATGGCAGCTGTGTAAGTGGCTAACACTGGTTTCCACCCAAATTCATTTCTTGGGATACCAAAAAGTCATCTCCCCACATGAGATCCACAGATCCAGGTCAGTCTCCTCTGGTATTCATTACAAAGGAAACATTGTCATATATACACTTAGGTGTAGATCAGTCCCGAAAAGTAGTTAATAAAATAAATGCAGCCCCCAAGCAGTGGTGGCTGGTGCACGCCTTTAATCCCAGCACTCCTGAGGCAGAGACAAGCAGATCTCTGTGACTTCAAGGTCAACCTGGTTTACAAAGCCAGTTCCAGGACAGTCAGGAATATTACACAGAAACTCTGTTGTGCAAAAACTCTAAATAAATGAAAAAATAAATAAATAAATAAATAAATAAAAATACAGACTGTTATTACTTACATTACTGGTACCTAACATACATTTATTTCATTGTGACATTTCAATCCATGTAAAAATTAACCAAGAAGGTCCTCTTAACTTTATTGACAACTTTTGATTCTCTGGGAAGTTCTATTTTCCTCAAATGTGACCTCTAGGATGTAGATATGGTCAACACTCTGGTTCCTACCCAGATTCATCTTTGCTAAATCAAAAATGTCATCTCCCCAGGGACAAGCAAGTAGCAAAGGGCTTGCACAGGAGCCTGTCTCTTAAGAATGCCTCTGCCATCAGCCAATGGTGGCTGCCTCGCCCTCTTACCCAAGACAGCCTACCTCTAGTGCAGTATGAAAGCATACTCAGTCCAGCCTTCTGGGGATTCAAACCTGGACCCTTGCCTCCCTTGAGGGACAACTCTTAAGGGTCTTCCATAGGACCACTAGAGACTTTAGGTGTGATAGTGATACATCCACATTCCAATCGCCACCACCTTTGACTGCATCTGTTTCCTTTACCCCCCAGAGGGCTGGACTGAGTGTGTTTTCCAGTCTCTATAACCTGTTAGCTAGTACCAAAGTGAAACAGAAAGTTTACAAAAGAGAAACAAGCATTGCCATTGCCAATAAAACCACCTGGTTCACAAGACCTGGCCACCGATGAGCCCATTAACATTCTGTCATGAATGAGAGAGGAACTCATGAGGCCCCACCTGAAGAACTGTTGGCGTTAGTGTCTGCTTTGGGAAGGAGAGTCATTTCTTCAGTGGTGGACCCACTGTTAAGCTAGCCCCATCTCCAGAAAAATGCCGCCCTACCATGTTAATGCAAGCAAATTCAAAAGGATGTAAAAGGGACGAGAGATGGTAACTGGAGAGGAAGATAACGGAAAATACATGATACAGAGATGGTAACTGGAGACGAAGATAACGAAAATACATGATACAGGTACGTGAAATTGACAGAGAAAACAAGTAAAAAGTATCAGAAGAAGCACCAGGCTTCTGGAGAAAACGAGGAAAGAGATTTGGGGACCTATAGTGTGTTCCGTGACTCGGTGGCACTGACAGAAACATTGTGAGCAAATTCAAAACAGGCTGGAAGACGAGGACAGAAGGTGGGATTGGGCCCAGTCTCCTCCCTGCTGCCTGCTCCAGCAGCAATCCAGGAAGCAGAGTCAAGGTTGCAGATAGCCACTCACAAGCAGGGCAGTCACTTCTGCCTCACGGTAAGGAGCAGGGCTGGATGCCCAGGGCCACCACCACTTTAGCACCTCAAATAACCAGAGTGGCTCTTCAGAAGCTTGTCCTCAGCTCCCCTGGAGAAATCAAGAAGAAGATGAAACTCATCTGAGATCACCATCACAGGCTGTCTCTCTGGCATCAAAAGCCATTGCACGAAATGGTCACATGCCTCCAGCTTTCTTCTCTTTGGAGAAATGGATGCTTTGACATCCACCATATCCAAACGACTGTTTTTTCACAAGCTGTCTTGTGACAGCCAAGGGCTCTGAGGAGCTTGTAAGTGCTTCATGTACTGGTTTTTAGCTCAGAGAACAACCATGCCAGGCTGGGGCTGTTGTGCTGTTTGGGAGGCGGGGTTAGGGGAGGGGGTTAACATATGTGTATAAAAATACTTGCCAGGTGTGCTGTAAACATGTGTGTCTGGGTGTTTCCTGGCTGAGCCCTCATAATTTTAAGTTTATTGAGCATTTTATTATTTCTAACTAATAGCAGCATTGTGTTCCAGGCTGTGCTTGGTGGCGATGGTAAGCTACAGTAAACTGGGTCACTTCCCCTAACGTCGATGACCACATCCCCACCAGGCAGCGCCAGAGTTCTCCCCAGTAAGGAGGTTGGCCAGGGCTGATTTCCCTCTTCTCCACCCATCATGAGGGCTTTTATGTTATTAAGAAATCATCAGTGTGTGCATTATTCAGCTGTGCCCATCATTCTCATATCGATTAGTGTCACTGGATGGAGTGTTAGAAGCCACTCAGGGTAGGAGAGAAAGGAGAGGGAATCTTGGAACAACTTCCGAAAGGGACTATGGAAAATAGCACACGGACCACTCCTCTCCTCCCATCCATTGCCTATGCTACGGCTACAGATTCCCCTCAATCCTAAAACCTAGGGATAGGTGGATGCTGCTTCCCTCCCTCATCAAAGCATGTGAGGGCCAGTCTGGAACCAATCTCCATCCTGCTCCGCCAACTATCCAGGAGGGGTCAAAGTTGTAGGCAGCCACTCCAAAGCAAGTCAGTCAGTGAAAGGTGAGAAAACTCATGTGTAGTTTCCCAAGATTGCCTGAGAGCAGCATATCCCACTGGCTTACAAATCAGAGACCTATTGCATGTCAATCTAGATACACTCAAGCTGTCTGCAGACTCCAATGCAGGGTGTGGGAAGAATCTGCCCCAAGATTCCCGTTTAGTTCCCTTTGACTCCCAGTTGTCACCTTCATGTGCTGCTTTACATTATCCCCTTCTGGGTGTGCTCAAACTTCTCCTTCTTATGAATAAACCAGTCTTAAATTAAGGCTCATACAAATGACCCAATGACTTGATCATCCCATAAAGCCCTTTTCACAAATAACGTCACATTGTAAGATATTTGGGTTCTAACTTCACCGCATAAGGATTACAAAGCAACCAAATTCACAGTCATATACAACACTCTGATCATTAAATGACTGGAGATACATCCTTCAAAACTGAAACAAGCTCTGGAGTTATTTTTTGTTTGTTTGTTTTTTGTTTTGTTTTGTTTCTCTTTTTCTTTTTTTCTTTTCAAATGGAGCCTAGAGGGTGATGAATTAACAAGCAAAACTCCAGTGGTAGAGCCAGACAAGATGGTTGCAAGTCACAGCTCTGCTGGATATTAGTGCCACCTCTGAGTCTCAACACACTCAGACTGCAAATTAGAGTGAACAGTGGTTTACATATTCATAACATTGCTGTGAAGATTAATAAGAAAAATTAAGATATTAGGGATAAAATCGGGGACATGTAATAGTCTAGACTCAGTAAATGTCTCAATGCCGTTACTCCTACGCAACACCACCACCCCCCCAAAAAAAAGGAAGGAAGGAAGGGAGGGAGGGAGGGAGAGAAGAAGGAAAGAAGCAAGGAAGGAAGGTAGGTAGGAAGGAAGGTAGGTAGGAAGGAAGACAGGAAGGAAGGAAGGAAGGAAGGAAGGAAGGAAGGAAGGAAGGAAGGAAGGAAGGAAGGAAGGAACACTAGAGGCAGGGAGATCTGAATTCCAAGTCCATCCTTGGCTATATCACAAGTTCAAAGTCAGCTGGGCTACATGAGATGCTGTCTCAAAAGGAAAAAGGGAAGTGAGGGAAAAGAAAATGCCTCAGATCACAACCCATGATTATTATTTACGTGCTGTCTAGAACCCTAAAGAGCTATGGTGACATGTCCCCAGCTCCCTAGGAGCCAGTACAAAACTAAGCAGAGAGGTTTGAAGTCTGCCAGTCAATCTAGAAATACGTCAATCCTTCTAAGCCTGTGTTCCCCAGAGATGAGTCTTATTCTCTTCCTTATAAAGAGGAATAAAGAGAATAAAGAGGAAAAACAGGATGAAGGCTGGTGGGAGTGGTCACTATCACTAGCTGACAGGGCTGCATGGATTAAGCTAATACAAAGAATATACAAAGTCCTAATAGACCCAGATTTAGATATACTCTGAGAACTCTTGGTCCTCACCTCAAAGCTGTGTCCATAAAAACAGTTACTACCTAGTTATCTTACTTGTGTTCTGTCACTCATAGAAATACAAGAGGAAGACTTGCTGTAGGAACTGTCTTGCAATAGGAGGTGAATCACACAGAGAACATTCATTGGTTTCTAGGTCTTTTTGTTTCAGGAAATGACAAGTATGAGATTGGATATCCTGACTTAATATGGTCATTGACCATTTTACATTTTTATAAAGAACAACGACATCAGCCCAACAATAGAAGAGACACTAAAACAGGGAGGTCACCAAGGCCTTAACAGCATAGTGATGACTTTATTAATGGAACCACTTTCTTGTCCCATTTTCTTTTCATTTGCACAGTTACCCACTGTATCCCTGTTTCCTTGAACAATTTCAGTTTACTCTTTCTTTCAACAATAATGCAATCACTGACAGCTTTCACTCAAAACATGGCCAGGTTTGATTTAAAAAAAAATTAAATCTACAAGCATAGTTTTTATTTTATTTATTTTTAGAAATGGCACCAGGAATGGCCTTGGACTTTAATTTCCTTTGAGCCTTTCTTCTATAGTAAACATGAGAATTTTTTTGTTACATGCATGGTATTAGACATATTTGAGTAGGGTACTTACTTTTGTAAAACTTGCTTAGGTTTGTGGGGTTGTGACTCAGTGGGAATGTTGGTCTGATGTTATTTTGGATTCTGGGTTTGATTCCAAAGCACTCCAAACAAATAAGCTTTTATTGAGCAGTTGAGAAATATTTACTGAGTACTCTGAAACACACTTGAGAAGTTTTCATTCAACAGGAAAAATGTGTTCTCCTGTACTTACTGCTTTGCTTTTACCAGACCTTTGAATTTGGAAATGAACAAATATCTTTAAATAGGTATAAAAATGAGGTGTCTTCCAGCAGGGCATTTAGAGACCTGGATTCTCTGTCCAGCTACTAATTAGGCACAGAACACTAAGAAGACCTGTTCCCCTCCCTGGATCCCATCCCCTCATCCATAAAATTAGCGCTTCAGATGAAATGACCTCTGAGGCTCCTTTCAGCTCTAAAATGCTATGATCTGATGAACCATCGCTTCTCAATTGATTAAAATGAGTGTTAAGAGATTTCCTAAGGTAAACACACCAGGCTTGATTCCAACTTGTTTTGTTTTCCCATTTTTCTTTTCATTCAATTTTCCATCTCTGAGCATTTAGAGGAAGGAAAAGTAAATATTTCCAAACTGTCATTTAGAAACCAGGCCTGAAATCTCCACTAGAATGGCTCATGCTCTACCTTTTTGTATTTGGAATATCTGCAAGGAAACAATCTATATGGAAGACTGGCTTGCTTTTAAGTGTGTATAGATTCAGCCATCTATTTTGCTGCTTTATAAGTTTGTTAACAACTGTAATTGAGAAGGATAGAAAAGCAGAGGAGGATTGATGGGAAAATGAACTGTAGTGCCCCATCACCAACCAAGGGATATGCCAGCCAACCTGCTTAATGGTCCTGGTGAACCAGCCCCTTTGCGGAAGTGCAGTCTCTCAGCACCAAATGACCTCATTTGTTGGCTCAATGGTTTAAAAGAAGCATTCTATTTCTCATGGTTGTGCTCCATGTGTTCTAATCCATGGGGATTACTGTGGCAGAATGCTTAAATCCACTATAGCTTTCTGGCACAAGTCATTTTCATCAGAGCAAAACAAATCCAATGGACCACCAAGAAGATATGAGAATCTCAGTTATATGGTAGGAGCAAAATTCAAGCTATCCCAATGACTTGTTGCCTTTAAAAAAAAATATCACCACATTTTAAAAATGTATTACTATCATAAAAAACCTGTTATTTGGACTTTGGTAGAATCAGGAAGGAATTTCTGTTTTGTTGCTATGCATAGCTCATGGCTGATGGCTGTAGCAAGGTAAGATGTGGATAAAAATAGCAATAAAGGTTAAACAATAATATCAACATGGAAATTTTAAGTAAACAAGAGAAAGTGTGTGGCAGAATTAAAATATGTAACACCTCTTTAACTAATATTCCACACCACAGCATCAAGACTTTTAAAAAAAGATTGCTAAAAACAGGTGGCTTTTTTTTTTTTGAAGGTAAGTGAAAGATGTATTTAGTAACAACCTGTGGGAGAAAATTTCAGAAATAGGAGGGACATTGGCAAATGTCTCAAAAGGATGGCATACTGAGTCAGGGAGAGGATTCACATGTAAAGTGACAGGATATATAAATGAAAACAAGAACAGATTATCTAAGGACCTTGGTACAATGTCCAGGTCTCTGGTTTTCTCCTGAAATCTCTGAAGGAATCATTCATGTAGCCAAATGGCATTCCCATGACCAAGGTATGGGTCCCAGTCAGGAAACACTTTAGAAGAGAAATCTGAGGCTCCATAGCTAAAAGCTGGTCCTGTTTATTCTCAGTCTCACAGTTTCTGAAAACAAGAAGAGTCATAGTTCGTGCCCACTGGTGGGTAATTCCTGACTCCATAATACCAGCCATAAAAGCTGACCACACTTCCATGCTCATTCCACCTGCCTTAAACAATTTACCAAATATCATCCAGGCACAAATTAAGAACCACACCCTTTGAAGCAAGATTATGTTGTATGGTAGTTCTCTATGCATTATGGTCAGCCAAGTCCTGACAATTGAGTCTGTTATCTCTTTTCAACTTTAACCCCTCTCTACTTTGCTGTCACTCAAGGCTTTGTCCTAATCAACTGTTCAAGCTCCCAAGCTGATCTACAACCTTAGTTTTTCTTTGTCCAAAGTTATTCTATGCACATCTGCCTAAGCAGCATATTGAAAGCAAAAATCTGGGCTGGGGTTGTGGTTCAGTAGTAGAGTGACCACTAGCCTACAGAAAGCCTTGGGTTCAAATTCCACCACCCCAATAATTAAATTAAATTTGAAAATGCAGAATTTTTAGTTGGTTATGTTTGCTCATCCCTATAACTTCAGCAAGTGGAAGACTCAAGCAAGATTAGTCCCAAATCCTGTTTGAGGAACTCACTACACTGCACCCGATTGGGCCTAAACTCACTAGCATGTACTCTGAGCCACTCAAATCCAAGCTATCTGGTCTACCCAGTCTACTCTGGTATATTTGTCTCCACACCTGCCACCCTCCTTCTCTGCGTGTTTATTACTAAGAACTCTTGCTGATCCCTACTCATACTTCACATGCCACATCCACACACATCTCCCATCTATCTCCTTTCCCAGCAATCACCTCTTTATATACTCTCTGGTTGATTTTAACTATTGTGAAAGATCATGGCCTTCTCTATAAGCTAACCTTTGTTCCTCCAGCCTGATAGCTATCCCTTCCTGTATGCCACAAAACTCTTCTTCACATGAATCTTCGCAATTACACATCATGTCATGTGTCCCCAGCTATACTGAGTTGTTTGAGGATTCTCTCATATCTTAGTTCTCATACAGAGATAAAAGAGCATATGTACCTAAGTGTGTAAACGGAAGCCATCATAGTTGGGCTCCCAAGATGAAAGAAAAGAAATGGGAGACTATAGACAGAAATAAATGGTAAATAATCATAACCATCCATCAAAGAAGTTTTTTCCTTTCACTAGTTTCTTCTTAGAACTAGAAAACATCTTAATTACCAAATATGTCCTGCAAGCATCATGGAGAAACAAAATGTAATGAGCCTTCCTCTCTGTTGGATCCTCTTGAAAACATGATTTTGAAGCAAGGACTCTAAAACACACTAGGACCACCTCAATTCCCCAGGATGAGATAAACCATGCGAGAATACTTCATTAAGAGAACACTGACCAGATATTGGCAGCCTAATGTTTTTGCCTTCCATCCTTAAGTTGGTAGAAGACAACCACCCATTCCAAGGTGGCAAGAAAGTTGCAGTGGGGGAAGGCAGACAATCCTTTCTCGTTCTTGTTCTCTGGACTATAGCTCAGGACTAATTTGAAGATGAGAACCAACTCCAGCATCTTGTAAATTGCAATCCACATCACAGACCTGAGCAGCTCTGGTTCAGCACAGTTAGAAGTCAATTAAGGAGGCTCAGGATTAAGACATCATGGAGACTGAATTATCTCACACCAGCAGGAAACAGTAGTTTCTATGGTTCAGGTTCACAGTCTTTAGAGCAGAAATTTCCAAGAGCAAAGAAAATGTAAGTAAATGTGAGCAGTTGTGTTTTATAAGAATAAGGAATGAAAAAAAACTCCAAATAAAATATATAAACAGCTCTTCAATATTCCTTAATTAATAACTGAGTTTTGATATATTTTCAACACAAGTTTAAGGCCTATAGTTTTGCTGGGAACAGCTGAAAATACCAAAATGTGGAGTAAACCACCATATCCTGCAGTTCCCACCATATGTTTTATTGACTTTCTCTGTTTATGACATAAAATAGGTGAAATAAAAGTAAAAGTTTAATTACAAGAAGTAAAGTATCGGCAGTGAGGTTCACAGTTGGTTTCTGTACTTGGAGCCATGTAGTATGTTTCTGTGGTACAACTGTAGGTGTTCATTGTGCAATGAAATAATTTCCACTGTAAAAGCATTAGTATGCAGGTGCTCTACAATTTTCTCAGGGAGTTTTTTGTAGTTGGCATGCACTTGATAAATGTACTCCCAAGCCCCACGCTCCCGTGCAGAGGCATGTGGCCTCACACAGAAAAGGCTTCCACACACCTGCAGTCATCAAGTACAAGCTTAATGGGAGGCAGGGGGATTGCCGGGACACACACCTTTCTCTCCTTAGGTGAACGTGGAAGTATTAATGAGGTCTCACGCACAGAAAGACAATATTGTCGTTTACTTATTTTGCCCACCCACATTCAAAGTAACTGTTACTTTAGAGATTCATGACAAGCATAAAGTTAATAAGCCACACTTCAAATCATTACAGAATTAAAAATTACAATGTGGCCCTATAAGCAGCTCTGCCATTTTAGCGGGAAGACACCAAGGCAGTTGGTCCACGGATATTTGCTGCACAAGGCTTCTTTGACCTCTCTCACTGGCCTTGAGAAATGAAGCAGGTGGAAATTTGTGCCTTGGACCTCTCTCTGGACTCTCCAGGCTGGTAGAATCCTTTCATGGGGACCTTTCATGCATCACTCGTGTTCAAAGCAGATTGCCACACAGCTGCCTGTGCCATGGGGGCAGGAGCTCTCTGCACATCTCTGCAGATATCCAATGTTCCAAAGGCCAGAACTCCAGCCAATCTCAATGTAGACAGCATTCATTGCAAATGCCACGTAATAGTTTCACAAAGTCATCACTTTCCTAACTGTGGTGTGTTAGCAGGGTACTTTACTTCTCTGTGTCTGGTTAGCCAGTTTAACTAGAGCCAAATAATCAAAAGACCTGAAAGCATAGAAAATTAGTCCTGGGATGCTCACTCTCTCCGCATCTCTGCAGGGCTTCCTTCCAGAGTCAGCAAGAGAGAGACTGGGGGGTCCTGGGATGCTCACTCTCTCCGCATCTCTGCAGGGCTTCCTTCCAGAGTCAGCAGGAGAGAGACTGGGGGAGGATATATCTCTTCCCTAGGTACTTGACCAGACCTAAACAGATTTAAATTATGTCTATCTTGTTACCATTCTAGTGCCGAGTCAAGCTTGTACCCAACATGGATGTTTCTGGAGTCCCAAGTCAAGGAGAGGGGACACAGACTCCAGCTCACTCTAACACACCTTGTTTTTTAAGGACTGTGGGCAGTCCCCACTCATCTCTGTTGCTGGGGGAAATCAATGAAGAGTGACGTGAGGTTAGAATGCCCTATCTGAGACAAACCAAAAGCAACTGAAGGGAGGCGCTATGCCAGTAGCTGCACAAATCGTTAGCGGTCCAAATCAGAGCCCTTAGCAGCAACGCCAAGTACAAAGGGAAGGTGCACTTTGCAAACGCGACATGAAGCCAGAGGTCAGAAGCCAGGAGGAAATAGGACTAACAGGTCAGGAAGGAAACAGAATTAATCCCAGCAATTGTCCTGGCTGTCTCTGCTTGCTTGGCTTGTTTTGGTGATTTGGTTAAGGCCATTAGCGGCTAGGGTATTGACTAAAAGGTTTAGAGTTCACCCCCACTGTAGAAAGTTTGGGATGTCTATCTCCTTTCTAGTTCACTTTTCTCTTTTCTTTCCTTCTTTCTTTTCTTTTCTTTCATTTTTTGTCTCTCCCTCTCTCTCCCTCTCTTTCTCTCTCCCTTACTCACCCACTCCCCCTCTCTCTTTCTTTCTTTTTAATTTTTCTCCCTCAATATTGGACAACTCTCACTGTTGACTGAGAATCTTAACAGTTGAAAACCAAACCTCATGCTTGTTGGAAACATCAGAGACTACAGGTGTTTAAAACAGCAGGCAGAACAAGCCTGTGGCTTACCTACGGCAACCCAAGCCTTTTACTCTGATAGTCATTTACTTTTCAAATGGAGGAATAAGAACTTCAACACATGAAAAATCATTCATGAAACAACACAGTGCCCAGCCTTGTGCTAAGTGTTAGGGTCACAAAAGTTGGAAAATACTGTCATAGCTCCCAACAATTTTACAATCTCAGCAGAAAGGTAGAAGACCTATTTATAAAATGATTGTTAGGATAGGTCTTCCTGAACATTTTTCTGTATAACAAACAAAGTTTCATGGTTTCCAACCGTCCCTTCCTTTTCTGGGACCCCAAGGCTTGGCATATTGGGTTGAACTCAGCGGAGTCACCCTTTCTCTGCCTCTCTTTGTATAGGTGATCTCCTTTTTGTATTTATAGTCACAGCTACAAGAGCTGAGGAGTCACAGGTTGGTGGTATCCTTAGAAAAGAAAGCAGGGTTATTCAGAGTGAGCGCTTTCCCAGATACTAGGGCAGAGATGCTGGATTCTGATGATACCCTCATAGCCCGTGTTAACTTTTGATGCAATCTGTTGATCAAATGAAGTCAGAAGTTAACTATAATTCAGAGGTAGAAAAGCCAACCCCATCTCCTTGTGGAACAAACTATGGAGTCCATCACTGTTTAACATTAGTTTCCCAGTGGTCATCACTGCATAATTCAGATAAATTCCTCCTTATAAGACAGCATCAAAATCAATTATGTGATCAACCATAAGGTCCCAGTTCTCAGGAACTTCATCTGGCTTAGAGTGAATGAGTTCCCTCAATCAGAGCTCCCCACAGTAGCTTCTCTAATCCAGAACACTATAGAAAAGCAAACACAATGAATTTCCCTCCTTTTCTACTTCCAGCATACAATGATGAATTAAAAACAGGATGATCATTTGCACACTCATTCAAAACAGAAAGCGATGGAAGCATGAAGTTATTGGCACAAAGCAATTCGGAAAAGCAGTCATGTCTATGAGAGCAGAATAACTCTCGTTTACAGATGAATAGCTTAACTCTTCCAGCTTCCTGCACACAAAAATTTGGAGAACCCAACGTCATGTTTCAACTTTTAATTGTCTTAGTCTCTTTTAATGATAGGCAATATAATCCTTTCCTTTAAAACGTTCGCATTTCCTAAGCATCAGATTACAGTTTACTCAATCAGCAAAGATGCATACAATTGTTTTTGTTGTTTTCTCCTTTTGTCTACGGGAAATATTTCAAGATGCTGTGAGTCAATGCCTTTACAGTCTGTAGAAATCATTTGGGCTCTGGTGGTTTAGAAGTCTTGTTGCTAAGGAGCTACATTGGAAGGGGCACATATGCATCAAGAGAAAGTTTCATTTAATGGGTAACTGAGAAGGATGACTGCTTACATGGGTGCTTCCTGCCAGTAATCCAGTGAGGGGGCCCCTTATTGATGGGGGTGATTGACTTGGTCAGAAAAAATTTTGACTTAATTGGGTGGGTTTTTTTTTTCATCACCTAGGTGTTATAAAAATTAAGTCATTTCTCGATTCTGCAATCAGTCACTGAGCATCACAGGTTTGGGGGACTCTCTAGTCCCTCATGAGCTCCTGCATCTCAGACTCCATTCACAAGTGTAATGTCCCCAACATACCAACATTTCAGTCCAACTTGACAATGAAGTCCAATTTCTCATGTGACCCTTTGTGGTGATTTGAATGGGATGTATCCCAAGTCTCAGGCACTTGGATTCTTAGTTCAGAGTTGATGGCTGTTTGAGGAGGACTGGGATATGTGTCCTTACCAGAGGAAAAAAGTCACTGGGTACAGGCTTTGAGGTTTCAGAAGACACAGCCATTTTGAATTAATTCTCTCTGCTCCCTGTTTTGAGTTTGAGATGTGTGCCCTCAGGTCTCAGCCTTTAGCTCTCTCTAGTCCCATTGTCAGTAGCCTGCCATGATGGTGATGGATTCTTCTTTCTCTAAAACCATTAGTCCCAATAAATTCTTTCTTCACTAACTTGTCTTGTCTTGGTATTGGTGTTTTGTCACTGAAATGGAAAAGTGACTAATACACCCCTCTTGGGATCAGATTATTTGCTATGACAACTCCAACTTGGGAAAATACTGCACTTAAATTATGGTTTGTTGCAAAAGTAAAAGTAAATGGCCTTATAAAGACAGCACGGGGTGGGACTGGAAGGGTTTCAAGTGCAGGAGCCTCTGTCCCGTGGAGTGGCGGTACATCGCCATGCTGTGTCATGAATATGCCCATTAGCTCAGAAGCTCCCTGAGCCGCATCACTTGAGGAACTTGTAGAGGTCCACAGTGCCGATGTTATTGATTAAATCTCTAGTCAAGGGTAAGAATGTTGGGAAGTCAGGATGAAGGCTCAGCCCTCCTACCTTATGGATGATTCGCCTGACAACTATCCCCCATGTTGACACCATCTAGAGTCCTACCAAGAGTCACCCAGTTATAACAAAAGATACTCCTGATGAATAAAAAAAGCAAAGATATTAAGAGATTGACATCCAAAACTAAAGATGAAAACCAAACAACTTTTTTCATTATGACAATCTCTATGAAATGGAAAGGGAAGGCAATTAAAGCTCCTATTCTCTGTAATCAAGGCAAGTAGAATCAGACCTATCATCGCAGCTCTTAGGAGGCAGAAGCAAGAAGCTTACAAGCTCAACACAATGAATCCCTGTCTCAAATAAAACAAACAACAAAATTAGTAAACAGACATCAGCCAAGGATCAGCTGAGACTGCTAACAGCACAGATCTTTCAGGAGTAAAACTTAGGTTCCTGTACCACCAGCAGCCAAGGAATCATGATGAGTTAAGGGAGTACTTAGGGGATAAAGCAAATTTACAGAAAAAAAAAAAGAATGAAGACTACTGAGACCATGAGGCCACTGCAGAACATGAGACTGCTATGCTGATGGTATTTCTTCTTTAATTTGTCAATATTGTTCTTCTCTCTGATTACCCTAATATTCATCATAAATCGTGTTTGAAGTGGGTAATGTTTCATATCAATATGTACATCATAGGTATTAAACAATGAACATCCACCAATGAACAACTTGACACATAAGATCTCTTGAATCTTCTGGAGAATTAACTGAGTATTTTTAATTGTGTTTTGTTGAGACAGAGTTTTCTCCTTGCTTCATTAGCATGCTAGGTTATCAATGTGTGGCCTTGTTAGATTATTCTATAGTCAGCATGTGGAAGCTGGGAAATGGTCCTCCTGTGATCCTCTCTTTTGTGTGGCTCACAAATAGCCAAGGAGGAGATGAAAAAGCAGAAATCCCCAATACTTTGGTAGTTTTTACAGTTCACAAAGTGGTGAACTTATCAGCAGAACTTGGGAGGCTTAAGAAGGGCTGTGTAGGCCCCATTGTCCAGGAAAAACAGCATCCTGAGCACAGCAGTCTGATGTCCCACTCCACACTGGGTGACAGACTACAGAGGGAGCACCCACCAGAAACAAGAGCTTCTCGGCTCTTCCATTGCACACCTTTTGTGACCCTACTTTGTCACCATATGTCCAAGGTTCTCGGATTGACCACTCACTCCCCGTGATAGCTGCAAGTGAGCAATGAATGAATTTCCTCCAAGCCAGGCTCGTCCTCTGAGACTCACATGCCACAGTTTTCCCATGGGGCACGCGGTCGAATGTCTGTAGTAAGTCCCATACCCTTAGTAGCAATGTGGCTTTTCTTTCATGGCTCAGCTGAATCAAGACTATAAAAACCTGACAGACAAAGCCCCTGATTTTGTGTGTTATGCAAGGTCATCCTTGCAGAAACAGCTGTTTTTCCTGCTGCTGCTGATTTGCTCTGAGAGTGAACTCTCCGGGCATACTCTCACCCCAGTCCCACTCCTTTACTGATGACGTTCACATAATGATGTAGCACTTAAATAACTACCCTCCCTTGAGAGTGACCATGGCCGCCAGAGACCCATATTCATCTCCTATCAAGGGCCAATCCCTGGTATGCTCAGGCTTTGCCTGTGACCAGGCATATCCTTCCTCTATATTGTATATTAGGTTTCTCAGAATAAAGTTCAGTCAGACCTTAACCTGTCCTATTTGTCAACTGACTGTTTTATGATTCAAGCAGAGAAGGAAAACATTAATGGTGGGTCTCCCTTGAGCCCCTGAGAGGCTTCCTCAAGAAGCTCCGCAGAAGAAAGTGCTCTGGAGATAAAGAGGGCAGAAGAACAGAGGAAGAAGAAAATGAAACATCAGGCTGAGCAAAGCAGCATGCACAAAGAAAGGAGGCTGCAGGGGTGGGGTTGGGGAGGAAGATGAGCCTGAGAAAGAGCACTAGGCTTGCCAAGAGAAGGAAGACACTGAGGGCTGGAGTTTGATGAGGGGACAGCTGATGAAGGGTCGGGAAGACTAAATTTAAGTTTTCAATAATAGTTAATTTTGCTCCAATTATCCTGCTTCCTTCTAATACTACGTTTTATTATCAGCTTCACTTCCAATTTAATAAAATATGCAATCATCCCTTTTATAGATCTCTTTAGTGCTAATACATGCTTCTCACTATCTAAATCAGAGAGAGGACCCATGAGCATGAATAAAGAGTCTGGACTCCTGCTGGGGTATCTCTCTGTTCTCTCCCATCCTTTGGCTTTACTTGGGATAAATTGGTCAGCACTACCACATTAGCAATGTTTTTTTCTGGAGTATACGCCCTTTTCTATGCTATAAATATTATTTGAGGAAATTTCACTATAGAAGACAAGTGATCTAGGGTGGTAAAATGTTTTCCCTGGCACAATGTATGTTGGGGGGGGTTCCCAATGAATTCTGTCTCTCAGTGTCTGAGTTCAGCTGTGTGTTAGGAATCACACTGTTAGAAAGCAGAACAATATTTCCCTTTGGTCCCCTTCCTCCCTCTACCTCTGCTTACTCTCCTCACATTTTCAAATTCATTTTTGTTTCTGTTCCAAGCCTAATGAGACTATGATCAATGGGTCTCAAGTTGACCCTGCCTCGAAGTCTTCAATCATGCCTTCCCTGTCTAATCCACTCCACTCTTCTCTTTGTCAACTGATGGATTTATTCAGTTAAGACAACTAAAAATATAGCCTCACCTCAACTCTGCACACAGACCTCTGGTTTGCTTTTCTTTATTTCATAAAATCCAGCCAACCGCAGACACTAAACCTGTGTTTACAGGACCTGTCCCGAAACGGTGCTATTTTCTTCCCCTCTAAAGACATTTTAAAACACATCTTCTTTTCCTCCTGGGTGGTTTTCTCAGACTGAGATTCCAGGGTTCAATCTCAAAAGCCCAACCCATAGCTGTTTTCACCATGAGTTATGTAGCTACAGTCTCTCTCCTTACTAAATGGGGCACACTGTCTTATCAGCACCTATGGGAGGAGCTAGAAGTACAGCCTAGATGTCCACAGCAAGTGCCCACAGAGGAGCCTGATGACCTAGGACAAGGAGGGTTGCTTCAGCTGCTGACCTAAAGCCTTTTTGGGCTATCCTTCCTGGTTCCCAGAATTGTAACAATGTCACACACAATGCTTCATTACAGGACATAGCCACATTATTGGATGATACGAGGAAAATGAGTACACATATTCCATAACCCTTGTTATTCCCAACTTCCCTGGGTTCCCGGGACCCTCGGTGGCACTAAGACACAATATGGAAACAAGCCTGCATGACCTGGATGTATCTCTATTCTTTAACAAATTGGAATCACACAGGCCCATGGCATATGCAGAGGAAGGTGAGAGCAGAGGAAGGTGAGAGCGGAATTCTCTCCATCTCTCTCTTTCCCTCCCCCAGCTCGTCTTCCCCCACCCTACCTTATTTTGATCTGATATTTCTCAACATTATGTGTCCCTAGGATGGAGGGGTCCATTTTCACCTGAGGTTTACCTAAATGGAGTTAAGGAAGTACACTGTGATTTCCCCCAGTCTTTTCTCCTTGCCTGACACCTCTCCTTTGTCTTAACACAGATGCACCTGCACTATCCATTGCCAAGATGATCCCAGGTACCGTGGGGCAGCTCTCTTTCCAGGTAACTGTTTCGAGTGTAAATTTCCAAAGGTAGTCTGCAATTCATACGGAGAAAATGGACCTTTTATCTCGCTAATCCAATTTAAATCACAGTCTCCGATGTAACATCGCAATGAAATTCCCCCTCCTCTTGTCATTTGTGTGCCCGCTGCTTTGATAAACAATCATTCAGATTTGCAGAAGGAAAGAATCAAGTAAAACTTGATTGAATTTTGATGCCATTGGGAAATATAGACATAGATGCAAGAACATTAAGAAGTTATAAAAGAGACTAAGGAAATTATTTGTGCACTGTACTATATCTTATCTGAAGATTCCTGGACGAGGTTTAGAAAACACTTTCAGATTGCATCATGCAGTTTTCATAGGAATGAAATCTCTTGCACGACAAAGTGTTGGAGAAATTCTCATCTTGTAGCAGTCTCCATATTGAGCGAGGAAGAGAATCAACACTGCATGATGAGAAAGCCACACAAGAAGCAATAGGGAGAATGGGATTCCTTCCTCACTAAACAACTTATAATTCAGAGAAAGTGCCTGCCTGTACCTGTGTGTGCCCTGGGTGTGTCTCTGTGCCTGCGTGTGTGTGTGTGTGTGTGTGTGTGTGTGTGTGTGTGTGTGTGTGTGTGTGTGTGTGTGTGTGTGTGATTTCAATTAGCCAGAAAGAGGGTTTAGACTTATCACATCCCACTTTTAAAATCACCAGTAGCTCCTAGACTCCATTATACACAGAAGATGCTTGACATCTTTCTAAATGCCTCCTCACATTAAATCTTACTTTTATTCCCATAAGGCAATCAGAAAGTCTTTTCGTTTTGCAAATGAGGAGATGGAGGGAGGGGAAGACACTTGCCAGTTAGTGACAGGGTTGGACCTGAACCCAAGTATGTTGAGCAGCCATCAACACTCAGTCATGTATCAATCCATACTGGTTGTGAGCTTCCAGGCATTCCTGGAATCCATGAAAATTTTATTTTTGATTGAAGCTCTACTGATTAATTATGGTTTGTGTGCATGCCAAAAGATGCCATACTCAATTTATGAAAGTGGATGTTTAAATGTAAATGCATCCAAGGCCTCACATGTAAGGCTCTTGCCTTAGATGTCTTGTAGCACTCCTCCTTCAAAGGGCTAAGGAGAGTTATCAGCTTCTTGCTAAGCCTCCCAACATGCCTTGAAAAGGCCCAGTGGGCAGTTTTAATTATGCCTGATTTATAAATAGAAAAACTGATTCACAGATGGTAAGAAATGAAGCTGAGTAAGGGGCTTTCCCAGAACCGTTGGCAGATCACTGCTTGCCAGGACTACACAATGTCTAGGTGG
The DNA here is from genome assembly GCA_030556225.1 of Cricetiscus sungorus. Classification (NCBI taxonomy): domain Eukaryota; kingdom Metazoa; phylum Chordata; class Mammalia; order Rodentia; family Cricetidae; genus Cricetiscus; species Cricetiscus sungorus. Next base: position 22,667,631 of record JANBXA010000114.1, read on the forward strand.
CCACATTTTCTGAAAAGAATGCCCCAAAGGGCTGCTGAGCACTAGACTGCCGTTGCGTGCCATCTACGTTACACAAGGACTTCAACGACAAGAGTTGAGCACAGGGTTTTGGCGAGGGTAAACGATGCATATGGGAAAGTACGTGGTTCTAAGGTGCTGGTAGGCAGTGTGTGCACAGAGAATGCTAAGAGGCATCAGCCTCTGCCTTCAAAGAAATGAGGCTGCTGATTCAGACCCAGTAAACATGGGTTAAAGGAAAGAAACTAATAAAGCTGGCAAAGAGAAGTGTGCAAGTAGAAACTTCAGCTCATTGTCCTTTTTCTTCTGCGTAGGAGTCCAGCTACACAAAATGGGTTATGTTCTGTAATATGATAGTTGTGATCATCTGAATATTATTAGAAATGTATTTAAGCCTGTGCATGCATGTGTGTGTGTGTGCGTGCGAGCGTGTAGAGGACAGAAATTGACTTCAGGCTCTTCTTTCTCTCGTCACCTTATTTTCGAGCCAGGGTTTCTCTTACTGAAACTACCTCTCACTATTTCAGCTACACATGCTGGCTAGCAATTCCCAGGATTTTCACGTATCCTCTGTCCCAGAGATGGGGCTCCAAGTGTACACTACACGGCCCAACCTTTACATGGGACCTGGGGATCCAAACTTAGCTCCTCATGCTTGTGCAGCAAACAGTCACCTATGGAGCATCCCCCAGCCCCCACAATAGTTCTTAGCATTGTCCTTTCTATACATCAACTGTCACTCCATTGTGCAATATTCTTTGCTTGAATAGCAAATAGCTACCTCAACTGACCTGAGGACTTTTATGCAGACATATTCTATTACAGTTAACTTTACATAGGAAAGAACAAGACTTAGTTTTTAAAGTGACTGGGAGTATTTGGCTAAGTTGCAATAGCTTCTAGATATTCCTCAAAATATCAAATCCCTTTCTTTTTTAATTCTTTTCTTGATTTTTTTCCAAAATTAAAATTTCTTAGCAGCCATGTACAGCCTGGTACACTAAATATATGTACATGATGAAGATTCTGACAACTTTGCTTGTCACACTGAGGCAAAAATGGTAGAAATAATCCTGTCATTCACTTGCTATTTGGCTTTCAATGGTTAAATTCAATCTTCCGCCCTTCAGGTCTAACTCAGGACCCTTTAGCTGTAAAGAAGCCTTGAAGCAGTTGTCTATCTTCTGTTTTGTCAAACTCATTTGCTCTGTGCAGTATGGTATTATAAACTATGTCTACACTAAAAGGTAATGGGCCAAAAATGCTTAATTGCTTAAAAGGAGAGAACTACTAAATATAGAAAAACTGAATTGTTTCCATTCCTAACTAAGTAATATATACAACTATTTTTTCTAACATTTAATACCATTATTCAACATGAGAAAATAAATAAATAACGTGGGCTGACAGAAGCAATGCTATAATATTATTTAATCTGCAGTTCATAGTGCATTTAAAAACAATAATTTTGAAAAGAGCATTCCAAAACATTTGATCTTAAAACTGCACACTTTTGCTTATTCCAGTGTTTGTTGATTTGAAGGCTTTGAGGTCAGCCCAGTAAATATTCAGTTTGCTTGGCACAAACTGTGCAGGAATCTAATAGAAAGCAATATTGTTGAAAATGGATATCAATTGAAAACAGAGAGCAGTGTCAACTATTCCCCACTGGGAACAGACAACAATAAAACCAGTCAAGCATTACACAGCCGAGCCTGCCAAATGTCATTAGAGTGCAGAAAAAAGGAAAGGAACATGGTAGGGAAAGAGGCACTTGGCTTTATTTCTTTTTCCTCTGATTTAAAAAGACACACACACACACACACACACACACACAGAGAGAGAGAGAGAGAGAGAGAGAGAGAGAGAGAGAGAGAGAGAGAGAGAGAGAGAGAGAAACAGAAAGGGGGGCGAGATTGAGAATACACATATACACAAATGAGAGACTAGAATTTTGTAGAATAAGGATAATAAATGAAAATTGTCCAAGCCAATCACACCACTCCCTTAGGGCTGGCATATTCTGCTTTGCTTCTTAAAGAAATTGTCTTATGGAGATTTTTAAAATATTTGCATTTCTTCAGCTGATTAACAACCCCACCCAATAATTCTTTGGAATGGGTGCATCTCTGACCACAAAGTTTTCCAATTTTAAACCAGCATTGCAATGTCTGGTACTGGGATCACATTTGCGTCATTGCTTAATTAGTTGGTCTGAGTACCTGGCATTTGGAAATCCTTCATTGTTATTGCCAAGCTTCAGTGAAGAGACTCCCAGAAGAAGCAGACTGCAGAAAGCCCTGTGGCAAAAAGAGATACTTACAGTAGCTCTGAAATCTGTTAAATGATGGGCTATAAGAATATAATTGCTGGGCAAAGGGACCAAGGAAAACAATGCCATGCTGCCTTTGCATACATGCAAAATTGGGAGCCCATGCTGTGTCTACCCCTAAACTTCTACTGTATTTGTGGCATTTTCACTGATGACTTGTAAATTTTCAAACAAAGAAAAATTGTCTCCTGCAGACAATGGTCAGGATACTGAACAGCCAGCCAAGAGCTCCCCCTAGTGAGGTTGTACACATATTAATGTGAGCTCTCAGCTACTCTCACATGTGTACACACACACACACACACACACACACACACACACACACACACACACACTTTACCCTTAACTCATTACTCCAAAATATTACCTATTGATATTCTTTCAGAAAAACATTTAAAAGTCCCCCAAATTCTCTGATTATTTTTCTACACTGTGCTGACAAATCCATATCAAACAGAACAACCAGAGAGAACACTCCCACTGAAGGAAAAATTGTCATACTGATCAAATCATTTTGAAATAGCAATAATCACATATTGGCTCCCAATCTGCATCCTAAAGTAGATGCTATCAACGTGGAACGTCCTCAGGGGCGGCATATTACTACATAATTAGCATAATAACTTTGTTGTGTAAACAAAATAAAAGACGGGCTTGAATGCAAGAAACATATCTTACACTGCATTGATGTTTCTGGCTTCTACAGAAAATCGTCCCATCTTTGGCCAACCTGTTTTTTCTGTTGCAGCAGGACTGTGATTAAACACCTAGGGATAGGTGCCAGCAGCTCTCTGAGTAAGTGGACCCCATGTGGGTATGCACACGTGTCCGTGTATTTTATTGCAGAGAGATGTACAGAACGCTCAACCTCCTCATATTTAACAACTAATTTGCTGTAATATCCAGTATTGCTTCTCCCTAATCAACCCTAATTCCCTCAAATACATTTTGGCTTTCTCCAAAAAAGATATTTTATTGGCTTTTATGATCCTTAATAGGACTCAAAAGGGAGAATTGGCATTATTTAGGGGGAAGAAAGTGGCAAGTACAGAAATCATCTGCAGAGATGAAAGGGATTTAATGCCATCCTAAAAATTCTTTGAGAGTCATATCAACAAATTTAGTAAAATACAAATGAGTGCAGTTTTATGATTAACAGCTGCTTATGTTAAGTGCCGAGTGCCCCTTGCTCCTGCTAATATATTTTTTTTCTGAAACCACAGATCACAAGACAAGTGATAATAGCTGTAAGATGTTAAAGATAGCCCGAGAATCTAGTATGTGTGGTGCTACACGATCACACGTGATCCTTGAAGCCGGAAGAGAGCAAAATGGCTCAGACAGGTGATTCTTACACCGTGCTGTGTCTATCATGAACTGCTTTGAATAAAGATTATATGCATATAAGCATTGAGTTTCCTGCAACTCCTTTTATGAATACCATTGTTGTCTTCTTCCATCAGGGGCCAGTAACAATGTCAATCTCTGCAAAGCATTGGACAGCCAAGCTTCCATAGAAAGAAAGACACACAAGAAAATGTTTATCTTGCAATACTTTTTAAAAGACATATTTTACAGATTCATTTAATATACACAAACATTTATCTCTTTCATGGTTCTAAAACGTCTACAAAACAACAACAACAACAACAATGAACAGGTCAGGGGTAGGGAAGCGTACAGCCAAGGAACTCAGTAGGACAGGCGTGGCTGTCATCAACTATATTACCACTGGACACGCTGCTAGGGCTTGGACTTTTGTGAAACTCACACCTGTGCTGGGCTTATTTGCTGTCAGGTAGTGGGTATATGATTGAGCCTGCAAAGACTGGCTTTCTTCCCTCACAAAAAGGAAAATTATAATACTCAACACCTTCCTGAATCAAAAAGAAGCCACCATAGACAGAACTGAATTCAGACCTATTATGTTAATTAAAATTCTGTCAGTGTCTCTCAAAGTGTAATTTGGCCCAATGTGTTTTAAAACAACAACAACAACAACAGCAAAACATCATGAAAATTAGCTAATGAATATTGTGCAGTCACTTTCCTAACGTAAAATAACTCAACCATTTAAATTACACAAATTCCAAAATGGCCTAATTTACAATTGGTTGTTGTTTGCTGGTTTGTTTTACAAGAGCTTAACCTAATAACGTGGTGAGATTGCATCCCTTTTTAAAGTCCTAATTCTTCATAAATTAACGAGAGACTGAATATTCATATGAGTTTAGCTATCACATCCCTCCATATTAAACTCTGATGACTTTTACTGCCGCTCAACTTCATTAATCAGAATCTGGTCCCGTCGGTTACACTAGATTGGGAAAGACGAACCCAGGCTTTTGTTGGCAATTACATCTGATCCTGGGATTCCGCATTGTCCTTGGGTTTCAGTCTCCTTTTCTACATTATAAGCAAGATCTGCTCTGCCCTGTTACCCTTAAATAATGGTTGAGAAATTAGCATCGGTACCTGTGTGAAGTGCTTTAAATAACCGAAAGGGCTTAATAAACTCATGGATTATTATTTTTAAAGCAATCCCTTTTAAAGTGTATGTCTCTCTGTGTGCAAATGTGCTGAGTGTGTGAATAATGGGGTGTCTATGTGTGTGTATGTGTGAATGTGAGTGTGGTAGGTGTGTGTCTGTGTATGTGAATGTGGTGTGGGTGTGTGAATGTAGTGTGTGTGTGTTATATATGTGTGTGTGTGTTGTTTGTGTGAATATGGTATGTATGTAGATGAATGTGGTGTGTGTGTGTTTGTGACATGTATGGGAATGGGATATATGTGTGTGCGCGCACATGTGCTACAGGTAAACATTGGGATCTTCTATGCTTTTCCACCTTCTGTTTTGAGACAGGGTCTCTCACTGAACCATTTCCACTACGCTGGCTAGCCAGTGATCCCAGCACTGCACTGGACTCATGCATGAGCATTGCTGAACCCTGCTTCTAAGTGGGTGCTGTAGCTCAGAACTCAGGACCTAAAGTTTGCACATGTTTATCTACTAAGCCATCTCACTAGCCCCAGGAAAATAATTCTTTGATCAGCTAATTATCAATTACCTATATATTTACTTTGTAAGTCCATTTCCAACCCTATACATAGTTGTTTCTTTCTCTTTCTGTCCAGATAAACAGTAAATGTTTTTACTGTTATTGAAAATAATCTATTCCTGGTATCACTAGAATTTTTATTTCTACTTCAATTCCAGCCACCTTCTCAAGTCAGGAATATCCCCAAATGGAGTAAGGAAATATATGTAACCATTAGATTTATGTGGTTTGGGTTCTTCAAGACTCAACAGTGTCATCAGAGTTTTCCCTGGGAGATTTTGCAGAAAGGATCCCAGTGCCATCATAAGGAGGCTCCATTTGTCTTCAGATTTTTCATAACCGAAATGGAAGAAACAACCAAGTCAACGTGTGAATTTTTTGTTTTGTTTTGTTGCATTACTTGTTTGCTTTGAGATAATATATTACTCTGTAGCTCAGAGGGGCATGGAACTTGTGGCAATCCTCCTGTGTCAGCCTTCCCAATGCTGGGATGACAGGCATGAGCCACCATCCTTCATTCCATCTGAATTAGAAGATAATATGACTACACACAGGAACTACTGATACACAACCAGTATAGATGATGCTCAGATGCACAACACTAAATGCAGAGAGCCAGACTCAGTGACTGCACACAGTATCATGGGCATTACACCCAGGAAAGGGCAAACCATAAAACTGTAGCAGAGGACAGAGCAGCAGTTTCCAGGGGCTGGAGGAGAGGAGCAGGAGAATGGATGTCAGGCAAGAAGAAAATGTGCATATGCAGGACCTATGCCCTATCACGACAAAGGTGATACCTACATCTTAGAATGAATTTTTCAGAGTTTACTAAAAGGGGAGGGGCACTGTATCAAATTTCAGTTTAGCAACTTACTTTTTCTTAAAGAGCGATAGAAAGACAAGAATGCATTTATAATCCTGCTCAGCTCAGATCATAAATCTCCACTTATCATTAAATCGTTAATAAGGACTTACCTGAATATAGCTAAACTTAAAATAAAGGTTTTTGGTATTTACCAGAAGGTATAAAGGGTGTAATCAAATTATAACAATAATAGGTATTATTGTATCAGAATGCTAACAGAAAAAAAAATTAGGTCATAGCATAGGTCTCACTGATCTTGCCTCTACTGTGCCTCTCTTATCCCAGAGGGGGTTATTTATCACTTTATTGTATAGATGTTTCCTATAGGAATGATATGTCCCCTCATAGGGGGCCAGTAAATGTTTATAGAATGTCATGGACCATTCTAGTCACAATTCACTATTTGTTTCCTTACTGAGGATAACTATAAATTATCTGATGTACCAAGAAGCATCAGATGTCTTGATATGTCTTGAGCTCTAAGTAAAATCTGTACCCAGAAATATCTGACCAAGGTCCCAAAGAAGAGAAAATAAAATGAATGAATCAAAAATAGCTCCTCAAATTCTGCCAAGAATCTCAACCCATACACTGTACAGATAACACGCTTTAAAATGCCGGTGCCAAAGCCCTTCTTTCTGAAGATCAGAATTCATCCCCCATGATTCTCACTAATAGAATTGTAAGGGTCAAAGAGGTATCTGTGGATAGCTGCTTCCTATGACATCCAACAAGACAGGGGCTTAAGACAAAAGGACGATCCTGCATTGGAGAGGCAGTGGGAGCAAAAACGCCACCTTTCTCCAAGCCCCGTTTCATCTCCTGTGCTAGAAAAAGCTGCCTAAAACAATGCCCAAAGAAACAATCCCTGGAAAGACAATTATCCGCAGGTATCTCAAAGCCATTCAGACTCCTTCCCTGTTCTTTTCTCCTCGTTGACATTAGTCTAATCTGTGACAATCAGATCAGAATCCTGCCAGACTTTTTACCTCATTAGTTTTCTATTGTCTATTCAGAGGCAGCCTGAGCATCTCCCTCTTCAGGCAAGGCTGGCTCTTGTCTGCATTCGGCTTCTGTCCCTTCCCCCTCTTTAATCTTACAGACAAGAAGTGCTTTCAATTCAGTAGTTTAACTACTTCTGTAGCCAAATAGAAAATATTTCAGTGACATTTTTATTTTGAAAACTGACAGTTTTGAGACAGACATATATGAAATGCCGGAACCTCCTGGATTTGTTCTCCACATGTAAAGTACATTTTTGTGGATGGGAAGCTATATCAAATCTGCTATGCCATTTTTCTGTTGTGCTAAATCACAACCATGTCGCTTGCTTGGTAGACACATGTCTCTTGTGTGTCTTTAACACTGTAGGAGAAGCCTTCCAGCATCATTTGCCCTGTTTGGGATGGTGATGGACCAGAGATCAGTCAGGGGACACTCACAGGAGGGGGAAGGTGTTCTCTTCAAAGCCTCTCACTTAGGCATGGGAGGACTGTGATTTTTATTTCTTCAGTACTGATTACATACTAGATAAAATATTGAACTTCCTGACCTACTAACTATAGCAAACCCATGTTTGTCCTTTATGCTTTAGCTAGTATATTTCTCAGAAAGTTTCATACACATTTCCATCTCTGAAATGTTCTTTGTTTCTGATTTGGGGAATTTGGGTCACTCTTTACAGTCCCCAAAAGTTAAGGCAAAAAATAAAATAAAATAAAATGGGAAATGGCTAATGTTTTTTGGCAAATATACATTTCAGTGTTAGCTATGTTATTAACATCTCACAAAAATCTCTAAGTGATGTTTATAGAATGTCATGAACCATTCTAGTCACAATTCACTATTTGTTTCCTTACTGAGTATAACTATAAATTATCTGATGTACCAAGAAGCATCAGATGCCTTGACTAAATAAGTTTTACTTCCTTTGGGGAAAATAGTAATAATAACCTTTGATTGTAAAAGAACATCATAATCTACATTGTCATTCCTGATTCAGCGCATGCCAAGAACATGGGATAATTTACATATGCTCTAATCAAATATTTGGGGGCTGGGGATTCTCACTGCATATCTCTAGATCGGGGCTATGTGACATGCCTTGGATGTTGGCCAAACATGAGGGTCTTCCTTTTTAAAACAATAACCACCTACTGAAAGAAAGAAGCATGCCATTTCCTTCCTGACATTCGTTAGTTTAGGATCAGCAGAATCTCCCTGCTGCTTGGATTGAAATGTAATAGCTGTGAGGGTGAAGCGGAAATCCCCCACTAAGCACTTCGTTGCTGCTGGCTTGTGATTTTTTTCTCTTCAAAAATTACATGCACAAAGCAGTTTTGGACTCTGTAACCAGATATTTTGCCTCATAGTACTATGTGATTTGAATCATTTGATCTTCATCATCCTCTCTCTCTCTCTCTCTCTCTCTCTCTCTCTCTCTCTCTCTCTCTCTCTCTCTCTCTCTCTCTCTCTCTCTCTCTCTCTCTCCCCAGAACTAGATCAACACAACCCACATTTCAAGGTTCCAAATGGCACTAGACTGTTGGTGAGTGACATCTGTGAGTGTCATCTGGAGAATTTTTACTAATAAGCAATATGAACTCGGACACTGATTAGCGACCATAGGATCAAACCCTCACCTTAGCCTGACTGGACTCATCATCTATTCATTCAGTTTTGGAGTCCTCCATGGAAGCGAGTATGTTTAGAAATCTTGGCAGGGTGTGGGCATGGAGCTTGGGCAGATCAAAGAAAGAGCGTCTTGATTCCAGCTGCAAAGTGTTTCTTTATTATATGCTTGGAGGTTGCAGGGGAATGAAATCTCGACAATGGCATTGCCATTTTAGTATCTCATTAGTTCAAGTCCTCTAGTGAGAAACCATTCAGAAAAAAAAGGAAATCAGGTTTGTGAAATTCATAAACAAGCAACAACAGAATTTCTAAGTGTGGTTATATTTGCAAAAAGTTTGATTAAAATAGCACTTTGCACTTTTTTAATCACAACCCCCTTGGAACCAACACACCAACTCCCTTCACAATGTGATGTATTTATAAGTGCATTAAATGATTAGTGCTTGCATTTTGAATGTAGCATAATAAATTCCTTCTGCACACCATGACAATGTGTCTCAGTTTATAAAAATATAAGATTAGAAATCCATGTTTTTAATTCTTCATGTATTTTAATACATACTGTCATGAAGTTGCATTTGAGTAGTTAGGTTTTTCTTAGGCTCACATCGACCTTGTCCCCAAAACAGTACCGTCCACAAGTCACTTCTCAGCTTCTCAGATTGCAACTCATGTAAACATATAACATTAGAAAACTCCGACGTCATCATAGTCCTTCCTTCTTTCCACCTACTTACATAATGCCAAGAAATAAAAGAGGTGGCCAAAAGAAGCAGATCCAAAGATATTAATGTTTTTACTATTTTCCTCAGAGTATGTAGAAGGAAACTACACAATAAAACACACTTAAATTAGGGTATGAATACAATTCTACACTTCCATTAGCCCTGACAATTAGGAAATTGGAGATGGAGGTGTTGGAGAGATCACTTACTGGTAAGAGTATTTACTGTTCTTGAAAGGGACTCAGATTTGGTTCCTAACACCTACATAGTAGTTCAAAACCTTCTGCAGCTCTAATTGGGGCCCAATGTCCTATTCTGCCTTCTGTGGGTTGTAGGCATTCTTGTGGTGCACATACATACATGTGGCAAACACTCATACTCATAAAATAAAAAATAAAGTGTTTTTTAAAGAAATCTTTTGGCGGTCCTTTTCACAAACATGAATGGATGATCTTAGATCTCATCTCTTACCTATGCATGAAGAAGAAACACACCACATTTTTTTTAATGTCCACAGGGCTTTGTTCTTCATTACATGATTAATATTAACTTCAGCTCATAGATTCTTGGCAAAAAGATCATTAAAACTATGTGTACATTGAATCAGGATTGGCTTATATAAACTTAGATAATATTATGAGTTCAGATTGTGAACTGGTGGCAGAACAAATGTATAAAACTTTAGATGCATTCCTTGGTAGCAAAACAAATAAAACTACATACTAGACATCAATACATTTCACCTTCCACAGGCAAACAGCAAAGTATTAGAACACACTACTGTTAAAGTATAATTGGCAAATTCTGAGAACTGGTGATCTCCCTGTCTAGCCCACAAATCATCAAAGCTCATGCATGCATAATACATGACCATGTAATACATGGATCTAGGGAAGATTCTGTTGTCAATCTTATTAGCAAACACTAGTGAAGCTAAATTGTTTAAGTTTCCTTGTTAAAACTAACTCAATACAGTAGATAGGAATTCTAATATTTTTATTGCAGCATCCCATTGGAGCTTCTTCTATCTCTGTTGAGTATCTACATCCAGGTGATGCATTAGCTAGTGTTCTCCAGAGAAATAGAAGTGGCAAGATATTAACCAATAGGTTGTGCATTTCACCATGTAACATTTCAATCATACATACAATGGAAAACCCATGATACTATATTGTTCAGTGACTTCTTGGCCATCTCAGTTTGTGCAAACATATACTATGATGTTCATGCCACAACAAAATAGACCAAAGCATCTATCAGTAAACAGTATATAACTACATAAGAAAAGAGAGAGAATGATTATAAGGAACTAAGTTGTAAGAAGGACAAATCTAGACCTGTAGGCCAGGTCAGCAGGTTGGGGCAGGGAGTGTTGGTCGTCAGGTTAGAGCCAATGTTTCTGTGAGCCTGAAGCCTTGAAACCCAAGCAGAATTTCTGTGTCACAATCGGCAGGCAGAATTCCTCCTTTGGGAAACCTTCATAATTGCCATTAAGGCTTCAATCCACATTGTGGAGGGTAGTCATCTTATATGAAGTCAATTGATTGAAAATGTTAACCCTGTATTTAAAATCCCTTTACAGTGCCATCAAGACCTGGGTCTAACCAAACAATTAGTCAACATAGTCTAATGAAATTGACATACAAAATCAACCTTCATAATTGCAGGTACTTTGCTGCTGGAACTGGAATATCCCATGCTTAGACAAAGTGACAACCAATGCTGGCCTCCTTCCTCCATGTTTCACCCTAAAGAACTCATGTGAGGGAAAGGAGACCCAAAATCTGACAGGTCTTCATTCTACTCAAGACTCCTGCTGGGAATACTCTGTGCCCTGAGAGAAGAGAGCTTTTTAAATCAAATCAAAGACTGCAGTTTATAAATCAGCATGACAATTTCAATTACTAAAATAAAATTGTATTAATTCCTAAAGGGGACAAGGATCTTCTGGCATGGACAAAAAATGTCAATGAGACAAATAAAGAAGAGAAAAGGAGACACAGAGGAGTGGCAGCCACATTAGCAAAAAAAAAAAAAATCACAGGGAAATGTCATGTTTTGAGACTTCAGAAACATCGGTGCATTTTGTTTGCATGTAGAAAAAGCCTAGAATGAACACACCACCATCATAGATATATCTGATTGGACTAGAAGAACACAGTACTTCCAAGACCATAAAGACTAGCTTGCCAATACCTATGACTAAGTAGACATTGCTAAGGGATGGCATCAACCCACATCAGGAGGGAAAAAAATCTTCAGTTTTATATGCATATTGGCTTGGAACAGAGCTATGTTACAAAGGTGTTAGTTAACTGATTCTTTACTGTTTATTTTCACTAGTAATAAAATGAAAATAATGCTAACTTATTTTGTAGAACAACTATTAGAGATTGGGAAAAAACACAGATGGATGATTGGTAGATAGATAGTAGTAGATGATAGATAGATAGATAGATAGATAGATAGATAGATAGATAGATAGATGACACATTGAAAACATAACCACCATCAATTGTCCCTGACATGTTCCTCATTATCAGATGATAGAAGATGCTTCTTCTTCCACTGGTGAATTCTTGATTCTCTGATGAAAGGTTATGGTTTTGAAATAAGTACTAGCCCTGTGGGACTCTCACATCAAAGACCAGGGTCATAAAAGACTCTCTGAATTCATTCCTACAGTAATTCTCTCTGGGGAGGGGTGCTTCCCTGTGAGAAACATTGCTGACTTAACTAGTGTCATCAACTTGCTAAAAGTTACACAGCAGCAGAAGTATTTTATTTCTACTTTACCCTTCTGCCTTCTTTCCTGAGGTAGGTCCCATCCCTGGGAAATGTGTAGAAAATATGAAAGTTGTGTGGGCAATAAGTATAAATTGCAATGGCAAAAGAAACCAATTATATAATCAATAAATATATCCTTGACTTTTGAAGCACAGAATTCAAAATGGGATTGATACATTACCACTGGCATCATAGTCCATAGATGGGAAACTATAATCAAATTTACATAAAGTAGAGCCAAATGCGACCATTGGAGGGGAGATGAGAAAGGATGTAGGCAAGAAAGCAGATCTGACTACAAAGAGATTTCTCTGCTGAAGTAGGATTCTAGAAGAGCTTGATATAAATATGCCAGTCACCACATATGAAGGGAAGGCATAAATCAGAAGGATCCATGTTTGCTTGGCTAAGATCAGACAGATCAATCTCAAGGAGTACATCAAAACAGCAAAAACAAATTGATGCATTTTGGGGCAGGGGATGGCAGGAAACATGAAGGAATGGACTGATCCATTGCTTGAAGAAAGTGGGATAATGTTGAAATCTTGAAAGGGTGGTGAAGATAAACGTGTTCATATCTGTTGTGCTCATTATTTTTTCTCACCAAGAAAAATAAAACTTAAATTCCAAAGTGTCATGGATATTCTGCTTTAAAAAGACAAAAATGAAGAGAATCTGTAGCTGTTTCTATGGGCCCAATCACAGATGAATTTCTTTCCCAGAGAAATTCAAAACTAGAAGGAAAAAAATCCACTCAGACAGGTTTCCCAAAATTTCCAAATAAATATGTATGGAAACATCCTATCTTGCACAAGTTGCAGATTCTTAACAGTGAGCAGGCCACCCTCAGGTGTGGACAGAAAAGAAATCGTTAGGAAAAACAAGGCAGCATATCCTAACCTGTATCAAAAGACCCATGCCTAATGTTCTATTCAGGATGAGGCTGAGAAGGACCACAGAACAGGGAAACGAAGTTCCAGCTCAATGCATCCTGGTTGAGAAGGCCCTTGGGTGTCTCTAGAAGTGGCATTCTTCTTTCATATGGACTTGAGTGGTCACATGGTTAAATTGCTTACTCTTGAGAGACATAAAAACAAGCTATGACACTGGGGAGTTGGCTTGAGGCTACAGAAAGGTTTGTTAATTGGGAAGATACGTTTAGATGTGCTTTTACAGAGCTCCATTCAGCCATACTGAGGAAGAAAACTCTAAATGGAGGCTTCTGAGAAATGACCAGAGCAAGAACAGGGATAAAACAGGCAAGAAAGCAAGCATGGCCTCAGCAGGTGTGCCTTTCACAATCCTGCTTGTAGTCTCTTTTACCCACACCTGTGACTATCAAATCCACATAGAAAGATTCCAGGTGGTGTTGCTAAATACACATTTTCCTAGCCTCCCCCTCAGCCTTAGATTCCAAGAACGAGTGTAGAGGGAAGACTCTTAAACAGCTGTCCCATAGTATTGCCATCTCCAAAATGCCGGGCTCTCTCTTACAATGGGGCTGCACTTTCACCAATAGCCTCTCATAATGCCAAGCTTCAGCTGTTCTCCATGACCAATCCATGCCTTCAAAACCATCACCACCTTGGTGACTCATACACTACCAAGTTCAGCTGCCAGCGTAAGGTATAACCTGGGCGACCTCCAGAACACAGTTGCTGTGTGCTGACTCTCCCACAGTTTCACCTCAATGATGCTGGTCTCTCCTAAATCACCACCAATTTTTCAGTTCCAGTCAACCAGCATCAATTGCCCCAGTAAGCAAAGGTTTTCTTCATCAATCCTGGTCTCTTATTAATCACAGCTGATCCTTCTTCCCCAGCTAACCAGAACTACAGATTCTTAACTAAAATAACAAATGGCTCTGACAGAGCCAATAAGAGACTCTCAAATTTTCCTCTGAAACTTTATAAACCAGGCCTCCATCATCTACATTACTTTCAACATATTTTCCAGGCTCCTACATAATAGCTAACTCTCAGCACTCAATGGCATTCTAGCTGCTAAGTTCTGAAGACTTTCCACAATCCTCCCATTGGTAGTATGGTCAGGTCTGTCATAGCTTTGCACCATCCCTGGTTCCAATTTCTGTCACAGTTAGAAATACTATTGCTATGATGAAGCACTGTGGCAAAAAGCAACTTGAGGAAAGTATTTTTTCGACATGTTCTTTCACATTGATGTTCATCCCTGAAGGAAATCAGGACTTGAAATCATACAGGGAAAGGGCAAGAACCTAAAGGCAGGAGCTGGTGCAGAGGCCATGAAGGGGTGCTGTTTACTGGCTTATTTCCCATGGTTTGCTCAGACTGCTTTCTTATAGAACCAAAGACAACCAGCACATACCACCATTCTATCAATTACTAATTAAGAAAATACCCTATGGCCTGATCTTTGGAGGCTGTTGTTGTTTTCAGATAGGTTTCTCTGTGTCTTTGTAGGCTCTCCTGCAACTGAAACTAGCTCTGTAGACCAGGCTGGTCTCAAACTCACAGAGATCTGCCTGCCTCTGCCTCCTGAGTGCAGGATTAGAGGCCTGCACCACCACTGCCCTGCGAAAAGGTATTTTCTTACTGAGATTCCTTTCTTTCAGATGACTTTAGCTTGTGTCAAGTTGACATAAAACTATCCAGGACACCATCCTTGATTATTAAATAAATAATTCTGAAATATTATTCTTCCCTACAGGAACTTCCCTAAAGTTAAACAGAATAGCCAGGAGGGAAAAAAAATGCTCATTTGGGCACCCAAGAGCAAATACTCTCAGAAGCCTACATTGGAGTCAGAGGGGTCAGGACATCAGGAAAACATGGCCCACAGAATCAACTAAACAGAGCTCATAGGGGCCCAGAGACTGAAGCAACAATCATGGAGCCTGCATGGGTCTGAACTAGGTTTCTTGCATATATGTTGTGTTGTTTAGCTTGAGTTTCGGGAAGAAATCCTAACAGTGGACGTTGGGGTGTCTCTCACCCTTTTGCTTGCTCTTGGGACCCTTTTCCTCCTACTGGGTTACCCTGTCCAGCATTGATATAAGTGTTTGTGCCTAATCTTATTGTAACTTGTTATGCCATGCTCAGTTAATATCCCTGGGGTAGCTGCTCTTTTCTAAAGAGAAATGGAGAAGCAGTGAATCAGGAAGAGAAGGGAGGTTGGGGACTAGGAAGAATGGAGGGGGGATGCAGTTGGGATGTATTATATGAAAGGAGAAGAAATAAAAAGAAACAGGGAGAAAAGAAGTATCAGACCTAAGAATAAGAAAGGGAAGGGAGAGGGAGAGAGAGGGGAGGGGGAGGGGGGTGATGGAGAAGGGAGGGGAGGGAATAAGAGAAAAGAAGAGGAGAGAAGGGGAGGGGAGGGAGAGGAGAGAGGAGAGGAGAGGAGAGGAGGGGAGAGGAGAGGAGAGGAGAGGAGAGGAGAGAGAGAGAGAGAAGAGAAGAGAAGAGAAGAGAAGAGAAGAGAAGAGAAGAGAAGAGAAGAGAAGAGAAAAGAGAGGAATGCAATGTTGTAACTCACACCTGCAATCCCAGCATCTGATAGACTGAGGCAGGAAGTTTGCTGCAATATCTAGACTAGCCAGCCCTACATGATCAGATCCTCAGTGACTTAGAATTGACATGGGCTTCTCTAGGAATAGAGAACACTCACTGTTCTTCGGAAGGACCTGAGTTCAGGTCTAACTGTCCACATGGGGTTTACAGTGGTCCTATGTCTAACTCCCATTCAAGAGGATTCAGAGCCATCTTCTGGCTTCTTGGATATAGGCATGCATGTAATGCCATAACATGCCTGAAGGCAAGACACTCATACAATAAAATAAATTAAATGAACCTTTTATTAAAGAAGAGACATGCATTTTTTTTTTTTTACAAATTAGTATTTTTTTGTCTTTGAGCCATGGAATTTTATAGATTGGAATGGGACATGTGTGACTATATACTGATGAAATGCACTGAAGTTGACTACTAGGTTTATAACAGTTTTAGGCAGACAGCGTTTAGCATTGAATGACATCCTCAATGTTAGGTGAATCTGGTAATACTTGATTAAAAACAAACAAACAAAGAAGGGATGTTGTAAGCAGGAAATTTTACTCTCACAATCCCAGTGCCTTCAAGGAAGAAGTGTGAGGGTATAGAGTTTAAGCCAACTTGGACTACAGAGCTGGGACTAAGGCAGCCTAGGGGACAAGACTTTGCCTCAAAATATAGTAACTAAAGGTAAAGATCGAACCTGGAGCTTCAGGGATGGCTTGGTGGATAAATGCTTGCTTCACAAGTGTGAGGACAGCAGAATGTATGTCGATTATGGGTAAGCATGATAGCCCAGCCATCCCAGGATTTGGATGGAGATGACTGGCGATCACAGAGAAAACTCACTAGCAAGATTAGACAAATTGAAAAGGTGCATGTGTTCAGACAGCTTTGTCTTACTGCATAAGAAGGAGATCAGCAGAGGAAGACTCCTGATGTCAGTCTCGGAACTCTTCACACATTTTCATATGTGCACGCGCGCGCGCGCACACACACACAGAGTGACAAGGACTTTCTATAGCATATGTATGACCCTGGGTTTGACCTCAATACTGCTAAAGAATAAATATAAAAAAAATATGAGAGACATCTTCTCAACCAGAAGGAAAATGTATATAAAATAAGTGAAAGTCAACTACTGTTTGTCATCCAAGAGAACCGAGGCATCAACGAAAACCTTGGGCTCAGAACACAGAACAGGGACATGACTCATTCTACCAAATAATATCCTGAAGCTAGAAAGCCCAGAGTCTCAGCCCCAGCCAATCTGAGTATTTAGCTCACACCAAATTAATCCCTCTTTGAGTGCAGTTCTGAAAGACAGCTGAGACAGCACAGGGGGAAAAGAATCACAGTATGTTAGATGTTCCACCATCAATGACCACTATGGTAAACTTCTAAGTACAAAGAGAGGACCTAGATTTTATTTAAATTTTTTATTGCTATCTATGCATGAAACAAACTAGGTCTCTAAAAAGCTATATCAGAGATTACATATTTTAATATAGCAAAATATATTTAGGCAAGTTATTTTAAACCAGTATCACTAGTGAAGAGATAATTTAATTTTAGCAAGTGTTTATAAGATGCTGTGAGAAAATTAATCCACTACTATGTCATAAAATACCTTCTTTCATAATATTAATTTTGCTATTAGGGTTTGAGACAAGAGTTTCTTGGGATACTTACTTTTACATGACATTCAGGTCATTTGTATATGTTATAATATTACCATAACTGTGATAATTACTGCTCTGTTCAAAAAAGCCTTTCAGGTAATCCTTGCAATAGAACATTAAAAGATTACAATGTATGTGCATAATTATGTGTGAGTGAGAGACTAATTCAGTAACCATGCTAGGCCTCTTGGGTTAGCTTGAGAATCTTAGGGGTTAGTGATTTGTCTTGAAAAGGCTGTTGTCTGGCACAGGAGGGTGAAGGAAGGGGGTGGAAGCAAACCCTGAATGACCTAGATTCATTTTCCTGCTTTTAACATTAAAAGTCAGAATGGCCTATGTTATACTCAACGTGTATCTCTTATTACAAGTGAATGACATAGCTTGGAAAAGCTATTATGCACATTCTTTTACAGTTCTCCAGTTAACTGGCTACATATCCATGTGTACTGCACATAGACAGCATGACAGACACTTGAGAGATAATCAGTGGCCAAGTCACTATCACAACGCCATGCTCATACCTTGCAGAAAGAATTAGAAGATTATAGCCATGCCTTTCATTATGGTTCTCTGCAGATCCTACATCTTCATAGCAACGAGATGTACAGAATGCATAGGCAAAGACAAAGCTCCAATGTTATATTTTCTTTCCATGGAATCGCGGCAGCTTCTAATTCCTCTTTAACCAGTGTATCTTTAATAAATATAGAGACGTTTGGTTAGAGAAAGAAGACTCTCTTGCAAGATCTATTTATATTC
Organism: Cricetiscus sungorus; assembly: GCA_030556225.1. Lineage (NCBI taxonomy): Eukaryota > Metazoa > Chordata > Mammalia > Rodentia > Cricetidae > Cricetiscus > Cricetiscus sungorus. Next base: position 22,686,025 of record JANBXA010000114.1, read on the forward strand.
CCCTAATCAGTTGCATACATTTAGTGACATGCATTGCTAAACAGAAGCCAATCTTGTAGATGGCACTTTGGATGAATAAGGATTGCCCTGAATGGAATGTTTTTAGGGCATTAGAAGGCTCCCATCCATCCTAATCAACATTGTGTAGTCATGATTCAACATCCAGTGTTGGCTCCAATCAGCACAAGTGTCAGTCACTGATCCCAGTCTTGCCCACAGCCCTCTGCCCTCATTTCCTTGTGGCGGAATGCATGTGGTTCTTTCAGGACAATTCCCTTTCGCCTGTGTTCCCAAAGTGCCTGCCTTGACAGGCTTGCCTGCTGTGGCACTGACCATATGGCTAGGCTCAATTCCACCCTCTCCTCAGAACTCCATCTTCCTTTTTGCCCAGCTTATTCCATTTGCTTAGAGCATGTCTATTGTAGAATCTTCCTGTGAAATACCTGTTCTAACAGTCGCTCTCCTGCCTCTGGTTATAGAAGAGACTCCTTGCCTTTTACATACTCACTAGGATGAACCTTGATGACCATGGAAAGCATGTACACACACACACACACACACACACACACACACACGTGCGCGCGCGCACACACACACGCACACACACGTACACAACATGTACACACACACTCACACATGCTCACACAGACACGCACGCACACGTACACACACATGTACACACACACACACACGCACACATGCGCACACACATGCACGTGTGCACACACCGCGCACACACGCAGACACACACAGACACACACATGCACACACGCATGCACACGCACACTCTCACACACGCTCACACACTTGTCTGTGTGTGTGTTCTAAAGCTCCTTGTTTATTATATGTCCTTTTAATACTCTAAACTCCATATATCTCCCATATGCACTAGTAAATACTTAGCCTAGCACAATTGTCTGTCACAAGAAAAGGTTTTTTGTTTCATTTGGGACCCTTTGTTTCATTTGCCAAAATACTTTACACTGAGTAATTTCTAAGCAACATAAATGAGTTTATTTATCTAGAAACTAGGAATTCCAAAATCAGGGTGCCAGCAAATTTAGCATCGTGGGCGGGTGTGCTTTGCTCCAAGATGACCCTTATATTCCTGTGCTTTAAGAGACAAGGCACCTCTTCCCACCTGTTCCTTAAGAACAATAATCTCACTCTTGGACTCTGTCATGAGTCGCCACCCACCTGTTAATGCTGGCAATTTGGAAATTAAGTGTCAACAGGGCCCCCCACCCAGGCCCACCCAGAACAGTGCACCTAATAGAAAAGTGACCATCAAACACTTTGTAAGAGAGCAGGGTAGGGTGAATTCTACAGAGTCACTGCCTTCTTCAGATACAAACACTGGGTACCAATTAAACAGAGTATCAGATTCAGAACCCAGTAGAAGCACTGTAAAAATCAAAGGTTGAAGAAAATGAACACAAGTGAATGACAAGTCTCGTGCTTTTAGAAGACAACTGAGCCGTTTCTCAAGCTTGATTGGGCCTCATCACCTTGCTTTAGCGTCTCATTAGAGTAATCAGTTTCTCAGTGGAGCGTCTCTTCTGACCCCAGGTACACACCTCCAGAAATACATTCCCTGGCTACCCTCTAACCGGAAGCATAATGACTGTGGGGCTTTGCGGCAACCTTGTCACATTGTTGCTCATTCCACAATGAGTGCTGACTAAATACACAGACTGAGAATTCTCAGCAATTTCATCTTTATTCAGAAATGTTCCATGTCATCCCATGCCACTTCCTGCATGTACAAGTCATTTAGCTCTAATTCATGTCACACACAGTCTGTTGTGTGAAAGCAAGAGGAAGCAGACAAGAATACATTGGGTTCCTTTCAGTGCGAGGCAGAAGGTTGGGTGACTTGTGTATGTTGTTTCCTTTAAGTCTTTCAGCAATGCTAAGAGGTGGAAAAGTGAGTACCAGGGAGGAAAAGACTTGTAAAACTAGGAAGACGGCCCCCCCGCAGGCCCAGAGGGCACCTAATGGAAAAGTGACCATCAAACACTTTGTAAGAGAGCAGGGTAGGGTGAATTCTACAGATTCACTGCCTTCTTCGGATACAAACACTGGAAGGACAATACAGAAGTATGTTTTTGAAGAAGCCTCTATCTCAGACTTGATAAATTATGTTGCCATGATTCTGAGACACAGGTGTTTTTTAGTTTTATACCTGAAATCAAAATGTATATTTCAACAAATATTCAAGTAACTCTCTACCCATTCCATAGCATGTGCCATGCGTAGGATTCTCCAGTCATATATGGTTGTCCCTATATGTTTTGTGTCCCTTCATGGATTAGAAAATATAATTGAACTAGACACAACTACATGGCATTTACACCTATTTTCCTGGTACTCGAATGGTACTTTATAGAATGTCCCTTCTTCCTGGTTGGATACATCATCTCTAAACTTTTGCAGGAAATACATTCGATATTTGAAAATTAACAACCCTTCAGTAATATTCATGATTAATGTGTAAAATAAGTAATATAAGAGAAAACAATAGAACAGACTATCAATAAAAACAAAAAAAGAATAAGAAGCAAGGTGAATGGCAAATAACCCATCCTGAGAGTCAAGAGATGATGGACCTGCCTGACTGAGGACTGAATGCAATTGGAGAATCCACCTCTGAATGATGGTCTAGCTGTTACTCAGTTATGACTGTTTCTGGTAGAAGTGCTGGTTTGTTGTTCCCTGAATTTCCAGTTTTTAGCAAAAGTATAAATTTTATGTGAAATCTCCCAATTAGTGGATATCAGTTATGATATCCAAAGTTATATTTGAAACTATCTGAACCATTAGACAACTTAAGACACCCAAGAAGAAGCCTCTAAATTCAGATTTCCTAAAAGGCTTATGAACCTGGGCAAGCAAAAAAAAAAAAAAAAAAAAAAAAGAAAGAAAGAAAGAAAGAAAAAAGAAAAAAAAGAAAACAAAACACATGGTGTGTGGACTTTCTAGCTTGCCCGTTTCACACATGCCCTAGGCTACTCCTGAGCAAGGAGCAACTCTGAGTGTGGACCTCTTTATTCAGGAATCTCCAACTTTGGCTTCCCTTTACTTCTATTGTTCCTTGGTTCCCTCTTGGTTTGTGCCTTATTTTTTCCTATGGCATCATTATTTACAACGCAAAAGGATTTGATATCTTGAGTCCCTCATTTTTGTTTGTTTGTTTTGTTTTCCTGTAGCAAAACTGAGGTCAAAATTAAGTTGCCCAGAGAAATCACCAATGCTCAACGGACCACTAAGCACGAATAAAAGGTAAGAACAATTGTTTCCCTTGAGCAATCACTTCAGTTTCTAAGAAAAAAAGAGATAATGAATTCCTTTCTTTCCTTCATATTATCAAAAAGAGGCATAGAAGACATGTGACAAACAGGGAGCCCCATTCCCAACATCATATCTGTCATGGGTGTGGAGAAAAGAAACTATGAGTAGAGAGAAACTTTGTCTTCCTCTTCCATGTGTCCTTTTATCTCCTTCTGAATCCACCAGGGAACTCTTTGGTCCACCCCAGCCAGCTAATTGTGGACTCCACTCTCCTAACCAAGATCTGACTCTATCGATGGTCTCCGAGCAATCAACACAAACAGATCTTCCCTACGAGCGTTGCTTTGATCCTGCCCCAGTAATTCTTGATATTTTAAAGACTTGCAAGGCTGAATCAAAGGCTTAGTGATAAAAGTGTGGACCTCTCTAACAGACCTGAGTTGAGATCCCAATACTCCTATGCCCTGTATAATGAAACTGAGTTACATTATCATCATCATCATCATCATCATCATCAACAACAACAACAAAGATACAGGAAAAACCTACCAGTCTGTCTATTTGCAAGCATGCTCAGACCCGTGACCATTTGGTAATGGGGCATAGTCCATACAAAGGTAACAGTAGATGCACCCAAGCCAGATTTCACATCTCAACACTTGAGCTGATCACAGGACTCTGGTGTGTTTCTCCATCACCAAAGATGAAAACCAGTCAAGGACATAGGGCACACCATAAAATTTTCAAATAGTGGCAAAGGTATTAAGTAGAACATATTTCTTATACACCTTTAGTTCAAGGGTGAAGAATGATCCTTAACAATTAGCTTCTTTTTCATTTTTTTGATTAATGAGAGATATCCTTCTGTATATATGTTTTTCTTATTTGTTAATGAACAAAACACTGATTGGTCAGTAGCCAGGCAGAAAATATAGGCGGGGCTACCAGACAAGGAGAATTCTGGGAAGAGGGCATGGAGAGGAACTGCCAGACAGATACCATGTAGCTGCAGAAGGAGTAACAGGTCCGGACATTCTCCCGTAAGATAAGACCATGTGGAAATACTTAGATTATTAAAAATTGGTTAATAATTAAGCGAGAGCTGGTCAGTAAGAAGCCTAAGCCATCAGCCAAACAGTTTATAATTAATACAAGTCTCTGTGTTTATTTGGAACTGAAGGGCCCTGGGACCAGGCTGGACAGAAACTCCTGTCTACAACTTATGCTTTGTGTCTTTCACATCACGCATCTCCATCCCATTCATTTCCCTGTCTTTTTGTATCTGCCCTCTGCCCTTGCAACCTTTCCCCCAAAATAAAATAAAATTTAAGAGAAAAGAAAGAAGGAAAAAAATCTCATCATGAAAGCTGTAGTGTGACACAGTGAGTCATGCCATAAATCTTTTCGTCCATGTTTCTCTTCTTATAAAAATTCATTGCCAAGAGGCATTGGTCTGATCTGAAGCCTCTGGTTTCCACCACACTATTGGTGCTGGGCCCTCCTCTCGGAACTCCTCTTGGTTATCCTGTTGTTGTTATGTGTTGTGGAGATCCTGCAGCTTTGAGTATGCAGGACTGACCACTTTACGTGTTCCTGTAGATCACAGATGGGGTGGATGTTGGGGTAGGCCAACTCATAACCCTGGTTCATGGTTGGTTGGCATGCCAGCTGTCCCCTGACTTCACCACCAGGGGGAGCTCTCCCCCATTGCCCTGGTGAGTTCACCCCTTGAAGCAATGAGCAAGGGGCTGGGCCAGTTCTCCTGTTTTCATGTGCTAGGGCCAGCTCTTCTGTGTTGCCCAGATGTGGGACCACTTTCCCAAGTGCTACAGTTGATGAGGGTCAGGGATAGCTCTCCTTGCCTTATGTCCTTAAGGCCAGCTGTCCCAGGTAACGCACAGGGCCTGCTCTCCTCATTGTTGCAGCTTTTAAAAGTTCCTCTTTTGTTCTGTCATTGTTTTATTTTTCAAAATAGAAAAAGAAAGAAAATGAAGTAGGAAACTGTTTCAACACCCCCCCCCCGATTTACCTCTTTAAACATAACATTTAAGTTAAGCAGGAAACTGAATGGGATGTTACTAAACTATGCTCTTATTTTCTTTTGATGTGATGATATGGCTTGTATGCCCGTATTGGTATCTTCAGCAAGTGAACCCTGGGCTCCAGGTATTTATTTGCTGACCGGTTTCCCTGGCATTATTAAATGCAGGGAGCAGCTGTGGTTTCTCTGGCTCAAGTGTGCAGCAAAAATGTTTAAATACCTAACCTCACACAGGCCCTGCTTAGTGAAGAATGATACTCACCAATGCATGAGAGCTGAAATAAGGCAGAAATGCAAATCCTGGCTATCAGCTGTGGGAGAGTTGGTTTACAAAAACCTGAGAGCTTCCAGTCGAATAAAGCCTGAAACAAATGGAAAATACAACTGCATATGGCCTAGCATGAGTCTGGCAGGCCTTGCCCTTGTCCCCATTCCTTCTGCCTTCCTAGTAACCATCAAGTTACATTCCTAAAGCTAGCCTCAAGGCCTGTTCCTTTATTTGATCAATCCCTCCTCCTAAGGCTAACTACCTAGGTCCATCTATCAAAGTATTAAAGTCAAGCAATCAAAAGCTCCCTTTGGCTACCCTAATTAATACACCCAATCAAAGTATACCAAGGCATCCTAACACATTTTAACACAGACCACCCTCCTTTTCCTCTTCTTAAAAGTTACACCAGGACTGGAACTTGGTGGAGCATGCCTTCAATCGCAGCATTCAGGAGACAGAGGCAGGAGTGTCTCTGAATTTGAGGCCAACCTGATCTACAGACTGAGTTTCAAGACAGACAAAACTGCACAGAGAAACCCTGTCTCAAAAAACAAACCATAAAGCTACACCTGAAAGGTCATTTGCTGGTATTTTTCTTCCTGACTTAGAAAGTTGCCACCTTTATTTTCACTGCCCAATCAAGGTTGGCTCTGTGAAAACAAGTGTTTGGGCTCGGGTTGTGCCTAATTTGTGATCTGTGAGGAAACACTCATTGTGTGTGATATCCTTCACTGAGGCACCTGGGATTGCAACGCTGTCCTCTCCCAGAAGCACAGGCTCTGTGTCTTCTGACTCAGACCACTCCCTCAGACTGGTTTAGGTCTGGTCTCAGGGCCTGTGTGGCTGTGCTGATTATTCCAGTTAGCTAACCTCTTCCCAGAGCTTCTCTAATCTCTGCAGGTTTCTCCCCCAAGTTGGTAAGCTAAGGGCTAGCACCCAGAAAGGGGATAGGGCAAATATGTTTGGACTGGCGTCTTTCACATCCAAATTTAGAGACACTTTTAATATCATCACTTCCTGAAACTCATTGTGCACTTCTCACAGGAAGCAAAGACAAATGAACCCTAAATTCCTCTCCTTAGAGAAAACAGATTTATAGGAAGACTCTGGTAGAAGTTCACTTGTTATATTAATCACCTATAGTTGCACACCAAAATACCCTCAGGATACAATGGCCAAATGCTTATTACCGGAAAGTACCCATATCCAGCCCCCACAGCTCCTGTCTGGCCATGGCTTAAATAGATGCTGTGCTTCTGGGATCTCTCAGAATGCTACAGAGTGTGAACTGAGGCTTTGCGTTCCTCAGTTTCCTATGTTGGCAGGAGTCATCTTGTCCCTAACTATGCTTTCCTCTCGGTTACTGGCAGAGACCATTCCCAAGTCATTGCTCACATGAACAGAGAGTGGCTCTAAATGGAACAGAACAATGGGTGGAAGTGGGGAGACAGAAGTCCCTCATCTTGGGATGGACTCCTTCTCACTTGCCCTAGAGTGTGTTCCTTGGAAGCTTGACACGTGGTCTAGCCAACAAGGGAGAAGAGAACATCAAAGAATCAGTGGTGACCAAGACTCATGTTTAAAACAGTCCAGAGCTAAAGGTGACATTTCTGTCAGGAAGTACTTACTGAGTAACCATAAAGACTTGAGGTTCCCTCAGAACCCACATTTTAAAAGGCCTGGAGTAGTGTACGCATGCTTGCACTACCAGAACTGAGAAGGAACCCCACCCACCCACATACACACAGACACACAGATAAGCACACACAATGCACTTTAACCAGCTATTGGTTATCTAGCTCAGCAATCTGGAGCAAATCACTTAACTTTGTAAAGCCTCCATATCCCAAGCTTAACATAGAAGTTTCTCCCTGCCGTAGCTGCCTTTTCCTACCCACAGAAGTTAGTGGCCCCTAACTAATTAGTAAACTCCATGGGAATGTGCCCCCCCATTACCACATCCCAAGAATATATGAAAGGAAAGTCTTTGTATAAAACTTTAATTTCAGTGATGCACGTTTGCCAGGCAATCAATCATCCTGAGCCACACATTTCCAAAACCATTTTCTTTCCCAGATACTTCCTGAAAGATGTACCATCAAAATGCTGATCTTGGCATTAGGAAAGCCCAAGAGGATGGAATGTTTAGATCTCTGTCCTCCAGCATATTTCAGAATCTTTACAGCCTTATTATCACCAACTGTTCTGTGAAATCCCAGCATGCCCATGTTGGTACAAAGTGCAAGGGAATAGATTCCCATTGACACTGAGATAGAGGTGTACTGGGCATAGGTTATGTTGAATGCCAATCCCCACATCTCTGAAGCTCTGAGAGCAGACTTAACTACAAAACTGGAGAACATGCAATGTGGGCAGAGATGGAAATAGACGCTACAGTTTTATATACACATACAGGAATCATGGCAGAGCAGCTCTCTTAAACTCTGCTCTTCCCTTTGGGGACCACAATCCCTATATTGCTTTTTATTTGTGTCATAAGAACCAATAAAAAATCCTTCAAAATCCATGCATCCCAACTTTGCCCCATCCAGGAGGAAACACATGATTTATTGTTCATAATTGATACCAAATAGTGTCATTCAGAGATTATATCAAATTTAAGAATGAATTAGGTCCCAGTTGTAATCACAAAAAAAAAACCAAAAAAACAAAAGTTTTAATTCCATTTATTTCTCCTGAAAATGATCACCTCTCCACCAGACCAGGGATAGGAGAATACCAGGACTTTCTGAACCAGGCCGACAGGAAGCCGCCATGTGAGTGAGCCATAGCAACACAGTGCCTCATTTAGAAGCATCCTCGTTTCTGCTCAAAGTTTACCTTGGAGCCTCCCCCACCCCCTTTACGCCCTCACAGCCCCCCTTCCTCTCTTGCAGAACTGAAGCACGGATTATCCCCACTTCATGCACTGCCCCCCCCCCCCCCGCCATCCAGGGAGCGAGAGATTGGAAATGAAACACAAGGCTGTATGCAGATTGGTTTTAATCACCTGGAACAGATGGTGCAGAGAGCATCAGGTAAGAGCATTTTGGAATTTCCTTTGGATGCTTCTTGAAGTGCAGAAACAACAAAGAAATTAAATGGACTGTCACATGTCAGTGTCAGTTCTGGCTTTGAACAGTGAGCCATCACCAAGTAAATGCATAACCCTGGTACTTTCTAAATCTGTTTCTCCACTTCCTCATTAATTAACTAACATTTGAGAGGCTAAGTGAAAGCGCATCTACCTGGAAACAGCAGACACATTTTTACTCCCTGGCTGAGGAAGAATGGAAGAGAGCCCAATAAATGCATCTGAGCCCAGCTCACCTGAGCTCTGCACTATAACAGGTAATTGCAATAAATCATCCCTTGCCCTGTGATCTCAGCCTAGTGAAGATTAATGGCAGTAGACACTAAAGCTGCCAACTTGGAAGATTTCCGTGGTGGTGGAGAGGAGGCTGTGTGTAAGGAATGTGTGATAAAAGGCTACACTGGGACCATAATAAACGGGCTGCAAGGCAACCAGGGTCCTCCTCTGTAATGCAGAGACATTAAGACCTTTCTGATTGGGATGACAGACAGGTATTTGACTGAGCACACTGGCAGCTATAAAAAAAAAATAGCTAAAAGCTAATGTCAAGGTGTGATGTAGACCTGCCACCTGCCATCAGGAGTAATTATGGCTCTGACCACTTGCTTGTAAGGAGGGCAGAGGAAACAATATTGTATCTGACTGCCAGGAGTTGGCTACATTTGATTTGTGGCCCACATGGCACAATTGGCCAACGGTCACCATCTATGATGAAAGGGCAAGACCATACACTGGCAAATGTCCGCACTGTTGGAGAATCAAGGACTATGAACGTTCACTCGTTCAGTCAGGAAGAAACCTGGGAGGGAAGAAAAGACCATCTGAAGAAATTAATAGTGTGTACTTTAAGAAAAGGCTATACTGGCTGTCATCAGTCCAGGAACTCAATCAGAACGGAACCCAAGAAAGCAGCTTTGGGGAAAAGACAGAAGGATTCAAAGACAGACATTGAGGTTTACTGTAGTTTGAAAGTAGAATGTTCTCTGAAAATTTAAGTGGTAAAAACTTTGTCCCTGTTTTGATGGTTTGGGAAAGTTTTGGAAATTTGAAGAAATGGGGCCTAGTTAAAAGCCTCCAAATGATTGTGGGCATGGTGTCAGCAGGGTTAGTGGGACCCTCTCTACATTCCATCCCATGTTCCTGCCGAAGTGTGCACAAAGAGGACCAAACCACTTATGGACTAAAGTTTTCAAGACTGTGAGCTAAAGGAGATTTTGTTTTCTTCTTATAAGTTGACCACCTCTCAAATTTGTTATAACAGTTCTAGAGAGCATGAATGAACGAACAGCTTTGAGCTAGACACTGGAGAGACACAGAAAACATAGGGAACCTTTTAGTGAAGACAAGGAGAACTTTGACTTGGCCAAGATTTCTTTAGTCAGACATTTATAGAATGAAGGACTGTTCAGACACAGGGGCAGTCTACCCAGCATCAGCATCAGCATCAGCATCAGCATCAGCACCTCACCATCAGGGATGATTAGGTGTTGAGAAATTTAAGTACTTGTCCCTTACAGCTCCCCACCCAGCTGCAGAACTCTCAAGGTTGAGCAAACAAGGTTGTTCTCAGCACTCCCCCAGACACAGTGACCCCAGGTGTGGGTGGGAGGCACATGACTTCCTCCTATGCTTAGCCTATCCCCTGGCTTGGGTATATAAGCCCACTACTCTCTGTAATAGACAGCAGCTTCTTCACTTCTTGTGGTGGTCTGTTGAGTGCTTCAATCCTGACACCCTCAGCCAGCTCAGTACTCTGGCCGTGCCAGCACGGCAATTGGGAGTCTACTAGTTCCTCTGATCTTCTGTAAACTGGGTGAAATGTGCTAAGACCTTCAGGATTTTCTTCGTGGAAGTATTCATCCTTTTGCCACTTAGAATAGAGGGAAAATGGAGATTTGGAAGCATAATGATGACTTAGGAGCAATACGATCATAGAACTATTTGACAGTCTCACTCGAGATGATTTTAAAACATCTTACTGAGGTGGGGAAACTTTGTAATGCAAGACAATATAATGTTATATAATTTTTCCTCTTCTACCACTTCATATAATTAGAATAAAATGGTAAAATTTAGACTATCTTAAACATTAATTCACTAAAAATAAAAAAAGATATAACACGCATGCACATCACCTCTAAGCTACTTAACTAAGACTTAAGCATAATTCTGTTTTCCAGGTATGGAAAATATCTCAAAGAAGGTTCTATCTATCTATCTCTCTCTCTCTCTCTCTCTCTCTCTCTCTCTCTCTCTCTCTCTCTCTCTCTCTGTCTCTCTCTCTCTCTCTCTCTCTCTCTCAAAAAATGAATGGTCATGATTTTTATTAATGCATCAGTTTTTAAAAATCCTTTCTGGCTAAAGACCAACGTTCCTTCCCAAAAGTGTTTTTGGGTGTTTAAAGATGAGATTTGAGCTGACATTATTTAGTTGTTAAATATTAAAGGGAGAGATACACAGGTTTCTGTGGTGGATATAAAACATTCTTTTGGGTTGCTCAAGTAATGCAAGAATTAAATCTGCTTGTCTTTGATAGTGTATGAACAAGCTAATCTACTAAAATTACTAAGCATCAGAAAAGACATCACTATAATTGCAAATATTGCAAGATGAGACACTGAGCATGTGAGTCAAATGTTTCTCTAAATTTCATAAATTTTTACACAGTGACTGATTCATATCTCTCTCACTCACACACATACATTGCATTTGTGTTGTTGTTTCTTCAACAGGAAATTAATAAATAATCTGAAAGAAAAAAAAATACAAGACAAAAAGTCACAGAACAAGTCTGTCCTCATCGAAACATAATAAAATGCTTTTGACACAATAAGTTATCCAAATAATTAATCATTTATGGCATTGATTCTGTATCCTACTACTACTGTGTGTTAATAACATTGGTAGGCACTGAGCATGTGCTTAGTAAACTTAAGAAACAGTTTAATGCGCTTAACAAACACTGCCACAGAGCATCACTTCAAGTTTACTGTCAGCAAGGTTGAAAGTGCCATTCTCAAAGGCACAGTTGAACTTGGCAGGGTCTACTCATGCTTCACCGGTGTGCGGTCCCACAGTCCCACAGGGATGGGTATACTTAGAAGGATCTCATGCTTGACTGTTTTCTCTGTGCCACTACCATAAAACTCTTGTGAAGTTTTAAACAAAAGCTCCATTTTCACTGGGCCTCACAAATTAAGTACTAGGTATTGATATTGTTTCCCTGTGTTCCTTTGGAATTATCACTAAACAAATAAGCATTAAACATGCAAAGCACAGGGTCTGGAGAGATGGCTCAGCAATTAGAGCAGATGCTGAAACCCAAATCAGGTTGCTGACAACATCTATAACTTCAGCTTCGGTGGTACCTAATGTCTCTGGGCTCCAGGAGCACCTGCCCTCACATTTGTAGGGGTACAAACAGCCAGTTGCTTTCTATCCCCCTAACTCCACAAATCACCTTCTTTTGTCAGTCAGTTTTTAGTCACTGTGAAAAACACCTGAGCTAGTGAAATGGTAAAGAAAAAGATTAGATGGACTCATGGTTTCAGGGATCTCAGTCCATGGCCATGTGACCTAATTATGTGAGGTTTGTGGTGAGACAAAACATCACGGAAGGGAGGAGGCAAAGAATGGCATAACAGCCAGAAAGCAGCGTCACAGAGGGAACCAGTGTGTCACTGTCCCCTTCAAGGGCACATCTCCTACAATGACATCTTTTCCTTCCACCAGGCCACACCCCCAAAGGCTGTGGTGCCTTCCAGTAACACTGCAGGCTAGTGCCCAAGCCTCTGACACAGGGCCTCGGGCATTCCTAATCTAAAGCATCTCTGTAGCATGCATGTTGGAGCAAACAGAAATGAAAACATCTGTGTTACAGTGGGGCTCTATGAAATTCACACCACTGAATAAGTTAGAGGTAGAGAAGTCATTCATACTGCGGAAAGGAGAAAGAGCTGGGTGGTGGAGGTGCATCTTTAATTCTAGCACTCTGGAGGCAGAGGCAGGTTGATCTCTGTGAGTTTGAGGCCAGCCCTGACTACAAAAAGTGAGTTCCAGGGCAGCCAGGGCTGTTACACAGAGAAACCCTGTCTCAAAAAAAAAATAGTAAGTAAAGAAATCTTACTTTAAAATTATCTCTATCTACTAAAAAACATTTACCTGATTTTCAATAGCACAATCTGTAGATTTTATCAGGTGCCTGTGCCTGAGTCATATACCTGCCTAATCTATTGTTCTGTATTTCCAAGTTGGACAATGGCCTGTGGACACAGTATACTATGTTTTAGTGTTAACCATCTTTACAGAGCACCCACTTATATTCATCCAGGGTCAGCCATTATAAATCCATTTTCAGGTCTTCTCACGCCATACACAATCCCCTCCTTTCTTCCTCTCCCCTTCCCCTTCTCTCTCTCACATACATTCATACACATATCTATCTGCACATGTGCAAACACACACAGTTCACAGATAAGATATCAGGATATTCTCTGCACATTTTCAGTCTTTGACTGTCAGTGGGAGCTTGTGTCTGGAGTCAGCCACCATCACCATGAATCCACGAACAGCTTGCAAGCTCTCCAAGTCAGTGACTATCAGATCTGTTGCAGAAATCCTAGCAGACATGATTTCTGGAGGACAGCCAAGAGAGCTGGGAATCTGCTGTGAGTCAGCCAGACTGTTTCCACTGAGCACATCTGACTCCACTAACACTTCAGACCATGTATCTCCCTCATCCCAGGCTTGTGACGTGCCAGCAGGAATAAACAGGACAGCATGGGCCCTGAGCCTGCGCCCAAGGTTTATGACATCTGAACAGAATCGAAGCAAAGCATTGACTTTTTTCCTTCCTGTGGGATAAAGATGCTTCAGGCTAAAGCAGCTGAAAAAAATGTGGAAATCATTAGCAGGCTAATTACACACAATAACCAGGGATTAAGAAATAAAAAAAAATAAAATTATCATCCTTTTTGACCCACAGAGGGTCCCTGAGGTGAGAATCTGGGCCAAGAGGACTCTCAGCATCCTAGTATCTCATTCTATATGCCCAAAGGGCCCACTGAAGGTCATCCCCTTAGTTGTGGCTGAGAAAAGACTATATCCTTACCTCTTCTTGCTTCCTGCTATCTCCCAAAACGCTGATTCCTATCTGTGTTGTCCATTGGTCTCTCTAATTTCACCAACAAAATGACCTTGCAACCTAGATGCTCAACAGGCCTCTCTGAGTTCTATATGGGGAGAGAAGGGCTGAACTTGTCCTATGGCCAATCTCTTCATCCCTACTTTGTTTGGTTCATCTTATCCATTTAGTATCACTGGGATCTGTTCTATACCATAGTTATTTAGTTAGCACAGAAATGAAGAGGGTTTATCCATGCACTGATCTCTAGGGGCAATCCTCTCATCTCCACAGGGGATACACCTGTACTTGTTGCAGAGGAACAGAATGAAAATGACATAAGTCACAGAAGTGTGTATGCAACTCATGGGCTGTGGAACTCAATGAACATCTGTTAAAATATGCGGAATCAGTTTCCATGAATTTGTCCCTTTTGCGTTATTGCAGTTGAATACTTAGTAATCTATGATGAAGTGAAGTTTGAAGAGATGTTGAAATATAAAAGCTGGGGCTTGGGAGAACAGTCATTTCTTAACACAGTCCTAACACAATTATTGTGTGACCTTCCCTTGGAAGACATAAAGAAATACCTATTTACCCAGAAAGAGAGAGCACAGAAGGGGACCCCATCAAAGTGCAGCTTGGTGACATAATTATTTATTTCACCAAGGAACAGGAACATGGCTAGATGACTCATGAACAGCTGTGTCACTCAGAGTTCTTAGCCCACAATCATGGTGGCAGCTTGTAAGGAATCCGAGGGACGTCTGGTCTCATGCAAGTCTTGTATGGGTCACCACAGCTATTTTGCTTCAAGATGGCCGCATCCTACCTAAAGGAAGACACACCACTGCAACAGTGATTCCTATAAACAAGGAGTCAGACCCTTTTTAGTAGTTATCATGATTATATAAATCCATATGTTCTTAAGATACTGCCAACAGTCTCTTCAGAACACATGAGTTCCTCTGGTTTTCCAACGTCCACGTAGAATCGGTTATGATCTGAACATCTCTGTGATATGTGGAGGATGGAGAGTTTCCATGGTTTCTCTACTTAAAGACAGCATTGTCACTAGACCTAACTCCTGCTGCTGTGTGCTGGGGTGCTGCTCTTCAGCCTTGAAGCTAGTACTCTAGCTGAGTCTGCACAAAATCAGGTGACATGACCACCATTTCCTCTAACGGGATCAGACCCATCTCACACAAATCCAGTCTTTACATGATATTACTTGAACACAGAAATGCTCCCTTTGCTAGGAGAGAATAAAGCTGGAGAAACTCTGTCATTGAACCAAACAAAGCATTCTCAAATGACATCCCCATTCTCAAAATCTGTACCCTCCACAGCATGCTAAAGACATTGCTTGCGTAGGAGATGGAGGAGTACCATAAACAAGTCACTAAGGCACCCGCCATGCTTAGGCACCAGGAAACATGGTTAAACTAGAGGCTACTGGATAGCAGCTCTAGACCCTATATCCTAGGGGGTCAAAGTTAAAAGCAGACTCTATCACGTCAAGAATCTCTATTGCTTTATTTGAGACTGCATAATTTGTGGAGATGAACTTCTTTGAATCATTTGTCCAGATTTCACACTGAAAAGCAACTACAAGCTAATGGGAGCCCCAGTGTGAAAACTATTCCAGAACCAATAATGTGACCAAGTCCTCTATCCTTACCTCTCCCTCTAGGTATCAATTGTAATGTGAAACACTGTTGGTGGGCTTTCGTAGAGTAGTTGCTTCATGGGCAATTGCTTCACATCCCTTTACATGCATGGTCTCATCTGGTCCTCACGGATACTGTGTCGTAGATGCACTCATCTTTTGACTGTAGTAACACCATTTAAGTAGCATAAATGGTCAGTTGGTGTCAGAAATGCAATTGGGTGCTTAAACAGGATAGAGTAAATGCAATTAGTGATTAAGTAGGATAAATTTCAGCGAGCATGATTTGAAATTCTGGATGATTTGTTAAACTTAAATTAAGAATTATAAGGTGGATAGGGCCCAGATTGGATATTGTGCTTTTGTTTTTCTTTGGTCTTATCTATGACTTTGAGCATGGCTTAGCCCTGGGGTGTTCCAGTAGCACAGGAGTTCAAGAGCTGTCCTCATCTAAAGGTCACACTAGCTAGACAGAGCGGCAGTCACATGTGTACAGGAAGAACTTTCCTTCCCGTGACACTATTCTAGAAGAGCTGGTTGGGCAAGCTCTTGACCTCTCTGAGTCTCCCACATGAAAAACGCATGAGCTTTGTAATTCACATGCAGAGTCTCGAGATTCTGGAGACTCACCCAAAGTAAAGAGTGAATTAGCTATGATTTCACTAAATTAGCCCAGCTCCCATTGGGAAACATACCTCAGTATTCATCCGTGAAAGAAAAGAGGGCTAGGTCTGTGCTACCTAATTCCCTATCTCCTCCCACATGTGCTTGTAAGCAAGACAAACAGAAATTCCATCTCTGGCAGGTGCAGCCAACAGCAACCTGGCTAAAAGTGCAGATCTAGAAAATTTTCTACATTACCCATATCACAGGTGGTACTACGGGGCAGCACTGCCCTGGGGGGGTAGAGGGAGGGGAGTGAGAGAGGAGAGAAGGAGAGAGAGGGAGAGAGAGAGAGAGAGAGAGAGAGAGAGAGAGAGAGAGAGAGAGAGAGAGAGAGAGAATAATCTTGTGCAAAATCTTGCTCAAACAACAGCTATTTCAAATCGGGTCATATGCTTCCTCTTTAATGCTAATTGTAAAGTTTATTATAATGAGTTACAATTGTCAGGACTCATTCCATTGCAAGAAGAAAAGTACCTGACTCTAACATACAGTATAAAATAATGAACACATTTGTCCTAGAATAAAAAAAAATCAGAAACAAAACCAGCTGGGTTCAAGACTCAAATCTACCATTAGAACTCAACATTCCTATGTCTCAGCTCAACTCCCTTCTGGGTAGTTTCTTATTAGACAGGGCAAAGATGGGTCTGAGTGTCATTATCCTATATTATATATGCAGTTTGCACTCAGTTCCATACTGCCTTGGCCATGAAACATGACGGAGTTAATTAAAGAATTATATTCACCACAGGCTGTCTTTCACCTCAATAATAGAAGAGGAATTTTCTATTTAAAGATGATGTAAGCCCACATGCACCTGGTCACATGATTTTAGCTGTGTAATCTTTGGTACTTTTTCAATCTTATATGACTCAACTTTAACAAGTGTGTGTGTGTGTGTGTGTGTGTGTGTGTGTGTGCACATGTATGCCCACGTGTGTGTAGGATGGAGGTTGACATTACACAGCCTCCTCTATCACTCTCCACCTCATTCTTTGTGTAAAGATCTCTCAGTAAGGTCTCTCTCTCTCTCACACACACACACACATACACACACACACACACACACACACACACACACACACACACACACACACACTGGGGTTATAGCATGGACTGTCACTCCTGGCTTTGTTTACACTGGTGTGGGGTATCTGAACCTTAGGACTTCATGCTTCCTGATGAAGCTCATCACCTGCTAAGCCATCTCCTCAGACCCCTGTTTTCTCAACTTCTAGTAGTCAGAACTAACTGTGCAAGGTCCTTCTCCAGGATAAATGGGACAGCTCATTGGCATGCTTTCCACAATATAAAACAAACAGCAAACATACCCTAAATCTCAGACATGTTTTTAACCACCAATAGCATCCTCAGGCATGTAGTCCCATGAGCTGTGAGAACACTTTGCATGATAGGGTCAGGAAAGCAGGCAATTGTGCCCTGACATGCCCAAGGAAGACATCACAGGAACATGGGGTACAAACTGACTTTTGATGTAGGAGCAGATTGGCAGAAGGAAGCCAACATAGCCAAGACATTCAAGGCAAGGTATCCTATAGCAGGTAGGAAATGGGTAGCCAGCAGGGAGTGTAAAGAAGTGATTTTCTTCACTTCTGCACAAAAATGGAGAGGCAGCCTGATTTTTTAAACGTTAATAACAAGAGCACAGCAAACTGGAACCAGAGAAGCCAGCCTTATCTCAACTGCCATCCTGGTACCCCCACATTCCCTGCGCTGCTGGTGGCTGATGGTGATGAGCTCTTCCCTGAGGGCTGCACAGGAGCAGACTGTATGGGAGGCCTGGCACATCTTCCAAATGCCTCTCCTGTCCAGCGGAGGCAGAAGCCTCCTAACAGCTGCTGTGGTGCTTTGTAAACAAGTGGGGGACACACTTCTTTAACCCGGAATCCTACGGCTGAAAATATGTTTACCTCTCCAAGGATTTGGTTGGAAATGCTTCAAAGAGTTTTTTTTTCTTTTCCCAGAATGCTCAGGCTTTCTCTCTGACAACAGTGCTTTCCTTGGGTGAGAGGAAAAATCTTTTCCAGAGCCACAATAAATAACTTTCTGCCTTGGGCAGCAACACGGGAGCAGATTATCTCAGAGGAGCCTGAAACGTGGTTTAGCTCATGTGCAGAGTAAATGTAAAGAAAAAGCTCCCATCTGAGGTGGGATGGGCAAGGCGTGGAAGATAGGCAACTTTCCAAAGCATGTTGCAGCAGCTGGATCATTTCCAGAGACGGCTGCCAAGCTGGCCTCCAGGCAGCTGCAGCTTCAGGGGGCCTTACCACCCCTCCCCAATTGCAGCCGTGTGTGTGTGTGTGTGTGTGTGTGTGTGTGTGTGTGTGTGTGTGTGTGTGTGTACATGTGCCCCAGCCAAAAACACTAATTATCATGTGCTTTTCTGCGTGGAAGTTTAAAAGCAAAGGAACAGATGCTGACCAGAAGGCAAAGAACTAAATTGAAGTCACAGCTCTGTGATTGGGGGGCATAAGAAGGTCACCTCACCCCTTTGAGGTGTTATTGCATCATTTGTCAATGAAAATAATAATATGTGAACCAATTAATTTAGGGCTTTGATGAAGATCCAGGTTACAATGAGAAGGCAGATAGGGAAACCTCCAACTACCTCTGTGACACTGCTTAGGGTCACTGGAAATGTATCAGAATCACAGAGGTGTGTCACCCTGCTTCTCACCTTCCCCAGCTGAATCCTGTACTTAAATCCATCCCAGAGCTATTAATACACATTTAGGATTCAAAAGAAATGCCTAGAAGCGCTCCCCAAATAAAAATGGATTTGGGGAGCAGCTGAATAAAGCCAAACAACTCCTTTACCAACATTTTAGTCCGGCCCTGATGTCTTGAGCTTTCCAACTGCTCCCTCAAAGCTGTCACTAGCCTGTTCTCAGAGACACTGGGTACCATGTAACACGGGCTTTTGTTCATGTTCTGTGACAAAGTGAAATCAGCCAAGGACAGGAGGGCTTCTTGGCTCACACTTTGAGGGACAGATCATCGGGACAGGGAAGGAGAGGTGGGAGGGCCTTGAGGCAGCTCCTCATGTTACGTCCCTGTCAGGAAGCCCAGAACAATGGATGCCAGTGTTCAGTTCACCTTCCCTTTCTTATGCGGCCCAAGAGATGCCACAGCCTACACTTAGGGTGGATCTCCTCACCTCAGCCCCAACGAGAAACTCCATCGCCAACCCACTCAGAAGTTTGCCTCCTAGGTAATTTTAGATCCTGTCAAGTTGGCCATCAATATTGGCCATCTTATATGGAAATAGCTTTCTGCTACAAGAGTTATAGCTTTGTAGCTTTTGCATTAAAATACATTTATTTAAATATATTTTTAAATATTTGAAGCCAGGCGTGGTGGTACAACTAGAGCTGGGGTAGTGAAGGCAAGAGGATCTTGTGTTCGAGATTGGCCTACGCTGTTTAACACAAACCTGCCCTTAGATCCACAGACAAGGGTGGCCCTCACCTCTCACCAAAGATGCCTCTTTCTTCAGCAGACAGAGACCCTCACAGGAGTCCACAAGTGGCTAAAATGGAGATAACGACTGATTATGGGTGCCCAGCCCCAGTGGATATATCTATAGCATTGCCACTACACCTAAGGCTCAGGAACACTGCTGAAGTGGCAGTGGAGAAGTTACATCAGCCAGAGGGCCAGGGTATGCCATCTATATATGACAGGAAGCAGCACCCACGAAGTCTTAACAGTGTGATCCCCCGAACAAGACTTGTGGGCTGACAACAGAAGTTCACTTTCCACAGTGGATGGGGGAATCACAGAAGGTCCCACCCGCTAGATGAAGAGCTACAGAAAAGGAAAGGGAATCAGTCTTCTTCCATGGCCAGCACATCATCTGAAACCACATACACTTATGAGCAACGCTAAATGGACCCAGAAGGTTGTGCTTAAACACACACACACACACACACACACACACACACACACACACACACACACCACACATACACCACACACACCATACACACCATACACACACACACACACACACACACACCACACACACACACCATACACACACACACACACACCACACATACCATACACACACACACACACACACCACACACCATACACACACACACACACACCACACACCATACACACACACACACCACACACACCATACACATACATACCACACACACCTCACACATACCACACACACACACACCATACACACACACACCACACCACACACCATACACACACACACACCATACACACACACCACACACACCATACACACACACACCACACACACCATACACACACCACACACCATACACACACACACACCATACACACACACACACCATACACACACACACCATACACACACACCACACACACCATACACACACACACCACACACACCATACACACACCACACACACACCATACACACACACACCTCACACACACACACACACACACACACACCATACACACACACACACACACACACCATACACACACACACACACACACACCACCTGAGGGTTTGGGGGTCATTTGCAAGTCATTTCTATGTGCCTGAGCTTCTAGGATGTGGGAATGACCTGTCTCTATTCTTCCTGTTAATTGAGAATTTTAGATATGGCCTTCTGCATTCTGTCACCTGCACACCACCACCCCCTTCCACCTCCACCACACTGTCCTCACTCAGTTCCGGCCGCTCTGGAGGAGAGTCTTGCATTGGTCTTCCTATCTTTCTTCTCACTGAAATCTCTGCTCAAATTACATCTCTCCACAGTATTTACTATTTTCTAGCACAGGATATACTTATCTATTTCTCCTTATTATTTTACTCACTGACACCCCAAGGTAGACTATAACTCACCACAGGGATTTTTGTCTGTTTTGTCCAGTACTATACACCCAGGAACTGGAACAGTCTTGATTCCTAACTGCTTGTCACTCCTAAATGCGTGCATGAATGTATAGGTGAACAACTTTGAACATGAACCTGAGTATGAATTTCAACTCTTTAGCCATAGACTGCCTACCTCTAACAACTAGTATATATAAATGTTTTGGTGCAATGATTAGCATAGATTAACATACAGAAAAATGGATGTATATGTCTTGGTTATCATTTTTACAATATTATCTTTGAATATAAGCTTAAGTCTCCCAAGAGAGTGTTGAGAAATGAGTCACGATGCTTAGTTATAATTTCATCACCCCCCCCAGTGGTAAAAAATAAATAAATAAAATTGCATACAATTTTTTAAGAAATAAATAGTCTAATCTTCACTGGAGGGTAATGCAAAGGAATATTGGTTTCTATTAAATTTCCAAATAAAATGACTGACATTGAGCAAGTGAAATGTGGGCTGCATGCACTTCAAGAAGTCATTGCAGTGAAAGTTTGAAATCAACCAGATGGCATCCAGGTCTTCCCCTGATGAGGCCCTTCCATGTTTAGAAAATTACATGGAAATTTTTCCTATATATACACAATGTACATATGCACATGTTTCTATATGTACATATAAACAAACATATATGTATCTACTATGTATATACACACAAATTGCAAATATTTGTAGAATGAGACAAATGTTGAGTAGACATTGAGTAGACATGTTGATAATCATCACAAATGTGTCTGTTCTTAGAGGTAAGAAGTAAATGGGAATGAAGTGCATTTTATTTCTTCCGTTTAATGAGTGTGTCTGAGTGCTATCTTAGAACACCCCAAACTCCCACCCCACCCCAGTCTTAGCTGTTCCCAATCCATTGCTCAGTCCTGATATGACTCTAAAATGTATTTCACATACACCTTCCTCAGTGGAGATTGCCCTGATGGTTCCTCAACAGGAGTAGTCCCCCTTCTAAGATCCGTTTCCAGCCATGCCCCTACTTCAAACCATTTGATCACTTTTCCCTAGGCTTAGCAGCATTTCAAGTCACCTTCGGGTGAGCCTTCCTCACCTCACTTTGTAAATACTGTTGTGTCCACTCAGCATCCTGGTGGCTCACCTGTGTTGATTCCTCTGCCCACCACTCAGTCTAACTCTTCTCCTTCAATCTCACAGTAGCTGTCTCTCTTAGAGGGGCACCCTGAGCTCCTCACTCTATCCCTCTCTGTTCTTATTTACTTTGTAGTAACTTCTGGCAACCAGTAAGTGTTTATAGGAAGGGGGAGTTGATAAATGACAAGCATTAACAGCTTTGTCTATGAAGGGAAGGCAAGAATATTAGTGTTCTCTTCCTTACCACCCTATAAAATCATCTTAAATAATGTATGATATTTGAATATATATGCACATATAATATATATAATTCATTAATACATATATGTATATACATATTAATCTGGAATACTGTTTTTTCCACTCTTAAATAATTCTTAAAATAATTGTTCAGAGACTAACTCATTGGTAGGGTTTCTAAAGAAAATATTATGAAATTCTGTTTATATTTTCACAGGATGATAGATTTAACAAGCAAACAATCATTGTAATACAAAATTATGAATATATTTTACTCAGGCATTTACCTTAGAACTCTAATCAATCATTCACTTTTTGCTTGATAACTATCATCTGTAATTTGATAAACAATGAATGAGACCACTTCAATAGTACACATTTCCTGTTTCATTATAGCTAACAGCCAATATAAGAGAATAGATTGAACTATCAGAAAGAAACAGCATTCATGAAAGAATGTACCTAGCTACAGTAATGTTAAGTGTCTATTGAGAGAGTAAAGGTAAATATCACTAATTATTATCAGGAAATACATCAAGAATCAATTTTCATGTCTTTCTACCTTCTTATTCATCTTTGATTATGATCTATGCATTTCTATGACAAGATGTGTAATGAGTAGATTATAGACGTTTCTAATTGTGGTGTGCAAGGCCCTGGGATGTGGGGTAGCAACTGCACTGAAGGATACCATACCGATGGCGGGTAACTGAAAAAGAGGAAGTCGAAGTCTGCTTGGAAGCTCTGTTCTTTGGACAGGAAGATGCAACAGAGCTTCCAGTGTGGCTCAGAGGACAGCCTATAGGCACCCCTCTCTCCCACATATCTGAAGCACGGAAGCAATGATCTCTGGTCCTTGCATTCAATAAGGAGTGTTAAGAGGATAAATTAGATACAGTTTTTCTTGGGAAGAAAGCACTATATAATTTATGATATTGTTATTATAATCATTAGTCATCTTTGCTTAGATTTATGGAGTAACTCATCCTAAATTAAGCCTTTGGAACAATGAGAAGCAGGGAATTTATGAGACCCGCAATGATTTTCTCATCTCATAAAAGGTTGTAGCACTTGATTCCTGAGATGCTGAAATATCTCTGCCTCTTAACAGGCAGCTACAGGGACCATTCTCTGATTTGTTATTTGATGAGTCTTCCTGGTCCCCATTCTCCTGTTCCTCTGGGGCTCATAATTCAGCCAGCATTTTAATAGTCACCTTGACTGTCGATAAATTATTTTAACTTACCTTTGCAGTATATGCTATTTCTTTCCTCATCCTATGAGAATAGCTATTGTTACCTACCTTTTAGTCCCCCTAATTTTTCTACCCATTTACTAAACAGGTTTTAGCATCTGTAATGTGCAAGACAATGAGTTAAGTGGAGAGATTTAAAGGAGCACAGTCTAGTTTATCTTTCAAATACTTAGATATAGCTGGATAATATCTTCAAAGACCAGATCTAGGGATACAGCAGGACTTCAAGAGCTAAGGAGACTAATTGGACAGCGTGTGATCGAGAGAGAAAGAAGAGGCCTTTTCCTCTGGGAAGACTAGAGATAGAGAATGGCATTGTTCTGGTAGGCTGAGAGAGGAATAATAAGCTCTGGCACACTTATGAGTTGTGGTGGAGTTAAACATCTAATAACAAGCCTAAGCCAAGAGCCTGGAGATTGGGAAAAGGTCAGGACTAAAGATAAAGTTTGGAATTCATCTGAAGAGAAACCTGAGTATGAGAAAGAGACTAGGAAAACCAGAAAAGGAAAGCTGTTGTGGGGAGTGGGCTGCTAACTACAAATGAAAAGAGGAAGGGGGCTCTGAAGCAATCGTTGAAAGAAAGAAACAATGTTGGAAAGATAATCAGCAAATAATTAGAATGGCCATGAGACGTCAAAGAGATGGCAGAGACAAGCCTCAGAGTTTTTGTCATATAATGCACAGATTGCATCCCGAGTGTTAGTCTTCTCTCCCTCTCCCCTTCCCTGTCCTTCCTCCCCCTCCTCCTCTCTCCTTCCCTGCCCTGCCTCCCACTTACCCCTCTTTCTCCTCCCTCTTCTTCTCTTCCCACTGCCTCTCTCCCTTCTCTCTCCTCTCTCTCACACACAACCTTCAGCAGGAGACAGTTGAAAAAAATAAAGGAGGTGGCAAACAGAATTCAAGTAAGGATGCAGTAGACCTCCAAATGCTCAAATTAAAAGCACTGTGATGTTCAGAGAATTCGCGGCTGAAGCAGAGCCAGGGAGTCACAGGAGATCGGGTTCAAATCTCTGCTTACACAGAGATTATGTCTATGGCCGGGGTGTACCCCGTTTCTAGTTAGTTTCTTCTTTTGTGGATCTGATGAGTAATGAGCAGCTATTTCATAAGGTTGCTTCCCACATGGAGGGAGAGGGTGTGCACAATGCCATGCAGTTCTCACCTGGGCTTCCAAGAGGGAGAAATGGAGTGGATGAGCTGGACCAGAGGAGGCGGCCATGGCTCTCAAAGATGGCTGTGCATCATATAGTAGCCAAAAGCCTCTAGGCCCCGATTCCTACGCCTCACCACAAATCGATTTCCAATTCCATAGTTGGTGCAGAGAGAGAAGGCTGGAAAACCTAAATTTGTGGTAAGTTCCCAAGTGGCACTGAGGCTACTGATCCAGGAGGCAGACCTGGCGGACCTTAGGAAGAGAGATCCTCTGCGTGACAGGGCAAAGGGACGGGAGACAGTGATGCTGTTGTCACCCTCTGTTTCCCATTTGGTGTCTTTGGTGCCAAGACCCTCGGCCACCCTGACTGCGAGCTCCTTCCCCACAGAACCCCAGAAGAAGGAGCTGAACACAAAGTTTAACAGCCACTCTCAACAGCATGGCTGAGCACAGGGCCAGGGAGGTAAGGGAACTCTGGTTCGTCTGCAGCGAACACAGCAGGCTCTGGGGTCTCTATTCCCTGCCAAGCCCTCAGGCCAGGCAGAACTCTACAAGGCTGAGAAAATGTGGTTTACACACACACACACACACACACTCTCTCTCTCTCTAAATTTTACATGTTTTTCTTTAATTTTGTTGTCTCTTTAATATTGTGTGGCCAGGTATTTAATATTTCTTCCCCACCCGTAGACATTTCTTTTAAAGTTGTTCTTTCCTTCTTATCCAGGCCCATCAGTACCTTTGCAACTGGACACTTTAGTTTTGCTATGGGTTGGGTTACTTCTCAGTGCTTTTCTTACTCGTTCCTAATTCCTTCCCACTGTATTTTTCACTTACTCCATTCTATTGCATCCATTATTCACTACAATTTTTTTTTCAGAAATTGATCCTGCAGAAATCGAACACCCTCATTTTTCACTTCTAGGTTGGAGTTACTTTGTAGAAACTCAACTAGATTATGGCTCCTAATGCACTAATTCTCTACCCGGGGCACACCACTGGCGTTTTTATCAGTGCTAAATATAAAGCCAAGCGAAACCTCACTCCTTTTCAAGATTCTCCTTTCACATCTCATTTAAGGAAATTGCTCAACCATCTAGCTTAGTCCCTGACTCATTTCCTCGCTGCTGAATACCCCATCATCTTCGCTTTATTTATACTTCACTCAAGGAGGAAGCCACATTAACTAGGCACCAAGCTGCCCGGTGAGGTCTGGGCATGGCAGGGGCATGAGGATGCTCTGGCCAGAGCACTAGTTACCATTCTCTGGTCTGAATCTTACTACTTTCCACAGCTCCCGTGTGGTCTCTTCCGTTAGGAAAACTTAAAATCTTTCTGTGTCCTTAAGTCTCTTGTTTTGCATGCACTACAGCTGGACAGATGACTGAGCAGCCAGGGAACGAAGCACAGAGCAGCCACCGTCTGACTGCAGCACTGGCTTCGCTTAGCTGCTGTCTTAGTGGCTGTGGCTCGCAGGTCCTACCTGTGTCAAGCTCACTAAAACCTCTCTAGTGTGCCGCGTGTCACCTTTCCCCACCCTGTTTTTCTCTAACCCACGAGCCTAACATTCCTTTCTTTTCCAGAAAAGTCTCCCTGGCCTTCTGCCTGGGGTGGGTAGCTCTTCTGTGGGTTGAACCCGCCCTTTTGCGGGTTCAAGGGAACACAGCTCCTTTGCTGTGAAGTTTGTCAGGTTTTCCGTTTCCTTGTCCCATCTCTTTACTAGACACCAAGCAACCAACAAGCAAGGATGCTGCCTCACCCACAGCTACGATCCCCACTCCTACCTCTGTGCTCAATTAGTGGCATTTGCCATGGGTGGGGGATGTGGGGAGCCTCGGGTGAAAAGCAGGGTTGCCACAGGTACAATGAGAGGCAGAAAGGGGACTCTGTCCAACACCGTGGGGTGATGGGAGAGGGCAGGAAAGAGCATGATAGCTAGGGCCTGGGGAGTATTGCAAGTGCCATTACTTTACAAAAATCCCAGAAATGGAAATGTTTTTAACAGAACAAAAGAAGCCCTATACAAAATAACCTGTTCACTACAGTTTTAAATAGGAAAAAAAAATGTGTCTAAGTGAAAATGAACCCTACAACCGGCTTAGGAAACTTCTAAATCCTCAATAGCATACTGCTTGCAGCTACTTAGAAATCCAATTAAGGAGCCAGAGGACACGTGATGCCACTGGCTGTAGGGATAATGTCGTCATGGCCCCCTCTCTGTGCTTCTCTCCATTCTGCAGCCTGCTGCAGGTGCTACTTCAGTAGGGGTCTACCCTCTCGTTGGCCAAGCGGGCGGGATGTTACACGACAAACACCGGTTTCATAGCCCTTTGAGAACAAATGTCTCAATCCTTCAAATCTGAATGTTTCCTTTTTCCTAACTATGCTCCTCCCCCGAAACCCCTCTGCTGTGTGCCTCTGCCTCTGTTTCTCTTACTCCTTCCCACCCCTGTCAATTTCCCTCCCTCCTTTCCGCTGTTTCTTTCTCTTCTTCCTCTGCCAGCTCCTCCTCCTTCCAGTGGCTCCCACCCCCTCCCCCCTCGGCTATTCTTTTTTTTTTTTTTTTTTTAACGAGGTTCTTTAATAGATGGACTAGGTAGATATTTGTAAGAAACACAAAGTTAGAGCCTTTCATATAGGACTCCCGTTAGGATAAATTCACTTTGCTTTGATGTTCCAAACCTAATTTGGATGTTATTCCCAACCCATCCAAAATGGGAACATCAGGTCTGATTGTGGTCCCGATTCTTCTCTGTAGCTTGGAAATTCCTCCGCTATTCTCTAAGCGCAGAAATCTCTGGTAAATCCCCAGTAGTGGTCAATTCTCCCATTCCCTTCTTAGTTCCAAGGACACCATGTGATTTGGTACTGGGTCAGAGTTGCAACACAACCTCCATCTGCTAGAAGAACTCAAAACTTTGCCTTATTCTGTCTTCTTTTTTTTTTTCACCCCCATAAACACCACCTTGCCTTCCAGACATAAGAGCCCACAGCATTCTCACACATTTTCCAGAACCCAGCTTTGGCTTGTCAGCTCTTCTCGCCAATCTTAATTCCTCATCCAGTTTTCTACAGTGTATCTCTGTGGCAGTAGAAACCGAGTGCCTGTGTGCTGGCATTTTTCTTGAAGACTCGAGCCAGCACTGGGTTTCGCATGCTTGTCATCGGGGCCAGGTCACATTAGGTTCACCCGTGAGCTCTTTGCTCCGAGGAACCCAACACCTTCAGATTTCAGGTACCAGCTGAGCTCCTCGTGTGGAATAACTGGTGGTATGTTTCTGAGAACACTTCAGAAATCACTGGTAATTGCTTTTCTACAGACTGTTGACTCCAACTGCGGCCTTTACTAGAGAGAGTGCTATGTGTGTTAGGTCATTGCTCTGTATATAGGAAGCCTTTACACACCCACAGGGTCCAGTGAATTACAGGCACCACGTGTGTAGCAAGCAAAGTCTTAGGTTTCCATACTTTTATGCCGTTTCCCAAGTTGCTCCAATCATGCCCTCAGTGGTGGGCTTCTGAGCTCCGTAAGCCAGGAGGAGGGCCCTGTGTTGAACTGGGTGCAGGTGCACAAGGGTGCAGTCTGTGAGGCTGATTGCTCTCGTCTTGGAAGCTTCCAGGCAAATTCAGCACATTCTGTGTAAGGCAGACTGCTGAGGAAGACTGTCAGCAGTGGCATGCTAACACGGGAAAAGCATAAATGAAGTGGAAGAAGAAACCCCACCCAGATCCCTAGGGACTAGTCTCCAAACACCCTAGAAGGACTCGGAGCTTTTCTGTCACTCTGAATCTCTACTGGAGAGGGAGAGGTAAGGAGAGAGCGGGAGGAGTTGGGGGAGTGAGATATGAGCCCAACCATTAACACTGTTTAACATTGGAGACCAATGATTAGAAGAAAAAGTCATGTCTGCTAGAACCTGTCACTCTAGAGTGATGCTAGCCAGATTCATGAGCTTCCTCGTCCTTGCTTTGATTCTTCTAAGAACTTTTATATACACATATATGTGGACTCATGTATTTGATAAATATCCCATTTATTCAGAGAGAGCAATCATTGTACTGTATCTAGCTATTTTATGGTCAATTTGATTTTCTTAATTCTGTAAGTTTATGTAAGTATATGGGTATGTGTCATACTCCACATATCAAGATCAGAGAATAGCTTGGCAAAATCAGTTCCCTTTGGGGAAGAACACTACTTACCCATCAAAGGAAAAATCCACCAAGATGACATTTCAATTCTTAACATCTATGCCCCAAACATAAGGACACCCACTTTTATGAAGGAAACACTACTACAGTTTAAGTCAGATATTGACCCTCCCATGCTTATAACGGGAGACTTTAATACCCCACTCTCATCAATTTTCTCAATAGATGTCACTTACCAACGTTAAATCATGATCATAAAAACAATTTAAATTGACTTACAATCCGTAAGAAAATAGAAGATGTCATTAAAAGTCTCCCAACCAAAAGAAAAAAAAGCTCAGAGTCAGACAGTTTTAGTGCAGAATTTTACTAGACTTCCAAAGAATACTTAATACCAATAATCCACAAACTATTCCACAATTATAGCCAGAAGAAATTTTTATTTTATGAGGCCACAATTACCCTGATACCCAAATCATGAAAACGCAACAAAGAGCTGGACAGTGACAGCTCATGCCTTTAATCCCAGCACTTGAGAGGCAGAAACAGGCAGGTATCTGTGAGTTCGAGGCCAGCCTGATCTACAGAGCAAGGGCTAGGATAGGCTCCAAAGCTCACAGAGAAATCCTGTCTCAGAAAAAAATAAGATTCAACAAACAAAGGGAATTATAGAACAATAAATCATATATAAAAAAGTATCTAATAAAATACTTGCAAACAGAATTCAAGAACACATCAAAAAGACCATCCACCATGATCAAATTGGCTTCATCCCATAGATGCATATTTGGTTCTACAAATGAAAATCAGTAAATGTAATGTACCATATAAATAAACTGAAAGAAAAAAACCACATGATCATCTCATAGGTGCTAAAAAAAATCCTTTCACAAAATCCATCAGCCCTTCTCATAAATGTCCTGAAGAGATTAGGGATACAAGGGACATATCTAATCATAATAAAGGCAATTTAGAGTAAGCCTATAGCCAACATCAAATTAAATGGAGACAATCTTAAAGCAAGGTCTACTCTCTCCATATCTATTCAATATAGTACTTGACATTCTAGCTAGAGCAATAAGATGACTGAAGATCAAGGGAATGTAAATAATAAAGGAAGAAATCAAGTATTGTTATTTGGAGATGATGATAGTATACATAAGTGACCCCAAAAATTCTACCATGGAACTCCAACAGCTGCATACAAGATTAACTCAAAAAGTCCAGTAGCCCTCCTATATTCAAAGGATTGAGAAAGAAATCAGGAAAAAAAATAACACCCTCCACAATAGTGTCAAATAATATAAAATATCTTGGAGTAACTCCAACTAAGCAAGTGGAAGACTTGTATGATAAAAATCTTCCAGCCTTTGAAAAAATAAAATGAAAACGATATCAGAAAATGGAAAGATCTCTAATGTTCATGGATCAGTAGAGCAACATAATAAAAATGGGCATTCTAAAATCTACAGATTCAATGCAATCCCCATCAAAATTCCATCACAATTCTTTACAAGCCCCGAAAGGACAATTTTCACCTTCATATGAAAGAACAACGACAGAACAAAAACCCTCTGGATAACTTATGGGAGCCCACAGTGACTCCAGTCCTTCATGACTTACCTTACCTTCGGGAGTTCAAACTTATTCCTGCTCCTCAAGGCCAAAATAACAGTGTATTTGCCCAAAGATGTGGCTACTAGATGTTTTAAAAAGTAAGGAGGTATACAGTGAGATATTCCCTTTGTCTGCTTCTGTGGCACTGACCACGCCCATTGGGGGTGGAGCCAGGGGCGGAATGACCTGTGGAACTAGGTCTGAGGGGGAGCCTGGGAATGCTCTCTTGCTGGAGGAACACAGAGAGGGGAACTTCTGGTGGAACCCGCTAGTGTTCTTCTGTCTAGGTTGTAAGTTATTTCTCCCTGAATAAACAACTATTCGGCCTATTTGTTTATCCTGACCCTTATTAAACCACCATAGAGGCAAATACATTTTTTGTCCCTTGAACCATGGAACGGAAGTCTTTTGCCCTCCTCTTTTGCTTTGGGTATAAAAGGGGTATGAGAAATAAATCTGAGGCTGTTGCAGTATACACTAAGAGCCCTCCTGACTCTGTGTTCAGCCTTTTGTGTCTTTCTTTTCTCAATCCTCACTCCCCTTTTCAAGCATTTTTGACAGGTTAACTGGTGCTGACAATAACTAAAGCAATCCTGAACAATTAAAAATCTGCTGGAGGTATCACCATCCCTAATTTCAGGCCGTATTATGGAATTATAGTAATGAAAACTGCATCCTACTGACATAAAAACAAACATGTTGATCAATGGAACCAAATTGAAGACTGAGCCACAAATCCAATACCTATGGACACCCGATATTTGATAAAGAAGCCAGAAATACATACTAGAAAAAAAAAAAAAAGATAACATTCAGGAATTGGTGCTGGTCAATCTGGATGTTTGCATGTAGAAGGGCACAAATAGATTTATATCTATCACCCTGCACAAAACTCAAGTTCAAGCGGCTCAAAACCTCAGCAGAAAACCAGATAGAAGAGAAAGCGGGGAATAGCCTTGAACACCTAGGCACAAAAGACAAGTCCCTGAACAGATCATCGGCAGCACAGACAGTAAGATTGACAATTAGTAAATGGGACCTCATGGAACAGAAAAGCTTCCTGTGAAGCAAAAGACGCTATCAAAAGGACAACACGGCAGTCTACAGAGTGGAAAAGATTCGCACAGGCTCCACATCTGACACAGGGCTAGCACATCACATATATAAAGAACTCAAGAAACAAGACATTAAAAAAACTAACTAAAGCGGTTTCAAAATGGGGTACAGATCTAAACAGAATTCTCAATAGAGGAATCTTTGAGAAATATTTAAAGAAATGCTCAACATCCTTAGCCATCAAGGAAATGCAAATCAAAATGACTTTGAGATTCCATCTTTTAACACCTGTCAGAAAAGTTAAGATCAATAGCACAAGTGACAGCTCATGCTGGAGAGGATGTGGAGAAAGGGGACACTTCTGCATTCACTGCTGGTGGGAGTGCAAACTTACACAGCCACTTTGGAAATCAATAGTGTGGTTTCTAACAAAATTGTGAATTTTTCTATCTCAAGACCCAGTTATACCAATCTTGGGCATATACACAATGGTACACAGATTTATTCATAATAGCATGAAATAAGAAACAACCTAAATTTCCCTCAATCAAAAATGAATTAAGAAAATTGCATACTACTCAGCTGTTAAAAAAAAAAAGTGACATCATGAAATTCGCAGGCAAATGGATGAAACTAGAAAAATAAATCATCCTGAGTAAGGTAACCCAATCCAGAAAGATAAATATGGTATATATTTAATTATAAGTGGATACTAGCTTTTAATTAAATGATAACCAAGCTATAGCCCTCAGAACCAGAGAGGTTAGGTGAGGAAGAGAGGCCTGGGGGAAACAGGGAATAGAAAAGATTTTGTGAGTAGATGGGAATTTGGGGTGGGAACAGAAGGGATCAGGTGGCTGGGAAGAGATGGAGGGAGAGGATGCAGAGAAAGAGAGAGCTGGAATTTGGGGGTACTGGGAGGAAGGGTGTGGAAACCTATTACAATGGAAACTTCCGTAATCTATGAGGGCGACTCTAGTGAGGATGTGTAGTAGTGGAAGTTATGGAATCTAAACTGACCATCTTTTGCCTGGCTTCCATTGGTGGGACTGGATGCATTTGGTGGAGTGTTGGCCCAGGGGTTCCCATGGGGATCCCTAAACAACCCAGGCTAAAGGTAGGACAGAGGATTGCTCTCTGAAAACCAACAGTAGGGCCCATTACTGAGGACAATATCAATACTCCAATGTTCTATTCTCTTTGACATGGGAAGGTACTATGTGGGGTGTGGAATGAAAGATGGGCACCAACCCAGTCACAAAACCTTCAACCTCTATCTGTCCTGCTTGCAAGATGTGCTGGGACAATGGCGGTGTAGAACTCGTGGGATGGTGAAAGATTTGCGGTTTAACTTGAGGCCATGTCATGAGAGGGAACCCAGGGCCTGTGCTGCCTGGATGGCCAGGAACTGGAGACTGGAGAGCTTCTGGCAAGGAGAGAGGGAGAGACAGAGACGAAGAGGGAGAGGGAGAGGGACAGGGGAGGGGGAGGGAGAGGGAGAGGGAGAGAGAGAGAGAGAGAGAGAGAGAGAGAGAGAGAGAGAGAGAGAGAGAGAGAGAGAGAGAGAGAGAGAGAATTACTTCTAGTAACATTCTGCTATATCTGTTTACTCATAGATCAGTACCTGATTCAGTCATCATCAGAGAAGCTTCCTCTGGCAGCAGATGGAAACAGGTGGAGATCACAGACAGGGATTTTGCGGAGTCTAAATTGCAGGTCTCCATCCAGGCTGTCCTCTTGGAGTTTAGGGAAGCCTGCAGAAGGGATGAAGAGATTGTAGGAGTCACCAGGAGAACACGGCTCACCAAATCAACGATGCATGGTTCCTATGGGCTCACAGAGACTGAAGAGGCAAGCGTGGGGTCTGCATGGTCTGCACCAGGTCCTCTGCTTATATTTTTGGCTGTTGGCCTGGTATTTTTGTGGGACTCCTAACAGAGGAATCAGGTGTATCTCTGACTCTTTTGCCTGCTCTTGGGACTCCTTTCCTCCGAGTAGATTGTCTTGCTCACCCTCCATATGAAGGCTTTTGCCTCATCTTATTGTATTTATCTTCTCATGTGTGATAGTTGTCTCTTGGAGGTCTGATCTTTTCTGAAGGGAAACAGACAGTGTATGGATCTGGTGGGGAGGAGACAGAGGGGGAGGCTGGGAGGAGTAGAGGGAGGGGAAATGGTGTTCTGGATATATTATATGAGAGAAGAATCTATTTCCAAAAAAGGAAGGGAGGGAGGGCAGGAGGGAGGGAGGGAGGGAGGGAGGGGAAAAAGGAAGGAAGGAAGCAGGAAGCAAGAAGCAGGAAGCAGTTTTCTCCCACCATGTGGACCAGGAGGCTCTAACTCAGGTCAACAGGCTGGCAGAAAACATCTTTACTGCTGAAATATCTCACTGCCCACTGCCCTCCTTGCTTGTTTTAATTCAGGAGTTTTACCAGCAAAGAAATAATGTGGCAAGAGGAGCCTTCAAACCTTTATAAATGTTCTGGGGATGTGGAAACAGCATTTCAAAACCAACACAAATAGGATAAAGTGAGAGGAACATAGCACATGTGAATCTGTAAGTATGTGTAGGTAGATGCACAAGCACCATGTGTGTCAGATAGGAGCATGCATTGATGGCTGCAGCATTGATGGCTGCAGACAGGAGCCTTTCTGTGTCCATCTGTACTTCTTCACATCCCTTCACTGGCATCCTCACCAAAAGCAATCCGTCTCTCACACAATGACACCCCCAGCCAAGGCTCCCTTTGCTGTCATTCTCCTAAAATCCCAAAGGCCTTGGAGCATGTCAGAAAGTTGAAGTTCTATTTTCCCTGTTCTTTCACTGGGTGGAAAATCAGCACATTAATCCTGTGTTTATATTGGTTCAGGAGAAGACATTTTCTGCCCGTGTCTCTGCTTACTTGGAGCAGGCTGGGAAGCCTCACACTAGACCGCAGTTCTAAGACACATTATTCAAGTTTTGGATTCCGGAACTTTGTTTTTCTTCCCAAACACATAATTTTGTTCTTATGTTATTGTACTCTTATGCTTATGCTAGTAAGCCTAGCATGTATCCTTTTTGGAAAGAAAAAAAAGATACATGCATTATCTATGCAGAGGCAGTTGTATATTTCTAATGCACAAATTTCTGATTACTTCTTGAATGCTGTCAAAAAGCATCTGGATTTTTCTGTGCATGCCTGATTTTCCTGTATGCATGCTTATGTCAAAAATTTGACACAGTAAATGTAGACCCTCCCCATGTGTACTGCAGTTGATTAATTAAAATGAAGATTCATTACTAAATTGCCAGCAGCTGTTTCCAGAACAGAGACTGGGAACTTGCATACTAGAAAGGGGGCAGAAATGGACAGGAACATGTCTAGAGACTGTATCAAAATGTTCTAGAGCTATTTTTAGTGATGGGAAGCAATTCACATTTTCTCCTTTCTTTGTCATCAAGGTTAAAAAAATGTACTGGGAAGACCCATTGCTTAATACTAGAGTTAAACCATATAGACCATCACTGGGGTCACAACAAAGAAATACAGTTCATTTTGAGCAAGAATGTAGTCAGGACCGCTGATGGAGACAAAGCTAAGACAGCTTTAATCTAGAGGTTCTGAGCTATGTCATCAGTGAGAAACATGTTGGCTGTGTAGAATTTCAGAGCTATCTGGAATAGTAGACAAGAGAAGATATTTCCAACAAATATCATGGGCAAGGTTAGAACCTCAAATGTTAAGTTCCACCTAAGGAACTAATTAGAGGTAAGAATAGGGGCAGACAAAGGGGGCAGGGCGGGGTCTGCTGCGACAAGTAGTTGC
Organism: Cricetiscus sungorus; assembly: GCA_030556225.1. Lineage (NCBI taxonomy): Eukaryota > Metazoa > Chordata > Mammalia > Rodentia > Cricetidae > Cricetiscus > Cricetiscus sungorus. Next base: position 22,721,483 of record JANBXA010000114.1, read on the forward strand.
AGAGCAGAAAGGGTTCAGAAGTATAAAATTCTAGTAAGTCAGGAGAGACACACTTATAGGTAATTCCTGATCCTCTTACAAAAGCTAGGGCTAGAGTTTTCTCCATCGGCACTCACCCTTCCCAGGAGCTCATACACCTGGGGCTGAGCCAGAACCCTGACCAACCATGATAGAGAACGCAGCTGAGAGCATGATTAGCACACAACACCAGGGGCCACCTGGGAGTCAGCCTGTGTGAGGCTGGAAACATCTGGCCACGCTCATCTCCTGCCACCACTGTGGATCTGGCTTGATGTGACTTGTGTGTGTTTTCCTTGTGCCTCTCTGTCCGGCACAACATCTTTGGAACATCAGACTGTTGCATAATGGCTGAATGGAATCCAAAATCCAAGCCACACATGAAGAGCATGAGAAACCACATGTGGAAGAGAAAAATAATCTCGGCTTGAACATTATTTTTATTCTCAAAGCATTCAATGTGTTGGAAAGCATGCTCACTATTTAATACAGACAGGATGATTTGGGATATTCTGTGCTTGTGAACTTCTGTACTAAAAGGTCTTGAGTACATGTGCATATTCCTCTTAATGACTTCCATCCATTAAGTGCCTACTAGGCGCCGGACATCTTATAAATGTTATTTATCCAATACAGTACAAAGCAGTTGGTATTGTCCTCCTTTTCCCAATTAGAAAACTAACCACTAAAACAATAAACAACTTGCAAAGTTTCCACAGCTGGTAAATGACAAAGGATGAATTTGAATATCATTTCCTCTGTCTCCAGAGTTTACAATCCCCCCACGAATTGTGCACTCTTCCTTCTCCTCCAGCAATGCTGGCCGACGAGCCTGTTGACTCCCTTTGTTTGCGAGCTCCATAGATTGGCAGAGTGTGGCCAAGGCTGTGTCATTCAATAAAACCAGAAGAATACAACCCTGACCACCCAGCTTTACCCCATCAAAAGATGAGTTATAAAGCTTCCATCGGCCCAGACCCAACGGAGAACCCTTAGGACAGTGTCTTCCTTTAACAAACAAGGAAACCAAGGTCAGAGAGACAACATGCCCATAAAACTTCAGAACCCACTTGGGATTCTGAGTCATCTTGTTGGCAAGGGAAATGATGTCTTTTTGACTACACTCTAACAGATGTTCCTTTCCCCTCAGTTTTTAAATAAGCCAAAGTCTACCTAATATTGAAAAGGTTAGTACAAAAAGACTAAGTGGTTGTTGTTAGTTTTTCCAGTTAGACCATTATCTGGCTTTTGCTTCTAGGTACCATTCTATCCTTCATCTTATAATCACACTGTGAAAACAGGAGTTGGTTCCTGCTGATTTTCTCTCATGCTATGGAACTAAGCACGAATGCTTTTTCAAAGCTGCTTGCCCAGCTGCTAAGGAAGTTGGCTCAAGCCAGCAGCATTGAACCCATTCCCTCTGTTCCAGAATACACAGGTTATCGTCTCCCTATAGCTCTGCCAACACCCTAAGTAACATTGCCAGCAACCCTACAATTACATAAAATAAAATGTATCACCCTTGACCCAAAGAAAACTTGTCTCAACAGGAATATAATTTGACATCCATGCTGATGAGGCCAGCAAATGGGTGAACTGGGGCAGAATCATATTCTTCCCTGGTGTTAGACTGGCCCCACTTCCAAGCCATGAGCAGCCATAAGCAGCTGAGAAGAGTGAATGGATGGTTGGGGAAATATGGACAGTGTGACATGGGGAAATATTGACAATGTGACATGGGGAAATATGGACAGTGTGACATGGGGAAATACTGACAATGTGACTGGGGAAATATGGACAGTGTGACATGGGGAAATACTGACAATGTGACATGGGGAAATACTGACAATGTGACATGGGTCTTGGGTTCTTGCTCCTGAAATAATCAATGTTTGTATTCATGTCTGTTTTCCTAGCTTTGTATAAGAAACAAGATGCCAGTCAAAGAGAACCCTAGCCAATCACGTATAACCTTTCGACAAGATGTTATTGATAAAGCAATTGCTTGGCTGTTCTATCAATCCCTACAAAGTGTGAAAGGCAAGTTCTGAAAGCTATAAAAGTCTGACTTCAGCCTCCAAAGTGGTCAGGAGAGCTGAAAGCAGCCAGTGTCTCAGCCTGGACAGACTTGTGTTTGGAAGGCACAGTCCCAAGGCAGCAGGAGTTGGTGAAAAGGCGAGTGTGACAGGAAAGGTGAAAAGCTGTAGCATATCATTGCCCTGGCCACGCTATTGCCACGAGCCTCAAACACGCACAGCTGGCGTTCAGCAGGTGCGGCCACTCAGCCACCTGGGATGTCTCCAGACAGGCTGTTCATAGAAATAGTCTGCAATTTCATGAGGAGGGACAAATGTCTGAATGGCTTCTTCATCTCCCATCTCCTAGGCTTACCATCCGGAGTGACTGTCCCACAAATTTCAGGCACCTCACCCAGCTCTCCTAAGAGCGTCTGGGAGCATGTTGAAGCACCTTAGTGGGCAGCCTGGAAACAACTGGAGAAGTCAACAACTTCAGGAGTGCATACCATCAGAGGCTAAGACTGCAGGAGCCCACAGAGAATCAAGCAGCCTTAATGGAAATGGATGGCCTGGAGAGCGAATCAAGCCCAGAGACTCTGATGGATGCAAGATTATATATCAGGAAACCCTAGGAGTTAGGACTAAAATTATACCCCGACCCACTTCTCATTCAAAGTTCCGGGAACCTGGTCAGCATTCTTGACAATAAAACCATAGTAGACTGCTCAACCTGGGCCTTAACAATGGTTAAAACTGACGCCAAAGGGGCTAGAGACATTACGCAGCAGTTAACAGTATGTATTGTTTCTGCAGAAAACCCAAGTTCAAATCCCAGTGCCCACACTGGGCAGCTAATAATCACCTGCAACTCTCAACTCCAGGAGCATGTGACATCTCTGGTCTCTGCAGGCACCCACTCTGCAGGCTTTGATAGTTTGGTTCCTTGGTTTGTGGTGGTGCCATTGTAGTGTCTTCTTTGTCTTCTCATTGTCTATCTTCGGGGTCCTTTCCCCTACCTATCTCAAATCTTTCTCCTTTTCTTTTCGGTGTGTGTGTGTGTGTGTGTGTGTGTGTGTGTGTGTGTGTGTGTGTGTGTGTGTGTGTGTGCACGCTCATGTAAAAGTTAGAGGTGTCCCTTAGGTGTCTTGCTTGATTGCTTTCTACCTTGGTTTCTGAAATGAGGTATACCACTGGGATCTGAAACGGAAAGATGCAGCTGGGCTGGCTAAGTCCTGAGCCCTAGGGATCCTCCCGTCCCTGCAAAATCAGAGCTGGTTTACAGTTTGTGCCACAACCGGCCTTTTACAAAGATACTGGGGGCTGAACTCAGGCCCTAGTGCATAAGAGCTGAGCTATTCCCCAAGCCCTCTTCCTTCTTTTTTGAAAAATGATGTTTTAACTTGGCACACAAAGTAACGGGTTTGTTACAGCATTTTCACTCATATGAGTTCTTGATCTTCATTCTAAGACATCCCTTTCTCACTGACCCCCATTCTACATGTCACAGCTCTGATGCCCCCCCCCGTCCCTGGAGGGACGTCTTCTACTTCCATTGCCTTAGTGTTCCATATATGCTGGATAATCCAAGAGGAACATTATGTAGTAAGAGCCCCCTTTCAAATAACATAACACCAAGTGTTCCAGGAACTGAGGCGAGAGCAGGTGCTGTAGGTGAGGGCATCGTTATCATTGGAAGCAGAGCTGAGTCCATACACACAGACATGGCACTTCTAATGGCCCTCAAGCCCAGCCTCTCAAGCAAACCTGGGTTCACAAATGTTAGTGCAAATCTAATACTAAATGAATAAAAAAAAAATGTTCTTTTTTTTTTTTTTTTAATTAGGGCTTGATAGAGTTCCTCAACAACCGATGGAAAACACCTGACCACTAGAAGTTAAATTTCTTTATATGTCATATATCCAGGTCATTGTTGAGATGAAGTCACATAGAACAACAGTAACTCAGAATGGTAACATTTTAAATGACATAGAACCTTCTGCCTTCGTGTCCACTACATTACAAAAGCAGATTAAATGATATTCTGTCTTGTGTTAAATGCCCTTAAGACTTTGAAAAAATAATATAAGCCATCTTTTTCTTTTCCTTGGCTCTAATCCAATCTCTTTGAGTGATGTGTAAACCTTAAAATTGTTTGAAGCTCTGTGTCGGTACCCATTACTTTTGGAATAACCCCTGCATTTCACATGCTAGATATCATTTTCCTGTCTTCCCTGGGAATTGCAGGAGATGCTTCATAGACACACTAATTGCCTGAGATATGCACAATCCCTTTGAACACCACCATTTTCTCAGTGAATCAGTAAATAGTCTGTTATTTGGAGAAGACATTGTTACAGAACACTTACCCTGAATCTTGCTTTCTACTTAAACATTGTGATCACACAGGGCTGAGTTATACCGTCACTGCTGCCCTGTGAACATTGCACTCTATGGATTTGGTGTTACAATAGCTTCAGAAACAGTCCAGTCTGTCGATGGGCCAGTAATGATTTCTTTTGTGAGCATATTAATCTCATAGAAACTACACATTACATTTTAGACAATAAAGCTTGCAAAAGACCTGTCAAACCTACAGTTTTTAAATGCTTTATACTACATTCTTCCAAAACACACCCCACTCCACTGACCTTTAAGCACATTAACCTCTGCGGGGGAATGTTTTAAATCTGTATTGTGTGCATAAAGTCTCTAATTCAGAATTTAGTGATGAAAATAGATGGTAGTTGGTGCTGAAATGCCAGCAAATCATCCAAGTCTGACAGTGGAACTGCCAAGTGGGACAGAATACCAATAAGCTTGCCCTTAGAAAGCCAAGGCAGCATGGCTAGAGCACACTAGTAAACTCAAGTAGTTCACCAACAGGCACGCTCTATCATTGCTGTACTGATTAAAAGGTTGCGTAGGTGTAAATTACAGGTGGCATTTGGTCACCGGGTTCTAAGTACCATCAGGTCCTCACTGTTTCTTTCTCCAGCTTTCACCACAGCCCTTCAGTGTCCCACTCTCATCCCCCCACCCCACCCCTGCTAAATCTTAGCTACTCATTCTTGAGGATCCTCCTCTCTCTTGATTTCTCTGGCCCGCTCATCTCAAATCTGTCCCTGCTCACACAGAATATGTCAGTATTCTTTATTCTTCTACTTACATTGCCCCATTTTTTTTGTGAAAGAAAATAACTATAATCACAACAAAAATGCATAAGCATGGCATTTCTGACACTAGATCAAGAGGAAATAAAGCCTGGTATTCACATTAAAAATAGAGCATAGGAAGGAGCTGGGGCCTGTATCCCCATGGCCCATCCCAACTCTGAGCCCCAGGGATCCCACTGCCTCTGCTGTCCCAAATCATGCTCTGCTTGACACAATACATCCAATGCAGGCATTCCACTCAAAAGTTCTCTGCCTTATTTACTGATGAGCTCTGGGCAAGTACTGTTTTCGCTATCTTACATTTTAAATGAATGGTAGTTTGCTAAACCGATGAGGCTCTGTGAGATGTGTGATGCCCTATTATTTCCATCTCATCACGACCTTCTTTCCATCGGTGTATTTGATCAAGATGCTAATGAATGCTCGTCCCACTGCAAAGTGTACTGTGCTAAATTTTCTTGGGATTTGGGTGATGAAAATGTCTGATTAATTTTGTAAAGTAAAATTTTGCCATCTATATGACATGTTTATGTTTCAGATTTTTTTTTCTTCACATTCACTTATTCACACACTTTGCTACTGAGCAAGAGGCTCAAGCTCTTGTCTGTCTCCCCACCCCCACACCCAGTGACCCCATTACCCAGAGCTGAAATCAAAATGGCATTTAAAAAGAACTGTTGAATGGATAAACTATCTAACTGGTTAGTTAATTGTATTGAGGATTTTAGCCTTGGCTGTGCAGAAGTGTACGCAAGGCAGATTCAGGGGCTGGAAGAGGTCTCAGGAATTATATTATTTAAAACATTATGTCAAAGACTACATTCTAAAACTATGTTTAAATGTTACTTTTTAAAAGAAGTAACCAGGAATTCCAATGAGCTAAATGCTATGATGCCCGAGGTACCTTGGCTGGGTGATGCCATGTCCTTGTTCCCAGCCTTAAGCTCCTCTGCTTCCCTAGAATCTGCCCTTCTTATAGGACATACTGTTTACTTCCTGCTTGGGTTACCTGGGCATCATATCCTCACCTCACCACAGTATATAGAAATCTCTGTCAACAAAATAAAACAAACCAAGGTTGATATAAACTGCTGGCAGAAGTACGTGAATATTATCTTTTCTTTAGACAATAAATTGTATGTTCTGAGAGCAATAGATTATTGGAAAAGAACACAGTCACCCACATACTTACTGTTCCTGACAAAAGTCTGAATTTTAGATACAAACTGAACTAGGGAGGTGGTTGTGGCTAAACAATGTAAACAGTATATGGTAGCACACAAAATGTTGCATGTCCATAGTTTCACCTCAGATTCACAAATACTCTATGGGGTACTGGGATGGTAGCATGCGATTTTTCAAATGAGGAATCTGAAGGTGACAGTGATTCGGCAAGCTACCAGAGGTCACATGGAGATCACACAGGTAGCTGGTAATTAGAGCCAGGTTTCAGTTCTCCCAGCCATGGCACTTCAATATATAATTTGCCACTTTTCAATGATCTATTGTTTTCTGAATTAGTGAGATTTATATCTCTTTCTTTCTGCCTGCATGCCCTCCTGCCCTCAAGATCTGGACTCTTGGATGAAATATTTATGTGTTCATTTTTTTTTTTTTTTGGTCTGGAAAATAAGCTTTTGTCTGGAAGAAAGGGATTTTTTCCCCAGCAGGGAATGCCTTCTTTGTTGAGGAATCTTCAACTGGTTAATTGACCAATATTGTGGATCTCAGAACATTCAGCTTCCAGATTCTGTGGTTTCATGGCATTCATTGAGGCATATATGTGTTCTTCCCTCCCTCTGCTCCTGCAAACACACATGTACATGGAGTGACTACCTTCTTCCACCTGAACCATCATTTCAAGCACCAGTGATTAGACCAAAATTAGACAAGAAAGGCCACTTGGAGAGATAGAAGTGACTTATGACAACTGGATGGTGTCTAGTGAGAGGACATTGCCACAAAAGGCACATTCCAGAAGAAGGTGCCATAGATACTAGAACAGAAAATATGTCCCTCTTTCAGGAGGTGGGGTAGGATAAAATGTGCGTTCTCGTCCTGCGTCAGGGGGTCTTGAAGAGCTTGAGCACACATTTGTAGACCATCCCATGGGATGGTCTAAGCTCACTTGTCTCCCAGAGCTCAGGTCCCTGTCTGAAGTAGTCACCCTCTATTATCTTTGAGTATGTATAACCCTGGCCTCAAAGCCAACGGGGACAAACAAGAAAGGCAGATTATAGCTATGATCCAAAAGTCCAAAGATCCGCAAACCTCAGAGCCTGGTTCAGAATATACATTCGGACTCTACACGGGACACAATTCCTGGATCAAACACACTTCCAACAGAGGAACAGTCAGAAAATATTTATGAGTGGTGTGAGATCAAGGCGGTCCCTGGATGCTTAGATCATGGCATCAGAGCATAGAATTCCACGGAAAATGAGGTTTTACAAGTTGAGAGATCCTCAGTTCTTTTACTCCAAGCCTGTAGTTCTCACTGAAATCTCTGACCCTGATCAGTTTCCTACATATCATAATAAAAAAGCTTATGCTGATATATCTTGGCTGTCAACCAAATGGGCTCAACATCACCCAGGGTGGGTCTGTGAGGGCATTTCCTAGAAAGATTAACTGATAGGGGATCATCTTCCTCCAGAATTGTCAGCCCTTCCCATTGGTAAGCCAGATAGGAAGCAGTCTCAGGAAAAGACCTCTTAAAAAACAGGCAAACGTATAAGGTCTTTAGCTTGCCTTCACTCCTTCCTACTGAGGGCTTCTATTCGAACTCTGTCATTGCTGCCACCATCCTTTGCTGACATTAGAGAACAGCTTCAGCCTTGGAGCATGGGCTGAAGCCCAGTGGCTTTCCAAGAATCCTCAGGCCTTCGTCTTCAGATTGGAACTGCTGAGACACCCATCCTCAAGGACTGGGTGACACTATCAAGCACTGATAGAAATTTTACCTGATGTGGCTCATATAAGCCAATCTAATAAGTCTGCTACAGAATGTACATCCATTCTATCATTCCAGTACCCTGATAAAAACAAACAGTTGTACAGAATATGCGTAGGATACAGTCAATGTATGAGCAAGTATACACTTTGGAGCATGAATCTATGTTTTTATTAAAACAAATATTCTAGAGGAGCACAGCTTGAAAAAAATACTACACACACACACACACACACACACACACACACACACACACACACACACACACTCCACCATTTTATTTTGTACTTCTACTTTCTACTTATCTAAAGAGAAAACTTGAAGTTTGCACAGAGAGCAATTATGACTACAATAGACACGTCTCTTGACTCTTCCCGGGAGGTAAAAGCATGGAAGGTCCACCATTGTCAACTGTGTTGTCATTGTGTTTAATTTGTCTGTTAGTGTGGGGGGGGGATAGGAGTTAATTAATCTAGTTTAAGAACTGCTAGATAATATCTATGTGGTTGTATATTATGCTGACCAAAGAATTCCTCCCAAGCACTGGTAGACAACATTCAGCTCAAAACTTCAGCCTGAAACTGTTCAAGGTCTTTGGGATGACCATAAGCAAGGAACATGCTTCAGTAACTACTGCCCCCTCCCGTGCTAGCATCCTGGTGGGAAGCTGGCTATTTTCAAAGAAGGGTGCAGACCTTTGAGTATATGGCCAGGACACCCAATTCAATTGCTCCTGCACAGTCTTCCTGCTTAATTCTTAGAAGCAGAGATCAGGGTCTGTGCTCCAAGATGGTTGCTATTCAGACTTCCAGCATTTCCTGCTGAAGCTGGCTGCATCCAGAAACAGACAGGACATTCTTAGACTCTCTAGATGCCTTTCCAACCCAAGGTGTGGACATTTCTTCTCCACATGCTCATTTTCAAGTTAAGCACATGGACATACATTGTTTCTGAACTCCCAAAGAAGACTTTTAATTGATTCCCTAAATGGTCTAAGGTCTATTAATTCCACCGATGTTGCAAACACTGCAATTCATCCCAGATGCTCTTCTAATCACATTCATTAAAGAGCTGATTTTTACCTGCCAGCTAATATTTTACCTTACATCGATAAATCTTCAGCTTTCTGGCCAAATTGTCTACAAAATAAAATGAATTACCCAGCCTCCTGATTGTTCCACAGGGGTTGAGTTAACTAACATCCTCCTTCTGAGAAGGGTTGATCAGTCACGAATGCAAAGATGATAAGCTAAAGAATGTGTGTACTACTCACACGTAACATCACAAGCATAATTCTGGATCATTGCAGGTACAAGTTTTTCTTGAATTTTCTCTCATTTAAAATTTATTTATAATATGCAAAGTGAAAAGAAAGCAGATTTAGTCACTTTGATGCAAACAAAAGATTTTTGTAGTAGGTTAAAATAATATACCACACCAACATATGGGGCATGATTTACCTTTTTTCCATAATACTGTTTAATTTGGATTGATCAATTATTGTGTAACTTTATCCTGAGAACAGGGTAATACCTGTCTGAGTTTGCATTCTATTGCTATGATAAATGCCATGGTCAAAAGCAACTTGGGAATAAAAGGTTTAAGCTTGTCTTTCTAGGACTACTGGGTCACAATCCATCACTGAGTGAGTGAAGTCAGAATAGGAGCTCAAGGCAGAAACCTGGAGGCAGGAACTGAAGCAGAGGCTATGGATGTGTGGTGCTTACCAGATTGCTCCTCATGGCGTGCTCAGCTTGCATTCATTTACACCCCAGGACAACCAGCTCAGTGCTTGAAAACACTCACAATTGGCTGGCTACCAACCCCAACCATTAATGAAGAAAATGCCCCCTCAGACTACTACAAGACATTTTCTCAATTGAGGATCCTCTTTCCCAAATGATGGTCACTTGTGTTGAGTTGAGAAAAAGCTCACTGGCACATGGCCATTACTCTCTTGAGATGACAGCTGCTGCAGCTACCCATACAAGACCCTCACAACACTGGAAGAGGGTAGAGCTTAGCAGAAAACTCATGGAGACTACTCAAGCTCACCCCCTCACTGAGGATATTTAGGTGGTTAACAATTCCTAGGGAAGGCACCTCTTCTTCAGGGTGAAGGTCTCTATAAATTGCCCATACTTTTATAAATAACAATAATTAAATTCATTAGTTCATGAAGGAAAAAATGGATAGAATCAATTCTTTGGTTTATTGCTATTGCTCTATTAGGATAAATAGACATTTGTTTATATGTCCCCAAGAAAACTCCTAAAACAATCTGTGGTGTTCTTCATCCTGTGGACCAGCACTAGATATACATGAAATAATATCCAGACTTCGACAATAGCTCAGTGATCCACATAGAAAACCAAATAAGTGACTGGGGACCCTTTCCCAGCACTGTGTAATGACAGGGGATTAGAAAAACCTTAGGCATAGAGCTCAGAGCTGGATCTCTCCAGGCGGACTGGATATTTTAGTTAACAAGGAGAGCCAGAGGAATGTTCAACAATGGCTAAGAAAACCACATGTTCTTAACCACTGCCTTTTCTACATAAACCTGTGAGCTTAAGTGAGTTCATTAACTCGGTGATCTTCTTATCCACAATCAGATAAAAACTAAGAGATAGGACATACCATATTTAATATGGTGCCTACCTATACTAAACCCTCTAAAATATAGCAAATAGTATAAAGGTAGATTTAATATTCAACTACCATAGTTTCTCTTAAATGGAGTTTTATATTGCAGTCATGAGCCAAAAATTCTTGTATAAAGGCCTTAGTGACATCATTCTACTTCCTCCTAGCCATTGCATTGTAACCCTTATTACCCTGATGTCATCCACAATGTTCTCATGAATACAGGCGTTTCCTGGCTGACCCTGAGACATGTCAGTAATGGTATAGTTTCCAAGCTGATGTGGGAAATCGTAATTAGATAAAGACAGAAACTGAAGAAATCACCTACAAAAAGAGGCAAGAAAGGTAAAAGGTAGGGACACAAAGTCAGTTAGGAAAACTGAGGAGCTGTAAAATTGGTTATGCCAGTAATTACATCCTCCTACTAAAGCATTATATATGCAGGCACATCAAAATGAGGTAACAAAACTTTGAAGACAAAAAGATAAAGACACAACATACAAACCTTAATTTAAGGGAAAAAATAGTCCTTTTAAAGCCATACTGGTGTCAAGTAATGTTGCCAATGAGCATAACTATAAACAGAAACATAGTAAGCTAAGCCAGCTGAAGAGAAAACTAGAAACCTCACATAGAGAAGTAGGGAGGTCGGTAATCATGGTGGAATGATGGGGGCAAACCTCACAGCTCTCAGTGAGTGAGAGGCATTCTGAGAAGGCCAGGAAGAATTGTTCTACGCAAGTGACAGACAGAATTAACACACTGGTACAAAACAGGACCCAACAACTGCAGAGTACAGAGCTCCCACAAAGCATAGCCATACACTGAGCCTTCAGTAGAAGTCTAACAAATGGCAGGGCATTCAAATCATCAACTATATTTTCTAATCATGGTTTTATTTGGATTAAAAACCCTTGACAAAAGCCGGGTGTTGGTGGTGCACACCTTGAATCCCAGCACCCGAGAGGCAGAGGCAGGCAGATCTCTGTGAGTTCAGGGCCAGCCTGGCCTACGGAGTGAGTTCCAGGACAGGCTCCAAAGCAATACAAAGAAACCCTTTATAGAAAAACAGGCAAACACACACACACACACACACACACACACACACACACACACACACACACACACACACAAAACAACCCTTGACAAAAAATGACTACGCCTCTCCGTATGTGTATACATTAATAAACTCCCTCCTCATTTTGACTAACTGACTATAGGCAAAATACTGCAAGGCGTGGCTAGCCCAGTTCTCAGGAGAAAAGTACAGTAGCCATTGCAAAAAGAGGAAGGCTGAAAATCAAAAGGCTGAGTACCCTTCCCACACAGTTAGAGATACAACAGTAAAATGAACGAGAGGGTGTACAAGGGAGGGACTAAAAAGATATTAGAAAATGATAAATCACAAGCCAAATACACAACAGGAAGAACTGACAAGGCCAAAAGTCATTTCAGTATAAAAATCACTATATTTGATAACCCATACTGTGAGATAGACTAAGGAAAACAGAACAAATCACCAATATTAGATATTAACTGGGAAATACCATGAGACAAAGATCACAAAAGGTGTTACTGTTTAGTCAGTCTTAAAAATGTGGATTAAAATGCAATGAAATATAAAGATTGGTAAAAACAAAGACAATGGCTTGAGAGATGGCTCAGCAGTTAAGAGCATATAGATCATTCCTCCAGAGGACCTAGATTTTATTCCCAACACTCACATGGGAGCTCACCACAGCCTATACCTCCCAGTCCCAGGTGAACAGAGTCCCTCTCCTTGTCCCCAGGGGTACCAGGAACACCAGTGACACACAGACACAACAAGCCAGCAAAACACCCATGCACACAAAATCAAGCAAGCAAGCGAGCAGGCAAGAAGTAACTGGGTCCAAGCATTACTTGTTGAAGCGAATGAGTGGAAATGACCTGAACATTTATGGATGCATGACAGACTATAGCACATCCAGGAATGCTGTGGAAACTTTTAAAAAAGAGGGGACCCTCTTGCACCTTAATATGGGACTCTCCAACATGCATTTCTACAAAGAGCTGGCCACAGCAAACACTATGCTAAGCAGATGGTCACTTCGTTCGGATTTAAAAATAGAAGCCAAGCACACGTGTACATGTGTTTTGCATAAGCATTCTGCGTATATCTTGGAAATGCCAGGTGAAAATTACAACCTCGTAACAATGATTGTCCCAAGGAGTAACAGAAAGCAAGGACATTTTCTTTACTGTATTTGCTGCTATCATGGAAACTTAATCACATGCATACTACCTTTTAAAATGCAATACATATGTCATTAATACTTTGAAATGATTTTATGTGGGCAGGTCCCAATTATCTGCTATTTTTAGATGTTTGCAGAGATGAAAATGCTTTTAATAACTGTCACAGCCTGGGTAGAGGCTGGGAACCCAGACTTCATAGAGGAGGTAACACTGGCAATTGAATGGTAAGAGGCTAGAAAGATGTAGTAAAAGTGACAACAGTAGCCAATATGGATTTGGGTGGCAGTACAGATGATGCAGGCAGAGCTGGAGATGCAAAACCCAAGTGTGGGAGTAAACAGAGTGAGTGTTGAAAAAGCAAAGGACCTGCAGAAGGGAGTTTGTCCAGGGGCAACAGAGGATGCTCGATGCCTGCTCTCCTGAGTCTGAGACAACACAGAGTTTAGGTCAGTGCTTCTCAGCCTGTAGGTCACCCCCCTTTACGTTCAAATGACCCTTTCACAGGGGTTGCCTAAGACCATTGTAAAACACAGATGTTTACATTATTATTCATAACAATGGCAAAATTGCACTTGTGGAGTATCAACAAAAATAATTTTATTGGGGGGTTGCCACAACATGAGGAACCATATTAAAGCGTCATAGAACTGGGTAGATTGAGTACCACTGGTTTAAAGGGCTCGGAACAAGAAGACTTCATCTTCTGACATGTTCATATCTGCTAATCCAAAAATGATCAGCTGATTGTGACGTCTTTGTCTCCCTCACAGCACCTATTCTTAGTGCCTATAAAAGAAGGTGTTGATCCCCTTGGCTTCCTAAACAGAAAACCCTAACCTCTCTCCTGAGTGGCTTAACAAGTTTTCACACGTCCACCAAGCACCAGGCTTGGACTGCTGGCTGATGGGAAATGAGATGTCCAAAGGCCCCAGCCTCTGATCATCTCAGCTTTGTGTCCCTAATCTATCACCCAACGGAGCTTTCAGCCACATAGGTCGCAAGATTTCCTTTAGGCAAATCCATCCTGTTTGGTGCCACTCTCGCACTTCACTCTAAAATCTGTTGAAGAGGTGCAGCTCTGCAAGGGTGTGTGTGTGGATGGGACACAGCACTAAGTGTTCTGCAGCATTAATCTGCAGAACCCAAGGACTCCCACAAGGGCAGAAAATCATGTCAACCCAGCAAACAGACGGGGGGCAGTGCCAAGGCCACCAATTTGAAGGAGATCCATTTACCAAATTATCTCCTCGCCAACAGAGTCCTTTTGCCATTTAACACATCTCCAGTTTCTGTACAGTAGATGCCAAGTTTATTCTCAGTGCAGTTTTTGTAAATCACATCCAAAATATGATTTGGAAAAAAAAGTGCACCTTCTTATGAGCCCACTGTGCACTTGAAAGACCCAGTGCACAAATCATTTGCACCTGTACCATTTCCATCCCGTTCTAAGCTAATTTTAAAAAGGCTCTGAAACCCTGCCAACAGCACATGTGCACAGTAGATAAAATGTAATAGCAATTAATCCAATCATCTCTGATTTAACGTTAATTTAACCCAGTGGATTATGCCTTGTTTTGTGTGCAACTGTGTTGATCCTGCTACATTTCAGAGAGCCCCCAAATCAATCAAGTCACAATCCCTAATTGCAGTCAAAATGGGGAATTCCACTCAGCAGGGCTCTTCTCTAGAGAATCTGTCTCTCCCCCCCCCCACCCCCCCGGCAAGGAAGAAAGGGATGTGAGAGAAAGAGGCATCTCTAATAGCAGGCTGCTAGCACACAGCTGATGGTGTCAGGAGTAGCTCTGAGGAGTGGCCTTCCATTTGCTGGCATATTCAATTGCATCAGGCTTCTTGCCAGAATGAACAGGAAAGGGCTATCAGAGAGTAAGCCAATGGAAGCATCGCTGCTGTTTAAATTAAAAACAAACAACAACAACAAATTCTGGGGGCATAATGTTTGCTTTTGTCTTTATTTACAATTGGATTGGAGGGCTGTGACCACTAAAGATCTGAATTAGGACCTCTGTATTGGAAAACTGATGCCATGATAGCAAGACCACCCCAGGGTCTGATTGAACTGAGTTAGAGTTCCAGTACCCACTCTTAGTAGCACAGCCTGACTGTGAAAGCAATTGCATTTTATATGCAAAGACAAAAGAGTGTTTCTACTTAGCAGTTTCTCCCAGTCTATGCCTTGTTGCGGAATAAATTATAAAAGGTGTTACCTAGGCACAGGACAGTCCCAGAAGTTCAACCATAGTTCACTTAGTTAAGCATTAGTTAATAAAATTTCACAGAGTACTACCCATGTTCTTTTTCATAATTTTCCTCTCCCCTCCTCCCTTCCTTTGCAGCTGAGAATAATTAACTGTTCTTTTGTGAGTGTCATTTGTTCTCAAGGAATTAAATGCCACCTTATTTCCCAGAACAAGAATTCAACTGTCATAATTATAGCTTCATTTCAGAAGCAGAAAAAAATCATAATTTATTACAGATTGTTCAGCATGTGAGATAGGTTTAAATGTCATTGGGAGTAAATTGTGGCATGTCATGAAGGGGGTTTAGCCACCACTGTAATTGATTTATAATTTCACTTTTTAAATGAGTAACATTCACCCATTGTTCTTGTATTATATAACTCTGACATCAATCCCTTAAGAATGAGGCATTCAACTTGGTCAATACATAATAATAATAATAACAATAATAATAGTAAAGTCAATTGCAAAGATAAGCATTTAAATTAGCATAAGAACCAAGCAAATATGAGTTAAAATGGGAACTCAAGTTTTACAACAGAAGATAAAAATGTATTTCTGAGAGAATGAATTTGATATTAGCACAAGACTCCATAAAATTAAATGACTCTCAGGAGTTTTAGTGTAACTCATAAAATTAAGGAAGAACAAAGTCAAAGTTTAAATTGTTCCCTACCTAGAATTATGAAGCAAGATACAATAATTAAGCAGGTAGAGATAAATTTTTCCATTTCTATTTCAATCAACAGAGTCACTTCCCTAGTGATTTCTAAGGGTTACAATGTCTCCAAGGTACCCTAAGATCATATGGGTTTCTGTGTGCCATGATGGAGGGACTATTGAAATGCTTGGTTATGTAGACAACTACACACAGATCCATTTTGAATAAGAAGTGAGCGCTATGAGAGTTGACCCACCCCCAAATCATATGGGTAGATGTATATCAAATGGATTTGGACAGAGAAACACAAGTATATTCAATGAAAAGGAGAATCTGCATTGGTGGTAACCAATCTACAGGCACTGCAATTAAGAGGCAAAATCTGAAAGGACCCAAGTGACTGTTCTACCCAAATATGTGTCTTTTAAAAATGTCTTATTTCTCTTTCCTGGGGAAGTTACTTATGGTTCATTCTTTAAAAGTCAATATGTTAGTCTGAGGGAAGAATAGATTTTAAAACACAAATTGTGATAGGCTTCCTAGTGATATCCAATATTGCCTTTGTCTTTGTTCTTGGAATCTGTGGATGTAATATTATGTGGCAGAGGGACTTTGAGCTATGATAGAATTTACAGGTTTTTCAGTCAAGAGATTGGCCTAGATCATCCTGGTAGGGCCCATATGTAAGCTCAAATGACGGTCTAAGAAGAAAGTCAAATTTGAACATGGGGGAGAAAAGGGTCACGTGACCATAGAAGCATTGTTGGAGGGTGCAGCTGACCCCCTTATAGCCTCTAAACGCAAACAGAGTCTGGGCTACGTTGTAAGAAAGTCCAACTCTGCAAGCATCCCATTTTAACATTGAGCCTCATTTCAGACATCTGCCTTCCAGAATTCTAGAATACAACTGTCCTATTAGAAGCACTTACATGTGTGCTAACTCTTTACACTGACAACAGGAAACCAATGCATAGAATAGAAAGACATACCTACCGTGATCTGTTAAGAAGTTTAACAGGATCAACCAAGGACTCAAGTCTCCTCTGGCAAACCCTGTCTTCCTCCTCCTCCAGTGTTCAGCCACTGCCTATGCATCCACGTGGGGAGGTTTAACCCAAGAATTTGACAGCACTCTCTGCTTAAGATACGTAGCTTGATTTAAGGGAGTCACTTTCTGGGTTGTTAAATGAATACAGTGCTTTGAAATGAGCTGTGATTTTATTTGTGGGTTATAAAAAGAGAAATTGTATTTACTCCAAAACAGTGATGAATTACAAGTGTCCCCAAATACAAAGCTTAACTTTCCTCCAAAAGCATTCTCTTGACCTGGAGAATGAACGACTGCCCCAAAGGTTACTGCTTAGGATCTAATTAATGTCTTCAGGCAGTCGAGGATGTACGATGCAAAGCCGAGGCCTACTTTTTAAAATTATATTCAGACTGCCATTATCTGAGGAATAAAGAAATACATTTTCAATGAATTGTGGGAACAGATTGTACAATAGGTCTTTCTGTAATGGATGAACAGTAATTCCCTACTGCAAACAATCTAGTTCATCACGTTTTCTTAAAAACTCTACCAGAGGAGTGCCTGCAAGTTTTGTTACTACACCCATCTCTCTCCTGGCTCGTACTGCTGGATCCAGGGCGCTCACTCTTAGATCTTACTTTCCAAGGTTATTGGCAATCAGCCTTAGAGAAAGGGGGGCAGGACACTGTCAGGATTCCTGTCAGGAATCAGGAACTTCACAGCAAAGAAAGGCTTAGCTTCCAGTATAGGTCTATGCACAAATACATTCATGAAGCCAGTATCCACATTGCAAAGTCACAGGTGGAATTAGGAGAGTTCAGGAAAAAAGACCCAGCCTGGGGAGATGCCTCAGTCTCCAGAACCCACAAGATAGGCTGGGCACAGGCTACATGCTGAAGTTCTAGGCTAATAAGAGACTTTCTCAATCTAAAGGCGGAAGATGATGAGCACCAGCATTTGAGGTTGTCATCTGACCTCCATACATGCTCACAAGTACATGTGCACCCATATACACAAAGGCACACACACACACACACACACACACACACACACACACTATACTGAGCCTGAGTCTTAACCTGCTTGACAAGATAAAGCCAGTGGACCTCTGCAAGAAGAACATGAAGGGGGGTGAACAATTCAGATGTTGATTGGAGAATAATGGGAGATGTTATTCTGTATATATGTTTCTCATACTGGTTAATAAAGCTCTGTGGCCAATGAGATTGCAAGATAGGCGGGGCTAGGAGACAAGGAGGAAAGAGGAAGTAGAGGGGAGGGTCGAGATGTAGCCCGGGAAGAAGCAGGAAGCCTGCCGCGCGGCTCCCTGATAAGATGACCACGTGGAAATACTTAGATAAGTAGAAATGGGTTAATAGTTAAGACAGAGCTAGCCCATAAACAGTAATGGTAACTGGACAACAGGATTGTATCAAATACAGAGTCTCTGAGTGTTATTTGGGGCTGGCGCGGCTGTGGGCCCAGACTGGTGGGTTGGCGGGCTGGTGGAAACATACACGCTACAGAAGAAGACAGGGAAATTGTAAAGACTGGGTAGAAAACACATTCATTCAGGCCCATGCTGGATGGTTCTAGGAAGGGGGATAACAGAGTGATGATGTTGGAATTTTTGTGTCCCCACACCAAATGCACATACTGACACTCTTACTCCCAAGATGTTGGTATTGGGAGGTGGAGCTTTGAGAGGTCCTAGGCTGTAGCCCTTGTGAATGCAGTTAATGCTCTTATAAGAAGACATGTTTCTTTCCATCAGGGTACAAGAGGAAGGCTTCCTGAGAGTGAGGGAGTGGGCCCTCATCATACATTCACTGTAGGTGTTTTGGTCTTGAACCTCACTGTACCTTAAGCTACTCAATCTCCAAGAACAGCTCAGGTAGTTCTAAAATAGTGAGAAAGTGTGATGCACACACAGAGAAAGGGGGTGGCTCAGCTTGTCTGCCCACAGATCTCAGCACAAGGAACAGGGAGTAATTGGTAAAAGGCTCACTTGGCACCAAATCATAAAGGCCTTTGGGTGTAGACTTTTCTACGGTGGAAGCATGAGATTGACAAACATAGTCACTGCTTCCTTAATGCTTTCCTTTGTGAAATATTAAAATAAGTAACTAAAAGAAATTCCTTCTTATTCTGGGCCAGTAAGAGAAAGGGGATATGTGTATATTGATAAAGTTGACTCCTTGCAAGCAACTACTTAATATATTCAAATTAATATCAAGTGTTAAATATTTTATTAGAAAATATAATAAGTACTCTGCGATAATTAGCAACACACAAATTGAACCAAGAGATGAGGGAGCAGAGTGTTTGCGATTTCTCTAGTTCGCCACCTCTGTTCTTCATTTTAAAATGCAAATGATGCTCTTTAGCAAACCATCAGATGTCCTGTCTGAGAAAGCACAGCATGCTGCCCTCCAGGAGTTTCTGATCTAGTATGGAGTGTAATTAACTTGAGTATTGTCCAGTGCTAGCTTCTTTCCCTCCTATGATGTGTTTGGATAATGAAATATAGGCAGAAGGAATGACTATAAGCAGAAGTATTAAAACCAGATGTGAAATCACCATGACTTCTCTCTGTCTTTTCCATGAGGCCACCAGTATTCCAGAGAGAAGCAAGGGAGGGCTGCTTTCCATCAGCCTAAGTCAGGCAAAATGCAGAGCTGCATTCAACTTAGGACCGGGATGACATGAGCAAGTAGTCAACCCCGGTTAGAGGTCACCAAGGGATTGAGGCTAATTGGTACTGCAGGGCAACTTAACCTATGCTGCCTGAGACAGCCAACCAAGGCTAGATCTAGCACATGTAGTCATATAATAACACCACATCCCTAGAGAAATATGAGAAGCAAATGATTTTTAATGCCTATGAGACATCTGCCCAGGCAAACTAGCAGTCTCCTTCCTCTCCAGCTCTCCAGAGGCCTGGTGTGGCTTTGGATTTAGCACTGAATAAAGTGAATATATGACAAGGAACTATTAAGCCAGCACCCACCCTCTCTTTACACTCCACCTCATAAGCTCTAAAAACTAGTTAAAGCGTCACCAAGTCAGCGAGTAAGCCATTTTCTCCACCCATGCTCACTGAGCAGTCTCTATAGACAAGGAACACGTGCGGCCTAGTCTAAGAGCCCTCATGGGGTTTGGCATCTGGTGAAAGCACAGAACAGAGTTGCAAATCCACGGGCAAAGAAAGCCTACCCTAAAATCCAGGGAGCATCGAGAAGAGAGAGATGCAGGAGCCTAGATGGGAAGATAGAGAAAGGCAGTTGAGGGAGCTGAAACCGGAAGTTGATGCTGTGAGGGAAAAGAGGAACACGCAAGCGTTGTAAAATCATACGGCAGTGATGGGCCTGCTGGTCTAACCTGGACAGACGGGGTGAGGCATGATATCCAGCAACTGAAAGGGGCAGAGGCAAGAAAGGGAAGTACACCAAGAATCTTAGGTCCTATCCCAGAACCAACTGAATGCCACAGCAAGCCCTTAAGAATGGTTAGATGCACACCACACAGTGAGGGGATTCCTCTCACCGTGCCAGCGAAGGACCCAGGGAAGGCAGTCCACCCGAGTGAATTTGGAAACGGATTGAGCTGCCCATGTGCACTGGAGTCTCTCCTCCTGCTATGTGGTCTCAGTGAAGAACTTTGGAGATGGATTTTTGTTTGTTTTGTGGTATTTTTTTTTAAATTCTTGTTGTATCCTTTATAATTAATGCTCATTCATAACTTGATTAGGAGAAAACAGCCTGCCTCGGTCTTCTTTATGTATTCTTCTCTCCATTTTCAGAGGCATGTGAGTTCCTAGCAAGCACTCTATTGCATTCCTTACTCATTCCATCAATACGTATGTGCCCTGTTAAGTGGCGGACCTTGGGCTACCAGCTAGATGCTTAAGATGGACAAAGCATGTTGCCTCCTAGATCTGCCCGTCTAACCATATGTTCAACAAACAAATGAATAATTACAGAATGAAAATCTCTGGAAACAAGCATTGAATATTAGTCTGTAGAACAGTAGCTGTGCGCACACACAAAAACATCCTGGAAGGCCGACCCAGGGCAATCAGTTGGCTGATAAGACAGTATAGGTGGCTACCATTTAACTCACATCAGTATTATAATAGATAAGTATTGGTGCATCTTGGTTGCTATCTAAAATCATTAGCATAACAGAAAAGGGTGTCTCCAAACAGTCAGTGAGGCCGACACTTACAGAGCTGGAGAGTAGGGAGCAGGAATAAGGGACCTCTACACTACAAATAGGTTCATTTCCCACATGGACTTTGCTAAGGCCCAAAAATCCCTAGGTGAGGCTTCCTGGTCCCTTCTGCCTGGACACAGTCCTCAAGTGGGTGTGGCTTAGGGCTAGGGCTACAGCTCAGCAGGGCCCAGTTTGGTTAAGGCACCTAAGAGTTGGTACTTACATTGCCTGGACTTGCACAGTGGCAATTATATTCATGCACCTAATTCTTTTAAGGTACTTGTAAAAAGATGTGTCCAAACAAAGAAAAATCAAGAACATTCTGCATTGTTTTTCTCATGACAGTTTAAAGATTAACACAGCCAGCTCATTCACCCAGAAGTCCTAGTGTTAATCTAGGTGTAGCTCCTACACCTTCCTGTGACACAGCTAAGGCTGGCTTGGGGGTGGGGGTGGGGCCTGGAATCAGAGCTTGTCTACAGACAGTGGGATGAACTGACGACTAAGTTTGTCCACTGCTGTGTTACCAATGGGCAGATGATCATTTTTAGCAACCAGATGAGACAAGGTTGGACCTAAGCCACTAACCAATAGGAAAAAGTTGTCTACTTCATTGTGGCACTTTTGTGTTACCCTCTCCTCTGTCAGGATTTCCCAAGGTCCAATAATTTGACATAAGAGATTTGATTAAAGTACAAGATTTATGAGGCCCCACACTGATAGAAATAATACTTCAGTATAAGCCCATATGAGAAACAAGGTTGGAATACTAACCAAATTCTTTATTCCTTTATCTACCCATTAAGACTCTCTCTCTCTCTCTCTCTCTCTCTCTCTCTCTCTCTCTCTCTCTCTCTCTCTGTGTGTGTGTGTGTGTGTGTGTGTGTGTGTCTCTGTCTCTCTCACTGTCTGTCTCTCTCTCTCTTTCTCTCTCATCCCTCTCCAATGAGTGCCCCCCCCATTGACAACTTGTCACTCAGAAAGACCAATGGTCACTTTGGACAGTTGACATTATTATGAGACACTACTTTTGACAGTAATCATCTTCCTTTATAGTTATTAATCAAGACTGTATTTCCCACTGACTAAACCCAGGAAAGGTTACCATCTACTTTAATCCATACTTATTTCACTACGAACAAGAGATTCGTTTCTCTCTCATCCTTACTGATGTAAAATTACCATCATTCCCAAGACCTCTTTGGGTTCCTTGACCAGAAGAGGCGTTTAGCTATGTCATCCATGATGTATTGCACATTTAATTGCACTATGCAGCTATTCAAAAAGCATTCAGAAGTAATCATTTAGCAGTAATATCCCAGGGCAATCCAAGGTCACAGTACATTAAAAACTAATTCACAGCAGTTCAAGAATGCATTTTTCATATATGGAGTAACATAATTCTTTTATGATAAAAGTGATGGTACTATTACAGAGTGATTGGAGACAAGATATTCTGCATATCCATCATTGGACCAATTGTGCAAATGGCAAAGTCAGACCTTTGTTCTCCTCATAACTCAGCACACCAGCAATCTGTATTAAATACCACTGGCCATGTTAACCTTTTCTACAGCTGACCCTGCTTTAAGGAACAACAGGCCTCACTTGTTACCACAGACAATGTGAGCATTTAATATTTACCACGGTAATTTCACTCCCAAGTTTTGTATCTGTTCTTTTATCTGATCATTCTAATGTATAAAATGCTAATCTCTGTGGCTCACAGATTTTTGGTTTTAACAAACGAGTGTGTGTGTGAGTGCATGTGTGTGTGTGTGTGTGTGTGTGTGTGTGTGTGTGTGCATATGTGTGCGCACTATTGATTTCCTCCCAGTAATGAGAGCTAAAATTATAACAACTTGTGTCACATTAAAATAATGGGTCAAGGAAGCAAGGCTGCAGAGCTGGGCCTCCCACACCTACTGCATTAGCAAGGACATGCCACAATTTGCTGCTGGTCAGGTTTCACTGCCACCCACAGCTTTCCTTCCTACCCCTCATATTTTCCATCCCCAAATTTATTTTCTCAATCTGACCATATAGGGGAAACAGAAGCAGCAGCCTTGTCTAAGTCAGAGAACCATTTAAGTTAATTAGTGAGTACAGCTTAAGATCAGTTGTCAAATCTTGACATGATCGAGAAGAACCTGGAGTGTTAAGATTTTACAGCTACTGCTTGCTGTGTGAGCTCAGACAAACTGCTTAAGCTCTCTGAACTTTGCTTTTTCGTTTGTGTGTTCCCTCAGTAGAAACAGAGGCAATAACACCTACACCTCAGGATTGTCATGACTCTCACAAGTGACAAATACCTGGCTAACGATAGGTACATAGCAGGTGCTCCGAAAACATTACCATGTTGTCCATGGAATGCCAAAAGAAAAAGGGAAGGGAGGGCTTGATCTGACTGTGAACAGCTGTGAGCAGCCTTTATTAGTCACCGTGTCTTGCTGAGTGAGTTTTAATCGGTGTCCTACTGCCCTCTTCTGGATATTAAGTCTCTGATCTGCCCATGAGTCCTGTACATAGGTCCAGGATAACTGATCAAGACTTGATGCAGACTCAGTAGCATCTGTGCAGAGAGGAAATGAGCACAATCATGGGATCCACAAGTGGACAGGTATCACAGGAGCTAGGAATGATAGTGAGGGCTGGCTGCTGGGCCTGTGGGCCTCCGCTCTGTGGAAGGGACGCAAGCATGCGTGTCTCTTGTGTGTTCTCCTTCATTTTACTCTGATGAAGAGCTCTGAGTCAGCTGTACACACTGAGATGCAGATGCACGGGCACCCTGAACTCTGAGTTTGGGCATCACCTTTGCTTTTTATTTTTGATGTTAATTTGTGTCCCCTAAAGGTTTAGGCATGTATGTCAGTGTGAAGGTGGTAGAATCATCACGATGTGGAGCTTTGTGGGAGGTAAATTTAGGTCACAGCAGCATTGCCCTCAGAGAGAACAGAGTGACCTTGCGTAGAACTGGGGAGCTTGGAACCTACCCTACTTAGAAACTCCTCACCCACATTCATCACTCTGCTCCTGCAAGTGTTTCTGTCATGATGCCCCTTGCCATATTATGCTATAGACAGAAGACCCACATCACAGTCCATATAGATATGGCTTGTCACCTCCCAGTGAGCAAAATATTTAATAAAGGAGTCACACAGTATTGGATCCTTGTGATAGCCACAGAAGGGCAGCGATAGAAATGGTCACTGATTTTCCACTCAGGTGGAAAATCCTTCCATGCTGCCAGCTAGAGAGTGTTCTCTATCACTTACATTCCCGTACACAGTAACTTCCCAACTGTTTCAGTTGCAAGAAGCAGAGCACTGGTCCATGTGGGGCACCAGACTGGAAACTCACATCCACTGGGCCGTTCTAATAGGTATGAACATTGTGGAATCCATGTTAAAGAACCAAGATGCTGACACTGGGTGGTTCAGCCAATCCCTCGCTGACAACAGGGAAAACACAATTCTAAACCATGCCGTTCTCTCCGAGTGTATGTAATGAACCAACAAGCCAGCTCTGTGCACCATGCACCCTGTTCATCTAAGGATCATGATCAGTCCATCTGGTGGAGGCCCAGACTCTGCATCTCTATCCAACCTCCATGAGGTAGACGATAGTTCTCTGATGATCTTGAGCTTGCTGCAAACCACCTTTCTTGAATCCTTCTTGTTTGGGGTTTATATAGAGACCTTAGCTCTGCCTAGGATTTGGAGGTAAACTAGAAGTGTCAAAGAGTGGTTGAGAAGTTCTGATACTTGCATTGTAGTTCACACAGTTAGCTTCTGCCCCGCTCACCAGTACCCTGACCAGCCATACCACGGCTAAGTGCACTGATACAGCAAAGGAGAACCTTCAGTACACCAGAGGATGGAAAGAGCATCTTGTAACTCTGACGAAACTCACCACACATTAGATCTGTCAAAGGCAAATAAATAATGCATCAAGCCATTTCACAATGTATTATCCATAAATATCTACTTTTTAAAAGCACAGCATTATAAGCTAAGAGTTTATTTTTCTTAAGCTGGTCAAGTATACCAACACTTACTGAAGCAAGATCAGAGCAAGAAAATTTAATGACTTAATGTTTCTTGATATAAAATCATTCTGGTTGAATAACTTTGAATTCATCCTAATGCATATATGCCAATTATGCCTGATTTATTAAGAGAAGTTCCTGCTAGATCCTAATATATAATGCTGGTTGCCATGGCATCAACCCTTACAAGGACATCTTAAGGATCATAAAAGTGTCAAAGTGATAAGTTTAACACTGGATGGGTTTAATGATAGATGGTAAGTAATACTGTTGCATTCATAGCAAAGAAAATACCTCAGACATTCAGGAGAGGCACAAAGGTTCAACACATTTGCAGCCTTAATTTTATTGGAGATAGTTTACAAACAGCTACAAGGAACCTGTGTGTGTTCATATAGGCATATATGCACATATTTATGTAGCATATGTTGTGGTGTTTTGAATAAAAATGACCTCCATAGGCTCATAGGGAATGGCACTATTAGGAGGTGTGGCCTTGTTGGAGGAACTGTGTCACTGAGAGTAGTTTTGAGGTCTCAGAAGCTCAAGCCAAGTCTGGCAGCTCACATCTCTTCCTGCTTACTACAGATCCAGATGTAGAACTTTCAGCTCCTTCTCGAGCACCATGTCTTCCTGCATGCCGCCATGCTTCTCATCATGACAATAATGGGCTGCCTAAACCTCTAAAATTGCAAGACAACCTCAATGAAATGTTTTTCTTTATAAAAGTTGCCATGGTCATGGTGTCTTTTCATAGCAATAAAAACCAAAACTAAGACAATATGTGTATGTGTAAATTTAATTGACTCTTCTATTATAGGTGCTAAGTTTAATTAAAAATAAATCCCCAAAAGGGGGGCAAGTAGGCTGGGCACAGACAATGGTACAAC
This sequence comes from Cricetiscus sungorus, assembly GCA_030556225.1. NCBI lineage: Eukaryota > Metazoa > Chordata > Mammalia > Rodentia > Cricetidae > Cricetiscus > Cricetiscus sungorus. Next base: position 22,747,631 of record JANBXA010000114.1, read on the forward strand.
AATGGAAACTTTCTATAGGATATTTAAATAGTGGATACATGCATTTATGATATTGTGCATTTACCAAAACTCACACTACTATATTACACAGCCTGAGAGCCAGTGTAAACTATAGACTTTAGGTAATCATATAATCACTTCACTAATTGTAAGCCCATGTTGAAATAAGATATAAATAATAGGGAAACCAGGGTTGTGAGGCAGCAGTTTCAGGAATCTCAACCAGCTGGCCAATTTTTCTACAAACTCAAACTTCCCTAAAAATAAATTTAATCAGTTAAATTATATATTCATAGATTATATAATTATACTTATATTTGTACATAGTATAATTATGTAATTATACTATATAATTATATTTATATGATTATATAAATCCCCTAAGTAACTGCTAAAGATAAAACTCATTTTAAATTAAAATGGTACAGCCAAGAAACTACAACAGAACTACAAGGTAAGAAGTTTACAAGTTATAAAGTAGAGAAGAAGCTGTTTTCAAATATCTCAGCACTTTGCTTAATACCCTGCATCGCCTTTGTGTTTCCCCCACAAGTACTCACACACTGAGTAATCATGCAATGCTATGCTTGGCGCAGGCTTCTACTGTCTACCTGAACACACATCCATTGTTCTACAACCACAAGGTCTCTCTCCTCACTGGCCTAGATGGGATATTCACTTCTATCTGGTAGGAAGGTTTCTGCCTTGGCTTCTCCAGAAATACATGTCTCTAAAATGTCTCCAAAATATACACTAAAATTACCTATCAGATACAGAAAGCCCAAGTGAAGAGAATTTTTTTTTTTTTTGAAACATAGTAGCTAGTTGGTACTTTCCACCCCACCTCAGAAGATGATCACATTGTCCTTAGGTGACAAACAGAGGGTCCATGCTCCATATCAATCTCCAGACATGTCAATGGAAATGATCAACTGAGAGATGCTTGTGATTGCACTGTAGCTGGTGGGGTATTGCTATCATTCAACCCTTACAGTAGCTAATGCTCAGAGATTGTGGTCTGTTGAGATGTAGAACCTTGGAGAAGGGCATAGAAGTTCACTCTGAACCAAGGAATACTGTCCCATGAACTAGAGTCAGGTACTGTGGGAATTAATCATGTGAGTTTCAATGTCTGGAACCTATCATACGTCATGCCTTATCATGTAACGGCATGTGTTTCATCCATAATACCACCCACTGAGTTGTGATGCATCCAGAAGGATCCCAGCAATGCAGAGCAGATATATATGCTCTTGAACTTCTGTGAGATAAATCAAAGCCTTTGGAGAGAAAGGGCAGGATGGGAGAGAGGCCCAGGTTGGCATTGAACTTACGATCTTCCTGCATCAATCTGCTGAGTTCAGTGTGTGCCAGCACACTCCTCCCTCAACTTCTGTTATTCTATTTTACATATTGTGTTCTAGCAACAAAAATAGACTAAGACAACAGCCATGCTGCTCCAGCATGTCCACCCTCTGCTGTAAGAATTTGTGTTGTGCACTCCCAGAGACACTGTGGGTTTAGATGATTGCTAGACACAGAGCCTGCAGAGTGTCTGTAACTGAAGCAGAAAGAGAAAATAAAGACATAAACTGCAGCTATTGGGAGCCAACACACTGTTCCCCATACTTCTATGATGTCGCCCCACCTCTTAAGAACAATCTTTCCCTGGATATTTCCTCTCTGTCCGTCTTGCTTTTCCTTGTTCCACACTGTTTCTAAATTTTCTAGAAGCATCAAGCTCAGGGTGGCACAGTACTTTTCTGTTTCGCATCAATAAAAAGGAGCCTGAAGCTTGAGCCTCTGCCTGTAATAGTTACTATAAGCATTCCTGTATGGTTTTTAGTTTTATTTGAGGACACTCTTGGCTTTCTTCTCCATTGAAGGGAAGGCAGGCAGCGAGCATAGTAAATCAAAAGGTGTTTCCAAATGAGTTCTTAGTAAAATTTGCTTTTCAGCAAATAAAGCACCCGTGAAAATAAACTGTTCATCCTAAGGGACATGTTACTCTTGTTCCCAGTGTATCTGCCAACTCAGGAAAACAGATAATTTGCCAAGTATCCTTTGCCCTGGAAGTTAATTCTTGTATGAACTGCTTCAACCATGCTATAGACTCCTGGCCTCCTCTTTTTTTTTTTTTTTTTTTTTTTACGTTTGAAACAAGGTTGTTTTACATGTCAATCCCAGTTCCCTCACCCTCCCCTCCTCCCCTATCACCCCCCACCTGTAGCACCCATGCTGAGATCTGCTCTGCTAATCAGGCAGGTGAAGGCCTAGAGATTGAAATAAGAGGCAAGACAGCCGGCCATTCCTTCAACAGCAATGTCAGAATGCTGAATGCCTTTTACTGAGGGGATGGGGTGGGCTTATATACTGACTCACAGCACAGTGGAAAATAACAGGATTTTCAGCTCCTCCATAGCAGATGTGTGTTAGCCAAACAGGAAGAGTACCAATAACGACTTTGGGAAAAGATGTTCCAGCCAACAGCTTCAGGCTTGCTCAAGGTGCCTCAGTGGTCCATGTTGGGTCCTGCAGGTCCCCCTTCCTTTTAATATACACTAACACCTGTCTTAGGCAGCAGAGGATGTCAGTATAACTTTCCTGTCTTAGGTTGGATATTTGTCCCCTTTCTGCCTTACCCATGTCTGGTGGTTCAGCCATACTTGGGCAGAGGCATTTTCTCTTGAGCCAAAGACAGTAGAATCTGTCTTGTTGGAAAGTTGGCCTGGGCCTGTCTAATGCTGTGGTGCCGTAGGCAGATCAGGTAGATAGCACCAAGAGCAAGGGCTATGAGCCCCAGTGAGAGAGAGCTTTCCCATTCTCTAATTAATCTACCCGCATGTTAAAGTTTTTATAAAATGTCTTCTGCACTGGCAGGCGGTACTCTGGTTTCATTGATGTTAATGATCTGCATGGCTAAAGTATGTGTATAATTTAAAAACTGATCATTCCAGGATCCCTGGAGAAAAATAACTACAACTGATGCATTCTTAACTTTAGTGGGTATAACACAGATCTGTGATGGGAGATGTTATTCTGTAAATATGTTTCTCATACTGGTTAATTAATAAAGCACTGTGGCCAATAGAAAACAAGATAGGTAGGGCTAGGAGACCAGGAGGAGGAAAGAGGAAGTAGTAGGGAGGAGTCAAGATGTAGAGCATGGAGGAATGAAGACGCCCACCACCGAGGCTCCCGGATAAGATGAGCCACGTGGAAATAATTAGATAAGTAGACATGGGTTAATAGTTAAGACAGAGCTAACCCATAAACAATAATGGTAATTGGCCAACAGGATTGTATCAAATACAGAGTCTCTGAGTGTTATTTGGGGCTCACGTGGCGGCGGGACTATGATGGCAGGACCGGGAGGCCAGAGGGTAGGAAAAACCTGCCGTAACAGATCTGTGTAAAGGAGAGAGAACAAGAAGCCATATGAGCCTCCCACAATAAATCCAATTGTTCATGTAGGAGTCTAGTTTGTAGATTTAGTTTTAAAACGCCGAATTGTGCTAGACAATCGAGTGAGTTTTGGGTGGCTAAGGTTTCAGCCAATTCACCTGATATTTGATCAGTATTTACAGATTGGGAGAGGGCTGTCCTTGAAACTGTTGCTGCAATAGCGGAGGTGATAATGGTAATAACAATCACAGCCGTGATCCCAAATCCTCCTTTCCTCTATAGATGACCACACAAGTTGGTCATCTATAGAGGACATCTTTGGCATAGGTACCACCCCAGGTATTCAGACCACAACAGCTGTTACTTCATACATCCAGCAGCTAAGCAGTTGGCAGACCTGCTGAGAACAATTGAGACTTTCTCCAAAATTAGTAGCAGCAACAGAAATTTGTGCATAGACCGCTGGGTCAAAAAGAATTTGAGCTGCAAGGGTAGCATATTGCCCAGCACCTGTGAGCATATCTCAATTCCTAGCAGGAAATCCAGCAGCGGCATTGCATTGGGCAGTTTCTTTGCAAATATTCTTGAAATCCACCTCTCCAGAGCAAATAGTTACCCCCATTTAGTGTGGCTCTACAGAGCTCCATCCAATCAATAGGGGTGCAATTTAACACAGCAAAAGACTCAAAAATTGCCTGAAAGGTGTGTGGGGCCCATAGGTGGTGACAGCCTCCTTAGGTTGTTTTATATCCTTGAAATTTAGTGGGTTGTGCTCCCTAACCCTGTTATCCTGAGGTCTCAACCACAGGAAAAGCTTGTCTTTCCTTTTCTAATGCTTCTACCTTGGTTGTTAAAACTTTGACCTCCTCTATCCCTTGAGGGGCAGAGGACCTACTAAAGGGGTCACAAAAATGGGTTGTGCCACAGCGGATGGCATTTGCACTCATCAGCTTCAGCAATTCTTTGTTTTAATTGTTCAATTTCTGCTTCCAAAGTATCAGTTACAGTAGGACTATTATCTCGTAATTGAGATCCCTCTTGTTCCCTGATAGATTTTACAGATTCTAAATCTTGTAATTCCTCAAAAGTCCCATTCATCTCTGCCATTTGTTTCTTTTACTTTAACATTGTTGCTCAGGAGCACATCTTTTAACTAGACGCCAAAGGGAAAAGGTGGTAACAGGGAAATTATCAGGCCCCTCTTCTTTATAAGCCTTTCAGAGATCTCTTTTTACCTGTTCACAATCAGGGATGTTTAAGCCTCCAGAGTGCATAAACCAGGGACTATATTTCCCTAATATGGCAATAAATTCTTTAGCTGTCTTAGTTTTAATCCCAGTGTCCTGTCTTTTCAATAGGGCCACTAATTGCCCACTGAAATTTTCCTTAGAGTTACTGGCACCCATCCTTCAATACACCTCATTCTCTTCCTTTGCTGGCCAGCCTCCAAGGACTATCTCTTAGGTGATCTTTTCATCCCAATCTCAGAATGCCAAATGTCAAATGTCTTTTATTGAGGGGATGGGGTGGTCATATATACTGACTCATAGCACAGTGGAAAACAACAGGGTTTTAAGGCTTAACTCCTCCCCAGAAGATGTGTATTAGCAAAACAGAAAGAACAACAATAACAACTCTGGGGCAAGATGTTCCAGCCAACAGCTTCAGGCTTGTTCAAGGTGACTCGGGGGTCCATGCAGGGCCCTGTACCCACTAAACCCCAGCCCATCCTCTTTCTGCTCCCCAGGGAGGGTGAGAACTTCCATGTGGAGTCTTCAAAGTCTATCATATCATTTGGAGCAGGGCCTAGGCCCTCCCCCATGTGTCTAGACTGAGAAAGTATCCCTCTATGTAGAATAGGCTTCCAAAGTCCATTCATATACTAGAGAAAAATACTGATCCATTACAAGAGGCCCAAAGACTGACCAGGCACACCCACATTCACGGGGTCTGGATTGGTCCTATGCTTGTTTCCCAGCTATAAAATTAGGATCCATAAGCTCCCCTTTGCTCAGGTCAGCTGATTCTGTGGGTTTCTCCAGCCTGGTCTTGACCCCTTTGCTCATAACTCCAACCTCTCTGTAACTGGATTCCAGGAGTTCAGCGAGTATTTAGCTGTGGGTGTCTGCTTCTGCTTCAATCAGTTACTAGATGAAGGCTCTAGGATGACATATGAGGTAGTCATCAATCTCAATATCGTGGAAGGGCATTAAAGGTAGCCTCTCCACTTTCCCTTAGATTGTTACTTGAGGCCATTCTTGTAGATCTCTGGTCATTTTCCTAGTAGCAGATTTCTCTGTAAATCTATAATGGCTCCCTCTATTATGGTGTCTCTTTTCTTGTTCTCTTTTCTTTCCCTGTCTCAATCTTCCTGTTCCCTCATGCCCACCTCTCCCCTCCTCTTCTCCCCTTCTCTTTCTCCTAACTCCCTCTCCCCTACCTCCATGCTCCCAATTTGCTCAGGAGATCTTGTCCCTTTCCGCTTCTCCAGGGGACCATGTATGTCTCTTTTAGGGTCTTCCTTGTTTCCTAGTTTTTCTGGAGATATGGATTGTAGGCTGGTGATCCTTTGTTCTATGTCTAAAATCCATATATGAATGAGCATATACTGTTTTTTTTTGTTTTTTTTTTGTTTTTTTGTTTTTTGTTTTTTTTTTGACTGTGTTACCTCTCAGGATGGTTTCTTTTAATTCCATCCATTTGCCTGCGAATTTCAAGATTCCATTGTGTTTTTCTGCTGAGTAGTCCTCCATTGTGTAAATGTGCCACATTTTCTCCATCCATTCTTCAGTTGAGGAGCATCTTGGCCTCCTCTTAAAGTCACTCACCACTCCATCTCCTCTTTTGACCTCTTGATGGCTGCACTATGGACACCCCATCAGCCACAAGCTGGCTTTCTTGCCCATATATGTGACAGCCTGAGAGTCATTGAAAATATAAACTGCTTCATCTACTAACTAATTCCACCCTAGAAAAAGACCCAACTGACTAAAACAAGGTATGTATTATTTTCCTCCTAGTTCCTTTCTGTTTTCTATATTAGCCAACATATTGCAGTCTATTTAGTATTTTTTGGAATAATATTATATATAAAAGACAGATTAATGATGAAACACAGTAGTTATGAAAGACCAAAAGCGGAGTTAAGGAAACCCTCACTTAAAATAAAGGACAGTCTGACCTAGGAAGCACCAGCAACTTCCTCACAGGACCCTAAGATAGCAGGATACCAAGAATTCACACTGCCCCTCCCTACAGTGATAGCTGCATCTCAGGTTCGCCCAGACAAGGTTAATTAGCACACCCTGAGGCCCCTGCTGGGCCAAACAGAGAGACCATCCAGCCTCAAGAAGAATAGCCCAGGACTGGTCACATACTCAGCGGACAGAGAGTCAGGACCCCACCCTAAGCTTGTGGTTTTTTCCTTTAAATATACCTGAACCCAAAAATTGTTGCTTCTCTAACCTGTGTGCTGAGGGAAGCCCGCTTGTGCAACCGTATCCCGTTCATTAAAGCTTCTTGCGTGTTGCATCAACTGGACTGGACTTTGAGTTCTTGGGGGTACCGACCGAATTGGGGAGACTCCTCTTTCTGAGGGTCTTACAGTTACCTTCCACAATACCACACACCAGGAATTATTACTGAAGTCAACCTTTTCAAGTTAAATAAAGAAAGTCTATCATTTCCCTTTCCCTTCTGGGTGCTTAACTATTTAAGTGTCAAAATCTGCTGAGAGGAAGAAGATCAAAATGCCAAAACTGATTTCTTATGGCGGGAGAACATGGCAAAGCTTCTGTCCTCCTCCTGTGACCAGACTCGCCAGCCTGTGGCCAGTAGAGGAGCAGGGCCAGGTGCCAGAGACCTGGTTGGATATAGAAGAAATGTGTGCTGATTGGCCATTTTTACCACTTGTCCCTGGAAACTTCCATGAAACAGGTTTGGCAGCTCAAAGCACAAAGAGGGGTAGGGGTAAGCGCCAAATGACACATCCCTTAGCTAGTCCTGTTCTGAGATTGTAGGGAGGAGAACAGTCTCAAAGTTTTAGAGAGATACACGTACTATATGACTTCCTGCTCATGAGTATTCCATATCATCTTTACTCCAGAATCAGATAGATTTGCTTAAGATATTGCCAGCCAGGTGGCAGAGGGAAAGATACTTTAAATGCCATTGTGGTATTTAAAGATTATACTCAAAAGTAATTTGCTTCATTTCTCTGTAAAGAATTTGGCTTTGCCAAGATTTGAAGTCTGGCCTTCCCCTTCAGCTTCTAGGAAGTAACCCATGCCAGGTCTCATTGGAATATCATTGCTTTAAAGAGGGATTAGCTATATGAATGTTACCGTGGGGTAGCCACACCTTATAGTCTCAATGACCCTTGTGACTTAGGATAAGTGCCTTGGAGGAAAAGCATGAGGAGTCAATCAGTCATGCATATCCAATGGAGCACCACTGAAAACTCTCAACTCAAACGCTCCATCTGACTTCCCTGGCTGCCAATCACTTTCTTGTGGTCCATCCATATTGATTGCCATGGATCAGTGTTCACAGTTGGCATATGCAATCTTTCAGTCAGTCTGTGCTCCATGCTTTTGGGGCTTTTGTTAATTTTCACCTGCATATTTTTGTGTAATAAACCCCAACCATAAGTCTAATGGTTTTTAGTGACTTTCGTTAATATCTCTAGCCAGTTATCCCAATATGAGATCATTTGAAATTTCCCTGCACAAGTACTTCATATCAGAAAAGAGAGTGGGTTCATGGAGAAATTAGACTACCTGCAGGTGATTTCAGATATCTTGAGGCAACTTGATGAACCATAGCTTCTAATTTTAATTTGAGTAAACCTAAGTAACATGCACTTGGCATTTCCTCAGCCAAAGCAAACCCCCTACCATCATCTCTCAATTTTCTGAGGCAGGAATGTCACATCCCATCATGACTAGCATCATTACAAAGGGAACTGCAGTGACAAACTGAAAACATTTTAAACAACATAAACTCTACCACAGCAGTTCAGAGAAAGATTTGAGTTTGTATGGCTTCATCATGACAAGGAAAGATGAGGTTGAATGGTCACAACTCACATCAAGATAAAGTTCATTCGATATGAGAGAGATGGGTTAAAGCAGAGTTGTTTCTATATTTATAGTGGTTGGTAATATTCCATCACAGGAACAGACCAGAGATCAAAGGTTTGATAGCAGACATGTTAACTGAAAGAGTCATCAGTGATATTCTGTGAGGCTATATTGATCTCAAGCTCAGCAGAGAAATGATCACTGAGATAAAGATTTAGAATACATCTTCCCACAGGGAGTAGATGACAGAATGCTATTACTATAGACATCTAGACTACAAATGAGGAGGGGTTAGGATGGAGTTCCATAACCGTACATTTTAGACTTTTTCATGTCAGGCCACATGGAAACTGGTAGTGTGCAGAGTTGTAGGATACTGTACAGTTCAATAAGACAGAAAGACAAGCCGATTGAGTCTGTAAGAATGTAGGGGGGAAAGCTACTGAAATTCTGGGCCAAAGGCTCAGTCCTATGGAGTACCTGTGTTGTGTAGCTTAAAAATAACAAAGACTGGGGAGCCACCAGAAAGGAAGGACATAGGAACATAGCTACCATAAAGTCAGAAAAGGTAAACCATGTTAAAGAGCTCTTGAAGTTGCATGATTGAAAAATCAGAGCTGTATATCAGCTTGGGCAGAAGAATAAGTTACTGCAGGTTCAGAAGATGATTTAACAGACATGAGGTATGCCTTAGTGATGGGAGATGTTATTCTGTATATGTTTCTCATACTGGTTAATAAAGCACTGTGGCCAATAGAAAACTAGATAGGCGGAGCTAGGAGACTGGAGGAGGAAAGAGGAAGTAGGAGGTGGAGTCAAGATGGAGCCCAGGGAAGAAGCAGGACGCCAGCCGCAGCTCCACGATAAGACTACCACATGGAAATACTTGGATAAGTAGAAATGGGTTAATAATTAAGGCAGAGCTAGCCCATAAACAATAATGGTAACTGGCCAACAGGATTGTATCAAACATAGAGTCTCCTGCGTGTTATTAGGGGCCGGCACGCCAGACCAGCGGCGGGCGGGCTGGCCAGAAAACAACAAGCTACAGGTGGCGCCCAACGTGGCTATAAGAACTTTCACTTAAAACTTCATAAAAGCTTAAAAAGGGATTTTAGAAACAAAGGAACAGAGACTAGCAAGACTTCTTAGTAGCAGCATTTTCTCGGTTGGATTTGTTTTGCTGTAGACAGAGATTTGTGCGGCTCCTTTAAGGGAGGTTTCCAAAATTTGCATAAGCGGCAAAAAAAAAAAAAAAAAAAAAAGCCTTGCTTTTAAAGAGCTCTGCTAACAATTCATTGGTGTGTAGGAGAGCTGCAATGAAGGTTTACACTGTGTTTTAAAAAATACGCTGGCTTGGGAGAGAAAAAGAAACGGGATACAATGGTTTAAAAAGAAAAAAGGAATTAAATGGATGGCTGTGGTGGCGCACACCATTAAGCCCAGCACTAGGGAGACAGATGCAAGCAGATATCTGTGATTTCAAAGCAAACCTGGTATGCACTGAATTCCAGGACAGATAAAAGTTACATAGAGAAACCCTGTCTCAAAATATGTAAAAATAGAAGTAGAATAAATAGAGTAATAAAAAAGCCACGTAAAGATGGAAAACACAGAGAGATTTTGGATACTATATGTGCTTCTGTTGTCTTTAAATTATTTGATTGCTGAGAAAATAACAACTACTAATAAAAGAAATGCTGCTGGATTAATTCAATTTATATATTTTAAAAATGATTTGACTCAAAAATTTAAGCCTAAGGACAAGTTACTGGGGAAAAGGATTTCTATTTTTGTTTCCACAGAAAATGAAAAGCTATGGATTCTTTCCAGACTTATGTGGTTTGATCAAGCAAGACCCCCTGAAGCAAGGTCAATGGGACATTGCAGCCTTACAGACCACTACAGCCAGGATTTCTGTGTCTTCTTAGGCTCCCCATGACAGCGCCCTCTACCAGCAGGAAGTAGTTTGGAAAGAACGACGCCCAAATTCCCAAATATTGTTTATAAATGTTTGTTTTCATTTAAATTGACTTGGTTATAAATGGCTATAACCACAAGCAATTTTTTTAAAGGTAAAAAGGGAATTATGGTATAGATATGAATACTTTGCTTTGGAATGGATTTTCATTTATTGATACAATTTAAGGTCAATTATGTGATGTGTATATTTCTCCTCTTGTTTAGGTATTATGTTTATATAGCTCATTGAAAAATGTAATGTATAATTTAGGACAGATTAGAGAATTACCTATGATAGTCAAAACTTGGAGTTAATTAGTTAGGATTTCTAGATATGCAGAGATGTATTTGAGATGAATAGGCATTCTTCAAACCTTTCAAAGACCTACAGAATATGGCATTTAAAATGGTTTAGGGATTTTCTTGACAATGAGGCACAACTGCTCCTGGTAACACCACCTACAGAAGAAAGGAAGATGGACATTGAAGAAACTCGTTATGAAGTTTGCTTCTAATATGGCAAGACTAGCCATTTGAACAAGGTACTGCTCTTCTAGACTGTTTGACTTTATGTTGTAGAAACTGGACATGCAGGACCCACAAAAAGGTGACTGCTGATGCAAAATGGACATTGCTACAGGATTCCTGCTTCATGGAAAAGGCAGCCAGACAATCTGCAGGACACAGAGAAAAATGACTGACACATTGTCAATACAGGTGGACAGTTTAAAGTTTCCTGCTTGTTGAGGAGTCTGGAGACACACTATGGACTATGGGCTGAAGATGGAACATTAAGAAGAACTTCGGGTGACTGACCAGGCAATGAGTTTTCTCTGTCATTTCTAGAGTTTATATATTTTCCTTCTGTGGTCTTTGAAGGAGTTGAAGACACATAGTTATAGTTATAGTTTCCCTTAGTTAGGATTAAAGATAAGTTACATATAGGACTTTAGACTCACAAAGATAGGATTGATGATATTTTCTTTAAGTCTTACAAAATGTTAATGGACTAAATATTGTTAACTGTGATTCTTATTTGATAACTGTTGTATGGTATATTTTGCTATGTTAAGGTTAAACCCCTTCTTTTACTTTAGACAGAAAAGAGGAGATGATGGGAGATGTTATTCTGTATATGTTTCTCATACTGGTTAATAAAGCACTGTGGCCAATAGAAAACTAGATAGGCGGAGCTAGGAGACTAGGAGGAGGAAAGAAGAAGTAGGAGGTGGAGTCGAGATGTAGCCCGGGAGGAAGGAGGATGCCAGCCGAGGCTCCCTGATAAGACGACCACGTGGAAATACTTAGATAAGTAGAAATGGGTTAATAATTAAGACAGAGCTAGCCCATAAACAATAATGGTAATTGGCCAACAGGATTGTATCAAATACAGAGTCTCTGAGTGATATTTGGGGCTGGCGTGGCTGTGGGCCCAGACTGGCGGGCTGGCGGAAACATACATGCTACACCTTAGTTAGGAATTCTATTGCTGTGATGAACGAAGTGGCTTATATATCCATACCAGGGTTCATCATCATAGGAAGTCAGGGCAGGAACTCAATCAGGGCATCTCCTGGAGGCAGGAGAAGATGAAAAGCCCATGGAGGAGGCTTGCTCCCCATGGCTTGCTCAGCCTGCCTTCTTATAGAACCCAGGACCACCAGCCCAGGGATGGCACCACCCAGAGTTGACTGGGCCCTCCCACATCAATCGCTAATTAAGAAAATGCACTGCAGGCTTGTGTACAGCCCAATCTCACAGGGGCATTTTCCTAATCAGGTTCCCTCCTCTCAGATGACTTTAGATTGTGTCACATTGACATAAAACTATCCAAGACAAGGTATTAAACTAATTTGGGAAAGGAATAAAAGTCACAAGGATAATTTGAAGCATGGCAACACACAACTCTAGGTTTAGGCTACAAGCAAAAGGGTAACATGGTGATGGCTGGAGTCTGGCATTGGGTTTAGGATAATGTGAGTGTGCTATGTCAGAAATGTAGATGAATATGTTCTTGTCTTGCCACGATGTCAGTATTTACTGCATAACAATAAAGAATGCAGCACAAGGTACATTGTTTTCACTGGCAGCAATTTGTTGAGTAGTCCTGAGTGCTTTGAGAGCTGGCTAAGCAAGGATAGGTTCTTCATTCCAATCACAACTAATATCAACTCTCAGACCACATATTACACACACTGCAGTGAATCTGTCTGTATGTGTATATGGTTGGTTGTAGAATGGTTACCAAAGATCAAGGAGGCCCAGCAGAGGTCAAGAAGCTCGACAGTGCTTAACTAAATAGCAGAAGTAGAAGATGATAGGGATGAAAAGGCCTGCTTCAGAGGCACACGTTGCAGCTCAGCCTCAGGTCCAGTCAATTATTAGAAAGAGATGCAGGACACAGAAGTCATATAGGAGAAGAGAAAAACTGGATCCAGATGGACAGATAGGCAGTCAGATGGACGGCATGTCTAAATGGAAGAAAAGGCTGGGAGATGGAAATTTGAGTAATGGGTACACTTGGCACACTTGGGAGTCCTCTCTCCATTGGTTCCTTGACATAACCAGGTGATCAAACAGCCAGTCTGTGGGGTCTGAAGCCACCACAGTGTTTAGTGACCTCCTCTTTATGACAGTTTTGTACCCAAGCCTCAATTTGATGTGTTAGAAAGTCCATGGGCCTGGCTTTCCTATATGATTTTAACACGCCATGTGCTCACATGATCCCAAAGTATTTTGATAAATTTATTATGAATCCTCAAAGTCTGCCTCCACAGTGACACACTTCCTCCAAAGACACACCTACTCCAACAAAGCCACACCTGCTAATAACGCCACTCCCTATGAGCTTATGGGGGCCAATTACAGTCAAACTACCACACATTCCCACTTGGAAAGGGTATTCTGATACATTCTATCAATTCTCTTCTAGAAAACCCTGGCTTGTGCCAGTTTCTAGGGACTTGGTCTGTTGTATACCCCATTGTGTTTTAGAACCTAGAAGAGGGCCTGTCTTTGGCATATTTCAAGTTTACTGGCTAAATTTCATCAACACATTGTTTTGTTTGCTGGGTTTTTCCAGTATCTTCTTCAGTAAAGGTCCTGCCCCTTCCACTGTATATGGTTTTAACTGTCCCATCCTTGCATTGGCCCAAAAGAGGATCTGCTATCAAGTCTCGCAGCATCGTTACTTGACTTCTCTTCAGTGTACTGAGCTTGCTTGCTGTTCTTGCTTAGACATCAATTTGCACATAAACCTCTATTACCTGTTGTAGAATAAAAGGTTTTGTTCTATTTTAGAATGAAGTCTAACAGAAGCATACATCAGAATCACGTTAGACACAGTCATAGATTCACTGTGGAATGGGAAGCCAATCAGGGATGCCCTCTCCTAACTAATCCTGGCCTCTGACATGCTATTTGGCACCCCTTAGCTTCACAGTAACTCATTCCAGTCACCCAATCTCCCACCCACCAACACCACTATACCACCCAACCCTCATCCCACAGCGATCAGCTCTGCCTTGACTCTAACTCCCCAAAACCACCATGTAACAGGCACTGGCCTTCTGCCATTGTGGGCCTTTTATGTTACACCCATAATGCTTCCATCTTGATGTGAGATGCCCCCTGGGTGTCCAGGAGCTCATATCCAGAAATCTCAGAGGAGTGTACACATAGGAGGTGAATGAGTGTAAACATTAAACAAAAGAACTTCTGAGTATATGCATAAACACTTGCTGCCATTTTCCCTGTACTGGAATTCTGCTCTCTCCTGAATGATACCTTGACTCTTTCCCTTGTCTGCTTCAGATACTTATTAAGACCTCATGTGTAGAGTTGGTTCTATGACAGGCTAAGAGTTTGTGGATTTCGGGAATGAGATGATTTTGGTGGTCCATGGAAGAGTCCTGTGAACTAAACTGTAGTCCCACAAAATTCATTGGTCTACTCCACAATGTGACTCTCCTGGAGGTGGAGGTGACAGCTGTTGAGCAGGCTATCAGAAGACCTTTCCCAAGTGGCAGATGGCACTCTCAGGAGAGTACAAGAGACAAATGTGGCAGAGCTTTCTCCACTAGGCAAGCACATAGCTGGAGGCAGCCTCTTCAAGCTAAGCAGAGCCCTTGCCATGACAGGATCATGCTGATGTTTGGTATCCATAATTATATTGCAATAAATTTCCATCATTAAATAACCCAGTCTATAACTCCAAGTAAATTGACCTAACAGATGTGATTGCTTGTAAGACACAGCATTCAATCTCCCCTAGACACAGGAAGACTTAGAGCACGTCTCATTTGGGCCCCTCCTTCTCCATCCTACCCCCTGGGCCCTGTTTCCCTGTCACTGCCTGTCTTGCTACCATCAAACCCTGCTCTCAGGAAACTCGGGCTAACTGCCATCTATATGCCAATGACATTCAAATTTATGTCTCAGCTCCAGACCTCTCTCCAGAACTCCAGATTTGTGTATCCAACTGCTACTCAACATTGTCACTTGCATGTCTAATAGACATCTCAAACTCAATATGTCCAAAGTGAAGTTGATTTTTTCCCATACAACTTTTTCTGCCCACAGCCTTCTTCAGTTCAGTGCATGGCATCTTTCCATGGCCATTGAAGCGTTAATCTCCCCAATTTCAATTACCTTTCTCCTCCCATGCATCATCAAGTCTTATTTGCCTTGAAGTATATCCAGAATCAAGCCACTTCCAACCAGAATCCTAGAATAGCTTTGATCAGAGCCCCATCATGCTGATGAGCTATCTACAGCAGGCTTTGCAATGGATCCCCACACTTCTACTTTTATTCCCACACCTTGCAACTTATTTTTTAACATAGCCGCCAGAGGAATCCTCTCAAAGCATATGTCCTTTATTCACTCCTCAACACAAAACCCTGCAATACCTTCTTGTTTTATGCAGAAAAACCAAAATAAAATACTAACAAGCCACTCATGATAGGACATTTCAGGAAAAGCATGATGGAAAAGACCTTTTCCTGTGGAGTTATTAGAGATGAGTTTCACTTAAAAAGCGATGTTTGAACAAAGACCTGAAGAAAAGAGAAGCTCTCTAAGCACAGGGATAAGTGCAAAGGTCCTGAGAGAAGATGCTGTTGGACAGTGACAAAGAGGCAAGGAACCAGTGTGGCTGAAATTAGCAGGGGATGGGGACAGTGCACATGGCAGGCTGACCATGTAGTCTCTAGTGTAGAAGGCACCATTGAGAGCAATGTGATTTGACTGAGAATTTAAAGGAATCATCCCAAGATTTGTATTTAGAATGGGCCACAGAAAATGGGAACAGAGCATAGGGATTCCAGCTAGGTTGTTTATATAATACAGACAAAAGGCACTGACTTGAACCTAAATAAGGAGTGCTTAGTTGAGCTCAGTGGACTAGGATTAAAATGACTAGTGTCAAATCAGAATTCATACAGAAAGAGTCAATAGGATTCATAGACAAAGAGGATGTCTACCTTCTGCTCACAGAGTGTCTACTGCTAACAGGACTGTCCTGGCTAGAATTCTGTACAGGATCAGTGCAGCTTTGTGAGTCCCTATTGTCTTCTAAAAGTACTGGGCAACTTACTTCGAAGTCTTGTAGATTGGCACACTGAGGTCTTAATTTTTTAAAATTCCTCTGCACTATTTGCAGCAATCAAAAAAGAACAAATCTGAGCATCAACTGGTTTCTATTCTATTAGAAAACATTTGTAATTCTACTGGGTTGTCAGTAATTAGATGCCTTTTAAAATAGGTAATTTCATTTTAGTTTCCTGATTTATCTCAAATTTATGTTTTCTCTTAATGGGGTTAGTTACTTACCCTTCCTGAATTTAGAAAGAAACCATCTGCAACATTTCATTAACGGAAGTTCACAATTTGCCTCTCTGCGCTAAAGACTTTAGTATGGCATGGAAATTTGACCAAAACTTGCATGATTGTTTTGTTTCGCAAACTCTCTATGGCCTTCTTCAAAATAAATACGGTAGCTCCTTTGCTGAGAGATCACCCAGCTAGACTCAACATACAATTGTTTATCATCCCACATGATCAAGCCTAAACAATTGAAACATGAATTTTGACCAGTTCTATTAAAACTTCTGACCTGATTTGTTTTTGTCAACTTGACACAAACTAGAGCCACCAGAAAAGAGGAAACGTGAATGGAGAAATTGCCACCATCAGGTTAACCTGGGGGCATTTTCTTAATTAGTGGTTTATGTAGGAGGGCCCAGCCAGCTGTGGGCATTGCCACCCCCCAGGAAAAAAGACCCTGGATTATATAAGAAAGTAAGCTGAGCAAGCCAGAGTGTGTTTCTCTATGGTTTCCACTGCCTTGAGCTCCTGCCAGAATTCCTGTCTTGGCTTCCCTTGATAATGGAATGTAAACTATAAATAATTTAACCCTTTACTCCCCAAGTTCAAAGCAACAAAAACCAAACTAAGACATGCTCCAAGACATATCAAATAAACCTTATACATCATAAACATTCTAGGCTGCTGAAGAAACGTCTGTGCCCTGACTTTCTTTCATTAGATCATTTGATGTCTTCTCAGAGAAATGACAGTTGGGTTTCTGTTTCTGTTTAGAGACTGGAAACACCACAAGCAACTGCAATATTTTGTATTTCTATTATTTAATGTTAAATACCCCCATAGCAAGTCAACTTATTTTCTCTTTTGTCACAAACACAAAAGAAATTTTGTTTCCTTTACCACTTTTCTCAATTTTAGCCTTCAGGACTTTTTAATCTACTACATATTCTTCATAGCCCCACCTTGAATGAGTAAATATCATCATCTTCACAGAAAAATGACATACAACCAGTATAATGTATATTCATGTATTTAGTTATGCAGATAACAAAAACAGTACTCACCTTCATTTTCCACAACTCTGCCTCCATCTCTATTTCACACTCACTTAGCTTGCTCACTCTATCACTACAAACTTCAAATAAGTAATAGGTTGGGGCTGAAGAAATGTAGTAGCTCATGAAAGGGCCTTTGCCTAGCATTCATGAAGCCCTAGATTCAACAATCTCCAATATGAAATTTCTACACAAAAGACAATACTTTCTATCATGTTATCTGTCTTCAAAAACTGCCTAGAGAACAAACAGATCAGGATCTCTATAATATGGCAGAGAAGAATAGAATCAGGGGTCACAATGAACAAAAGCTCAGCAAGCAAGCAAAGGAGTGGATAGGTAAGTGTCCAGTGGATAGGCTGGTGCTCAATGCTAGGAGTAAATGTTCAAGAGTCCTCTCTCATTCTCCCTCACACACACACACACACACACACACACACACACACACACACACACACACACTCACACTCACACACACACACACACACACACACACACTCACACACACACAGAGAGGTACTTTTGCATAATGGATAATGCCATCTCTGCTGAATCTAATTTTCTATTTAGGAACATATATGTCTTTGTCATTGTTGTTTTGTTTTTGAGATTTTTTTGTTAGTTTGGTTGGTTGGTTGATTGGTTGGTTGTTTTTTGTTTTGTTTTATTTTTTGTATGGTAACTCTGGCTTTTCTGGAACTCGCTCTGTAGAACTGGTTGGCCTTGAACTCACAGAGTTTTGTCTCCAGAGTGTTAGGATTAAAGACATGTGCCACCATCACCTGGAGGAATATCCATGTCTTGACAAAGCAACATTTTCATAAAGAGCAGAGGTGTTCCTAAGTGGCCTACCTTGGTCATGGCCCATATTTCATTTTATAGCTTCTTTTCCTTCCTGATTCTCTTGCTACCGAAACCATTATTTAAACTCTTAAAAATTGTCTTTCCAGCTCTTCTATACATCCAAATATTATTCAATATTCTTCCTTTAATCTCCAAAAATGCAAGATTTCTCACATTCTAAGAATAGCCCACAGTGATAATCAGATAAGCAAACAAATGTATCATTGACCTAGATTGATAAAATGATGATATATATCTAAGGGATATTTAATTTTCAAAAGTTGAGAGATACAGTGGGTCTGCTTCTCCCCATTGTCCAAAGGACATTCCATATTCTGTCTATCACTCAAACTTTTCTCCACAGGAAAACCTGTTATTTTCCTAGGGGCATTATAGTACTCAAACCAAGAGTGACTCCATGTAGACCACAGTGATCTAGTACTGAGATCCTCCCCACCAAAATGATGGTGTTTGGAGGTCAGCATTATTTCCAAAGTAGAACTCTCAGGAATGAGATGAGAGTCCTCACAACAGGCTTGAGAGAAACATCACTCTTTCCACTATGTGAGATAACATGGTGAGACACCCAAGTAGCCCAGGAAATGAGCCCTGACCAGACCCTGAATGCTTCAGTGCCTTCTTAGTAGACTTCTTAGTTTCCACACACACACACACACACACAGCACGGTGAGAAATTCCTATTATTTATAGACACCCCCACTTACTACTATTTTGGTACCAAGCCCAAAAACTGAGCTGTATGCTTAAGGAAATGCCAGCTCCCTGTTCACTGATACCTGACATTTACTTCTGAGTACCAGAGATGGTGAGCAGAGGATGTCGTGAGAAAGGAGCAAGATGTATTTCATCCATTTGCTGACACAATAATGCACTATGGAACTTGCCTTAAGTCTCTTTTCATCAGGCTTCCTATTTGCATGTACTATTTCGAAATTTAGAACTTAGAAGTAGAAGATAACTAGTTAAAATTAGACACAAAAGGCACATATGCAAAGTCCTTCAAACACTTTCTTAATGATTTTGTCTTACAGATAATTATAAGCAGGAGTTACATATTCAGCTCCTCTATCATGGAATAATAAGGACTGGGAAAAACAGGCTGTATAGATGTTTATTCAGGGAGAAATAACTTACAACAGAGACAGATGAACGCCAGCAGGTTCCTGTCCCAAGGATGCCTCTGGATCTCTCTGTCTCTGTTCCACAAGCAAGAGAGAGCTCCAGGGTCCCTGCCTCAGACCTAGTTGCCCTGGGTCACATCCATATCTGTCCCCACCCCCAATGGGCATGGTCAGTGCAACAGGTGCAGACAGAGTGAATATCTGGCCATAATTCCCCTTTTAGTCTAAAGAAAAGATTTATGCTTGATATAAAACTATATACAAAAACAGTGAATTACAAGTATGCTCTAACAAAAGGAAGGTCAAGAACATACAAACTTATGACTTACATATCTAGTCTTTGGATGAAGACATAACAGAACTTACTATAGAGTTGTCCTAAGCTGGAAAGCTTAAGTCTAGTACTTAATAATGCTAACTAGGAAAAGAGAATAATAATTGTGATAGTCTAATCTTCAACCTCATCAAAGACCTGAGAAGGAAGATAACAATACTAGGGTAGGCAGGAAGTGCAGATGGGCAACTTCCAAATGATGCAGCAAGGACAGAAACAGCAAGCTACCTGGAAAGTCACCCAAGGTCTCACAGCAACATCAGTACAACCAGTTTTGGCTAAGGCCTAGAGTATCTGACAGACCACTATAGAAGCAGGGAGGTAGAAAGGCTGTCTTACCCTGACTTGGCACGGTTTAGCAGTCTTATATGTTTGTCTCCTGTAAGTACATAGGACAGCACATCCAAATCAGTGGTGGAGATGTGGACAGTTCTTTGACCAAGAGACCATTAGCCAAGGCAAGGATGCTCCAGAAGGAGCGACAACAGTGTCCAACATATTTTCAGAAATGTGCTGTGCTGTCAGGAGCAATAGTGTCTCATGTCAATAGAATACTAATATTATAACATTTAAATGCCACGTTCTGCAGGTCTATGAAGTGTTTGAAGATTAAGCAACTATGTCTGACTAATCTCATAGGTATAAGAAACATGGGTGAAGATAATCTGTAATACTTAGGAACCTAGTTATAAAACTGGTTGAAACCTCCCTGAGTAAAGCATGGACAAATACTTAAGCAATATAACTATGTATGTATATATACATGTAAATATCTAAAACAGAGGTAGAGTAGAAATGTCTTGACCAGAGGTAGAACTATATAGTGTAACATGATAAAAAATATCCTAAATTGTATAGATATACAAAATGTCTTGAACATAAGTAAAAGTATGCATACATAGGATATGATAAGGACATTGTGCACAAAACACCATAAATGGAAAGATTTTACACAATATGACAAAATATAATATAAAAATTATCCAGGAAGGGAATATAAGCTTAATTTTACATAGGTTACCACACATAAGAATCTATAACAATGTAAGCTATATATAACTAATTACTAAGATAATTCACAAGAAGATAGGCTAATCTACCTATATCCCATCTAAACCATACCTTTCCAAACCATACCCTATACCTGTATAAAAGAGATATGCAAGTCTAAGCATCACCTTCCATACCCAACCCTAAGTAACTAAGACCAACCCTATGAAGATGAATATTATCTCTAAAAGCCATGAGTAGGGAAAGGGGATGACATTATCTTAAGATTACTTCCTGCTGAAATGGGACCATGATTGCTCCATGGGATCCTGTAAGGGAAAAAAAAATTTAGCAACAAAATTTCTCAGTGGGACTGGCTGTGACATTTGTAGCTAGTCTCTGCATGGCAGGAAATGTTTGACTGGAGTTTTCTCTGTAACTCTAACTAGGGTGTAATAATAAGGTACACCACTTTATCTAGCTAGTCAGGAGTTGTCTTGAGCATAACAGTCCCAAAACAGTTTTAGGGTAATGTTTGTAGTCCAGATGCATCAGGTTGAGTCAAGTGGAAATGACAAAGTGGGGACCCATCTTCTTTCCAGAGAGTTCAAAGATTGCTGTTAGGAATTGTTATTATTACTTGTAGAAAAACTTAAACAATATCAACATAAAAATTTCAACCTTTAAGGTATGTGTATTGGGAAACACAACAATAAGCATGAAAATGTACATGAGGAAAATTAAGATTTCAGAGAGAAAACCGAATATAGGCAAATGACAGTCCCCAGATTTTGTTTTATTTTGCCTTATACCAATTGACTTCTTAATATAAGGCAGAAACTTTGAATTTAATCTTAACAACATGCTTGAATTCAAAGAAGGAAAGCCAAATCCAACTCCAAAGTCACCATCGGTTTACATGAACTGGGACTAGAGGAATACTAGGTAGTAAAGAGAAATAGATTCTTGTATAGAAATAGTTCACTAAAATTAAATATTTTTACCATATATCAGATTCATCTTTGTTAAATGTTTTTTTTTTTTTTTTTTTTTTTTGACAGCTGTCTTCTGTAGGTACCTACATGTTTAGTGTCTTTTGGCTGTACGATAAGGAATATTTTAAAGAACCATAACATATGTACCTAAAACATAAGCACACTTTGTACAGATATGTACAAAGCCCCAGGTTCAATTCTCAGAACCCTGTACTGTTACGGCAGGTTCCCCCCCCCCCTCGCTGCCACCGGTCCTGCCGCAAAGGTCCCGCCGCTACGTGAGCTCCGCTCCAAATAACACTCAGAGACTCTGTATTTGATACAATCCTGTCGGCCAATTACCATTATTGTTTATGGGCTAGCTCTGTCTTAATTATTAACCCATTTCTACTTATCTAATTATTTCCACGTGGCTCATCTTATCCGGGAGTCTCTGCGGGCATCTTCCTTCCTCCATGCTCTACATCTTGACCCCTCCTTCTACTTCCTCTTCCCTCCTCCTAGTCTCCTAGCCCCACCTATCTAGTTTTCTATTGGCCACAGTGCTTTATTAACCAGTATGAGAAATATATATACAGAATAACATCTCCCATCACTGTATAGCCAAGTACTCTGGAAGTAAAGATGGAAAGGGAGAAATGGAAGGTCACTCTCAGCTATATGGCCAGTTACACGTTAGTCTGCCATATATGAGATCTGTGCCTTTCTTAACAATCTCTAAATGCACCATGAAAGCACCTCAATTTTGGTTTTCTATACAGAAAAATTAAAGATACATCATCACAATTAAAAGCCTAGTTGTGACACTGGGAATAGCATTTTATTAGCCAGTACCCTAAAAACCATCTGTATATAGTCATATTAATCAAGTGACTGATAATAATGATGATAATATCAAGTGATAAGGTTTGTGGGTGAAATATCCTTCACAAACTCATGCACTTGAATAGTTGGTACCCAATGGTTATGAAACCATGGGGACATAGATCCTCATTGGCAAACATAGACCAGGGGTAGTCTATGAAGGTGATGGTCCAGCCCTGTTTTGAATCCTGATACACTAGGAATCCTAGCACACATTCCCACTGCCATAAACTCTACCGTGCCATCCCCTCTATGATGGATTGAAACTGTGAGCCAAAATAAATATAACTTATTAAGTGTTCACTGTTGTGAGATATTCACATTGTTGGCACCTGTGGCACAGACCACGTGTATTGGGGGTGGGGACAGAAACGGTTGTTACCTGGAGGAACTAAGTCTGAGGAGGGGGCTCCGGGAGGGGAGTTCTCTTGCTTGCAGCACTGGGACAGGAGAGCATCCAGAGGCATCCTTGGGACCAGGAACCTGCTGGTTTTCATCTGTCTATGTTGTAAGTTATTTCTCCCTGAATAAACATCTATTCGACCTAGTTGTTTCTCCTGACCCTTAATAAGCCTCAATAGTTCAGTACATGCAAAACATGAAATCGTTCTCTTCATATATAATGAATAAAAAGTAATATAGACAAAAGTTGTCACACTAGCAAAAATTTAGCTAACCAGACTATTAAAATAAAATTATATTGCATGTGTGGAAAACAATAGCTTCTGTCTATAGAGTGGCCCGTTTGGATTTCAGCCGGGGCAGTGAGGGGAGGGATAACACACATTCTTCTATCAATTTTACTTCCCAATACTTGTTTACACAAATGACTGGCTGCAGCACTCGCCACCTAAGACATCTCATAGTGCTTTAGGAAATCTTTGAATTCTAGTCATTTTATGCTAGAGCAGTATTTTAAGCATGTGTATCTAATAAAATACCTAACAAAACATTCTCATCAATAAATGATTTTAGTTGTGAAGTAAGATGTGGTCCTGGCTCTGACAGGTCATAAATGAGGCAGAGGTCACTGAAGTTAGGCTATCTGCAGTAACAGTGATGATTAATTTTAGAAGCCTACACAGTCACAAGGAGATACTCCACTTTTGCCAATGCGGTGGTGTCAGGAAATGGTCAGCAAAGGCTTAAGACTCCTTTTTAGAATTTCACAAGTGGTTTTGGAAACAAAACTCACTTTCTAGAGCAAAGATAAAAGACATTTCTGCTATAAAGACCAGATAATAAATATTTGAGCTTTTTGGATGGTGCAGTCCCTATCCCAATTATCCAAGTTTACCACTGTAATACAAAAGTTACCCCCAAAAATCTGCAAGGAAATGCATGTAGCAGTATTCCAAGAAAACTGCTTCTGGATAAAACTTACAATTCTGTATAACATGCTGTGGCATAAGTATTATTCCCCTTTTGATGGGTTTTTTGTTTGTTTGTTTGGTTGGTTGGTTGGTTTTGTTTTTCGAGACAGGGTTTCTCTGTGTAGCCTTGGCTATCCTAGAACTGCTCTGTAGACCAGGCTGGCCTTGAACTCACAGAGATCCACCTGCCTCTGCCTCCAACTCCTGGCTCCTTTTGATATTTTTCAGCATTACAAAATGTCACATTTTTTTCAACTGGTGAACTATGCAACAATAAACAAACCCAAATTTGCTTCACTGACCTCTCAGGAATTGCCTACAGGGATCTTGACCTTGATACAATGACCTGGTCTTTCAAGCATCCCTTTGAAACCTCAGTTGATGCTTCCTTCAGTTACCTCTGAACTCTGGCATCACAGGAACCAATGCAAGGCCCTCTGCCAGCTCACAAAGTAGCTGAACTCCTTTAGCCCTCTTAATGCCTGAGTGGCTGAATGCAGTAAAGTGTTTCCCTGAGTGACCCTCTTGATCAAAATGCACAAGCAAGTCTGTGGAAAGCCTTTCAAATACATTTACTCATTTTACCGCAGCCCAATGGGTGGGTTCTGGCCAATTCCCAAGATGCACTTGGGAGCCTTTCCTTTTGTCCCACTAACAATGCTTTCTCTTGGTGGCACCAATCTGCAGGTCGCAGTCTCATTGGCCACAGCATTACATGTGCAACCCTTCAAAGTGAGTAAGACCCTTCAAAGTCCTTACAAACCTCATCCCTCAAGCACAGACTAGATTTGCTCCAAAGCCCCCATCTGCTTTGCAAAGGGTCTCTCTGTGTGCTTACTATTTGTGTGTTTCCTTACCTCTAATAAAAAACTTCTCCACAAGCTGACTCTGTCTGCTGTGTTCTAGAATTTTCCTACTGCTACTGCTTTTCCTGCCTTTTAATAGCTTAACTGACACAGAAAACAAACTCTATCAAGACCATTAGAAGGCAAGGGAACCATGAAGTCAGGTGACAACAGCAATCTCCCCACTGCTCGGATATCATTTTCTTGTTCTGTTTTAATTCAGACTTCCCATGACTGCGACAAAATTCCTGACATAAATTATGTTCAGAATAGATCTGCTGTGAGAAAGCCAATTGTGACAAAGACACGGTGGCTGGAAACAGAGAGAGCTCCCATAGCCCTAAGCTCCTGGCTTCACCCCCTGTAAGGAAATGCAGGCCCCTACTCAATGGGATGTTGCCAGGACATTCAGGTGGTCTTATCCCCTAGCATATCCTCTCTGTAAAAGCTTTCACAGACATACCCAGGGGCCTGTTTTAGTAACTTAGGCACATCAATATTAACTATTGCAGCATCCTAACTGATTTCTATTCTCTCCATGAGCTGACATGGAGCAAAGACCCCCTTCAACCCTTCTTTTTGGGTTATTTTCTCAAGCTGACACAGAGAGGACCTGCTCCATCCCATCTATATTGGTTATTTCCACTCAAACATTGGACCCCACAGATATCTACTCTACTTCTTTGATTCTGGCTTCCCTATGTAAGAAGATTAAAATAGTATCTATGACTTAGCTAGCCTTACTGTAACATTGGACAGGTGGTTTTCAGGAACAATAAATACAAATTATACCATAACTAGTGTGGAAATAAACACCCATCATATGTTAAATTAAAAGGTCACAATAATCCCATCCCACCATCAAGGATACCAGCTGTGGGAAGGAAAGTGTTGTCTTTTATTGATTATTGACAGCAGTTAGGACTGAATCTAGATTGTTCTCAGTCTATTCAAAGACTTAACTGTTCACAAGTAAAACTGGAATTTTTTTTAACTTTCCTTCCAAATATTGCTCTCTCATTGTGTTTCCACTTGCCCTTAGACCTTACTTCCAATCTTTTAATTCTCACCTTTCTCTAAAAACAGCATCTCTCATAAGACCCGTTGTAAATGATACCTTGTGGCTGGAAGGCTTCGAGGCTGCTCTGGAGAAGTGGGGGCCTTATCAAGAAGAGACTTTTAGAATCACTTTGTCCTTGTCTGGGAAGAACTGTATTATTTAGCCAAGTTACCTGATAATTAACACAGATCTGACCAATTAGGCTAACATTAGTGTCACCTGATGCTTGCTCAGAATCCTGCCTTTTTCTGTTTAGTGCAAATTAAAGGCTGCTAATTAAATAAATTTGAATGCCAATAGCTAAAGCACGAATGTCTCAGAAAGCACTGCGTTCAGTGGATTTATTAATGCTTGCTTCTCAGTTGATATGAACTCAAAAGGACGGTGACGGTCTCTCATTTAGCTCCCCACAGGGGAAAAAACCTACAATGGGCTAGAATGTACAGAAGTGCAGTAAATTAAGCAGCACGGTCTACAGTCCAAAAGACGATAAACCAAAGACATTTCCCACATAATGACATAATGTAAAATACAGCACTTGCTGAGTCTTTTCCTAGGCATCTTCATACCTCTCGAGTTCCTGTGGCCAGATATCAGATATCAGGGAGACCCAACACGTACACTGCGATTCCAGCGTGGTGGAAAATCCATTCAGTGTGTTTTAGACCTGGTTAAATTAAACAGAAAAAGCTATCTTTGGGCAGAAAAACATTTCCATATACTTCATTTAAAGAAGCCTTATTTTGCACTGGAATTGTTCTTACATGTATTCTATTGTGTATTAGAAACACCATCCTCAGTTAACTCTTTAACTCTTTTCTCATCCCTTTCAACCTATATATTACCAGCATGGTGCAGATCATGCTGTTTCCACAGTTTAAAACCTGAATGGGATCCCTATTACTAACAGGATGATTTTTAAATACAAATTCATGGCTCTTTACCAAGGGCTCCAAATTTTGTAGAATTATTGTCTACTATGCTTGTATATGTAGTTCAAGTCCCAGGTTTCCCCAGATCATGCCCTGAGCTTTCTTTTTGTTCTCTCTTTTAATCATGTTAGTCTCTTCTAGCAATAAATGATGATGATAGGCATATCTAATGAGTCTTTACTACATCCGAATGATTTTTAGTCACTTTCGATAAATTATCACTTTTACCATCATAACTGTGTTACTAAAGAAGGTATTGTTGGCGGGGCATTCATGGTACATGCCTTTAATCCCAGCATTCGGGAAGCAGAGGCAGGCAGATCTCGTGAGTTCGAGGCCAGCCTGGTCTACATTTATATATGAGATTCCAGGAAGCCCATGCCATTTTAAGTGGTGGTTTGTGCATCAAATCCAGACCTTGAGCCATGTACCTGGTTCCTCCCTCCACTTTCTTCTGAGAGCTCCGCCAGCCCCTTTCAGACAATGGCCACCCTTCAGAGGCCAGAACCACAGCCTGAAAAAATCCAGAACTAGACTTAAGAAGCTTCTCTGTGCAGCAGATAGCAGCTCTTTATGTATGGCTCTAGCCAGCTCCTGACTCTCTATGCTCTTTATTCCACAGGCAGTTGAATAGGTTGCTTGACATAAAACCTCCCAGCCCCAGAAAGGCTGTGACGGCCAGACATTCCCATCCTCTGGGGATTTTCTCTGAAGATTCCACAGGGGATTTCACTGAAGGTGATCCTCCCTCCCACCCCCAGCCAGTCCCTCCTGCTGCGGTTCTCTCTGCTCTCCATCTTTATAATTCTCATTCCAATGAAGATTCTTTGCAGAAAGAAGGCCCTTCTTTCCCTCTAAGCCCTTGCCATGCTGTCTTTATTACATTGTCTTTCCTTTCTAGTGTTCTTTGTTCTCAAGGCCTGGCCGGGATGCCTCCTTCTAATCCTCATTCCTGAAGGAGAATTATGCATCTGCTCCTTCCACAAAGCAACCACACTCCTTTTCTTTTTCTTTGCACTTAACACTTAGCTCACTTTATTCAAGACACACACACACACACACACACACATGCACAGGCAAATGCACACACACACACACACACACACACACACACACACACACACACGTAGAAGTTCTATCCACTCTTCAAGGAACAACCCAGGTGATACCTACCTCCTGCTGAAGGCCTTGCCTCATCCATCCCCTTTCCTCTATAGATTTTTCTTTCCACTAACAGCTCCGTGGTATGCCCTACCCAAGGACATGGCCTGGTTTCAGCAGCTGGTGATCTGACTCAGATTGTCAGTGAGTCATAAGAAGTGTGCTTTTCTACCAGTGTGTTTCCACAAGTAATTTCTGGGGATCCCTTTGGAACACTCATATGTCCCCCAAATCTATGGGTTTATTTTCCTGCTATGTAGAGGTTTCCTCCAGGAATAAAGCCATCTATCTTGGAGGGAAGCTGATTATTTACAGGGAGGTGAGACACCCCATCCTGAAGGGAAACTCCTAAAGCTTGGGAAGTAAACAACTCAAAGGTTCCAGGAAGTTGCTGAAACTGACCAGATTCATTAGGCCTCCTCTTTTCCCAAGCTTACTTAAGCAGGGAAACACTGTTGCGAAACAGTCTCAGACAAACTCAGCTGCCTAGAGGAGGCTTAAACCAGCTGGACTATCTGAAGAGGCTCAGGCTACTTCAGCATCTCTAAAGAAACAGTCTCCAGGCTACAGGGTTGCCTACAATATGTGCAAGGTTTGTAAGGATGGAAACATTTAGCCTAACTCTCCACTGACCCCAGGAGCTGGGAATTTAAATCCTAGACCCTGTCCCCGGCAGTGAGTGGGCTAAAGGTCACATTCTTGACTGTTTAGGACAGGGTTGTTTATGAAAGCACCTGTGAGTGACCCTACCCAGGAGCCCATGCAAAAGCTGACTTCCTGGGCTAAGCACAGGCTTGGGTAGTTTAAATTAATTGGTCTGCACTGGATGCTATGATGTTATAACCCTATAAAAGCTGTCTCAAGTCTGTGCCCGGGGTTCCCAGTCCTCTACCCCCACATGGCGTATGGCTGTGGACCCCAGTGCACTCGGAATATAAAAACCTCATGCTTTTGCATCAAGACCGCTTCTCCTGAGTGATTTGGTGGGGGGGGGGCGCCTTTCCTGAGTCGGGATGTGAGGATCCACGCTCTGTGGGTCTTTCAGGTACTCCAGATTTTCATATAAGCTCTTACCCATGGTGGGGTTAGTTTTTGTGATGCAACTGTTTATTTTGTTTTACTTTTGTCATTTCTGTTTCTGTAGTAACCCATCATCCACATTTTTTTAAGTAACCCCAGTAAAACCCATTCCTTTGTCAAATTGGTGTCTTTGGTTTGTCATCTGTGCACTGTCTGGGGTGGGTAGACAGTGCTCCGTGCGCGCACACGCGCACGAGCGCGCGCACACACACACACACACACACACACACACACACTTTGAAATCAGCTGTATCAGAACTCCCCTGGGGTCTCTCCAGAATTTTCTCTTCCTCTGTTCTGGCCTGTTTCCATGATGAAACACCATCACTTTGTTATTTCTCAGCTCCTCCCAAAAATATCACCAGAAAATTTGGTCGAAAAATCTTTATTAGACTTCTTGTAGTGAAAGACCCCCGAAGAGGACTTCCCTCCAGGAAGAGACCCCTGGACCCAAAGACCAAGCCAAGACCACAGATGCGGATGCAAACTGAAAGAGGTTTATTTGAGATACACAGGTACCTGTGGGCGACAAAGTCTCTCGGAGGACTTGCGTGCCCACAGGCTGGGGAGAGGGACTTTTATAGGGCTGGGTAGCAAAAGCATGGGTACAGAAGCGAGATGCATAGTTACAGGGGTCCCATTGGCCAGCTCAAATAAGGCGTTGGATCATCCGAGGACAAGCCTCTTACGTGTTTGGGGATCTGATAATAGCTGACTTGGCTTATGTTTGGGTTTTTCTCCGAACTCTCTGCTCCCTTCCCAAGGCCAGATGTGGCAGCCTGTGAGTACTGACCTTGTCCTGTACTTTTACTTGTTTATGTGGAAGCCTTGCAAAATGGCGTTACCATTGCTAAGCCAGGCCTTAAGCTATTAGCCTTGAGTGGGGGGTCTTTCAGTAGCAAAGATTGCCCAGAACAGATTCCATAATGTCTAAGAGGAGACAGCTCAGATGAGGAAATTGATAGTGTTTTAATGATTCCTCCTACTAAGCCAGGTCCCAAGAGACAAGAGCCATTTGAGGTTAGACAAAGTTTTTGGCATAGTACCTTAGGGTCGGTAGGCACACTGGTGCCTGGAAGTACATTGTAAAGGAAACTTCTGGCTGATGTTTAAATTGTTGCTTGGACGAGAAATCCATTACTCATTATTCTGAGAGATCACACCAGTTTCCTTTGGTTTGAAAGAATTTCTTGAAGCCAATAATCAAGTTTTGTTTTGTTTTGTTTTAGTCCTTTAGCTGCCAGTAAATTGAAGAAAATAACAGACCTTATTGGCATAGACAGTGGCCTTTCTCAATCTCTTACTACTTCCTGACTCACAGCTCCACTCCAGCTATGGTGTGCAGATAATAGGATCTTACTGAATTGTGTAATAATAGGAATGTACTTCATCTGTCCTATGGGCTGCTAATAGCCTTTGTACTTGGAGTCTTGAGCCCTAAGGTTGACCCCTACTCCCTGCTCAGCCCCCAGAATAAACAATGAAGAGATTGCAGAGGTGGCATGTTAGAGGAAACTAACAAGGTAGCAGATCAAGAGGAAACTGAAGGGAAAATTCACCACAGTTGAGCGTAGGTCATGGCTGTCACTGTTTAGGGTTGGGGAGGGCTTATTATAATTGCATTTCTGATTGTGATACCATTTTCCTAGTGAAGTGTGAAGGCTCCCATTCTTTATGTGTGAAGTCTCAATAGCCTGAGGGGGATGTCTAGATGGCATAGTGATTTTAGAACTCTAATTATAAGTATGAGGCCATCCCCACACATCTTCTGCTTTCAGCCTCTGGCATTTACCTGAGAAGATGCTTTGTGGACACACCTGACAAAGTGTCCCTCAAAACAGAGGCCTTGTACTTTCTACTGGCCTTGTACTTCCTACTGGCCATCTTGTACCTTCAGCGAAAAAAAGCAATATTTTAAGTTCAGGCTAAATAAATAAATCCATCTTTCAATCCAGAGAAAACACATAGTCAAATGATGATCAAATCATGAGCAATTTTTTTTCATTATTGTGAAAGACTAAAGGCCATTACTAAAGACATGACATATTAATCCCACCCCCCCCCAAAAAAAAGAATTTGGAAGAATGTGTTCATGGAAGAATCTTCCTGTGCTGCCTATATAGTTGAAAGTGAGCAACATGTAGAATTTTACACACACACACACACACACACACACACACACACACACACACACACACACACACACGAGAGGCAGGCCACCTAAATGAGACACCACCACCCCACCTCCCCCCCCGCCACATCCCACTCACCCACCCCCTCTCC
The DNA here is from genome assembly GCA_030556225.1 of Cricetiscus sungorus. Classification (NCBI taxonomy): domain Eukaryota; kingdom Metazoa; phylum Chordata; class Mammalia; order Rodentia; family Cricetidae; genus Cricetiscus; species Cricetiscus sungorus. The sequence goes on from JANBXA010000114.1 coordinate 22,778,862, forward strand.
TCCTGCGGGAATGGGAAGGACTACAAGAAGGAGAAAGGAAATCATTCTAATCCCTTAAGGTCATCTACTCCAAGCCCCTCAGAAGCCCTGCAGACTCTTCCATGGTCAGGGCCTTGTGTTACAGGGCATAATGAAGGCTACAGAAGCAATAGAAACATGCTTACCACTGTCAAAACTAATCTGTTAATAGCAAAGTTTGTGGAAGGCCCTGGATAGCTGTATCTGTGGGGAAACTGGTTTCCTATTTAGGGAAAAAATGGAGTTGTTATTCTTAAGCAGGGAGATGCCTATTGTGCGGGTAATTAGGAGGAGGCCCAGCTGACCTGGCAATGAGGTAGTGTGGTTAAATACCTGAAGGCAAGGAGAGCCCGGAGCCGGATCAAAGCAGAGCCCCATCTGTCAGGCTGTAATGATTGTGCTATTTGGAGGCAGAAAGGTTTGTCTGAAGCAGCTGGTTTCTCTCCAAGTGACCTTTTAGCATTTCTGCTTTCGCCGTCTGACAGATGTGTCAACTCAATAATTTCAAAAGCCCCTGAGTAAATAACCAATTGTGAGCAAGGATGACCCAAAGCGATGGCAAAATGGCCGCACGCGGCGCATTATGGAGCATAATAACGGGGGACGGACCCAGGGACATTATCAGAAGGAAAAGACATTTTCGTCTTTTATTGGACTAAATGGCTCTCCTACGCACGCACACATCCGTCCATCTCTGAGAGGGGACGAGGGGGGAAAGGCGCACACGGGAAGGGCTGTGCGGCGGTGCCCCCAGGCCCGCATCAGCCAGGACGCAGGTGGCGTCTGGGCACTGGAAATGGACCCGCTCGTGCCAAGGAGGGTTGCGGGCCCCAGCTAATTGGCATTGTGAAGGACCGGGGGCCTTGGAGAGGCGACTGCAGCCAGAGCAGGTCTGATGGAGTTTAAAGACTTGCAAAGAGTTTGCTGAGGCAAGGAGGGCTCACCTGCTGTTTGCACAAGAGACCCGAGGCCACAGGGAGCTGACCCAGGACACCAGAGCTGGGCCTTGGGAATCCTGTGTCTGCTACACCTTTGCCTTTAATGGGAGTCCGAAGCATGTTGTCTCCCTTAGCTTTTGTCGTTTGCCTGCGTCTTTGTTTTGCTTTTTTGCACCCTGGCTGACTCGGAATTTGCAGTGAGCCTTCTTCAGCCTCTGCCTCCCAAGTGGAGGGGTTGCAGGCGTGGCCAGCACACCTAGTTCTCACCCCTCTGCCCCCAGGCTTTGTAAGGACTAACAGCTCTTCAAACAAGACACCACACCATCAAATAAGGTGGAAATCACTTCTCTGGAAGGGTCAGATGACTTAGTTTCCTAACTTTCCTCAGACAAGCGTGGGGACATGATCTCGATCCCCAAGCCTCAGGTGGCAGCAGAGTGAGTGCACTGGGGACATGGAGATGCCAGGAGAAAGGACCCACTGAGAGAGGGCTACAGGGGCAGGAGGAGAAGGGGAAATGTTGTAACTACATCTTACTTAAAAACGTTACCAAGGGAAAAAGTAGTCTCTGTCAATTATTGTCCAGCCAGTCTAGCAAAATCTAATGGCCAGGTTCAGTCAGTCAGCCTGTCTAAAAAAGGGAGGTGTAGCATGGCCACAGAAACCCAGTCAACCACTGGCCTGCATGCTTGCACACGCGCGCGCCCACACACACACACACACACACACACACACACACACACACACACACACTACTGTTGGAATGGCATTTGCTACAACATGGGTGCCAAGAGTTCTTATGCTCTGTTTTCCTATGTTAATTTTTTAACCTCCTTTTGTTTTCATAACCTATGTTGCACGAACATAGGTTAAAGTAATACTAACTTTAAAGCTGGATCATCCTCACCTAAACCATGACCCTCAAAGCGTCACTGTAAACGTGTAAGTGCAGAGTCAGAACCAACTAATGCTGGCCTGCAAGAATTGAGGTGAAATGTTGGCTTTGAAGGCAGTCCTAGTGGCTGTGTTAACTCCAAAGCACTCAGCCAAGGCTGAACGGTAGAGGTGTTGCCCTCTAGAGCACTTTTGTTCTGAGTCTCCAGCTCATCGTGACGCAAGTGAACATGAGCTTTGGACACGTTCACGAGAACAGCCTCCTTTCCTCTCCCTGATGAATACTGTGGATCATACATCTCAGAACAAAGCCCAGGCTGCTGCTTGACCTGACCTACTGCCTACTCAGAAAAGGCTTTAAGATGTTTAAGCCTAGGTCCAGCTTTTCTCCCACAATCTATTCTAAGACTCACTTTCTCTCCCTAGTATGCTGTGGTCCCCTGGAATGTTTAACTTCTGCCTGCCTCTCACTTGGGACTTTTTTTTCAGTTTTTTGAGGCAGGATTTCTCTATTGTTTTGGGGCCTGTCCTGAAACTAGCTCTGTAGTCCAGGCTGGCCTGGAACTCACAGAGATCTGCCTCCAGAGTGCTGGGATTACAGGCATGCACTTTTAGCCACACGAAACACAAACTTACTTTGTTTCCTCCCCCCCACCCCCAGCCCCGTGTGACTTGCTAGTCTACTTAGAGTAACCAGCTGCAGAGCCGAGGCTTTGTATTGGAGAAGAAGGCACCTGTTTTCCTCAGCATAGTAGACTCACGCACAGAATGGGTCCTCCTTGACTCTAAATATAGCAGCTCTGAACGAACTTTCCACAGATTTTACAACTCTGCCCTCAGCTCTCAGATTCAGATTCCAATGTGATGGCCGTGTGCAATGGAAGTTTCTAATGGTTACAGTTATCCCCACTTCAACGCTATGAGCTTAGAGCAGGGTGATCTTATTCACTAAAGTAGTCAGGAGCCTTGACTTTAAAACACAAAAGATGTATGAGTTGGGTTTTTTTTTTTTTTTTGGTTTTTCAAGACGGGGTTTCTCTGCATTGCTTTAAAGCCTGCCCTGGAACTCGCTCTGTAGACCAGGGTGGCCTGGAACTCACAGAGATCCACCTGCCTCTGCCTCCTGAGTGCCAGCGTTAAAGGCATGTGCCAATGCCCAGCTAAAGATGTATGGGTGAATTTTGAAATGCAGTTCAGTTCAGTACTCACCATTGCCCCTCCCTGCCTCACAAGAATAAAAGGAGAAAGGAGGGTAAAAGATAAAATAGACAATTGTTGCTGGGGTGTGGGAGTGCATATCTGTAATCTCAGGGCTCAGCGAGGATGGAAGCGTCTTAGACTAGCCTGAGCTACACAGACACTCTTTCAAAAAACAACCAAGTAGAGCCAGCTACTGAAATCTGCCACTCTGGCCATCTGCACCCCCAGCTTGACCTTGAGAATCTCGAGGACTGGTAACAAGGCATTTGCAACAGCACCCGTCTGTCTGCAGTGCAGCCTGTCCTAGGTAGGAACGATGACCTCTCTGTCATATCTACCCACTAAGATTCCTTCAGCAGCATGCGATTGATAAAACCCTCCAGACCCCACATTAGATGGGAACGGAATAAGAACCTTGTCTCTGAGGGATTGGGACTGGGCTGGGCCGATTGGGTGTTGGCCTAGCATGTGTGAAGCCTGGGATTCCGGTCCCCAGCACATGTAAACCAGGCATGATAGTGAACACCTATATGCCAGCACTCAAGGGGGAGGCAAGAAGGGCAGGCCATAAAGGTAGCAAAGAGCTCAAGGCTACCTGGCTACTGAGACAGGAGACTATCTCAAAAAACAAAACGAACAAAAGGTTTCGTTTTAAAGCTCTGCTTTTAATAACCGGGTAAAAAGAACAGAACCACAAAACAGACTGACAAAAATGCTAAGCAAAAGCAAAATCATTCACTTTCTAGTTTGCTGTCATTTCCAAAGCATTAAAGAGAGTGAGACCAAGACTGTAAGAGGCTGAGCACAAACCTTTCTGGGGGAGACAGAGGACAGTGCCTGGCGGCCTTAAATGTGTTCAAGTCCAGATGCATTACATCCAAGACAATTAAAACTATTTGCAGCTGTTACTGCAGCTGCTCCTGTCCTGGGAAAAAAATCAGAGGGATTGGGAAACTTGCCAGGAGATCAGAGCTGAGCAAATACCCTCGGTTTCAGAAGGGGGGTTGTAAGCTAGAGCCAGACAACTTTGACAATCACACCAAGCCATGTCCTAAAACATCTCCTTTACTCCCTTATTTCTATGTATTAGTAAAAGAGGCCCTCACCAGAGGCCAGCGCAAAGGCACCCAAATTTAATTCAAGACAAGTCATCTTTCTGTAGTTTATTCGAAGAATGGAAAAAACACTAACACCAACGTTTATTCAAATATCGGTCACAATTAGCTTATTTTTCAAGTAGACACACTGTTCTGAGTCTGTGTATGAATCATAATGTGCATGGGAACTGAAACAGCCAACTGGGCAGTCATTGGTTTCAAGGGGACTTAAGTCCAGTGTGAAAGACTGAAATAAACACAAGATCAGTCTGTGTGGGTTTAAGCCCAGCGTTCGCAGAGGAAAATAAAAAGAAACTTTAAAATAGGCGTAAATATTTTAGTTAACGGTCAGGGCCTGGAGGGCAAAGAGCCATTAAGATGCTAAACCAAAAGAGCAGGATGCCAAGGCAGGGTCATTCCAGAAGAAGCCGGAAGTGGAGAGCTTCAAGCAGGCAAAGAGCAGGGCAGGGTGGACTGCTGCATAGACGTCAGGGAGGCTGAGGCAAGGACTTACAAGTTGGGAATGGGGATGGAGAGAGAAGGGTGGGACAGACAATCCGGCAGGCACCCGGAGGCAATAGCGGCATTCAGAAGGATCGTGGCCAGAGAATGCACGTGGATTTCTTCAAGTCTGGATCATGTTTTCACAAAATCTCCAGTGATACAATGGAGAGCTAAAGGCTGTCGGTTGATTGCCATGAAGCCGGGCATTTATAACTGCCTGGAGAATGGCCCATGCAATGTCAATGCATCAACTTTGTTCTCGTAGAAAGTTCTGTTGACCTTGTCAAAGCCCCTTCTTTGGTTCTTCATTTCCAGTGCATTTATTAAGAACTGGGTAACTTTGATTTTTTATCTACTTTTCTTATTACTGTGACACAATGCCCAACAAAGGATATACAGAAGGAAGGCTTTCTTTTGACTCACTGTTTAAGGATACACCATGCTGGGGAAGACAAGGTGTGAGGTGGCAGGTCACACTGTGTCCATGGTAAGGAAACAGGGAGAAATTGAAGGTAGAACCAACCCCATGGTGGATAAATAAGGATCTGAGAAAACAAACAGGCTGATGGATGCTCTTTCAGGGAGAAATCACTTACACCAGAAACAGATGACTGCCGGCAGGTTCCCGTCTCAAGGATGCCTCTGGATGCTATCTGTCTCCAACCAGGAAGCAAGAGAGAGCTGCTGGCGTCCCTGACCCCAGACTTAGTTTCCCCAGGTCATGTCTGCACCTGCCCCCACCCCCAATGGCCCAATGGGTGTGGTCAGGTCAACAGGTTTGGGCAGGGTGAATATCTCACTACAGAACCCCAGCACCAATAGAGCCACCCACAGTCAGCATGGCTCTTCCTCATCGGGTAAGGAAAATTCATGGTGAGTGTAAATCCAGTCAAGTTGACACTGCAGATTATTCGTCCCAGGAAAGTCCTTTTAGAGATAACATGAAGCTGAGACATTAAATATATTTGGGATAAGGACCAAGCTCCAAGTCAGGCTGAGATGTGGGCCTGAGATGGTTATAATCCTTTCTGACAACTTGCTTGGATCTGGGATCAACTAATTGTAGACGGGGGTTTCTTTTCCTCCTGGTCCTGCAGCCATTTAGTCCCAAATAAATATACAGAGGCTGTATTAATTACAATTTTTTGGCTTCTTATTGGCTACTCTCCCTTAATTATTAAACCATTTCTATTAATCTATGCATTTCCACATGGTCTTGGCTTACCCAGTGATGCCCAGACCTCTTGCTCTCTTGGCAGCTACCTAGAGTCTTTCTCTGGTGACTGCTCCCTGCCTTTCCTCTTCCCAAAATTCTCCTAGTCTGGTAGCCCCACCTATACTTATTGTCTGGCTAGTGGTCAATCAGCATTTATTCATTAACCAATAAGAGAAGCATATATTCACAGCATACAGAAGGAAGTCCCCCCATCAACTAATTGGCCAGCTGCTGGGCATACCTCTGAAAGATTATCTTGACCAAGGAAGACCCACCCTTAAGGTGGGTACCCCAGATAAAAAGAGGTGGAAAAAGGAATCTGGTTTATTGCCTATTTGCCTTCACTCTCCATGGTAAGTGCATCTACTCAGAGGTTGCCCCTGTTGCTGCTGAATTCCTACACTGATATCAGAACCCAGTTTCTTTATGCTTTCAGCATGACTGAAGATCAACAGCTCCCTAGAAATCCCTCAAATGTTCAGCACCAGGTTGGAACTCCTAAGTCTGTCAAACTTTTAGCAGCAGACTGAAACATCTTAGAAAACATTTTCTAAGCAACTTCCAGGTGAAATAACCATTGTTGTGCTACCTCAACCACATAATGCAAGCCAAAATAATAAATCTCCTTGCACACGTGCATGCGTACATACATGCATACATACATACATACATACATACATACATACATACATTATATTCACTCTAATAGTTCTGTTTCTCTAGCAAACCCTGCTAATACAGGAGCTTAAACTAGGAAGCAAGATAAAATTTTAACGTGCATTTCTGTTGTAAAATAATTCATTATCAAGGAATAAAATGGTAAAATATAAATTTAAATATTAAAAACTGTTACACTGGAGCTATATTATCTTGACATATTGATGCTATCATTATGTTTGGTTCCAAGCAGAAAATGATCCCACTACATACTATTATTCCAATTTAAAGAATTGTGTTGGGCTCCAGGTCTAGAAACCAATGTCAAAGGAGTTGGGGAACTAGAAACCATGTAATTTTTAAAAGACATAACTGAAAATAATAGATACCTTTAACATTTAAGGGGTAACACTAGATGACTGAACTAAAACCACTGTCTATAACTTATTTTACAATGAAGAAACTTTCAGATAAACAACTTTGGAAGTTGGTAGAATTGACTATATAGGTCATAAGGCTGCAAGAAGTTTAGTTTGTAAATAGAAGAGGCATTCTCATAGGTTTGGATCTTTCCAGTGCTAGAGATGTTTGTACCCTCTCCAGAAATACATACATCTAGTAATGAGGCCACAATATCGGAAATGGTCATGAGTCTTGGTTGGGGCAGCTGAAAGGGAATTTTCACACTAGAAGAGAAGATGGTATTTCCTACCTACCTTTCATCAAAAAGTCAACCATGGCTACATCTAGCTGTCTCACAGAAGAGAAAACAATGACTATTTTATGCCAGCTTTACCCCTTGTTGTGTCCTTGCTGTCTTCAATTCAATACTTAATGTTTCATGACTTGATTCTTTCTCGTACTGGACATTATACTAAAGGACCCCTGAAAGATTTTTGTCACCTTTTATGTCTAGAATTTCTGACACTTCAAATTTGGCAGGTGTGGCACATTTATCAGAGATAAAACTAAGCCTCAGTAGTTTCTTTGTGTCTGTCTTGAATTTTGAACCATGAGTAGCCTCTTCTTCTTTATGGAATGATGATGCTGCATCATGACTTGCACAAGAAACAAAGCTAAAAAAAAGTCCTCTACTCACGCTGACCAATCATGTAGACTACAAATTCAAGCATGGCATCTGGTACCCTTCATGCATTTGTCAGGACTGCCCCTTTTCTACAACCTCAGTCCACAAGAACAGACTACACCAATGTCACCTCCTAAGTCACTTTGTTTAGAAAGTGTCAGGACAAAAAGCTACTCTCAAATTTTACTTTGGGTTCCGAGGACAACCCTCTCATACTGGTGATCTTGGGATTCCTCTCCTGTGGTCCATAGTTTTTACCCACTCTTTCTAAAGAGTTTAAATGAGTGAGTTCAGTCCAGCGTCTAGCACCTTACCTTCCTCCCAGTCTCTCTTCTTGTATGTTTATGCCTTTGCAATAAAGTTTACTTAATAATCAAATGATCCTGCTGGACTGCTGGACATTCACATACAACTACATTCTGTCAAATTCCCCTAGATAGGTCTTCATTGTGGCCCCAACCAGATCACAGCAGACTTTTCATCATTACTGCTTTCTTCTTGAGACCTTAATTCGAAAGTCTTCCCAACCCATAAACTATTGCTGCAACTTGACTGAAAAAAAAAATAAGCAGACAAACAGAAGAAAGAGTATATTTTCAAAAGGCTGCGCTCTTCCTGGTTGTATTTTTCCTGCCTGCTCTTCAGTGAACTACAATCCAGCTTTCGGTCATAACTATTCTCTACTCTCCCTGTGGTCAGATTGTCTTGCTGTTTCAGGAACACAATGGACATGTCCAGGTCAATTTTACTTTATCTCCCTGCAGTTGACATTGCTGACCATTTCCTTCTTTTGAAAGTTTGTTCTGCCTTAAGCTCCGAGACTTTCTTCATGCCTGACTGACTCATTTTTACCTTTCCTGTCTTTCTCCTCCAGCCAAGATTGTTTTTAAATTATCTCAACCAATCGGAGCTTCACTTATCTCTCTCTTGAACAATCTCATCCACACACCACACAAGAGCCTTTGCTAGCACAGTGATGACATCTGCCCTCAAGACTCCTGTACTGTCAGCTTAGAACTTCAAAGTGGGCTCCAGCACATGCAGAGAACACAGGCCTATCACTTCATACCTGGGGCTATGCCAGAGAGACTGTAGGAGCACAGAAATAAACAGTTATTTTGACAAAGCAGCATTGTTGGTTGGCATTCAGTGAAATTCTGACAACTTCCCTGCATAAAAATATCCACCCACCTAACACTTTCTTTACATGAAATCTTATAATAGCAAACCTGTAATTATATTTCCTATTTTCATTTTTTCCAGGAACACTGTTGACTTCTACTGTATGAGGACTACAGTGCATCTATCTCCATTAACACTGTCACGTGGGTTTATAAAATCGTATTATGAAATGTGGGTCAGTGATCACCGAGTCATGTAATTTATCAAGACCAGTACCCAGATGCACTGGTTGACATTCGTTCTGCAGGGATGCAGTCTCTGCTGCACACAGCTCTGCAAGGCCTTCCATTCTTCAGCAGCAGCAGCAGCCATTTATGACCACGGGGAAAAATCAATATCCAGAGTTCCACTATCAAATATTTAATGTCCCCATGTTTCATAAGATAATATATCAGCAAAGCTGACAGGACACCTCAGTTTGATAATATATCATCCCTCCAGCCTGACCATCTAATCATGTCTGCAGACTCAGACTTTTAGAACCAGAAGCATGTCTGCTAGTCCAGCCCACCAATTTACTGAGAGATCAGGTGTGCGGCTGGAGAGCAATCCCTTACCCAGCTGCTGGACAGAGACTCTGTAGCTAAAATTCCCCCATGGCAAAGTCAGTTAAGTACCAATAGGTGACTGGGGAGCAAGTCCCTGGGGATATCCTGTTCCTGGCCCTTCCTGTGTTTCTTTCTGTTTCCTGTATGCAATGAGATGAGGACACACAACACTGCCACATCCTGAGTAATATTTTCCAACCAAAATATTTAACCATGAACTAAACCATCTGAAATCATGAGCCCTGCCCCCTAAAACAAATCCCCCCTTGAAGTTGTGTCTGTTCAGTACTTGTCACAATGAAGGGAAGGCTAACCAATGTGAGTCCTTTCCTATTCCACAGGGCTCCTTAGGTCTTTTTCCTCATCGCATGTCTAGAAAAGAACTCATTTGCAAATGTCTCCATTGCATCTTATTTGAGCATCATTTTTACTACCTACTCTGTGCTAATTACAAACTACACAGAGGGAAAAGACAAGGGTGTTTTCCCTTGTCCCTACCAGGCAGGGCTTCCAAAGGTTATAGGAAACAAGTCCACATCATTCCTCTTCTAGTCTCTCCTCAGTTTGACGCACAACCACCCTTCCTTCCTCTGTCGGCCCTTAAAGGTTGTTGCTGTCCTTAGTCATTTTCACCTCTGCCGCCACTGAACTTCTTGATGACCTCATAGTTAGCAAGATCTTGACTGTGAACTCGGCCAGACAACTCTAAAGTGAATCCCCCGAGTTCTGGCCCTCTACGTCATCTGTAACCCTTTCCCAGGGTCTTTACTGGAAGTCATAACTTCATTATGCTGATGGTCTATATGTCAATGAACTGTCAGTCTTCCTCTAGTGCAATGTGAACACTGATTAGAGATTGGGTTGTGTGCCTTTTCATCTAGATATCCTCGGAACTTGCCACTGTGATGGATCCCTATTGGATCAATAAGGGACATTTATGAAAAGAATAAATACAGTTACAGTCTGTATCATTTCCAAAATCCCGAGATGTCTTTATCTAGCTCATGAAAAAGTCCCGTGTATTTTATTTTCTTAAATTTCTCCCAAACCATACCTTTCTCTACATCAAAATACTGCCCTAGTTTACATTCCATTTTTCTTACTGACATTGTTGGCATAAAATCCCTGCTTCCAGAATTCCCCTTCCCATTCAATCCTGAGGAGTGTTTTAAATCCCTAACTCGGTCTATTTCCTCGTTGTTTCATATTCTGTGTTCTACCTTGCTTTGCAGATAAAGTCTGACGCCCACCATGTTCTTACTTTACTCACGTTATGTTCTCATCATCATTCCTAACAATAAAACCTTTCAATGCCAAATCTCTCACATTCTCCTTTCTGTGTGCTTCTTACTCTGTCCAGAGTTACCCAGACGAACTTTGGTGTTCAGCTAAAAGTGTATCACTTTATTCCCCCTAATCGAAGTTTAGACCTCCATCTTAATATGTTCATTGTGGCACTCAGTCACGACACTGAAATTCGTGTGTGTGTGTGTGTGTGTGTGTGTGTGTGTGTGTGTGTGTATGCATGCCTTTCTTGACACACTGAGGGATTGATTATTTTCTACTGTGTATTCTCAGTAGTTAATAAATGTCCTGACAAACAGAAAGAATTCAGAAAATAATAATGTTTTATGCAACATTTTACAGTCTAACACAAAACCCCAATATCAACATTTTCCCATATATGTGTATGAGTGTATTGCCTTTATGTGTATATGTGCACTGTGTGCATGCCTGGTACCTACAAGAGTTAAAAAGGAGATGGGATTCCCTGGAACTATATTTAGGAACAGATGAGCTGCATGCAGATGCTCAGAACTGGCCCAATCCTTGCAAAGTCTTGCACAGACATTTAGAAATTAAAATGCAATTACGTTTCTCACTTCCATTTTCTCCCTCCAAGCCCCCTTAAACTCCTCCCACACCACACTCCTTCAAATTCATGACCTCTTTTTTCATTATTTGTTATTGCATACAAATATGCATGTGCAGATATATTCCTAAATATAACCTGTTCAGCCTGTATAATGTCACGTCTATGTATGTTCTGCTGAGCCCTATCTCCAGATCTCCTACCCTCATATATGTTTCAAATCATGACTCCACGTTGTCTTTTTTGGATACTTTAATATTACTAGAGTCACTTTATGACTGCAAGATACATGGTACACAAATAATAGGCACAGAAAAAATGTTAAAGGGCCATGGTACTCACAGGGAAATACATAAAATGGAGGGAAGCATGTTTGAGCAAATGGCAACACAATCCCCTTCCCTCTCCCAGTGTTGTCCAAATCACTATTTATCTTGCCTTCTTTCTGTCTACTGACTATTCTCCTTCTCTATGCTTGTTACAGAAAATCCAAGTCCGTGGATAAAGTACAAAACTTCTTTTCAGTGAACAGTGTCAGTGCCCTTCCCAAATTCTCAGTGGCTAGGAGAAAGCCTAATGCAAGCACTGGAAATTAATCCTCCCTGTCCTCCCATGAGGACTGCCTTCAGTGAGGATCAGAATCAGTAGAATTTCAACAACCTGTCATCAGCTCTGGATTAACCACAGGAGGTGTTGGTGGCATACACACGTTATAGTTTTACACCTCAAAATTATTTATGAAACAAGATCTATACTGGTGCTTTCATGATGGTGGAAAATAAGTCTCCACTCTCTGAGTATTGGAATTATAACCAGAAATATTCCAATATAAATGCTTCGAGTATTATCAAGAGGCTTCGGGATCTGACTTTTTTTTTAAGTCAGTTGTGTAAACACAATGACCCACAAGCCCCTCTTTTTCACTATATAATAACTGCCTTAAATTAGATTGCTGTCCAACACCAAGAAGAAGTGCATGCAATGCTTTCCAAGATATTTTGATGCTGTCCATGGGGACTTGGAGTTCGGGGGTTTGTACAAACAGTCAGAGGCTCAATGACTCAGTCTGGGCAGGATCTGTGTAGTTTGCATCCATAATGTAGTAAGATGAGCATCTCAGGCTCACCTCCTTACTCTGTTCTCCTTGGGACACCAACACGGAGCCTTGGGTGGACATCCAAGCAAGCCTGCACTACTTCATACTAAATGCCCAAGAAAATTCCAAAGTAAAGCATCCACGTGCCCACCTGCGTTGGAATGCCACTAAAGATGTCTCCCTTTGAGTTGAAAAGCATCATGTTGGCAGCCGATCACCTTCCTGTTCTCTAGACACTGGATGGTATCAGTTGGAGTCGAGGCACTAGGCAGACAGTTCCATTAATATATTAATGGTCGTGTTTGTTGGAAAATTCATCTCTTTTAAATTGAAAATGAGATCAAAGGGGAAAGTCTTTTTCTTGTTGTTTCCCCATCACCAGACATTTTTTTCTTTATTCTCTTGGAATTAATGAGGGAAAGAAAGAAAAAAAAATAACAGTGCTACTTACAGTCTCCTAGTCACATTCCAAGAAACACACTTGACGTCTCTCTCACTGATGGGACCAAGCAACCTTCAGAATTAGGATATAGCAGTTCCCAAGTGCCCACCTTTTCTTTTCCTCTTCCTAAGATGGTAGGGGCTGCTTCTTTTCTGTCATCAGAAATGTTTTTGTTCCGGAGACTGTCTTGTTTCTACCACATCTGCCTTAAAGCTCTGCTCAGACCCTCACTGCTGAGGAATCAACTGAGGGCATTAGTCAGACAAGAGAGACCTCCAAAGGTGGGGACAGAGCTCAAACACATGCTCGGTGTGTTTAAATTCTTCTTAGAAAACTCACCTCAGCCCAGCTGTTGGAGATGTGTACACTAAGATGGATGAGCTCTGTAAACCAAAGCTGACATCAAATCTCCAAATACCATGCCAAAAGCCACCATGGCTATTAAAGTTTTAAGCCGTATGCAGCATGCGTGACTGATTCCCCAGAGAAAGAAAACCAATACTCTTCCTTATCATGTTTCCTATAATGGCAGTCAGGGACATAAGAGATGTTCAGTGTGGATCCAGTTGAGCCTCAGAGCTTTGCACAATGTTGCACACCTATAAATACCAAAGATGAGTCATTAAATAAAAGTAACTTGATGGAGGGACTTTCTCAACATTTACCAACGTGTAAAGTACTGTTCATATTCAACCAGACAACTCTATGTAGTTCGAATGTCAAAAACAGTACTGGCCCTTCAGCAATATACTAGACAAGAAGTGGATAGCAGGATGGGATCATGGACAAATAGTAAAATTAGCCCACAATGCAGAAAACGGTGCTAGAGAAACAGAATTGCTGAGGCATCAGAGAAACTAATATGAGTACAAAACACCTTCCTGGAAAAATTAGATCCACAGAATTTCAGTGTGAGCTTTCCATGAAGGCTGTTTTTGGAATGGATGGATGAGCAGATAGATTTGTGATCTCAAGAGGAAAACATTTTGATTGTCTACAGAGACCAAGAATCTTGAGAGCCATATTATTCTCAAGAGCATCAGCCTCCATCCACGTCACAGCAGTACAGCAGCCCTTCTCACCAAACACTCAACAAGTACCCAGCTAGAAGGTGATAGTGTGTGTGTGTGTGTGTGTGTGTGTGTGTGTGTGTGTGTGTGTGTGTTTCTCTCCGTCCCTCTCTGCCTCTGTCTCTGTCTGTCTTATTCTCTCTGCCTCTCCTTCCTTCCTTCTCTCTGTCTCTCTGACTCTCGCTCTCACACACACAAGATGACTCACTGTCCTTCCAAACACTGTTGTGCTAGAAGGGATCTTCGGAAGAGAAGAAAGCAGAAAAATGTTTTCCTCATAGCTTGCAATCCCCAAATTAGGATGGGAGCAGTCATAGACAGACAGGATGCAAATATCATCTTCTCTGTTTTGAGAGGGAAAGGTGAAACACGTAGTCTGACAAAGGCTCACAAAGCAGGACGAGCCCCACACCCGCTGACATCAAACTCATGTCTTGCTATAGCCATGCATTAATGAATTCAGCTGCCCGTTATTGTAGCCATCTCATCCTTTCATGTCTCAGATGATTTGGACTTCTAATCTCCAAAGTGTGGAACAATACATCTACTGTTTTGAGAAAATTTAGTAACTTAATTTCTTCAGAAATGACCAGAAAATCATTTCTATTCACTTTCAAAAGACGAGGGCTTGTTGTGCCAGTATTCATATACATATTGAGCCCAGTACGGATATGAATCTCCTTGCTGGACACTTGCAAGGGACACTCACATGCAGTGTGAGAGCATCTTGGGGAAAGGAAGGGGTTAGCAGACCTGCACAGTCCATACTGGAGTCCTTCCCTGCACATTTACTTCAGTAAAATGCAACACACAGGGGTATGCTGTACCTAGTAAGCACAGGTGATAGTTTACAGTAGAGGTCAACCGTTTTGTTGTTAGAAAAGTTGCTTTGAGCAACTTTTATAGTCTGCTATTTGAAAATGCTGGTATAATTCTGTGATTCCTATAGTCACAGATACTATTCAACTGTTTCTTCAAATCACCTTTCTGGGTCACTCCAACTCTCTGCCCAACAGCCTCTCCTTTGTGAAGGGTGTGCCTGATGAGTGGGTTCTACTCTCCTCCAAACAGACTGACAACCTTCTGTTTCATACCTGCCTGGGATGCCCCCTTCTTACTTGACAGCATAGACCTTCCTGCTGACATGGAGGGAAGAAAGTTAGAGCATTTCCCCTAAAGGCACACAGAAGTACAACCCACAAGGGAAGTTTAGAGACCATGTCACCTTCAGACTCCAGGAAAACAACCTCACAATGTTGACCAATTACTCATGTTCCAGCGTCTGTGGTCACTTCCACCCAGAGCTCATCCTGAGAGCCTCATCCTCGCGTGCTTCCTCCTGTACCCTGGGAGTGCACTCTTCTAATAAAACCCAGGCTCTGCTCTTGGAGAACCAGACCTGGGGAAGATGAGTTTTCTAAACCTCTGCTGTCAGTGTCAAAAAATAGAAGCAAAATTTAAAATTTCAACATGCTCAAGGTAGTATGTTAGTTTATTTAGTGTTACCTGCTAAGGGTGTAAAACATACCCTTTCCAAGAAGTTTGCATGGACACTGGATCAATCAGGAGTGCCGAGAGGCTTTAAAAGGAGCAATCTTAATATTTTATGTTCTCAGTGATAGACATGCCTCGCTTAGGGACAACTGTTATTAAACTTCTTCTGGGAGAATCCCAGGATCTTCCTGAGGCATTGTCTTCAGCTAAGAACTTAGCTGGATTATTTAGTGTAAACCATGACTCAGCATGAAAATAAGAAAATTTGTTTCACTTCACTTACAAAAGCACCCCACAATTATACTATTACTTTTTTTTAATTATGAAAATGTTGACCTGTTACTAGCATTTCTTATTGGCTAGCTCTGTCTTAAATATTAAATCATTTCTATTCATCTGTTTCCACATGGTCTTACCTTATCAGGAAAAGGGTCTGGACCTCTTGCTTCTGTCACATCCTACATCTTGACCCTTCTCTACCACATCCTTGTCTCCTAATCCCTCCTACCTTGCCTTCCTATTTGCCAACAGTGCTTTATTCACTAACCAATAAGTGAAACATATTTACAGGATGACATCTCCCATCATCTCCTCTTTTCTGTCTAAAATAAAAAGAATGGCTTTAACTTTAACATAGTAAAATTACATATGACAAAACAGTTATCAAATAAGAACTACAGTTAACAATATTTAGCCCATCAACATTTAGCAAGATTTAAAGAAAATATTCCATCATCTATCCTATCTTTGTGAGTCTAAAGTCTTATATGTAACTTATCTTTAATCCTAACTAAGGAAAATTATAACTATAACTGTCTTCAACTCCATCAAAGACCACAGAAGGATAATATATAAACTTTAGAAATGACAGAGACATCTCGATACCTGAAAAGTCATCCACAGTTCTGTAAATTGGCACATCCATCTTTGGTCCATAGGCCATAGTGTGTCTGGCAGACTCCTCAGCAAAGTAGAAATTTTAAACTGCCCCACCTGTGTTAGCAGTTTGTCAGTCACTTTTTTCTGTGTCCTGTAGAATGTCTGGCAGACTCTTCCATGAAGCAGGAACCCTGTAGCACTGTCCTTGTTTCAGCAGTCACTTTCCTGTGGGTCCTGTATGTTCAGTTTATACAGCATAAAGTCAAACAGTCCAGACAAGAGCAGTATCTTGTCCAAATGGCTAGTCTTGCCATATTGGAAGTAAACTCCATAATGAGTTTCTTCAACTTCTAGCTTCCTTTCTGACACAGGTGGTGTTGCCAGGAGCAGTTATGTCTCACTCTTAAGAAAATCCCTAAACTATTTTAAATGCCATATTCTGTAGGTCTTTGAAAGGTTTGAAGAATGCCTATCCAATTGAAATATATCCCTGTATATCTAGAAAACCTAACTAACTTAACTATGTTTTGACTATTATAGGTAAATACCTTTAATTTGTACTTAATTATACATTACATTTTTAAATTAGCTATGTAAACACAATGCCTAAACAAGAGGAGAAATATACATATCCCAAAATTGACCTCAAATTTGTATCCCTAATTGAAAATCCATTTCAAAACAAAGCATTCATTTCTATACCATAATACCATTTTTACCTTTAAAAAGAGATTGGTTGTGATCATTAACCATTTATAACCAACCCCAGTTAAATGAAAGCAAACAATTATAGACAATTATTTGGGAATTTGGGCATTGCTCTTTCCAAACTGCTTCCTGCTGGTATAGGACTCTGTCTTGGGGATCCTAAGAAGACAAAAAAAACCTCACTGTAGTCTGCAAGGCTGCCTTGTCCCAGCTGTTTTGAATGACAGATCACCTGTGACACTGTTTCAGGGGGTCTTGCTTGATCAAACCATGTTAGTCTGGAAGGAATCCACAGCTTTTCATTTTCTGTGGAAACAAAAATAGAAATTCTTTTCCTCAGTAACCTGTCCTTACACTTAAATTTTGAAGTCAAAGCATTTTTTAAACATATAAGTTGGATTAATTCAGCAGCACTGATAATCAAGTGTGTTTTAGCAGTTATTCCTTCCTTAGCAATTGAGCAATTCAGACAACAAAATAGCTTACAGTATCCAGACTCTCTGTGTATTTCCATCTTCACATGGCATTTTTATTACTCTTTTTTTTTTCTTTTCTACTTCTAGTTATTTTTAATTTTTGAGACAGGGTTCTTTGTGTGCTTTTGCCTGTCCTGGAATTCACTCTGTACACCATGCTGGCCTTGATATCATAGAGATCTGCTTGCCTCTGCCTCCTGGGTGCTAGAATTAAAGGTGTGTGCCACCACACACAACCCCCCCCCTCTCTGTTTTTAATAACCACTTTATCCTGGTTCTTTTTCTCTCCCAAGCCTATGTATGTATATTTTTAAACACACTTTTAACCTTTGGAGGTTTTCCTTTATCTGAATCTGTCTTTACTGGAAATCTTCATCTTTTTCTGGTCACAAGGCTTTCATCTGCTAAACAACAACATTGCTAAAATTAAAGCCAGGGCTGTTTTAGCTGCTGGCTTTCCAATATGGCAGGGGTACGTTTACCGCCAGCAGTGGGAGCTATACTCACTACCTTGGTTCATATCAAGCTGCATGCTGCCTACTTGGAGATGTGGTCATTGCATTGCCAGCTCTCATACACACCATTCAGTTGTTAGCAGGGCCTCTTTAAAGAGCCCAGTGGGTTTTTGTTGCTTATGCTGAGTCAGAAAACCTCCCTTAAAGGATCCACACAAGTCTCTGTCTCTAGAAAAACAGAGCCCACCAGAAAAAAATGCTGCTACCAAGAAGCCTTGCTTGTCTTTGTTGTTTTGTTTCTAAAATCCCTTTTCAAGCTTTTGTCAAGTTTTAAGTGGAAGTTCATAGTACCCATTTTTACTAACACTTTCCCGCCAGCCTGGTCCTACAGCTGTGTCATCCCCAAATAACACACAGAGACATTGTATTAATTATGAAAGTGTGGGCCAGCTATTAGCATTTCTTATTTGCTAGTTAAATATTAACTCATTTATATCTATCTAAGTGTTTCCATATGCTCTTATCTTACCAGAGAGAGGGTTCAGACTTCTTATGTCATATCTACATCTTGACCCACAATTATACTATTTCTATAACTATAAAGCACATTTAAAATATTCCAATACTAGCTCTTAGCATATATTTCATATGTGTCCTATAATGGATACACATTAAGTTTAATTTTATTTTGAGATGGAATTTTGTATGTTGCTCTGGCTGGGCTGAAACTTGCTATGTGCACAGCCTGGTTTCAAACTCAAACTGCTCATTACTGCCCCTGCAGTGTTGCAGTTAAAGAAATGTTCCACCATCCCCTATCTAATTTAAAATCAATCAATAAACATATGTCTATTGAGATAAATGTTCAAATTATTTTATTAAAAGATTATGTGTTCTGTTTAGAGACTACCATGTGAACCTTCAGGATTTAACTTTTGCTTCTTTCCTTACCATAAACATGACCTCCTATAAGATCCATATTTATTTGACTCTGTCATTTGTAAAGTGGAAATGATAGAAATAACACTCTCTTTTTAGTAATACTGTATAATAGGCAAGAAGTTGATAAAAAAACATTTGACTCATTGCTAATAACACAACATGTTTGCTTCTTTGTTAAAATGCTGTCAGTGCAAATGCACTGAATTTTTAAGTGCACTGTATTTTTTATCCACCTGTCAGGAAAGGTACTGACTAACACAGATATCATAATGCATGGACACAAGGACCTGGCAGAGATCTCAAAGTGCCAACAACGCATCCTCAGGCTTTCAAGGCTGGAAGTCTTCAAATACAAAAAATTCAGAGAACTGGTCCAGCCCATTTATTCTATGAAAAATAAAGGAAATGAGAAAGGGTCCATCAGATTCATTTGTTTACCCTGGGGATAATGTAGCTTATGACTCATATCAGGGTTCAGCTTGAGATCTCTCAGCCCTCTCTGCTATGTCTACACAGACACTCAATGCTCTCAGCCCGAGGCGAGACATTCACATTACTGTATTCAAGAGTTCCTCTGGTAGTTCTTCCCTTCCTTCCTTCCTTCCTTCTTTCTTTCTTTCTTTCTTTCTTTCTTTCTTTCTTTCTTTCTTTCTTTCTCTCTTTCTTTCTTTCTCCCTTTCTGTTTTTTATGCCTTCATATCATGTCAGGAGAAAAAAATGTCATTAAACCTCTTTCCAATGTTACAATGATGATGCCATTACAAAAGAATTCCATAGAACATCCCACTATGGGACCAGCCCCATGGTACTGTAATACAAGTAGCTGATCTGGGAGTATAATCGGAGTACATTTTCTTCCAATAATAGACTATGGTAAGTCTGCAACCAACAGCATCCCCCAACTTCTTCTATGCTTCCTTTTTCTTCTAGAAAAGTTGCAAATAACTACCATGATATGTAGTTGGTTATTTGTCTTGCATAGGATGGCCTGTTCCACCATAAGGCCTGCCCCATGAGGACAAGGCTTCCTACCATTCTGTTCATTGTTGACTCTGTGAGGCAAATATTATGAGTGGACAGATATAATTGTTTGAGTCATTCTTGACCACTTGGCTGCCCTTTTGAATTCTATGGACTTACAGTTACTAATTTCCCAAACTAAGATGTACATAGACATTCTAGGCCACTGGTCACACAGAAGAGGTTCCTGTGAAGACGCTAGTTTTCAGTGAGTTGATCACATTGCACCATTGCAAAATGCAAAGGCTTGCTAATCCTAATCCAGCCAGAACATCACTTTCCTCAGCAAAGCCATATGCTAAATCCCCAGACAAGACACTTTCCCATGTTATTCCACACATTTGCCCCTCAACCCTTTCTGCCCTCCATTTCCCCACCTCATTCTCCTGTTCTAGTCTACACCTACCTCCAGTCCACCAGTAAAATCTATTCTATTTCCTCCTCTCAGGGAAATCCATATGTCCCACTTAGTCCCTCCCTCTACACCCAATCTCTCTGAGTCTATGGATTTGTAGCTTGGTAATCATTTATTTAGTGGCTAATATTCACATACAAGTGAATGCATATCCAATTTATATTTCTGGAACTGGGTTACCTCACTCATGGTGATTTTTTTCTAGTTCCATCCATTTGCCTGCAAATTTCACAGACTCGTTTTATTTTAACAACTGAGTAATACTCCATTGTGTAAATGTACCACATTTTCTTTATCCATTCTTCTGTTGAGGGGCATCTAGGTTGTTTCCAGGCTCTGGCTATTATGAATAGAGCAGCAATGAACATAGTTGAGCAAGTGTCCTTGGGTAGGATGGAGAATCTTTTGGGTATATGTTCAAGGGTGGTATAGCTGAGTCTTTGGGTATATATTCAAGGGTGGTATAGCTGAGTCTTTGGGTATATGTTCAAGGGTGGTATAGCTGAGTCTTAAGGTATATGTTCAAGGGTGGTATAGCTGAGTCTTTGGGTATATGTTCAAGGGTGGTATAGCTGAATCTTTGGGTATATGTGTTACGGCAGGTTTCCCCGCCGGCTGCCGCTGGTTCTGCCGCCATTGTCCTGCAACCACATGTGCCCCAAATAACACTCAGAGACTCTGTATTTTATACAATCCTGTTGGCCAGTTACCATTATTGTTTATGGGCTAGCTCTGCCTTAATCATTAACCCATTTCTACTTATCTAAGTATTTCCACGTGGTCGTCTTATCGGGGAGCTGCGCGGCAGGCTTCCTGCTTCTTCCCTGGCTACATCTCGACTCCAACCAACTTCCTCTCTCTTCCTCCTGGTCTCCTAGCCCCGCCTATCTTGCTATCTCATTGGCCACAGTGCTTTATTAACCAGTATGAGAAACATATATACAGAATAACATCTCCCATCATATATGTTCAAGGGTGGTATAGCTGAGTCTTTGGGTATATGTTCAAGGGTGGTATAGCTGAGTCTTAAGGTATATGTTCAAGGGTGGTATAGCTGAGTCTTTGGGTATATGTTCAAGGGTGGTATAGCTGAGTCTTAAGGTATATGTTCAAGGGTGGTATAGCTGAGTCTTAAGGTATATGTTCAAGGGTGGTATAGCTGAGTCTTAAGGTATATGTTCAAGGGTGGTATAGCTGAGTCTTAAGGTATATGTTCAAGGGTGGTATAGCTGAGTCTTTGGGTATATGTTCAAGGGTGGTATAGCTGAGTCTTTGGGTATATGTTCAAGGGTGGTATAGCTGAGTCTTTGGGTATATGTTCAAGGGTGGTATAGCTGAGTCTTTGGGTATATGTTCAAGGGTGGTATAGCTGAGTCTTTGGGTATATGTTCAAGGGTGGTATAGCTGAGTCTTAATTTCCAACTTTCTGAGGAACCATCATGTGATTACATAGTGGCAAAGGAAGAGTGTTCCACTTATTCTATATTCTCCAGCATGAGCTGTCACTTGTGTTATTTATCTTAGCCGTTCTGACAGTATAATATGGAATTTCAAAGTCATTTTGATTTCCCTGATAGCTAAAGTAATCCCCATCAAAATTTCAACACAATTCTTCACACATCTTTAAAGGACAATTCTCAATTTCATATGGAAAAACAAAACAAAAACACTATACCTTAAGCTACCCTATACAATATAAGGAATTCTGGAGGAATCACCATACCTGATTTCAAGTTGAACTACAGAGCTATAAGTAATAATTTTTTTTTAAAAAAAGAGCATGGTATTGACATAGAAACACAATTGAAGACCCAGAAATAATACCTGTGGACTCCTGGTGTTCTGATGAAGAAGCCAGAAATACACACTGAAAACAACACAGCCTCTTCAATAAATTATGCCAGTCAAAGTGGGTGTTTGCATGTAGAAGAATGCCTTGACCCAGTTTTCATTCAGTAAAGTGTTATTCAGTATCCAGGAGTTTGCATGCTTTCTTTTGTTTCTGGTATTGATATCCAGCTTTAATCCATGGTGGTTTTATAATATGCAGGGAGCTATTTCAATTTTCTTGCATCTATTGAGACTTGCTTTGTGTCTGAGTATACGGTCAATTTTCAAGAAAGTCCCATGGGGTGCTGAGAAGAAGGCATATTCTTTTGTGTCCTGGATAAAATGTTCTGTAAGTTACTGTTAGGTCCATTTAGTTTATAATGTCCTTTAGATTTGGTCTTTTCATAGTGTCTCAGATTTCTTGGACATTTTGTATCAGGAATTTTTTAGATTTAACATTTTTTTTAAATCTATTTTTCTATTGTATCCTCAACACCTGATATTATCACTTTCATTTCTTGTATTCTGTTGAAGAAGCTTGCCTCTACAGTTCCTGTTCTAATTCTTAAACTTTTCATTTCCAGAATTCCCTCAGCTTGTTTTTTTTTGTTGTTGTTGTTTCTATTTCCATTTTCAGGTTTTACACAGTTTTATTAGTTTTCTTCAACTGTTTTTTTCTTGGCTTTCTTTAAGGGATGTATTCATTTCCTGCTTAAAGACCTTTATCATCTTCATATAAGTGGTTTTAAGGTCATTTTCCTGTGTTTCAGCCAAGTTAAAATATTCAGGGCCTACTGTAATAGGATAGCTGTGCTCTAGTGGAGACAAATTGCCCTGGCTGTCTGACTGTGCTTTTATGCTGGAGTCTAAGCATTTGGGATTGTGATGATTATGGGTCTAGTTGCTGATTCCTGAAATTGTCTTTGTTGGGTGGATGTTTTGTTCCTTGCTTTCTGTTTTCTCTCTAGATTTTTGGAATGTGACATCTGTGTATTGGCTGGTAGGAAATTTTCTTCAGACATGATGGTTGTGGGTGCTTGAAGTTCCAGGCAAATATTTTTCATTCTGTGTTTTGGGAGGGATGGGGATAGGATGGGCATCTGAAGGTGTTCGCAGGAGCAAGGAGATTGGAGTGTTCAGTCTGGGTCTGCTTATTTTGTGTCCTTGGAATGGGTGAGACAGTGAAGAAAGATCACCCCAGCGGGTCTGCTATAGCACTGAAGTTGAGATTGGGGGCTGGATCTGGAGGACGAGAAGGAGAGGGGAAGATCTACAGGCAGCCTACTTACTTCTCTGGAAGGAGTAGTCTGCGGGTTAACGGGGGTGTACACTGGAATCGGGGGCTGGGATAAAGCAGCAAGTGGGGGGAAGGTTGGAGGGATGTCTGTGGGATCCACAGGAGTTGTGGGCAGAAGGGACAGGAAGGCAGCAGCAGGGTGGACAGAGATGAGACTGGGCAGGGGTATGGTAGGGTTTGGAGGAGAGGAGGGAGTAGCGAAGGTCTTTAGTTAGGTTACCTGTTTCACTGCCTGCACAGCTGATGTGTTCCCAGGGAATGCCTGCCGAGGATGGAGACAGGATGGTGGGATGATCTGGGAGAAGGAAGGTTGGGAGAGAAGATATTGATCCACTGAGGGTCAGAGAAGAAAAGGGAGACTGTAGCGGGTTTTCTGCCACACAATTGGGATTAAAATGGGGTGTTAGATCTGGAGGAGCAAAGGAGAGGTGTGGATTCACCTTCAGCCTACTTGAAAGGCCCTGGGGTTAGCTAGCAAGGGGTGTCTGTTGAGTCTGAAAGCAGGGACAAATAAATGAATGAATGAATGAATGAACGAACGAACGAATGAACGAACGAACGAACAAACAAACAAGTGAAGGAAGGGAGGTCAGAAGAGGAAGATCTTTGGGATATGGAGGAGATAAGGGAGCAGGGGAGGCTGCCACGGGTGTTCTGCTGCAGAGCTGGGGATGAAGCTGGGGGATTGGATCTGGGAAGAACACTTTTTCGTATTACTTCCTCTGCATGCTGTGATTTCCCCTTGCTCTACTTATAACAACTGAAATGAAATCACTGTCTAGTTGGTCACTGGCAGACGGTTTTTCTCATGAGCTTAAGTGCTGTGTGGACAGACATCATCCTGACCCATGCTTTACTCCCAGAACCAAACAGAACCTAGCAACAGTAGCTTCCTATATAAAAACCAAGCGTAAATACAACTTCTTCTCCTTTAAAGTATCCTGCAATCAATCAAGGGATTTAATGGCAAATAGCACAAGCTATACATTTGACTGTTGAGCAAGTGTAATTCATGAACCGGAAAAACAAACACAAGAAAGGATTGTGAGAATTCCAGTTTCTGTTAGTTCCATGTTCTAGTCAACTAAGCTAGCCAGTCAGCTAACCATTTTCTGCCTCCCAGTGAGTGAAATCCTTTGGGGATCAGATTGACAGAAGCTTCAAAGCCTAGTGTGTCCAACTGTGAGTTGAGAAGAAAACTGGACTTAGAACAGTGATTGTCCTCCCTACTGAACATTACAACCATGCCACAAGCTCTAGAAGCATGGTGGGGCCTGTAAGCCAACCCAGAGAAGCTGATATAAAGAATCCACTTGCAGCCTGGTCGTCGGGATTTCTCAAAGCTCCCCAAGTGATTTCTATGGACCGCTAGTTTGAAAACCATTGGTTAAATGGATTTTTGAGATCCAATAGTTCACACCCCAGGAGACTCATTAATACCTAGAGTTCAGAAGAAACAATGAAAATTTAGAGATGACAAGAATCCAGGTTCTGTCACTGCTTCCTGACTGGTAAAGATGGAATTCATGGCATACTTATTAGTCAGCTTTCCAGTGCTGTTCTGAAATACCCATGGAAAGCATCATAAAGAGGGCAGAATGGATTTGTCCTGTCATTTCAGAATTCTCAGCCCATGGCCACTATTGTTTCCAAATCTGCAAAGACACACATAGCATTGTGTCAGAGAGGGTTTGGTGAAGCAGAACTGTCCATCTCACGGGGGGGGAGGGGGGGTTGTTGGAAGTAGAGACTGACAGCAAGGGACTAAGGACAAGATATTACGCTTGAAAGTCATATACCCAGTGACGACTCCCCCAACTAGACCCCATTCCTGCAGTTCCCACTTCTGTGCGTTAGCCAAGGGAGAATGAAGGTGACATCCCTCAAAACATGATCACATCTTAACATTGGTGGGTCAGGGACAAGATTTCAACACTCGAGTCTTTGGAAGACATTTTATTTATATTCAAACCATAACATTCCACCCCTTGACCCCAAAGGCTTATATCTATACCTTAATGTAAAATGCATTCTGTCTATCTTTAATGTTCCTCAACTCTCACCGGTCAAAGTCTCCTCTGAGACTCAAGGTAACTCTTATTCCTAAGTCATTGTAAAAATAAACAGCAAGCTGCATGCTTCCAAATCACAGGGTAAACTAAGAGTTCAGAGCAGGTGGATGTCACAGAAAAAAAAGGAGACCAAAACCAAAAGCCATCAGGGAAATAACAAATCCTATAGCTCCAATACACGTATCCAGGAATACGTGACAAGCACTAAGCTCCAAAGGGCTTGGACAGCCCAGCCTCTATGGCCTTGCTGGCTGTGTCCACATGGGCACTCTCTTTGGTTGGCTGTGCTTATTACCTCTGGTGTTCTGGTAGATATTCCATCTTTCTGAAATTTCTAGCTTCCTGACATCTCCAAGGAGTTTATATTTTCACTCTCCCATCATTACAGTTATGCAGCATCTTCTCAAAGGTTGCCCCAGGATTCCAAACTTGCCACACACTGCTTGACTCTCCTTTGATTTCTGAGTGGAAGCATTTATGATGCTACAACTCTTGCATTCTGCATTCTTACAAAACCAGAATCACATGGACAGTTCTGCTGCCAAAGAAAACAGCAGCTGGGTCCCTTTGGATCTCGGGTATAGCAAGGTGGCTAATCACGGTGCAGCTTAATCAGGTAAGCATAGGGAATAGGCTAGTAACCTGGTACTCTACTTGTACTGGGTCATACACGCCCTCTTCCTAAATGCACTAGGAAACCTATCTCCTTTACCTGCACATACTATGCACACACAAAAACACCATCTCCAAATAGTACACATAGCACCTCACACCCTCAGCCACATACACTCGACAGAATATAAACCTTGCTCTTGAATAATGGGGTTAGTTTTCCTTTCTTTGACAACTATCACGTTTATGAGTAGATGGTTAGTGCTTCCATAATCCAATCATCTCTAAATGCCTATCTCTAAACATGGCTGAATCAAGGACCAACCCTTCAACATGTAAGTCTTAGGGGCAGATATCTAATATCTAAGCTTGGCCTGGTATTATGATAGGGACTATCTATCCAGGCATTGAAAAACATTCCTCTAGCAATCCTTATATCTTTGATGCTCCTGGCTGGCTCATAGAGATAAAACCCAAAGTGACTGACAGCAAGAAAAGAATCCATGCTAAGGTTTTCACATCTTTCTTTTATATGCCCCTCAACCATCTTCTTAAATATTAACAACACCAGGAGTTCCATATCCAGAGGCCAAATCTGTGGTTTCTCAGAGGTTGTGAACTACATTTATGCATGTATGGGTAGTCCCTACGCCGGACACACAAAGGACCAGCTCTGTGACCACAGAGAATAGGACATATTCAAGTTGCCCCCAAACTGCCCACACCATCAAACAAATGAAGCCTGGGGAAATTTAATGCAACTTGATAACAGGGATATATAAAGAGAAGAAAATAAAATGAAAATAATTACCAAAGTATAGTGCTTTGCACAGTAGAATTACTTTAAAGAACTTATTGCTGGGAGATGTTATTCTGTAAATATGTTTCTCATGCTGGTTAATGAATAAAGCACTGTTGGGCCAATGGGAAAGCAAGATAGGTGGAGCTATGAGACAAGGAGGAAAGAGGAAGTAGGAAGGAGGAGTCAATATGGAGAGCCCAGAGAGGTAACATGCCGGCCCACCGTGCTCGGATAAGATGACCACGTGGAAATACTTAGATAAGTAGAAATGGGTTAATCATTAAGACAGAGCTAGCCCATAAACAATGATAGTAACTGGCCAACAAGACTGTATCAAATACAGAGTCTCAGTTATTGGGGCTCGCTTGACGGCTGGACAGGGCAGCCGGTGGAGAGGAACAAAGAGTGGGACCAGACCAGCAGTGGGGCTGGGGGGGGGGAGTTTGCGTAACAAACTTATAGCCTTTATATACAACACAGTTTTAAGAATGTAAAACCCCTTCAATGATGTTTCATCTGCCAAATATACAGAACTTTTAGAGGCACAATACACTAAGAAAAATGGGACCAGAATGGAGGGGTTTTTTTTAATCACCTAAAATGTAAAAACTAAATAGCTCAGCAAAGGAATAGCTCTCACTGGCACGGTGAATTGGAGCATGATGGGAGCTTACTTTACTGGTAGAGTTCAAGTCTTAGACCTCAGTTAAGTTCACAGATTGTGTTAGTAGCATAAAATATGCAATGCTTAAGCTTCTAAAATGCCACTAAATAGAAGATGTTACACAGGTGATCTTGGAAGAATGGAACTTGAAAACAATATTATTTTTAATGAGTAAATTGTGTTCTTCACAATTTTAGTCTTTAACTCTGCCATGTACTCCCATCCCTTCTTCCCCCATACTAACTCCCTACCCATAATGCCTTTCCTCTATTTAATAGTTTGGGTTTTGTTTTGTCTCCCTCAGAGTAGAATCAGAGCTGTCTGTGTGAATCTGACTTTGGAACTAATCATTAAAGCCTTGTGAGCACACGACTGGATACAGTGCTTCTCTTTCTCCCACAATCCATCAGTAGCCAACAGACTATCAGTATCTGATAGGACTCCATGAGACCCTTCCCCCTCCATATATGGCTAATGTAAAGGTGCCCACTTCTGTGGACCTAGTGCCAGTATTCACAGCTTATGTGAATTCATAGTTTCTATGTCTTTGTCCTCTTTAGGACCCTGTATTTTTGAACACCTCTCTTCATTCTCCAGCTCTACATTCTCTCCTACTCATCTTCCCAAGTATTCCCTAAGCCTTAAAGAGGCAGTATAAATGTCTTTTCTAGAACTGAGTATTCAACTGTCTTTTATTCTTAGCATCATGTAGAGCCATGGGTCTTTGCATTTAATTCTATTCACTAAAAAGGAACGTTTTCTCAGATTAACATTGAAAGTGGTCTGATGTGGGATAATGCTCTTCTTCACTGTAAAGATGTGCCACTCTGTATTGGTTTAATAAAACGCTAATTGGCCAGTAGCCAGGCAGGAAGTATATATATGTGGTGCTAATTCTCCAGACTAGGAAAATTCTGGGAAGAGAAAGGTAGAGAGTGAGTCGCCAGCCTGACTCAGAGGAAGAAAAATGAGAATGCCTTATCTAGAAAAGGTACCAAGCCACGTGGGTAAACAAAGATAAAAAGTATATATATATATATATAGGTTAGTTTAAGTATAAGAGTTTGTTAGTAATCAGCCTGAGCAGTAAGTCAAACAGTTTATAAAAGCCTCTGTGTGCTTATTTGGGAATGAACAGCTGCAGAACCAGAAGGGACAGAAAAATCCATCTACAATGGTCTTTGTGACTATAAATTCATATGGTTTTATGCTATGTCCATCCAGCTAAGCAGAGATTTTAGATTTCCCCCATAGTCTGAGACATGGATTCCCTCCTGCAGCACAAGCATTGCATCCAATTAGTGAGCAAGTGGTTACCCAAATAACATTTGTGGCACCACTACACTAATTTCCTACTGACATAAACCAAAATAAACTCTTCCATAAATGTACAAAAAGAAATAAAAAGAGAATCTTTGTTTACTGTTGGTGAGGACATAAATTAGTGAGATCAGTCTAAAGATTTCTTAAAAACAAAACAAACAAACAACAAAAAAAATAAACAAAAAAATCCAAACAATCAAACAAAAAACCCAAACTAGAAGGCATTGGTGACAGAACATGGAGAAATGAAGTTGATATTCATCAGGAGGCTTCCTTCCTGCTGGATAGCTTTCATAGACTGGAGGCTGCTGGAGGAAAAGTTCTCAGCAGTCTTCCAGCTATGATCTATTGTGAACTACAATAATGACCAGCATGGTAAAACATACCCATGAGTGCAGAAACAACACAAGTGTTATAGAGGTAGCCAAAAGAGAACAGCACGCTAGCCAGCTGGCCAGTAAGATGACCACGTGGAAATACTTAGATTAGTAGAAATGGGTTAATCATTAAGACAGAGCTAGCCAGTAAAAAACTAGTACCTGGCCAATAGAATTATATCAAATACAGAGTCTCAGCATGTTATTTGGGGCTGGCGCAGCGGCGGGACCAGACCAGCGGCCGGCGGGAAAAACCTACTGGTAACACTAGTACTATACACCAGGCCAAGGACCTATGATTGGGGAGCTCACAGTATCAAACTGCCCTTTCAATTCATGGGATTAGTGCAGATCTCAGGGCTCATCCGACAAGTTTCTTTGTGCAGTGGACAGTGGTTAATACAGAAATTCCCAACTGGCCAAAGTGCACAGAGTAAGTATCAGTAGAGTGTTCAGTCACAGATGAGACACCTCTATACCACCCCCGCCCCCCAGGCTCCAGGGCCATTGTGGAAAATGGAACAAAAATACTGTAAGAGCCAGCCATAGTCAGGGAAGATTGGACAAAGGAGCAAAACGGTGTCTTTGGAACACAACAGAATACTGCACTCATGAAGTCATAGAAACTATAGTTTCCACATACGATGAAGCCCAGTTAACATCCTAGTATGAAGGAGGAAGGGCTTCATGAGTCCCCACTGCTAACGGAGGAGCTAAGGATAGTCGTGACTTCCAAGGAAGAGAAAGTCATTTACTTTAAGGGTGTGGCCCCTGGTATGTTGAACATGCTCCAGAACATGGCCCTATAAGCAAGAGTATATGGGTGGGCAGCACAAATTGAACTTTGCAGACTAGATAAAAGGAGGGGGGAGGTGTATGGAATCAGGGGTAGGGATGTGTCTTGGTCAATGTTTTATTGTTGTGAAGAGACACCATGACCATGGCAACTCATAAAATAAAGCATTTAATTGGGGCTTACTTCTAATCAGAGGATGAGTTTAATATCACGGTAAGAAGCACAGCAGCATGCAGGCAGACATGGTGCTAGAGAGGGAGCTGAGAATTCTACATCTGGACCCACAGGCAGCAGTAAGAGAGTGACACTGGGCCTGACTTGAGCTTCTGAAACTCCAAAGCCCACCTCTAGTGGCACACTTCCACCAACAAGGCCACATCTCTAGATAGTGTCTTTCCCTGTGAGACTACGGGGCCCATTTTCTGCCACAGGGTAGATCTGGTAAGTATGATGTGGAAGAGTGGTGTGAATATAATCAAAATAAATTTTATGAAATTCTCAAGGAATTTATAAGGATCTTTTTTAATGTACACATAAAATGTACACTACCATAAAACCTACTCATGTCATTTGAGGCAGAAACTCTAAGGGTTCTGTATGCCCAGATGCCCATCACCTGGTGAATGGATAACGTGGCCCATGAATACAATGGGGTTTTGTGAAGTTATAAAGAAAAATGCAATTATGAAATTTGAAGAAAAAAATGGATAGGGCTGGAAAAAGTATCCTGAGTGAGATTACCCAGGCCCAGAAAGATGAAAGCTGCAGGTCCCATAGTTCCGTTGTGGTACTTACTTTGGAATACCCAAGAAACCAGGAAGGAAAGTGGAGGGCATGCTTATATGCTGGGGAGGCAGCACCTCATGGGTTAAATAAGGGTGAAGAGGGGATGCTTGGGTGGAAAAACTCAAAGATGTCGAGGAGTGGTGGGACAGAGAGATGGGAGAAGCAAGGAGTCAAACAAAGTGAAGGGATGTGAGAAAACCACTCAGGAGTCTTGTAACCACAATTAGACCACAAGGTGTCTTGTAACCCAATTAGAACGCAGAACAAAGATGCAAATAACTCCCAAATGCAGAGTGGCATATTCTTAGAAGCAACTGGCGATGAGCTTCTACTTTGCATTAAGAAATACCGAGAATCTTGTGACACAGGGCTGATTGTGTGGTGGTGGTGGAGCATGTCACATTTCCTCCCCAGCCCCAGGTTCTGATTTACAAAGATGGCAACTGTAATACTCTCTTAACAGAAGCCCTGCCTAGTGTTTGGTACCAATTAGTAGTAAATAAATAGATAGATAAATACATAAATAAATAAATAAATAAATAAATAAATAAATAAATAAATAATAAAGCTAGCTAATTTGTTTTCCTTTATCTTTACAAACTTCACCCCCAGCACCAAGCAGGGCACCCATTAGAGCGACTCAGCTCCTCACCCATAGTAAGCAGTGATGCAGAAGTGTAAGCCAAATAAAGCCCCCCCAAGTTGCTTTCGGTCATGGTGTTTCATCACAGCAGTATGAACTGTAAAACACCTATCTGAAGGTGTGTACAGAGCTGATTATGTTTGTCTAAGTAAAATGCCCCCCACCACTACCAACTTTGTCTAATATTATACCCAGCTCCCTTTTCCTTATCTCTTTTATTTATTCATTCATTTATCACTTTATTTATGGTTTCTTAAAGGCCTTTAGTGTTGACCCTTATGAAACAGCTGTGAATGAACATCACCCTCACACAATAAGTTCCACCAAGAAAATATCTGACTCTTCTTCACATATTTTGTGTTTGTGCAGAAATGCACTGAAAACATAGCAGGCAAGGTACACTGTACTTTTTCAGCAGAATCCACAGAAATAGACACTTCTCAGAAGCTCAAAGTTAAGGGAGCCACTTCCCTTTTATATCGATGTGACCTATTTACCATATCATTTTTTATGGTAAACATCTTGCAAGGTTGCATGCTTCAAAATTCTTTTAAGAATATGGCTATTCTCTTTTTAAAGATCTGATACTGACTCGACTTCCAACAAATAACCTCCTGCTTGAAGATAATCTTGTCTTTCTGGGTTTGCCATTAATAACACTTCAGGTACAACAGTGTTCAAAACTAAGTGATGATTTTGGAAGTAAGAATGTATTTTTAGCAATTTTCAGGTTCAAATGGACACTGCAGACGAGAGTTCTTACCACACAGTAAGCGTTGATGTTCCCCAGTGGCCAAGAACACGCACACCTTTGATTGGTAACACCACTGAATTGTGTTAGTCTGGGGAAGTGTGTCATCCTAACTTGCCATGCTATACACCGCACCCAATGGCTTTCTTCTCTAAAGTATAAGACATACATACTACACAAAACTGACCTAAGGGCGAGTGTGGAAAATAGGTCCTCCTCCAAGTAAAAAAATCAGAGCTGAAAGGCTGCTAGAATCCAGGAAACAACATGCAACTGAAAAATCTGGCAGCTAAATCGAGATAATTTGCAATCACAACTCAACTCATGAGAACTTTAACTGTGATAAATGCAGCATCGTGATTTAGAGTTCTTGAGAAATATCCTGCACCTCCAAACACAGCATCATTTGTCATGCCCGCGTGCTAACTGAACTGCAGGTGTTGTAACCTATTCTCACCTGAAGTGATGACAGGGGAGACCCATTTAAAGAATCTCCTGGAGTGGTGACAGTAGAGACCCGTCTAAGGACTCAGGTGATAGGCAATTTGACTCTGTTGCAGCACAGGGCACCGAGTCCCTCTATTTCAGCTTAGCTTTAGGGCCGAGACAGAAGAATCTTGAATATACTTTGTAACATTTTATAAGAGACTTCCTTTTCCTAAGGGGTAGCAATGGGATTCCATTTCCTGAGAATGTCCATCAACAGTGAAATAGATACCTAAGAACATTCACTCATGTATCTGGCAAAAGCCCCTAAAAGTATTTCTCACAAAGTAACCTTTTAGTGACATTGTGAGGTTGTCAGCTTTGGGGTGATCTGTGTATATATGAGGAGATCTCATAATTAAAGACCACTCTGCTCTACTTCCGTCATTGTATAAACACTAGGGACCAGGTCAACATGCACTTATTAATGCTAACTGAGGCTCCAAGAGCTCAAGAGGCAAAGTCATATCTGAAAGAGGTATTATCCCTGTGGGAGCAAATCACTGGCATTTTCAGGACAAAACTGGTCCAGTGACATCAGCTTGCCACTAAGTAGCTGGTTAGCCTCAGCTACTTGTGAGGGACACCAGGGATTCAGCCTGGGATGTGTTGCTGTCAGGTTACTCATGTAGAGTTAGCAAAGAATAACATTTGCCTTGTAAGTGATAACCGATGCTCTTCAGGCTTCACCTTGCATGGGTAGCCTCTTCACTCGTGCCCAGGGTGCATTTCTGACAATGACAAAGGCTGGGTAAAGGTAAGTGTCTGAAGCGTTTGTGTGCTTGAGTTTTTAGTACCTGTGGTGTTTGAATGAGAATGTCCTCCATAGGCTCCCATATTTTAATACTCAGTCCCCAGTTGGTGGAACTATTTGGGAAGGATCAGGAGGTGTGGCCTTTTTGGAGGAGGTATTGCCATGTCAGAGGGAGTGTGGCCTTGTTGGAGGAGGCGTGTCACTGGGGGCAGGCTTTGAGGTTTCAAGACTGGTGCCATTCTCTACGTGACCTCTTTCCCTTTGTCATATGACCAAAAGGTGAGCTCTCAGCTGTCCCTGCTGTCATGCCTTTGTTTCAACATCATAGACTCTAAACTTCTGAAGCTATAAGCCAATTAAACACTTTCTTATATAAATTATGGTGTTTTATCACAGCAATGAAAGAGTAACCAAGACAATACCTCTTTAATAGCCCACACTCTCTATAAATCACTAATTGACACGCGGATGATGCAACACGCCACTGTGTGCTCTTTCCTTATGCCTGTCCTCATGCTACCACCGCATACTTGATTTCTGGTTCAAATTAACTCCCTTTCAGGGTCTAGATTAACTCTCTAGGGCATTCATTATTGTCCCCAGGCTTGTTGTGACTGCCACTTCATCTCCCTCACAAGGCATAAGGGCTGATGCACTCACTGTCCAGAATTCTCCTACAGGAACATTTTTCTCCTCCACATTACTTTGCAATGACTCTTTAGCATGTGACCACCCACTCTCAACTTGTCTCTATAAACCGAAGCAGCCAATCACAAGACAGCCTGTAGATGGGTGCTATGACAACCGTGGTGAAGTACAAGAGGTCAGAGATGTTTGTGCCCTTGGTTGTAGTCTTAACTACCCCATTTCCATTTTACAGTGGATTGTGCTGAGCATTCCCAACAGTTTGACATGGTAGGTAGAACAGTGTCCAGTTAATAACAGGCAGTTCCACATGGGTGTCCTCATGGCCCTTTGGCATGTATGCACCTAAGAAAGCTGTTCTCATGGCATGTTGCTACTACAGCACTTTCATGTTCTAATATTCTCCCCCAAAAGACCTACCAGGCATTCATTTCCTAATTTATAACAATAAATAAAAAGATTTTCTGGAAGAAATTCCCCAATATGCCCCATTGGACTGCTGGATCCCTAAAGCCATTGCCAAAGAAGTAGACCTCACCAACACCCCACTGCCTGTGTCCAACACATAAACCAGGTCCAAAGACAGTTTTGATTGCAGCCCATCATAAAATCATAAACTCAAAACATTGTATTTGTGTGCATGTGTACACGTGTTTTTCTTGCTATTTGATTGATTGGTGTGTTTTTAACTGTGGGTGGCTGTGGAGCATGAACTTTGCAGATGACTTAGTGAGGACTCTGAACACCAAGACCTCCCATGCTCTGACCACTCGTCTGCATCCTAACAAGCATGACGTCATCAGTGTGAGCAATACATATCCTGAAGGCTATCCCAACAACCCATATCCTTTCAGCCATAGCACAGGACAGGAACTTTAAAATATTTTCAGACTACTATGAATGTATACTCTTTCTCAACCTTGTTTGTAGATGTAAACTGTTATAACTCTTCACTAACAAGGCAAGTTAAAATGCCATTGCTGAATCAATAACTGCATATTGTGTAACGAAGCAGATTAATTTACCCTCATAAACTGGGGGCATGCTGCCAGAGCACCTGAGGCAGGGTTTCTGCTTGCATCTGCGTAGTTCATGGTCCTTCTCCAGAATCCATCCAGCTTTCCCCAGACCAGATTGGCTAATGAAATGGATTTGTGATGTGACCATCACTCTATATCCTCAATGTCCTCAAGAAAGCATTAATTAACACTTTTTCTTCCATGACCTGATACTACCCTTAGTTTAAAAATTTGCTAGGAATGTAGACAGAGCATGGCAAAGACTACCCCCGCTATCATAGCTCTTCCCTGATAAAAGAGAAGACTCAATTTCAAAGTTTGTTACTTCCAATTATATGTTTAGAAATTGGGGGAAGACCACATAGGAAAACACAGTACAACTCAGGGAGCTTTAGGGAGTCCACTGCGTAGAGACTCGAGCAAATAGTCACAGATCCTGCTTCAGAAGGATGGGAGGAACTACTCCCTCACGCATATGCCATCAGCAGCACTGGATTCTTCCACTAGAAACCAGATAACCGCAAGTGGAGTTCTGGGCCTGAAAACTGACTCCAGTCCAAGAGTCAAAAAGTAGATCCATGACTTCTTATGACAGTGACTCTGCAGTTTCTTCCTCCCGCATAATCGCTTTCTGAGATCAACTACTGTTCTGGATTAGGCAGCACTTCCTTCAATGCCGTCTCTATTTTATCCTGGCAATGGTATTTACATTCTATTAAGTATCTCTCCACAGCCTCTGTAGAGTTAGACTCCTTGGCTGCCACTCAACTCTGGAACTTTTTCCAAAAATTTACAACCTCCTGGCTTCTGGCAGTTAAGTACCCACCACCTGGCCCCTACAGCTTTGGCAGGCTGTAGTCCTCATTAGTATCAGAGAGGACTGTGACAGCCTATCTTGCCATCAGCTTCTGCCTGTGGAGAAGAGCCATGTGGAACTAGACAAAGGCTACTCGAATATAATAAACACAGTCTGTTTATTCAGAGCTTCCTACAACAAGGGAGTTCGTAGCCATTATTGGTATTTGGTGTAGACTGACAGGCAGGCAGAGGCGTGGGAAATGTCAGCTTCTTGAAGGAGCTCTCGGCTGTTCTGATTGAGGCTATTGGCATGGTTGAGCTGGAGGTAAGTTAACTAGAAATGGGGCATCTTCGAGTATCAGGCAGGGAGCAAACTTTGATGATTAGTCTTGAATTGGAATAGGAACTAGCCATTCTGGGAAATTGCTGCAAAGTTTGTGGCTTGGGTACCAGTCTGTTTGCAGTACAGATTAGATTATGCCCCCTTTTCATTTTTATTAACTTGAGGTTTATCTGTCTTTATTTTTGCATGCATGCCTGGTGCTCACAAAGGACCAAAGAGGTCACTAGATCCCCTGAAACTGCAGTTACAGATGGTTGTAAGCTGCCATGTGGTGGCTGAGAATTTGCCCAGGTCCTCTGAAATATCCACAAGAAATCTTAACCACGAAATCATCTCTCCACCCCTCCCCACCTTCCATTTATTCTTTGAGCCTCTCTAGCAATACTGCACACCAAATCCCTTAGTGATATTAACTTATTTCACACCTGTACTGGTGAGTTTCCTGGACTGTTGCATGAAGCGTGCTCTTTGAATGGGTTTGCTGACCTCATTCCAGGATGCCCACCATGACTGACCCTTTAAACTCTATTTCCTTTGTTTGTGATATTATTATATAATTACAACATTTGCCCCTTCACTCTCCTCTCTCCAAACCCATCCATATACTCCTCCATGCTTTTTCAAATTTATGGTCTCTTTTTTCATTAATTGTTGATCCATTGCCCACTCTTTGCAATGGTCCCTGAGACTTTGGTATGGCAGTTGTATTGTAAATGCATCTATTGCAACTTGGCTCCACAAGTCTGCAATTTGATTGGTTGGGGTTTTCTGTAGTATGTATGCATGTATGTATGTATAAACATGCATGTACATGCTCTCTCTCTCACACACACACACATACACACACACTCACACACACACACACACACACACACACACACACACACACACACACACACACTCCTAAAGGCATGATCACAGCTTGCCTAGTACATATAACGTTACTTGTATGCTTCCAGGGCTGACCATTGATAGTGAATAAGAAATTGACATGCTGTTTCCTGGGGAAGCCCATTTCTCCCACTCTCAGCATTTTTTAGTTTCCTACAGTGCTTTGTCTAGGGTTGAGGCCTCACAGTCATTCCTCCATCACTTGTAGTCCTTGTTCAGCTCACATTTGGGCATTCATCTTGGTGAGACTTTATGGTGGTTGTATCTGATGTTCCTAGGAGACAGCATCCCACAGAAACCTCCCTGACCCTCTGGCTCTTACAGCTGTCTGTACCCTCACTGCAATGACTTAGGCATGTGAGCTGTCTGTGGATGCAGCCTTTGGGACTGGGCTACACAATACTGCATTTTGATTGGCTGTGGTTTTCTGTGATAATATCTATGTGTTGCAGAGAAATTTCTTTGAGGAGGAGTGAGGACTACACTTACCTGTGGGAATAAGGATAAATATTTAGAATGCAGTTAGGGATTATCTGGCTTAGTAAAGTGGTGGTATGTTTTCATCCACGATGCACTATTTCACTAACTCTGTGTAGTTAGCTAAGTTTCTGGTTCCAGGAATGGTTTCCTCTTGTTGAGCAGGTCTTAAGTCCAATTAGAGAGCTGTTGTTACTTCCAAGGTAAGCACTCTTAGGGTTATCATTCCATGCCATGCGTTGGTGTGGTTTGTAGAGACCCTAACTAGATGCCACAAAAGCTGGTCCTCAAGAAGGAGGTTATTTAGATCATTTCCAGCTCAGGAGCTTCAGGCCCTGTGTCTGAAGTTCATGCTGTCTTCAGAAATGGGAAGTCACCTTCCACCTCTCGTGGGCAACCAAGGGTGACAGAATAGCATGTAATGTTTGAGAAATCTCTGGGACACACTTGACCAACGACTCCAAAGAGTCTTCGCATTTCTGGTGTTGGGGTTTTATCAGATGGTCTGTGGCTCTTGGGGAGGGGGAATGTTGTCAGTCAAGATGGTAAAATTTGACTTAAACTATATATGTGTGTTCATATACCAACTTACAAGTGTTACAGGTATTATTAGATGATTAATAGTGTGGTTCATGGTAACACTTTCAGACATTCCTATTGTTATTTTACACCCCCCCATTCTGTGCTTAGCTTCCCCTGTCTCCACCTAAAACCACCTTCTCTCCACTTCTCCCATGTCCCTGATCAGATTGAGTGTACCCTACTAGTCCCCTCTCTATTTCTTTCCCACCCTCTCACCCGGGCAATGGTCCCTGTTTACCTTCATGGTTCAGTTCTCCATTTACTCCAGCATATATACTCAGTTCTCAAGATTTGGAGCTAAAGCCTTAAATAAGAGACATGTGACATTTGTCTTTATGAATCTAAGTTACATCACTCAAAATGATATTTTCTTAAGTTCATACATTCACCTGCAAAGTTCATGAATTTTTATAGCTGAATAATAGCCATATATATGTATATATATGTGTGTGTGTATTATATATATAATTATTTATATATATAATGTTTTCATTAACCATTCATGAGTTGAAGGACATTTAGGTTGCTTCCATTTCCCAGCTATTGTGAATACAGCAGCAGTAAACATGGCTGAGCAAGTTATCTATGGAGAATTGTATTGAATACGTTGGGCATATACCAAAGAGTGATATAACCAGATTATATGAGAGATCTATTTTTTGCTTTGGGGAAGTTCTCCACACTGCTTTCCAGAGTGCCTGGACCAGTTTGCAAACCTACAAACAGTAACTGTGAGAACCTTTCAGTAACCCCTTTCCCTCATCTGCAATAGTAAGGCTAACAGCCTGATTGCTGGTCGTTGTTTTCAACAGGCTTTCAGAGTTCCACATCAAGTGTCACAAATTGAAAATCTATCACCCAACAACAAATTCACAACTATCCAGTCTGATATTTCAGACCTCCTGGTCAAACAACCTTGGCATCAAACCTCCTGACCTTCCCTCGCTCTTACCATGTGCTTATTCATATTGTTCGTTCTCCATGTTTTATCACGCTAAGCATATCCCTAACTTTTTTCTTACAACTTTTCTCTAGGTGTCATCTTGGGGGTTGGTAAGGCCATATCCTAGCAGGAAGCCCTATTGCTTCCAAGGGTTTTTCAACCTGGGGAGGGTGACCTTTCTGAATAACAAAGGGTGTGCAACCTCTGCAAAGCAAGATTTCAAAGAAGACTGCAGAGCCAGAACCTTTGGGCGCAACCCAGAGACCCCTGTCTCATATGTCAAAGCTCTATGTTTTCACAACCAGAAGCCTAGGCTTTGCATAATAGATCTTTCATTATCCATGTGATTATCTTATGAGCATACAATTCTACGAAAACTTGGATTTAGTCCTCCACCTGTTCTGATCACATATTGCAAGAGGAGACTCTGAGAACTAAACTTTTCTCTGCCAAGGTTCCATTGTTTGTTAACTGCCCTCAGCTTCTCATCTCACAGACAATCAATGGGCGCTGAAAGGGGAGGAGTCAGTTGTCTCCAAGACAAGCTCCCTCATAGATTATCCAAGCTCATGTGGTCAGCCTGAAACACATGCACATATCAGCAACATTAAATGGACTCAGCAGGTTTATAAAATATACATATTTTATAGAAATATTTATATACATGTACCAATGTATATTATAAAATAATAATTGAGGAAGATATAATGAATTTGAGATTGAGTAGGTGAGCATGGTAAGAGTAGAGGGGAAAAGGGGAAGGGTACAAATGATTTAAGTATAGTGTTCATGTACAAAATTCTAAAAGAGAAAAAAAAAAGGAAGCAAGAAACTCTAAGTTATGACAGGCTGACATTTAAAACTGACTTTCAGAGTATCAGAACCCTAATGTCATTGCCAAGCAGACAAGGAATGATCAGTCCCTGTGTTCTAGGGACTGTGTTCTCTAGGGAAACAAACAGAGCTTATTGAGTGAATCTCTCTATATATGTACAGAAAGGGGATTCATTAGAATGATTTACAGGCTGTGGTCCAGCTAATCCAACAGTGGCCTCCAATCAACAGAAGGTCCAAGAATCCAATAGTTGTTCAGTCCATAAGATTGGATGTCTCATCTGGTCTTCAGTGCATGCTAGAATCCCAAATAGGTAGACTCTTAGGTCAGAGAAGGGATGAACTCAGTAGCAAGGCGAGAGCAAGCAAGCAAAGAGCAAATGCTTTCTTGTTTCTGTCCTCACACGGGCTTCCAGCAGGCGTGGTCCAGAGCAGAAGTGGGTTTTCCCAACTCACATGATCTGGATTAAAAGCCTGTTTTCCTACCCCAAAGGTCTGGATTAGTTGTGGATCTTCATATCTCAAATTAAGCAAAAGTCTCTCACTGGTGTGACCTCCATTTTTGGGTGTTAGTTAATTATAGATGTAGTCCAGCTGACAACCAAGAATAGCCATCACAGTCTCCAAATACAGTCCTTGCCTTCTTGGCAGCTTCTCTCTCTCTCTCTCTCTCTCTCTCTCTCTCTCTCTCTCTCTCTCTCTCTCTCTCTCCTTATTGGGTTTCTTGAAAAGCAGATACAAGGGCAATATCTATGAAAGTTTTAAAGAAGAACAAAAAACCTAAGCCGGAACGATCCAACATGATGCAGACTAACAAAGTGTCAGCCAGCCATGTAGCTGCCCCGGAAAGGAGGAAGGGGACAGTTCCTCTTGGAACACAACCACATTGAACAGAAATGGCTGGGGTTGCCTAGGATACTGAAATGAACCTGAAGTTGCTAGCACCAGAGAAAGTAAGAAACTGTACCTCTTACAGCTAAGTAAGCACTTTCCAGAGTGGTCAGGCAGCACAGGGATGCCACATGATTCTGCCCACAGCTTTCTTGCTTTTCCTTGGCCGCTTTGTTGACGATGACTTCAGGACAATGGTGGTTAATACCACCAGGTGTCGTTTTCTGAGTTTTACATTTTCGATGAACATCTCATGTGCACCTGACTTTTGGCTTCAGATATTCCTTTTCATGTTAAAGAAACGTGTTCCATTTGTACTTGAGCTGAGAGAATTTATTAGAAAATAATTAGAATGCAAGTGGCTATGAGGTTCTTTTGACATATTGAAGTAACTGTGCAATAATAATAGAGTTTTAACTACTGTTGATTCTTGGATTTATCTCCATTTCCTCTAACCTTGCTCTTTCTCTCTGCCTGTGTAAATACTCAGTTTCCTTTATCCCCCTCTTTTCCTTTTTCCCCTTCTCACCTTTCCCGCTCTCCCTTCCCCTACCTCCCATCTCTTTCTTTAACCCGTAGCACATTGATCTGGGTTCCTGCATATTCTTTTTTCTTTTCTTTTTTAATGTATATCTACTACCAACAAAAGCTTTATTTTTTATTTTAAATTTTTTGCTCTTATTCCAATTTCCTCTCTCTCTCTCACCCTCCCTCTGTCTCTCCCTCCCTCCCATGTCCCCCACTACCACCCTCCCATCCCACCCACCCCCCACTCCACAGTGAGGGTAATGCCTTCCAGGAGGGGTCAACAAAATCTGTCAAGTTATTTGGAGTAGGGACTAGGTCCTCCCTCCTACCTCTAGGCTAAGGGAGTATCCCTCCATGGGGAATGTGCTCCCAAAGTCCTTTTGTGCACCAGGGATACATTCTGACTCCACGGTCAGAGGGCCTTAGACCCACATTCAGGGAGTCTCAGTCGGTCCAATGCTGGATTCCCAGCTATCAGTCTGGGGGTCCATTAGCTCCCTCTTGTTCAGGTCAGCTGTCTCTGTGGGTTTCTGTAGCCTGGTCTTGTCCTCCCTCTCTGCATCTGGATTCCAGTTCGGCTCAGTGTTTAGCTGTGGGTGTCTTTTTCTATTTCCATCAGCTACTAGATGAGAGCTCCATGATGGTGGATAAGTTAGTCATCAATCTCACTATCAGGGAAGGGCAATCCAATACCTTGCTGTTTTACTTTTGAAACTGTTACACCCATGCCATGCTAGAACATTTCCCAGCAAAAATCCAATGCCTCTACTTATTAGATAATGACTTCATGTCCTGATCTAAGTTGCTTATAGCAATCTATGCCAATGTATTGACTCAGCTGCCTACAATGTAATTTCGGCAAAACAGAAGTTTAGTTCTGCTCTTGGTGAAAATGGGGGTTTCTCACCCCCTTGTAACTTTAAGAATGTCCTTTCAGAACATGCGCTTCCAATGCTACCATGCTGTACCTTTCAAAATAATATCCAGGAAGAGCGGACACGCCTTGCAGCGAGCTTTTCTGTTGCAGGCTCTCACTGTCCCCTTTTTCTTCTATGAGAGGAAAACACTTCAAAATAATTCCAGGCTTGTGAATTTATTACTCTATTGTCAGCCTATAATTTTATAGACAGAAACCATTTATGGGCCAGGTTGAATGATCTCAATATTGATCCCTGGCTTTTACTGGTCCTTCAGAGCCTTTACTGTAAAGCCAAAAAGGGGACAAAGCAGATGAGAAATGGCTTCTGTGACCCTAGACACTGAAAACATCCTAGAGTACCTATTCCTTAATTTCTTCCTAGACCATGTATTTTTTCATAATCTGGGTGCATGACCTCCTAATACAGCACCCTCCCTCATGCTGATGTCGCGTTCCTGTTGCCATTCAGGATGTAGCCTCAGGGA
Source organism: Cricetiscus sungorus (assembly GCA_030556225.1). Taxonomy (NCBI): domain Eukaryota; kingdom Metazoa; phylum Chordata; class Mammalia; order Rodentia; family Cricetidae; genus Cricetiscus; species Cricetiscus sungorus. The sequence goes on from JANBXA010000114.1 coordinate 22,821,621, forward strand.
GCAACTAAGCTTGTTGGGCAATTACTGCCCAAAGGAGCAGCTCAATATCAATTAAACTAGTAGCAAGATTGCTTCTTTTGACAAACACCGTTCAGCGTTTAGATAGCAACTACACACAAGCTCTATTAAAAAGACTAACTCATTTCGTTATCTAATGGAACATTTTGCAACTAATTTATACAAACCTGCTTATTGAATGCAGTCCAACACAAAATTAAGCATGTCTAGTTTTTACTAGGCAAGAGTAGAGTGCTTGCTCAGCCAATTTTCAAAACTTCACGATAGAAACTTCTATCAAAGTTGGTTCATGGTGTCAAGATTAGAGAGCAAGTCTGAGGGCAGTGAAACTATGCTGCAGAGAGGGTGACTCTGCCTGCTTCTCAGACCATTCCCACAGTTTCCAAGCCACTTTACTAGCTTGTTGAGATCTGTCTTCTATTGCTCAACATGTGTTTGTGACTGCTTGCAAACTGAGATTGTTCTGTTCTTTAAGGCTAGACAGCCAGAAATACATGAAGCTTGAATCTTCGTTCCCACCACGGAAGTCACTGTCAATTGATCTCCTTCTGATGCAAGAACACGAGAGCCCCATTCCCTGGTGTCAAGTGGAAACATCATGAAGGCAAGTTCAGGTTCCATCCTCATGCAGTTTGCCACAAAGCAGCTACCTCTGATGTTTCTTCAGAAGGTTGCATTCCTGGGGCTCAGCCAGCATACCTAAGTTTGGTCCTGATGAGACCATGCCACCTGAATCTCCACCCTCAGCTTGCTGCCACTTAGTTTTGCAAACTAAACCTTTGCCCAAAGGGACGAAACTGATGTAAGTAAAGGGGATACAGCAATGCCAGTCCATGCTTGTGCTCAGTAAGTGGTTGTTACGATCAGCATTCATAAAGTAAAAATTATGGATTACCTAACTTTTATTTGGGGGATTATACAAAATAGTTTGCATTCCCCTCAGGCAAGAAAGATGTTTCTTATTTCTGAAGCTGTAAGCTAATAATGAATTATAAATCACAGTAAGTATGAGATCTATACATTACCACTTTGTTCCCCTTGGAAAATTTAATAATGTGTGGTTATATCAATAAGCATGTAGAGTCACAAGGAATGCATCAGTAGCACATAAACTACTTTATGCATATCAGAACTGAGAAAGCATTATTTTATTATCACTATTATTATTACTGTGTTATCTGTCAAACTGAACTATTCTTTAACAAATTAGAATGCTTTACAAATAAAATTCTGAGTAGTTATATCATAGCTGGTAAAGAATAAAATCACTCAGCAGTCTTGATCTAAATTGGCTTCTCCCATTGGCTATGTGCCAATTGCTGACATTCCCACCCATGCACACACCAAGATAGAGATCTGAGAAACAGCCTGGGTCTCCTCAAAGTTACCAAATCTGCATCTTCTTCTCTTCCATTACTGCACTTGCCATACCTGGTCACATCTCTCCTGGACCACAGCACAGACTCCAAACTCACCAAGCATCATGGGAGTTCTAAAAGATCTCGCATGACTCCTGCCCTCCCTCCAGCCTGTGCCCTGTAAGCTATATTTCAAGGACAGAAAAGTTTTTGCAACTCTTTACACACTTGTTTTTAGAAGTTATCGCCTCTGCCTACAATGTCTGTGAGCATTTTTGTCTGCTATTTCAAATCCAGAGCTAAACACTAACCTTAAGAAATGCAGTCTCCAAAGTCACTTTCCTAAGCCCCAAAGTGAACCCGCCCCCTCCCACTCTCTGCTTCTACAGTCCCCAAACACACTTCCATCATTGAATTTATCAGAATCTAGAACAACAATTCCTCCATGGAAATCTCAAGAGCAAGATGGTCCCAGGTTCCAGTCTGGCTCCATCAATAATCTGAAAACCCAGCTCACAAAGGAGATTACATGAAATGTTTCTAAATGACTTGGTACAGCACTTGGAAAATTGTAAAGCTTAGCAAATTGGAGTTCTCATCATGATGACTACTCTCCTCTGGCAGAGCTCTTCCAGTTCTCTGGGAGATGCCAACGCCTGTCACCACAAAGCAGCCCAAGGAGACATCACTTTTCCTGGTCCACGAGGAAAGCACAGAGCAAGAGGACCAGCTGCCCTTTCACTAAGAACAATGGTGCCCAGAGAGGAAGGACTATTTGCTTGTTCTCAGGCACAGCACACGCATACTTCTGTGCTCCTCTGAACCATCATTACCTCCTGCCTGGTGTCCAGCCGGCAGGTGACCCCAGCAGCTTCTCAAACCCTGAGCAACAACTAGAGAAGCCCACACTACAAACACAGCAAATGTGCTCAGCCACATTCCGGAGCAGTTTTCTGCGTGTAAGAAACATTTCAAAGAAATAATCTCAGAGTTTCATCTTTTCTCTCCTCTCTGGAACAAAGAACAAGAAACATAGATCACAGAATCGTAGGAAACCCATCTCTCTTCCCAGAGTTGAAAAAGACAAGTGACAATAAAAAAGAACATTCAACCCCCTGCTGAGAAATAAAAATAGAGAGAGGGCCATTAGGCTCAGAATTGTCACCTGGCTCCCTCCTTGTGATCATCAACGGAGGTGGGAATGAGCCCAGAAGGCCAATAGCTCCCCTCCTGGCATGACAGACTCTCCTGCTTCCCAGCAGCCCCCTTTCTCTCCATCACCACTCCAGCAGCAACTTCAGAACGTGCTCGCTCTCCCAAGCTGTCTTGTCATCACAAATTTATTGCACATTTCAATTGCAAGAAAAGGGACACAATTCAACACTTCCCCACCTACATAAACTCAGAGCAAACACGTTTAATAGGATAAAGCAAACCCAACTTTGTGCCAAGTGCATGCTCTTTTCCCCTACCCAGAGGTTTGGGCTACTTTATCTAAACCATCAGGCATCTTCCCTTGGCATGGTGTCCTGGGTTCCCTCAGGGATGTTTAAGTGTAACAGCAAATATTGTTCATAAAATTCTATATGTACTATGCTTCAAGATAGATGATTCCTATGAGATAATGAACATCATTTCCACCCAGTTTCCTGAGAGGCTGAGATGAAGAACATACATGCACACGCGCACACGCACATGCACACACACACACACACACACACACACACACACACCATCGAAGTCAAAGAATGTGACTGACCATGCAAACAAAGATCTGGACACAGATTTTTTTTCTCTTTTTATTATCTTTTTATTTAGAAAGCATTCAACTTCTTCCTATAATTTATTGTTAAAATCTCCAACTTTTAAAGCCTATGGCTATTATACACATAGATGTATATATGCAAACATGTCTATGTGCATACAGTTTTCTAGGAAATCCCAGTGCCTTTCTTTGCATTTGAACATGGAGGTGAACTACAAGAAATATTAAAAGTCTTGCGGTCTTTCTCTGTGCTTGACGTGGGGACTCAGAGAGCCAGCCTAGTAAGGCTAGAGGTTCCTTTAAGGTCAAGTTCAAACTCCTGCGTTGGCCACTGAGGAGCCAGAGTATGGAAAGGTGCAATGCTTTTCCAGAGCACTCAGTGAGACAGCAGAGAAGCTGTGAATGCCTTGAGGGATTCTAGCACGACACTCCGGAAGAGGGCAGCTTATGAAATAATGGTGGGGAGGGAGACCAGTTGGCCTCACACCTGAGAGAGACTCCTCAAAGTCCCAGGCTTTGGACCTGACTGAGGTAAGGCATGACTGCCGGCAGTTATGCTAGCAGGGTTCCATAAGCAGAGACCATGTGCATGTGTTCATACGTGGGACTCTGAGTGTGTGCACCTGTGAGAATAGATAATTCTATGTCGTGAGTAGTCATGGAGGGCATGCAATGTGGCTTGTTCCCATTCTCATTTCTCTCTTTCTTTTTCCCATTTGCTATTATTTTTAATATTTCTTTTCCTCTTACATATGCTACCATTTAGCCAAACTTCTCCTTTAAGCTTCTTGGGTAAAGAAATATAACAGCAGCTCCTGAGAGGTGGAGATCTGTGAAGCAAGCTAGCTAGCTACACTGGCTTAATCATGTTTCTCTGGGCTCAGCCGAGTAAGATACCACGCCTTGACACAGAAGGCAAAGGACGATGAAGGAAGACACCTGTGGTCAACCTTCGGCTGCCACATGCTCATAAACCTGCACACAAGTGCAATATACATACATGCAAAGCATACACATATGAAAGCATACTACACACATGTATAAGACATACAAAAAAGAACTATACGGTCATGTTAGTGTTATGATGTGAATAGGAACTGTCCCCCACAGGCTGTTGGGATGGCTGGTCTCCCCTGGGGGTGGTGTCTGAGAGGTAGTAGAAACTTTGTAGGTAATTAGTAACTGAAGGAAGGGTCACTCGGGAATAGACCTTGAGGCATATAGCTCTTTTTGGGCCCAATTGCTCTCCTTCCTGGGCCATCCACACATGAGCAACCTGATGTGGGGCTACTCACCACCATGCCTAACACAACAGGATGGCCTGAAATGAAAGCCAAAACGAATCATTCATCCATCAACTTACTTCTTGACTAATACTTAGCCACAGTGACAAGAAAAACAAGTAACAGAGAAGATTAGAACAAAAAACGGAGGCCATTGCTGTTGGGAAAATGTGAAGGAGTTTGGAGATGTGGGCTAACAAGACCCAAGAAAGCAGTAAGCAGTTAACAACCCATCCTGGCAGCAGTGTGGGAGGCCAGCATGCAGGTAGAAAGACAAAGGTTGTGTCCATGAACTTTGAGAAGGCGCATGGACTCTAGCAGGAATTGGACTAGAGTCAACACAAGTACATTCTGGCAAAAGCACATGGCTATGTTCTTCCTCTGCTGTGAAATCTGAGTACGGCAGAAGAAATTCCAAGATAGACAATAGCAAGGTAAAGGAAATTCCAAGATAGCCAATAGCAAAGTACTTGCTCATTACCTTACAGCGGGTTAGACGCTGAACGTGAGACGTCAGAACGAGATTTGAAGAAGATCTGTGTGGGGTTGTGTGGTTTCATGAGGAAAGGAGAACACGGGAGTTAAAAGCTGTGGAGAGGCAGGAACAATCCAACAAACTGAGAGTCTGCAGCTGTTAAAGTACTGAGCCAGGGGCTCTGCACCAGTATAAGCTAAAAGGCTCTTTGATTCCATTGTGTCCTTTTTTCCTTTGCTGCTCTTAATATTCTTTCTTTATTCTGAGGGAGCAGGAAGATTGAGACTGGAAAAGAATAGAGGAGAGCAAGAAAAGAGATACCATAGTAGAGGGAGCCATTATAGATTTAAGGAGAAATCTGGCACTAGGGAAATGGCCAGAGATCTACAAGGATGACCCCAACTAACAATCTAAGCAGTAGTGGAGAGGCTACCTTTAATGCCCTTCCCTGATAATGAGATTGATGACTACCTTATATGCCATCCTAGAGCCCTCATCCAGTAGCTGATGGAAACAAAAGCAGACACCCACAGATAAACACTGAGCCGAGTTCTTGGAATCCAGTTGCAGATGAGCAAAGGGTTTAAGACCAGGCTACAGAAAACCACAGAAACAGGTGACCTGAACAAGGGGGAGCTCATGGACCCCAGTCTAATAGCTGGTAAACCAGCATAGGGCCCAACTAGACCCCCTGAACATGGGTGGGTATTATTTAGGAGGACTGGGCAGTCTATGGGGCCTCTTGTAATGGATCAGTATTTATCTCTAGTATATGAATGGACTTTGGGGGCCCATTCAACATAAAGGGATACTTTCTCAGCCTAGACACATGGGGGAGGGCCTAGGCCCTGCCCCAATGATGTGACAGACTTTGAAGATCCCCCATGGAAGGCCTCACCCTCCCTGGGGAGCAGATAGGGGTTGAGCTGGGGTTTGGTGGGAGTGATAAGGGAGGTCAGGAGAGTGATTGACATGTAACTGGGATTGACATGTAAAACAACTTTCTTTCAAATTTAAATTAAAAGAGAAACACACACACACACACACACACACACACACACACACACACACACAAATCTCTTTGAGAACAAACAAGATTGCAACCTTTGGAGACTGCAGGGTGTGACAATGCAAACTCCTTTTAAAAGCATTCATTTCAAAGAAGAGTAGGTGAAGCAAGTGTGGCTGAGGAGAGTGCCACAGCAGGGGCATCCTGCTCCAACAGAGCTCCCTAGAGAAATGCTGCCCCAGGTCCCAGCACTCAGAGGCTGGGGAGCTGTGGAGAATGGAGGCCAGACTCTACATCTTGAGCTCACAGCAGAGTTTGGCACCATGTTCATTTGCTGCTGGCTTTGCATGCAGGAAAATGGAGGCTTGTATCAAGATTCCCGAAAACTGCTAACTGATGGTGGTGCTGTGAAAGTTTGTAGAGCCTGTAGAAAGTGGGGTACAGAGAAGAAGTAAGTTTTGGTTGCGAGTCTAGCCTTTAATGGCCAAGCTATAGAGCACACCTTTAATCCCAGCAAAGACTGGTGGATCTCTGTGAGTTCAAGACCAGCCTGGTCTATTGAGAAGTTCCATGACAGGCTCTAAAGCTACAGAGAGAGGAGGGGGGGAAGAGGGAGAGAGAGAGGGAAAGGGAGAGAGAGAGAGAGAGAGAGAGAGAGAGAAGGAGGAGGAGGAGGAGGAGGATCCTAGTTCTGCCCTACTTCCAGCTCATTCCCTCTGCTTCCTGTTCCACCAAGATATGAATCACCCACCATGGAGCCTTTTCCTGGCATGATGTAATATATTCTTCTAAATCAGGAGCAAAATGTATTCTTCCAAATCAGGAGCAAAAGTAAATCTTTTCTCAGTAATCATGATGGCACACACCATTAGGTCACTGTTGAAGAGGTGTAGGCAGAGATGTAGGAATGTGAGTTCGAGACTAACCTGAGCTATGCCTTAGGTTGCCTTGAACATAACTAAGTAAAGTGTTTGCTACTGGAAGCAAACATAATTATCTTAGTCCCCAACACCTACATAAAAATACAGGCGCACAAGCCGGGTGTTGGTGGCACATGCCTTTAATTCCAGCACTCAGGAGGCAAAGGCAGGAGGATCTCTGTGAGTTTGAGGCCAGCCTGGTCTACAGAGTGAGTTCCAGGATAGGCTCCAAAGCAATGCAGAGAAACCCTGCTTGAAAAACAAACAAAAAATATAGGAGCATGACATGGCCTGTAATGCAGTGACAGGCCATGCCACTGCCATCCTACTGTTGGGTGGGCAGAGAGATGTCCTGAAGGCTTGTTACCCAATTTACCTAACTAAAGCAGTGAGCTCAGAGTTCAGTGGGAGATTCTGTTTCAACAAATAAGGTGGGGAGCAATTGAAGAGGACGCTTGATCTTCCTTTCACATTCATATGTACACATGCACACGAGTCACGCACGCACACACACAGAGAGAGAGAGAGAGAGAGAGAGAGAGAGAGAGAGAGAGAGAGAGAGAGAGAGAGAGAGATTTCATACACACATAAAAATCATTCTTTAAAGTGTGTCTTATTGGTATTTGGTCATAGAAATAAGAAAAATAACCAATGTACATGGTCAGTCATAGTCTGCTGACTTCAGTAATTCCAAGAGCATTGATCCTATCAGTTTCCATGACACAATTTGTGATAATAGTTTAATGTTCATAAACAACATCGACAGTCCAAATACACTGGGAGGCCAGGATGCTTATCACATTAGTTCAGACCACAGCATTCTATTAAAGGGCAATAATGTATGGAATTAGTCACATAAGGTGTCATTGTCACTATAAGAAACTGTTGAGAACATAGAACATAGAAGAACAGAGAACATAGAAGACACTGAACTCATGATTCCTTCTAGGAGCCTTGATGTGGCATAGATATGAAGAGAGGAAAAAAAAAGTGTATTCACTGTGAAGTGATGATAGATTAGATGGATAGATAGATAGATATATAGATAGATAGATGATAGATTAGATAGATGGAGGAATAGAAAGGGATAGGATAGATGGTAGATGGATGGACAGAGAGAGTTACATAGGCTATATGGATGGATGGATAGTTTCATAGATTGATGGATATAGAAAGAGATAAGATGGATGGATGGACAGATAGATGGATAGCTGGATGGATGGATGACTAAGGAGATAGAAGATAGATAGATAAATAGAACAGATGGATGGATGAATGGATGGGTGAATGGAAGGACAAACAATAGACAGATAATCTTCTGTAGGAAAGAAAGGGACAAATTTTATTATAGTAAATGGAAGGAAAACTACTTTTTATTTGAAAAAAAAAAACAAAAAAAAACAAAAAAAAACTGACAAAATTGAGCCATAGAATAAAATGTTTGACTTTTTGTCTCTAAATTCATCGTCTGTTTTATGAACTGGAGAAAATCATTGTTATCTTAAAGACCTATAATACTATGAATTCCAAACAGACTATAGTGGAAATTTTATATGGAAGTGAAGAAAAAAGATAGTTGCTCATTGAAGGATATCTGGCCTCTTGTGATATTTTATCTAACTTATGTATTTGTTCCTGAACAGTTAAGATAAAAACTTTGGTCTTTTTGCAGTATCTCCAAATCCCCCTTTAAACATAGCAAGCAGCAGAACACAAAACCAATTTCAGTGTCTAAGAGAGAAGGAAAGAAAATATAACATGTTCACAAACCTAGTTCTGTAAGACCCGCGAGAGCGTGGTCCCTTGTGCTCCCACTCAGGAAAGGCGCCCCCCCCCCCAAATCATTCACGAGAAGCGGTCTTGATGCAAATGCATGAGGTCCTTTATATTCCAGTATACTGGGGCCATCAGCCATATGCCATACAGGGTAGAGGGCTGAGCGACCCCCAGTACAGAATCGAGACAGCTTTAATAGGGTTACAGCAAAGCCTGATCATTGTGAACCAATCACCTTGTAGCATCCAGTGTGGACCAATTAATTTAAACTATCCAAGCCCACGCTTAGCCCAGGAAGTCTGCTTTCGCAAAGGCTTCTGGGTGTAGCAACAAGGCTCATTTCCTGTGTTCATTCACTCACAGGCTGTCGTAAACATTCAAGGTAACCCTCAGCTTGGGATTTAAGACTCCCAGCTAAAATACCAGATTTCAAATTGTCGGTCCATATTACATTAAATTACAGGTAATCTGTTGTAACAATAAATTAATCACGCCAAAGATAAGAACTAAGCTTGGATTTTGTTTATCTGTTATGCCTATGAGATAGAGGGAACTAAATTCTTTTTTTCCTTGGTTAAGAAAGCTTTCCAAAGGAGTTTTCAAAACATGTATTTCAGTGCAAAGTGATTAATCCAACCCTGAAAACACAGGCTATGGGAAGCTTCAAGTCCCCATAGGGCCCATTATGGACCCAGTAGAGCAGACATGGAGTGTCCTCCCTTCAAAGTCCTGCACATAAATGTTCAGTAACTGTACACACAGCATTTCCAACCTCCAGGAAAGTCAGACACACAGAGAACACAGACCTTGAACTTGTGTTTCCTTAGGCTTACCATGACTGAGTTTATAGCTTCAGTGTGACAGAGTTTGTGAGTGTCTGTCTGCCTGTCTGTGTGTGTCATCTCCTCCTAATTGTGGTACACACTCAGTGGGTGTTCCCACCAACACATGGATAGCTGTTAGTTTTTCCTTTTTGTTTTAATTTCAAGAAAAACTAATGAGTTCCCAGAAGCAGTGTGAGGGCTCCGGGGCTGGCTGTGATTTAAAGCCAGCAGTAAAAGAAAAGGAAGACAGGGAAGGTAGCTGGTTAATTGACCTTTATTGTGCCTTCTGGTTCATTTAGAATTGGAAATTAAATTAACATGATAATTCAGTCCTACTGTGTTAAGGCTGCTATAAACCCATTAAGTTTTATGGCCATTGATTTAGCATCTTTTTCTATTAACTGGGTTTAATTTTCAAAATTGCCATGCAGGTTCTGAAAAGTGATTCATTCATCTTGGTTCCTTCAAATTACTGGTGTATGGCCTCTTTTTAATAGTATTCACGTAATTATTCAAGCATGGAGAGCCCAACTGCCCTCCAATGCCAGGATTCATCTCGAGACAAAGCTGTTGAAGTGGGGAGGGGGAGGGGAGTCTAGATGGGAGAAGTAAGAGGCATCTTCTGCTGCAAAATGAGATTTCCTAAAGGTCAGACCCCAAATTCAACCCGACACAGGGTAGCACTTAGGGTTTGTGAGATGGAGAAGGCCAAGTGTTCACTTTAAGTTGGCACTTCTATTTTCTAAAGATTTGTTTATTTTTAATTGTGGGGAGGGTGCAAGTGTCCAGAAGGACTTGGTTGTCCTGGTGAGTGGGTGCTGGGAATTGACCTAGGGTCTTCTGAAGGAGTACTGCCTGATCATAACCATTGAGCCAGCCCCAATGTTTGTATCTCTAAAGTGTCTAGCTAATATAAAGTCTTGTACTGTAGCATCCCACATACCGTTTTATCTATGGAGCTGGGAGTGTATGGATTGCTTCCATCGCAATCTGGACATGCTTTCTGGGCTCTTTAACAGGTTGTGTGTGACATCTTAGCACAGTGATGACTATTCGTTCCGTTTATTAGCTCAGATAGCCATTTCAAGAGGACCGTTGGCATCTGGGTCTCTGATAACCTCCAAAGGTTGTCTCATGTAGCTTCATTGTATGTTTGAAAGGTAGAACTATAACCTCTTTAGATTTATATCCTTTACTGCTAAAGAAACAAAGTAGTACTTCACACACCCAAGACTAGAACCCAAAGCCTATCCACAAAGTCCCTGGCTTTCAACCCTAGAATTCAACTATCATCATTTTTTTTCTCATTATTTTTAATGGTATGCTCAATTAAAATGTCTTTTTTTTTTCCAATGCTGCGTCCTGGCTGATCTGTTACTATGATAGTCTAAATGGCTGTTTTAATGTGTGCAGCATGCTTTTGTTAGTTTTGTTTAACAATTGGCAATCATAATTAAAGGTCCTCGGAGCCTCTGAAGATATTTGCTACTGGAAAATGGCATATCAATACTTCACTTCCTTTTGAGCAAATAAACCATATCTAAATATTGTTGCCTTCCAGGCATATGGCTGTTGTCTACAAAATTCACACTAAGGAACTGTGTGATTAAATTACAAAACACACACACACACACACACACACACACACACACACACACACACACTAGCCTCATAATGGTAAGTTTATGATTTTGTGTTAGGCAGCATCACAGCTGTCCTGGGGTGAATGTGGCCAATAGACTACAGATCGGATATGGCTGTTCAATGCTTCTACTCCAAGCCAGTGTTTTTATAACCTCATATGTGCTTACTGATTTAATGAATAACCAAATGTAGTACCAATAGACAATGTCGTCTATATGGATATATAGACGTGAATATGACTATATAGACATATATATGTAAATGAAATCCTTCTCTTAAAGGGATAGCAAACACTGAGTTGTTAAAAACACAATCCAATGAAAAAGCGTCCCAAGGACTTGAGTGTGGGGATGGCGCTGGGCATGAGCAACATCTGGCTGGATGACAACAGAAAGGAAGCCGGAGTCAAAAAGAGTGTGAGCACGCAAACAAAAATAATGGAGACTTTTCCATGAGAAGAGCTGGGACACTACTAAAGGGGAAACAGGCTGCCCCTGAATTAAAAAAAAAAATGAAAAGGAGGACATGACTGTTCCTAGACAGGGTGGAGAAAAAGGTTTACCTGAGGGAAAGCACAGCCGGAGGCAGAAGGAGAGGCATCTGGGAGAGTCTGGAGTGGAGATGACCAGAAGACTGAATGGGGCCATGTGGGGAAATGGGGGAGGAGAGAGGAGAGAGTTCTTAGACCCAGGAGGCCAAGAGGCCAAAAGGGCTAAAAGGGATGGTGTTGCCAAAATGACAGCATTGCCTAGGAATCAAGAAGCTGGGGAAAAGCAAATCCCAGTCCCTGGGCTGGAGAAGATTAGGGGAGGAGGCAGGTTATGCCAGTGAGGAGGATCCTGTACCAGGTAGGGTCTGAGGATGCTGGGAGAACCTGGCAGCCAGAGTCTGCTTTTATAGGCACTTTAGTCTGTCCCAGGTTTGAGATCTAACATCCCCAAACAAAGGAAGGAGTTACCTTTCACCAGACTGCTGGACCAGTGTCTGGTAAATTGGCACTCGGTGTGTGTGTGTGTGTGTGTGTGTGTGTGTGTGTGTGTGTGTGTGTGTGTGTGTGTCTGTGTGTGTGTGTGTGTCTGTGTGTGATATCTGTATGTCTATCTGCACATATTGTGCATTTGTGGATATGCATGTATAGACACACCCATTGGCCTGGAGTTCACCAAGTAGGCTAGGCTGCCTGCAGGATGCTCCAGAGGTCTGCCTGTTCATGCCACCCAGCACATGCTACCATACCCGGCTTTTTAAAATGCGGGCTCTAGAGGTCAAATGCATGGCCTCAGTGTTCCAGTGCAAGCATTTTTCCAACTGAGTGATCTTAAATGCCAGCTCTAACCTCTGTCCTGCCTGGGAGGGGCAGGGTGGTTGTGAGAAAAGGATAGGAAATAAAATCAGTGTAGGCATTCTGGCACCTTCTCCCTCTTGCTCTTAAGAGTTAGGGTAGGATTGGCCAGAGTGGTGTTTGCTACCTTTCTCAAGCCTTCCAGAGAGCAGAGCTGCAGGAGTAAAACAGCTGATCACTCTCATTCCTTTATCGTCCCTCAGATGCCCCTCTGTCCTAACATGCCATGACCTCTGTCATACCTCTTTACTCCTTATAGGAAGTCTCCTTTAGAGCCTCAAAATTGACCAACCAGAATGTCATATCATTCTCTGCTCAGTGAATAGTCCACGGTCTGAGTGTGGAACCCAAGCAATAATCAAGCAATGTCTTGCTACAAAACAAGTGTAGCCTGAAAGTGTAGGCATGCTGAATTATACAAACATTCAGCTAGCCAGGCAGTTTTTCCAACCATAAGATAATCTTTCCTGGTTGAAAATATTCAGAGGGACAATGAGAAATGGACATAAGAGATGAAGTCATCCGAAGACCTGGGTAGAATAGCAGGCACTCAGGAAACCACCTGCTTTCCATACAGTAAATCTGAGTTATATTTATGTTACAACAAAGATCTTATTTGGAAAAAGAATATGGAGTAGCTGGATAGTTAACTGATTAGTCATTTTTTTCCACTAAGTTTGATTATCCTTGTGATACATTGAAGTACTAAAAATTATGGCAAAGTAATGTGCCAAGCATAGAAATACACAGGAGTAAAAAAATAAAATTTTCCTTTAAGGAGTTTATAGTCTACAGAGGAGACAGACAAGCATAGGGACAGTAGCTGCAGACCAAAGTGGTTCATAATACACTGAGGTGTGTATTGGAGGCCATGCACACCCCAAGACGGGTGCACAGTACAGAACCAGTATGGCATCCTAAAGAAGGGACGTGAGTCTAGTTTAGAAGAATGAGTTGGAGTCGGAAACTGAGCTGAGTTTGGGGTGGAAAGAGGCTGACACCAAGCAGAAGGAACAGCTTGTGTGATACATAAGCAGAAGGGAGCCTAACTGCTTTAACTAACCACAAGTTTTCAACATAACAAATCCACAAGGACAAAGCCACACAGAGAGTATGATGGACAGGGGAGTTTGTGACTGAACTGCAACCCAAAGACTACAAATGACAGTTGATTGTATTACTGTGGCTAAATGGAACACATTTTAAATGTTTGGTATTTGTACACAAATGCACATACGTGCGCGCACACACACACATACACACACATGCACATACACAGGCACACACGCATGCACACACACACCACCTTACATCTTACTCAGCCATATACCATTTTTCTAAGACCCAGTAAAATATTAAGACAAAATCATGCTTTCATTTGTAGCAGAGGCCTGCTCATAGGCAACAATTAGGACTGAGCATCCCTTGTATGCATGCTCATTCAGCATGTACTTCCAATTCCCAGGAACAATTTTTGTGAAATTTTTGCTTTGGTTAAATAAGATGTTTTCTCCCTTAGAAAAGGCTCACTGGTCTATCAGAGGCACACTTACTACAGAAGGATACAGAGAACATATTATCGCTGGTTCATGAAATTCAATGAGAATTTATTTACAATTGTGGTGTCTGAGGACCAATTTAAAAAAAACTGTAGAACTGGCTCGATCCAACAAATACCCATTAAGTTTCTACACTGTGAGAGCCACTACTCTGGAGATGCCGGGGGACAAGCTGAATTCCCCGTGCAAAAACAAATTTTCTCAATCACGCAATGAAGGGTTCTTTATATATCAAAGTTGGCAGGAAATAGAGAACTAAAATTGTTTCAAACTGTTGTTGGCAGTAAGCTTCTGTCTGTGTTAATTACACTCTGTGTTTGATGCTCATCATTCAGTCAACAGTTAGAGTGTTGTAGCCTTTCTGTGATTGACTAAATACCAAATTACTATGTTCAGCTTTGGGGACTTTGGAGTTTACCAAATTTACATCATTTCCAAACTTGGTGATTTAACAATTTCCAGCCCTAAATCCTTTGATAAATAATTAGTCATAAACAGAGTGAGCACAAATATAGACACACTTGGGAAAGAGGCTTCAAAGTTAAGGACCTTGCAGGCAGTCAGATAATCGAGCAGGCCTCCTCAATTCATGTTCAAAAGACAGACAGCTTAGTAAAGAACAGTGAATCTGTACAGCTTCTTTGTATCTTCTACTTACAAATAATTATATCAGGTGTGGACATAGAAAAACAGTTAGCAGAATTTAGCTAATAACAGAATGTGTGCACATATATGATTGTGTCATCCATATTGGTATGGGGAGTGAGAATTTTTCATCAAAATAACTGAGGGTAAGGAACACATAACACAAATAAAAGAGAAAATGTGTGATTATTGTTTCTGCTTTTATGTTTGCTACTCAATACCTCAATACTGAATATTCAGGTGAACATGAGTATTTTTAGCATAAAGTTAGGATCCAGCAGGGCTGCCTATATTCAGTGATGGCCTGGAACAAGCTGGTACTGGCTTGCAGGAGCCAATTTCCTTGGCTCAGTGTTCAGTGGCTTAATATATGGCCCTACAGAGAACAGTTACCCCATAGAAATTGGCAAATGTTACAAATCACTGCTTTTCTTTTTCAGGAGAGTTTTCTAGTAAGCATTTATCAGAATACCATTATATATACGTGTGTACAGATACATACTTACATTGTTTATTATATAACATGCACATACACACACACACACACACACACACACACAGAGTATATATACAGGAATATAAAACTGAACAAATAAAGGTATAGACATTAGGCAGACTTTCTTTAGTGGGGGGATGATAATGGCAGAAAACCACAGATGATAAATAGGTAGGTAGAGAGTCAAACATGCTTGAAAATTTAAAAGTAAATATAAAACTTAAAAATCACAAGAAATAAAAATGATTTCTATAAAAGAAAACAAGTAAACAAAACTGGAATTTAAAAACATAGTAGATCATTAATACTGTGCTAACTAGCTTTGTTACTATAACAAGTGCCCAAAACAATTGGCTTATAATGGAAAAGTTTCATTTTGTCTCACAATTTTAAAGCTTCAGTCCATGATTGATCAGCCCCATTGCTATGGGCCCATGGTGGTACAACGTAGAAAGCAAAAGAAAGCAGAAGGAGGGAATCTGGCTCACACTGTTCCCTTCAAGGTCATATTCTCCCACTAATGACATACGGAGCTCTACCTCACGAAGTTCCTCCTAGCTTCCTACTGAGACCAAGCTGGGAGTGAACATATGGGCCTCCTGGAGACATTTAAGTTCTAGACAATAGCAAATGTTGACTAACTCAGGTGTTCACAAAAGAAGCCAAGTTCTGAAGTATTTCTACAAACTGCTAAAGTGAGGAAGGGAACTTATGCTCAACAAATGCAGCTGTTCGGAAGAAGACAGATGGGCAGAAATTTAAGTGACTCGCTGTAATTATAAAGCGAAGAAAGAGCTGACATCAAAGCTGGTCCCAGGTCTCCTAACTCGAGTTCTTAAAGGATGCTACTGTGTCCTCCTTCACAGAACCTTAACAGTCTGAGATCACCAAAGCAAAAGCTTCAGTTTTTCCAGAAAATAATCCTGTTAGCATAGTATCTTTCAAGAGGAAAACTCTATCACAGATGTTTCTTTAAGGCTCCCCCGGTTGTCTTGGGGTCCTTCCCAGTGGTAACTAGGATCGCCACCATCCACTGGAAATCCTAAAGCACAAAATTTGAGTTGTTAATATGACTTAATTATTTCCTTTGACAGAAGTTCTCCTACAGCCAATCATGTTAGCAGATCACTATTTAACGTAAACACAAAGACGTGGTTTTCACCATCTCAGAGTCCTAGGTTAAGCTTTTATTACTTATTTACATTTTTATTAGATCACAAAGCAACAGGTTCCCGACAGCATTTTTTCCTCATTATAACATTTTCACACCTGTACATAATGTATTTCGATCATATCTTCCCCCATTGCTCACTTCTGCTATCTTCCTCTGCCCAACTGAAATCCCTTCTGTTTACTCATCTTTATTATAAACCACCTAGTTCCATTGTCTCCGGGGGCATGAGTGACAAGTTGCTTCCAGGACTAAGGACACCTTCAAAGTGGTCATAACTCTAGAGAACATGTTTCTCCTGCCCCCATTAACCAGTAATTGCATATAAATCCTCACGAAAAGGTGAGGCCCACGCTTCTAAACCATTTTCAAGGAGCCAGCATTACTCTTCTACCAAAACCAGAGAAAGGCATAACAATAACCAAAAAAAATTGCAGACTGATCTTTCTTATAAACATAAATGCAAAAGTTCTCAGTAAAATAATTGGGCAGAAAATTCAAGAATACATCAAAAATGATCATTCAGCAGGAACTAAGCTGGAAACTCTAAGATAGTAACTCATCATATAAATGGGCTCCCATGTAAAAATCACATGATCGTATAACAGATGCAGAAAGGCCTGTGATAGTTGCCTCATTGTCAACTTGATGCAAATCAGAGTGAACAAGGAAGAGGGACCTCAACTGAGGAATGGCTTAGATCAGGTTAGACTGTGGCCATGGCTGGGAGGCATTTCCTTAATTGATGTAGGAGGGTCCAGCCCACTGTGAACTGTGCCATTTCTAGGCAGGTGTGCCCGGACTGTGTAACAACGGGAGCTGAGCGAGATGGAACAAGCCAGTAAGTAGTGTCCTCCAGAGTCTCAGCTTCATGCATCCAGGTTCTGGCTCAAGCTTCACCTCTGGCTTCCTCTACTGATGGTCCATACCCTGTGCAGTGAAATAGACACCTCTTCCCCGAGTAGGTTGTGGCCAGTGTTTTATTACAGCAACGGAAAACAAATACAAGGCCTCTGACTAAAGGCCGCATTTCTTTATGATAAATACCCTGATGATTCTAGGAGTAGAAAGGATATGTCTCAACATGATGAGGGCTATATGTGATGAACCTACAGTCAACATTATGATAAAAGGGAAGAAACTTGAAGCATTCTAAAAACAGGAGCAAGACAAGAATGCCCACTCACTATGCTTCTATTCAGTATACCACCTGAAGTCTTAGCTGGATCAAACAATAAGCCAAGAGAAGGAAATAAGAGGGATATGAATAAGAAAGGAAGAAGTCAATGTGTCACGGCAACAGTTCCACTCACAAGAGCCTAAGCAACTTTCAGCCCTTGTAGACATTAGAAGTTGCCCAGCATTGTGAGGAATAGTTATGTCAAGACACTAATTTTAAAATGTGTAATATTTGTGACTAATATATAAATTGTCTTATGCTATCCAAAATGCCCTGTTTTATAGGAATATTTGCAAATAGAAAGTACACATTGCATCAGCCATTACTAGATAGTGGAACCTTTGCCCAAATGAACATCTGTTCGTATTAGGTATCTAGAGGAAATCTACCTCCTCTGTTGACTAATAGTTGCATCAGTGGAAAGAAGAGTAGGTTAGTAGAACCAGACACATGGCTTCAAATCCTAACCTAGAGACTCCCAACTGGTAACCATTAAAAAAAATTGATTAACCACTTGAGGCTGTAATCCCTTGTCTGCTAAATGGCAGTGATAGCCCATACAATTATTCTGATTTAACAGATGAAAGCGTACAGCAATGCCTAGTGCAGAGTGTATGTCCAATGGACACTACTTCTTCTTTCCCTTTCCACGGCTTCCATTGACTCTGTGTTGAGTTTGTTTGTATGTATGTATGTATGTATGTATGTATGTATGTATGTATATGTGTATGTGTATATATGTATATATATCATAATGTCTTACTATAAATATTTATCATATACCAAGAAAAAGACTTTTTTCTCAAAAATCATATTTTTGCTTCTGTTTTATCATGTTTTTTATTTTAAAAATTTTTTTTCTCATTTTGCATACCAAACCCAGTTCCCACTCCCTCCCCCTCCTCTTTCTACCCCTCCCTCCCCCGACCCTACCTTCCATCCACTCCCCAGAGAGGGTAAGGCTTCCCAGGGGAGTCAAGGCACCTTTCTTTGAGGCAGGACCACCACCACCTTATATCTAGGCTGAGCAAGGTAAAAGATTCATAAATAACTAATTTCAGCAGAATATATAACTTAGACAAACAATTAAGATCACTCCGGGCCATGAATGGCTTCTCAAGCTGCAGAGCCTGAATAACACCCAACAGAGGGACAGTTTACAAAGATGTGTGTAGGAAGGAAAGGCACAGGAGTAAGCCTAGGGTCTGGGAGCTCAAATCAATGTGTCAAGGACAAGGCCCAAGGACTGGGGGAAGAGGGCACATGAATATCTGAGAGTCTAAGTCCAATTTCAATGGCATCCTGTTCGTAGCTTGAAATGGCCACTGGGGGGTGTTTTCACCCCATAAATTGGCAAATCTTATAAACCCAAGTTTCCCAAGTGTCACACTTTTATGGATCTGAGAATCATCCCAGGAACCCCATGGGAATGTAATAAGGATAGTAAATATGCTTACCCTCCTCCTCTCTGGCTGGTGTCCAAACCCAATTAGAAGCTGGAAGTCTTAGAAATAGACCCAGGCCCACCAGACTCGAAGGAAAGAGGAAGTGGATAGATGCGGGTAGTGTGTGCACACAGACGTGACAAGTGGTCCCCCTGGCAGCCATTCCCACCACAAGCCAGATATGGAGGATTGCAAGCACCCCATGAGTTCCGACCAAGGCCAGGCCAGTGGGAATCCTGACTGTACCTGGAAAGAAATGTCCAATGTCCAGGGAAGAATGGTAACCGTGGTGTGTGGAAGCAGGTGGTTGCTTTGCTGTGATTCCTTTGGCCGTGAGCCAGGGCAAAGTACTGTCTAGGGCTGACCACTTTGCATTGCATAGCTAATTTGGGGGTTTGTGCCTGGGAACGACTAATTCTCTTTGTCAGTTGTCACTAGGTGCCCTAGAAACCATAGGTACATAAATGACAAAAGTGGACTCAGTGTGCTGTATTTATATATTTCTGTATGTGTGTTTAACAATACTAAAAAGTGCATTGAAAAAAATAAAAGAACGGTCAACAAAGACATGAGCAGAAATCCCAATGACTTCACTCCACATCCTGAAAGTAACGTAACATCTCCTTCTGTCACAATAATTACAAAGTTAGACCAGAATAAAGAAGAGAAAAGAAACCTTGGGAAGGATAAATAGTCAACATAGTCGATGCTGAACTCACTAGATATTGAGACCATTTTATAATTTACCTTTCAATACAGCATCTTGTTGTACAAACCTGGCTGGTAACTCATACTCTGAAATCATCTTCCTGTGTAGCAGATGTATGGATGTGAGCTGCAATGCTTGGTTTCTATCGTGTGTATATAAAAAAAATGGTGCTCTGAACTGCCTTAATTTGAAAATGAATTGAAGAGTCAGACAGAATTTAAAATCAATCTTGAGGTAAAGCTAATTTTTGAACCAAAGATGTGTGACCACACAGGTGACCCAGTTCCAAGTATGTGTGATACCCTATAGCTCAGCCAACAGTCCTGACACAGTCAGTCACCTGACTAGTTTGGAAGTAAGCAAATGAGATGGAACTCATGATCTTAAAAGCAAATCAGAGGACAGCTGAGAGATACCATTGGATAAAGAGCAGAAGCAGTATCAAAGACAGACTTGCTCCTTTGCCAAAAAGAATCAGAAGATGTGAGACTGAGGCAGATAGTCTGGACTGAGAAGCTTGGTTTTTCAGATGAGACCTCAAGACCCACATTAATCTTTTCGAGGTACCTCCATGTCTCCTAGGCTAGACTAGAACTCTATGCAGCCTAAGATGGAAATGAGCTTCTGCTCCTCAGGTTCGCACTCCACAACACTGGGCATGCACCACTACGCCCTAATTAAGATCCATTTTGATTCATGCAAAAACTAATTCTATTGCAACGAAAGCAGATACCTTTGTTTTCAAACCCATTGATGCAGACCAGGATTCCTTTCTTTTTGCTTTGCAGATGATATTATGTAGGTTTGGTATATTTAAATCATTCCTTTTAAATTTCCCAAAAGAAAGATAAAACTCCCCCATCTGCTTCTCACCCCATTCCTGCCCCCTCCAGACATATGTCAAAGTTTCTTTTCTAAAATCTGTAAATATCGGACTTCTACTAAATTTTACTAATTTCTACTAAATTCTACTACATTTTTCTAAAAAAGAAAGTCAATCAATTATCCTCTCCCTCTTCTTAACTTCCTCCTATCTAACTTTGATCAAACGCTGAAGATCTGGACTCACATTTTAAGCATCAGAGGATACAGAGGGGTTTGGCCCGGAGACAGGGGCCAGAATCTAACATCCATTCAGGCAAGCATCATCTGCAAAGCCAGATGTGATTTCTCAGCAGTGGTTCCTAAGGCAGCGCAAAGGCAGCAAACAGCGAAGAGGCTCCAGGTGGAACAGGGGCAGAGAGACCAGCATCTCTGATATCAAGTCAAATCGTCGCGAGGATGTTCCGCGCTGAACGCTAACACACTGCCTGAAAGGACCCACAAGGTTCCCCGAGTGAGACATGCTCCCGAGTTGTTATTATTTATCTAGAGCCCCAGGTGTGCAGCCAGCTCTGTAATAGGTAGCATGTGCCAAAACAAAGAGCGCAGCCCTTGCCCGGAAGAGTTTGCCTCCTAAAGGCACATTTGGGTACTATTATGTCCCACGAATCGACAAAGCTGAAAATAAACACAGCACAGACATCAAGGAACACCTCTTTGCTGAATGTGTCAGAGCTTTCAGAAATGGGAGGTTTAAAAGGTTTGTAGCTTTTGGGTTTTGTTGTTGTGATTGTTGTATTAGACTCTACTGTTCATAAGATTTAAAGAGACGTTGACAGCTTATAGAAACCAGCTACATATACTGAGATGAACTTAATATTTGCAATGTAAGACTTTGTACTTGGGGGAAAATAAAACGATGACTTAGGAGCCAATTATAAATGAGTACCATCAACACAGCCTTATGCTTGAACTCCACACACAATAGGTTGATCTCAGGACGAAGCAGAAAAAGAGGTTGCAACCCGGATCTGGGATGTAAGCACCAAAGGAGTTCTGTCCTCATAACCTACTTCTGCTGGGGAAGCCCACCTCCTAAAGATTTCAGTGTCTTGTTACCTTTGTGTCATTGTGACCAAAATATCTGACAAAGCAGCTTGAGGAGGAGTTTAAGGCTCGGCAGCCTTGGAAGTCCCAATTCATCACAGTGCTGGGAAGGCCAGGCAAAGCAGCTCGGACTGCTATGGCAGCTGGAACATGGCTGGAAGCTGCTCACAGCACAGTGGACCGAACCAGGCAGTGGGCTATAACCACCAGGGCCCTGGCCCCCAGCATCTTACTTCTACAAGCCAGGCCCCAGATGCTAAAGATTTCACAGCTTCTGAACAGTGAGACAACCTGGAAAAAAAACATAAGTCTGTTCGTCCTAACAGATGAGGAATGTGATTGGTTCGGGAAGATATCGGAGCAGAGCCTTACCTCAATCAAGATGACACATAACGTTAACTAAGGTAGGAGCCCACTTGCTCTGCTCACTGTCCAAGTTTAGGCAGTGTTTCCCTGGACCTGAGCCTACAGTATGATCGCTTGTGCCAAGAACTGCCACAGAGAACATGTGCCAACAATCCCCAATTGCCCAATGGCTGGTCAATGTTAATCAACGGGTCAATGTAAAAAGTCCTGCCTCCCTTAGCCAGAAAGTGTGTGTCTAATTAGGGGAGGAAGTAGCATGCTCTCCTCTCAGTCCTAAATACCATTCCTTCCAAGATGCTGAGGCTGCTGATTGATGAACACAATAAGGACACTATAAGTAGAAAAAATGCTTCAAGTTAGTTTCAAAGGCTATGGGCTAAGGGTTCCATTGTTATCAAAAGGCATTGTATTGACTATGGCACACTGGGACTGGTGCTTTCTGAATGGCAGCTACATCCCTATGACTGTCGCTGTTGCCTGTGCAACACCCCAACAGCATTACTGATTCATGCATTCTTCATGCCATCTTCCTCCCTTCCTGTTTCTGAGTGACTTTTCACTTGGCCTTTTCTGTGGATCAGCTTCTCAGAATAAGCCATCTGGAAAAGTGAAGAGTGGAGCACTGTTTTAAATTAAAAAGGGAAAAAAGGAAAGAAGGAGGCTTTTCGTCACCTCGAATTAGACCCAATTTTCCCACTCTGTCACCACCCTCACAAGAGCTGGCACACTCTCCAGAAGCTGTCCGTGTTCCTTTTAACCATGACAGAAGGAGGTGATGGGAGAAAGGGAGAGGAAAGGAGGGGAAGAAGGGGAAGGGGATAGAAGGGAGCAGGGGGAAGGGGAGGGACAGAAGAAAGGAGAGGGGAAGGGAAAGAGAGCCAGAGTGTGAGTGAGTGACAGCAAGAGCAGGAGAGACGAGAGAGAGAGAGAGAGAGAGAGAGAGAGAGAGAGAGAGAGAGAGAGAGAGAGAGAGAGGCATCCAATACATTAGGTAGATTTGGCTAGATTGATGTCATTGCTCATTAAGAAAACAGGCAATCTGCATCTTGTTCTCATTGGAGAAAATAAATCTGCACAGAGACCAGCCAAATAATGTACAGCAAATGATCGATGTTATCTGAGGGAGAAGATGATTGATCCTTTATTTCTTACAGCCTCTCATGCATAATGCATAAGATCCAGGATGTCCCAGGCTTGCCTCAGGATCCAGCTATGATGTACCACACATTACCATGCAGAACACTCACTCTGAATTTCTAGTGACAATCTTCATATCCCTGAGCAAGTGGGCGCCAGGAATGCTTCAGAATCCCCAAGTTCCTGAGAGTAGGATGATGGTTTCTTGAATTCCTTCCAGGCCCTTCACAGGCTCATCCCTGACTCATGGGAACTTGCAAGAGGCTGCGGAGCCCAGCAACCCCTCTAATGCAAGACCAGATTGGTGATGCTGCCTTCTCTCAGAATATCAATTAAAAGATTAGAAAAATGTGAATCCTAAAGTAACTGAAACTGGGAGAGATAGCCAAGAGATAAAAATTGTGTCTACTTTTCACTACAGTGATAGTTTCAGAGATCCAAGGAAATACCTACCTACCTTGTGATTTTTGGAAGATGCTGGCTTCTCAAAGTTTAAATGTTGAAGTCATTACGTTGTTAGTTCTCCATAGTCATTAAATAAAGACAGTGGTGGAGACGGTGGTGTTTGGGGTAGTGGTAGTGATAAGGATGAGGATTATGATGATGACAATGATAGCTAATATAACTAAATGTGTATTAGTAGGGCATGAATTAAAAATTGTGTTTTCTCGTGTAATGTAAAGTCATATAAATAACAATCCATTTGACTATAGTTCATAATTGGTGGGACATGGTGACACGCAGGCAGACATGGTACCAGAGAAGAAACTAAGAGTTCTATATCTTGATCCACAGGCATCAAAGAGTCTGTGTCACCCTGGAAAGACCCTCAAAGACTATCTCCATAGTGACACACTTCCTCCAACAAGGCCACACCTACTCCAATAGAGCCACACCTCCTATAACGCCACTCTCTATGGATCAAGTATTCAAAGACTTGAGTTCATATGAACCATATCTACTCAAATCACCACCTTCCATTCCCTGACTCCAATAGCGTGTAGCCAAGGCATAATGTAAAATGCATTCAGTCACTTCAAAAGTCCTCATAGTCTACCACAGTCCCAACTGTAGAAAAATTCAGTCTCAAAAATCATTCTCAAAAGTCTAAAGTTCAAAGTCTCTTCTGAGGTTCATGTAATCTCTTAACTGTAATACCCTATAAAATCAAAATCAAAGGGCAGCTCACATTCTTCCAACATATTATGGCACAGGATATACCTTATTATTCCAAAATGCAGGGAAGGGAGCATAGTGAGGAAATAGTGGACCAAAGCAAGGCGGAAACCCAGCTGGGCCAACTCAAGCTCTGCACCTCCGTGACTGCTGGACAAGTGCTCTACAGATCCCCAGCTCCTCTGTGCCTTGTTGACCGCAGCACATGCCTTTCCCTTGTGCTATGTGCAGTCCTTGTTAGCAGTTTCATTGGCAGGCATCCCACGGCTCCTTCATCTCTAACATCTTGGGGTCTCCAAGGCAATCCAGACATCACCTTTAGAACTTCACACAACGGCCTCCATTCAGAGATATCCCTGACACATGCCTGGCCCCAGTGGCTTCCTAGTTACAGAGGAAGATTCCATAACCCCTTTCTTGTGTCCTTGACTCTAAAACCAGAACCATGTGGCCAAAGCTGCCACGTTCTTCTGTTTGCTAGGGTTAGAACACGGCCCCTCATTCAATTCATCTTCAACCACTTCTCATTTTCAGTGGCTTCCTTCACTACCTAAGCTGGCTGTCCTGGAATTCAATCTGTAGACCAGGCTGGCCTCAAACGCAGAGGTCCCCCAACCTCTGCCTTCTGAGTGCTTGGATTAAAGGCAGGCACCACCATACCTAGATGTAAGGTGTTCTTTAGTTTCTTTCACACAAATTGGAAGTTTTGCTGGGTGGGGTCTAGTCCTGAGGTCATCACCCACCTTTTCCATTTCCTAATCTGTTAATACCCATGGACACAGGTTTAGCTCCATTCTACATCCTGGTGCCCGTTTTCTCCTCAATCTGTACATTTTATACTTTCACTTGCTCAGCTTGTTTCTTCGGTATAAAGCTTTGTAAGAGTGAGTGCTAGTGACCACACAACAGTGTCTATATTAGGCCACTTTGAAATTTCTTTTGCCAATGATATTAATCCGAAAGTCTTCACTTTAGCCTCGAGTAAACTTGTCTGAAGAGACAAGGGCAAAAGGCAGCCACGTTCTTCACAAAATGTCACAAGAATCATCTCTGGCAACATAACAAAATTCTCTGCTCTCTTGAGCCAGACCCTCAGCCCACTGTCTCCCATGCTCCTCCTGATATGGCCCATTATGCTAAATGGGCTTTTCTAATCCAAACTCCCCAAGTCTACATTCCTCCAAACAAAAGCACAGTCAGGCCTATCACAACAATATCCCAGTCCCCGATGCTGATTACGCCTTAGGTAGTAGGGTTTCTGGCGCTGTGAAGAGTCACTATGACTGTGGCGACTCTTATAAAGGCAAACATTTTAATTGGGGGTGGCTTACAGTTTTGGAAGTGTAGTCCGCTGTCATCATGGCAGGACACGGTGGCATACAGGCAGATATGGACCTGCAAGCTCTACATCTTGATCTGCAGGCAGCAGGAGAGTCTGTGTCACACTGGTAAGACTTGACCCTTATGAGACCTCAAAGCTTGCCTCCACAGTGACACACTTTCCCCAACAAGGCCACTACAATCCCAACAGTGCCTATGATGCCTGTACCTTCTATAATGCCATTCCCTACGAACCACATATTCATGTGAGTCTGTGGGGGCCATGCCTATTCAAACCACCACTGTTGGGTTATTTCCGAAGATGTTCCTACAAATATTTACATGACATATTAAGTTCAATAGCACAAACACTGAGGTGAAAACAGGAGCTTTTATGCCTACTAAGTGCACATGAAACGTGCGTATGGAATTTCCTCTCTTTCTGTGGTGCCTTCCGTGGTGCAAGTTGCAGAGATTTCTTGTTTCTCACTTTGTGCTACAATTTACATACATCACATTTGCAAGTATACCTGGAGCTCATAACGCTCATTTGAACCCATCTGAAAAGACGTAGTGAATACACTCATAATTGCTGGGAAGCCTAAAAGAACTGACAGGATGGGCTGGAGAGATGGCTCAGCCATTAAAGGAGAGGCTCACAATCAAAATATAAGAACTGACAGGACACTAAAAATAATTTCACCTAGCTGCTGGCCTAAACCACAGAGAAAGGTAGAAGAATGGTGGATTACAGAGACAAATAGTCATATTCCTCTCTTGTAATGCTTCATTCTAAATAAGTGCCCTTGGCAGCACCTATCCCAATGTCACACATCCAATAGATGTCCAATAAATACTGCCTGCCTCTGATAACAATGACAGAACACAAAGGCATTATAATGAATAGTGGGTGATAAAAATGTATATATAGGTAATAGCTCAGTGCTGGTTGTGTCTTTATACAGCAGTTTAGAACAATAAAGCCTGATATTTATTGTACTACACACACACACACACACACACACAAACACACACACACACACGTGTGTGTGTGTAGATAGATAGATTAGATAGATAGATAGATAGATAGATAGATAGATAGATAGATAGATAGATAGATAAAGATAGATAACATTAAGTGTAAAAGCTATAACTGCATTGTCTTATGTCACCTGAGGAAAATAGAGTTAGGAAGATAGCACACAATTCCTTTCAGTTGCATTTAAAAAAAAAATCACTGTGCTCAAGTGTCTATATTCTGATTTGGAGACAAGGTCAGAAAACATGCAGTCAATGAAATGGAAAGTATAGATTTCAGTATTTAAGAGATATGCATATTTAGTGGCTCTAAGACTTGCTTGCAAATGTGTTGCTACACAGATTTAGAAACACAGCAAGCCCAAACCTAAGGGCGAGAATGTGAGAAATTCAAATCATAACTTGGGACTGAGAACGTGGCTCAGCTGATAAACCACTCACCACACAAGCATCAGAACCTGAATTCAAATCCCTAGCACTCATGTAAAAAGCCAGGTGTGAAGGCATGCCATCATCCGAGCACTGGAGATGCAGAGACAGTGGATTTCCAGAGCTTGCTGGAAAGCTAGTCCTGCCAAATCAGTGAGCCCCAGGCTCTGTCTCAAAAGGAGAAGGTGGGAAGTGATAAAGAAGGAAATCTACCACCTCTGGCTTCCACATGCTCGTGCATTATATGTGCTCTGGCTTCCACATGCTCATGCATTATACGTGCTCTAATATCTTACTACATAGTCTCTACCTATCCTAGATGGGAAAGCCAAGTGTTCAAACACCCAGTCTCCTATGTAATAGAGCTATTGACTGAAATAATTAAGGAGCATCATTGTACATCCACATATGCACACATGTTTTAATAACACCCATATGTAAGTACATAAATATGCACACAGCACAATCATATACACAGAGAGAGGGAGAAGAAAGACACAATCTGATCTATTTTATTTGAAAACAAGCATAAAGGAGAAATGGCATCAGGAAGGGAGGCATGTGTATAATAACAGAAAAGGAAGGTTGTAATTTGTCAGTGTTTATCCATATTGAACATAGACATCATATTAAAGAAGGATGCCTGCCACTGAAAGCAAGCAAAGTGTATCCAATTGTGAGAAGCCAGAATACTAAGTATATGGACTAAGGACAGAGAAGGAGCCAAAGAAAGTACTCCACATCAAGTTGTTCTAGAGATAGATAGGATACTAAGGGAAAGTCTTAAGTCCAAAGGAATCCATACTCATAAACTAATTAGGCGAGTCAGACCCCATCAGGGAGGGACACCAAGTGAGAAACAAGGTGTAATTCTGATACCCACAATGTGTACTGCCAATTTAATTTGGGAAATCTAGGCGTCAAAGTTATTGGTAGATACAAAACCAATGGAAATGATAATCTACTGTTCTTCAAAGTGGTCAAGCAAAGAAAGGTCTAGACAGCATATAATCCCAGAATAAGTCCTATATAGCTAGGGTTGTAGGTCTTCCCAGTTAAGTAGCACTCTGACCATATGTTTGCTGAATATGATTTGGTACTTGAAATCTGAATTGACTCCATATTAATAATAATGATATTTATTATATACAAATTAACACACAAAAACCTGTACTATAAATATTAAATGCAAATCAGGATAGAAAATGTGTAATATTTTAATTTAGCAGATCAATATAGCTAGGCACTTCTGCAAACAGTCCCATAAACTATACAGGACTGGGTGTCAACATCAGGGAAAGGGTGAGCTGTCCTAACTGATAAAAAGTTCACAGCCACAACCTGACGCTGCTTCAGCTAAACAAGCCAGTGCCCACTGAAAGAGAGGGCGCTTCAAGAACTTCTGCTCTGGCTCCATTTGGGGATTAAATGCCGTTTAATCGTGTGCCCTAAAGTTTCCAGTGAACCAGGGGCCTGAATCATGACCAGTTTAGTGTCTGCGAATCGGGTTGGTAAATAGATGACAATGAACTCAATGTCCACATCCCTGAAAACTTCATGCTGACACCCTAACTCTTGCATGATGAGATGGCTCAAGGGGGAGAGATGTTTGCAGACAAAGCCAGGTGGCCTGAGCCGTTCCCTAGACAAACAGACAACCATGGCGGAAGTAGAAAACCAGTTCCTGTAAGAGTCTCCTGACCTCCACGTGCCACTAAATAAGTGAATTCACTAAATAAGTGAATGTGAAGATAAACCAACCCCGGCTGCCTCTGTGACAGGAGTGGGTGGTGCAGCTTTTTGAGACTTCACAAATATTCACGCCTGCTCTGATTTGAATATGAAATGTGCCCCCACAGACTTGGCACTTGAACCCCTGGATGCTGTTTGGGGAAAGCGTGGAACCTCTAGGAGATGAAAACCTGGAGGAATGGATCGCCGGGAACACACCTGGAGACTCGACAGTCCTTTCCACACCTGCTTTCTGCTTCCCAGAAGCGGATGCAATGTGGTCAGATGCCTCTTGCTCCTGCCCAGGCCTTCCCAGCTGTGCTGGACTGGATCCCCTCAAACCGTGAGCCAGAATAAACTGACCTGCCTCTTGTCGGTTGTTCTGATTATAGCAACAGCAATAGTCATTACAGGGTCTTTCTAAAGGAGACTACACAGAGGGCCCTTCCTCTTTCCAACCCATAGTGAGCCAAGGACAAGCAGCTGCCTACAGTCGGGAAGAGGACCTTCCTCAGAGCTCAACAGTGCTGGCACCTTGACCTTGGGTTTCCAGTCTCCTCTCTTCTTGTCTATGGTACTTTGCCATAGCATTCAAAGTACTAACAAGGGCCGCCTGCTGACAGCAGAGTACGCACCAAGGCAAATGGATGTCAGTGAAAGCTCTGCACAAAGGACCATGAGCAACTGTGCGAGCTGGAATCACACCTCCTTACTTGGCCTTCCCACACGAACAGCTAGACCAAAACCAATGCAAAGCAAAATGTCTGTTATAGGTGCTTGTGGTCATGACCCCCAACTGTAGTCTTCTTTTGCTTTGGTACAACTGACAAAACTCTGGAGATGACACCTTCCAATAGCACTACACAGAATATGTTCATTTTTAGTGCATGTGGTATGTACATGTGTGTAGGTAGTGCCCCCTTGCACACAGAGAAAGCAGAAGAGGGCACTGCATGCCCTGCTCTATTCCTTTTGGCCTTATACCCTTGAGACAGGCCTTTCACTAAACTGGAGTGAGCTGACATCCAGCAAGCTCCCAGCAATCCTCCTGTCTCTGCACTCCACATTGCTAAGGTTAAGAACATATGCATGGACACATCCAGGTTATTTTGTATGGATGCTAGGGATTGTAATTCGGGTCCTAAGTCAGAACCTGTGCCGTGAATTAGTACAAAAGCATCCTAGGGGATGCTGCAAAGTCAGCATGGCTTTAAGGTTGAGGAATAAACTTCCATTTCAGGTTGAGGACCTTGCCTAAAAGTCAGGATCTGAACTCTGTAGTCAAAGACCTACTTTCATATCTACAACTTAAAACTACTGTGCTGTGCTTAGCGTGGCACACATTGATGAGAGGTGTACTCACACACACACACACACACACACACACACACACACACAGGGGTGGGAGCTTTCAATTCTAAGTATACAATTATATAATTATTCAAGATCACTGTGCAGCCTTGGAGAAGTTGCTTACTTGCTATGAAGGCTCTGTTTGTCATTCTAGAAATGTCTTCATTGTTGATTAGCAGGTGGGTTATCAGTAACAATTGCATTGCTCAAGAAAAGTGGAAACTAGAGTCTGCAAGCCTTACATCCTGGTGTCTCCTATTCGGAAGACAGAGGAAAACAAAAGAGGTTTGTGACCCTCCAAACTGCCTCTAGCTACCTGCCTTGTTTACCCAAACATCAACATGTATTCCCACAGCCATGTTGACCTCCCCTTTCAGTGGTCTCAAGCAGAGACTCAGAAATGTCATGGGACATCCTGTCTTCCACTGCGACAATTAGAGCCTGGGCTGGATGTGATGACCCATCCCTTAAGATCTTTATTATTCAGCAGCTGTCCCTCACCCTCCTATTGTGGTGACGTAGGAGGGAGCTCCTCACACAGCCTGGTAACAGCTGTTTTGTCATTCGTTCGACAGTCTAGGAAAACTTCCAACTATGAAGCAAGGATGATTGTGAGCACCCTGAGCTCCAGATTCAAAGCACGGAAATTGTTCTAAACCTCATGGAGGTTTTCTTCTATGTTTCACACCGAGGACCCCCATCATTACTGACTCCTTGATTAAATTGTTAGTTTAATGAATTGTTATCTTGCTCCCTCAGAAAACTAGAACTTAAGACTTTGTTTTTAATTGAAATCTCCAGGTACTTACAGGCTAGTAAGTTTCCCTCTAAGGATGATTTTTTTAAAACATAATTTGAGCCCAATTAAAAAATGAGGTACAGATATAAACAGAATTCTCAACAAAAGAATCTCCAATGGCCAAAACACACTTAAAGAATTGTTCAATATCCTTAGTCATCAGGCAAATATAAATCAAAATGACTCTGAGATACCATCTCATACCTGTCAAAAAAGGTTAAGATCAAAAACACTGGAGATAGCTTATGTTGGAAAGTATGTAGAATAAAGGAACACTCCTCCACTGCTGATGGGATTGCAAACTTGTACAGTCACTTTGGAAATCGATATGGTGGCTTCTTAGAAAAGTGGGAGTCAATCTACCTCAAGACCCAGCTATACCAATTTTAGGCATATCCCCAAACGATGTGCAAGGCATACCACAGGGACACCTGCTCAGCTGTGTTCATAGCAGCATTATTCAAAATAACCAGAACCTGAAAACAACCTAGATGCCCCTCAACTGAAAACTTGATAAGGAAAATGTGATACATTTACATAATGGAGCACTACTCAACTGTAAAAATGACCTCATGCAATTTGCCGGCAAATGGATGAAACTGGAAAAATTATTCTGAATGAGGTAACCCAGACTCAGAAAGACAACATGGCATGCACTCACTCCATAGGTAGTTACTAGGTAAAGTATAGGATAACCAGCCTAATATCCACAACCCCAGAGAGGCTAGATAACAAGAGGGATGGGAGCTAGAGCATGGGGGGGCTGGATGCAGGAGACTGGTTGGAGGCAGAATAGAGGGGGAGAGTAACAAAAGAGATGTCTTTGTAGGGGGAGATATTTCAGGTGCCAGGGAAGCCCCCAGGAACCCACAAGGATGACACCAACTAAGATATCTAGTAATGGTGGAGAGGGTGCCTGAACTGGCCAACTATTGTAAGCAAATTGGTGACTTCTCTAATTGCCCTCAGAGATACTCTATCCAATAACTGATGGAAGCAGAGGCAGAGATCCACAAACTAGCACTGCGCTGAGCTCCAAGAGTCTTGTGGAAGAAAGGGAGGAGGGATTGTACCAGTTGGGGGTGAGGTCATGATTGGGAACCCACAGAGACAGCTGACCCAAGTTTGAGAAGCTCATTGACACTGGACCAACAGTCTGTGAACCTGCATGAAATCAACCTAGGCCCTCTGCATGTCTGGCAATCCGGTAGCTTGGTCTCTTAGTAATATTTCTAACAGTGAGAGCAGGACCACTCCCTGGAGCTTATAGATGGCTTTTGGTAACCTGTTCCGCATGCTAGATTATCCATTCACCTAGATATAAGGGAATGAGTTCGGTCCTCCCTCAACTTGATGTGTCATGCTTTGTGCAAGCCCATGGGAGGCCTGACCCTTTCTGAATGGAAATGCAGGAGGAGGAGATGGAGAGGAGAGTAGGAGGGAATGGGGAGGGGATAGAAGGAGAAGAGGGAGGAGGAGCTGGTTGGTACGTAAAATACATGAAAAAAAATTATTTAAATAAAATATACAAATAAAAATAAAAACATAATTTGTATCCACACATAAACCTCTTCCTACACACACACACACACACACACACACACACACACACACACACAGAGTACCACACTATCTTAAGCATCAAAGCCCTCAAGTATACTTCATTCTGTTAGAGTCAGACAAGAAATGCCCCACACAGCAATTGTTACATTAAAACAAAAGGCAGACATATAACTAGATTAATTGCATGGAGAAAGCCATGTGGATGCAGAGAGACAGCTATCATTTGCACATTTATATGCTCAGGGATCTACAGAAAGGATTTAAGTAAAGAAAACTGAAACTTGCTTACCCACAGTTCTTTTCATTTGTAAGAAAGCTTGAATTTTTACAGGGTAGGAAATAAATAGATGGCTGAAAGAGCCTTTCTGCTGAATTATTCATCCTATCTGGGCTCTTCCAGGACACGAAGCAGGAGACTTCTGATAACCCTCATGTAACAGAGACTGAGGGCATCAGCCCTCTTCTACCAGCTCACGGTGCGCCAGTCCTAAGACCACTGTGCTGGGACAGCAGGGGCAGAGCTGGGAGAGAAACACATAGACAAATTGTCGGCTATCGCAGGAAAGGGGGCCAAAGTAGAAGGCCATTCTTTAAAGCAACTTTTCCTGAAGGCCAGACAAAGAGGAAATAGTGCACAGGACTCCTTCCTGTCTCCCAGCTTCATGCCACCGTTATTAAGATTAATAATAGGTCGCATGGTTCATTTTTAGGATGAATGGGAAAATAAAAAGTATACAGCCTGTGACTGGCTTCTTAAAACCTTCTGAATGCTTATTTTTAAAAAATGTAGTGGATAGAGGAAACATTTGAAGAATACAGGAAAATCAAGAAACGGACACAGACAATGATAAACCATTAGTTTAAAACCTTTGGTCTGTTTTATGTGTTGGATAATAATGATCAATCCAAAATATATATAGTTACATATAACTTAATTTCCTTTAAAAATATATACATGTATGCATGCACACACACACACACACACACACACACACACACACACATATATATATATATATATATATATATATATATATATATATATCAAAGTTTATATAGTCCCCCAAATTGGATTTCTCTAATATGGACTATTTATAACCTAGATTCTTTTCACACTGAATATCCGTGAGAATTTTATTTTATTGTTTTTGAGTATGTATGTGTGTGTGTTGTGACCACAAAATCCAGAAGCTACTTGGAGCTAAGTTTCAGTCAGCTGTGAGCCATTCAACCCCAGCTCTGGGAACCTAACTCAGGTCTTCTATAAAAGCAACGACTCTTAACCCAAAGGCATTCCTCCAGCCCATATTCATAAGCATTTTAATACTATATTAGACTATTCTCGATTTTCTTTCACCATTGGAAATGTTTTAAGCCTCAATACACAAATTATAGCCTAATTTTTTTCAAGTTAAAAAAGTAAGACCAAGACATTTCATAACATATTTCAGTTCTGGAATTAATTTTATTTTTTGAAATGTCAACTAAAAGAAGGCTGTCTGATATCTTGATAGAGGGAGCTATTATAGGGTTAGAAAAAAACCTGGTGCTAGAGATATTCTCACGAATCCACAAGGTTGACCCCAGCTAAGACTCCTAGCAATAGTGGAGAGGGTATCTGAATGGGCCTTCTCCTTTAATCAGATTAGTCACTACCCTAATTGTCATCATAGAACCTACATCCAGTAACTGATGGATGCAGATGCAATGACCCACAGCCAAGCACTGGGCTAAGGTCCTGGAGTTAAGTTGAAGAGATGGAGGAGGGATGATATAAATGAGGAGGGGTCAAGACCATGATGGGGAAAAACACAGAGACAGCTGATCCGAGCTAGAGTGAGCTCATGGGCTTTGGACTGCCAACTGGGGAACCAGCATTGGACTAAAACAGACCTTCTAAATATGGGTGATCTTCTGTGGGGAAGGAGGGGTCCCTGGCAGTGGCACCAGGACCTGTCCCTGATGCTTGAACTGGCTTTTTGGAGCCCATTCCCTATGGGTTACCTTGCTCAGGCTTGATACAGGAAGAAGGGGCTTGGTCCTGCCTCAACTTGGTATGCAAACTTTGTTGACTCCTCAAGGGAGGCTCTACCCCCTCTGAGGAGCAGATGGGGGAGTGGGAAGGGGAGAGTGAGGAAGGAGAGAAAGGAGGGAGGGGGAACTGGGGTTGGTATGTAAAATGAAAACTATTAAATTTAATAAAAGGCTCTCCACAATGATATCAACACATCAGTTGAGGATTGATTACACCAGGCATGAGAGAAATAGCCTTGAGCACCCAGTGTGCTATGCAGGCAAACAACATGCCTGAAATTTCACAAAACGCAGCTGTTGACGGAGTAATAGTGGGAAGTACACACACGCGCCCTCGTGAACTAGATGTGTTCTCTGAGCACAATGGCTGAAAGGGGGAGAAAGCCTAAGAACACGGAAAAGACCCTTATGCTGTTCATCCACAGTCATTTGACTCTCATCAACGTCTGCCAGCCAAGGCCAGGAAAACCCAGCAGAGGTGGCAAGAACCATCCATGAGGCTGCACCAGCACTCCGGGAAAAACTCGGAAGGATATCAGGGGCGGTGAACTGAAGTTGGTCTCCCTGTCAGGGTCGTTACCAGATGTTTGATCCGGTATCCAAGGGAAGACATCTTGCAAACTAGGAAAAGAAATTGAATTGAAGAAGGGATCAAACACTGGGATGGTATTTAAAGCCCGAAGCTTCAGACTCATTCACTGTTCTTCTGTGTTTATATTTGTGAATGGACCTTTAGTGTCCAAACTTACCTACTTTGAGCCAAGGGATGGGTACCGATGAGGACAACTCAAAGGGAGAAAAGCAAACCCATATCCTTTCTATAGAATGGAGAATTAAAGGAATGCACATGAACAATCAGTAGATGCAATGTCAACAGTGTGTGTTTCAAAAAGAAAAACAACAGTAAATATCCTTTCACCGACAGCAAGAGCTGAATCTTTTTTTTGTAGACAAGAAACATTAAGAAAATTGATGACCAGGCAGGAGTTTGGGAACTCGAGGTCCAGGGTTGTAAATAATAAAGAAATACAATCAAAAGACTGTTGCTCACATTTTAGCATGAAATGCTTTTGAGTAACAGTGGAAAGAAAAAGAGAAATGTTCTTGCTTAACAATTTGAAACAGATCACTCCGTCCCAGGAAAACTTTGGGGTGTACCTGCTTGTTTCAAACTGGTTTTTTTTTTTTAAATATTTTTGTTCATTTTACATAACAACCACAGTTTCTCTGCCCCTCCTTCCCCCTACCCCACAGCCTACCCCACCCCTCCATTCACCCCTCAGAAAGGGTACGGTTTCCCATGGAGAGTCAACAAAGTCTGGCACATCAAGCTGAGGCAGGACCAAACTTCTTACTGCCACAACCGCCTTTGATAAGTCATGAAAAAAGTTCTGTCACATCTTATAAAGCTACAGGCCCTTAAAATATGACCTAAAATTGAGGTATCAAACTTAAGTTCACACAAAAAAAACTATAAATTAATGCTCATAAGAGCTTTGTTCACACTAGCTCCAAACTAAAAGCAGCCTGATGTCCTTCAGTAGTGCCTTCCACTGTGGAATGTCACTCGATGCTACAAAGAGTGAACCACTAAGATGCTGGACAACAACCTAGACAACTCTGTCCAGGGATTTATGCTGGAGGAAAAGAAATCTCAACACTCCACAAGTAACATCATTCCATTTCTATAACATGCCTTACATACCTTAGTTAGAGAGATGAAGACTTGTGTAGTAGCTCTCAGGGATTAGGGATGGAAGGGACATAGATGTGGTTAAGGAGAATGTAACAGAAAAGATCATCTGTGTATGAGAATTATAAGAATGATCACACATATCTACCTGTGGTACAACTGCATAGAACTACATACAACACACATAGACATGACATGCAAGCCCATACATACACACATATATGTATGCACACACACACACCAAAACATGAAGTCTCATGTTATACTAATGATGTCAATGTTGATTCCTTAGATTTCATATGGTACCACAGTTAGACAAAATGTTACAGGTAGAGGGAAGCACCAAACCCCCACCACAAACTGCTGTTTATGTTTTTGCAACTTTGCTGTGCAGGCCTTGTGTGTGCAGTCACAAATGTGTGAGTTCAGTTGTGCAAGTCCCTGTCACATCCAGCAAATACGTGTAACTGAAGTTCTTACAATCCTCCCACATCTTCTGAGCTGATCTGGGAGCCTTCGAGAAGGGTCTCTTAATCAAGATCAAGTTGCTTAAAGGGCAGCTCGGCACATATGTTCTGATAGGGAGATATACACTGACAGTTTTAAAGTCAAATAAAATTATGGTCTGATCCCCTGAGGATGTAAGAAATGAAAAGTAATGACAACTCTTTTTTACTCAATGTATTTCTATTCAATTGTAATTTTGACTTGATATGTTTCTATGCATTTCAAAATTTTTAGAAATAAGTATATCACTTTTGCCATTTAAAAAAACAAATGAATATAAAATTAATTTTTCTCAAGTGTATGGACCCTTTATCCCCAGTTTATACACAATTTAATGTAGCTCTTTAGCCTTTTCATGGACCTCAAGGCCCATCATCCATGGGTACTTTGAAGAGTATGTGCCAGCTGGTCAGGGTCCCCAGCTTTGAAAATCAGGATGCCTGCACACATGGAGAGAAATGGGCTCAGGGGACTTATTAAACATGTTCAGTAATCGCCCCAGCCCCGTTGTCTACAACTCTTAGTTGTCCTCAAGTGGGAAATAAAGATTCAGTCCTTTGTTTCTTTGGGAGTGAGTGGATGGGACCTCTGCATCGCAACTTTAGGAGTCACAACAAGAGTGATCTCAGCAAACATGAAAGAATACATTAACATATAAATGACTTATTATTGAGTGCTTAGAACAACATGAGGAAATGAAATAGTTCTCTGAGCATGTGTTTGCTAGCTATATTTCCAGGCAATACGCTAGACTTTGGAAACAAAGCAGTGGGAAAGCAGACTTGTTTTCCATGAAGAGTGCCTGGCCTGCTTTCTCTAGAATGTCCCATCTTGCTAGAAAGCATCCGTGTGGAAAGTGCAAGCACAAAGTGTACACAGGAAGTGTTGACCCAATGCTTCCTGGATCAATCTGTAAGAAGATAGAGAAAAGTAATGTGTGAAGAAATACTTGGTGCACACATTTGATTGTAGCGTAGCATGTTGTATATATTTATCACACACGCACACACACACACACACACACACACATTTATCTGGAACACTTTTCTACAACAAAACACTGTATCCAATCTTGTGAACCAAACAGGGAAAGAAAGCTAAATGACTCAATAATCCAGCCAATTGATATCTCATTTTTCTTCTTAATAGACATCTTTGTGGAAGACTATGAAAGAACATTAGTGCCACCAATAGGAACAAGCCTGGTAAGAAGATACATGAAATATTCAAAACATTAAAATTGAGAAGCAAGATGGCACAGATTGCATGCCAATGATAATATTGATGCCTAACTAACTTGGGTCTAGAATCTGCCATTCCGCAACTGTATGACCAAGGATGTTGCCTAAGTCTCTGGTGGCTCTGCCTCCTCACCTGTATAACTGATGCAAGATAGAGTTAAAATATGGGAGGAATTAATTAGAGCACCATAAAATGCATGCAAAATTTTAGTGAACATTTTATATTAGCCAGAGTACTCCAGAGAGTCAGAACCAATAATATAAATAGAAAAAAATGAATTTATTATGAAAAATGATTTAGATCATTTATAGTGACAGGAAACCCAATAGGCTGTCATCTGCAAGCTTAGAGATTCAGGGACTCTAGTGGGGAACTCAGTCAGTTGTTAGTTCTCCATGCTATGGAGCCAATGACATAAATGTCAACCCAAGGTGAGAAGACTGATATCTCAGATAAATAGTTTACAAAAAAAATGAATCCAATCTCCTATGCCTTTTCATTGCTTTCGGGACTTAAACGGATGTACTGATTCTCAGCTACACTGAAGAAGGAAGTCTACTGATTAAATTGTTCATCTCCTCCCAAAACTGCTCTATAGACACACCAAGAAATGAGGATTAGCCAGAAAGCCAGGCATGGTGGCATTCACCTTTAATCCCAGTATTGGAGTAGAGACAGACACCAACCTGGTATACATACTGAGTTCTAGGACAGTCCCAGCCACCCAGACAGACCTCATCTCAAAAAAACTAAAATAAAATAAAAGTATTAGCCAGCTATCTGGGCATCCCACGCCCAGTCAAATAGACGCATGCAATCAACTACTACATATTTATTCGTATTTGTTCAGCTAAAGTCAAATACTGTGGTATTAAAGGGAATTTTGTTTTGTTTTCTGATGGAAGAGATAGATAAGAATCTTTCAAATGGTAAAATCTCTCCCTTCCTGCCCCTGCTCCCAGAGATCCCAGGGGTGAAGGCACAGAAGGAGAAAGCAGGTTTAGGACAGAGAGCTGACGTCAGGCCAAGCTGACTGCAGACATGCACTTTTGTGCTAAGACAGACACCAAATAGATCCAAAACTCAGCAAACGGGCCCTGCCTGACAGCTGGAAGGTTGGACATACATAGATAAGCAATGCTCTATGTGTGCCGGGCGGATAAAAAAGACTCCTGACCAGTGCTGGGCTTTCAGAAAATCAAGCTGCCCCATCAATCCTGTGAGCAAGTAAATGTGGGTGACAGTCGTGAAACTGTTGTGTAGAAAATGGTCATTAGAGATGCAGTGCAAGCAAGACCAGCAAAGCATAGTGGGTCAGCCACGAGCAATAGCAGAGTAAGGAGACTGCAGAAAAAACAGGGCCATAACACAGTAAATTATGAAAATGAGTATAAGAAATTGTTACACATAAAAATATAGTAGGCATGTACACTCCTTAAGATATATACATACATATATACACATACATTTGATAGGTCAAATAATCATACAAATAAAACTGCAAAAATCAGTAAAATTATTCACAAGGCTACCCCACAAGGGTCTGAAGATCCTTTTTTTAAAGTAAAATTACAAATCATACATAGTGGCACCTGCCTGTATTCCTAGCACTTGAGAGTCTGAGATATGAGGATCACTTGTGAGTTTTGGGGTAGACTGGAAAACACAATGTTCAAAGCTAGCCTAAACCACATGGTAGGACCCGGATCTTTTCTGAAGGGAACAGGGGAGGAGTGAGTCTGGGGAACAGAGGGGTTGGAGTGGCTGGGAGGGGGGAGACCGCACTCAGGATGTATTGTACAAGAGAAGAATAAAAATAATAACAACAAGGAGCTGAGTTACAACTCCATGGCCCTGAACTTGCTTAGCATGCACAAGACCTAGAGTGTGGTGATACAAAACCAGGAAAGACGGAAGAGAGGGACAGAGGGAGGGGAAAGGAGTAAAATCATTTGCCTACACGACACGGCCCAAAGGGCCAGGATGTGAACCCCTATCTTCCTGACTTCACAGCGCATGCTCCTTAGAGCACTGTGGTTGGCATAGGAGGTGGCAGCTTCCTTTCTGGACACATCGGTAGGCTTCCACGTGAGCCTCTTCAGTGAGCAGCTAGCTGGGACGGCTCACTGAAATCAGGGCAGGGAATCGGGGTTGGAAAATGGAACGTGGACGTTTTCTGGGGGTTTGTAAAGCTGGGGCGAATAATCAATGAGAGATCATTTCTCCTTACTGACTCTCATGGCTGTGTGCTGGGAGACGGCCATGTTTGTCTGAAGAGCCAACGCAGCAATTTTGAAAGGATTCACAAACAGGAGAAAGCTGCGGTTCTCTCCAGTAAGCAGTATTTCAGTGGCAAAACACCCCGTGAATGGGTTGTGAGTACAAAGCAGCCAGCACGCGAATAGTTTTTTACAATGCCACCCGCTCCTTCCACTTGGGAAGGAAGCACAATGCTACCATAAGCAGATACTAAGAGCACAGATGCAGGCGCTGATGTCAGCTGAAATGCTGTCCCACACCCTCCCCAAAAGATCCCAAAGTACTGTGCCTGCATAAATCGTGTATTTTATGAATCACTGCCATTATGGCAAGCTCACACTGAAAATGTGTGCCTTTGACGTGAATGGATCTTTCTAAATAGTTTCCTTTCTCTCACATAGTAATTTATACTTGACTGTGTATCACATCCAAACAAGGCTTTGCTTCCTAGACTGCCCAAATGGCAGCCTGTGCTCACTGCAGCTAAAGTTCGAAAATGTAGTCTAACTGTAATCCAGGGGGGCAGAATCAGTGTGATGCCTCCATTGCCACGCTGTGAGCATCCAGCCAAGGATTCAACACATACACTTCTGTTTCTTACCCACAGCAGTTTTCCAGAGCCAACAAATACATCCAGCTATACGGTTTTGTGCTTTGTAAAAGGTGACCTATACTTTCTTTACAAATGCAGTTTCTTTAATGAAAATATTGTAATGTCAGTCCATGCAAAGCAAATGCATATTAATATGCGTTTACATCTGTCTCCTATTAATATTCATGCCTGAATCCACATCCCTACACAGAGCCAATTTTCTGACCATCTGTGTGATGGCTGGTGGATGCAATGAATAAATTTTATTTGTGAGGAGAGTGATAAATCATGTGTCTTCAGTTTTTCACCCACAGTCTTTCTTTTAAGGTGCAAAAATGTTTTCATCATAGTTTGGAATATTTAAGTAAATGAAACCAATTAACCCTTTAACATGCCGACAGACACTGACAGTTTTGTAAAGGTCAAAAAAATCCAATCTCAATAACTCTAGCCAAAAATAAGAAAAGGAAACCATGGATTTGCTTGCTTAAAGTTTTACTTCCCTGCTTCATCTGAGTTCTCACAGTTTGCAATAATTTTGTCTTGTTAAAAAAGTACTCTGGCTCATTTTTGAAATATTGCCCCGATCAAAACAAGAGCTCTGTGAAAAGTATCTTTGTGAATTACATCCTCACAGGCACCAAGCATCTCACACGAAGACTGATGGGGCTGGCGAGGTGGCTCAGCACTTAAGAACATTGACTGCTGCTCTTCCAAAGGACCCAGGTTTGAACGCCAGCACCCAGAGCCTCAGCAGCTCACAGCCTCTGTAACTCAGTCCAAGAGACCTATGCCTTCACCCAGACACTACATGTACATGGAACGCACACATACATACATACAGGCAACACACCCATACACACTTTTTTAAAAAAGGAAAAGAAATGAAGACAGGCAACACAAGAAGAAAGGTTTCAAATGAAGGAAGCTGTTAGTATTTAGACATTGACTCAGTGCTTTCTGCTTTACCCAAGTGAGATATCAACATTTTAGCAGCTACAGACTGTTTATAGATTTGGAGATCTATTGGGGACATTGCATCCAACCTTAGAAACGATTGCTTTTCAGGATTTGAGACAAATGCTTTTGTATAAACTGCCCAACAGAGCCCAAAAGGAAAGATGAACAGAACACAAGAGTGTAAAGAGTTTCTCTGCCTCTCCCAAAAATGTCTTCTATGAATTCCAGATGATTGACCTGGATCATCTGGTCAGGATGATCTGGAATCATACACAGACTTTCAATGTGACTGACCTTCTCCAAGTGTTCAACCTTTTCTGGAGTCGCCAAGAACACTCACAATTTCAAATAGTGTAAAACGTGATGTCCAGGTCAAAGCAGAAATAAACTGGAACCTGTTGTTGTCCCTCATAGTCTGCTAAGGTTTCTACCATGACACTAAACTACTAAACGGAGTGACAAAGTCAGACGAGAATTTATGGAGCTGTCACTGCCAAAGACACAGCCTGTTAGCAAAGGGATACTCATACATGAGGCAAAGTTGGAGAGTTTTCTTCTCAATTGTTTGCTAACATCTGCCACTCAGAGAGAAATCCATGGCCTACCCTGACCTCGGAAGCATTACCACCTACTCACTTTGTGATCAGAGTCCCCCACAACAGGATTTGTGAATGAGACAAGCAAACAACTTAAGGTTGAAACAACTAGCATGACATAGAAATCAGTAAGATAAAAATCAGTTTGCACTTTGAGCAGAAATACTTCAATTTAGAAACTGAATAGGTTAAAACTCAGTCTATGATGTAGGTTCAATGCAATAACACTTAACTCTCTGTTCCTTCAAATATGTGATCCGAGGGTCAATGTTTAAGACCTCAAATTTAAAATAAAGCTATGCCCAAGCCAACTGCATTTAAGCAAAAAAAACAAAAACAAAAACAAAAAAAAAGAAAGCTTACATCACCCAAGTCTACACCTCAGAGAGTTACCATAAAATATATAAGCATAAAATAATCCAGCAGGAGCAAAAGATATTGCTTTCATTAAATTGTTCTGAATTGCATACCATATACTTAACTATTATTTAGCATAATATTGATACTTGTTTATCCTCACTCCTGCTTATTTCCCAGTGATATTGCAAGGATTAGTGACA
Source organism: Cricetiscus sungorus (assembly GCA_030556225.1). NCBI lineage: Eukaryota > Metazoa > Chordata > Mammalia > Rodentia > Cricetidae > Cricetiscus > Cricetiscus sungorus. Next base: position 22,864,524 of record JANBXA010000114.1, read on the forward strand.
TAACATTTCTAAAGACTTCTCAGCCCCTAGAAGAAAATATACGCCATAAAACCAAGGTAATAGTAATAATAGTCATCACAGTAACGGCTGTAACTGCTCATGCATTTTCAAACATGGGCTGTGTTGATGGAAAGGGAAATTAGGCTTCAAGCTAAAACTCGGGCTTATCCACTGGTTGGAACATAAAGACTTAATGTGGAATAATAGTGATGTCTTTTGCCACTTGTCCGTGTCTGGAGTGGGGTCTGAGTTGCTGTCACTTGTCCGTGCCTGGAGTGGGGTCTGAGTTGCTGTCGCTTGTCTGTGTCTGGAGTGGGGTCTGAGTTGTCACCTGTCTGTGTCTGGAGTGGGGTCTGAGTTGTCACCTATCTGTGTCTGGAGTGGGGTCTGAGTTGTCACCTATCTGTGTCTGGAGTGGGGTCTGAGTTGTCACCTGTCTGTGTCTGGAGTGGGGTCTGAGTTGCTGTCACTTGTCTGTGTCTCGAGTGGGGTCTGAGTTGTCACCTGTCTGTGTCTGGAGTGGGGTCTGAGTTGCTGTCACTTGTCTGTGTCTGGAGTGGGGTCTGAGTTGTCACCTGTCTGTGTCTGGAGTGGGGTCTGAGTTGTCACCTGTCTGTGTCTGGAGTGGAGTCTGAGTTGCTGTCACTTGTCTGTGTCTGGAGTGGGGTATAAGTTGCTGCCACTTGTAACCCCTAGTAGGCTGCTAATGACTTGGCTCTGAGGCCACACTTCGCGCAGTCAGACCTTCCTGCTTTCTCAGAATAAATCTAAAATATTTGTCACTCACCAACAGGGAACTTTAGAAACTGAATGCATCTTAACAAATCCGGGGCGACTGCTGCTGCCTTCCCCATCTGAGCAACCTTCATTCCTGGTGCTCTATCTCAGTTGTCCAATCTGAAATCTATTCCAAAAGAATTTCTCTCATCGTCACCCTACCCCACTCCTACTCCAAAATTAGATTTAAACTATTTAAGAGCAGAAACCATTCTAAACACTTGATCATAGGGTTTACATTCCGTTTAGGCTCAGAAATATTTAGTTTAGAATTCTTTGTAACATCATAAAGTAGAAAAATCATGCTTCCAGTAAAATAGTAATGAGGAATATATTCATGACACAATGTTGAATTAAAAGAAAATTTAGGACTGGAAGACAGCTTAGTAAAGTGTTTGCCTCATAAAATTCAGTGTCTGTGTTCTATCCCCATAACCCACATGAAAAATTCTGGTTATCATTAGTCTAAAGGCCATGCTGCACTGGGACCATACCAGTCTGAGTGGTCTACATGGCCACCAAGGGTCATGGTGACAGCCTGGGCTGCTTCCAAGGACCATGTCTGGGTCTGTAGTCCTGCCACAACTTGGGTCTTTGTTGATGTCCCTGACCCATGCTGCTGCCACTGCCCACATGAATGCCCAGGGTCTGAGCCACAACCTGTGACCATATTGGTGTCCAAGGGCTTTGTGCTGACCAGGCTTATGTGAGCAGTCAGCTGAAGTCATAGTATTGTCTGGACCAGAGCTGCCACCCAGGGCTATGTCTGAGTCATGACCCTGCCACATCCAGGGTCTGTGTTGGTGTCTGTGACTCCTGCGATCATCAAAGACCATGCTGATGCCAGGGGTCTAGAATGCCCCTGGGACCATGTTGATGCCTCAGGACAATGTTGTTGCCAGGGCTGTGCTGATCTGAAGGGATGTGATAGCTCCTGGGCCCAGGCTGCTGCCAAGGGCATATCTGAATCTGTGGTCCTGTTGCAGCTGGGGTCTGTGGTGATGTACAGGGCTGGTGCTAACATGGGGATCATTGGAACCATGCTGTGCTGAGCCGCCTCACCCTTCACTGACCTTGAGATGGCTGGTCCTGCCCCTTGCTGGATATTATAGCAGGCAAGCTGGCCATTCTCCCTCTCAGGGCAGAACTCAGCCCCTCCCCTGAACTCAGGAAAAATGAGCCCATCCCTCCCGGTAGGCACACACCTCACCTGAGAAACATGCTTGAGCTGGCCCTGTTGTCTTGTGGGAAGCCCAGAGGAGCCAGACCTGAGGGTGTGAGAGCAGGAGAGCGGACCATTCCCCCTACAGCAAGCGGGAGAAAGCGCTCCTCACCATACCTGGGCAAATAGTACAGCTGGACCTGGCGATATGAGTGAGGGAGACCCAGCTCCGAGGCTCCAACAGCAGCCCCCTTACACCCTCCTCACTCCTTGGGTGAGCTAGCCAGGGCAGTGCTGGAGAGCTCATCTGCATAGTGACCGTGAGGAAAATCTATTGAGCTGACCAGTCTAGCTACCACTGAGGCCCAGAACTGGGGCTATGAGTTGGCCCAACCTAGCATCTACTGAACCTATGAACTGTTGGAGCAGGTGAAGGGGACAAACCTACAGATCCAAAACTGCAGGATCTCCATGACACAGGACAACAACAGGATATGCCATAGGAGATCCAGTGGGAGCCCATTAGCAGAAACCAGAGGCCTTGAACCAGACCAATGACTCATAGCAATAAATGCTTGCAAGTAAAGTTGTATGGAGTAAAGAATAAACTCACAAGGCCACACTACAAGGCTACACTACAGCTTTTATGATCAGATTCTTAAAGTTGTTTTTGTCTTGCATTTTTGTTTTGGTTTGGTTTTAATTTTTTTTTTAATTTGATTTTGTTTTGGGAGAGAAAGTTTGCAAGGGTAGAGGGCAGATGCAAGAGGACAGAGATAGGGGGATCCAAATACATGAAGTAAAATTCATAAAGAATCAATATAAAAGTTAAAAAAAATAAGAAGAAAACTATAGTCCAGAAATTTACTTGATATTTCCTAAAGCCATTACTATCTGCAATGAATAACAGCTCAAATTAAAAGTTGTTTATACATTATATATATATATATATATATATATATATATATATATATATATATATATCAAAGCAAAAGCTAGTTATTCATAGGTAAATGTCTCCCTCATCAGAGCCACCTCTTGCAGTGGAAGGGAACTAACACTGAGACTCATGACTTTGGAGTGCTCAGCCTAAATGGGATGTCTTCATCAAAGCCCTCCGCTCAAGGCTCACTGATCTATGCAGAAGAGGAAAGAGAGAAAAAAACCAAGACATGACAGATGACTTCAAGGAAACTGAACATTCTAGACATGAAAATGCTGATACGCATGTGAGCTTGCAAAGCCATGCACACAACCATCATAGGATTAAGCCAGACAAGATACTGGCTCTCAGAGGGAGAAATTGACATGGATGCCACCCCTAACCAAAACGCTACCTGTAATTGATACAGTCTAGTAAAAGGAAAATCGGTTTTCTCCAGTGGAGTCTCACCGAGTATATTAACCACACTTCAGAGTAAACCCCACACCCAGGAGTAGTTGACCAATGCAAAACAAATGCAATGGAATTTTGTAGACTTTTTGTCTCAAATTGTCTTGTTTGGGCTTTGTGTGTGTGTGTGTGTGTGTGTGTGTGTGTGTGTGTGTGTGTGTGTCTTATTGACCTTTGATTGTTTATCTTGTTATCCAGTTTTTGAGGGTTTTTCATGTGTGTTTTTTGTTTTCATTTGGTTGGTTTGGCATTTTGATTGATTGATTGATTGATTGATTGAGGGAGAGAGAGAGAGCCCATAAAGTTGGGTAAATGAGATAGAATATGGGAGGAATTGGAGAAGGGGTAAAACGTGATCAAAACCTATTGTCTGTTTCCACTGGTGTAACAAGTACTACAGATAAAATTCGGGAAGAAATAAAATTTGCTTTTCAGAGTATTTTCTAGATCAAGGTATTTATTTGTGGTTAAAGATCATCCTGATTTTTATCTGGCTGATTTCTGTGCCATGCTTGATTTGTTTTTCATTCTTAAGTTATCTATCCCATTTGCCAGTAGTGTTACATAGTTTTCAGTGTTGGGTATGGTGGACTCACTTACAGTCCAGTACTGAGCATGTGGAAACAGGAGGATTCCTGGACTCGATGTACTGGTAGTCTTGGCTAATTGATGAAATACATAAGAGTGAGAAACCTTGCATGAAAGGAAGTGCATGGCATTTCTAAGAATGACACCCTAGGTCATTCTTTGGCCTCTATATTCTCATGAACACACATGCACATTCACCCCACGCACATAGGCACACAAATACACACACACACACACACACACACACACACACACGTTTTTTTAAAAAGAAAAATTATGGGCTGGGGAGATGACTCAGAGGTTAAGAGCACTGGCTGCTCTTTCAGAGGTCATGAGTTCAATTCCCAGGATCCACGTGGTGGCTCACAACTAACTATAATAAAATCTGGCACCCTCTTCTGGCATGGAGGCCTACATGCAGGCAGAACACTGCATATATAATAAATAAATCTTCTTTTTAAAAAAGAAAATTATGTTCAGTACTACTTAAAGAATTAAATGTAGGTAGTAAGAAATGCAGGTTATAATCAGTCAATTAATGAACATTGTCACTGAGTAATCATGAGCACAAAGAGTAAAATAAAGTTTTCAGCTCCCACCCTCTCTATCTACTGAAGAACAAAGTCTGTGAGTTGGTTAGAGTTTTCAACAACAAGCCTGGGCTTTAGGGGCCAGAGATTTCCTAAAAATCCTAGAAATCTGTGACCCAAATCCAGAAAGCTAGATCCCATAAGACTAGGGAGCTGAAATTTAGAGATGTGGTACTAATCTCTGCCTCTCTGATGTGCCGTGCATAGACATGATTCATGGAGATCTGGTGCATCTGCATAGTTCCTGGTGAGCTGGGAAACCCAAACATCTTCCTCCCCGAATGGACCGTAAGGACAGAGCACTGAAAAGCTCTCAGGCCAGAGTTTGTTTTCCGCTGGTGTTACAGAGTACCACGGGTGCTAATTCATGAAGAGAAATCATTGGCTTTTCAGAGTTCAGAAGGCCAGGAGGGCCAACACCGAGGTGCTAACATCTGGTAGGACCTTCTTACTGTGCTACACCGTAGCATAGGGCATTCTATTGTGGGTGTGGAGGGGTGAATTATAACACCAACCCTTTGATAACTAATTCACTTTCAAAATACTGAGCTGCCCAAAGTGACTCCATTTTGTCCTAGCTTTAGCTAACTTCACCTTGTACTTCACCCAGCTGCTCCAATCCCCAGATGACCACAACATTCTCATGAAGCTAAGCCTGCTGATTTAGGAGATCCAATGTTTTAGAACATTAGAACTGCTTAAGTCAACTGAACCGAAACTTTCTCGAACTTTGGTTATCTGGCTTGCCCATGTAACAAGTGGGATGCAATTGTGGGTTTGAACTTTATACACCGTAGCCTGCTTGCTTCAGAGATGGGAGGCCTTTCTGTCATAAGCCTGCTCTCTGCTGCCATAAAGGACTCTCAATCTGACCTTTACTGAGTGGCACTCTTGTGTCTCATATGGGTACAGCAATACAGACACTAAAGCATCAATGAAAGCAGATTCCCTGTGACCTTGTCACTTCCTACATGGGAGGGTCCAGCCTCTGCTACTTGCACATTGGCAATTACATCTTAACATAAATCTTAGAGGGGACATTTGGAGGGGTCTTCTATAATCTCATCAAAGCAGTTTGGTTAGTATTAAGTCAAATTGACCAGGATGTTGGAAAAAAATTTATAAATATGAGTTTTTTCTTGCATTGAAGTATTTTAGGGCATCCTATCAGGGAGCTGTCACAAATGCAAAAACTAAACTTTCATATGGGCATAAACATAAAATCATGGAAGGAAGCACTCCAAAATGCTAACAGTCATTTAGTCTGTGTTTGGAGAAGGTTTTCTGCATTTCTATAGTTTTACATATTCTTTCAAATGCTAAGCTTCTTTTAGAAATGAAGAAAATTTGAGAGACCCATCTTTAAAGTCAGACCACATATCCCATTCATTGGTTCGGTGTTTGTGTTTGCATATTTGTGCTGTGAGAGATCCAACTTAGTAGGTAAGAGCTATACCCCTGAGCCACATCCCCAGGCTCCACAGTCACTTCAAAATAGCACCTGGCACCTAGCACTCCTGTCCACTAGACATGTAGAATCCACCCTCCCTCACTGTCCAATTGCTGTGAAAGACAGCAGCATCAAGCAAGTGGTCTATGCTATCCACAAATACAGTAGCTAAAATCACCCACCAGGACCAAAGGTTCTTAGTTACAAACTACAACTCCAGCCCCATCAGAAAAATGAACTTCCTATCTGAACCTCATCTTGAGCCGCTGTTAAATAAGTCTTCCAAGGACCCAGTGAAACAGAGTGTAAAATACCAAAGATTGAAGGTAATGGAAAGGAAATGGGAGAATTGAAGGTAATGGGAGAATGGAAAGTTTCACTACGTTACCCCTCCAGGTTGCCTAGCCAGGTCTCTGCTGCCCATTTGGAAGTGACACCTTGTCATTCCCTGGGGTCAGGTGGCTCAGGATGGGGCTGCTCTCTGGAAGCCATGACTGCATGGAGTCTATTTCTTCAGTCACCTGGGCAAGCCATAGCCACGGGGTCTCCTGTCTCACTGCTCCTCTTCTCTCTCACGTCCTCACACTGTAGAGACTTTTCTCCTTTCAGGAAGGGTTGTGAGGTTGGATACAGTATCCACAATATCTACAGTCCCCTTATTGCTACCCTAAAGGAAAGTGCAGTGACCTTTGTGGCCCTAATGTCATCTTCCTGGCACTGGGGGGTTAGGATGGTAGGACCAGGTCACACTTCATCTTTAGAATATTGGGTCAGCATCATTCCAATGCCAGAAGCTCATGTCCCTACCCTGCCCTGCTTTGACTTCCTGCCTTCATTGAGTTGCCTCTGGTTTGTCTTGCAGGGATCCAGGGAAAGGAAATCTGAATTTGGCTCCCTTAATGGTATAGACTGTGGGATATTCTGCACTGAAGGTGTAAGGCAGTCTCGGGCTTGGGAAAAAGTGGACCAGGATAAGAAAATATGAAATAATTAGAAGTCAGTACATTCATAATAGAACTTCACAAGTCTTCACTAGACAATTTTTCAATGTTAAACAGGCCTTAACGGTGGTACATTGTCCCCCTGATGTCGAAAGGTCATCCACTGTATCCTTGCATAGGGCCAAGTGAGAGGTCACTGGTTTCAATCTGTTTATTAGACAAACGTGATCTCTAAGTTCCCAACTAATCAACCATTATAGCCATCACCCATCCATCAGAGGTATGCCTATAGCAAAGCCAACACAGATTTATAACATATCACTTAGCTACTTGACCTCTGAGAGTCTTAAAAGTTAACTAGAAGTGGGTGCCCTGCATTAAAGCTGGTTTGCTAAGGCTTTCCCTCTGTCTCAAGAAGACTCATCTTTTATTTCATGGTGAAAGTTTGGGAAAATTACACTCAAGGAGAGACAAGTGGGGAGCCTTAGAAAGAGCTATAAGAGATGGAGGCTGGGTTTCTGGAGAGAAAGGATGTGGTACAAGCAATGGAATGTAAGGAGGCTGAGACCTCTAAACAGTCATTCAATACCAGTGATCATCCCTAAGAGCATTTACATACAAGTAACACTGAATAGATACAACAGATTGAACATATATGTTTATTTTCACACACAAAAATTACAGAAAAAAACTATGAATTTGTGAGGGACCAGGAAAGGGAAAGTGGGAGGTGTTGGAAGGAAGAGGGGAGAATGATGAGTGTTTTTAAAAAGAACTAGGGGATATCTGCACAGCACACAGAGGGTGTCTTGTCACACAGCTGGAGTTTCCAAAGTGACATCCACCTATGGTAATCTCTGTCTGTGTCAGGGGTCAGGCCTCCAGTCTTCTTCTGTATAAAGATTCCTCACAGCCAGAAAGGAAGAAATATCTGAGCTAGTGGCGTCTGTCTGCATTTTCTATAGATTGTGTTTTGCAAAAGGGCAGTTTGTGTGAGCCACCGTCATTTGTGCAGGTCTATCATTTCTCTGAATACCTAAGAAAATGTGCTTGCATTTAGATATTTCACTCTCCACGGTGTCTCCCTCTCCAGTCTCCTCTCTGAAGTCACAACCACACTGATGTGAGATGTGGCTCCCTTTTCTCTTTACTCTCCCCTAAGTTGTCACCAGTGTGCAAAGATATGAGGCAGAGCAGGGGAATGACAGGGGGAAATCCTCCACAGACCACAGCCGGACAGCAAGGAACAAGTTAGCAGAATGGCTACCCATAACAGACCTCCAGGCTTTGCCTTCTGAGAGCTGCTCCCTTCAGCAGAGTGTCTCAGGACCACTTGGGGCAGGGACTTAAATTTTACTAAAACACAGAACTTCAAGAGATCTGAAATGTTTCTGAATCTTTGTGTAGAAGTTAAATCTGTCTTCCTTCCTGTTTTCCTTAAGAGCCATCAAAGTTCAGTTAATCAATGATTCAGTTTGCCTTTTTGTTATTTCTGCTATTTGTCTAAATTGCCACTTTCTGTGTATTGCAATCAAACTCATCCTGTTTCTAACCCTTCTCACCCTTAAGGAGAAGATGCTAAAGAAGGTGAGAACCTCGGTCAGCTAGGCACAAGGCACCTCCTAGATGCCTCTAGCTTGTGCCTAGCTGACAAACACCAATCAGCACAAGCTTCCAGATCTTTCTGAGCCTCTCTGCAGCCACCCTTGAGCTGTGGGTACCACCATGGTGGCACACTGTTCCCTTTCCACATCCTGCCTGCAGCCTGGTCTTTTGGGCCGCTTTGGGGAGCTAGCTGGCTTCCAGTCTGGGCCACTATGGGCCAACTTAATATTTTCAGGTCTTCCTGTCAATGGGCTTTGTTTTGTTTCGCTTTCTAATGTCATCAGTGAACTCAAAGAACAGCAGAAAGAAAGGCAGGTGTGGAGACCCGCCAGTCAAAAAGCTTTCCAACTGAGAAGAGACGGTAGGGGGAGAACTGAGCAGCGAGCAGCAAGCATCATCTCTGTTCCTAAGTCCTCTTGCCCTTGTTCAGAATCTATTTATTACTGCATTGTGCACTTTCAGATGATATTGATTGTTCCCAAATATTTGATACTTCCTCTGTCCTAGGCAACGGGCCAAGAGACTTCTGGGAATTACCTTCCTGACTCAACAGATCATCTTTGAAGCAAAAACCATTATTTTCATTTTATAAATGAGCAAACCAAGGCATAGGAGTTAAAGGATTTCAATCTCAGTCTGGATGATACCGATGCCCCCTCTAAGGGGAGACACAGCACTGCATATGAGTACTGACTATTCTTGACTACACTCTGTTCTAGACTGTTCTACAGGACTGAAGGCCCCAGAACTCAGGCTTCTCTATAATGCAACCTACTGCATGTGCAGGTATCACCAAGACCCTCTTCACATCACCCCATGGACACTGTAGATCAGATAATTCATGTGAAATTGAGATAGTCTGCCTACTACTGTAGCTGAGAATAATAGATCACCCTTTGCTTCTGACCTAGTAGTCTTAGATCTGCTAGATCCATGAAAGAATATTAAGTTCTCAAATAAGGTACACTTAGTGATCTCTTCTCTCCCCTTTCCCTCAGCATCTTTGTATCTCTCTGCTGATTTCCAGGGCACTTCCATTAACCACCTCAAAGGGCTTGGTCTTTGTCTAAAACAGGAAAAGTTCTTTCTGATGCAAACTTCCTCTCAGACAAGAAGATCCAGGAATGGTCATCTCCACTTTAAAAACAACAGAAGCAAAACATAACTCAGTAAATCACCCTGCACTGGTGAGTTCAATGGCCATGAGCTTGCCTGTCAATAGCAAATGGCATCTTTCTTCCTTTTTTGCATCTTTAGTGTGGGGTATACTTACTAAATATTTCTTTTGGTTTACCTTTCTGTCTTCTTGTCCACTAAACAAAAATAAAATAAAGTAAAATTAAAAAGAAACACAGAAAAGTACACAAAATACAACAGGGATAAGAAACCAGTCAGCACAGTCCACCACCCCGCCTCCCCCATGTCTTCCCTACTTGCGTGTATCACATCTCTTGCGTGTATCACATCTTCCTGCCTAACTGTACTCACAGAAGATGTGTGCTGGGGAAATGAGCTCAAAGAAGAACAAATCCTCTTATCATAAAGGATTGTTTACCATCTGGCTTTTATGGGTTTTATTTTATTTGCAGGCAATTTGGTCAATGCAAATGTCCTTTTAAGTCTTGATTTCATGAGATTATCTGCCAATGGTGAAAATGGCCATCTTGACAAGATTTCCTGTAGGTACCAACTAATCTCTTCTCCCAGTTTTAAATAAACTCCCAATTCTCTTAGTCCCCAAATAGCCCTGGGAACATGTTAGCTACTGGCTTTAATGACATTTTCTATATCCACCTCTTGCAAGGTGTAGGCAATACATACACCCTTGGGGATACTATACAGTTATCTAGTTATAAAGAAATGTAGCCCTAGTTACATTTTCAGATATCTCACATAAATAATGATTGCCTTAAAAGAAGCAATTGAGTCATCTTTCTCATGTTTTATTTGTTTTTTGGAATCATGAAATTGCAAACTTCCTCATGCAGGAAGGCAAGCTTTCTGGTGATCTTGCCTGAAAAAATATTTTGTTCATTATGAAAATTATTCAACAAATATTTATTGACTAACTGAATGATTTCATGGAATGAGTGAATAAGATTCCTAAAGACACAAAAGATTAAAATATCCTTGGTTGAGTCCCAAATGCTGAAATGTTGGTCTTGTGAGTTTCTGTAGAATGAACCCTTAAATAAATTGTTCCCTGATAGGAGATGTTATTCTGTAAATATGTTTCTCATACTGGTTAATTAATAAAGCCCTGTTGGCCAATAGGAAACTAGATAGGTGGGGCTAGGAGACTAGGAGGAGGAAAGAGGAAGTGGTAAGGAGGAGTCAAGATGTAGAGCATGGAAGAAGCAAGATGCTGGGGTCGCCGCTCCCTGATAAGATGACCACGTGGAAATACTTAGATAAGTAGAAATGGGTTAATAATTAAGGCAGAGCTAGCCCATAAACAATAATGGTAACTAGCCAACAGGATTGTATCAAACACAGAGTCTCTCCGTGTTATTTGGGGCCAGCACACCAGACCGACGGCAGGGGGGGGGGCTGGCAGAAAACAACAAGCTACAGATGGCACCCAACATGGCTATAAGTAAAATGGATGGGTGTAGTGGCACATGCCATTAATCCCAGCACTCGGGAAGCAGAGGCAAACAGATCTCTGTGATTTCAAAGTAAACCTGGTATACAGAGGGAATTCCAGGACAGATAAAAGTTACACAGAGAAACCCTGTCTCAAAATATGTAAAAATAGAAGTAGAAGAAATAGAGTAATAAAAAAAAGCCATGTAAAGACAAAAAACACAGAGAAAGTTTGGATACTATATGCGATTCTGTTGTCTTTAAATTATTTGATTGCTGAGAAAATAACAACTACTGATGAAAGAAATGCTGCTGGATTAATTCAATTTATATATTTTAAAAATGCTTTGACTCCAAAATTTAAGCCTAAGGACAAGTTACTGGGAAAAAGAATTTCTATTTTTGTTTCCACAGAATATGAAAAGCTGTGGATTCTTTCCAGACTAATGTGGTTTGATCAAGCAAGACCCCCTGAAGCAATGTCTACAGCCAAGATTTGTGCAACTTCTTAGGATCCCCCGTGACAGTGCCCCCTACCAGCAGGAAGTAGTTTGGAAAGAACGACACCCAAATTCCAAATATTGTTTATAAATGTTTGTTTTCATTTAAATGGGCTTGGTTATAAATGGCTATAACCACAAGCAATCTTTTTAAAGGTAAAAAGGAAATTATGGTATAGATATGAATACTTTATTTTGGAATGGATTTTCATTTATTGATACAATTTTAGGTCAATTTTGTGATATGTATATTTCTCCTCTTATTTAGGTATTATGTTTATATAGCTCATTGGAAAATGTAATGTATAATTTAGTACAGATTAGAGAGTTACCTATGATAGTCAAAACTTGGAGTTAAGTTAGTTAGGATTTCTAGATATGCAGAGATGTATTTGAGATGAATAGGCATTCTTCAAACCTTTCAAAGACCTACAGAATATGGCATTTAAAATGGTTTAGGGTTTTTCTTGACAGTGAGGCACAACTGCTCCTGGTAACACCACCTGCATCAGAAAGGAAGATGGACATCGAAGAAACACATTATAGCGTTTGCTTCCATCATGGCAAGACTAGCCATATGGACAAGATACTGTTCTTGTCTGGACTGTTTGACTTTATGCTGTAGAAACTGGACATGCAGGACCCACAGGAAAGTGGCTGCTGAAACAAGATAGACATTGCTACAGGATTCCTGCTTCATGAAAGAGGCTGCCTGTCAGACAGTCTACAGGACACACACACACAAAAAAAAATGACTGACAAACTGCCAATACAGGAGGACAATTTAAAGTTTCCTGCTTTGTTGAGGAGTCTGAAGACACATTATGGCCTATGGGCTGAAGACAGAACATTACAAAAGAACTTCGGGTGACTGACCAGGCAATGAGTTGTCTCTGTCATTTCTAGAGTTTATATATTATCCTTCTGTGGTCTTTGAAGGAGTTGAAGACAGATAGTTATGGTTATAGTTTTCCTTAGTTAGGATTAAAGATAAGTTACATATAGGACTTTAGACTCACAAAGATAGGATAGATGATATTTTCTTTAAGTCTTACAAAATGTTAATGGACTAAATATTGTTAACTGTGATTCTTATTTGATAACTGTTGTATGATATATTTTGCTATGTCAAGGTTAAAACCCTTCTTTTTATTTTAGACAGAAAAGAGGAGGTAATGGGAGATGTTATTCTGTAAATATGTTTCTCATACTGGTTAATTAATAAAGCCCTGTTGGCCAATAGGAAACTAGATAGGCGGGGCTAGGAGACTAGGAGGAGGAAAGAGGAAGTAGTTAGGAGGAGTCAGCATGTGGAGCTGAGAGAGATCAGATGTGGCCTGCTGCTCTCCGGTAAGATGAGCCACGTGGAAATACTTAGATAAGTAGAAATGGGTTAATAATCAAGACAGAGCTAGCCCATAAACAATAATGGTAATTGACCAACAGAATTGTATCAAATACAGAGTCTCTGAGTGTTATTTGGGCCCGGCACACCAGACCGGCGGTGGGCGGGCTGGCGCAAAACATACATGCAACAGTTCCCTGTGCCTTCACTTTTTCCAGAGAGTCAAGAAAAAGTATTTTCTTCCTTTACCAGTAAAGCTTGGTAAGTGCATAAAGTTGTTCACTGCCCAAATCCTGAGAATATTCAAGAACCTCCCCACCCCCTCCCAATTGCAGAAAGGGAGGACTGACGAGCAAAGGGGTTAAGACCAGGCTGCAGAGAACCACAGAGACAGCTGACCTGAGCAGGGGTGCTCATGGATCCCCAGACTGATAGCTGGGAAACCAGCATTGGAGCAACCCAGACCCCCTGAACATGGGTCTCAGTTAGAAAGCCTGGGAAATCTACAGGACCTCTGACAGTGGAACCAGGATGTGTCCCTGGTGCACAAAAGGACTTTGGGAGCACATTTCCCATGGAGGGATACTCCCTTAACCTAAAGACAGGAGGGAGGGCCTAGGCCCTACTCCAAAATGACTTATCAGATTTTGATGGTCCCTAATGGAAGGCCCTGTGGAGTAGGTGGGGAGTGGGATGGGAGGGAAAGGGTCAGGAGACAGGGGAGGATGGGAGGAAGAGGGAACTGGGATGGATATGTAAAATAAAAAAAAAAAAATTTTGAAGTAAGCAAAAAATAAATAAATAACAGCTGGTGTTCTGATGACCTTGAGAGTGGAATGATCCACATATTGCAGCACTCTGAGCACAGTCCCTGTCCTGTCAAGTCATAGGTGCTACCCACTCACCCAAGCCTACACTTTGGAACCTGTTCTAACGAATGGGGTACATTGTATGTTCTCCCCAGTCAAGGCTGAGCTTCGAAGCTAATCATACTTGGTCACATCCTTCATGGCTTGTCCTGTCTGCCACTGGAAGCCTTATTGCCTGTGATGTCACTAATATCCTTACCTTCAGTATCACCAACCTATTTGCCTTGTTCTATGCTCTTTCAGAACCAAATACCATTACTGTTTCCTCTAACTACAGGGCCTTTCCAGGACCTCTTTCCCACATTCCCTAAGAGTCATCAAGTACAGGCAAGTCAAGAATCTGCTCACAGTCAGCCATAAATCTGACATCTCACTCCAGCACCTACTCTGAGACATTATAGCTCTTTCTTCCTTGTCCATAGTCTAGCTAAACATTGAATCATCTCAAGGTTGGAATTTGAGGTGCTGGGGATATACTACTTGTTCTGCAAGCATGGGGTCTGGAGTTCAGATCCCCAGACCCTTTGTAAACAGTAGGTGGGCAACAACTAGGCCTTGGAAGGTGTAGATCAGGAAAGCCCCAGAGCAAGCTGGTTAGCTGGGTTGGCCAATCAGCAATCTTTGAATAACTGAGAGACCCTGCCTCAACGAGGAAAAGTGAAGGGTGAGCAAAGACATCATGTTGGGGCACACATATATGCATAGTCAACAACACATGTGCAAGCCCATATACATGCAAACATGCATACACACATGCATAACACCACACACACACACACACACACACACACACACACACACACACACACACTTGTCTTCTTCATATCTGTGTCCCTGGCACAGACAAATGTGTGTACTAGAATATATCACACGCTGTAGTACTGGTAGGCTGTGCATGTGCCACCAATAGAACAAATAAATCTGTAAGCCTGTGCTTGGAGCCTTCTCCTGGCTACCTGCACTGAGTTCTGGGGAGGCCATTGCTTGAGAATAAAACCAACAGGAGCTCCTTGGTTCTGGTGCTTTCAGTCTCTAAAGAACAGGCATTAAACGTCAGTATAATGAGGCGGCAATGCAGGAAATGGACCAGGAGAAGCAACAGTTCGGGCTCAGCTGTGTGTAGGTCCTCAGGGTCACAACAATAAGAGATGTGCAGGCATCAGATAAACAAGAAAGGGGAAAGGAAAAGCCAGGGGCAGACTCTGCTCATTTTCTAGTTATTAGTTCGTTTGGAGTAAAGTTCTAATATCCAAAATGTCTTGGTCAAACACAGGGACCTCTATTTACAATCTACACAACTCTCGGCCAATCATAAATCTGCTTCTGTTTTACATAAATGGGGATGATGGCCCTGAATTTGATAGGGTTGCTAAGAGTGTCATAAAATAGAGTAAGTGTATAGCACACAATTTAATAACAAAGAAACCCCCTGAATACAGTTTCCTTTACTGCATTTTCTTACTAGAATTTATAAAACCAAGTGTGGGCATAATTATTACATGCCAGGCACCCTGCTAACCATGGGATACAAAGAGGAGGGGCTATAATTCAGGCTCTAGGATGGGAGGGGACAGCAATCCACCCACAGCAACAATTCATGAAAGGTGATCTGGAATGCTGTTATCATTGCTATTGGGAGTAATAATAACACACATGGGCAGTAAGTGTCTCTAGCTACGTGAGTATGAAGGATAAATGCCTTCTGTTATGTCTTCTCAGTTTTACCTGCTCCAAAGGCTCTGGTCCAGCAGCCTCCTCTTTTCTTCCCTTCTGCTGCCCCTGGTATGCCTTTCTTCTTCCTTGAGCCAGCTACAGCAGTCAGCATCAAAGCCTCATGCTTGTCCTGAATCCCACTTAAGATCTACCTTCTACTCCCAGTCTTTCTAGGTTTACTCTTACTTAGAATTGAACAAAAAAAAAAAAAAAGCTCATGGAATGCACTGCATTTTCATGAGTGGGAATAAAAAAGAATATCTCCTTAAGCATACAACATAAAGTAGAGAACAAGATGGGCCTATGAGCCCATTCCAAGCAATTGAAAAAATTATGAAGAATTCCTCACTCAAAACTAGTCAACAAATCATGTGGCCTGTCTGAGTCATTTTAGCACATTAAACTCTCCATGTTTCCCTGTTAAATTAAAGTTTCTCCATCCACACCCTCAGTATTTGACCTGCTAAGTGGTGGTATCCATGGGTAAAACCTCTTTACGGCGTGTTCCCCCAATGATAATTAGTGAAGGCAAGTTTAGAAAATATTTGCTTTTTTACAGTAATCACTGCTGCCAGCCACACCCTTTTAAACATAATGGCATTACATAATTGTGTAACCTCAGTATTTTGTAGGTTAGGCTTGTCGGTCTTCCTCAATACTAGGATTTTTGCCTGTACTGGTTCAAAGTGCAGTCATGGGGAGGTTCATGTGTCTTCACATCCATGCTGAAAACAACACACTCACCCCTTGCTCCCTGTGTCTAGAGGAGCCTCTAGTCCATGAGTTTGGGGTGATGGGATTCCTTCAGAAGGCATCTGTGAACATACCAGAAGAACTGATTGGAAGTTGTAGGGCCATTCTAACCAAGTCCCAAGACCATGTGGTACTTGTGCTACATTCTATGGGTCAAAGCAGTGAAAATACCACATCAAGTCAAAGAGAAGGGTAATACATCCTTCCTGTCAGTGATAGGAGATACATCCTTCCTCTCTGTGATGGGCAATACATCCTTCCTCTCTGTGATGGGAGATACATCCTTTCAGTGATGGGAGATACATCCTTTCTCTTAGTGAGAGGAGATACATCCTTCCTCTTAGTGGTAGGAGAGATATCCTTCCTGTCTGTGATGGGAGATACATCCTCTCAATGATAGAAGATGCATCCTTCCTCTTAGTGACAGGAGTTATATACTTCCTTTTAGTGATGGGAGATACAGAGTTTCTCTCAGTGATGGAACTTGGGACCAAATATTTCAATATTTCTTGTTACAGATTATTTTATTGTTGTTCACTTACAAATATTTCTTTTTTCTAATCTTTGTGATTATGTGTGTGTATATGTGTAAAATTAAACGCTCACAAATTATATATATATATATATATGTATATATATATATATAATTTGTGAGCTTTTGAGATATATATATATCAAGGCTATGGCTCCTCAGAAACCATCAATCAATAGTCCTAAATGATGCTAAAACACAACACTTCAATACTTCAATCTGGAAATGACCCTTTTTAATTCATCTTCTCTTCAAACCTCTTGAAGGCTTAAAAACCTTAATAATCTTACTTTCATCATTTGAATTCACATAAAACTAATGATTAAAATCTTCATAGTACACAGGTTATAAACTATGCCTTTGCCTCTGATATTTCCTATTTTCAGTCATATAAAATGTTGTGATCCAAAGCCTGGAAGAGATTAAAGGAAGAATTTCCACCCTAATTCATCATGCACATATATACAATTCCTTTGGCTGGTGCTGCCTTGTTTATGCATTAGAACATGTTTTATTCATGTCCCTGTGTATAATTGTCCACACTTATGCCACACAATCCATTCAAATACCTAAACATTATAAATACTCATACAATTTTATACTATTTGGGATTAGATAGAAATTAGATGTGTCAGGGCTTTGTGTATTTTGATGATATGACACTAAAATAGTTGAGTCCAAGAGTTCAAATTTTGAGGCATATTAATCACTTTGTTACAGTGAAATGCACAGATGCAGTAGAATAATAGTAGTCTGCAATTGCTCCAGCAAGTTCTATTAGAAATGTGTGTATTTTTCCCCCAAAGCCATCTTCATTTTTTTTCTTTCCATATAAAATGGGTTCTGGGGAGAGAGGGAAAGGCTGAAATCTACTTTGGCATTTTCAAGAATCACACTATCTAATGTGAGACATTTTATCACATTAGTAATCATATTCAGAGAAGAAGGGTTTTTTTAATGTGAAATTTTCAATTCAGCTCAATGGTTATACACAACTACATCAGTGCATTGTGGCAAATATAACCACATAGGCCCAATCACGTAGTAATAACCCTTCCACACAACTCCTCTAATTTGATATTGCTGCCCAATTTAAATTACAGAAGTATTTGAAAGAAAACTGTATAGTTGCTTTTAAATATCGAGTGTATTTTCTTCTAACTACATTCTGATCACATTTCACAGGAGGAAACACATCTGGCCTATCAGTGGTATAAGATGAGTATTTCCTCTGGGTATTTAAAGTGTGTCTACATCTCATCTCCTGCCTGGGATTTGCACAGATTCTAGCACACAGGTCACTTGCATGCCGATCTTTCTTGGTGATTTGGGAGCAAAGCCTGTGCTCTCTGTGGTGTGATGAGATCATGGGCAGTTTGGCACGCATGCATTAAGCTTAATATGCCACCCTCCTTCTGTCTATTTAAGGAAAAAATAAAAGCAATATTTTCCTTAGTTCACTCAAACTAAAAGAAAAAATTCATGTGTATAGTTATGAGCTGCATCAACGGTATTAAATAAATACATTATAGGAGCTCTCATTTTTAATGGCTCAATTTTTTTCCCTTTGACTGCCTTCACCAATAAAAATATAGTCTGTGAAAAAGCACCCTTCTGGATAATCCATTGTCTCATTTTAACTCATCTTTATCAACGAATTCCCCTTGCAGCAATCCCCACTGTCAGCCATTAGCTGTGCACATCTGCCTGCAGTAATGACCACTCCTGTGTACATACCTGACCACCATCTCATTTAGACAGCCCATAGGACATTAATGTGGTATCCCCAGGGTCAGCTACACTCTGGACTGTGAATGCATTGTGGTTATCACGTCATTTAGTCTTTGGAAATGAATGAAGAGCACCTGAGGTCACAAATAGGTCAAATGCTTATGTCTCAGGTTCTACCTGAATCTGGCCTTATGTTTGCTCAGGCACAATGCAAGTCTTAGCATAGTCTTCAGAATTCTGTGGCAGTTCTGGCCAAAGGAAAATTAATTTTGATCCCTTCCTTCCTCTGTGAAAGAACCAAATATCATGGACACATCAATATGATCACATGCATTTCATTTCAAGTGTTAAGATCATATATTTCTTATACATCAATCTTATTTCTCTTTGGGTCTTTTTGTTTTGCTTTGTTTTGTTTTTTGTTTTGGTTTTGGTTTGTTTGTTTGTTTGTTTGTTTGACTTCTTTGAACATGTCCCAGTTGGGGCAATCATTTAAATAGAGTGATGGAAATTAAAAGACTGATTTTAAACTTGTCATAAATGTGTTCAGGTCCTTGTCCCCAATCCCTGGAACTGGCCTTTTCTGTTAGACCTTAAGGAACTGAAGGAGAGAGTCGGCAAACAGATGTTGTATTCTACACTAAGAGGGTTAGACTACAAGAGGAAATCTGTGAAAATCTAAAGCAGTGCCCCACTGGAGAGGAAGAAATCCTTTGGAAACCACTGCATTTATCAAACAAGGAATCATGATGGGTGATTAAATCTAGGATGTTTAAGAGATCATTTGAAAAAGAGGTAAGACAATTAGGATGTGAGAGATAAGGAATTGAAACAGAATTAGATCTCAGCTCAGAAGTGCAAACATCTTGAAAGTCATTACACTGTCAAATTTATGACAAGAAGAGGCTGCACCATCTGAGTCTGTAATATTTCTTGATTTAACATAGAACTCAGATGGGAGAGCAAAATATCTCTGAAGACTGGACAGATAGGCATAGTCCAAAAGATACAATCATCCCTCAGCAGAAGCTGCAGAAACTCCAGGTATGGTCAGGATGTAGTCTAGAGGAATTACTAGAGAGTGAGCATATATTGACATTAGTTAGAAATTCCTGCAGGGGTCAAAGTTTGGAGAGGTTTCCTGTGACCCCCACGAGGTTTTCCCAGTGATGATCTGAAAAACATTCTTCCTAGAGCTATCATGTGGAAGAAGAATGACCACTATGAAACTCAGCCAAAGCCCTTTCTACCATAACCCCAAAGCCCAGTGTGATGGTTTAAAAGAAAACAACACCCACAGGGAGTGGCACTATTTAGAGGTGTGGCCTTGTTGGAGGAAGTGCATCACTGGGGAGGTGGGCTTTGAGGTTTCCTATGCTCAAACTGTGCCCAGTGACACAGGTCACTTCCTGTTGCCTGCAGACAAGGATGTAGAACTCGCAGATCCTCCAGAACCATGTCGGTCTGCATGCCACCATATTCAACCATGACAATAATGGACCAAACCTCTGAACTTTAAGCTAGATTGCTTCCCTTTATAAGAGTGGTCATGGTCACAGTGTCTCTTCACAGCAATAGAAACCCTAACTAAGACACTTGGGTACCAAAACCCTGACTAGGCAATGAGGAAAGGCATGTACAGAAAAGCAGGGGTCAGCTGGGGGTGTGGTAGCTCTAGCAACCTGGAACCTCAGTGTGTGTATTAAGTATAGCACATAGGGAAGGTCTGTTAGGAGATCTTCGTAGGTGAGCAGGCTGTAAGCATCTGGAGAAGAGGAGGAAAGCATAGTTGCTAGCCTTTGCACATACCAGTTACTTATTCACACCCAGAACCCCAAGGGAAGCTTTGCCATCCCTCTTGAGTCTGGACTGTATGGGAAAAGAGCTTTGCTGGTTTCCCATGGGTCCATGTCAACAACATATATTCACTGAGGACCTTGCTCGCTCAAGGCTTCCTTCAACCCCTACACCTTTCCAAAGTCTTCATGGGGGAAAGACTTTGCTTGTGTATACTTCTGAAACCTTAGGTCACCTGCAGAACAGGATTTTTTCTCACTCTAGAAACTCACTGCCTTTCTGTCTCATATAATGTGTGGAAATGATCCCACAAAGAACAAGACTTCAAGGAAAAAGATGGGGAAAGATGGAGCCATGGTTTAGTAGGGAAGAATAGAGAAAGGGATACACAGCTATAGAAAGGAGAGAAACATATGTGAGGGAAACAGGTTCCCAATGAGACTGAGACTATCATAAGATTCTAGAGTGTGCTTATAAATACAGCCAACTTCTATGTGGGCTCCAGCATATTGACAGAGATTTTAGATGACAGAGATTTGAGATCTACACTCTGTCTAAGAACCAGTACACAGGGAAGCCTTGAGAACAGCAACAAGGACAACTAGAAGGTACCAAACCACCTTGTAGCTAGACCTAAAATTAATACAAAACATTGTCTAACTACTAGTCAGATTAACATAATCTTCTCACCGAAGACACGTTTCCCTATATTCCTACTACTCAAAGCAGTATGTCCAGTTTTCAAAACAAAATTACAAAGCAAGCAAAACAGTCCGGTGAGAAAAATCATCATCAGAACCAGACTGAGGAATAGTATTAATGTTGAAATTATGATAACTAATGATATATTAAGGGTTCTAGAAGAAAAAGTAGGTAGACAACATATAAGATAAATAATATAAGTAGGAGAAGACAACAACAAGAAATAATCAAAATGAAGGGTTGGAAATAAAATGCAGTAGAAGAATGCTCATCAGTAGTAAGCAGAGCCTCACTTTGGTGATGGACAAGATGGTGCTTGATTTCATGGAGGTAGAGGATTATAACCGGAGGAATCACTTTAGAGTGAAGATGTTTGGCTTATTTTTAATTTTCTAGTACTGAGGGTTGAACCTAGAGCTGTGTTCATCTTAATTAAATGTTCTGCCACTAGACTTTGTTCCCAGCCTTCTTCCTTTTCATGTTGAGCCAGAATCTCACTAAGTTGCTCAGGCAGGCCTTGATCATGAAGAACTTCCGTTTTAGCCTCCTGTATATCAGGGATTATGGACATGCCCTACAATGTGGCATGTCTATGGATCTTTTATTTTTAATTGATTAAGGAGAGCCCAACCCACTGTAGTCACTGGAATACTGATGTGGTTATTTAGGAACTGGCAAGCAGGACGAGAAACCTCTAACTATATATGTTGCCCAAATGTTTGGCAAGAATTTCCATGTAAAACCTGACAAAAGCTTTAAAACAGCATCAGAAACAGCTTCTTGGTAGCCCCCCTTTTTCCCAGATAGACACTGTGGCTTTAGGCAAGCAGAGGTGTGGCTCCTTTAAGAGACGGCTTCTTGACTCAGCATGAGCAGCAAAACCATGCAGCTCTTTTTTCTTTTTAATTGGTTTTTTGAGACAGGGCTTCTCTGTATTGTTTTGGAGTCTGCCCTGGAACTCGCTCTGTAGACCAGGTGGCCTCGAACTCACAGAGATCCACCTGCCTCTGCCTCCCGAGTACAGGGATTAAAGGCGTGCACCACCAACGCCAGGCCCTGCTGCCAAACACTTTTATGGAGTTTATGAGCAGCTGGTGGCATGGACCTAAAGCCTCCCCAGAGTTGAGGGCAATACATGTGGCTCCCACCAGTACCTCCACCATGAAGCTAGATGCTCAGAAAACCAAGGAATGGGGCAGGGCCAGCTGCTTTACTGCTAGCTAAGCTCACTTATCATTTTAAAACCTCTCCTGGTCAGAAAAGGAATACAGATACACATAAAAACATATTCAAACCAAAAAAATCGCCTCTAAACAGGTCACAATGAGTTTGATAAATGTGTATAGGCTTGAGAAAGGAATATAAAATAGATTTATAGATAAAAATAATAATTTAAGGATAACATACTGAGATCCTTAAAGAAAAAATAAAGTATAAAAAAAATTATAATGAGCCATGTAACAATGGAAAATACACAGAGAGTTTGAATTGTGTATATTATTGTGTTATTTTTAAATGTTTTGACTGTGACAGAGAGACATTTGATTGTAGGGGGTGCTAAACTAACCCAACATACATATTTTAAAGGTATTTGGACTTCAAAATTTGGATCTAAGGATATGTTGCTTGGGAAAAGAGGTTCTGTTTTTGTTTCTACAGAAGAGGAGAAGCTGTGGATTCCTTTCAGGCTAATATAGTTTGATCAAATAAAACCCCCTGAAATGATGGCCCAGGTCATCCAACATCTGTGACAGCTTCAGGACTGCTGGCTGAGCTGGACCAACTACACAGGATACCTCATCAAAGATCTGATTACCAGCACCCCCAATCAACAGGAAGTAGTATAGAAACTGTGCCCAATTCCCAAAATGATTATTTATAAAGGTTTTCTTTCATTTAAACGGGGTTGATTGTAAACGATTAATGGTAACAGTCAGTCTATTCCTAAAAAAGTTTGCGTCCAATATGACAAGACTAGCCATTTGGGAAAGAAACTGCTCTTGCCTGGACTTCTTGACTATATGTTGTATAAACTGGACATGCAGGCCCCACAGGAAAGTGACTGCTGAACTTTCAAAAACAAAACAGGATGATCCTTCAGGGTTCCAGCTTCACAGAAAGAAACTGCCAAACATTCTCCAGAACACAGAAAAAAGCAACTGACAAACTTTGTCAAAACAAGGCGGAACAGATCTTCAAATTTCCTGCCTTATTGAAAAGTCTGCCAGATACCATGGACCAATAGGCTAAAGATGGATATCACAACTTTACAGAAGAATTTTGGGTGAATTTCCAGGCAGCCAGATATCTCTGTCATTTCTACAGTTCTAGAAGTTGCTTACAACATACTTCCAGTTCAACAACATTTTATCTTTCTGGGGTCTTTGATGAAATTGAAGACAAATAGTTATAGTTGTAGTTTCCCTTAGTCTAGAAATCACTAGACTCACAACGATAGGATAAGTTAGATAGAGTATTTTCTTTAATTTTGCCAAATATAAATGAACTAAATATTGTAACTATAATTCTTGCTTGATACAATTTTGTTATATATGGTTTTTTTTCTATGTTAAAGTTAAAACCTTCCTTTCTAATTAGACAGAAAAGGAGATATAATGTGAGATGTCCTTCTGTATGCTGCCAAAATTTATTGCTTTTATTGGTTGATGAATAAAGCTGTTTAGCCAGTTTTCCAGGTAGAATTTATCTAGGCAGGAAATCCAAACAGAGTTAAGGAGAGAAAGAAGGTGGAGTTGGGGAAATGCCATGTAGTCCCTGGGGAAGCACGATGTAAGCAAGCCATGAGCCTTGTGGTAAAATATAGAGTAATAGAAACAGATTAATTTAATTGTGAAAGCTAGTCAACAATATGCCTGAGTCATTGGCCAAACAATTACAATTAATATTAAGCCTCAGAATGATTATTTAATAAGTGGCTATGGAGACCAGAAGGCAGGAGATAAACAGGTTCAGGGGAACCAAGCAAGACAGAAAAGCTTCCAACTACAGCATCCAGAGGTGGCAGGGTCTGGGCTATGTAAGAAAGGTAGCCAAGAAGCCGGTAAACAGCATTCCTCCGTTGGTTTCCGCTTCAAGTTCCTTACATTCTTGCCTTGGCTTCCCTCAATGATAGACTGTAACCTGGAAAATAAAGTATACCATTTCCTTGCAAAGTTGCTTTTGGTTGTGGATTTATCACAGCAATAAGAAAACAAACTATAACAAGGAAAGGTAGACTGCAGATCCCTTGAAAACCCTTGGCTGGGCCAGGGTATGGTGTAGAGCATGGATAACATGCTTTGAATAGAAAGTTGTTTCCTTTATTACTAACACTACCAGGATATATCATTGTATGAAATGATGGCTCTCATTGTGAAAGTTCCACTGATTTCTATCATAGTTTGCTCATACTCACTTTCTTATTACCCTCTCAGGTTCCGTTTGTCGTATCTGACTGGTACCCTTCTCCTAGTTCCTTTTCTGCTCTCCTTTCATCTCTACATGACTGAGATGAAGAAGAAATTCTTAATTTGTACTTTCATCATGAAAACGTTTAAATACCTGGATGGAGGAGAGAGAACACAGTCATTAAGTTAGGCTCTAAATTTAACTGATGGGACTTGGCCACTGGTACAGGTATAAGAACCACCTCAGAAGGAGGCAAGAATCCTACCCCTTCCATTGACCAACAGCTTTCAGCCCATAGACGGGAAGATAAGGCTAGATAAGTGTTGGCAGCAGGAGATTAAAAGGAGTTCACTCAGGCCAAGGGACCATGGTACTGTCCAGCATCTCACTTCTAAACGCTGTGTATTTTGCACTTGATTTGAACACCCCACAAATACGTGTTTTCATATAAAATTCCTACATGCTGAGAAGATGGCTCAGTGGTAAGGTAATTGCCACACTAGGCTAAGAATTTATGTTCAGATCCCTAACACCTACATGGAAAGCAGTCATGATGGTGGCTCATACTCGTAACCCCCCAGGGTTGCTAATCGATGAGCTCCCAATAAAAGGACAGTCATAAACTTAAGTGAAAAGTAACAGCCACTGGCCTCCTCAGGCAGATGCACTGGCACATGCTTCTGTGCACATACATGCATACACTACACATATACAGACACAAATGATAGTGTCACTATTTAGTGCTAAATTTTGATGTACACTAAGATGTAAAAGGCAGTCTGGTCTATGTGTGATGAGTGGAAGAACCCTTGCGAGCCTGTGTCAAGATAGGGTGAAGTTCTAAGTAGATGTGCTAGACATGGACTCAGCTATCTCAAAGACCCAGTGCCTCAGACCCATGGGAATCGCAAAGCCTGACTCTCTCCTCCCTGGCTGAGCTGAGAAGGACGGCAAAGCCTTCAGCTGGTCCCAGTGCAAACATTGAGAGTATGTGCAAGTACAAGAGCTTAGAAACAAACCTCGACCAATGTGCAAAAAAGCTAGCAGCAGCAGCTTCCCCCACCCACATGTTTCCATGCTGAAACTGCTCGCCTAAGGAGGCGTCCACCAAGACCAGCAACACCTTCTTCCCGTTCTGCACCTAATCAGCAGGCTGAGTTTCCAGGCTACGGTCCACGGCACCACCCGAACCCAACTTTTCAGTACGTGTTTTTGTGTGCCTGATTTCTTCAAATTCTTCTGATGTACTTTCTGTACACTCTAGCCATCCACATGCACCTTGAACCACCCCTGCTTATTAAGATTCATGTCCCCAAGCCATGGAAGCCACCACCCCCCTGCCTCCCGGCTGCTGGTTTGAACCAAGTAGTATTTGCTCAGCTTCCTCCACAGGCATTGTCTCTTTAACTTGGTGTGGATATTCACATCTACCTTCCAAGCCATGGTCTCCATGTCCCCTACTAGTTTGTCACATCTGCAGGCGCTCCCCGCAATGAGTCTGTCCTGTCCTTGCAGACAAGTCCAACAACTCTTAGCTGCCAGGGGCAGTCCTGAATCTCTGGCTTAGCTGACCACCACCGTGTCAGCTGTCAGTTTTCTCTTGCGTCAGGATGACATTGGCTTGCAGCCTCCTCTGCCCTCTGCCAGATTTGAGCTCCTTAACTGCTCTGGGCTAGGAAGTATGACAACTGAAGATGTTGAGAACAGAAGATAAGACGGGCATCAGTGGAGGCCTTAGGATGGGCTAGGGAGCTGGCCTCATCCATGCACACTGAGCCTCACACTACACTGAATTTACATGAGCTGTGTCCTAGACTGGTCTCTGTAGTTGCTGGAATTACCCTATGTTTATAGTGTTTTCTTAAAGCCAAATGAATTCCAGCTTTGCTTATTATACTGGCGCGATCATCAGAACTACAGTGAAACTACAATTCACTACTCCTAAGAATTCAGACGGGAATCTGTCTTACATATTTTTCATCCTGCATTAGCAAAATATATTCCACAAAAATTATATAAACTACCAAAGTATATTCTATTCTTCCTAAAGCCTTTGTGTTGGGAAGTAGTCCTAATTCACACCATACAATACAAAGCAATCAGTACAATTGATGCCCACCTTCCAGAGGCTCCAACCTCCTGAAATCCAGAGGAAAGTTAAGAAAGCAAAAACCCCTCCAGCTGATTCCCCCAGGAATGCCCCTCCACGAGAGAAGTGTCTAGTAACAGCTCCATCTGTAACAACGGTCCTCATTTCCATTATAAGCCGCAAATGGCAAATCAATGGAGAGTGATGAAGCTAGAATATAAAAGACCCCAAAACTGTTACAAATCACTGCTCTACCCTGGGAGGCCTGCGCAGAAATTCCTCGGAGAGTTTCTCGGCAAATGGCTCTGCTATTCACTCAGTGTACTCAGCTTCTCCTGAGGGGCCCTGTTCCCAAGTGGACAAAGAGGCTCTCAGTGCCTCCTAACCTTCCCAGGGAAGGAAGAGTCTATAAACCCACAGCCATCAAGAATCCATGCACAGGAGGCCGCATGGGAAAGTACAGCCATTCTGCTCAGAGTAGCAAATCAGCCGCTTTCCTTCACTAACAGCCAACAGCATTGGGAGGGCGGGGTCCCATGGTGCCATAGGCTAGCAACAGGAGGGCAAAGCAAAAATCCCCCCAACTCTCCACTTCTTTCCCTTAGAGGGAGGAGTTCTTTGCTACCAAGAAGAAGAGGGCTTCTATTTCCCATAGCTTCGTTCACTACAAGTCTTCATGGAACTACCCAGAAGTCTCACTCCCTATATTAATTCCAGTTCTCCAGTAATTCATCGTACCAACTATTTAATAAACCCTTAGTATGGCCAGTTACTTTCTCAAGTGCTGAATCCCTGATGCTGTGGCATATTGAGTCTAAGGGGGCAAGGACAGAAAGTCATATAAAAATGAAATGGACACGGTTAGGGATTTTGAAGGAAAATAGAGTTCAGGGGCAGAAAGAACATCAAGGCAGAAAAGCTTAAGCTTGAGGCTGGAGAGATCACTTAGAGGTTAAGAGCACTGGTTGCTCTTCCAAAAGACCCAAGTTCAATTCCCAGCACCCACTTGGCCACTCACCACTGTCTGTAACTCCAGTTCCAGGGGTTCTGACACCTTCACAGAGACATACATGCTGGCGCACCAATGCATATAAATTAAATTAAATTAAATTAATAAATAAATACACAAACCACTTTTGAAGAAGATGGTGATGGTGATAAATCTTGAGCAGGAACACGGATTGTTGACGGAGCAGAGATGAGCAGATGTGGGAAAGTGTGTCACTGGCTGGAGAATGCAGAGAACACACTGCATTGCTGGCAGAAGCTACTTGGAGCCCTTCAGAAGCAGAGAGAAGGAAGTCAGCTGGCCTGAATGGAGTGAGAGGGAAGGGGAGAAAAAAATGTTGCTGGAGATTTTTGTCCCACCAGGCCCTGCCGCCCTTGAGCCTCAAATAATCACACGGGCTCTATATTAATTATAAAAGTGTTGGCTGATGGCTGAGGCTTCTTATTGGCTAGCTCTGTCTCAATTATTAGTCCAGTTCTATTAATCTAAGTATTTCCGCATGGTCTTGGCTTACCTGAGAAGGGTCCGGACCTGTTGCTCCTTCCTCCTCTAGGATCACCTGCCCAGATGTGGCACATGGAGTCCTCCCTCAGAGCCTCTCTCTCCCCTGCATTCTCCTGGGCTGGTAGCACCGCCTATGCTCTGACTGGCAACTGGCCAACAGTGTTTTATTCGTCAACCAATAGGAGAAACATACATACAGAAGGACATCCCCCGTCAAAGAAATGAAGACACATGCAAGCTACAGACTCTAGGGACTCTAGAGGCCACAGTGAGACACCTGATTGTGACGGAAAACCACTGGAGTTGAACATAGAAGAGTGGCATATTACTGCAGTGACTGAGAAATAAAACCATTCTGGAAGGAAAGCAGAAGAGAGACCAAGAAGCCCTTGCAGTGGTCAAGGCAGCAGGCAGTGGTGGCTTGGACTGGGGATGTGTGTGCCTCCTTGTGGCGTCGGCTTCAGCTTCTGCCTCCTCGTCCCTGCCCTGCTTGAGTTCCTGCCCTGACTTCTCTCAGTGATGGAGAGTGACCTGAGACTTGTAAGCTTAAATGAGCCCTCTCCCCCCCCAGGTTACTTTGGTCATGGTGTTTTATCACAGCAATAGGAACCATAGCTCAGGCAATTATGAAGGGTTGGTTTATATAGCATGCAGCGTAGGAGGTCCTAGGACCTTCTGAAAAAATAGAAAACTCCAGTCCAAGGCCAGATGCCTGAGCACAACGGAGCCAGTGGCATTAGTCTCAGTTCAAACTAAAAGGACAAATAGCCAGCGGCACCAGTGTCCAGAGGTAGAGGATAGGACTGTAGGGGACAGTCCAGCTCAGGCAGAGAGAGCAAATCACCCTCTGTCTTTTAAAACAATGACCTTTTGCATTTATTTAGTGATACTTTGTAGGAGTCATCTCTTCCTCCACCATGTGAGCCCTGGCAGTGGAACACGGGTCATAAACCGTGTCCCTTTACCCAGTAAGCCATCTTGCCAGCCCTTTCTCTGCCTTTCCATTGGGATCCTGGATTGAGAGGACCATGCCTGCTCACACAGGTAAGGTCAACCTCTACCCAATCTGCCAGTTCAAACCAATCCCTTCCAGAAACATCCTCCCAAACACACTTAAAAATAAAGTTTACTATCTGATCGGCCCAGTCAAGTTGACACATAAAATCTAGCATCACAGAGCAGTTACTGACTTCATTCCTCATCTTAAAGGAGAAATCAGATTAGCACCTCCCTTAGGACCATTGTGAAAGCTAAACAAGAGATTACATATGCAACACCCAGCACAATGTCAGGATACAGATATTATATATCATTTTGTCACTTAATACAGACAATAAAACTGGGTCAAGTGGACCACAAAGCCAAACCTATGACAAATAATTCATTGCTGGCTACTAGCCTTTCTTAAGGCAGTAAAAAAATAAAAAAAAAAAAAGGCTTCTATATCCCCCTAGAAAAGAAAGGAGAATAAAGGTGTCTTTCAGACCGCAGTAAATACTAGATATTTCATCAGTAGCAATTGCATATGTGTAATCCTACTTTTGTTTCTTTGTGCAGCTTGCAAGACATGAAACAATAATTGAGTTCACAGAGGGGCTTGTATGAATCTGCAGCCCCCATATCCAGAAGTGAGGGGGCCAGTGAAAAAACAGCTGTACTCTCATCCCCAGAAGGCTTAGTCAGGGCAGGACTGCCCGGATTGTTGGCACCTGGCAGTGTGGATAGCAGCTATTCATCCAGAAGTGACTGCGATGGAGAAGGCTGGGTGGGTAAGGCCACTTTGCATGGCGGGCATGAGTAAAGCATGCACTTTCCAGCTGTGCTCCATGCATTGCACACCACTGCAACTGTGCCATGCTCTTGGCAAAGTTTCCAGATGTTCCGAACTTGTACAACCCCTGAGGGCCTTAATAAAGAATTAAAAATATCAAATCGTTTGCAACTTGAAGTGTCACTGTTTAGCAGACATAAGATAAAATGAAAACCAAAGGCCTCTTCCCTTCAATGTGACAGGCTCTGGGGAAACTTTTAAGCAGAAAATATAAAGCAAACCCAAGTAAAAAATCTTAAAAAAAAAAAAAAAAGGAAGAAAAAGAAAGAGACAATGAAAACACTGATCAGAAGGTGAAGGAAAAGGAGAAAACAACAATCAAATGTTTAAATGGCTTTACTTGGGAAAAGGTTATTTGAAACTGTTTGCTACGCTTTGTATGACAAGAATTTTAGAGCATACGTACTAGATTCCTAGCATTCCGGGGGAGATCTTGAAGAGCCAGCCTTGTGGAACAGCAGCAGACAGGTGATTATAAAACACAAGGACAGTTCGCCTTGAGGAAAGTGAAAATGGGCTGATTTTTGAGGTCTGAGGAGGGTGCTTGTCTCTGCAGGCAGGAGGAAGAGTGGCCTGTGGAAGGAGATGATCACGAAGCACAGGAGAATGGACCTCCTGGAGCCGGTGTGGTCACTCCTCAACGGCAGGACCTGGAGAAAGTCAAGGTTCCACTGTCCACCTACATCCTTAAAGGGTGGCCTTGAGCTGTGGGAGCGACTCCAGGGAGCACAAGGTCATCCTCCTGTCCCTCCGTCTTCACACTTCCCCTTCAGTGTGTGCTGCAAATGTCTGCCGGTTCCCCCCACAAAGCGCGCATTCAAGTCCTGTCCCCCTATGCCTCTCGCCATCAACCTTGCGTGGCCAGGGACTCCAACACTCCTCCTCTGGATCGATGCAGTGGCCTCATATCAAGCCTCCGTTCTCAGTCTGGAATGCTCCCCGCCTGGCCCTTTACAGGTTACATTTGCCAGCCTCTATGCCAGGCCACCAGAATGTCAGAGCCGGAAGACAAAAGGTTCCATGTCACTCACCACGACCTCACCAGCCCTTACCCTATTCCTGGTACACAGCAGACACTCAAGACTCCAGCATCAGCTACAGTAGCTGATAGAAAGTACCACATGCGCGACACTTACCTAAACAGTCACTCCTCTATTTAAACCCCACAATAACCCAACGGCAGAGCCTAGTCCTACCATCCCACTAACTGATTGGAAAAACCGGAGTCCCCGCTCCATAATCACACAGTACACCAAGCCTAACCCCTTCTGCCAAGTGCCTCTCAGCCAGCCTGTGGGTCAGCCAGGGCCAGAGACACCAGGAAGCTACTCTTCTGCCTCCTCTGTTGTCTTTTCCAAATATTTTCCCGAAACAAGGACCTATAGATATTTTTTCTTTATGAGACAAACTGAACCCAGTCTAATTAAACTCCTTTCAGGCTTAGCATTCTAAAATCTTTAAAAACACAAAAATTTTGTTGTTGTTGTTGTTGTTTTTGTTTTTGCTTTTTTGTTTTTTGTTTGTTTGTTTATTTGTTTGTTTGTTTTGAGGGGAGGTCTTCTTTTTTAATTGCAACCTGAATCATGACCTTCTTTTCACATCCCAAAAGACATCCTGGCACAAGTACACTCCAGACCTCACCCCAATTGCAAGAAATGGGGATGCTAATTGCTTCTACAAGAGACAGTAACAAAAACTCTAGTTTAGTCTGTGCTTCCCAAAAATATAGTTGAAAGCTGAATCGAAGGCCTCTGAGTCTCATTTCACTTTTAATTCTCTGCTGGCTGCAAGAACGCAGGCTGAGCTGGAAGGCTCACAGCACCTGCCAAATCCCAAACACCAAATCTACAGCTCACACCACCATTAGGCAGTGTGAAATTCACTCCAAAGCTGCACTCTAGTCCCTGAACTGCTCTGATTTTTCAGCGTGCGAACACTCATTTTCCAGCTTGGGACATCAATAAGTCGAGCCGAGGATAATCTCTAGGTCATGAATTAAACTCTGTGTACAGGCATGCACACGGTATCATCACACATACCATACGGAGCCATAACTGCTACATGAAACCAGCAACTATAAATCATGAGCATATAATCCCCTTGGGTTTCATAAACCATAAAAATGAAACTCAAGTGGTTTGTGTAGTCATTTGAGTCCCAGAAGGAAACACAGCACCGTGATTCAAAAGTTGCTTATTGTTTATTTTTAAATAATGGATGCATCCTACTTCTCAAGTCACGAGTGCCCGCCTCCCAGTGGGGCTGTCCATCTACATACCACAGTCCTATGTCAGCCAGCCCCTCTCCACCTGACTCCCTGCAAAGCCCTCCCTTCCAACAAGAAAAGCCACCACCAACCCCCTGGCAGAGACAGACACAGGGGTGTGCTGGGGCCGCTCTCATCAGTCACTCACGAGAAGTGTGTTTCTCATGAACAATCGATGGGTTTTTGACATGTAATGAAGCATATTTAACAGTGACAGTGCTTCCCATGTACTGTAAGTCTTACAGATTCAAAAGCAGGGTGATTATTAAAGTGCTGGTTGTTGTTTCTTGGCTTTTGGAACAGTGTCACTAAGCTGCCCATGCTGACCCTGAACGAACTGTAGCCCGGGCTTATCTTTGCTGTCACTGGCAAGTTCACCTACCCTGTTGCTGCTGGTGCTTTTGCAACTTCTTGAAGCTTCCTATATGGACTGAAGAAAGCTCTCCAGGAATCCTCCAAGCCCTCAATTGTCCGGAGCATAGCACAAAGGTCCTTGTGCCTACAGATCTCCAGGGAGAACAGGAATGTTAAGTACAAAGGGTTGCCTTCCCTTTGGGAAAGAAGAAAACCCTGTTCTTTCATCCAGAAAGCTGAGGACAGGAGGTGATTGACAGCCTGGTGATTTGCTTTATCTATTGGTCTGAGCTATAGCAACCTACTGTAACCAAGGCTCCCCAAGCTCCCACAACCAGGCCCAAAAGACCTCTATAATATCTGTAGGGCTGAAACAGGCCAGATCCTTCCCTGGGCCCTTAAGCTAGTCCAGGCAGTCTATCTCTAGAACCCATTTTCTTGAAGAAAAAGAAAAAATGGTATTTGTTGGGAACCTGCTTTCTCCAGACCCTGTTGGGCCACGCCCAACCCCCACCTTTTTAATGACAATAAGAGGTGGGAATGTTGGGAGCCTGCAGTCTCCTGACTCCGCCTCTGACGATGGGCGGGACGCGCAAGGCAATTTCATCACTACGCCAGGCTTTACCTGGCTGTTCAAGCCTTTACCTGGCTGCGCAGGGGACCCAGTTACGCATGCGCAAGCCCCCCTTTTAAAGCAAGCGTGCCAAGTGCACCTCTCTCTTGCTCTCTTGCTCCCTCTCTCTCTCTCTCTCTCTCTCTCTCTCTCTCTCTCTCTCTCTCTCTCTCTCTGGGGCTCTCTCTCTGGGGCTCTCTCTCTCTCTGGGGCTCTCTCTCTCTCTCTGGGGCTCTCTCTCTCTCTCTGGGGCTCTCTCTCTCTCTCTGAGGCTCTCTCTCTCTCTCTCTCTCTCTCTCTCTCTCTCTCTCTCTCTCTCTCTCTCTCTCTCTCTCTCTCTCTCTCCCTCTCTCTCAACTCCACGTTGGGCGCTGAGTCTCCTGCTTGTGTTTCTTAGGCAATAGCAGCTGCAAAAGAACAACAGTATGTACCCTGAGTTAAATTTCAATGTAGTTATGCTTTCTTGCGCACTGGGGATTGTATCACACCAGTAAACTTTTTTCCAAACTATACTGGGTTTAAATAAACAGCCTGGCATCAGACTCCCAGAAGGTTTGTTCCAGGTTGATGAAGTCAATCTGAGTTTTCTTTCTCACTTCCCTCTCTGTCATGACTCCCTGCAGAGTGCCCGTCATTCAGGGCCAGACTGCGTGGGACTGCAAAGACATCCACCTTCCTGGAGCAGGTACCAGGTTCTCAGCCTCTTCAGTGAGGGATGGCCAGCATGAGACTACTCGGGCCATGTTGTATGAGTCAACATAATAAACTCTTGTTAATGTATATTGATTGGTCCTATTAATTTTTTTCCTCCAGAGAGCCCGAATACATCAAGGCAGGAGACACCAAAGAAGTTATCAGGGTCTGGATAGGGAAATTAGGATGAGAATGGTGAACAAGGTTTAGAGGAAAAAATCTACTACATTTAGTAAATGTGAAAAGTCAAGAACATATCTTTTATTGGAAGGGTTATTGAGATAACATGTCATGTAGCTCAGGTTGGCCTCAGACTTGCTATGTAGCTGAAAATGACTTTGAACTCCTCATTATCCTGCCTTAGCTTCCCAAATGTTCACATTACTGGTGCCTACCACCATGCCATCTCGATACATTTTTAATAGATTAATTTTTTTTTTGTTAAAAGTGGCTAAAATTACATTGTATCGTTGACTGAGACCTGGAGATTAGAGAACTGGAGATGCTTAACAGATAGACTTCTGATCTGAAGGAACAGAGTGAGCTTCAGTTTACAGCAAGAACAGCCCACAGCAGTCTCTAGGCTGGTGCTGTAGAAGATTTTGAATGCCTCCTGTCTATGGCTCCCCACCTTTAAAAGGTCCTGGTTACCATAGAACATATAACAAGACAGGACCTGAAAAAGAAAACAGGACAACAGTTCAATTGTATGCAGATTCAAACGGTAAGAAGCAAATGCACTTTCCACCTAATGAAGTTAACATCCTTTTTTGAGGGAGGAATCACCTGGTATAAACATCAGAAGGGTGTCTTTTAAGGGCTCTGTGTGCTTAAATGAGGGCAGACATGTCTCTTACCCAATTTCTCCCTGCTGTTTTGTGTCTTTGGTCCAACACTAACTTTGGCCTCTTGCCTGGCAAAACAGACTGACCAGGCAAATTCGAGATCTTAGAGAATTCACATGTGCAGAAGCAACCCACAATGCTTTCTAGTTTCTTCATAAACAACATGTTTTATTATACCACCATGTGTATTATAACTATGTATTGGAAGTTTGAGCTAATAGAAGTTGTTCTATAAGTGTATGGTTGGTAGTGATCCCAGTGATAGAGCAGAAGGAAAATCCTCCAGGAGGTACCTTCCTGCGTGTTGCCATCCTCCCAAACACAAAGCTGGAAGCTGAGTTCCAGGATGCAGGCTTTTCACATGCACATGTAAACTGACTCACAGACAGTACTCTGGGAATGATGTTAAGTAGCCTCAGAACACAGAAGGCTATACAAGGTCAAAAAGCTATGAAAAAAAAAGAAGCAGAATTATTCAACAATTAAATCAGTACTGTTTCATTGCTGGACTTCCTTGGGGGGAAATTAGTTCTCAGAAAATCAAGAAATAATTTTAGATGGGTGGGCTACCTGCTGGCTGATGATACAAATTTCCACACAACTCAAGTCATAAAACTCCAGGAAATGAAATCAAAAAGCAAGGTAAATCACCATCGGTTTATTTATGTTATTCATACTATGCTAATTATAAAACCTGATCTAAAGATGATACTCTCAGCAGGGCTACAAAGGCCCAATCACAGTGCTCCCTGCTGCTCCCAAGGCTGACACTCTGGCTGGTCATACAGCCCCTCCATCCACCAAAGCAGAACAAAAGGCTGCTCCCCAAATGTGCCCCAGCTCCTGGGTTAACAGCACCACTGGACCTGGAGTTTTAAACAAGCCTAAGAGAGTGCTCACCCAACCAACACAAACAAGAGTCACAGGGCATCATTCTTGGAAAGAATGTCTGCTTTCTACTGTATGCTAGTCAAGCACTCACTCTACCACTGAACTACACTCCTTTTTTTCCACAGTGTGTATGTGTGTGTGTGTGTGTGTGTGTGTGTGTGTGTGTGTGTGTGAGTGTGTATACATAGGAGCTGTCTCTGCCACGTGGGTACAGAACTTGTGTTGTTAGGCTTGGTGAGAAGCACCTTTACCTACTGAGCTATCTCCACCACTGCTTCCTTCCCAAGGTTCGGAAATCATTGTGGAAATGGGAAAACAAAGATTGTAGGAGTCAGAGGCTGTAAACGACTACAAAGAAATAAGGTTTTCTGGACATGGCAGTACACATACGTATGAACTCATAAAAGTTGTGACAGCATACACAAAAGCTACACAAACTCAAGCAAGACAGAGTCTCAGCCCGTTAAGAAGGTAGACAAAACTCTTACCTTAGCTAAGCAGCTATTGGCAACTGATGGCCGCTGCCAAAAGGAAAATCATTCTTCTTAAAGGTGTGTCCCCTGGTATATAGGCCATGTGCCAATGGGTGAGCACAGATACAAAAGGACATGGTGGCACACAATATACTTAATGGTGAGGCAGGTGTCAAGGGAGGCCAGCCCTTGTCTCAAGAAAAACAGAAAGAGAATACAAAGTTTGATGGGGGGGGGTTGGATCTCAGGAGATCTAGGGGGTGATATAAAAATACACTATATAAAATTATTCAAAATAATTCAAAAATATTCAAAATCATTCAAAAATATTTTTAAGATAATGAAAGAAAGAGTGACTGTAAAGGAAGGTCTTGGCCATTTTCCTAAATGAAAACACGTGTATACATACTGTAGAAATCATACATGTGAAAATGAAGTCAACTACACATTCATAAAAAAGCTTGTCAAAACGAAAACGCTACTTTGAGTCTAGCTGCTTCTAGAAGTTTCTATTGGACTGAAACATCTGTGGGCTTGGACAGTATAAGATATTAAAAGTGAGAAGAGGTCCGTGAGGTGTGTCAACAGGCAAAACCTTTTTCCATACAAGCCTGGCCACCTGAGTTCCGTTCCTGGGACCCGCATAAAGGTGGAAAGAGAAAACAAATGCCACAGTCGTTTTCTGACTTTGTGGCACACATGCACATGGACTCACATGCATGCACTCACAGTAATAATAAGAGACAATCATTTCCACATGAGAAGATAGTGCCCCACATTTGTAAGAGCCACTTCCCATTATTTGATCTACATAAAGTCCTTCACGGGTCCTCAGAGGTGATTTTGTAAAATATTCAGAAGTACTTGAAACTTAATCTAGACATTGCCTAGGATGCCATTATCTCACTCTTGCCTCCAAGTCTTCCCTTTCCTCTCATTCCCAGGTCCAAAGAAAGAATGCAACGTCATAGTTTCATCACTCAAGTCGTTCTGCATTCAGTATTAGCCCATGAGTGAGGATCCAGGCAGACTTCCCGTAGCACGTCCTGTAGAAGCCAAATCTTTTCCACATCTACCTTATTATTCAGAAAATGACTGTTCCTAGTGTCCATCTCCAAAATAAGTTGTTATCCCTAAATATAATTCACAGACTACTTCTATCAACTGTGAAAAAAACCACTATCAAGCAGCATCTTCACTTGCCCGTGGTCCACAGGAGGTCAGGCACTCTGCCTCATTATCCGTGACACTGGTGTTCTGCTTACTTTTTAGTGAAAAGTGTGGGAAGAGGAGCACTCTTGATTTGAAGAACCCAAATTTGACTAGAAATCACTCCAAAACCAGATACAACTCTGTTATCTAGCAGAGTTCAACAGGATAGCATTACCTCAATAAAGCCATGACAGCTCTGACTGTCCGAAGAGCTTTAGCATGCCTTGGCTGAAATATGTACCAAGAAATACGTTCTCCAGTCACCAACCTGAGACAGACGTTGTACGGTTTATTTCAGTAGTGTTGTCATTATTTGCATAGTAAGATCAGCTGCATTGCTGAATGAAATAAATACAACCTTGGCTTTAACTGTTTGCATCTATGGAAATTATGGCCTTCTGGCTCCTACCAAGCACTTCATGTCTCAATGGGACTATCCACCTACTGAACTACTTATTTCTTAGATCTCTCCTTCTTTGTCTTTCCCTAAACCTTATTTATTTCTGGGTGCTTTAGTCTCTTACACACTGCTTGCACTCACTGTATTTATATAAACTAAATCTTGAGATACAGTACTTTACATTTCAAGAGCAAAATGTTAAAGTGAATATCTTTCATAACTTTCTCATAGAGAGTCATTGCTATACTAAAACCACATAATTCCTGGTCTGGTCTGTACAACAACGTAAGCTCTGTCTTTGTGACTATCTGCTTGACAGCATATTCAAAGAAAATAGGGAGGAAAACACACAGAATAAAGTTGGTTTTCCAGAAATGTGTCACAGAAGATAAGTCTCAAATTCAAAGAATAAAGAAAAATTAGTTTGATGGGTTAAAATTTTGTTTGTGGATCTGATGGGAGATGTTATTCTGTAAATAATGTTTCTCATACTGGTTAATGAATAAAGCCCTGTTGGCCAATAGGAAAACAAGATAGGCGGGGCTAGGAGACTAGGAGGAAAGAGGAGGTAGGAAGGAGGAGTCAGCATGAAGAGACCAGAGACAACAGAGGTCCAGGCTGCCCGGTAAGATGAGACCACGTAAAAATACCTAGAATAGTAGAAATAGGTTAATCATTAAGACGGAGCTAGATGATAAGAAACAAGTAACTGGCCAACAACATTATATCAAATACAGCATCTCTGTGTATTATTATTTGTGGCTGGATGGCGGGGCCGTGGGACCAGACCAGTGGTGGGGAAAACATACTCGTTACATGGATCAAAGTGGATATACCAAAAATGTAATTCAGATGTGATGGCACATGCCCACTACTCGGGGAACTAAGGCCAGGAGATCAGGAACTCCCAAGACCAGCCCTGACTACATACAGGGTTCAAAGCCCAGTGGACGCAGGAAAATCGCTTTGAGTTTGAGGCCAGATTGGGCTACATAAAGGATTAGAAGACAGTTTGAGTTACATAAAGAAACCAAGTATCACAAGAAATAAAGTTGCTGTCTTCCTAAAATTTTGTTCTCCTCTTTTTTGAAAATTAGATTAGCATTGAGTTTAGTGTCTCAAAGTGTTAAAATAATAAATGGAGTAGCTATTATAGGAGATTATACTGAAAGGTTAATTATAATTAGGAAATGTTTAATTATAATTGAAGTTTTTCAAAATATTCCTTCCAGTGTCATTTCACATAAATATCCAGGGATGCTAAAGTAGCTACAGTGCATTCCCCTGAGCTGCCTGCCACCCTTCCAGACTCTTTCTCTTCCCACACGTCTAGAACCTACCCATAGAGGAAACCACAGGCCCAATACTTAAACAGAGGTACAGAGGCCCCTACTTTTCCACAGTCACTCACCATGGTGGTTACAGCAAAATGTCTGTGTTGGCTAGTTTCAACTGGACGCAATCTAGAGTCACCTGGGAAAAAGCAAACCTCAACTAAAGAATTCCCTTTATCAGATTGGCCTGTGGGATGACAAGCTTAGCCCAGTGGGCATCATCCTTTACCAGGTGAGTGTGGGTTCTACAAGAAAGCTAGCTGAGGATGAATCAGAAAACAAACTATCAAGTAGCATTCCTCCAAGATTCTAGTTTCAAGCTTCTACCTTGAATTTCTTTCTTGATGTGGTTAATGATGGATTGTGGCTTGGAAATGCAGGCCAAATAAACCTTTTCTCCCCTGGCTGCTTTTGCCCCAAGTGTTTTATCTCAAAAACAAATGAAGCTGACCAATTGCTTACAGACAGCTGCCATACTGAAGAATCAATGAACAAAAGAATGAGTTGGGAAGGATCAGGTTGGTTAGCATGGCATGGGATGAGAAGAATGTAATAGGGTGGAATGAGAGGCAATGGAGTGGGTTGGGATGGATGAGTCGCACGGGCAGGACAGATAAGATGGCATGGGATGGATGGAGTGAATGGGATGTGATGGGAGACTGATAGGATAAGATGGAGTGGGTTGAGTAGAGTGGGGACAGCTCTTCATCCATCCTTGGGCTATAGGCCTTTTTGGCTAAGTAGAAATAAAATCTATTTTAAAAGAGCTTCATAAAAACATGAACACCCCCCCCACCATTGTCATCATTGTTATCATCATCATCACCATTCTGGTTATAAACAGGATACCTTTAGCCTAAAATGACATGCAACTTGAACATTGTAAATGTTCAAATGGTTCTCCCTAGAAAAGATAAATGACGAATGAAAAGTAGCTGTAGATACGGAGGCAACGTAAGAGAGGAGGAGAGGCAAAGACATCTCCGAGTCCTCAGTGACCCACACATACAAACTACACAGGCTGGGGTAATGTGATTGCCCATTCTCCAATCAGCCAGCAGATGTGCTGCTGTATTCTGCATGAGCAGCGAGTGAGAGAAAAGCCCTGCTGGAAGTCCTACACAAAGAGAATTAAATAATCAAGCCTGTGCTCAGCCAGGACACGTGTTACTGAAGCAGAATTAAATAGGGAAGCGCACCCTGCCTCCAGCCTGAAAGGCACAAAACCATCACCTTAACCTTCCACATGTTACTCATTAGAAGAAAAGGCACAGTTTAAAAAAAAAAAAGCCACATGATTTAGCTCCATTTGTGCTGTTAAATCATTGGCTATACCCATTTTTTTCTCTTTCTGCTGATGGCTTTTGCCACTGTTTATGCCGCCTCTCAATCCTGACTTTTAATTGCAAGATGTCAATCATGAGAGTACGAGGATTTAGAAATGATTCCCTCCATAGAACACTTGGCAAGCAGTCTGTATATACCTTGATAAGTGGATTTCTATCGTCAAAAGATGTTGTATAACATCTGAATATGAAAAACTAAAATCTTAATGTCAAAGGAACCACAGGCCCAGCCTCTAGCTAAAGCAATCCGTTCATTCAAGTGATTGTTATATGTCTTACGTTTTCTTTAAACCACACTTTACTTTGTGCATAGCAAAACAATTTGCAAGTAAAGTAACACTATGGATATACTTTCAAACAGGAGGAAGGAATAGAAGGTTTTCAGGTTACAAACGCCCTCCCCTCCAGAATGAATTTTATAAATACCTTTTCTAAATCTGTCAATGTGACAAATGTATTTGGTGATCAATCTTGTCTAATTCCTACTGGACCGATGGTCAACAAAATTAAAGGGCAAGCCCAGTTTTCACAGTCGCTGCCTCAGAGGATGAAGGCATGTTTGAGTCTTTCGGAATGCAAAAAACCATCTTGCAACACAGAAAATTCAATTCACATTACCAACCAAATCATACACAAATTTCTTTTTGCCTCCTGTAAAAGAATTGTTTTCAAATTGTGTATGCAGAGTAGAGGGCTTGCCATGATCCCAGTAAAGACAAGTGGATGAGCATCCACACTCTGGCCTGCCTATCATTGGCTCACAGTCAACCCCATCTCCAATGCCTCGCTGCCTTCCTACCTCTTCTTTGCAGACCCTGACTTCGCCATTGAGCTTTCTCCAGGGCCAGTGCAGAAGCCCCTTTCCATTCTCTTTACTGGCTTTTTCAGCTCCACCTGCTCCCCCACAACAGCCCAGCATAACCCAGCATCTCCAAACACAAACCCCTATCCTAGGGCTTCTCATTCCTCCTAAAGAAAACACAGCCAGCTCCTTACCTTGGCTGAAGACCAGTCTGCACAATCTAACACTCACCTTGCCATCTTCTAGTTTTTCCAATGTTTTCTCCCTTCATCACAATGACTGCAGATGTGTAAGAAAATTGGATTCTTTCTCTTGAAAATGCCGAGCCCCATCACACCCTGCAGACTCCCTACCTCGAGGCTGAGGGGCTTCTCCTCTTGGCCTGTTCTTGTGCTTCTTCTCTTCAAGGAGGCTCCTCTTCTGCACTGTGAGTGTCTCTGCCCCTCCTAAAGGAGCTATCAAGGACCACTGGCATTCTCATCTAATCGTGAGCCTCACTTAAGACCTACAGAGCAGTCTCTGTACATGTGCACTAGTAAAAGTACTTTCTTTCATTTCCTAATTTACCAACTCTGTCTCCAATGAGACTGGATTCTGTACGTCATGGACATCACTAGCTCCTGGGGAAATGGCAGTGCATCCAACATTTCACAATGAAAGAAGGAAGAGGTGAAGAGGAGGGAGGGGAAGAATAGATGGAAGAGACCATTGATTCGGATTTAGACACAACAGTTCATCATCAAGGGAGGCAAAAACCGACACTCCAGTCAGGAAACTTAGGCAGGGCTGAAGCAGAGACCACGGAGGAATACTATTTATTGGTTTACTCTCGTGACTGCTCAGTTCTCTTATTCTTTTATTTTTAACTTGATTTTTAAATTATAATTGCAACATTTCTCCCTGCAAACCCTTCCACATTCCCCTCTCTGTCCTGCAAATCCATCGCCTTTTTTTTACTAAATGTTATTGTGTGTGTGTGTGAGTGTGTGTGTGTGTGTGTGTGTGTGTGTGTGTGTGTGTGTGTGTGTGTGACATGATTAGTCTGTAAAACATTATTAGTACCTACGTTTTCAGGTCTGAAGTTTGTTCTCTCATACAGTCTAGGAACACCTGCCCAGATGTGGCACAGCCTACTGTGTGCTGGCCCTCCCATACCCATCATTCATCAAGAAGAAGCTTGCCCGGAGGCCAATCTGATGGAAGCAATTCCCCAGCTGAGGTTTCCTCTTCCCAGGTGACTCCAGTTTGTGGGACTCAAAATAGCAGCAAAAGGGAGCAGGGAAGTTGGTGGGAGAGAGGCGGAGGGGGGAGTGCAGGGGAGGGGATGGAGGAAAGAATGAAATACCTGTTCATAACAGACAGTGAAAAGGAAGACATCGATTGGCTTATGTCTGTTACATCTGAAATGTAAGTTGAATTGATTTCTATGCAATCTGAACTGTGTTGTGGAATGCCTTTTTTTATATCCTCAAAGAGGAGATTGCAGGAAGACTTAGGAATGAGTTGGTGAAGTTGTCCCCACCCTAGCTTGCCTTGCATCCTGTTTGATGGGACTACTGGCAGCCATTGGGTGGGCTCCTGAACCACCCTGCAGCTTGATTGACACAGTAACCCTTCCTTACTGGCCAGCAGCTGCTCCTTGCCTGCGGCTCAGGCAGCGTATTCCACACTTTCTAACCCAAGTCTGTGAGGTCTCCTGGAGCACATACAACATCTGACCTCAAGTCATGCGTGTGGACGCTGCAAAGGTGTTCCCATAAATTACCTTCCTGCTCCCGAGAGAGAGATGCATTATTTCTAGTTGAAATCACTTTTTCATTTCTCCAGGTCACTGGAAGTTCACTCTTCTGCTCAATCTTCCTCAGCCAGATTTCTCAGTTTTGTCACATTTTAAAACGAGCTGTTTTTAAATGTACTGGCTTATATAGATATCTATCTAGAAGCAAGAGCATGTGGGTGAGTCTAATTTATAGGGAAAAACATACATGAAAAGTAAGTCTTTTTAAATTCTAATTCACCAGGTAAGGCCAATTGTTTCCCCAAAGCACGATTTACAAGTATACGTACTAGTTTTTTCACATCAAAGATATTAATTCAAATCTGTCCTCATGTTAAACAGAAACTATTACCAGACATTTTTAATTTGATATCCAAAGAGAAAGCATTCACTTTTCATAAAAATTCCAGAGGTGGGAATGCAGAAACTTTCACAAGTTTTTTAATTTTATTTTGGTTTTAAATGTATTTTAATGATACAAATTTTAATGGTGCAGTGGTTCAATGCATGTTCCTGTCTGTATTGATCATATCCAAGTAGGTAATTCTCGACCTTCCTCACCATGCTGGATTTAGTAGGCAGTCATTTTCCACATGTAGGGGTTAAAGTGGGCTACTCACGGACAACATGACTGGTAAAATCAAGGCACTCATGATGTGTCTCATCATGACCTTGTGGTGGAACTTTCAAGCTCTTCAAAAATCTATTTTTGGCTATGGCGAATTATGGTGCTGTCCCCTTTGATAGACAGAACGCCAGCCATCACTGCTTCTTACAGCTCCTCAGATACTGGTGATCTGATGATCAACCTGCCCAACACAGTCTCTAATCACTACCATCATTCACTGAAACACAGTATCTTCCAGCTCCAGAAGTCTTACTACT
Organism: Cricetiscus sungorus; assembly: GCA_030556225.1. Taxonomy (NCBI): domain Eukaryota; kingdom Metazoa; phylum Chordata; class Mammalia; order Rodentia; family Cricetidae; genus Cricetiscus; species Cricetiscus sungorus. The sequence continues at coordinate 22,908,290 of JANBXA010000114.1, forward strand.
AGTAAAATAATAGGCTAGTATTCATTCTAGCTTACTGACTAACAATGTTATCAGTATATTGCATATAACCAGCATACTATTTACTGCAGAATTGTTTGTTACTATGTCATTGAAATATAAATATGTGTATATATAGCACTTTCTTGATGGGCATCTAAGCTGATGCCACACGTTGGCCCTTGTGACTTAGTGCAGCCACAAACACACCTGTGATGTGTTGGCATTTCTTTGGGTTTCTCTGGTGACTGGATAACGAATCATGTGGTTGATAGATGCTTTTGTTTCTTGAAGAGTTTCCACCGACATTATTCTTTGCAAGGGCTGTACTGATGTACATTCCTAACAAGAGTATATGAGAGTCCCCTTTCCTCTACACCCTTGCCAGTATTTGCTACATTTTTATCTTTTGATAAGAGACTTTCTAACCAGGGTGAAGTACAATCGCATTATGATTTTGACAAGCATTTGCCTGGCAGCTGACAAAGTTGAACATTACTTCACGCATCTATTGACCATTTGAATTTCTTTGTTTGAAGAGGAATCTATTCATGTTTTTCCTCCTTTTAAATTGTTATTTGGGGGATATTTTTGTCACTGCATTTTTAAGTTGTTCTTTTATTCTGGATATTAACTCCTGGTGACATGAATAGTTTATACATTTTTTCTTCCCATGTATACTTTGCCTCTTCAACTGCTTTAGTCAGCTTACTGAACCGAGGCTTCCTGACTTGATGCAGTCCTATTGATTTATTTCTGCTCTTATTTCCCGGGTTTCGGGTATATCATCCCAAAAGTCACTGCCTATTTCAATGTGCTGAAGGGATTCCCCTGTGCTTTCTTAGGGCCGTTTCACAATTTCAGCTTTGAGTCTTTAACACACTTTTTTTATTTGATTTTTATACAGAATGAAAGACAGGGGTAGGATTTCATCTTCTGCATGCAAACATCCGGTTTTCACAGAACCCTTTATTAAAGAGGCTCCCTTCTCTCCCTCTCTCTCTCTCTCTCTCTCTCTCTCTCTCTCTCTCTCTCTCTCTCTCTCTCTCTCTCTTTCTCTGTGTGTGTGTGTGTGTGTGTATGTGTGTGTGTGTGTGTGTGTGTATGTGTGTGTGTGTGTGTGTATGTGGTGTGTGTCTGTGTGTGTGTGTGTATGTGTGTCTGTGTATGTGGTGTGTGTCTGTGTGTGTGTGTGTCTGTGTGTGTGTGTATGTGTGTGTGTGTATGTGTGTGTGTCTGTGTGTGTGTGTGTGTCTGTGTGTGTGTGTCTGTGTGTGTGTGTGTGTATGTGTGTGTCTGTGTATGTGGTGTGTGTGTGTATGTGTGTGTGTCTGTGTGTGTGTGTGTCTGTGTATGTGTATGTGGTGTGTGTCTGTGTGTGTGTGTGTCTGTGTGTGTGTGTATGTGTGTGTGTGTATGTGTGTGTGTCTGTGTGTGTGTGTGTGTGTCTGTATGTGTGTGTCTGTGTGTGTGTGTGTATGTGTGTGTCTGTGTATGTGGTGTGTGTGTGTATGTGTGTGTGTCTGTGTGTGTGTGTGTCTGTGTATGTGTATGTGGTGTGTGTCTGTGTGTGTGTGTGTCTGTGTGTGTGTGTGTGTGTGTGTCTGTGTGTGTGTCTGTGTGTGTGTGTCTGTGTGTGTGTCTGTGTGTGTGTGTCTGTGTGTGTGTATGTGTGTGTGTGAGTGTGTGTATGTGAGTATGTGAGTGTATGTGAGTGTGTGTGAGTGTGTGTGTGTCTGTGTGTTTGTGAGTGTGTGTGTGTGTCTGTGTGTGTGTGTCTGTGTGTGTGTGTCTGTGTGTGTGTGTATGTGTGTGTGTGTGTGTCTGTGTGTGTGTGTGTCTGTGTGTGTGTGAGTGTGTGTTTGTGAGTGTCTGTGTGTGTGTGTGTGAGTGTGTGTATGTGAGTATGTGAGTGTATTTGAGTGTGTGTGTGTGAGTGTGTGTGTGAGTGTGTGTTTGTGACTGTGTGTGTGTGTGTGTGTGTGTGTGTGTGTATCCCTTTGCCACACATCAGCAGGCAGCAAATGCATACTTATTTCTATGCACTCTGTTTTGTCCCATTGATCTGTGTGTCTGCTCTGATGTCAGTACTGTATGTTATATTTCTACTGTGTGCTGTATTTCCTAGTGTGTTCTCCCTTCTTAAATGCTGTGCTTGATTTTTTTTAATGCTTATGTGTTTATTTATCCATGTCTCTAATTAGTAAGCATACATTTTCATAGCCATCTCTAGTGACTCTACTTCTGCAGCAGCAATTATAAGCTCTTCCTTTCCAGCCCAATTGTATAGTAGTCTTTTTGTTTTGAAATTAGCGAAAGGTGTGTATTTAAAACAACTCTGCTTTATTGGCGCATTGTGTTGTGGTCTCTGTTTGCTTCTGCTTTGACATTTGTCATTTTTTTTCACCTTCTACTGAATTTTGGTTCGCTTTGCTTTTGCAACACTGGTTGGCTTACTTCTTCTGTTTGTTTGGTTGGTTTTTAGACAGGCTTTCTCTCTGTACTTAGGAACCTGTCCTGGAACTCTCTCTGTAGACCATGCTGGCCTCAAAGTCACAGAGATCGGCCTGCCTCACTCTCACAAAAGCTGTGATTAAAGGCAGTTTACCTCTTTTTTATATAGGTTTTTGTTTCTATAAACTTTTGTGTTAGTACTGCTCGCACTGTATCCCTTAAGTTTTGGTATGTTTTGTTACTGTTTTCATGTTACAAGAAAATTTTGTAATTTCTGTTTTCGTTTCTTTTTGTTTGGTTGGTTAGTTTTGTTTTTTTGTTGTTGTTGTTTTGTTTTGTTTTGTTTTGTTTTGTTTTGTTTTTTCCTTAAAGAGGGCTTCTCAGTGTAACAGCCCTAGCCATCCTGGAACTCCCTCAGTAGACCAGGCTGGCCTTGAACTCACAGAGACCGGCCGGCCTCAGCGTCCCCAGTGCTGGGACTACAGGCGTGCACCACCATGCCCTGGCCCTTGTTTACGTCTTTAGTGACTCTGTCGTCCTTTTTGCATCTTTATGTTTGTCACCAGGCAGCATGCTGCACCAGTGAGTTCCTGCTTTTCTGAAATCTCCACTGTTGTCTGGTTCCATTTTTAGTCAGAAAAGAGACAATGTGAGTCCAGGATTGTTTCTAATTTTTTAAGATATGCTTTGTGACCTGGCACATGGTCTGTTGTAGAGAATGGGTCATGTGCATTATAATGTAAAGACTAGGTATGCTGGCCAGGCCAGGATTGTTACACAGGAAAAAAACTACATGCCTTCAAAAAACAAATATATATATATATACATTACATATATATACATATATAATACACACTCACACACACACACACTATATTGCTTTTGGCATGAAATGGTTTAGAAATGTCTGCGGTCTCTCTTGCTATAGTACAGATTGACTCCCCAAGTTCCTCGATGATTCGTTGTCTAGATGATCTGTCCCTTTAAGGGTTGATGCCTCCTCCTGCTACTATACCAGAGACTATCATCCACCTTTTAAGTGGAACGCTTCCTTTATAAAGTTGAGCATTAAAACACTAGGTGTAAACGCATTTACAAGTTCTGCATCTCAACTTACTGCTCCTTCATTGTGGTCTTTATCTCTTTGTGTGGTTTTTCTTTCTCCCATTAGGTTTACTGTTTCAGATCCAAACCTAGCTTCCCTTGCCCATCTTCAGTTTCTAGTTGCATGGCATATTACTTTTCCTACATTCAATTTCCGTGTGTGTGTGTGTGTGTGTGTGTGTGTGTGTGTGTGTGTGCACGCGTGTGCGTGCACTCCGGGGGCATGTGAGGAGTAGTAGTACTAAACTGAGTTTCTAGTGGGTAGGTATTTCTCCCTCTTCATTTTGCACCTATTTACCACATCCATGTCTTTTAATTGGGGTTTTAATGGGTTCATAGTCAAGGTTATCCTTGGTACATTAAGACTTCTGTTGTTTTGTTAAATTTGTTTTGAGTATTCTTTATTCTGGTCCTTCCGCCCTCTGCTTCCTAGCTATCACGATGTCATCGGCTTCGTTCTACATGAGTTTCATGAAGTGGTACCTCACCCCCGACTCAAAAGCAGGAGAAGCAAACAACCCTGGACTCGAAGCTCTGGAGGAGTAAATCAAAATAAGCTACTCCTGCTCAGAGTTGTTCAGCTCAGATATTTTGCTACAGTGATGGAATGCTAAGTAATATAGCTAAGACTCTACTGTCAGTCTAATAAGGGGAGACCTCAAATGTGGCTCGGAAGTTTTCTTTTTGAGTTATTAAAACTTTTTCCTTTGGGGTGTGCGTGTGTGCATGTGTGCGTGCGTGTGTGCATTTTCACATCCTACAGCTATGTGTGTAGAGGTCAGAGGTCACCTCAGTCACCTCAGGAATCCGTCCTCACCTTACACTTTATTTCATACAAGGACTCTTGTTTTTCACTCCTGTGCATGTCAGGCTAGCTGCCCCTTGAGCTTATGGCGGTTCTTCTGGCTTCACTTTCCAGCTCCCATGAGGTATGAGATGGGTATGCTGGGCTTGGAGCCACTTGTTATTCTGAGAAGGCAAGCTCTGCTCGCCATGCTTGTAAAGCAAACACCTCATCCTGTAGGCCATCTCTTTGACCCTGTTTTATACTTTCAAAAGCTTGAATATAATATATCGTAGCACAGATCCTTGGTCAAGCCTACTTAGTGTCCAAAGCCTCCTGTATCTGAATGGTCTTATCTTACCAGTATTAGGGAGGTTGTTTATTATTGTACATTTTCTTTTCTTTCCCTTTAGAGACACCAAAGATACAATGTTTATTCCAATGAATGATACCCAGACATTGTCAGATAGTTCTTTAATATTTTCTCTCTCCCTGCCCCGGGTATGTGTGTGAGAGAGACTGATTTAGTCTAAAGACACACCATCAAGTTCATCCTTCCTCTGTCTGCTCACCACTGAGGCTTTCAGCTATGTCATTTGGTCTTATTGAGCTGACTTCCAAGGTTTCTATTTGTTTCTTTTTCACGATCACCATTGCTTTGCTGAACTTCTCATTCATATCACACATTGTTCCCTGTTCAATCGTCTCTATTCTCTTTGAATCTCCGAGATTTTTTTATAATTGTTCTTTTGAATCTTATCAAGCATTTCCTCAATTCCATTTTATTTTTCATATTCCTAATGATGCTACATTGTGACTTATGCACATGGTGGGTCAATTTTCCATGCCAATTTTGTAAAGCAGTTTACACACACACACACACACACGCACACACGCACGCACGCACGCACACGCACACGCACACACACAAAACAAAACCAACTTTCTCCTGAAGATGTGCCTTGTGAGTTAGTTTGGAATGGTTTGCAATCCCACCTTTTCGTGTCCAGTTGAGTTCTATAATGTAGTCCTCCTATAACATATACCCTATATACCCTATATGGGCCTATAGCTTCTTTGGCTATAATTAACGGGCGAGGCGCAGTGTGTTCTACTGTGGTGCTACATTAATTAATTTCATTGCAGTGACCAAAATGCCTCACATGCACAGCTTAGGGTCATGATTTTCAAGAATTCAGTCCATGCACTTATGCAGGACATCAAGGCAGTGAACACACATAACAAAGAGAATTCTTCACCTCATGTCAGGCAGAAAATGTCATACAGAAAGATAGTAACCCACTTCCTCCAAATGTGTGCATTTCTGCCTTCTGCCACCTCCTGCTCCTGCCATCATACTGCGTACTATCCAAGGACTGACTCCATCAGAGCAGTGTGACCAGATTGGAGATGGTCACAGACATGCATGCCCAAAGGTATACTTCACTAATCCAATCACTCTCCATCCAGCAGACCAACAACCGATGTCAACCATCACAGAGGTCAAAGGTGGTCACATGGAGTCGGGGACACTCCAGCAGAACACAGGGCCCAGTGCACACAGCAGTGGGTGTGGAGTGGCCACTTTGTGGACAGGACAGCAGTGGGAATGTCAACAGCCAGTGGGTGATACGATTTCGTCAGTGCTGCAGGCACAGGCTCTGCAGCTGGCATAGCCTCGACCACTGCCCCTCTTGACGCAGCAGAGTCCAGTCCTCAGTCCCAGCAGGGGTCAGTGTTCAGCACTAGTGGAGGCAACATCAAGGACCTGATTTGATCCTGGTCCCAGCAATAGTGACAGCCTACATATGGCTTCCAAGGAGAGAGGGAGGCAGACGCCGCCCTAGGTCCCTCTCCTAGCACCCACTACTCTCCTCTCCGTTTCATGGGTTTCCCACCTCCACACGACTCTCACAAATCACATCAGTTGCAAAATTAAAATTCTTTGCCTATACTTTACAGATTGGCAAGTAAAAAAATCTATTATATGTCAAGCTATCGCTTCTATATGCTAATCAAATTAGAAAACACCTTCTCTATTTGAAAGAAACACAATTTTTTCTATCTCAATAATTTCATTGAAGGTTGATAAAACATAACTTGTCCCAAAACCATGTTTAAGATTAATACTGTTTTGAGGAATTCATGGGTTAGAAACAACTAGGTGATAGTAGCACCTGCCTTTAATCATAGTGTTTGAGAGGCAGAGGCAGGCAGACATCTGACTTCAAGGCCAGCCTGGTCTGGAGAGAAAGTTTCAGAACAGCCAGAGAAACCCTGTCTGGGAAAAAAAAAAAAAAACACAAAAAAGAAAGAAATTGCATGCATAAACATACTGCTTTGAAATGTGCTTAGGATTAGATGAGGTCATCAGTATGAGCACCATAATTAATTATTGGTGGTTCTATAGATTCCAAATGACACACACACACACACACACACACACACACACACACACACACACGTCTCTTGCCATGTTGTGTTCAGCTCTCTGAAGACTGTTAGCAGGATGGCTGTCATCAAGCCTCGTCTAGGACCATGAGCTTCTGACCAGCAGGTAAAGAAAACATCTGGTTCTCTTTAGTGTACCCAGTCTGTGGTATTGTGCCAATAGCAACTGAAAAGTGACAAAGGACCTGAAAAACAGCACAAGAGAATGATGATTGCAAGTCTTTTAAATATTAAAGGTAAAGTCAAGCCAAATGGATTTTCTTGAAAGGTAGTTCATGAGATGTATAACTAAAGGCCCTAAAATAGTTTGAAATGAATAATTTCTCCAAGAAGCTCTGGTGTCTGCACAGAAAACTATCAGCTGAGCAACCTCAGCGCCGTTGCAACTGTTTTTAAATCTGCTCTACTTCCCTGACAATTTATACATATGCTTTCTTAATTTTAATTTCGCTTGAGCTATGCTTTCTCTGCTTTTAAATTCCAAATTTCTTTCCAGGAGGAATAATTCCTCAGAGGCAGAGGATGGTCTCCCTTACAGTTTCCTGTTCAGATGATGTATGATAAATGCCAGTGTTTTCCCCTGGGGCATGGGTGCTGTGCTCCCGGGGTCCTCTCCACAGTCTCAGGGCATTTGTCTCCCGCCCCCACCTGCCCACAACCCCATCCAACTACTCCTACCTGACAGACTCTGAGGCCTCAGGAACGATTGCCTTGGAGCTACTCCACCAACCCAACCTTGGCATGGCCCAGTTTCACCTTTAACCATTCCAGATGCTGCCGGCTAGAGCGGTTCACACTCCCCTCTTCACCCTCTTCCCTCCAGAGGTCTCCTTTCCAGAAGGCTCTGAGACCAGGAAAGCAAAACAAGGACTTTGAAGCCAGACACCACTGAGTTTGAACTCTATGCAAATCATTGCCGTGTGACTTTAGGCGATGTAGTTAATCTCTCTGAAATCTAATCTTCCTGGACATGAAATACAAATAATAATTTCTTGTGGTTTGTCTAATAAGTGCCACATGGCAGAGGCATGATGGCTTGGGACTGTAAATCCAGCACTCAGACACTGATGCGCAAAGATATTGAGTTCAAGGCCTGCCTTAGCTATATAGTGAGACGATTTAAGAAAGAAAGGGAGCGGGGAGAGAAAGGCCAAACAGACCTTTAACTACTACTTATGTTTTGTATGTGGGCATAGATACATGCGGGTTTGAGGACATGCATGATGGCCAGAGGTAGGCATCAAGTGTCTTTGTCTATTGTGCTCCAACTCTGCCAGAGTACAGGTGCCTGACACTATGCCCGACTCTTCATACAAATGCTGGGGATGAGCTCTTCATGCTTGTGAAACAACCACTTTCCCCTACCTATTCTCACCAATCCCCCACGTGTTTAGTCTCCCCAGCCCTGGCTACTGGTTCTTTATCTCAAGAGCAGACCTAATTCACTTCTATACATATTGTGAAAATGCACTTCGGACCTATAACATTCTATAAAGTCATTGATTACATGAAAGTGACAAAATTGTGATGATCAAAAGTTTAACAGAAATGCACACACACACACACACACGCACACGCACATACACGCACATGCACACGCACACACACACGCACACGCACATCCAAACGTGATTCAGAAAACAAGAAATGTTGTCATCGATTCAATCAAGTTCAGTTATGGTTATCAGAAAATCCATACAAAGTATCTCCTACAGGGACTGGAGAGATGGCTCTGTGAGTCAAGAGTTCAGTTCCCAGCATCAACATAGTGGCTCCCAACCATCCGTAACCATCAGCTCCAAAGGATCTGACGCTACCTTCTGACCTCCACAGGCACCAGACATGCATGCAGTGCAGATACACACATGCAGGTAAAATATTCATGTATATAAAACACACATAAACAATTTTTAAAAAGAAATATATATCCTACCTACTAGACACTGGGAATACAGAGACGATTCAGGCATGATCACTACCATCGGGCCACTTCACGCCAAAGGATAACGCCTACCCAAATCAGTTAAGATGAGTGGCATGATGGGAGTTAAGTGAGGAGAGTAGGCCCCCAGAATTGAATGCTGGTGACTTTGTAAGGAAAGTAATTGTAGTAAAGGTGTGTGTGTGCGTGTGTGTGTGTGTGTGTGTGTGTGTGTGTGTGTGTGTGTGTGCGTGTGTGTGCGCGCGCATTCTTACAGAAGCACCAAATAAGAAACCCTTCAGCTAAGCAATGCTTATGGTAATACTTTCTGGAAAAGATACCTGACTTGTGTAAGGGAAAATAAATTACCAAAGCTATGCATGGAAAAAAAAAAAAAAAAAAACGCACTTTAAGAAAACCAAACAGCTTGGGGAGAATAATCCAGTGAGGCAGTGTAATTAGAACATAAAATGTGTGTGAAGACTGATAAGAAATGGGTAGGGGGTGAGCAGAGGACAGGAGGCAACAGGCTTGTCTCTGTGCTGAGGGCATGCCCTTCGTTCTGGCAGAGGCACACTGAAGCACTGCATAGAAGGAGCTGGTTCCCGGGCTCTCTCTGCCTGTGGCGGGAAGATAGACGTGGGCTGCAACTAGTCAGGAAAGGGACTGGAGAACCAAGGCTGAGACTGTGTTCCACAAATCCAAGAGAAGGACAGCAACTATCCGAACTGGGCAAAGAAATACAGGGACAACTTTAAGGGATGTTTAGACAGTAAAGGAACAGGCTCCGAGCATAAGCATGAACAAGTAACAAAGAAATTAACAAATATCCAAACGTCAGTCTCTGACCAATGGTTTGCAGCACAGAAAGTCCTTCTCTGAAACTCCTGGGTTTGCCATTTACAAATCCACGTCTTTCAGTTGCCAAACCAGGCTCAGCACCTCGGGGGTAGCCACATAGCCAGACACAAAGGATGCACACCTCAAGCTCATTTGAGAGTCTTGAATAAGATGACGACTGTTTTTAGTCAAAGTACGGTTTTACTAGCTTAGTAAACACTGAACGGAGCTCTCCGTTTGGTCAACATGGTTGAGGAGCTTGTTCTACCAATGAGTTCTTTGTCAACAAAAAAAGGTGGGTTTGCAATCACAGAGGAAGCATTTATATGGGAGCTCAAGAGAATAAAATTTTAAAGTGAAAATATCCACTCAGGTAGCTTTAACTATTAATAAGTGAGAAAATGTGTAAGAGATTAAAATAGCTATCAAAAAAAATTAATTGACACAGCATTCTCCAACACCAATATTCATACTATTGACTGGACATGATGGCACACCCTTATGATCCCATCAGAGTCAAGGGAGTCAAAGTTTGAGATTAGCCTGGGCTACATAACAAGAATATGTCTCCAAAAATTTTTTAAAAATAGTACTATTGGATGACAATGGTCTAAGCATTCACTGTTTAAAAGCAATTGAGGTGTTAAATATTGGCCAATAGGAAAGTGTTTAAAATGGGTGAAAAGGTGTTTTGGGGGAAATGATGGAAATATCCTAAACCTAGATTTTAATGAACATTACACAGCTCACTGGATATACTGAATCACAGAGATGTGTACATTTATTTATGCAAGTGGATCTCGTGGCACACAAATTATATTACCAGTAAAGAAAAGCCAAGAGGTAAGGCAATGTTCAAACCGAATACATTCTCTCTGTGTGCAGTGGGAAGTAACCACAGGCCCCTCTATGTCCTCACAGCCCCAGGCTGGCTCAAGACATTCACAGGCCTGCCGAGCACCATGGGCGCTGGGGGCGGAGGGGGGGCAGATGAGCAAATATTTGATGGAGAAATGGTGAGAAAGAAGTAAAATGGTTCATGTGCTCTGGAGAGAGGCAGAACAGAAGCAGCAAAGCCAATGAGGAACAAGCTGGTGTGGGCGCCTTGTTTGCCACCTGGGGCCATGGTGATGCCGGGGGCCCAAGCTACTGCCATGGGCCATGTCTGGGTTCAGGGTCCTGCTGCAATTGGGGACTGTGCTGCTCTCTGAGGCCCAAGATACCACAAGGGGCCATAGGAATTATGTGTATTGAAATCCGAGGGCCATGCTGAACCAGCACCACCCTGGCTGGTCCTGGGAGGGCAGGCCTGCCCCTCACTGGAGAGTTGGTTCAACGCCTCACCACAAGTGTGGGAAGGCTATCCCCAGTGGCATGGGCGTAGAAGAGCTGGCTCCGCCCCTAGCCTGAAGCAGGAGGCCCCAGGAGCCCGTACTGACCAAATGAGATACCACCAAGTCCCATATCCAGGGCTTTGAGTTGGCCCACCCCAGCATCTGGCCCATTCATGACCTGCAGAGTACATGACGGGACTGATTCTACAGAACCACAGCTGTGGAATCTCTATGACCTGGCGCAAAAGCAGGCTATCCAGGAGGAGTTCCGGTGAGAGTCCAGAGTCCAGCGTTGATGCTGTACCAGAAGCCAGAAGACACTACACAGTGAACATTTGCAAGAAGTAAAAGTGGACCAAAGGGTATACCGTGTGGCACACTACAGCTCCCATCACACTCAGACAAATGAAAGTGTCAGAGATGAGGGAAAGATGGAGGAGGGAAGCGTTCTTTGTTTGCTTACTTGCTTGCTTGTTTTGAATTAATAGTTGTTTTTTATTTTCTTTGGGGAGATGCAATAGGGGTGAGAGGTAGATATGGAGGGACTAGGAAATGAACAAGATTGGGATGCACGATGTTAAAAACTAGACAAATGAAAGAAGGAAGTGGCCACCAGATGAACAAAGGCTACCTTCTTTCGTGTAAAGTAACAGTGATCTCAGTCCTGGAGAGATGGCAGAGGCATCAACTGTATTAACAATAAAACACGTGGGAGGTGATTGGCAGGAGATGACCAACATTCTCCTCAGCCCCACGGAGTTTGAAACCCTCTCGGAGGTCACGAGGTCAAAGCGAGAGCATGAGGAAAGGCACAGGGTGTGTATCCGAGGGAGCAACACTAAACGCACTTGTAAGGTAATTAGGTGAGCTGAAACTGCAGTTTCCAAGGCCAAGTGGGCGCTTGCCGGGAGACCGACGCTGGGTCTGCACTGACCCTGGAGGAAATGGTTTATGGAGTTTGAAGGTGCACAAAGGAAACTTGGCTTTGAGGAGAGGTCAAACTGTAGAATGACCGCAGGAGGAGGCAGGAGCAGCAAGGGGGCGTTCTTCCAGGAGAGCTGTGATGTAATAATCACCACAGCAGCAGGGTCTGGGCTCCTAAAACCCATCGACAGTACCATTTGCTATCAATAGCAATAGGGACTAATCCCCATTGTTCTGGACCAGTGTTTAGACTCATATGGAGTTGATCTGCCACATCTAATATAAGGAGAGAACACTTTTTACTATTTAGCAAGTTTGGTTTGGTCTTTGTCATTGCTGCTTTTGTTTATCTTATGTCTTAATGTGTGTTTCAGAAAGCATACAAAAGAAAGGGTTTCATTCTGACATTTTCTCTTTGAATGCACAGGTCTTGCGCATGAGTAAATGGATGCCTGGGGACCTGTGAAGGAGACTGCTAATCAAAGTCAGCCATCTTTCTGGGTTTGCACTTCATCTTATTCCTTGAGGCGTGGTCTCTCGTTGAACCTGGATCATGATTTTTGGTTATCAAACTCAGGTTCTTCTTTTGGGGGAGGCAAGGTTTCTCTGGGTAACCCTGACTGTCCTGAAACTCACTCTGTAGACCAGGCTGGCCTTGAACTCACAGAGATCTGCCTGTCTCTGCCTCCTGAGTGCTGGGATTAAAGGTGCACAGTACCCCCACTCTGCTCAAACTCTGGTTCTTATGCTTGTGAGGCAAACACTTTTCTGGCTTTCCATCTCCCCAGGCACCATTTTGGCACATTTATGCATATAATACCTTGGTCATATTTATTATTCTATACCTATTCCCCCTGCCTGCATTCCATCGCCTAACATAGTCACCTTTCTATGTTTATGACATCGATTCATAGATAGATAGATAGATAGATAGATAGATAGATAGATAGATAGACAGATAGGTAGATAGATAGATAACATCTGGATAAAAGGTAGACATATAGATGACAGGTAGATAGATAGATAGACAGACAGACAGACAGATAGATAGAAGATAGATAGATAGATAGATAGATAGATAGATAGATAGATAGATGTCCCACAAGAAAAGACATAGCATTTATTTTAATGACACAAAAGCAGAAACATGCTAGAGGAAAAATGTATTGTCCATAACTTAAAAAAAGAAATAAAAGGGAGAATTGCAAATGGTCACCCACTTTTATAGGGAAAAATAAAACAGAAATGAGGCGGCCAGAGAAAGAAAGCAGTAGTGTGTATATGTCAGGGAGGTTGGAAATAAGGAAACCGTTTGAGCAAATCCTCTGAGCCTAAGAATGCTTGCTCACGAGAAACACAGAGAGGGAGGAACAGAGGGAACGTGGGGAACCCTTGCATTTCTCCGCCTTGTTTCTCGGCAGAAGAGAAAGAATCTGGCCCCAGGAAATTGTTCTGAGTCCTTGGGAAGTCTAAGTTACAACAGGTGAACTATGGATTAGCCAGAGTCACAGTGGATGGGAATTCAACAGCCATGTGCGCCGCTAGGTCAAGGAGTACGGGGCTAGTTCTGCAGGAAGACTCGGTGCAAATGTTTTCCTGCTAGAACAGCAATACTTTATCAATGTGATTGTGATGTTCTTTCTAATGCGTTGTAGAGAGATACTGTAATGGCTGCTTCGTGTACTCGGGCTCACAAAAATAATCTCTCACTTAGACTGTTTGAAGTCGAAGTCATGGGTTTAGCTGTAGTTGTTGCCAGACAGCAAAGTGCAGACTTAGGGTAACTTACATAAACTAGTGTTCTCGTTTGAAATTTTCACTTTATCATAATGAGACGTGCTTGTACAGCCTCACACTTACAGGTGTGTAAGGTGTAGACCTATGTTTTCCCCTAATGAACAGCCTCCGCCAATCTTGAACCGACTGTAAATCGTGCGCCCTGAACAGCTCGTTCCCCAATGAAGCAATGACTCTGTGATTGACAGCTCCACAGACCCATCACCAGGTCAGAGAGGGCTGTGCTCTGGTGCTATGGTATTCAGGTAATGGGAGAATGAAAAGGAAGCATGAAATGATATGAACCCCGCCCCACCCCGGCTTGGAACGCCCCCAGAGATTATGACTTCTTCAAAACCACCAAGTTTCAGAATGTATTGGCAATCTTTAAGTGTTTTTCATTCTAATAACAGAACTCATTAAAATTTTAACTCATCTCATCAAATACATATAGGTCGTTCTCCTTAAAAACAGCACCAAGAAGTGGGTGATGGTTTCTCAAATGGAAGACATTTCTAAGAAGAGCTAATGTGACTCATGATTTTGAGGTAAATTGTGCATTTTAAAAACCCTTTAATGAAGCCTTCTTGGTGCCAACTTCTACCTTGAAGGGTTTGGCTTTAAATGACATTTGTTCAAATACCAGCCTTTCTTCTTAGCCCGAAAGGGAGCTTATATTTTACAATCTACATCTAGTGAAATGAGTGCAGTTGTATAGGGGAACATTAATCACACAAGCTGTAAAAATTATGAATTTATTAGTGATAATTTTTCATCAAAATCTCCACAATTAGTTTAATGAAAAAAAAAAATCAGCATGGCGTTGGTTGTGCACGTCTTTAATCCCAGCACTCGGGAGGCAGAAGCAGGCGGATCTCTATGAGTTCAAGGCCAGCTTGGTCTACAGAGCTAATTCCAGAACAGCCTCCAAAGCTACAGAGAAACCCTGTCTTGGAAACACCAAAAAAAAAAAAAAAAAAAAAAACCTAAATTCTTTCTAAGAAGGCATTATTTGAATATTTTGTTTGTGTAATTATGTATGTGTGCATTGTGTGTTTGCATTTATGTGTGTGCGCACATATGTGTATTAATGCCGGTGCAGATGTGAGTGAGGTCAGAAGTCAGTGTCAGAAGTTTTCCCCAGTCACTGTGTGTGTGTGTGTGTGTGTGTGTGTGTGTGTGTGTGTGTAAGAGAGAGGTGTGGGGATGTACCGTGGTATATTATGGAGGTGAAAGAACGATGTGTGACGTTGTCTCTCTCCTTTCACCTTTCATGGGCGGGCACTGGAAACAAACTGAGATCACCACGTTTGTGTGGCGAGTGCTTCCTCCATGGACCATTTCCTGGCTCTTCCCCTTAATTTCGGAAACAGTCTCTCGCTCTCTCCCTGGACCTGACGCTGACCAGTGTTCTGGACACACACCTCTGCAAATGCCACCTGTTCACATGTTCTGGGGCTCCCACCCATCCTTGTGCGGGTGTAGCGAGCGCACTCCTGACTGCGCCGTGTCCATAGCCTTTACCTTCCCCATTGCTACACACCGCAGGCAAACACTGCGCTTCGTTCTGTTTGTTATGGAAATGCGTTTATCTGCTGCATAATGTTCCCTTTGGGTTACTGGGATGGCATTAAGGAGAAAGAGCAAACTGTTAAAAAAAAAAATCAATTCTTAACTGCCATTTTTTAAGATTAAAGGATATCTTCTGGCTTAAATGGAAATGAAGATATTCAAAGGCATAAAAATCAAGCGGGTGATACAATTTTAAGTTTCTTTGACGAAACTACTAAAGTTTAGCCAGAAGATATTGTCATGTATAAGCTTTCTTTAAAATACCTTTTCAAGAAGACAGCTTCTCAATGCCTCGTGGAGAACAGCATGATTTAAGGAAGATCTTTAAGGCAGCGTGATAGCTTTTCCCACCAGTGGCATCAAAATCAGAAAGAAAGAAAGAAAGAAAGAAAGAAAGAAAGAAAGAAAGAAAGAAAGAAAACTCTTCAACAGAGATGTGTAAATTTGGGAATCGGTGTTTGGGTATTTTATATAAATTTGTGAAATTTCTGCCTGGAAGATGTGATTACAAGTAAAAACCAAACATACCTGAGTCTGAGGTAGTCCCATACAGATTTGACACCTGAGCCCTGGAATGACTGTCCTGAACATCTTCCGATGGAAAACCAGCGACACCTACTGTCTGGAAGGGAAATAGCATCGAAACTGCTCCCGGCCCTGAGGGTAGGTCCCTGGGAAGGCACGGGAAGCCGAGGCTGGGAACTGGGTCCTTGCCAGAGTACTCTACAGAAAGGGTGCTGGAGGAGTGGAAAGACAGCAAACCTGCAAAACAGCAGGCGGAGAAGGCAAGGTGCTCGCGGGCATCATCAGCAACAGCCATTGTTTCCGAGAACCGACTCTTCTCAAAGGACAATCGCTCCCACTTTGTGTCCTCAGAAAGTTTTCCAGCCAGCCTCCTCCAAATATAGAAGCACTTCTTTCGACCTGTACCCAACTTTATTATTATTATTATTATTATTATTATTATTATTATTATTATTATTATTTAAAATTTGTACATGTCGATCCCAGTTTCCTCTCCCTCCGTCCCTCTTACCCTCTTTCCCCTCTCACATACACTCTGACCACCCTCCCCTCCCATCCCCCCCACCTCCATCCCACATGTAGGGCTATGCTATCCAGGTGGGGTCATGTAAATCTGTCAAGTCATTTGAAGTAGGGAATAGGACTTCTTTCCTGTCTCTAGGTTAAGGGAGTATCCCTCCATGGGGGATGTGTCCGCAAGGTCACCAGGAATACATCCTGATTCTTCTACTGTCTGAGGTCCCCCAGACTGCTCAGTCCTTCTAGCTGAGACCCATATTCAGGGGGTCTGAGTCAGTCCCATGCTGGATTCCCAGCTATCAGTCTGCGGGGGCCCATTAGCTCCTCCTTGTTCAGGTCAGCTGTCTTTGTGTGTTTCTGCAACCTGGTCTTGTCCCCTCTCTCTCTCTGCATCTGGATTCTAGTTTGACTCAGTGTTTAGTTATGGGTGTTTGCTTCTGTTTCCAACAGGTACTAGATGAGGGCTCCATGATGGTGGTTAATTTAGTTGATGATCTCACTATCAGGGAAGGGCATTTATGGTAGCCCTTCCACGGTTGCTCAAATTATTAGTTGGAGTCAGTCTTGTAGGTCTCTAGACCTTTCTTTAGGTTCAGTTTTCTCTTCAAACTAATAATGGCTCCCTCTTTTATGTTCTCTCTCTCTCTCTCTCTCTCTCTGTCTCTCTCTCTCTCTGTCTCTGTCTCTCTCTCTCTCTCTCTCTCTCTCTCTCTCTCTCTCTCTCTCTCTCTTCTGTCTTCTATTCCTACCCTGACTCAATCTTCCTAGTCGCACATGCTTTCCTCTCCTCCCCTTCTCTATCTCCTAGTTCTCTCTCCATTCACTGCCCCCCATTTCCCATGTGCTCTGGGGGACTTGTCCCTTCCCCCTTTTGTGAGGGACCATATATGAATCTCTTAGAATACACCTTGTACCCCAGTTCCTCTGGTGGTGTATATTTTAGGCTGGTGATCCTTTGCTCTACGTCTAAAATCCATATATGAGTGAGTACATACCCTGCTCCTCTTTTTGTGACTGGGTTACCTCATTCAGGATGGTTTCTTAAAGTTCCATCCACTTGCCTGCGAACTTCAAGATTCCTTTATTTTTTTCTGCAGAGTAGTACTCCATTGTGTAGATGTGCCACATATTCTTTATCCATTCTTCAGTTGAGGGGCATCTAGGTTGCTTCCAGTTTCTTGCTATTAAAAATAATGCTGCTATGAACATAGTTGAGCACATGTCTTTGTTGCATGGATGTGGGTCATTTGGGTATATACCTAAAAGCGGAATTGCTGGGTCCTGTGGTAAACTAATTCCCATTTTCCTGAGGAATCACCATACTGATCTCCAGTCCACTTTTATTGGTTTGTGAGGTGGTTAAAGTTTCAGAGATTTTCATACAATTGCACATTTTCACCTTGGGCGACATTTTAGGGAAAAATCAGACTTTGATTATATGTACACAACTAAAAGAGAAAACCAAATCAATGGTTCTCTCTAAGTCACTGTACTCAGTGTAATGTGTTTCCTAAAATATTAATAATAATAGTAATAACTGATTCACTATAAACTTTATGTTTTCTGACCTTTTTAGTACAATATAAAAATGAAACGCCTGATTTTATCCTAATTATTGGTGTATTTTTCAACGTTCTTGTCTTATCTTTGTTCTTCATTTAGAAAGGACTCAGAAGCTTAGTTACCTCAGTAACTGTTCTTTCCTCTTCCCATAGAGGACATAGCTTAAGGTGAACAGGGGGGGGGGCGTGCCTTTAAGAAAGACTTTTCATTTTTGTTGAGCAGTAATTCAAAGGTTTCTTTTCTCCTGGCCTTCGTATTTTAAATATGCAGTGGCCCTGGGTGTCAGCTGCTACACAGCAAACTCCCTGTCCAATTGTGTCCTTTATCTCCACAGATTTCTTTTTATGTTCATGAATTTACTTTTAAATAATTTACATACTGTACACAAACACACATAAATCCCAAAGAGCAAATTTCTGATGCCAAAATTAATAGCCATCAAATTGTTATTTTGATCCCTTTGTGAGAGAAAAAGTTCAAATATTGTCCCAAACCCACCCTAAGTTCCAGGGTGAAGCCATTTTACCTATGCTCTGTTGGAAGACTCTAGAGATCAAAGTGGCCTCCCTGCTGTTCTTCATGCCTGCAGCTTGGCTTGCTATAAGGAACCACCCTCCCTGTAAAGTTCTTTGTTCCATGATCTCCTCTGCCCTGACAAGACCACAGACCTCTGAATTGCTGCTCTTTGCTCTGGCTCAGGTCTCTACTTATGCTCACACCTCTCTGTCATCCCTCATCCCATGCCAGTTTGCTGTCCCCTAAGTCATTTCTTACAAAGGAAATACCTTCTCTCCAGTTTTTGAGTCTCATGGTTAAAGCATACTCTCTACTGTAATACTCCACCCCCTTTGTAAGTCTTGCTTTGCAAAGATGTCTAGATCTGTTTTCTTTAACAAAGCCAATAACTCTGCTTAAAGCTGAGGGAATTTGACTAAATAAAATAATAAAGAATCAGAATTATTAACTAGAGTCTCCCTGCTCTAAAAGCAAAGCCAGGCGGCTTTCTCAATAGCATCTGGATTGCTCTTAGAAACTTTCCTTAATTTGAAAGTAAAATCAAAAAACTTCACAAAAGTCAGGCTTTCTGGAAATTATTTACATTCAAACAAATTGAAACTGATATTATTTGTACTTTCATAAATTCTACTACAAGCCTGAACATTTTCCCAGTTTTGTCATAACTATCAAATTCCTTCAAATTTATCCAAATCTGAGCTTGTTTTTCTTGTCTGAAGGTACTTTAGTATTAGCTTTCAAAGTGTCCGTGGAACCCACTAGTTTTGCAGCAGGATGAGAATTCTGAACATCTTCATCCAACAGTCCTGTCAAAATGTTCAGCACTCAATTGTTAGAAAAGAAATCTAATTTTCAATGGCAAACATCACATAGGAAAGCCTAGTGCCACTGTAAATCTTCAGGTCAGTCTGTGGCCAGAACCGACCAATGCCATCTGCCACGCCATGTAAACAAACCACAGGTGACAGCATCGAGGAGATGAGCAGATGTCTTGGAAGCATAATCACTGTTCTGGCAGGTAAGGAGACAAAGGCCCTCTGATGTGTAAAAATGGATTGGAATCCTTGTATGTCCAGTCTTTCACAGAAGCTTGCTAACATCAGGGAAACAATTAGTTGGCTTTTTATAAAATAGATCTAGGTAAATGTGAGCTAATTTTGCTAGTGCCTTTCCACATATGTTAGGGAAAACCCATTCATCTCCCTAGACATTAGTTCTAGGCTCAAAGCCAATGCATATAATGCATATACACCATGACTCATTTCTGCTCTGTTTATTGAAGGCTGCTCTCTGTTTATTTGTCCCCCTAAATATGTATTGTTCTCCTACTTTGTGCTAAGCACTGTGGATAGAGTTGCAGACAGAACCGACAAAAATCTCTGTCCCGGTGCAACTTGGAATCTAGCCAAACAAACAAATAAATAAATAAGGTCAGATAAATAAGTAAAAGCACACAATGCGTTACATGTTTTGTGCTAAGAAAAAAAAAATAATAATATTGCAGAAAAAGGCAATCCAACATGATATAAAGCAGGATTTCATACATGGAGAACATGATCTTTGAATGAGGAACCCACCCACTCCTAGCAAAGAGAAGAGCATGTGCAGAGGTCCAGGGAAAGGAACCTACCACACACAATCAAAGTGTGCAGAGGCTCCACAGCTGAGTAAGTTCCTGTAATCTAACGAAGTGACTTAGGATAAAGTCCACCTAATTATGTCTGTGGTGTTGTTTTAATTGGAAGAAAGAGAGAAACGTGACTCCATAATGATTCAGAAGAGAAAGCGTGGTAACATGGAAGGTTGGGCAGGCTGGGCAAAAACGGTAGTAGAGACAGAGGAGAATTTCACAGTCCCCAGCCCTCCTGAGGAGCTGTTTGCAGTTGGCACTGCTGGGAAGGGAGAATGGCTCTCCTTTGTGGCTTCTGGTAGATTTGCTATGCTCCAGGTGATGGGCCCAAGCCCACACACACACTGGCAGCACTAACTGGGCTTATTGGGTTGCCTGTAAAAGAAAGAAAACGATGCAAAGTTATGATGGGGGAGGTGTTGTAGGGGATACGGGTTGATTTGGAGGGGGAAATGGGCTGAAGTGTGTATTGCCATGTTTCATTATACACATGCATGAAGGTTACAAAAACAGTATGTATAAAAACATAAATACACATCAATTTTATTCCTTTTTCTAGCTCTGATAATTGAAAATACAGTCAAATTACACACACACACACACAAACACACATATACTGATAGTTTTTTGGGGGGGGAACGGTACATGAAAGTAGAAGAAGACAGGATGGAGAAAAGAGAATAATAAGGGGAAATGAACAAAGCATGCTTTCTCTCATATGCAGAATGTAAATATACATATGCACACATGTACGTCTATATAACATGAAGGCAGAGTGGGGATTGCCTAGAGGGAGTGGGTTCAGTGACAGCAGGAAGACCAGGGAGGGCAATGGGGCAGAGCTAACCTGAGCAGAACGCAATGATAGAGCTGTAAGGCCATGACCTAATGGAAACCATCGTCTTCCATGCCAACCAAAAGTGACTGAGGTTACAAAATTATTCTGATGACTTCTCTTTGGCTCTTCTCCTTGTCCAGCCTTGATGTAGTGACTTTTGTTTTATCTCCTTATATTTCATTTTGCTGTTTGGTTGTTCTCTCTCAGAAGCCTGTTCTTTTCTAATGAGAGACAGAAAGGAAGTGGATCAAGAGGACGGGGGTGATGGAGATGAACTAGGAGGGGGAAATTGTAATTAGAATGTATTTTTTTAAAACCACAAGAAAAAATGAGGTTGTAACTTGGAAAAAAAAAACAAAGTAGAAAGAAAATAATGTACACATTCTGGCATCTTAAAATAATATAAAATCAAAGTGGGAAGATATTAGCAATGTTGATATTTAGATCAAGATTCAAACTGAGATTATGTAAAGTAAAACATTGATATAAAGTAGTAAAATAAATTTGACTTTAGAGCAATAATTTTAAATGTTTATATTAGCACAAAAGAAATGAATGTTAATCTAAAAGAATAAGGTAAGGCATAAATTGAACGTTATTTAGAGACATTATTTACTATAACTAAACAGGTTTTGTGGGTTGGATTTTTTGTTTTTATAAGTCATCCTTTATGAACATCTCCTGTTCAAAACCAATCATTTGCTGCCCCCTACCTGTGAAAAGGCCTTATTGTTTTCAGTGAAATTTGCCTTCAAAGGAAAAGATTACTACACCAGATATTTAAAAACTGAAGAATTTGGGGAATTTATCGCATCCTGCAAACAACACAGTACTAATTAAGAACCTATACTTTTAGGTTGGACCACCTGGGTTCAAATCCAATCCCGAGTACAGGCGTGGATGTCTGTCTAGTCAACTTAGATAACACATTTGTTTTCTTTTTTTAATCTATTTAAAGATGATAAGATGAATAATCCTCATCTCATGGAGTTGGCCTTGGCTCATGATTAAGTGACTGAAGTTTGGATGCCATTAGTGAGAGGATTGGACGCTGTCCCCCTGGCACCAGCTGTCCTGGATTCTTCCATGCTGCTCTATTTTTCTGTTTGCTCTTTGTAACACTTTACAGTTTCTAGAACACTAGAAGTGGATGAGTTGCCTGCATTTGTCTATCATTCTCTTCCTGTATCTCATCACTAAAAAGAATACAGAGATTTTTTTGCTTTGTTTTTTAATATATGGTGGGCATCAGGTTAGATCTGGCACGCAGGAAACACTTAGCAAACATTTGCTGTCGAATGAATTTACTGCCACAATTTCCTCTACACATACAGAACCCAACTTTAAACTCTTATTGTCCAGGACCTTCATTCAACCTCCTTTTGTGCAGATTCAGCCTGTGGTTGCTGCTGTTGAAAACATATGGTGCTCAAAATAACTGAGGTGCAATTTGTGATCAAGGAGCAAGTGGGACACAAAAGCAAATCACTTAACTGCAGTAAACGCTGATGGATTCCAAAATAAAATACTGAAGTCAGAGGGTGCTGATCCCTTCAGGGTGTCAAAGACCTATGTGGTAGGCTAAGAGGTGTTTTCTGAGTAGCAAGTGCGTTGAAGTCATGAAGCAAAACCATGAAAGAAGAGTGTGTCTAGCATCACAGGGGAGCATGATGGTGGGAAGGATTTACTACTGTAATTACCAAAGGAAACACCCTCAGACAGGCAAGGACCATGCCTGTGAGTATGAATGTTGCTGCATATTCTTTGATGTGATGTGGTTTTAAACAGGCATGGCTAAACACTAAAAGGAGGTTTCTGCAATGAGACGTGTACAGACCAAGAGATTATCAGATCACCCAGGATCCCAGTGAGCAAGGTATATGTCAGTAGAAAACAGTGAAAGGATGGGTATCAAGGAGGTAGATATTATTTTTTTTTTTTGGTAAAGATTCAAAGTTTTATTAAAAGGAAATTTTGCTGTTGTCACTTTTGTTGTTGTTAAATTAACAAGAAACCTTCGGCAGGTCATTGTATCAGTACAAATAGCACCAAATTTAGAGTATAGCTGGTTAGAGCTGAGCTGCTATAGGAAGAATGGGACTCATCCTTCCACGACAGAAGACACCTTAGCTTTGTCACCTCACAAGAACAACCACACCAAGGGAGGTGGCATATTAATCCAGAGTTGCCACATGTATCATGTTCAATATTATTATAGATACTACACACACACACACACACACACACACACACACACACACACACGCACACACACACACACACACACGCACCTTATCACCTCTGCAGACAGAAGGCTGAACTAAGTAAACCTAACAAGCATGGTGTGCATAATCCCAGAAGCCAGAGAGAGTGACTCAGCAAACTCCAAATAGATTCCACCTGCATGGGTGTTCACCCCCAAAAGCCCAGTAACGCATTCAAAGCCAGGTCTGATAGTGCAATAGCAAACAAGGCTAGAGTTTACTCCATCTCAGTGTGAGTGCTGGCTTTAGCACTCTGGACAAGTCCTTTCCCATGTTTCTTAGAATGTTAATTACATTCTTTGAAGTAACTCCTGCTCAGCATCCCTCCTCCAGGCAACAAACTAACATTTGTTAGTTCATAACCAGGGGAAAATAGCTATTTGGTATACAAAATAATGAGTCTTTGACTGAATTTTCCAACTTTACAATTTACTTTTTGGTGTGGTATAAATAGTCGCAGAAAAAGGAAAGAGGTCATGTTCTAAAATCATGTTGAAGTGCCCTACTTTGTTTCCTGTTGCTGTGATAAACACCACAAACCAAAGTCACTTTTATGGAAGAAAGGATGTACTTCCATTGACAGTTCATCAGGAATGGGTCTCAAGGCAGAGCATGCAGGCAGAAACAAAAGCAGTGTCATGGAAGAGGGCTGCTCACTGGCTTGGGCTCACTGACTCTCTCAGCTCACCTTCTTATACAACCCATGACCACTTGCCCAAAAGTGACACTATCCACAGTGGGCTTGACCTCTCCAACCCAATAGCTAATCACGAAAATCCCCCACAGGCATGGCCAGAGGATAATCTAATCAAGATAATAACATGAAGGAGATTCCCTCTTTCCATATATGCATAGCTTTATGTCAAGTTGACAAAATTAACCAGAACAATAAGGTATTCAGAATATGCTAGAAGAGAAAGTAGGGAGTACAACTGAACGTATAGGCATATGTAACAACTTCCTGAATAGAACTCTGGCAGCACAGGAATCAAGACCAATTAGCAAAGAGAAATATCATGAAACGTAAAGGTTCTATAAAGCAAAGGACACAATCAATCAAGTGAAGAAGCCTACAGAATAGTAAAAGTGAAATTGTTACCAGGTATAATTGGACAGTAGTGTCTGGAATACACAAAATCTAAAAAATTGAACACCAAATTAAAAACATTAAAACTAGGGCATGGGACCAAACAGCTCTCAATAGAAGAAATGTAAACGGTAAGAAACAATTTTTAATGCTCAAATAGAGAGATCCAGATGGTACTAACCTAGAGCTTCACCCCTACTGGCTAGCTTGCATAATGCTACAACGTGCTGTGCACAGTACTCAAGGCGAAAAGTAACCAACAGTTTTATCCAAGGGAAAGGTACAACACTAGCTTGCCTGTCAAGGCATGTCTTTTGGTGGAAAAGTGGCACAAGTACTATAAAAGTAACCAAAGACTTTCCAAATGAACTTCAGGCCGTCTTCACAAGATGAAACTCATGCCTGGTAGCGTCAGCTGAGCCAAGAAGCTATGGATGTGTAGGTCATAAGCCATGGTAGAGAAGCTACTATTATTCTGCTAAATGACGCAGTATCAACCTACACCCTTGGTATATTTCTTCATACCCATAGACTACTACATCTCTCAAGCCTCCTTTGAGAAACTTGTTCTGCAGTGAGTGGTGATTAATAATACAGAAGCCCACAACTGGTCAGTAGGAAATAGATGATTGAGGAGCATTCAGCCCCAAGGGGAACACCTACATCACTCATCCCTCTTCCTAAGGCTCAATGATCCTTGTGGAGGGGGCGGAAAAAAAAATTCTAAGCGCTAGACATAGTGGATGACTGCTGCAAAACTGTTTTCCCAGTGTGGTGAGGGCTCTGCACACATGAACTCACAACAGCTGCCTCTGCAAGATCCAGTTAGGGAAAACCCAACCTGGGTGCCGGAGAGGCATGAAGTCCCGCCCCTGCCTGAGGAGCTATTGGTAATTCATGGCTGCTGGGGGAGGAAATGTGTATGTTTCCTTCAGAGATATGACATCTGATTGGCTGCCCATGCTGTAGCAGATGGCCCTACACATCCCATTGGGACCCAGTGAACTTAATGAGCTTTAAAAACAGTACATGAAATTGGGAGGAAAAGGTTGGATCCTGGAGGAGCTGGAGGGGAGGGAGGGAGAGGCATATTTGATAAAAATCCATTATGTATGTGTGTGTATCCATATATATAATTGTGTGAAATTTTCAAGTTAATTTTTACTTTTAAAGAGAAAAGAATGAAGTAGGAAAACATTAAAAGACATGTAGAAGTAGATCCTTGATTTTAATTTCAACCTCCATAATGACAGAAGGTATCAATAAGCGTACCATTGAGAATATTCTCAGGTTTACACACAGCACAATTGTATGTCCAAAGTTCATTATTCTAATTTCCTTATATATTGTCGTAACTGACATTACATAACACAAATAATAGTAACTATATTTTTTTAAGAAAAGGCAGCACACGCTTGCAATCCCAGAGCCTACATCAATGTTATCTTATTGTTTCTCTCTAAACAATATTAAGCAATATATGCTAGAGTAAATTTTATGTAAGAACATGGTAGTGTCTCAGTTTTAAATAAATATATTTTAATCTACTGTAATCTACTGCAATATATCATTATGTATTTAGCCCATTCTATACAGATCATTTTCTCATTCTTAGTATTAGAATCCCTAATGTGAAACACATTTATGTAATTCTCTATGCACATGTAAGAATATATTTTAAATATTAGAAATTAAAACATACAATCTACATTGTCCAATAGCTCTGTAATTTTTCACCCACTGCCATGGCCCACACTGGTATAGTAGTAAATGCAAACTCTAATTGTATTGTTTTATAGTTATACAAGTGGACACTCACTTGGCCTAAGATCATTTACCATTGCTATCTTTACCCACTAATGTGAAATTTCAGCTGATTAAAGCCTTCTGCCTTTATGAACAGCCCCAAAAGTGTTTTCTGCTAACACAGCAAATTAAGAAGGAAAAATTCAAGTTTTTTGTCTATAAAGCTACTTCTCTTCCTCACTTGCTCAATCACTTTGATTTCAATTTTTGTATCAATCTATAAAAGATATGGAATCATTTTAGATTAACACATTACCTATGATCTAATTTTTGAAGATATCATAACTAGCTATTGATAACACAAGCATGGAATGCAAATTGTGTATATTTTCAATAAAGTGCCACCATATTGACAAATCCCAAGTTCCACAATTCTGTGTAAGAGCTATATAAAAATCTGAATTCATAGCTCTCAGCTTATGTCTCATGAACTAAGAAATCCCTCATTGGATGTTTGCTGAGTGGAAGCTGGCATTGAACAATGCAGAGCAAGGAAGCTATCTATGGTCATACTAGATCATCAGTGTCCATCCAATACACACACTAAGTGTATCGGAATACATGGCAGCCACTAACTACAGATAGACATTAGGCACCTGAGGCTGGGAAGATGGGAACCATAATGAACTATTAAATGTATTGAACACGCAGCAGACTTTTAAGACTTAACAAATACACTGTAATTATTTCAAGCTAAAGTTTTAGATGTGTTCATTAAATAAAATTTGTTATAAAAATGACTTCATCCTTTTTTCTTTTTTAATATAGCTACTACATAATTTATAAGCAAATACATGGCTCAGGTTGCAATTCTGGCAGACAGGGTTCCTTTAGGTAGTTCTCAGCAAGGGACTATATAATTTCCTTATGTGGTCTGAAGTGTTAGCTGCGACTTTAGAGACCACAAATGGTAAGAGTGATCATAAGGCTTGCAGTTTGAATGGGAGTGGCCTCCATTGGCTTCTATGTTAATCTTGTATCCAGCCACTTTGCTGAAGACGCTCATGGGCTGCAATTGTTCACTAGTGGAATGTTTAGGGTCACTCGTGCATACTATCGCATCATCTGCAAATAAATATACTTGGACTTACTCCTTTTTAATTGGTATCTCCTTGCTCTAGCTAAAAACTTTAAGTGCTAGATTGAACAGGTATGAAGAAAGTAGGCAACTTTGTCTTTTGCCTGATTATAACGGAATTGCTTTGAGTTTATCTCCATTTAATTTGATGTTGGCTATAGGCTTGCTATATATTGCTTTTATACTTAGGAGTGTTCTTTGTTCCCTGGTCTCTCCAAGGCCTTTATCATGAAGGGCTGTTGGACTTTGTCAAAGGCCTTTTCTAAATCTAATGAGATTATCATGTTTTTGTCTTCCAGTTTCTATATGTAGTGGGTTACATTTACTGATTTTCATATATTGAACCATCACTGCATCTGTTAAATGGTGGATGATCTTTTTGGTATGTTATTTTATTCAATTTGCAAATATTTTATTAAGAATTTTTGATTCTATGATCACAAGGGAAATTGGTCTGTAATTTCCTTTATTTGTTGAGTCTATGTGGTTTTGGTATTAGGGCACCTGTGCCCTCATTAAATGAGTTGGATAATGGTCCTTCTATTTTGATTTAGTGGAATAATTTAAGGAGTACTAGTATTAACTCTTCTTTGAAAGTCTAGTAGAATATTATCTTGACCTGAAATATTTTTTGATTGGGATATTTTCATGACTTCTTCTATTTCACTAGGGATTATAGGACTATTTAAGTTGTTTATCTCATCTTGATTTAATTTTGGTAAGTAGTACATACAAAAATTACCCATATTTTTAAATTTCCAGTTTGCTGGAGTACATGTTTTTAAAAGTATGTCCTCATGACTCTGTATTTCTTCCGTGACTGTTATGTTCCCTTTTAATTCCTGATTTTGTTAATTTGGATATTCTCTCTCCACCTTTTAGTTAGTTGGGATTGTAGAGAGCTGTGAAGTGCCATGCCTTAAAGATGGTGCTGGCTTCTGCCTTCCACCTCCCTGAGGGTGAGCGCTCTCTGGCATAAACAAGCCCTTATTTGGTTAAGTCTGTTCAGCCTGTTTGCTGTTTGCGCGTTAGAGTAGCCTATCTTCAGGGTCCATGTAGCTCACTGGGGTTGGTTAGGGCAAGAAGATTTAAGCTGGTGCAGGGGTCCCCTGGGCTCTCGCGGGTCAGGAGAGCATGTTCAAGGATCCTGATTAAAACTGCATGAAGAAGATCTTTCCAGAGTCGCGTCTTCCTTACTGGCGAGGGCAGGCATGGTACAAGGATTCTTATTCTTATCTCCTTTGCCAATCTTGTTTGAGTGTCTAAAAGAACCAACTCTTTGTTTCATTGATTCTTTGTATTCTCTTTGTTTCTATTTTGTTGATTCCAGCCCTGAGTTTGATTATGTTTTACTATCTACTCCTCTTGAATGTAATTACTTCTTTGTGATCTAGAGTTATCAGGTGTGCTGTTAAGTTGCTGGTATAGATGGAAGTTTCTATCCCACCTGGTCCTACAGCCATTTAGTCCCAAATAAACACACAGAAGCTTCTATTAATTATAAACTGTAAAGCTATCTTCCCAGTAGCTACATGGCATCTCCCCTGAGACTCACTCTCCATTCCTCTCCTAAGAATTCTCCTAGTGTGGTAGCCCCAACTATACGTTCTGCCTGGCTGTATCCTGCCTGTCTATTAGCCAGGCTTTGTTTGTCGACCAATAAAAAAAAAACATATTCACAGCATACAGAAGAACATCCCACATCATACTGGGTTGATATCTACTCTTTTTTTTTTTTTTTCTCCGTAGGAACTTGGTGCTTTGTATTTTCCTCTTAATACTACTTTCTTTGTGTCCCATAATATTAGAATGCTGTGAATTTATTTTCACTGAATTCTAGAAAGTTTTTTATTTCTTTCTTTATTCCAGTCTTGACCTGCTTTTCATCAGTAAAGAGCTGCTTAGTTTCCATGAGTTTGTAGGCTTTCTGTTGTTTCTGTTCTTGTTGATGTCTAGCTTTACTCTGTTGGTGGTCTGATGAGATGCAAGGAGTTATTTTAATTTTCTTATTTTGAGACTTGCTTTGTCTCCCAGTGTTTAGTCAATTTTGGAGAAAATTCCATGAGATGATGAGAAGAATGTATATTCTTTTGTGTTTGGGTAAAATGTTCTTTAGGTATCTGTTAGGTCCACTTGGATTATGAAGTCTCTTAGCTCCAGTGTTTCTGTTTAGGTTCTGTCTGGATAACCTGCCCATTGATGAGAATGGGGTATTGAAATCTCCCACTATCATTGTGTGAGGGTCAATATGTGGTTTAAGTTGTAGTAGTGTTTCTTTTACAAACTTGGGTGGCCTTGTGTTTGTGGAATAGATCTTAAGAATTGAAATGCCATCTTAATGAATTCTTCATTTGATAGGTGTGAAAGTTTGAATGTAATTGATCCCCATAATCTCATAGGGAATGGCATTATTAGGAAGTATGGCTCTGTTGAAGTAGCTATAGCCTTGTTGGAAAAAGTGTATCACTGTGGGGCAGGCTCTGAGGTTTCCTATACTCAGGATGCTTTCCAGTATTTCAGTTGATTTCCTGTAGCCTGCAAGATATAGGACTCTCGGCTACTACTCCAGCACCATGTCTGTCTGCATGCTGTCATGATGATAATGAACTGAGCATCTGAAACTGTAAGAGATCCCCAAATGTTTTTCTTATAAGATTTTGCCATGGTCATGGTGTCTTTTCACAGCAATAGAAAACTCTAATTAAGACATAGGTTGGTATCAAAAGTATTGACCATGGTTTTGTTTGGAGGAATTTGTATTTGATACTGTGTGATATGAGAGCAGTATGGTGCTTAAAGCATCATACTAGTAAGATCATGGAAGACAGAGGTGCTAAAAGTTATTTGAACTGTGGAAATCAAGAGGTTTCAGAGAAGAGAAGAATGTGATATACGGTCTTGTGAAGAAAATGGCTGCTTTTTTTTCTCGTCTGAGGAGTCTGCCTGAGACTAAAGTGAGGAGTTTTGAATTAATTCCATTGGCAGAAGAAATCTCAAAAAGCCCAGTATAGACTACCTCATATGGTTATTAGTGGTAACTCTAATGAAGATTGGAGCAAGATGAGCAGAGTAAATTACAAAATGCAAACTTTTGAGGAGAAAAGGAGAGCCAGGAAGTGAAATGGAGCTAAGTCCTATCATCAAGGAGATAAATAGATTAAGAAATTGAGTAAACAGAGTGATGACCAAGATCCTACCCAGCTAAGTTTTCAACTTGTGAGAAGGAAGTAAAGAAACATTACAGGCAGGTATGGTAATGCCCAACTTTAATTACAACACTGGAAAAGCAGAGACTGGCAGATCCCTGAGTTTGAGGCCAGACTGGTCAACAGAGCAAGTTTCAGGACAGTCAACCTTAGGCAGCAAACGATAGAAAGCTGGTGAGATGTATTTGAATGAGGAAGCCATTTTCCAGCCCACATAAGCACAGAACGTGGCAGGTTCAGCCATGTGGCTCTGGCTTCAGAGTTATGAAAAGAGGAAATGGGTTATGGAATGTGCTTCCATGCCTAAAGAAAGCCCCTGATTTGTCAAGGGTGTCTCTGAATGGAGATCTAGTTAAGAGGCCATTGTGTGGAGCTATGAAGCCTGGATTGCATTGAAGAACCCAAGATGTTAGAGATGCCATAGTCATGGGATACCTGCCAAGGAGAGCTGCTAACAGGGAATGGAACCAGCCCAAGGCAGAGAATGTGTTGCAGTCAACAAAGCTGAATGTAATTGGAGATCTGAAGAGTGTTTTGACATCAGACATGAAGATGCAGAGTTTAGAGTTTGACCAGCTGGTTTTCAGCCTTGCTTTGGTCCAGTATTCCTTCACTACACCTCCTTTGCTACATTTTAGAATGGCGATGTGTATCCTGTGCCATTATATGTTACAACTATGTGATCTACTTTTTGATTTTACAGGGGATTGCAGTTAAGAGATTGCATGAATCTCAGAAGAGACTGAACTTTGAGCTTTTACACATTGTTGAGACTGTGGGGGGCTTTTAAAGTTGGACTAAATGCATTTTGCATTGCGTTATTGTTACAAGTTTATGGGGCCAGGGAATTGAATGTGGTAGTTTGGATGTAATTGTCCACCATAATCTCATAGGGAGTGGCACTATTAGGAGGTATTGATGGGAGATGTCATTTTGTAAATATGTTTCCCTTATTGGTTAATGAACAAAGCAGTGTTGGCCAATAGGAAAGCAAGATAGGTGGGACTAGAAGACTAGGAGGAGAGAGGACGTAGTAGGAAGGAGAGTCAAGATGGAGACAGCAGAACACCGGCCCCTCTCTCTGGTAAGATGAGACCAGATAGAAGAACTTAGATTAATAAAAATGGGTTAATAATTAATACAGAGCTAGTTGATAAGAAACAAGTAACTGGCCAACAACATTTATATCAAATACAATGTCTCTGTGTTATTTAGGGCTGGCGTGGTGGTGGGACAAGGCCGGTGGGAAAACCTACTCATAACAAGGTATGGCTTTGTTGGAGTGGGTAGGGCCTTGTCGGAGGAAATGTGTTACCATGGGGGTGGGCATTGAGGTTTCCTCTGCTCAGGATACTGCCCAGTGTCCCGGTCGACTTCTTGTTGCCTGCAAGATGTAGCTACTCCTCCAGCACCATTTCTTCCTGCATGCCACCATGCTCTCAACCCTCCAACCCTCCAACCCTCTTAGGTTGGAGTTCTCCTTATAATATCTTTTATAGGGCTGAATTTGTAGGTGTATATTGTTTGAATTTGACTATATCATGGAATATTTTATTTTTCCAAACGATGGTGATTGAAAGTTTTGCTGGGTATAGCAGTCTGGGCTGGCATCTGGTCTCTGCAGCACATATGTCTACATCCTTCTGGCTTCAAGAGTCTCCACTGGGAATTCAGCTTTAGTTCTAATGTCTGTCTTTATAAGTTACTTGGTCTTTTCCCTTGCGCCTTTTCATATTCTTTCTTAGTTCTGTGAGTTTAGTGTTTTGATTATTATGTACTGAAGGAACTTTATTTTCTGGTTCAAATATTTTGGGATTTTGTAAGTTTCTAGTACCTTCATAAGCACCTCCTTCTTTAGGTTAGGAAATTTTTCTTCGTTGATTTTGTTGAAAATGCTTTCTGGCCTTTGGGTTGGGATTCTTTTCCTTCCTCTATTCTTATCATTATTAGGTTTGGTCTTCACATGGTGCCCCAGATTTCCTGGATGTTTTATGCCAAGAATTATTTTAAATGTAACAGTTTCTTTGACTGATGTACCCATGCCTTCTATCCTATATTCCATGCTTGAGAGTCTCTTCTCCATCTCTTGTGTTCTACTGGCGAAACTTGCTTCTGTGGCTCCTGTTCTAACTCCCAGTTTTTCCATGTCCAGAATTCCCTCAGTTCATGCTTTGTTCATTGCTTCTGTTTACCTTCCCTTCAACTCTGTTTTCCTGGGCTTTCTTTAAGGGGTATATTTATTTCTTCCAGGTTTTCACTTGTGTTTTATTTGCTTTCTTTGAGGAATTTACTCATTCCCTTTTTAAGGACCCCTATCATCTTCAAATAGTTGGTTTTAAATTATTTTCCTTGTATTATAGCAATGTTTGAGGATTCAGGGCCTGCTGTGGTGGGATAGCTTCACTCTATTAAAGACATATTGCTGTGGCTGTTATTAATTGTGTTTTTATGCTGGCATGTGTACATATGGGTTTGGGACATTGTAAGTCTAGATGCTGATTTCTGGGTTTGTCTTTGTTCGGTGGGTGATTTGTTCATTGGTTTCTTTTTCATCCCTGGATTTTTGGAGAGTGTGATGGCTGTGTTGCCTACTTTCCTAACTTGTTTTGCTGTTGTTTTCACAGGAAATCCCTGGTGGTGTTGAAGGCTAGGAATACTGGGTTGAGTTGGGAAGGAAGGTCATTGGAGAAGGTCCTTGTGATCCCTTGGGATAGGGTTAGAGAAGAAAGGGAGACCACAACAGATTTCCTGCTACAGAGCTGGGAATGATGACTGGGATTGTATCTCAGGAGCACAGATGTGTGGGTGTGCCTTCAGCCTACTTGTTGCACTGGGATGAGTAGCCCTTGGGTTATCAGGGAGTGCCTGCTGGGGCCAGGATCTGGAACAAATCAACCACTGTAGGGAGGAAGGTAATGAGCAGAAGATCCGTGAGATCCACAGGAGATGAGAGCATGATGGGAGATGTTATTCTGTATACATGTTTCTCATACTGGTTAATAAAGCTCTGTGGCCAATGAGATAGCAAGATAGGTGGGGCTAGGAGACAAGGAGGAAAGAGGAAGTAGTAGGGAGGAGTCGAGATGTAGCCAGGGGAGGAAGGAAGACGCCCGCCGTGGCTCCCCCATAAGACGACCACGTGGAAATACTTAGATAAGTAGAAATGGGTTAATAATTAAGGCAGAGCTAGCCCATAAACAATAATGGTAATTGGCCAACAGGATTGTATCAAATACAGAGTCTCTGAGTGTTATTTGGGGCACACGTGGCTGTGTGACCATGGCGGCAGGACCGGGAGGCCGGCGGGGAGGAACCTGCAGTAACAAGAGCAGAGGGGCAGGGAAGGCTGCCAAGAGTGTTCTGCTGCAGAGATAGAGACGAGCTGGGAGATTGGGTCTGAGGAAGCAGAGAGGAGAAGGCAGCCTGCCTGGTTTCCTAGCAGGTGCGGCCTGTGGGTTATCAGGGAGTGCCCTACCCCATGGTATATTTTAAAGGATGATTGTCTTCACTACCATTTAGAGAGCTTTTAAACATGTTTGTTTTGTTTTCCTTTTTATTTAAATTTGAAACAATTGTTTTACATGTCAATCCTAGTTCCCTCACCCTCCCATCCTCCCTTATCACCCCCACCAAACCCCAGCCCATCCCCTTTCTGCTCACCAGGGAGGATGAGGCCTTCCATGGGGGGGTCTTCAAAGTCTGTCTTATCATTTTGGGCAGGACCTAAGCCCTCCCCAAGTGGCTAAGCTGAGAAAGTGTTCCTCTATGTGGGATGGGCCCCCCAAAGTCCATTAGCATACTAGGGATAAGTACTGATCTATTACTAGAAGTCTCATAGACTTTCAAGTCCTCCTAACTGACAGCCACATTCAAGGGATCAGGGTTGGTCCTGTGCTGGTTTGCCAGCTATCAGACTGGGGTCCATGAGCTCCCCCTTGTTCAGGTCAGCTGATTCTGTGGGTTTCTCCATCCTGGTTTTGACCCCTTTGCTCATCACTCCCCCTTCTCTGTAACTGAATTCCTGGAGTTCAGCTAGTTTTAGCTGTGGATGTCTGTTTCTGCTTCCACCAGCTATTAGATGAAGGCTCTAGGGTGGCATATAAGGTAGCCATCAATTTCATTGAGGATCATTCATTACACAGCCTGGGCTAGCCTCAAACTTTTCATCCTCTTGCTTCAAACTCCTGAATGCTGCTATTACAGGCATGTGACACCATACAAAGTGTTTGAAGATATTCAGATTTAAATAGAGAACCAGCCATGTTTAGCATCAGCTGCCAACTATACACAAACCTAGGAATCTCAACTGAAGAACTGCCTGATTATGTTTGACCTATGCCCATACCTGTGAGGCAGTTTCTTAACTGCTAATTCATGTAGGAGGGCTAGGACCACTGTGAGTGGCATCATCCCTAGGTAGGTGGTCCTGGGCTATATAAGAAAGCTAGCTGACCAAACCAGAGAGAGCAAGCCAGTAAGCAGTCTTTCATTGTGCTTTATGCTTCAAGTTTCGCCTTGTCTTCCTTTTAATGATGGACTATAACCTATGACTATAGGCTAAAATGAACCTTATCCTCTCCAACTTGTTTTTGGATATGGTGTCTATCAAAGCAAAAGAGAAATAAACGAGAATCAAACAGATTAAACCACAGGCAATATCTGAAAGGATGGATGATATTCGTGAAAGAAAGGCTACAGAGAAACTAATATTGTCTCCTCACACAAATATTGATGGGAATACAACCCCCCCTTTTTTAAGAACAATTCAGTGCTACAAAGCTACACCTTACAACTTTTAGACTAGCAATTTAATGTTGCACCAAGAGCACATGAGTGTGCGCACTCAGAACACAGTGATGTAGGTCCAGAGACAAGAAGCCAGTTGTCTGTAGGCCAGGTCTCCAGGTTAATAGAGAAGAAGCATGTGCTGATGCCTAGATCCATGGGAACAAGAAAGGACACCTCATTTCAAAGCCTCAAAGGCAACAGCATGGAATAAATCATGAGCTACATTCAGGGAGAAGCCTCTCCCAGGACTCCCTCTGCTAAAGAGCTGGAGAAGAAACTTCTCTAACCTCATTGAAGGTAGCAATGAAGAAGAAAAACTGAGTTGGAGAAGACATTTCCTTGGCAAGAGTCAGCCAGCCATGACTAAGGATGACTTGGAGGGCAAGCCCATCCACAAGAGTTCATGGTCTATATTCAGAGTCAGAGGCTTTGTTCTGGGATGGCAACAGGAGCTCAATTGCCACATCAAAGTCAGTGATGCCCTCATGAACAGATTTATCTGGCCTGGAAGGGAGAGACAAGCAGTAGAAGAGGCATGAGTTGCGAACTTCCAGCCTCAGAGCATAGAAAAGTTGTTGCCATACTAAAGAAAGAACAACTATCGCTCAGGGGAGACACACATTGACTTTATCAACATTCCCTCCTAGGACATGGGGAGTCCTCAGGCCTTCATCTAAAATTCCAACCATTTAGACACACACACCCAGTACCATGTAATCTTACCCAGCTGTGAATGGTTTGAGGGTAGTTCTATATAGGCGTATTTAGTATGTAGTATGTAGTATGTAGCATATAGTATATCATATATCGTATATCGTATATAGTATATAGTAGGTGAAAGTTTGATTGGGGATGGGGAACTCCAATAATGTAGCTTTCATGAGTTGCCATCTATGTTGGGGTGGGCTTTGGGGGAATGCATCTAGTTTTGAGTAACCTGTATTCATTTAAGTAAATACCCTCACTGTCTCACTGTATTAGTCAGCGTTCTATAAAGTTAACAGAATATATATACATATATTTGCATATATGTATGTATATATAAATATATGTATATATTCATATGTATATATGTATATTGTGTGTGTATTTTATGTATGTAAGGTGATTTATTTATTAAAACTACTAATGGCTTTGGTTCAGCTAATCCAACACTGGTTGTCTATATATGGAAGGTCCAAGAATCCAGTAATTGTTCAGAGGATGGATGTCCCAGCTGGCCTTCAGCATACACCAGAATCCAGAATAAGCAGGCACTAATGCCAGTGAAGGAATGGATTTGCCAATGAGATGAGGGCAAGAAGGCAAAGAGCAAACACTTTCTTCTTCCATGCCCTTAATTAGAACACTTTCTTCCTCCAAGCGGAAGATGTGGCCTGGATTAGAGATGTGTCTAACCCCCTCAAAAGATCTGAATTAAAGATGTGACTCCCCACCTCAAAGATCCAGATTAGTTGATGGGAGATGTTATTCTGTAAATATGTTTCTCATACTGGTTAATGAATAAAGCCCTGTTGGCAATGGGGAAGCAAGATAGGCGGGGCTAGGAGACAAGGAGGAAAGAGGAAGGAGGAAGGAGGAGTCAGCATGGAGAGCGTGGAGAAAGCAAGATGCCGGCTCGCCGTTCTGGCCAGTAAGATGACCACATGGAAATACTTAGAATAGAAGAAATGGGTTAATTATTAAGACAGAGCTAGCCAGTAAGGAATTAGGAACTGGCCAACAGATTTGTATCAAATACAGAGTCTCTGCGTGTTATTGGGGGCTGGCATGGCGAGGGGACCTGACCAGCGGCAGGCAGGCTGGCGGAAAACATACACACTACAATTAGTAATTGATCTTCCCTCTTCAAGGTCAGCAAAAATCCCTCAGAGGTGTGCCCCTTCCTTTGTAGGTTTTTGGTTACTTCTAGATGCAGTCAATTTGACAACTAAGAATAGCCACCATGTTCACGCATGTTCTATAGATGGAAGTTTCTGTCACACCTGGTCCTGCAGCCCAAATAAACACACTGAGGCTTATATTAATTATAAACTGTTTGGTTGATGGCTCAGGCTTCTTTTGGCTAGCTCTCTCTTAATTATTAGCCCATTTCTATTAATCTGTGTATATTCATATGGTCTTGGCTTACTGATGATGCCCAGATCTCTTGAATCCTCAGGAACTAGGTGGTGTCTCCCTGGCAACTCACTCTCTGTGTTCCTCTTCCCAGAATACTCATAGTCAAGTAGCCCCACCTATCCTTCCTGCCTGTCTATTGGCCAGAACAGCTTTCTTTATCAACAAATAAGAGAAGCATACATTCACAGCATACAGAAGGACATTCCCCATCAGTGTCCCTGTAAGTGAGAACAACAAACTCATTGTTTTATCAAGCTGAACTTGGACAGAAATCATTTCTTTGGTCCGTCATTGGACTCCGTCTAGCTGAAGAGGTGTTCATTCACATCATCTCAAGAAACACAATGGTTATCTCTAAGAACTCTTGATAGTCCTAGAAAAGAGCTCCAAGTAAATGTAAAACTCCCTACACCACAGAGAAGTCAGTGGGACATAAAGCCTAGCAAGGACTCTGCACTTTGGCAGGGGTATCAGAGAATACCATTGTCCATGCCAAAGCCACATGCCCCTACTTATTAATAGAACCAAACTTTTATTCTGATAATTAAAGTCCTCTGTTAGATCGCAGACTCTAGTGTTGACTGAAGCTTGGTGTAGCCACAGAGTCAACATTTGACTGATGACATGTAAGCCAGTTGTTCTGTGAGACATATTTTTTAAAGTCCTTAAAGGGGCATTGGCCTTTACAGAAAAGCTTTTAAAAAACAAACTATACTGTTTTTTATTATTTTCTGTGAATTGCGTACATCCTTATAGTGTGCTTTGGTCATATTTCAATCATACACTCCCCTACTCCTCACACTAACTCTGCCCATATCCACCACTGCAACCTCCCCTAACTTCCTGTATTTTAAAAGCCTTTTTTAAACTCTTCTACTTTTCCAAAAATTGTCAGGAACCAAAAACTCTGTAGTGGCTGAAGTGAAATTCTGTTGCAATGTCTGAAAGAAGTTTTCTTGCTGTAAAGTTTTGTGGAGCCGCTGCAAACCACCACACAGCCCACCGCTGCACATCTTTTCTGAGTGACAAAATTGAACAAATGACTCTTCCTCCTATCTACACCTGGCAAAGTCAGCATTCCTAAAGTCAACTGTGCAATGGGGAAGAACAGGGTCAAGAAAAACGTTAAATTCTGGTGTTCTATACAGTAAGGTAACTATAGCAACCGCAGTGTATTTCTAAGTAAGCAGAACAGGGGGAATCACTAGAAAAGAAGGGGGGACAATAATTCACTAAATTATTTTGGCACAAATACCTTATATTGTACACAAAACACATTCAAATTAGGACCTACAATTGAAAACTGCTGCTGTGTAAAACTTATTACAAACAACATAAAAATACAAGCTATGTGGCTACTCTAGAGAAAATCAAGTCAACGCTTGAGGAGATGGGTTTGCTGAATAAGCTGAATTGATCAGTATACAATGTACACACATCCAAAACATGGCCCTGTACCCATACGTATGTAAAACTATGTATTAGTAAAAAATAAACTAAGGTGAGGGATATTGATGTGGCTCAGCTGTGGAGGACTTGCCCAGCATGCTTGAGGCTTTGGGTCAGGCACCAGCCCCACACTAACCAGGCATGGTGGTACCATGTGATCCAGCACTCAGGAGGTAGAAGCAGGAGGCTCAGAAGTTCAAGCTCATCCTTGGCTGTACAGGGAGTTCGAGTCAAACAGGAGCTAGAGAAAACCTTTAAAAAAGCAAAGGAGGGGAGAGACAAATAAGTAAACATAAGTCTATGTAAAAAAAAAAATCAAAAGTTAAAAATGACCTTTAAAATAACCATTTTGAAATATTTAAGATTCTGGTCTTATTTCTAAGAACATATGCTCCTCCTCTCTAGTTACTTTAGAGGAATCTTTCTAAGACCAATAAGAAATACACGAAGGCACAAATGTTCTAGAAATGTACATATTGTTTAATCAAGAGTGTAAGGGAAAAGGAGGAGTTAGAATAAAAATGTAAGGCCATTATAACTTAGAACAAACAGATGCATTAAGGTGAATTGCAAACAGTGAAATCATATAAATACGGGACAAGGAGGGGAAGGGCTTTCTAATAAACAAAAGTAAACTCCAGACGCAAATACATTAAACATACCACATAAATGCACTTACCTATTTGAAATATAAAGAAGCAAATAAAAATTTCACACACACACATATATATACACATATTCACATACACACATATATTCACACACATATATGTTCACAATCATGCACACACACACATATGTATGTATATTCATGCACACATTTACTCACATTCTAGCAAGTGTTCCCTGTCTGAAAAGCATAGCCACCACTCATTATACCTAGTTCCTATTGCGATTTAATAAGGATCAGGATAAACAATTAGGCCGAATAGATGTTTATTAAGGGAGGAATAACTCACAACATGGGCAGATGAACACGGCGGGTTCCACCGGATCCTAAGCCTTCCAGCATCCACCAGCAAAAGGGGCGGCCCGACCCTTTCCCAGCCTTTTCTCCCAACTCTCATCCGGCCCTGTCTCCGCCCCAATGGGCATGGCCTAAGCCACAGGTGCAGACAAGGTGAATATCTCGCTACAATTCCCCTTTTAGTCTAAAGAAAAGATTTGGGTTTGACACAAAACTATATATATATATAAACAGTGAATAACAAGTGTGCTCTAAGAAAAGGAAAATCAAGAACAAAATGACCTACAT
This sequence comes from Cricetiscus sungorus, assembly GCA_030556225.1. NCBI lineage: Eukaryota > Metazoa > Chordata > Mammalia > Rodentia > Cricetidae > Cricetiscus > Cricetiscus sungorus. Next base: position 22,948,092 of record JANBXA010000114.1, read on the forward strand.
ATCTAGTTCTAGGGTGAAGACATAACGGAGTTTACAATAGAGTTATCCTAAGCTAGAAAGCTTAAGCCTAATCTATCTAACTAGGAAGAGAGAATAATACTTGTGATAGTTTAATCTACAACCTCATCAAGACCTGAGAAGGAAAATAGCAATACTAGGGTAGACAGGAAGTGCGGATGGGCAACTTCCAAAAGATGCCTCGAAGACAGAAACAGCAGGCTACCTGGTCAGTCATCCAAGGTCTCAGAGCAATGTTGGTACAGCCAGTTTTGGCTAAGGCCAAGAGTACCTGACAGATCACAACAAAAGCAGGGAGGAAGAAAGGCTGTCTTACCCTGACTTGGCAAGGTTTAGCAGTCTTTTGTTTTTCTCCTGCAAGCACATAGGACCACATGTCCAGATCAGGTGTCAAGTTAGGGGCAGTTCCTTGCCCAAGAGGCCATGGCCGAAGTGAGGGTGAACTCCAGAAGGAGCAACAACAGTGTCCAACATACTTTCGGGAAAGTGCATGGTGCTGTCAGGAGCAACAGTGTCTCATGTGAATGGAGTACTAATATAAAAACATTTAAATGCCATGTTCTGCAGGTCTATGAAGTGATTGGAGATTAAGCATCTATGTCTGACTAATCTCATAGGTAAAGGAAACACAGGTGAGGGTAATCTGTAATACTCAGGAACTTAGCTAAAAACCTGATTAAAACTCCCTTGAGTAAAGCAAGGATACACACCTAAACAATATAATTACGCACATGTAAATTCCTAAAGTAGAGGTAGAGTAGAAATGTCTAGACAAGAGGTAGCTCTAAAGGGAAGCAAGATAAATATCCCAAATTGTATCAATATACAAAATATCTTGAACGCAAACAAAGTATACATACATAGAATATAGCGAGAGTAATGTGCATAAAATATAAATGGAAAGATTTCACACAATATGACAAAATATGACAATTCTTCCAATACATAGGTTACCACGGATAAGAATATATAACACTGTAAGCTGAAATACTAATATCTCACTCTTACTAAACAATTCACAAGAAGGTAGGACAATCTACTATATCATTCTGAACCATACCTTTCTCAACCATACCCTATTCCTGTCTAAAAGAGATAACCTAGTCTAAATATCACCTTCCATACCCAACCCCAAGTAACTAAAACCAACCCTATGAAGATGAATATTATCCCTAAATTCCAAGAGTGGGGAGAGAGGGGCGTCGTTATCTTAAGATTACTTCCTGCTGAAATGGGGCGATGATTGCTACATGGGATCCTGTAGGAAGAAAATGTTTAGCAACCAAATTTCTCAACAGAACTGGCTGTGACATATGTAGGTATTCATAGTGTGGCAGAAAATGCTTGACTGGAGTCCTATTTGGAAGTCTGGCCAGGTTGTAATAAGAAGGTGCACCATTACAGCTAGCTAGTCAGGAGTTGTCATGAGCAAAGCAGTTCCAAACCGGTTAAAGGGTGAAATTTGTAGCTCAGACGCATCAGGCTGAGTAGAATGGAAATGTCCATTTGGGGCCCCATCTTCTTTCTGGAGTGTTCAAGGATTGCTGTTACGAACTGTTATTATTCCTTGTGGAAAACTTAAATATCAATATCAAATTAAAATTTTCAAGTTTTACGGTATGCATTAGGGGAAAGGCAACAATAAGCATTAACATGTATAAGAGAAAATGAGGATTTCAGAGAGAAAAGTGCATATAAACATGAGTCCCTAGATTTTGTTTTCTTCTGCCTTACATCAATTGGCTCCTTGATATAAAGCAGAAACTGTGAATTTAATCTTAACAACATGCTTGAATTTACAGAAGGAAAGCCAAATCCAACTCCAAAGCCAGCACTGATTTATATGAATCGGGACTACAGGAATACCAAATAGTAAAGAGAAATAGATTTCAGTATAAAAACAGTTTACTAGACTTAAATATTTTTACCATAAATCAGATTACTCTTCATTAAGTGATTCTTTCTGGAGAGCTGTCTTCTGTAGATACCTACATGTTCCTTGTCTCTTGGTTGTTTGAAGATAGGTGTTCTCTGTTTTACTGTAAAGACAAGAAGAGAACACTTCCTCTACCTTTGAGAGGTCTCCGCACATTTTGTGGGACCCAATTTGTTGAATGACTTGTCATTCCTCTTCATTAAGATGTTTCTCTTGCTCAACTCGGATCTTGATCAACTTAGATGGTATCCATAGCTTTTCTTCTCCTGTAGATACAAATGTGAAACCCCTACCCCAACGTAACACATATCCTGGTTTCCATAGTGAGGTCAATACATCCTTGAAGTACACTGGCTGATTTAGTTCAGAAGTTTTTTCTATTGTCCAGTGCCTTTCAGCGGCTGTTTGTCCTTTTTCATTAGCATTAAGAAAGTTTAATGTTAATAAAGCATTATGTAATCTGTGTTTGGGTGTCTTGGTTACTCCTGCCTGTCTATGGAGCATTTCCTTTAAGGTACGATTGGATCTCTCAATTACTGCTTGTCCTGTAGGATTGTGTGGTATACCAGTTATGTGTTTTATGTTATAATACTCAAAAAACTTTTTCAATTTGTTGGAAACATATGCCGGAGCATTGTAAGTTTTTATTTGTGCAGGTATGCTCATAATGGCCATTACCTCTAATAGGTGTGTAATAACAGACTCAGCCTTTTCAGAGCTCAGAGCAATAGCCCATTGAAACCCTGAAAATGTATCTATAGTATGGGGCACATATTTTAATTTTCCAAATTCTACAAAGTGAAACACATCCATTTGCCATATTTCATTTCTATTTATACCTTTAGGGTTATTGCCTGGTGGTAAAGGAGTTTGGTTATAGAATGAGCAAGAAGGACATTTCCTTATTATTTCCTTGGCTTGTTGCCAAGTGATAGAAAAGTCCTTTTTCAAACCTTTGCTGTTCACATGGTGTTTCTTATGAAACTCTGATGCTTCTAGCACACTTCCTATCAATATCCGATCAATTTCATCATTGCCTTGTGCTAGAGGACCTGGCAGACCCCTATGGGATATAATGTGTGTTATATATATAGGATGAATCCGCTTTCGGATAGTATCTTGTAACTGTATGAACAATAAAGTTAAGTCTGTACTATCAGGAATAAATTCTGCAGTCTCAATGTGTAAGACGACTCTTTGTGCATATTGAGAGTCAGTAACTATATTGAGAGGTTCTGTAAAATCCATAAGTACCATGAGAATGGCATACAATTCTGCCTTTTGTACAGAATTGTAAGGGCTTTGAACCACTTTACTTATTTTACCTGACTTATATCCTGCCTTACCTGATTTGTTTACATCAGTGTAGAATGTATGAACTCCAGAGATAGGTGTTTTTCTTACAATGTGTGGAAGGATCAAAATCATTTTCTTTATGAATTTTATCCTTTCACTTTTGGGATAATTGTTGCTAATCATTCCCAAAAAAGTTACTGCATGCTCTCTGCCAATATTCATTATCTTTCCATAAGGAGGAAATTTCCTCATTAGTCAAAGGTACTATGATTTCTGCTGGGTCCCTTCTTGTCAGTTGATGAAGTCTTAATTTACCTTTTATAATCAGGTCAGAGATCTTTTCTATATGTGTTTTTAGTTTTTTATTCTGTTTATGTGGTAGAAATATCCATTCTAATATGATATCTTCCCTCTGCATCAAAATCCCTGAAGGATATTCTCTAGATGGTAATATAACCAGAATACAGTCTAATTTTGGATCCACGCAGTCCACATGTGCTTCTAATATCCTCTTTTCTACCCATTCTAATTCCTTTTCGGCCTCAGCTGATAGTATTCGTGGACTATTCAAGTCTTTGTCCCCTTTTTCAAATCATGCCCTTCTACTCCAATAATGGTTTGTAGTTGAGAGATCTCTCCTAGTAATTTTTGAAGATTATTAAGAGTCTGGTAGCGATCTCTCCTAATCTGTACTTTTTGTGGTCTAATTTTCTGTAGACCTATTTTATATCCTAAGTAGTTGATAGAATCTCCTTTTTGTATTTTTTCAGGAGCAATTTGTAATCCCCAACGAGGTAAAACTTCCTTTACTTTCTCAAACATTTTTTCTAATGTTTCTATTTTAGAATCGCTAACAATATATCATCCATGTAATGGTAAATTATGGATTGTGGAAACTATTCACGAATTAATTTCCAGTGGTTTTTGTACAAAATATTGGCATAGAGTGGGGCTATTTAGCATTCCCTGTGGCAAAACCTTCCATTGATATCTCTTCACCGGTTGAGAATTATTATAATTAGGTACCGTGAAGGCAAATTTCTCTTTATCTTGTTCCTGTAAAGGTATAGTGAAGAAGCAATCCTTTAAATCAATAACTACAACAGGCCATTCCTTAGGTATCAAAGAAGGCAAGGGCATTCCAGCCTGTAGAGAACCCATTGGCTGGATAACTTTATTAATGGCTCTCAGGTCTGTAAGCATTCTCCATTTACCAAATTTTTTTTTTTTTTTTTTGATAACAAAAATACAGGAGAATTCCAAGGGCTGGTTGATTCCTCGATATGCCCAGCATTTAGCTGTTCCTGTACCAGGTTTTCTAAAGCTTCTAACCTCTCAGAGGTCATATGTCATTGCCCTACCCAGACAGGTTCCTCTGTTAACCATTTTAAGGGTAGGGCTTTTGGTTCCTCTGTTCAGCACTTGCATTCTGTTTTTGTACAGCCTGGATATTTGGTGTCTGTCTTGAATAGTACTATATAACATTTTTTCCACAATCATGAGGTCGTTTATGGTTCCTATCTAATACTGGAGGAATGTTAATCTGTGTATTCCATTGCTGTAATAGATCATGACCCCATAAATTTATTGCTATATCAGCCACATATGGTCTCAACCTTCCTCTCTGTCCTTCTGGTCCTACACATTCAATCCATCTCGTGCTATGTTTTACCTGAGACAGGGTTCCAATCCCTAGTATTGAACATTTACCTCTTCCAGGGGCCATCTAGGAGGCCAGGATTTATCAGGTATGGTAGTTACATCAGCCCCCGTGTCCAGTAAACCTTCAAACAGTCTGTTATTCATTTTCGCTATCAATCTAGGCCTATGACTATTTATAGAGGTTTGCCAAAATATATGCTGTTTATTTCCTTCTGTCATGTCTGATTCAACTTCTGTCACTAGTTTGTCATCCAGAGCTGTATGAGTTTTTACAATAGGCACTGGATTTTCTAATCGTCCTGTGGGAGATTGCCCTCCACTGTGACTGGGAATGTCCGGACCACCTTTGGCATGGGGGCCTTCGAGAGGCCCCCCCAAGGAGTTTCCCCATAGTAAAGGGTTTCCTTGCTTGTCTCTGGTCCATCTACATTCATTGGTCCAGTGTCGGCCTTTACCACACCTTCTACATAACCCAGAAGGCTGAGGCCTTCTGTTCAATTCATTCCTGGGAGTGTTATTTCTAGAAATAATTTGCCTATAATTTCTTTTTAGATGTCCTTTCCTACCACAGTTAAAACATCTGACATTGTGATAGCTCTTCAAACCTTTGGAGATGGCTTCTTCTAGCCAAGCTGCTATGTCCCCATAGTTAGGATCTCTGTTATCTTGATGTCTTCTCAGATTTTTAGACATGGCCTCTCCTACCCAAGCTTCAGTGTCACCATAGTTAAAACCTCTGTTATCTTGATGTCTTCTCATACCATTAGATATGGCCTCTCCTACCCAAGTTTCAGTGCTATTATCATTATATTCAATGTTGGCTGTATATAGAACCCAGTCATCTAAAGGTGCTGATCGAGTTTTTAAAGGCCAAAGCACTTGTTTGCATCGAGGGTTTGCATTCTCATAAGCTAATGTTTTTATAAGTATTTGCCTAGTTTCTATGTCTGCTACCTCTAATTGTAATGCTCTAGACAATCTTTCTAGAAATGCAGTAAAATATTCTCTTGGTCCTTGCCTTATCTTTGTATAGGATTCTATCTTTTCCCCTAGTTCATGAACCTTATCCCAAGCATTCAGAGCTGCTGTACTGCATAGAGACAAGATATGTTCATCATAGGCAGCTTGGGTTTCTGGGTCAACATAAATACCTTCACCAAGAATTTTATCTTGGGGAGCTTCATAACCTTTCTATAAGCCCTGAAGTTCAAGAGCTTTTGCTTCCTCTCTCCATAAAGCCCTCCGTTCTAATTGAGAGGAGTTTTCAAGGACAGCGGATATCAATTGATCCCAATCCTTAGGGGTTACCTTGTTATTCCTTGCCCATGATTCTATTAACTGCTTCACATATGGTGAGTGCATACCATAAGAGACTACTGATTCCTTTATACCTTTTAAATCTTTCATACTTATTGGTTCCCACTGATAGGCAACACCACCTTTTGGGTGTTTTTTCGTTTCTAGTTTTTCATTAACAGATACAGGGAAAACTTCCCTGACCCTAAATTGTGTAGAAAATTTTAACACTCTTTCATGCCCTGTTCCCTGTAGTTCTCCTTCTGATATGTCAGATCGATGGTCTTCTAAGGCCTGAAATCTATTCACCATTGTTTCTTTGAGTGTCTGAACTTCTTGAACCACATAAGTTTCTAGAGACTTCATTGCATTAGTCAGTTTCTTACTTTCTCCAACTACGAATGATTCCATGTTTTTAATATTCTCATCCTTAGATATAATCTGAATGGCATGTAAACTGCCTTCCAGAAACAATGTTCTATCTGCCAGCTTGTCATTATCCTCAGACATGGAACAGAGTCTATCTGCTAATCTTTCCATCTGATGTTCCAGTTTTTTACCCTTATTAGTAGATTTGTCCAATCAGGAACAAGCTGTTTCTGCTAGCATGTTAATGCATTGCATTGTTTCTGTTTTGGTTGTTGAGTTATCAGCTATGAAACAAATTCTGTTTTCTAGTTTGTCATTTTTATGTTCCATGTTTTGCATTCTATCTGTCAGCTCTCTATTGACATCTTCAATATTCTGAACCTTTTCCTCTAAACATTTTATATTTTGCATTTTAATTTTAAGCTCTCCATTGTCATGTTCAATATTCTGAACCTTTTTTTCTAATAATTCTATGTTTTGCATTCTAATATTCAGCTTTCCATTGTCATTTTCAATATTCTGAACCTTTTTTTTCTAATAATTCTATGTTTTGCGTTCTAATTTTCAGCTTCCCATTGTCATTTTCAATATTCTGTGTTCTGTTTCTCAGCTCTCTATTGCCATCTTCAATATTCTGAATCTTTTCCTCTAAACATTTTGTTTTGTATTCCAATTTTAAGCTCTCCATTGTCATTTTCAATATTCTGCGTTCTGTTTCTTAGCTCTCTGTTGTCATTTTCTACATTTTGAATCCTTGTTACTAACTCCCTTATGGTTTTTAGAAGTTCCTTATTATTTGCCCTAGTCTCAAACCATTTCTTTAAAAATATCATAATAATGATGAAACCCATTGCTATTACAAGAAAAATGTATATATTGGTTAAGTCATGATTTTCTTCTGTTAAAATTCCTTCTATACAAGAAGTAAAGGAATTTCTAAAGTCCTGCATTGTAAGATTATCCGCCATAGCTATGGGACAATTGATCTCAGATATTATATCAACTTAAATTGCAAAGAATGTTGCAATTACCTTAGCTGTAATTCTGCTCTCCTGGAACTTTGGTTCTTTTATTTGCAGATCTCAACACCTCCAGCCGTAACCGCCAAATAGTGTCTGGCAGCAGATGATTCTTCTGATTCAGTCCCTGCAGAATAGCTCTTAACAAACTATGGCAAGCGAGAATTTGTTAAACGAATAAGTAAAAGGACCCTGTGTAATTGCTGGGACCACGGGGCTATGGCCGCAGGAAACACACAAGCAAGGCGGGCGCCAGGGCAGGCGCCAGGCGTTGCGAATGCAAAATGGGGAAATGGGCAAAATATGAGAAGCAGTGAGTGCCTTCTCAGGGCTGCTGTGGAGGTAAAGGGGTTGGATCGCAGAGGCAACTGTCCCACATCTTGTGGTGTATCCACCTAGTTAGGCAAGGAACCCTGCCCATTCGGGGATGGTGGGGGAAGGGAGCGGCTTGGCTTCCACCGCCTCACCCACCTCTACCACTGGGGTGAAAGCCAGGTCCAGTGAAAATCCAAATCCCGCTTCTGACACCAGATATTGCGATTTAATAAGGATCAAGGATCAAGATAAACAATTAGGCCGAATAGATGTTTATTAAGGGAGAAATAACTCACAACATAGGCAGATGAACGCGGCGGGTTCCAGTGGATCCTATGCCTTCCAGCGTCCACCACCAAAAGGGGCGGCCAGACCCTTTCCCAGCCTTTTCTCCCAGCTCCCATCTGGCCCTGTCTCCGCCCCAATGGGCATGGCCTAAGCCACAGGTGCAGACAACGTGAATATCTCCCTACAAGTTCCTGTGTTCATTCATCACCCAATTCCTAGGACCAGGGCTATGGAGAAGTGTCAGGCATTGCATAGTGTTTGGCATTCTCTGTTTTTATTTTTCATTTTCATCAAAAGTATTATAACTTCCCTAGTAATAAAAAAAGGAACAAGTAAAGGGAATTTTAAAGAAAATAATTGGCATTACATTCTCGGAAAACAAATCTCTTTTTGTATGATACTATTACATTTACATTGAAAACAATGTTTCAGAAAAGTATTGGAATATTTGAATTCCTTCCAGAATATAGATCTAGACACAGTCTGACAAATGAAAGAACTCCCAACTCAATGGCTGGCACCTAGAAGCAGAGTGTTCATTCGAGCCTGAAGAAATACTGAAATCTCTTTAGGCTGACCCTGTCTGTAAACCACATAAACTTCTCAAGCACAGGCAGTGCACTCTGCCAAACAGATCACTTTGAATTTTAGTCTTTAGGTAAAACGTATGAGAGCAAGGAGAGTTATGATTGAATGAAGGTTTTCACCCACGATGCTCGTTTTCGAAAAGCTAAGCCCAGGCTGGAGAGAAGGCTCAGTGATGGACACTGGCTCCTGACTCCATTCCAACACCCACACAGCAGCTCACAACTGTCTGCAATTCCAGTTCCAGGGGATCTGGCAGCCTCTTCTGACCTCTGCAGCCACCAAATATGTATGTGATGCATGGGTATCCTTACAAGAAAAATACCAGACACATAAAATAAAAATAAATAAAACTAAAAATAAATAAATAAAAAATAATGCTGACTATCTGGTCTCACTGGCCATTTACCAAGAGGAAAAATAGATACCTTCAAGCTCCTTCCTCAACATGTTCACTATTCCCAAAGCAATCTCATAATGGATGCCTCCATAAGGAATTTGGAGAGTTTGTTTTGCTTTAAAATGGATCTCAGACTCTTTGTAGAACTGGGAGACTCCGCATCTTAAGAAGAGAAGGTACAAAGTGAGTCTGTCCTACCTCATAGTCACTGAAGGCATCGTCACTCATTTTACAAATGCCAAACAATTCTCTCTTGGTTTCAAACAATTTAATCCATTCAGACTGTTACATCTACGAGTAATATAGTTTGGTATTGGCACAACAATAAACAAACAGGCCGATGTAAAGAATGCCAAAAAATCGGCCAACCTATGTCTATAAACTTGGTAGATGAGAGAAGTGGTAATGAAAATTAGCAGGGGATGAATAATTCAATAAATTAATTTGGCACAAATGGTTAGCCATATTTTTAAAAGATAAAATTACATCCTTTCATGAATATATATATATGTATATATAAATGTATACACACATATATACACACACACATATATATATACACTCATATACATATACACATATATGTATACACACACACACACACACACACACACACACATACACAGACACACACACACAACCTACAATGGAAAACGCCTATCCTATAAAAGTTATGGCAAACAACATGGAAAGACTATGTGAATACCCCAGAGAAAATGAGGTACACATGTGTTACACACAGTTCATTGTGTGCCAAGGAAAAATACAAGTAACCAGTATCTTGTCAAGAACACAACCACCATGATTTCATCAAACAGAAATCTAAAAATCTACATCATACTTAAGTATAGTATATGATGTTGTATTAAAGGTGTAAGTTATAAAAGGTTTGCAAGTGATTGTTATACAGAATTTTGATGCAAAAACTACTATATCATAAATGAGGCAGAAATGTAAAACACAGGTGCGAGGGAAAATAGCAATTTTTTTGTGATTTTTCAAGGCAGGGTTTCTCTGCATAGCCTTTGCAGTCCTGGAAGTCACTCTGTAGACCAGGCTGACCTCGAACTCAGGGATCCACCCGCCTCCGCCTCCGCCTCCGCCTCCGCCTCCGCCTCCGCCTCCGCCTCCGCCTCCGCCTCCGCCTCCGCCTCCGCCTCCGCCTCCGCCTCCGCCTCCGCCTCCGCCTCCGCCTCCGCCTCCTAGGATCAAAGGTGTGTGCCACCACCACCCAGCATGAGGTGGAGCACGTTTAAGACAGACGGATTGTTGTGACTGTGAGAAGCGATGGGCAGCGTCTACCTTAGCTGGAACTTTTGATTATTACCAGCATGAGAGGCAGCTGGGAAGATGAAGCGGGAGGATAACACCGGGTGGATAAAGCCCTTGCAGTGCGAGAGTGAGGAGTGAAGTTGGATCCCCAGAGCTCCTGTAAAGCTGGCCTTGCAGCCCCAGCATTCCTACCGTGAGGAGAGGTAGGAAGTGAGGACAGGAAAACCCTCCTCAAGCTCCTGGGCCAGCTAACCTGCAGTACACTTTCTGACAACGAAACCCTGACCCAAAGTAGAAGGTGAAGACCAACCCTAGAGGTTTTCCTGTGACTGTCACCCTCTCTCTCTCTCTCTCTCTCTCTCTCTCTCTCTCTCTCTCTCTCTCTCTCTCTCTCCCTCCCTCCCTCCCTCTCTCTCTCTCTCTCTCTCTCTCTCTCTCTCTCTCTCTCTCTCTCTCTCACACACACACACACACACACCTCTCTGCTCACTGTGTGCGCACACACTTGTGGCAGGGTTGGGGGGAACAAAAACTTTGTTCCTGGATTCATCCAGGATTTCATGTACTTGTCATGTCTCATGTTTCATTTTAGATCTTCATGGCCATAGAATTGCTCTAATTTCCTCAGTTTTTGATGTCCTTAAAAGTTGTTGAGGGTGCTACTCAGGAATGCTGAACATATCCCTGTGCTGGGATTTAGTTGATGTTTTTGTCAGGATTACAGTGAAATTTTCGGCCTGGAAGTCAAACACCATAAGTGTACACCATTCCTACTGTGGGCTTTATGCGTTCTTTAATGTGTATGAGTGTCTTCCCTACATGCCCACATATGTCTGTGCCCCTTGTGTATATCCGGTGCACATGGAGGCAAGAATAAGGCATAAGACACCCTGGGAATATAGGTGCAGACAGTTGCAAGTGATAACGTGAGCGCTGGGAATAAAATCCATATCCTATGGAAGAGCAGCTGGTTCTCTTAACTACTGAGCCACGTTTCTTATCCCATTTTCATCATGTGATAAAATGTTTACGTGTGTTACATGCTAATAGCACTTCCTTTCACTGTCAGTATTGACATGGGACACGCAGGTGAGGCAGCCCATCTGTTTCTCTCTATAGAGAACCTCTGTCTTCCTTTTTCCATGTACCATGCTGGATAATTTTACTCAGGCTGCTTGAAGACGGTATGTCTATATACATCCTGTGGGTTCTTATGCATGGAAAATTTCTATTTTCTCCACTAATCTCAGTACTCACTCACTTAAGCACTGTTTTTATCTTGCCATGGATTCAGAGGTATTCATGTTTTGCTTTGGGTTATAATCCATACCTACTTCATTTTGTGGTTCAAACTCTTTACAATTTAAGCACTTTAATTAAGATTTAATTTAAGCAATTTAATTAAGATCTTTAATTGATTCTTAATTCTTTTGCCACACACCATACTGTACCTTTAACAAACATTCAAACGATTAATATCCAAATGAAAGAGTGATGGTAACGATGCTCATAGTGTCCACACTGTTAGGCACAAAGGCCTCAGCGATAAGGAAAAGTGCCAACTAACAACACAAGAAACTCTATAATATTATTTAAAAGTTCTATGTTATACTTAGAATTTTAAATGTTAATAGTTTTTTCTTACAGTATTTGTTCATTTGTTGTATTTCTGAGAATGGAACTCAGAGCATTATATATGCTTTTATTTTTTAATTAAAATACAATTACATCACCTACCTTCATTTTCCTCCCTCCAATTCTTCTATGTATTTCTATGTATCCCCACCCCCACCCCCATATGCCTTGGTCTCTGGCCTATTTTTTCATTGATAAATATGATGTAGTAGGAGCTACCTTTATGGAGTGCTTATTAGAGCAGATATCATGGCAAGCACTTAACAGTGAATGCTTCTAGTAATCTGCACAATAATCCCATGGCGAAGCTGTAGGGATGCAAGGCCATCCACTGTTCTCAAAGCATGGTCCCTGGGAGCTTATGTGGAGGTTCTAGTAGGGCGTACAGCTCCTCATACTGCCTTGACTGAAAAGCAGCCTTCCTCTGTGCTGTGCCAGGGAGGAGGGAGGGAGAGACCAGAGAGACAAGTGAAGGGGGAGTGTTCCATCTGCCTGCTCAGGTAGGTCAACTGAATCAGCCTTGGATCAGTGAATGATAGGAACCCATCATCCGTGGTCCCTGCACCAGAATGACGAACCCATCATCCTCACATCCACACTGTGCTCCCTGATCCAGAATGAAGAACCCAATCATCCTCACATCCAGACTGTGCTCCCTGCTCCAGAATGAAGATCCCAATCATCCTCACATCCAGACTGTGCTCCCTGATCCAGAATGACGAACCCATCATCCTCACATCCAGACTGTGGTCTCTGCACCAGAATGAAGAAACCCAATCATCCTCACATCCAGACTGTGCTCCCTGCTCCAGAATGGTCAGAGTCACCCTACAAAGCACTGTAAGTGCACACTCTTGGCCCCACCACAGACCACTTCAATCACAAATTCTGGTGCGTGAGAATTTTAACATTCATTCCAGGTGAGGCAGACAAACGCCAATGCTTGTGAGCAAGGTGACACCAGAACTGAATTCCTTGTCACAGAACTGGGAGTTCATCAAAGTCCTTGCGTCTGATTGCTTAAGCACACCCCTACCCACTGTTCTGAGAAGAAAGGCACTTTCAGGTCATTTCTATTTAAAACTCATCATGAAGAAGTATCCAGAATCTGTCTTCCTCCTTGGCTGGTCGTATTGGACCAAATAAGTTTATTACTAAACTTGCCACTAGAGGGAGTCCCGATATCCTTTCTTAGAACAAGCCATGTGCAAACTACTATCATGTAATTACATTTTAAAATGACTAAGTGGGAGCAGGGAAGTGAGTGAGAAAGAATGGGTTAACAATATAAGAACATTTTTAAATCACAAAAATTCCAAGTTAAAGTGCATTATCACCTTTGAAATCCAAAACAGGGGATTAAAATATAGTTTTAATAACAATCCATTTGTGGGTATGTTCTGTCCTACCATCTTACTTAAAATGCTTGAGTTTAGGAATAGAAAGTCCAGGATATGGAAAATGACTATTTCTCCATAATAGTGCTTATTAATAATAGTATGACCTAATTAACCATGTCCCCATTGGGTCCCTCTTCAGTCATACTGTATAAAATGGGGCTCATTAAATGTCTTACAAAATAATATCATGCTGATTTAAAAATACACAGACATGTAGTAGTACTGCCAAAGGCAACGTCCACACTACTTGGAACCCAGAACAGCAATCCAGGGAGTTGGGAAGAAATACCCTGTGACTTACCCTAAAACGTATGCCTTCTTTTCTCCAATCAAGAATGCCGTTGACGTTACATTTTTTAAGAACTTTGTGAAAGAATCTTAATGGAGATGTAGGGTGGTGTTCTGCCGTCCTTTTAAGGTTTTTATTGTTTGAAAAGCAACTGGCAGAGGAAAGAGATTCTTTCAGCTTACAGTCATATTCCATCAATGAAGAGAAGTCAGGGCAGGAACTCAAGGCGGAAAGCAAACCAAAGCCCACAGAGGATGCTGCTCATTGGCTTGCTCCCTGTGACTCGCTCTGCCTGCTTTCCTATACAACCCAGGACCACCTGCCCAGGAATGGCACCACGCACAGTGGGCTGGGCTCTCCCACACTGATCAGAATCCAGAAACTGCCCTACAGACTTACCTACACTACAGGCTAGTCTGGTGGAAACATTTTCTCAGCTGAGGTTCCCTCTTCCCAGGTAATTCTTATTGATTCAAGTTAGAAAGAAAGGAAGAGGGCTGGAAAGATGGCTCGGTGTTTAAGAGCACACAGACTGCTCTTCCTGTGAACCTGAGTTCAGTTCCCAGCTCCCACACCAGGAAGCTCACAACTGTTTGTAGCCCCAGCTCCAGGGAATCTCACACCTTTGACTTCTGTGGGCACCTGCATTCATATGCACACACCCTCCACACACACACAACCAAAATAAAAAATACATTTAGAAAGAAAGGAAGGAAGAAAGAAAGACAGGAAGAAAGGAGGGAGGGAGGGAGGGAGGAAACAGAAAGCTAAGACACCTAGGAACGGAGAAAAGAATATTAAAGGAGGAAAACAGACTTCAGCTCACTGTCTTACCATATGATGCTGGTCTGGGACTTGACTTCCCAAGTCCCTATTTTCCCTCAGTAAGATGTGTCCTGTAAGAAAGAAAGCATCTCTGAGCAGAAAAGACCAGGGAGCAATTGTGCTGGTCCATGTTCTGACCGTTGAGAGAGTGAGACTGAAGAGCTCATGTCCCAGGAGAAACATCCCAAGAGGACTCTGCCCTAAAGGATTGAAATTCAGCACACACTTGTTCAAGACTTGCTATACTGAGCATGAGGCATCGGCTATGATGTCGACTGGGATGTGACAGACATCTGCAACGTATCCAAGTAAAACGGGTCTCTCTTCCTACTGCAGCACCTCCTTCGGCTAATCAAAGATCGGAATAGTCTAGGGCTGAAATACATTTTTGAGAAATATAGACAAGCAGCTTCCACAGGAATATTCACACCATCGGCTTTTCCAGTTCTCAGGCCTTATACTCTGACTGTTGTTATACACTGGTTCTCCTGTGTCACTTTTGAGCGGCAGATCTTGAGATTTCTCAGCCTCCATAATCACTTGAACCAATTGCTTGTAATGAATCGATGTATTGTACTATACATATACATACCCTGTTTACTATTTTCTTGACTAATCCAAAACCAAACTTCAAATTCATTGGCATTAGCCAAGATTCTCTGCAGGACCTCTCCATCACCCAGCCGCCCATTATATCCCATAGCCACCTCTACCCCAGCCTCATCGGTTTCTTTCTACTTCTTCACACCCAAGGAAACACTGAGCCATGGGGTTTCACTCACGCATTTATTCACTAATGAATTCATCTCACCAATGAGTTCTAGCAGGGTGACAGTGCTGGCAATACAATGAAAACTAATAGAATATGGTAGAAAACTAATTTCATGGAGCGTATTCGTCTCATGAAAAATCAAAATAGCATATAAACAGGTTTGTTTCAGAGAGCAGTATGTATTTCAAGGGAAACATCGTAGGAACTTAGTAATCTGAAAAAAGAAAGTCTCCCTCCCTCTGCAAGTTACTTTTTTTTTTTTTTTAGCATAATAGTATATATTTTAAGCATGGACAATCCATGTGAAGACCTGAAGAAGAAACATCCAGGCAGAGGGAATGACAAATGCGAAATTGACTCTGAAATAAGTTTGGTGTTTCCACAAAAAGAAAGATGATACAGCAGAGCCCTGAGGGCAGCAAGAGAAGGCTCATGGGTGGGCACGAATGAGACACAGCCTTGATAAGTTGGGGGCTTCGAATCTGACTTTAGGAACAGCGAAAGCTTTGGAAAGTTGTCATGATCTGATGTGCATGTACTTGGCTGCTCTTCAGCATAACAGTGGTCGTGAGGGGCACAGTAGATGAGCATGGGAGGTAGTGACAAGGTCAGTTAGAAAGGCATGTAAGAAGCGAAGAAGTGAGTCACAATACGTTTTTGAAGGTGGGACACGTGGAAACGGCCATTGTGGCTAGAGAAAAAAAAAATGGTAACTCCTAGGTTTTGTTGATTTTTGGTTTTTTACCTGAATGGTTGCCTGGAAGATGATGTCATTTTCCGAGATTTGCAATTCTAAAGAGAGGTAAGAACTGCAGTGGAAAGGAGGCAATTTGCCTATACTGTCCTGCTCATTGGCCTAATTTTAACCACCCCTTCACCTAGCTCACCCCTTCTCATTCTTTGGGTCTTAGTTCAGATGCCTCCTTTTCATGTAGGTCAGACCCAAGCTGTTCTTAGTACAGGTGCCATCTAGGTCCACCTAATACAGAGTGTGATGGTTTGAAAGAATGTTCCCCAAAGGGAGTGGCACTAATAGGAGGTGTGGCCTGTTGGAGTAGGGGTGGCCTTGTTAGGGGTAGAGGTGGGCTTTGAGGTCTCATATATGCTCAAGTCAAGCCCAGTGAGACAGTTCACTTCCTGTTGCCTTCAAGATGTAGGACTCTCAGCTCCTTCTCCCGCACCATGTCTGCCTGCACGCCACCATGTCCCACCATGATGCCAATGGACTGAACCTCTAAACTATGACCCAGCCACCACCTTTAAATGCTTTCCTTTATAAGACTTGCCATGGTCGTGGTGTCTTTTCCCAGCAATAGAAACCCTAACTTAGGCACAAGGATTGGTGAACAGAAGCAGCCACTACCCAGGCCCCTGATAATTAGTGTGTCACTTTGATCTGAACCATGTAACCTACATCAACCAACAATACATACAGAGAGGCATGTATGAAAAATGCAGACACGTTAAAGGCATGTGTACAGTGGGGCTTGCCATGTCTTGCTTGCTACTTTAGAAACAAAGCTATATGAAGAATCCTGGCTAACCTGCTGCAAAATAAAAAAAGACACGATGCGTCAGCTGACAGACTCCCTACAACATGACAGATTAGTTATTCATGTGCTTTGGCTACTTTGCATTACTGCTATAAAATATCCAAGGCTAGGGGGCTGGAGCAATGGCTCAGCAGTTGGGACTGATTATTGCTCTTGCAGAGGATGTGGTTTCATTCCCAGAACCTACAGGGTGACCCACACCATGAAACTGGTTCCAGGGAAGCCCATGCCCTTTCTGGCCTTTCTGTGCTCACATGAAGCAAATAAGCTCAGGAGGCACAGGTGCATACCCATAAACTTAATCAATTAACCTCGTAGAGAACACCTGAGGCTGGCAAACACACACAAACAAAGGTTTCTTTTGTTCACTAGCATGGCGATAGAATTCTGCTCTGATAGATTCCATATAGCAGATTTGGTCATAATGTCAGCATCATGTGTGGATGGAAAAGACCATATCTAGGATGTGGCCAGACTCCAGTCAACAACCCTTGCCAATTGTTGTGGGATATTATTTTAAGATGTGTTGCATTCATTTCTATTGTGGAATATTTGTTTAATGATACAAAGATGTGTCGGATTCTTTCATGTTGCATTTGTTTAACTGTGAAACAGTGTTACTTTGCATGTCTAAAACACCTAATTGGTCTAGTAAAGAGCTGAACGGCCAATAGCAAGGCAGGAGAAAGGATAGGCGGGGCTGGCAGGCAGAGAGAACAAACAGGAGAAGAAATCTGGAAAGAGAGGATCAAAAATCAAGAGAAGAAGAAAAGAAGGATGCAAAGAGGCAGCCACCCAGTTATACAGAAAGCCATGGAGTAAGAAGTAAAGAATAAAGAAATATAGAAACAAAGGCAAAAGGTCGACAGGATAATTTAAGTTAAGAAAAGCTGTCTAGAAACAAGTCAAGCTAAGGCTGGATATTCATAGGAATGTATGGGATTTTATGGAATATTAACAAGAATTTATTTGGGAGCTGGGTAGGTTCCCCAAAGAGCAAAGACCAGAGAGAAAAAAACAAGCAAATAACAAACAAACAAACAAACACAAAAACAACATTTGACAGTCCCCAAAAGAACAACCAACAACTAATAACAACAGGCAAAAAAAAAAAAAAAAAAAAAAAAAAAACTTTAATCTCTTCCAAGAGTGGTAGTCTCCATGGCCCAACTTTTCCTCCTAGGCTCATCCTCTCAAATGTCTACACCTCCTAGTACACATTAAGAAGCAAACCAAGCCTCTGCATTATGTACTACTGAAGGGCACACTCAAACCATATCCAAACCACAGCATGTAATGAGATTATGCAGCTAGCAGACTCGAGGCCTGGAGAGAAAGGCAGAAAAGAGTCCAGTTGGACAGAACCAATGAACCACCATCCATCCCATCCCTGAACTATCTAATAGGTCTTTGCAAACCACTCAGTTTTATAACTTGTTAGGCAAGTTGACACAGTAGCGCTTTTCTAGGTTGCGTTTTATGTGTGTTTGACAGTTTGGTGTGATAGTTGGAATGTAACTGCCCCCCATAAGCTCATAGGGAGTGGCACTATTAGGAGGTGTGGCATTGATGGGGGAAGTGTGTCACTGTGGAGGCGGGCTTTGCGGTCTCCTGTGCTCAAACCACTCCCAGTGCCTCAGTCCACTTCCTGCTGCCTGCAGATGAAGACGTAGGACTCTCAGCTCCAGCACCACGACTGTCTGAATGCTGCCAGGTCCCACCATGATGATAAGGCACTGAACCTCTGAAACTGTCAGCCACCCCATTAAATGCTTTCCTTTATAAGAGTCGTTGTGGTCATGGTGTCTCTTCACAGCCATAGAAACCCTATGGTATTTGGCTAGCTTTATCCCTCCCCCAAGGCTGTGGGCTCTGTAAGAGCAAAAGACTCTTCGGACCTTTGGTTAGGACTCTATTCTGGGAGACCATGGGCATTTGGCAGCTGGCTTCTGCATAAGTACAACAGAGAAGGGAGGCATTTACAACATGAGAGAGCAGGGGTCTCTCATAGTCTCTCATATAACAGAAGTAGTAACATGTGGGGCTCTGAAACAGAAATTACAACGTGACAGAATAGGGGGATTTAAAGCCAAAGTTACACAAGAGTGGGACATCCGTTTGTGCTAAATAACCCTTCACAGAGTTGTAGAGGGCTCTGATGAGCACAAGACAAAAATCACAGCACAAAATCAGGACTAAACTGGTCAAGTATGGGAGAAACCCAGTGAAGCAGATAAAGCTTGAATTTGGACCCTGAATTCATTTGAAAGAGAAGTTTCTCTCTGTCTCTGTCTTTCTCTCCCCTCCCTTTATTAATTCCCCCACTCCCTACCCCACCCGTTAACCCCCCCACACACACACACACAAGCCTAGGCCATGGGTGTTCAGAAGTCCGTGTGTCTTCAAAGCGGGGTCTTTGATTCAGGTCCACACCCTTGCTTCTTTCTTTGACATATTTCCTGGATCTAACATAATCTGCTGGCGGGGTGGGGGGGGGGGTAAATCTAAAGATGAGGCAGTGGCATTCTTTGTTTTGCTATCTAAATTCACTTTGACTGTCTTTTTGTTAATCTGGTTTTTGTTGTTTTGTTTTGTTTTTGGTCAATTTGACACAAGCTAGAGATATCCTAGAAGAGGGACCCTGGATTCAGAAAGCGCCCCCATTAGATTGGCCTGTGGACAAACTTGTAAGGTTTCCTTGATTGATGATTGAAGTGGAAGGGCCCAGCCCACTGTGGTCAGTGCCGCCCCTGCTCCCCAGCTCCTGGGGTGTGTAAGAAAGCCACCTGAACAAGCCAGCAAGCAGAGCTCTTCCATCCTCTGCTGATTCAGTCCCTGCCTGCAGGTTCCGGCCCTGAGTTCCCCAATAAACCGTGGCTCGGGATATGTCAGCCAAAGGAACCCTTTCCTTTCCTCCCCAACTTGTTTCTGGTTATGATCTTATCACAGCAATGGAAATCCAGCTGACTCGGGGGCTCGCTTCCAAAGGCAGCTTCTGGGAGAGGCCACATCGCCACGTTCTGCAGAGAGGGGCAGGGACAAGCACGGCATTAGGTCGTCACGTCCAGACGCAGAGCCCCGACCCCATTCACCTTTGCTTTCACGCCCCCCTTCCGGTTACTGGTGGGCTGCGTTTTTGCTTTTCTGCTTTGCCAGCCGCGGCCCGGGAGGGCTAGAGAGCAGCGCGGAAGGAGATGCTCTGCGGTCCATCAGCCCGATGCCCCCGGGTCTCCCCGGCCCCGCTCTTGACCGCAGGGGCGCGCGCCGCGTTGCCACGGGAACGCCGGGCAGGCGCGGCGGCGCGCACGGCGCGCTCTCGCCTCCCGCTGGAAGTGGCGGCGGCTCCTGTGCCCGCGCGCCCTGGCGCCCCGGAGCCGCGCTCGTTGGGCTCCCACCCCGGGCCTCCGGCGGGGAGCAAGGCAAGATGCTGAGGCGCAACCTGGAAGACCGGTAACCGCCGGGCCGGGTCCTGCAGGCCGCCCGAGGGAGAGGGCCGGGAGGGCCGGGGAGCCGGGGGAGCCGGGCCCAGGGCGCGATGCCGGCCGGGCTGGGAGGAGGCCGCACGGCCCGGAGCGCTCTGCACCCCGTCCCGCAGGCTTCTGCGAGGACCGGGCCGACACATCCCGCTGAGCTGGGCCGGCCCCGCCGAGGAACGGAGCCCGGGAGGCCGCCGGGCCCGGGCCGGCGCTCACAGCGGCCGCCCCTTCCCGGCGGGCCCGGCCGGGGCCTAATCCCGGGCCTGCACGGTCCCGGGGCGGGACCGGATCCTGAATGGGGTCCCCGAGAAGGGCGGCCCCCGGGAGAACTGGGGAGGCTGGGCTTCGGGACGCCCCGGGAATGCTTGCATAGAAAATTAACGGGACATCATCTTAATGTCTTTAAAAACAGTCTCTCTCTCTCTCTCTCTCTCTCTCTCTCTCTCTCTCTCTCTCTCTCTCTCTCTCTCTCTCTCTCTGTTTTTTTTTTTTTTTTTCCTTTAGAGATGCTCAAACAAAACAACTGCAGGATGCTGTCACCAATGTGGAGAAGCATTTTGGAGAGCTTTGCCAAATCTTTGCTGCTTATGTACGAAAAACTGCCAGGCTTCGAGACAAAGCCGACCTCCTAGTCAATGAAATCAACGCATATGCCTCTACCGAGACCCCAAATTTAAAGCAGGGTCTGAAAAACTTTGCTGATGAGTTTGCCAAACTTCAAGATTACCGCCAAGCAGAGGTATGAAGTGTGTAGGAATTGTGGAGACCTTAGCGTTGTAACTTATCATGATAACAGCGGCAAATGCACACTTGATGAAGCATTTCCTGGCTGTGAGTCCACTACAGGGACGCTTTCTATGAACTCACAGCTTTCAAACTAAACTTTGGGTGTGTTTGAAGTCTTGAATTTCCCCATTCATTTGCCAACTTTGGTTACAGGGTCCAAGTGTCCAGAAAAGGTGGCAAATACAGCACTGGTAGGGAAGGAAAGCGCCTGTATGCCCGGGGTGCTGCGGGTAAAGGACGAGAGATGAGAACGCTGAAAATACAGAAATGAACAAAGTACTAGTAAATGGGCAGCATAGTGCTGATATTCCCTTGATTTGAAAGTTGGACAATCAGAAAGCTGTGATTTATAAACAGAAGCAAACCAAGTGATAGTGATATATCTGAAAGGCTGGCTGTGTGGTTGCTTTGAGTGACCAGAGTCTTGCTTTCCCTTGTGGGTTCTTTCTTAAGAAGCAAAAACAACAAAAACCCACATGTGTTCTTTCGCATACTTCTTTTAAATGCAGTTAGCTTGTAAAAGTTGCCAAGTTTAAACTCCGTTGTTCCTTTACTTTTTTAACGAGTGCCATTGTTCTTTTCTGTTGTTGTTTAAAGCCTAAAACGAATTTTTGAACTTAACCATCATTCTGCATACAAAATTTGAGTCACTCTGGAATACTGTAAGAATAAATGTTGCTTTCTTGGCATACATTTCTTCTATAACAAGCAATACTCAGTTATACAAGATTTAATGTTTCAAAAGTAATTTTTAGTTCACTGACAATGCTAAGGTCCCAGTTTGCCAGTAGTTTTCCCTTTCTAGGAAGTTTTCATGCTACATACCAAATAGCAAAGTGAATTGATTTGCATCTGCTCTGCTCTGTTTCCCTGCTTACCAAATGGTGGAGATGCTAATGAACATGACAAAGGTAGGCAAGGGAGAGAGACCGGAACCTCAGAACAGGCCTGAATAATCCGCACGGTGTATGCTACTGGCAATGGTGTAAACTGTCCTGAGTATTCAGAGCTCTGCTTTTAGAATTCTGAATGTTTAAATTACTGATGGGAACTTGCTTTTTACATTTCCTAAAATCTTTTGAAATGAAACATCCGTACAGCATCACTTTCGGAAACTAAAGAATAAATATGAAATGAAATTTCATTGATTAGGTATGAAATGGGAAGGTATTGATTAGGTAAACATGTATCATTTTAAAAAGCATTTTATTTGCCGTAAACATGTTTGTTTTAAGCAATAGATGTCATCTACTTGCCCACCCTGACAAAGTTGTGATTCATCATCATTTTCCTGTGTATGTATTTCTAGAACAGATACTTCTTCAGTCTCTTTTACTAGTGTTAGTAAGAGAATTGCTATTATTTTTTTTTTGATGAAAATTTAAGTGAGTATGAGAAAATGTTTAATTCTAGATAAAAAGAGGTCAGCTGTACAGCTTGGCAGATCAGCATTACTAAGCCCACTTACCTTGTTCTCTAGGCTTTGATAAGTAATAAATGGCTGTCTTTTTTTTTTTTAATGCAGCTAATATAGTAATCCCTAAGCTGTTTGCTTTTGAGAGTCTTGTTTCTTTAGTGTTCCTAGTAACACTGTATCTTTCTGAAAAGCTGAGCTACAGGAATTAGGAGACAGATATCTGACAGTATCTACTTGAACACGTGATGAAAATGATAACCGCAGCTGTAAGAGAAACGCTCCTTCTTCACAGATGCGCGCTTTGAAGTGCCAGGCACACTGCTGTCAGGCTGTGTCCCAGGTGCTCGTGACTGAGGCTGCTGCTGTGTGGTTTTTAATGTTTGAGTTTACATTCAGGGTATTAGCAGCACCCAGAGGGCTACCCTTCATAAAAATGTCAGAGGGTATCCTCTTACACTTCAAAACTATTCGTCTCTACAGTATTTATTTCACTTAAATAGTATAGGTTTTCTTTCAGGGTTTAAATTTTCATATTTCTATGTTTCTTTTCAGTTATATTTTATATAATTTTCAATAGGTTGAAAGGCTTGAAGCCAAAGTAGTTGAACCTTTGAAAGCTTATGGAACCATTGTAAAAATGAAACGGGTAAGTAAATCCATCTTTTTATCTATTTGGTAGTCTGACAAGGTATGAGTTTTTTTGTCTTTTTTATAAGAAATACAAAATAACATGCACTTATTCTTTTTACATTCTTTGAGTCTTTAAAAATAATATAGCACATTTATCAACTTGCTAAGTATTCTAATATTCTACTATAGCAGTAAAAATCATTATTATGGAAAATTTTGTAATGGATAAAATAATGTAATGGATGTGTTTACATATTTTTGTTTTAAAGCTTGTGGCTTGCTCTTTAAAATCTGCCAACTTTAAAATCAAATTGGATTAAAATTTATAAACACTAAAATTCTTATATTTTGGTGTTTGTTTTTCATAAATATATATATGCTCTTAGAAGCATCACCACAACACAAATTATAGTCATGTTTGTGTGATTTATTTTCCATTTATATTTTGTCTTCCTTTGAGAACACATCAATGAAATATGTGCTCCCATGTGCACATACATAGTACTCATAATTCTGGGCTCACAGTGCCTATATGAACAGAAAGCAGTCTTTCATTCTTAACATAAAGGGTTTGGTTCCTCAGTTAGAAAGCTTATTAACAAAAATGCTTATTTACAGGATGATCTCAAAGCAACATTAACAGCAAGGAATCGAGAAGCCAAACAGTTATCGCAGTTAGAAAGGACACGCCAACGAAACCCATCTGATCGACATGTAATTGTATCCTTTGGATTTTGATCTTTAAAACCAAAATAATTTGTAAGGTTTATAGTACAAAGTAAATGGAAATTATACATCTCTAGATCTAAGTGTGAGGAGAATTCTCATGTCCATTTAGGAACTCTCATAATAGAAACTAGCCAGCTGAAAACCAGTTATACTTCCTGACCCAATGCCTTTCAGTTTTCAGATAGACTAGCCCCCAGTCTACTCAGAAATGCAAATGTATGGGGGCTGAATTAAAAAGTAAACACTAATGTCTCAATGCCCTACTTGCCATACTTCTAAGGAAGAAGGGAAAATTCCCACAATGGCCCACATCAAATTAAAAAAGAAAAATTACATGAAACCATAGCTATAACTTTCAGTCAACCCTTCACGAGATTTGAGTATAATTAAAGTTATTGCAAGGCACTATAGTGTCTAAATAGGAGTATTTGCTGTAAAACAGAGCTCCTAGAAAACAATTACTTCCTGAACTATGATGTGTCTCATTTGTGACCAACTAAAACATAAATTGCTAGCACTAACTTCTCCCTGCTGCCCTTCCCCATTCTACCAAACCTGTGTCTCCTTCCTACTCAAGGTTGATACTTCTAGCTGGACACCACAGAAGGAGTGGCTTTTTGTGGGCACTGGAGGTTGAGGAACACCTCTGTTTCTGAAGGTAGTCCCTGCATAGTGAGTTAGGGCTGCACTAGTAACCTGGTCCATCTTCCTCTGGCCCAAAAGTACTTAAGCCCAACCTGTACTTTAAACAAGAAGCAGCAGAGAGGTGGTTAAGTGGGCTGGTGCAGAACATTTGTTGGACATTTATTGCAGCTTAAGATTTCCAACTGGAGTCTGTTTTAAGCAAGCTGAACAAACCAGAGAATGCTACAAATCCATGCCTGACAACTCTGTCAGACACTAGGAAAGCACTAAGTAAGGAATCAAATTTGTTTTGTTCTTAGGGAAAAGTCTCTAAACACAAGTAAAAATACAGTGTCTGAAATCCTGCATGGTTGTTGATTGAATAATGACCATATTGATCTTTAACACAAAAATGAATATACTGCTTAGTCCCATTTTGCTGACCTATACATGCTCTGTTAACATTGCTGTAAAGGAAGGAGGTAGTCCTTATGGCACACCTAAAACAGGACGGAAAAAAGAACAACATAAGTTAGTTCCAGGCGAATTGTTCTGCCATCTACATAGATCTACTTAAAAGTTCTGACAACCTAGAACTACAAAATAAATAACAGTATACATGTAAATGTATCCAGTGTAAAAATAAAAATGTCCAGTCAAGAGCACCATAGAATTTTTACCAGGTAGACCCTTACAACTCACCTATTTACTCAGAAGTACGATAAAGTTCAATATGTAAAAAGAGCCCCTTTTGGTGACTATAATCCTAAGATCCACCTCCCCACCCCAAGACCGCAGATGACATCTGAACAGGCTGTGACACCGTTTGAAGTCTTGGCCAAGACTACTGGAAACACTGGTGACTGTTCATGGAATTGGATCTTAACATTTCCTACTTGAGATTGGTTCATTGTAGAATTTTGAGCAGTTTCAGTGAATATAATAATTATCACAAATGTATATTTTTCTTTGCTGAAGACTGACTGTGGTGACTTCTGTGCTTAGGAAGAAGATTTCAGAGTTTAGAAATTGTATCAACATTTCTAGAAGTTGGAATACAAAGACCCCATCCATGGCTTCTGCTTCCCTGTGCTTTCCTTTAAACAGTCTGCAGAGATTCCCAGTTTTTAATGAGAGGGGCAAAGACAAGATACAAAATAAAAGTCACAAGAACTGTATGTCATACTCAGAGATAAATACCTGACAGCAGCTGTTTTCAGGGCAGCCCTTCAAGGGGTCTCTACTTTACATTTGAATTTTCTGTTAAAAAAAACCCCAGGAACATATAGAAATATTGTTAAATAGTTTTGAATGCTACTTAATATTAAATTGACGGTCTTTATTTTTAAAAACTATACTTTGTATGGTAAATATAAAAAAATATGGATACAAATTCATATACCTTTAATTGCTTATTATCTTCAAAGTTTAAGAGCAATTCTTATACTATAAAGTTATATGATTTTATTAAAAATGTTGAATTCTCTTTGAAATGTATTTTTTTCCTATATGAAAATTTTCAGTCCCAGGTGGGCAATAAAATGGTGTGTCAAGAAATGGATCCTGAGAGTAAACCCTTTTACTTGTTTCAATTTATAGATTCTTTTAAAAGAAAGCAATAGTTAAATGTCAGAATATTATCACATCTTAAAACTTTGATGACAAATGCCAATATATGATTTTAGAGAAAACATAATTTTAGTATAATGCACAAAGCCTTATTAGAAATAATTTAATCATAAAATTGAGGCATGTCTTTTTAGTTGTTAGTATTGCTAAACATTTAATCTATGGGAACAACTGTTGTCCTAAAGGAAAAGATGCTTAAAGAGAAATAATATGATTCAGTTGGAATTTTCTGCACTTACCAGTACCATTGCCACAATATGTACCTGAATTCTTGATATGCAACTACAATGACATAGGAAACAGCTTTTTAAAACTCTCTGGAGCTGCAATTCACAAGTAAATAGCAATATTTAGATAGTAGCCATGATCATGTTTTACAACACAGATCTAGAAAGTATTGGTGTGTTACCATGTATAAAGCAGAACATTAAAACTTGCCATTTAATATATTAGTTACACTATATATAATATATAATGACCAAAAACGAAACCAAAACAATGTAATGTTGTTAGCTTGTAAGAATGTGATTGATCTGATTGAACTGAACTTGATGGTACATGCCTGTAATCCCATCATTTGGAAGGTAAAAGGAGGATCAGAAGTTCAAGGTTATCTTCCACCAGATAGTAGCCTTACAGCCAGATAGACCGTGTTATATATATTCTCAAACTATACAGACACAGACACACATGGAGATATAGTGACACACACCTGTAATCACAGGAGGCAAGGCAGAGGCTGGAGAACTTGAGTTTCTGATCACCTGTTCAGACGATCCTAGGACAGCCCAAGCTGTATAGGGAGACTGTAATGCATTGGAGAACTCTTGAATCTCACTAGTTTCAAGTGCTTGTGTATTGTAATAATAATAAAAAAAAAATGGTTCTGTGTCATGGAAATTGTTATAGATATAGGTCTTTTTACTGTGTGTTCTTAGTCCTTCACAAAGATGTATTGTCTTAGTTCATTTAATCTGTAAAATAGTCTCATGAGATAATCTTTATTTTACAGATAATACAATGTGAGAGCATTGGAAATACTAACAAATTATAAGTCTTTTCTTTGGGGGTGAGGGTGAAGGAGAGAGGAATTAGAAAAAGGATAGTGTGATGAATGGCACAGACTGACATACAGGGAGGTAGCAGAAAACAAAATACTTCTAAAGTCAATCCAAGGGTTGCAGGGAAAAATAGCTTTAAAGACAGGATTTTTATTTTGAGATTAAGTGTCATCATGTTTATTAGAGTTCTTTCATCGTGTGTGGCAAAAGGTAAATGTGAACAGTTTATACTCTTAGGCCCTAAAAGCTAAAACCTAAATGGTAACTTTTACCCAAAGATTCAGCTACATGGATTCTGATTCAGATTGTTCCTTTTGTTGGGGGATTGACTTTTTAGGCAGAAACTGAATTGCAGAGAGCCACAATTGATGCTACCCGAACAAGTCGTCATTTGGAGGAAACTATTGACAATTTTGAAAAGCAGAAAATAAGGGACATAAAGGTAATTAACTTAATACAGAATGTTTTCTAACGTTGCTTAAAGTTGGGGAAGAAGTAATGTACTGATATTTAGCCCAGCATCCTTAATTCTGACTGCAGATTCTTCTCCTTCACCTCTCCTCCTAGTCACTTCCCCCAACCCCCGTCCATTCCTCTTCAAGAAAGGGCTGACCTCCCATGGATATCAGCCAGCCATGGCATACATTCTCTCCTATTAAGGCTGGAAGACGAACCCAGTAGGAGGAAGGGTTCCTCAAAACAGGCAGAGTCAGAGACAGCCGGTGCTCCCACTGTTAGAGGAGTCTGAAGAAAATCAAGCTACACAACTGTAACATATATGCAGAGGGCCTAGGTCAATCCCATGCGGGCTCCCTGGTTGTCAGTTCAGTCTCTGTGACACCCATGAGCCCAGGTTAGGTGATTCTGAGGTTTCTTATGGTGTCCTTGGCCCCTCTGGCTCCTACAATCCATCTTCCCCCTCTTCTGTAGGATTCCCCAAACTCAGACTAATGTTTGGCTATGGGCCTCCATTTGTTCCCTTCAGTTGCTGAGTGAAAGCTCTGTGATAATTGGGCTGGACACCAATCTATGAATATAGCAGAGTGTCATTAAGAATCATTTCATTGACTTTTTCCTTTGGGGGGCAGTTGTCTTTGGTTCTGTCCTAGGTCTCTGGGCTCTCCAGCCTCGGGGTCCTGGCAATCCAGGCAGGATCAGGGATGGGCTCACTCTTGTGGCAGAGGTCTAAGGCTAGACCAGTCATTGGCTACCTACTCCCACAATCTCTATACCACCCTTACCCTAGCACATCCCATACACAGAACAGACTGTAGGTTGAAGGTTATGTGGCTGGGTTGGTGTCCTCCAAACCACATTCCTCCACTGGAAGTCTTGCCTGGTCACAGGAAATGACCAGGTCAAACTTCTTATCACCCACTGCTAGAAGTCCTAGCTAGAGTCACCCCCATAGATTTTCTGGGAATTGCATTACACTAGGCTTCTAGTTTTTCCCAGAGATGTCCCCCACATTCCAGTTGTCTCTCCTGTTTCTCCCTCCCTCCGTCCTCCCCGACCTGATCCTTCCTATTCCCATCCCCGCCCCTCATCAAGACCCCTCCCTCCAGCCACCTGCAATATCTACTCTGTTTCGTCTTCATGGTGACATGCATACATCCCCCCTGAGCCCTGCTTATTACAAAGCTTCTCTTGTCTATGGATTGTAGCAGGGTTGTCCTTTACAGTTAATATGTATCTGTAAGTAAGTACATGCCATGTTTGTCTTTCTGGGTCTGGGTTACATCACTCTATACCATCATTGAGCAATTGTCCCTGTGATGTCATGTCATGTCCTTTGAGTATATGCCCAGGAATGGTATAGCTGGGTATTGAGGTAGAGCAATTCCCAATTCTCCGAGAAACTGCCATATTGATTTCCAAAGTGCTTTACAAGTTTGCACTCCACCAGCAAAGGAGGAGTTTCCCCTTACTCACACACATCCTTGAAAGCATGAGCTGTCACTTGTGTTAATGATCTTAGCCATTATGACAGGTATAAGATGGAATCTCAAAGTAGTTTTAATTTGCATTTGTCTGATCACTAAGGATGTTGAACATTTCTTTATTTGTTGGCCGTTTGAGATCCCCCTATTGAAAATTCTCTGTTTAGATCTGTACCCCATTTTTATATTGGATAATTTGGTTTGGTGATGTCTGGTTTCTTGAGTTCTTTGTATATTTTGGAGATCAGCCCTCTGTTAGATGTGGGGTTGAAATTCTTTTCCCATTATATAGGCTGCTGTTTAGATGGTATACTTTGCCTTACAAAACTTTTTCAGTTTCATGAGGTCCCATTTACTGTCAGTCTTAGTGTCTGTGATACTGGTGTTCTATTCAGAAAGTTTTCTCCTGTGCCAATGCAATCCAGGCTATTCCTTACTTTCTCTTCTGTCAGGTTTAGTGTATCTGGTTTTATATTGAAGTCTTTGATCCACTTGGACTTGAATTTTGTGAGGAGTGATATATATGGATCTATTTGATTCTTCTACATGCCAACATACAGTTAGGCCAGTACCATTTGCTCAAGACACTTCCTTTTTATATTTCAGGCTTCTTTATTTAAAAAAAAAAATTTAGGTATCCATAGAAACGTGAATTTATGTTTGGGTCTTCAATTCCACTCCATTGAGCGATCTTTCTGCTTTTTATGCCAATAACATGTGGTTTTTATTACTATGGCTCTAAATAGAGCTTGATTGAAGTCAGGATGGTGATGCCTCCAGAAGTTCCTTTATTATACAGAATTGTTTTGGCTAGCCTGGGCTTTTGTGTTTCCATATGAAGATATGAAGTTGAATATTGTTTTCAAGGTCTGTAAGGAATTGTGTTGGAATTTTGATGGGGATTACATTGAATCTGTAGATGGTTTCTCATAAAAATGACCATCTTTACTACGTTAATCCTACCCATGCAAGAGCATGGGAGATCTATCTTCTTATATCTTCTTCAGTTTTTCTTCTAAGACTTGAAGTTCTTGTTAGCTGTCTTTCACTTACTT
Organism: Cricetiscus sungorus; assembly: GCA_030556225.1. Taxonomy (NCBI): domain Eukaryota; kingdom Metazoa; phylum Chordata; class Mammalia; order Rodentia; family Cricetidae; genus Cricetiscus; species Cricetiscus sungorus. The sequence continues at coordinate 22,978,369 of JANBXA010000114.1, forward strand.
GGTTAGAGTTATACCAAGATATATTATTTGTAGCAATTGTGAAGGGTGTTATTTCCCGATTTCTTTCTCACCCCATTTATCATTTCTGTATGGTAGCACTACTGATTTTTATTTTTATTTTTGTTAGTTAATTTTTGTATCCAACCTCTTCCCTTAAGGTGTTTATCAGCTGTAGGAATTCCCAGGTAGTATTTTGGGGCCACATCTAAACCTGCAAATATCAATCCTTTGACTTCTTTCCATTTGTGTCCCCTTGATCTCCTTTTGCTGTCATACTGCTCTAGCTAGAACTTCGAGTACTATATTGAATAGATATGGAGTGGCTGGAAAACCTGTCTTGTCCCTGGTTTCAGTGGAATTGCTTTGAGTTTATCTCCATTTAGTTTGATGCTTGTAGTCAGCTTGCTGAATATTGCTTTTATTATGTTTAGGTATGTCCCATGTATCACAGATCTCTCTAATACTTTTATTATGAAGGGGTGTTGGATTTTGTCGAAGGTTTTTCAGCATTTAATGAGATGATTGAGTGTTTTTTTTTTTCTTTAAGTTTGTTTATATGATGGATCACATTGATAGATTTTCGTATATTGAACCATCTCTGCATCTCTGGGATGACCTTTTTGATGTGTTTTTGGATGTGGTTCATGAGCATTTTGTAAGTATTTTTGCATCAATGAGGAAAATTGGTCTGTAATTCTTTTTCTTTGTTGAGTCTTTGTGTGGTTTGGATATCAGGGTGACTGTAGCCTAAAATGAATTTGAAAATGTTCCTTCTGTTTCTATATTCTGGAATAATTTGCGGAGTACTGGTATTAGCTCTTCTAATGTTTGGTAGAATTCTGCGCTGAAACCATCTGGCCCCAACCTTTTTGGTTGGGAGACTTGGTGGTTGCTTCTATTTTACTAGGAGTTACAGGTCTATTTAAATGATCTGATCTTTATTGAACTTTGGTAAGAACTATTTATTGAGAAAAAATTGTCTATTTCTCTTATATTTTCCAATTTTGTGGAATACAGGTTTTTGAAGTAAGACCTAATGAGTCTTTGGATTTTCCTGGTGTCTGTTGTTATGTCCCCTTTTTATTTCTGATTTTGTTAATTGGATATTCTCTCTGTGTCCTTTGGTTTGGATAAGGTTTTGTCTACATTGATTTTTCTCAAAGTACAAACTCCTTGTTTCATTGGTTCTTTGTATTGTTCCCTTTGGTTCTGTTTTATTAATTTGAGCCCTGGGTTTAATTATTTCCATCATCTACTCCTCATGGGTGTGTTTGCTCTTTTTGATCTGGAGCTTCCAGGTGTGTTTTTAAGTTGATAGCATGAGGTCTCTCTAATTTCTTTATGAAGGCACTTAGTGCTATGAACGTTCCTCTTAGCACTGCTTTCATTGTGTCCCATAGGTTTGGGTATGGTACATATTCATTTTCATGGGATTCTAGGAAGTCTTTAGTTTCTTTCTTTATTTCTTCTTTGACCCAGTGGTGATTGGGTAGAGAGTTGTCTAGTTTCGATGAGGTTGTAAGCTTTCTGTTGTTGAAATCCAGCTTTAGTCCGTAATGATCTGGTAAGATATAGGAAGTTATTTCAAGTAACTTGTGACCAAGTATGTGTGTGGTTAGTTTTGCAGATGGTTCCACGAGGTGCTGAGAAGACAATATATTTTTTTGTTTGGATGGCTGTTAAGTTCATTTGAGTCATGTCTTGTTGTTAGTTCCAGTATTTCTTTTGTCTGGATAACTTGTCCAGTGGTGAGAGTGGAGTATTGAAGTGTCCCAAAATTAATGTGTGAGGTTTGACATGTGATTTAAGCTTTAGTAATGTTTCTTTTACAAATATGGGTACCCTTGCATTTGGAGCATAGATGTTCAGAACTGAAAGATCATCTTGGTGGATTTTTTCTTTGGTGAGTATGAAATGCCCTTCCCTATCTCTTTTGATTAACTTTGATAGATATTAAATAGCTACACCAACTTGCTTCTTGGGTCCATTTACTTGGAAAATCTTTTTCTAACCCTTTACTCTAAGGTAATGGCTATCCTTAATGTTGAGGTGTATTTCTTGTATGCAGCGAAATGATGGATCCTGTTTCTGTTAGACTTTGGTTTGTTTGTTTTAATTGGGGAATTGAGTCCATTGATATTGAGGGGTAGTAATGACCACTGATTGTTAATTCCTGTTATTTTATTTCCTATGTTTTCTTGAGTGTAATTAACCTCCTTGGGTTGGAGTTTTTCTTCTAGTAACTTCTGTAGGGCTGGGTTTGTGTATAAATATTTAGATCTGGTTTTGTCATGGAATATTTTGTCTTCTCCATCTATGGTGATTAAAAGTTTTGCTGAATATAGCAGTCTGAGCTGGCATCTGTGGTCTCTTAGAGTCTGCAGGACATCTGTTCCTGCCCTCTGTCTTTTAGAGTCTCCATTGAGAAGTTGGATAGAATTTTAATAGGTCTGCCTTTATATGTTACTTGGTCTTTTTCCTTTGCAGTTTTTAATATTATTTCTTTGTTCTGTATTTTTAATGCTTTATTATGTGTCTTTTCCGGTCCAATCTATTTGGTGTTCTGTAAGCTTCTTGTATGTTTATAGGCATCTCCTTCATGTTAGAAATTTTCTGTGATTTTGTTGAAAATATTTCCTGGGCCTTTGAGCTGAGATTCTTCTCTTCCTTCTCTTCCTATTATTTTTAGGTTTGGTCTTTTCATAGTGTCCCAGATTTCCTGGATATTCTGTGATAGGAACTTCAGATTTAACATTTTCTTTGGCCAATGTATCAATTTCTTATATCCTATCTTCTATGCCAAAGATTTCTCTTCCATCTCTTGTATTGTTTATGATGCTTGCAGCTGTAGTTCCTGTTCACTTAGCTAGATTTTCCATCCCAGGGTTCTCTGAGTTTGTTTTCTTTATTGCTTCTATTTCCATTTTCAGGTATTGAACAGTTTTATTCATTTCCTTCATGTGTTTGTATTTTCCTGGATTTGTTTAAAGGATTTATCCATTGAGGGCCTCTGTTGTCTTCATAAGAGTGGATTTAAGATCATTTTCTTGTGCTCCAGCTGTGATGGAGCTTCCCCGGGTGGCTGTAGTTGGATAGCCAGGTTCTGGTGGTGTCATATTGCCCTGGCTGGTGTTGCTTGTGTTCTTACACTGGCCTCTAGTCATCTGGATTTGGGGGTTCTGAGTTTATCTTTGTTAGTTGGATATTTTTTCCCTCGGTTTCTGTTTCTTCTCTGGTCGTCTTGCTTGAGTGGCCCAGGGTCTAGTGATCAGTAAGTTTTCAGGTCCAGAATAGTGTCTCCCCTGAGGATTTTGTGACCTGCATAATCTCTGGAATTCTGGGTGCCATGTCACTTATGAAGTTTCAAGTACCTGTGTGGCCTCTGGGGTTCTGGGTACTCCCTTGGTCTCTGGGGTTCCTAATATGTTGTGGCCTCCAATAAAGTAGAAGTCTTCCACTGAAGTTGTGGGATATGGAGCCTAGGGGAAGGGGTGCTGCTGGGGGCTGTTGTGTGTGCTAAAGGGAGTGTTTGCAGGCATTCGGTGGCATCTTACCTGCAGTCCCTAATGCCAGCATGGCCTCCACAAAGCAAAAGTCTTTTGGAGAATCAAGGGACTGTATTCTTAACAAGCTAACATGTATTTATGTGTCAGCATTCCCACACCTTAAACAAAGTCTTTCATTTACATCAACTGTACCTTAAAAATATAAGCAAATACACATAGTAACTTATTCAATGAACTACAACCAAAAATATAAACTGTAAACCAGTTGTGTTTTTAAACCTGTGATTTCCACTATAGTAGACTGCTATTAATATCTGTGGCATTAAATTAATAGCTATGTTATTTTCAACAATTTAAAAAGATTAAGAAAGCAGACTGAGCAAATCATGATGAGCAAGTCAGAAAGTAGCACCCCTCCCATCAGCTCCTGCCTTCAGGTTCCTGCCTTGAGGTCCTGACCTGGCTTCCTTTGGTGACGGACTGAAGTGTAGGCAAATGAGCCCTTTCGGCCCTGGCTTGCTTTTAGTCATAGTGTTTCATCGCAGCAATCGTACCCTAATGAGGACAGTAACATAAATGGTGCCCAGTGATGAAGTGGTCTGTTCCGAGTGTTCACGGCTGCCTCTGTTGTGTGACAAACCTGCAGATTTGACTTTTCAGCAGGTCTTTGAGGACAGTGTTTTAGGTGTCTTTGAAAGATCTTAAATATCGCTTAACAATCATTTTATATGCTATTAAGAATTAAGGAGTTTTGGACTCACTGCAAATTTTCCTGTGTCAGCTGTTATTTTTGCTATATTGCCAATAAAAGTTATCTGACACATAGTTAATTCATCTCTGAAAGCAATGCATTTGAATATTTCCTGGGGATAGCTTTGAAACATTTCAGAGTTTTGGCCTCTAAAGTAAATCACAGGCTCTACACTGTGCTATGTAAAAACAGATTATTTCTCAGATTATCCAAAGAGGATGTTCTAAAATAACATCTTTTCCAAGTGGAGAGAATATGGGAGGCATGGAATTCTACAACTGCTGACATTCTTTGTAAAATTTAGGGTTAAGGGTTCTAAGAAAATTAGCATTGACCTGAACAAGGAGAAGGAAAAATGATTCCTTTTGCTCCTTAGTGGTTAACCCTTCCTTGCACCTGCAAACGTTGTTCACGTGAAACCTGTGATCTTTGGCTTCACTTTTGTCTCCCACCTACAGGCACGCTACCTCAACAGGTGTTATAAATGTCCTGCTCAACACTGAATACGAAATTGAGGCAAAGAAAGTGAGTTCAGATTTCCTAGCTTCAATGACTATTTCCAGGAATTTCTGAAATAGATGAGGAACTACATCTCCATGTCTGCAATACTGTGCCCCTTGAAAAAAGTGTTTACAGGGAGAAATCACTTTGGATATGTGTGTGTGTGTGTGTGTGTGTGTGTGTGTGTGTGTGTGTATATATATATATATATATATATCCATACAGTGACTGTTAACTATTTGCATAATTGCCAAACTGTTCCAAAGTAGCAAAATATATTTTTTATTTCCTATGTATATAGAAGAAATAGGAGCAAAATTACTAGATCATGTAGTAACTGTTTAACTCCTCGAGGAAATGCCAGACTATTCCAAGATGGCTTTCTCATTGTACATCCTTCCTGGCATTGTATGATGGTGCCTAATTCTCTTGACTCTTCAGTACTTCCTTTTTACAATTTTTATTGTAGTCATACTGGTGTGTGTAAAGTAGCATCTCACTATAGCATCTCACCAAAAACAATAACTTCTTTGTTTTTGGAGACAGGTTTTCTCTTTGTAGTCCTGACTGTCCTAGAACTCACTGTGTAGATCAGACTTGTCTCGAACTCACAGAGATCCACCTGCCTCTGCCTCCCAAGTACTGCTTTTAAAGGTATACACAACTACCTACTTGGAAAAATGCCCATTCAGGTCTTCGTCCATATTTCAGTTGGGTTATCTTTACTGTTAGGTTGTAAAGGTTCTTTTGTTTGTTTGTCATATTCTGAATACAAGTTGCTTACTAAATTGATGGTATTATATTAACACAGATTTTCAATTTTAGTGACATCTATTCAGTTTCTTCTGTTGCTTGTGGTTTAGTGTCACAGCTAAGAATCCATTGCCAAACCAGGTGGTGGGTTCTCTCAGCTTTCCTCTAAGTTTTGTCATTTCCATTCATGTAAAGTCTGTGATGCACTTACTTTTACATTGTCTGAACTCAGGGTTAAATTTTACCCTTTTTGTATAACCCTTTGTTAAAAATGTCTCATTTTTCTGGAGTCTTACTGATGTGACCATGCCTTTAGACAGTAGAACAATGTCATCATTCTTCTGTGGGTTTTTAATTCCTAGTCAGAAGCCATTCAAGCTTGTAAGGTATTCCTGTGTATCTCTGGAGATGCTCAGTATGAAATCCCAAGTGGTATATAAACATACTGCTTTTCATTGATACTCAGTTGTACATACAAGATGGCCCTTCATGAGCTACATCACAGAGTAACAATTATTGCTGGTCATAGTTTCATGTCTCATCTCAGAAAGAAGCCAGTCTTCTATAGTTCCTTTTTTTAAATATATGCTTCAACAGATGCAGTGAACTACAGCCAAGCACTGGGCTGAGCTACTGAGTGATCTACAGCCAAGCACTGGGCTGAGCTACTGGTTGAAGAGAGGGAGGAGGGATCATATGAGCAAGGAGGGGTCAAAATTGTGATGGGGAAACCACAGAGAGCTGACTTGAGCTGGTGGGAGCTCATGGACTCTGGACTGATCTAGCGTGAGAACCTGCATGGGACCCAACTAGGTCCTTCGAGTGTGGGTGACAGTTCTAGGGCTTGGTCTGTTGGGGTGCCCCTGGCAGTGGGACTAGGACCTGTCCAGGTGCATTGTTTATTTTGTGGAGTCCATTTCCTAAGGTAGGATACCTTGCTCAACCTAGATACGCAGGGGGGGGGGGAGGGTTGGTCCTGCCTCATCTTGGTATGCCAGACTTTGTTGACTCCCCAATAGAGACACCTTACGCCCTCTGAGGAGTGGATGGAAGTCGGAAGGGAGAGGTGGGGGGGGCAGGAAAGGGGGATGGAGGGGAACTGGGATTAGCATGTAAAATGAAAAAAATTTAAATAAAAAAGTGCTTCAAAATTTTAATATGAATATTTACATAGTACTGGAGTATATAGTCGTATACATTTTAGTCATCTGTTTTTCATCCAAATGTCAATTTTCATGTAAAAAAAGAATTTTTTTTAAAGAAAGAAGTGAATAGTAATTAGGGCAATACTTTGCATAATGTAATTTTTTGCCATAAAAAGTCGTGACATATTTATTTCAGTTATGGTTTGCCCTGCACAAAAACTGACATCTTGTTCTTTCATAAAATACTAAAATGATATAATGGGGAATATAAAACTTTATGGTTCTATAACAAACTCTTAAATACATAAAAACAATTTAAATGACTTTAAAATTGCAATCTTTGTGTTTTTCAGAATGTATTTTCTGAGTTTATCACAATTGAAATGTTATTTCATGGCAAAGCTTTAGAGGTCTTCACTACTGCATACCAAAACATACAAAAGATCGATGAGGATGAAGATCTAGAGGTAGGCCTGCATCTAGACTCAGTTCTTCTGTCAGTGTGGGAATGCTTGAGAGCTTCCGTGTTCCGTGTGTATGGGCAATACTCTCAAATGTGTAACCCTAATAACTGATCTTTTGTGGTTTTTCATTCATACTTTAGCAGATGACTGTCACTCTTCAAGTACTCAAACTCACATTTAATTTTCACCCTTCCCATGTTTTCTTCTTTAAAAGATTATCAGACTTTTACATGACAATTATAAAATAGTAGCAAATATTTATGTAACCATTACTCTAAGGGTAAGGAAAGACTGAAACAGAGTAAGGAAATTTCCCAGAGGCCGATAGCTAGTTTAGTAGCACAGGTGGGAGTCAACTCTAAAAGTTTACCACAATTCTGTTTTTAATGCTTTGTACTCAAGGCTACAGCTAGTGTTGAAGTTGGGTGACTTGCACGCACCATTTCCTGCAAGAAAAAAACTGCACTGAATAGCAGGTTCAAGTGATCTCTGTACTTTTCCTGCAAAGTTCAAGTCTCCTTTACAAGTACCAGTCTCCAAGTTCAGTTCTGTGGTCCTTAAAATGTGTTTCCTCATTCCAGAGGCCCTAGATGTCACATGACACCCTTTATAACTTATCACTGCTCTCAGTCAGCTAGCTAAGTAGGTTGTGTAGAAGAAACAGATGAAAACTAAAGGTTGTATATAGTAGATGTATTTTTGAACAACTTTCTTCACATTCCAGTGAAATAGTACTGAATAAATTAACTTCTTTACATATCTTCATGACAAAATAAAAATTATGCCACTTGCCTCCTAAGATGTCCAAGCAGCAACTGGTTTATTAGCACCTGTTATGCCAAGCACCATTCTAAGTACTAGGATCATGAATAAGAAATAGTCTACATTGTCAAAGCTAATTATAATCTACCAGTGATAGGAAGGAGGCAAAAATTCTATGTAGCCATTAAAATTCTATAATGCAACCAATCCTGTATCATGTGGTGTATGTGTGTTGGGGGGAGGGGGAGGAGGGAGAGAGGGAGGAAAGGAAGGTTCCACAGTCTTAAAGCCAGAGGAGCTTGAGATGGAGATGCCTAGCAAAAACCTTATGATGGCATAGCTAATACAAAGGTCCTTAGGCTATTGTGAATGAAGAGCAGTGTACTTTAAACATTTAGCATGGAATGAATGGAAACATAGCCCTCAACCTGTTACACCATTTAGTATTCATGACTCTGGACCAGGGGAAGTATATGCACATATAACCTGACGGTTTCTTGGAAACAAGAAAAATGCAGAGGGACATAACTGTTTTTCTTCATAGTCACACTTCTTGATTTATTCCAGCAGCAGTGGACGTTTTGTACTTACTACAACCTATCTTGTTCCTCACATGAATAGTATTCTGTGATTCATTTCTCCTTCAAAGATAATTTGTGTGCTTTCATTTGAGAGGATATCTAGACCTTGCAATTGCTCTCGATCTTGGACATTGCCGATATCATTTTTCTGTAAATCTGTTTTTATAGCAAAACAGTTCATCTTAATACTTGTCTAAAGTTTATCTCAAGGGTTCCATGTCATGTTATTTTTCTTATTTTTTTTTAATTTCATTTTACATTCAACCACAGTTCTCCTTCCCACCCTGCCCACACTCCCCCTCCTCCCAAAGGTTAAGGGCTGCCATAAGGAGTCAACAAAACCTGGCACAGTAAGCTGGGGCAGGACCAAGGCTTTAACCCCTGCATTAAGTCTGAGCATGGTATCCCACCGTAGGGAGTGAGCTCCAACAAGCCAGCTCATGCACTGGGATAGATCCTAATCCTGCTGCTGGGGCCCCTCAGATAGTCCGAGTTTTCACAACTGTCTCCCATCTCAGTCCCACAGAGGCGCCACAGCTGTCAGTCCAGAGTTCATGCATGTTCACGAGCTTGGTTCAGCTGTGTCTGTAGATTTCCCCTCCATGATCTTGACCTCCCTTGCTCATGTGTTCCCTCCTCCCTCTTCTCGACTAGATCCCAGAAGCTCTGCCCGGTGCTTGGCTGTGGATCTTTGTATCTGGTTCCATCAATTCATATTATTTTTCTTTGCTAGAGAAGTTTATAGTGTTCAAGCAAAAATATATCATCCCTCTCAATACGAGGTGACCTTGAACCACCCATCTGTTATACCTAGATGTCATCAATGTAAAATCTGATAACTTAATTATTCCTCAACTGTCCTAAAATAATAGTTCTTACATCCTAAATTGTCTCCCTCGATTCCATTTGTATTCTGCAGTATTGGAGGAGCAGCAGTTCTTCCTCAACCTGTGGGTCATGACCCCTTTGGGGATGATGACTCTTTCACAGGGATCACCTAATACCATGGGAAAACACAGAGATTGATATTTGTAACAGCAAAACTGCAGTTATGAAGTTGCAACAATATAATTTTTTGAGACAGGGTTTCTCTCTATAACAGTGCCAGCTATCCTGGAACTTGTTTTGTAGACCAGGCTAGTCTCGAACTCACCTGCCTCTGCCTCTGCCTCTGCCTCCCAAGTGCTGGGAGTAAAGGCATGCACCACTGCCACCTGGCTGCAACAAAATCATTTTATGGTTGGGGTCACCACGACATGAAGAATGGTTAAGAGCCACAGTATCAGGAAAGTTGAGAGCCCAGGCTTACAGGAGTGTAAGGGACAGCCCTTAGTTTGGTTCTTTACTGCCACAAATGGGGATTATGTCAGTGTTAGCATTCACTAGGCAAAAGTGAATTTAATGAACACCATTTATTTTCAAGAATGGCAGAGATAAGACAGGGTTTCTTCCAGTAGAAAGGCTAGTTGTAGAGTTATTGCTGTGGAGTTACTTGGTCAAACTTAGTAACGTAACGGTTACACTTGAGAATAGGAGCTGGCTGGCTACCGAGTAAGAGAAAGATAACATTTGACTTGGCTCCAAGGATTGGTAAATCTGCAGAAAGGCCCTGCTGGTGAACCAGCAATAAAGAGGCACAGTGTAATGTACATTCATCACATAAGTTAGTTCTGCTAGTTTGAGTGACACGAGGCCTCTGATGATCACTCTGAAGTCAACAGTTGACTCTGGTAGGTAAGAACCACAGAAAAGGATTTTTAGTTGAGAATATTTAGTCTACAGTAATAGGAGATTAAATAGGCTGTAAAGAAAGGTACATAGTCGGTATGTAGAAGTACTTCAGGTAAGAAATTAAATATAATGCCCATGCTGCTATGTATAAAGCCTTTCATTATAAAACAGTCTACACCCAATACAGTAGGACTATGTTTATGTAACTGTCTTAATATTAAAATCAAAATCCCTCACAAACCATGCCAAGTGGTTAGCAGCCACACATACATAACCAGAGGCCTCTTTTGGACATGGAACATTTTCTTCATCTCAGAATACATTATTGGATACTGTTAGTTTATAATAAAAAGTTTATGAAGTATATAGAAAATTGACTAGTTGATAAGACATTAAAATAAGTGACCGGAGCTCTTAAACTGTACTGAAGATATAGCAGTAGGAGAGATGGACATTTTCTGGGTGATCCAGCTGTAAACAGATGAAGCAATACAAGAGGAAAGCTAGCAGTGACTGGTGTTGGCATGGAAGAGGAAAAGCTGGGGTCAGGGAAGATAAAGGCTTAAGGGTTCCAATGAGCAGTGCTGTGGGATGCATTCCAATTCTAATGGGGAGGTGAAATACAGTATCTGATCGGTTTTTTAAAAGTTAATACCTTGAAGTAATAAAATAAGAAAAAAAGGAACTGAAGTAGATGCATGTTTCCAGAGCAATGATTCTCAACCTGTGGGTGGCAGCCCCTTTCAGGGTCAAATGACCATTGCAAAACACAGATACCAATGATTGATAACCGTAGCAAAATTATAGTTATGAAGTAGCACCAAAAATAATTTCATGGTTGGGGGATCACTGCACTATATTAAGGGGCCACAGCATTAGGAAGGTTGAAAACCACCTTCTAGAGGGAACCTGTGGAAACAAAAAATCTTTGTAAATTTGTAGTTTTAACAGTAAAAGAAAAATGCACACTGAAAAAAAATTTAGGATGACATTTGCTTTTTTTTAAATAAAGAGTTTGGAAGGAGGGTTTTAAAAGTCACACTGATCTTGACTCATCTAGAAATATGAGCTAATCATAAGAGAGGGTTGAGAAACACTTGACAATATTTGAGAATACTGAGACGTTCACATTCTATTGATGCTGGTGCTCATGTTAGTGTTAGGACGGCTCCAATGTAAACTGTACAGTGACACTCGTGCTGTGGGAAGGAGCCAGCATAATTGGGTACACTAGCTTGCAGTTGCCACAACCAAATGATTTTGATTACTGAACATCTTTTATCAACTTGCATGATCCTAGAAGATTTTTTTTTACCCTTTTCTAACTTGATTAGGTCTGTAATTTTTCCTCTTGAGCTTACAATAACTCAAATTTAAGAATGTAAGCTGGTTATCTAGATTTTGCATCTACTTTATAATGTTGTTTTACATTGCAATAGGTTTTCCGAAATTCTCTGTATCTACCAGATTATCCATCTCGTTTAGATATTGTAAGAGCAAATTCAAAGTCACCTCTTCAGAGATCAGTGTCAGCTAAGTGCACATCTGGAACTGGACAGGTGAGCTAAAAAAAATACTAATAGAATTTGAGTTGATGCCTTTGGAACATCTTGAGTTACTAACTAAAAAGGGTTCCCCTGCCATGTGACCTCATGCAATGCATTATCTCTGGCCATAGTTCTTCCTCTAAACATAGTGAAAAGATTCTGTAGTCACATTTACTCTCTGAGGCAGAGCAGTGAAGAAACATGGGAAAGACAGAACAATGCTAATGCACATTTGCTGTGTCTAGTATCAACACAAATTCTAAATATACCTAAAAAGAGGCTTTTTCTAAGCATAACTCATGGACAACAGTTATGACGTAACTGCAATGTACCAAATCTGATACTGCCTCAGAATTTTAAAGTGGAAAATTCTTTAAAATATAAAGCAATCTCAAAAGACAATTTTAAGTAAAATTGCTAAAAGACAGACATCATGTTATTGGATTCTGTGCATTATTTCTGCTTTGCATTATCTCTTCCCCCAGCCAAATTACATCTCTATTATTTTTGCCTTGACACATGAATTCCATCTAAAATTCTATTTAGAACTTAATCTTGTATACTAGGGTAATTTTAATACTTAGCCTTACTAACTTGAGGTCAGGTACCTGGGGGTTGGGTAGGATACTGTCTGTCTGTAACACCTGTCAGTAGCATACACATCCACAGTGTGACCCCTCTGGTGTGCAGACATTGCACAGTGTTTCTGGATGGCACCGATGGCCCTACAGCAGTTTTGGTAAGATAGCTAAGGGAGAATCAGAGGTACAGCTGCTGAGCTGGTTCTCAACTCACTCCACATGACGCCTTCTGTCGGTATTGTGTCTAATTGACATACGTGGTCTTGCCATCCACTCGTTCAAATACTGCAAGGACTAACTTACTTTAGCATTCACAATACACACTGATGGTATTTTGTTACTGAAGCATCTGCTGGAGTCAAATATGCTTAACCTCCTATATACTGGTAAATGAAAACTTCAACCTTAAAATTCACAGGGAACTTAGTCATTTTCTGAAATAATTGTTCTATATTCCCTTTCCTATAAGGACACGTAAAAAGATGCCAAATGTGTAAAAACTTTTTTCATGTTGTTAACAGATAGCCAACTGTCGAACAAGAAAAGATCAAGTAGAAGATGAAGACGATGAAGAGTTAGATGTGACAGAAGATGAAAATTAATTTTAAGAAAACTTCACATTTCTGTTTTCATGTTAAGTGAAATCCAGGATCACTTTATACTCAACTTGACAGGTTAAACTTCAAAACGAAATACTACTATGAAATTGGGGGGCGGGGGTTAAAGGCAATTAGGCTCACCAAAAGAAAAAAATTTTAATGTTCCATACCAGATCTTTGTTTTTCTGTTTGTTTTTTTCAAGACAGGGTTTCTCTGTATAACAACCCCGGCTGTCCTGGCACTCACTCTGTAGACCAGGCTGGCTGCAAACTCACAGAGACCCTCCTGCCTCTGCCTCCAGAGTGCTGGGATGAAAGACACATGCCACCAACGCCCAGCTCACACCACTCTTTCAGCATCCTATTTTGGTAGTGTATTTTTTCTGTATGTGTTCTATTAAACAACAGCAACAAAAAAGTTATGTATTTCAAAGCATTTCAGATTTAATTCAGTATATATATGTTTACCTATTAAAGATGCAAAAGGAATCAGATAACAAAAGATTGAATAATTCCTTTCAGTTTCTTTAGGTTAAAACTTCAGGTTTTGAGTACCAGAAGAGGTCATTTACTAATATGCCATAATGCCTTAAGTAAAAAGATTGCTTCTCTTACTTTTATTATAGCTTATGTTTCATCATTTGGTGTGTAAATTTAGTTCTTCAGCAAAAATGTAGTTAAGTAAAAGGTATGGAATGTTGACATCAGGTTTTATAAGTGTACAGCTTAAAAGGATGCATATTCAACCTTACTGGTTTAAAACAGACTTAAAGCACTGTTTACTCGTGTAAGTCACGGACACTTGGACAGCAAGTGATTTGTTAGAAATGTGCCTCCCTCATCATAGAATGCCACGGCCCACTAAACACACTGTCAGGCCACCACAGTCAATACACATGTACAAACTTCATTCCTAAATCTACACACTTTCATTATGGCTGACATTTCTTTTTCTTTTGTTAAAAAAAAAAAAAAAACACTTTTATGAACCTCAAAACAATTATTCAAAACAAAAAAATTTAAAGTATTGCTCCCTGAGAATACTTTTAAGATTACTTTGGCACATTTTCTCATAATACTTAAAGCCCTGGGTTCGTTAAGGAAGGGAGATTATTACTTGATTTTTAGATTTTTGCTCAGTATTCAAATTTGATGTTGAACTGAGAGGGGGAACAGCTACAGTATTTCTATTGCTGCTCAGTGAATCGTACCTTCTCTCAAGCAGCAACTGCCTCAAGTAATGCTAATACAACTAACAGTTCTGGCTCTACAGCTGCTGTTCCTACTTCAGAGAATGTTCTAAGAACAAGATATCAGTGTGGGATGCAAGCCTTCTATTCCACTTTTAGAAGGCAGAGGCAGGGGATTGGTTGTCCAAGGTCATTCTTGGCTTCAGCCGAGTTCAGGACCAGTATGGTCTACAGGAGACTACAAAAAAAGGTTAAAGATTACTTATATATGTCTAGTGATGGTGCACACCTTTAATCCTAGCTCTCAGGAGGCAGAGGCAGGTAGATCTCTGTGAGTTCCAGGCCAGCCTGGTCAGTAGAATGAGTTCTAGGACAGCCAGGGCTGTTACAAAGAGAAATCTTGTCTCAAACAAACAAACAACAACAAAATTGTGTGTGTGTGTGTGTGTGTGTGTGTGTGTGTGTGTGTGCATCAAAAGAAATTATTATTACTACTTGTGGGCAATGAGGCAAACACAAGGCTATTATATAACTACTTACACAACCAGTTAGAACTACATTTAAGAATGTGAAAACTGGGCTAGGGGTTAGCACTAGCCTATCATGCATGATGAGGTCCTGAGTTCAATTCCCAGCACAACTAAAAACAAAACCTCAACATGGTAAATAGCCCATCATTTGGCATCTCTAATAAAAATTAAGCATTGATAATCTTCATAGGTAATAAGGATCAAAAGCCACAGCTTTGTAAAAATATTCTCATCTCCAGGATGGTTTTGACATATCTTACAGGATTAAGTTTCCTTTCTAGAGATGTTTTCCTATTTTTATATACATTCTCAACAACAACAAGTATAACTTGAATGTAAAACAACACATGTTAAGAGAACCACCAACACATTCCCAGTGCACCTACTGTTGATAGATAGAAATCTGGCCATGGAATTACTGAAGCTGGGCGATCAAATCATGAAGCAGTAGACCTTCGTGTGTCTGAAACCCTCGTGTACAGTTCCCTAGGCTTTGCAAACAAGGAAAATACTCTGATTTGGTGTAAGTATTAGTGACTACCATGGCCAACTGAAGTTAAATCAACATGTTACTCAAGACAGTATTAGAAAGAGATGTGCAAAAACAGCTCCTCCCTTACTACTGAAACAAGTTCTCTATAACTAATTTTTATAATAAAGTTCAGAAAATATTAAACCTGGGGCTGAGCATTATGGCTCAGTGAGGTGTTTGCTGCACAACTATAAAGCCAGAAAGTGCTGAGGAGGCACATACAGGAATATGGGGGCTGAGGGGGGTGGAGAGTGCTGGCTAGTCAGTCTAGCAAGTTCAGTGAGAGGCCTTGCCTCACAATAAACGTTGAAAAGTGATTAAACAAGACACCATCAAACTCTACCCTCATACAGACACACCAGTAAATATATACTAAGCCTGGTAACAGATAAAATGGCCGCTTAATTTGAAAATGAAGGCATGGAAAAAGAGATGGCCCAGCAGTTAGGAGCACTCCTCTCAGCTCCATGGACACACGGTACACACACATACATGCAGAGCACTCACACACACATATACATTAATGCAAGTCAGTCAAAACACAGTGCTGTTTCCCAGCTGGCCTCTTACCTACCACTCCCACCTCAGCCCAACTTGTGGGACAATTACATATTCAATGGTCTTTCATTTTAAGCTGTAACTTAGGTGTGTCACTAGGTATTGATCTGGAAAGTATTTACAGTCTGACACATCTGATGAAATGAACCATCTATGTGGTCATTGTCCTTGGCTTAGGTAGTCAAATTTTTCATTCTATCTGTAAAAGCTTATTGGTTTTAAAACTCAGAATGTGGGTTTTTTCTTTTTTTTAACAAAATTTACCAATTTGTTCTATTTAATTATGAACTGTTTAAAACAAAAACTTGTGCAGGCTTCTCTTTGATTTCTTTAAATCACTGAATGTTAATTCAAGATACTGAAAGTATTCTACACCACATTAAGGAATTTTATTCACAACTACTCAATGCGGAAAATGTCTGGATGAAGGAAGTAGGTAAAACTTAGTTTCATATAAACTATAAAAATCATAAATTAGATAAAATGAAGAACTTTGAATATATATATATATATGTATATATATATATATAATCCCAAGACAAACTAAATTCTTAAGTCATTTTTCTCTTTAATTTAGCTAACAATATTTAAGTATCATACTTTAAATGCAACTTTAAAAACAAAGAAAATATAATTTGCTCATTAAAATATTTCATCCTAATCTTACTAAAGTTAAAAATACCATATAACAAAGTGACACAGCAAAACTATTTATAGACATGGTATAATTAGAAGTCTGCTTATAGGGGTTGAAATTGGTTTCTTAGTGTTACTTGAGGCAACTTGCTTACCCTCTGTAAACTTCATTTCTCATTTGTGAAATAGAGATAATAAATAGAGATCATACGTTAAAGGACTTATTGCCTAATAAATTATGTGTTCAATGTCAGCTACTTCTATTATGGATAAAGAAAATCTAATTAATACAACCAAAATATAAACATTGAGTCAAAGTCAAAATTCACGCTCAGAAATCTTGTATCTAGTGAGTCTGCAAAACAAAGCTTTGAAGCTAAAAAAGGAAACCAAATGAGCCACCAGTAACTTGTTCCTAGAAAAACAATATTCATTTGTCATATTCTCCCCAGCCAGAGAGTCCCCCTTTAGCCCTAAACAAATTATTTTACTGTCTTCTGAACCTTTTGTATTAATCGTACCAATCTAGTTAGGATAAGCCCTAGGCCCCCAGTTCTCAGGATAAAATGATGTTGAGGATATCATAGACCTGTGCATTATTATTATTATTACACATTATTTGGTCCTGCTCACCATATAGTTTTAATAGAACTGTTGAGAAACATTATAATACCCAGCTGCAATGCTGTCTTTGTTCTTGTTATACAAACACAAGCTAATAAATATTTCAGTTGCAACTTTATTTTATAAAACTTTTCAAAGTTGTGAACACAAATGTTGGGAATTTCCTAAGCCTTTCACATAAGTAAATTTCAAGTTCACAGTGTGTTCATTTTCTGAACTATTTAGAGTTAATAGGAGACCTTAACAATATCTCAAACAAAAGGGAGTTCTGCAGGCAGGTAGCAATTAAAGTGCCAACCCTGATCAGCCTGCCAGTCATCCATCATTTCCTTACACGGTCTGAGTAAAAGATGGTGAAAATAAAATTATAGATTTACCTTCCCCAAACATAACTCCACATTTCACAAGACTGGGGTTCATAACATCAATGAAACTAAGAAATTCAGGAAATTTGTTTCCTCTCCCCTATCAAAGAAAAAAGGAGCATATGTAATTTTAAATTAGAGAGAAAAAGAATCTCCATTCGTAAGCAAAGTAATCCAGATTTACACAACACAGTCTGTTTATTCACAGGTTAAAATCAAAATGTTTAATTAGATAATAAAAAATGGACTTTTAAGAAAGCTATATTTTTACTGCAATACTGTAGAAGAAAACTATGGACTTAGAAAGGCTCTCTAAAGCAAAATGAGTTTAACTTTGCGGGGACCAACTGGTCTACCATTTAGTTCTTTAATAGCAGCTATAGCCTCATTATAATTTACCATAGCAATAATGGCTTCTCCTATTGGTAACCCTTGCTCATTATACTGAATTGAAACTGAGTCAGGTATGACTTTATAACCATGGAAAAAGTCTAAAATTTCATTAGCATTAGCTTTAAATGGAAGATTCATGATCTTAACAGGAGTTATTCTACCTGAACCACAATTTAATTTTACATCAGGCATAAATCTTCCCTCAGGAACACATCCCATATTATGCTTTCCAAAATCAAACTTGCCACCTTCCAAGTAACCCAAGTTCATAAAAGGACGATGACTTCTGAAATCAGGTGAGGTCCAAAAATCCTCCCGAGGAGATCTAAAACTATCAGGCACTCCAAGGTTCTCCTCTGGTACTGCCCTGAGATCTTCCCTAGAGAGCTGCCTGAAGTCCTCATCAGTAGGATATCTCAAATCTTCTTCTTGGGTCCTGAAGTCCTCATCACAAGGGTGCCTATAGTCTTCATCTGCCATATGTCTGAAATACTCCTCTCGGGAAAGCCGGAAATGTTCTTGGGGTGGCCGTCTAAAGTGTTCCTGGGATGACCTCCTGAAGTGCTCCTGAGGTGGTGGTCTGAAGTCCTCCTCCCAAGGGTATCTGAACTCATCCTCTGGTAGCTGCCTAAAATCTTCCTCACGAGAGTGCCTGAAATCATCTTCTGGTGACCATCTCCAATCCTCCAGAGGCCGTCTCCGGTCTTCCTCCCTTGAGCACCTGATGTGTTCCTCCCCCCGGGGGTGTCTATAGGCTTCTGGGGAGTGTTGGAAGTCTTCTGGAGGGTGCCCGTCAGACTCTTGGAAATACCTGTGGGGATACCTTAAGTCTTCTGCCTGGTAACCAATGCTTTCAGACCGGCCCAGTGAACATACTGGCAAGTCCTTTAAGTCAAACAGACAGGAACGGTCATCTCTATTGTGTGACTGGGAACGAGCTTGTGTTTTCTCATTGCACATAAAGGAAAATTTGACACCAAACTCCTGCATTTGTCCCTCAGATATAAGTCTTAACAACACTTCTGCCCCTAAGAATCGTGTGCGGTTTAAGCGTTCAGCTTTCATGGCCTGTTCTTCCGATTTAAATCTCACCAGTACTTCTCCCAAACCAACTCCCTTGTCATCATAAAGCAAGGAAATATCATCCTCTACAAGGGAAAAGTCTGCAAAGAACTGCTGTACTTCAACTTTTGTGACATCAAATGGAAAGTTTCTTATATATATGTACAGTTTCTGGCCAGAGTAACCTTCTTCAAAGAACTTTTGGGAAACATGTCCAGGCCTTCCTTTCTCTACTGACCCTGGTCTCTTCTTTTCATAGCATTCAATGAATTTCACCATTTGCTTTCTAGAGATTGGATCAATAAAAACTGGACGATACTGTAAAACAGTCTTATGCAAACCCAGAGCAGTATTATAGTCTTTTAGATTTTTGAACATCACAAAGGCATACCGTGTTCTCCGGTCATCTTTATATAAAAACTTAATCTGTTCATTAGTCAGGTCAGTATCTTTAAAGAAATTTCTTAAATCTCTTTTGTCAATACTTAAGGACAGATTTTTTAAGTGAAGATAAAATCCAAGAGGAGAGCGAGAACGTGTTCTAGGTGATCTTGAAGGAGTCCGTTTTCGAAAATGTCTATCATTTATCCCTCTTGTTGGAGAATGTTCTTCAGCTCTCAAACAAGAAACATCACCACCCTTAGCTGCATTACCACCAAATTCAATCCACTGTTGCTCTGAGCCCTGCATTACTTCTATAAATCTTGAACCCATGAAACTTCTATGGCATTTGAGACCTCCTGAAGCATCAATACATGATGCAAATTTTACTACAGCATCACCATTATTTCGGCCATCATGATGTTTTAAGAAAATCACTCCATCCACACACAAACCAGAGAAAAAGACACGTACATCATCTTCATTTACTAAGTAAGGCAAACCTCGTAGAAACAAGTAAGGGTTCTCAGCCTTTGATGGCCTGGTCTTTCTTGGCCTTACATCAAGTCCTGTACCATTAGGATGAAACCCAGCATCTTGATTAACTGAAGAGCCATATCCAGAATAACTCTCCTCTTCCTTCATAGCATCAATAAAATGATACAGGCTGCTAAGCCCTGATGCCCCTGATCCTGGTTGCCCTCTTCCTCCACGAGCAGTTCTTTTCATTTCTATGGTCTTCTGCATTTCTGCCTTGCTACTAAGAAAAAGCTCTACAGATGAATCCTTGATAAACCCTCCTGAACGACTTATGGCACGTCTCGCATCTTCATCGGTTGCAAAAATAATAAAAGCCTCCCCAACTTTCCCTCCAATTATATGCACTCCTCCATCAGGAATAGTCAAGCCCTTGAAGAAGTGGCGGATATCCACAGGCCCCGCAATAAAAGGAAGCCCCAGTAAACGGATGACTACAGCCATGCTGAGCTCAAACCACAGCAATAATGACCTGCAGACAAAAAGGTACACATAATAGCAAATCTTACTTTTGCAGTACCTTAGCACAAACTAGCTTAATAATTACCTGGTTTCTGCTTCCTTCAGCATTAATAAATGCAAACAAGATACTAGTTCATACACACACACACACACACACACAAAAGAAAAAAAAACTGATTTTATCTAATTCTTAAAACGAATATGCTTTCTCCCATCTAAACATACAAATAAACCAACTGCCTTAAAGTAATCCTATTCAATTGGAACATTAAAAATATCAACTCTTCCTTTGTAAGTCTTCCAAATGCTGTTTCACAACAAGACCAAACTACTTTCAGGTTCTTTAGAAATGTGTCTCCTACTGGCCTGTCTGTTACTGACCACAATAAAGTTTACATATTCAGAAAAGCCAGTGTACAATTTCTGCTCAGATATTCAGCTACCACATAAAAAATAGAAGCAATGAGTACAAAGATGCACTAATCTATCTGATCCTGTCACATTTTGGTGCAAAGCCTTAAACTCTGATGTCTTACCTTTTCCTTTTATTTCTTGAAGACCTGTTAATTCTGTAAAAGCAACTTAACTGTGGAAAGAAAACGAAATATAATTAATCTCTAAACTCTGTAATCAATCTCAATGCCTGACATCCATTTCAGAATTACCTATCTGAGTGAAAAAATATAAAACATCACAATTATGGGAACTTTGTTATACTTCTTCAACAAAAGAAGTATAATGCCAGGCAGACAACTGGGAAGTGTTAAAAAATAAAATTATATGCAGAAAATTATACTATTCCATTGGAATTAGCATGAAAAGGTATGAAGGAAATTGATGTTTTGAGTGTAGTGGTGCTTACTTGCATATATAAATATACCAAAGCTCACTGAATTCTATCGCTAAGTCCAGGTTTATCAAGCTGATAAGTTGAGCATGTACTTTAAAAAAATCTGTTTTATAAGTTAAACATCAATTTGAAAATCAAATACTTTAAAAGACTTTCCATCACATCACCTAAAGATGACCCAAACATGTAGTTCAGATTTATGTCCGACTCCCTTGCCAGTCTCCACCCCTTCAAAGCATAACACTAAGTCAAACAAAGCAACAATTCAAAATGACATAGTAAATAAAATGCCAAAACTATAAAACTATCAATTGTTATGCAATAAATCCAAGTCAATGGCTACCATTTGGATACAAATTCCTCATATTACAAATACAGAAACAAATGCTATTATGATGTAATTAAGGAAATACTATAGTATTCCTAAAACTGAAATAAAATCAATGTCACTACTCGTCCAATATGCTCATAACAGTAGAATATTAAAATTCATCTCAAACACACACACACACACACACACACACACACACACACACACAAAAACCAAAAAACAAAAAAACGGTATCAACTTTAGAATTTTATTATGTGAACAGCCACTTCAAAACACTACCCTACATACTTACATTATAAAAACAATAATAATATAGAGAAGTAAACAACATAAAGACTAATTAGGAATATTGGGATTGCCAATATTCAGTATTGGAAACAAAACTCAACTTAGTACTAAGGGATCTTGTATGTAGCACTTTCACAAATAATATTTACCAAACAACTTTTAAAATGTGCCAAATTAACCATTATACTTAATACTAATGTGCAAATAGAATTTTGTTCCCTTAAACCTATGTAGCACTGTGCATAAATATATTCCTTCAAGTTTGAAAGGTTAATCAATAAAACCAATAAATGTGGTGGTTAATCAATAAATGTGGTGGCACACACCACATTTTAAATTGAGATTTACTATTAAAATCTTTGTAGTACAAAAAAAAATGTAAGTCTAATTTCAACAATATCCACACCCGACACTTAACAAAAACTATAAATAGCTCCTTGAAACACCTTGGAAACAAATTCCAAGACTTTAAATATTTTCAGGAGCAAATGATAAGTACTACTTTGTCTGACCGTAAACTTTTTAAATTCAAAGAGGATGGGCCTTGAGGACATAAATTCAGCTACAAGCCCATGAATTTGGAGACATTTCATGGAAATAAGTAGACATCAAATTCAAATGCCTCTCACAACACATCCTAGCTTAAAAGCCACCTTATCTAAGTGTCTTAAATAAGCCATCTTCATTAAGCAGCTTCACAAGCACAAACTATTGAATTCTAATGCAAGAGACCTAAAGTTTGTTCTAATTTGCTAAATAAAAGTTAATGCTTAAACTTCTTTGCCCTTGCCATAGTAGAACAATGTCATCATTCATCCATAGGCAGTAATATCTAGAACATAGCTAAGAGACTCCAAGTATGTCTTACAATAAACTATTTCCTTAAAGTCTCCACAAAGTATGCTGACACATTAGCTTGCACCAAAGTCAAAACACTAATTATCCTGCTCTAGTTTTGAATACCACTGCACACAAATAGAAACACACACTGATCCTGGTTTAGTTATGAATGCCAAAGTGAATAGTGATGGTGTTAATGTCAGGCCACAATGAACTTCTAGGACAAGGAAGCCAATTCCTAAAATTCCATTTAATTGTAACACATTTTAAACAACTTTGCTAATTTTAACATGCCACCCTTCCATTTAAATCACCATCTTAATTAAATGATCTTAATTGTGCATCTTAATCAAGATTCAGAGAAAAGAGGCAGACTGAACTTAAGAGCTCTAATTTCAGATCCACTCGATTTTAACTATCAAATAAAGGCTTTTTTCAGACATGGTAAAGGAGACAGTTTACTATATGTCCCCAACCTTGTCTTGCTGCCCAGTTATGAAAAACATTAAAATTCAAAACGAATTTTCCTGCAGGAAATTTACCCCAGTCTACAAGTAGTCTCTGATAAAAAAAAAAAAAAAAAAAAAAAAAATCTGCCTTTTATAATGCAGATGTCAAAATAATAAATAAATAAATAAATAAATAGCATGACCACATAGAGCCACAGTCCCGGGTCAGGAACTGTTAAGTGAAGTCGAATCCACAAGGCACAAACTTCTCACGCCATCCATTATCATCATCATCCACGGGGGATACTCCGCAGGCACCGATTTCACAGCCTTTGTCCACGCTCCGGAGCCTCAGTTTCCTTCTTTTACCGCCGCTTGCTCCGTCGGATCCAACACGGTCGCCAGACTTTGTGCCCAAATTGGCTTTCAAATTAACTAGGACCGCCCAAGCAGCGCGCCTCGGCGCTCGGCGGTCCCAGGAGCGAGAGCTCCAGCCGGGCTCGCCCAAGGGGGGCGGCTCCCCACCTCACCGCTGCGCTCTGCGCCCCTGCAGCCCGCGGACACCGGCCTGCGGGCTCTCCCGCGCCGCCACGAGCGTGGACATGGCAAAGGAAAGAGATACCTAGGCGATGCTCCCAGATCTTCGCGGTCCAGAGCCCAGCAAGCGCTCAGCATCCCAGGGAGGCAGACGCGGGGAGCGAGGGAGTGCGGCGGGCGGGCGGGCGGCCGGGCTCTAACCGTACCCGCCGCGCTCGCTCCCGGCCCCGCCTGCCCGACCTTCGGCTCGCACCCCTGCGCCCGCGCCCGAGGACCAGTGCTTGGCGCTGCGCACTGAGCGCGCACACCGCACACACGGGCTGCCGCCGCCGCCCGCCCGCCCCCGAGCCGGCGGAGCCCCCGGGCGGCCCCAAGAAGATGGCGCCCACCCTGCCCTCCCGTCGGTCCGGACAAACCGACGTACACAGCTCGTCTGCCCATGCGCTCTCCGGGCACAGCCCGCAGCCCAGGTGCCCGGCCCGCGCGTGCGCACGCGGCCCGGGCCGTTTGCAGCCCAAGGCTGGGCCCGCGAGGGAGAACGTGTGCTCGAGCCCTGTTCTTAACCAATCCGGGAGCCCGGGCCCGCACGCCCTCGAAACTGCCATCTGCAGGACACAACTGCAAAAATGCACAAACCTAACAGGTCTCTTCCTTCTTTTCTTTTCGGGTGAAGGGAAAAGAAGGAAGCTGGGGAGTTCTTTGTCCTTCTTTTGGACACCCTGGGGGGAAGTGGGGTAGATTCCAGGACTGTGTGATCGAAGCAAGCTGGATTAAGTCTCCAGCCGGCTGCCTCCCCTAGGGCTTTCAGAGAGCAGCCCCTCACTGGCTTTTGAGATCCCTTTTATGAGGAAGGGTTAGGGTCCATAGAAAACAGCTGTGGGGATAATTGACTGTTAGCACCTGGGCAGAAGAGCGAGGACTGGAGCTCCAGGCTGCCCGTGGAGAGAGAAATGCAAGAATATGTCATGTGGAAGGTATTAGGAATAAAGAATAATGGGTTGGGACTGCCAGTGATAGATCCCCTGTTGTGGGGTGGGTGATGGGGAAACAGAGACCTGCAGGCCTGACTCATATTGAAAGTTTTATTGAGGGGGAGGTAAGAAAAAGTTAAAGACACAGAAACAGAGAGAGGAAAGAAAAGGGAGACAGGAAAAGTCCTGTCTGCCCCAGGGGAACAGCGGGAAAGAGATGTGGGCAGGGGTCTTCCTTCCTTCCTTCCTTCCTTCCTTCCTTCCTTCCTTCCTTCCTTCCTTCCTTCCTTCCTTCCTTCCTTCCTTCCTTCCTTCCTTCCTTCCTTCCTTCCTTCCTTCCTTTTTCTGAGACAGGGTTTCTCTGTAGCTTTGGAGCCTCTCCTGGAACTCTCTCTGTTCCAGGCTGGCCTAGATCGCCTGTCTCTGCCTCAGGAGTGCTTGGATTAAAGGCATGTGCCACTTCCACCAGCTGGCTCTTTCTTAAAGGGGCCTTTGCACCTGCATGCATACTAGTAGCCATGGAACCCTGGGCTGTCGAGGGTACTGCCTGAGTGCATGCTTCCAGGTGATGGGGGAAGGCCAGTATAATGTCTGAATCATTACAGAAGGGAAGTCATCAAGGTGTGTGGGAAGACACATTTTCGTTAGGCAAAGGGGCAACCATATATCACAGGTTCAGGACTTTAGTAAGGCAAGGGGGAGGGCATACAACATGAGGTCACAAGTTCAGCTTAGGTTGAAAACATGCTTTGCAGGATACATTGGGCTTAGGAAACAGAAGGCCAGGCCGGGGTGAAGACTTAATAACAATGTATAACAGTGTGGCTCCTGTTTTTGCTTTCACTTTGACAGGTGTAAGCTCAACATTCGGGAAAGCCACAGAAACATTCCATTACAGCTGTAGATGGTGCACAAATACAGTGTCATTGGCCAAGGGCTTAATAAATAATGCTTAATCAATCTACTAGGCATCTGTAATGTTGGCAAGTACCTTTATAAATTTGCTTTCATCTGGAATTCTTGAAACAAAGTGGATAGACCAGTTCTGAAGATGGAGAAATGAAAAGTGTAATCACAAGCCTGTGATGCCTGCTCTGTATTTGGTTTTCCTTGATCACTTGAAAATAAGAAGATGTACTTATAGGTGATTGCAAAGCCCTCTAAGAAAACAAACACTTAAATCTTAGAAGAAAATGAGCTTAATTTCAGGCATTGTAAAATAATGTCCTAAATGACATGTAGTAAGAAATGAGAGGTACTGTAACAATTGAATAAAAAAATGTTTCTGGGCCATCTTCAATTTGCTATTCTAAAGTGGGAATGAAAAGTTTCTACACCCCAATAAGCCTCTCCGTCTACACAGCAATCCAAATCAAACCAAATTAGAAAAAGTCCACATTTAATGGATACAAAGCTCCCAGCTCCCCCCCCCCCAGGAGACTGGAAAACCAGGAGCCTGTTTTCTGGGGGTCAGTTTAAATACTCTGTGTGAGTAGTATTGGGCATCTCTGGGGGAGGGGTCATCATTTGGTGGGCTTTTTGAGATGCAGCAGATTGTATTCTTTTGGAGGGAGACAGGGGAGGGGGGCTTGGGTGGAATTTCCACCGTAACATCCTAGACTCTTTGGGTATATATGGAAGCTACTGGGGTCAAGCTTCCACAGTAACAGGGAATAGTAATCAGATGCGCCTCTTAAATTTGAGAGAAACAATGACAATGTAAAACGGTATTAAAAGTCCTGGTGACTTCTTTGAAATGTCAAGTTGATCCAAACAGAAGCCGATGCTGGCATGAGAGGTGTGATTCTTGCCTTGGGACTATTTAGTTCTAGCTTTGGCCCGAAGTTGTGGACTCTTGACTCTGATCTCAAAAGCCCACTAACATTTACTGAGGTTTTATGTTCCAAGCCATGTGCATGACCTCATTTTAGTCTCAGGGCTTTGTTCAAATGTAAATAGTATTATTTTCTTATTCTATATGTAACTGGAAACTGGACATATGGAATTTCACACCATAAAAAAGGTTTTATTACTGTGAAGAGACACTGTGACAACAGCAAGTCTTATAAAGGAAAACATATGATTGCAGTTCAGAGATTTTCGTCATGGCTGGAAGCATGGTGGCATGCAGGCAGACATGGTGCTGGAGAAGGAGGTAAGAATTCTACACCCTTATCTGAAGGCAGCAGAAGTGAATGCCACACTGGCTGTTGCTTGAGACCTCAAATTCCTCCCCCCCCCCCAAGTGACTACTTCCTCCAACAAGGCCACATCTCTCTATGGGTCTATGGGGCCCATATTCTTTAAAACCACCAAGGTAATATAAAAGATAAATCCAGGAAATGAGCCCTAGTGATTTCCTTCAGAGACCACTACGGATGGTGTTCTGAACTGTTATGGCATATTCCCTTAGAACAAGCATATACAATTCGGGAATCCAGGTGGCAGTGTTCAGTGAAAAGAAGAGACACTGGCAAAGCAAAGTTGCCACCAACTCTATGTCCTTTCTACACAAAATCAAATGGTTAGTGAACTTCTGCTAAGAATGGAAATAGAGTAATAACATACCTCATGTCAAAACATGATCCCAGTGGATGGTGAGGTGGCTCAATGGGCAAAAGTACTTTTCGAGAAGTCCAGAAACCAAGTACATGAAGGAAGAGAACCAAAGAGTTGTCTTCTGACCTCCGTGTGTGCTGTGGCTTGTGTGTGGCCTACACACACACTCACACACACACACACACACACACACACACACACACACTCACACACACTCACACAATCTCTCACACACACACACTCTTACACACATACACACACTCACACACACTCACACACACACATACTCACACACTCACACACTCCCTCTCTCTCTCTCTCTCTCTCTCTCACACACACACACACACACACACACACACACACACACACACGTAAATGTGTGAACTTGAGTCTTTTAGAAAGACATGTAAGTAGGTAGAAAATGGCCTTTTAGGGAAGAGAAAGGAAACCATAGAAGGGTAAAGGGTCAGAGGTGACAATAGATGAGGGGTTGTGGTTCTCAGTTAAGGTCATTTGTAGTGATCTTCACCCTCATTTACAAAAATCTCAGCCAAGATTTAATGCGGGTTTAATTCACCTGGACAAGAATGCTCATAGGCTCCGAACACACTTGGCAGGCATTGCCAGCCTCCAACCACCTCCCTCCTTGCCCTGGGCAGACATTCCCCCTTCAGTTCACACAGGCTTTCTCCAAACAGGAGAGACACACTGTATTTCTACTCTCCTGCTTGTCTCAAATGATACTGCCATTATAGTATAAAAAGGAAAGCCCTTCTCAAGGTAATGCCACATGGCGTTCTCATTATTGGACCTATGCATTTTTACAAACAGAAAACACATTTTCAGAACAGCAGAACAGACCACAAAATAAAGTAATCACACTGAACTATGGAGAGTCTTCTGTCTTTCCAGACACTTAGGAACAAATCACAGAAATGCTGAATGGATGTCTTGAAATACTGGATGCCCTTCCAAGGCTAAGAGACCTTCTGAGTTGTCGGGAAGGCTGTGAATTTGGGTGACTTTGTCTCAATTCAGTTTAACCTTGTAAAAACCCTCTCTCCCACTTGCAGTCTCTTCAGCAGGCACTCGACCTGGTCCATCCATTTCTGCCACCCTTCCCTACCTTAGGAAGGGAGCAAACGACCCCATCTTCTCCCTACAGTGTTCACCTCCACTCTAGGACTCGCTACTTCATCCTCTAGCTACCCTCAGGCCAAAGCGATTTACTCTTACACTATAGAATCTGAAAGCAATTTCCCTTCCAATTACCATGACCTTTCAACATATTTCACATTTGTTTTCATGTTCTTTTCTTAGAAAATGGATCATGCTTGACTTCTCTCATCTCCATCCTGGGCTCTATTTCTGGCTTCATCTCTCTTTGGGAGCTCTGAGGGGAAAAAAAAGAAAAAAAAAAAAAAAACTGGAGTGGCATTCTTTGCCATTACTTTGCATCTAGGGTAAACATTAGAACCAAATAGTTGCTTTTACTGTATCTCTGGTAAACATCAAAATGAACAGCTGTTTTCTAGAAGTACTTAGAAACCATTGAGGAAAATACTAATGGTTTTCTGACATCTATAGAGTTGTTTTTCTGAAGCAGCTTGTCATCTTTGCATGCTTTTGGTCACAAGACTGTCCTGGCACGCTAGGATATCTGGAGTTACTGGCTTCTGCAAACAGTACACAGTCAGGACTAAAGTGGCAGGAGTGTGGTGTGTTCCTCCAGGAAAACATTGATTAGAGCAAGGGCTTTGATATGCACAACTTGTGTTATCCAATGCCAACTTCTATGTAACAATCAAGAAATAAGCCTTTGCACAGCTGTTTAAGGTTCAGCCCATCAGAGGCTGGGTCTCCCTGCTGCAGAGAGCCTAAAATTCACCTTGGAGAGACCCTTCCCCTTCAATGGACCCGTGCAAAACACAGCACCGACAAAAGAATGACTTTCCCCCAGTGAAGTTCTCCTTCCCAGTCCTTCACTCTTTTTCCCAAACAAGAGAAAATCAGGACTTATTTTAAATCTTTCCTCTGTTGAAAATATCCTCTTCAGTTACACATATGTTGCCTTTATACTTAATTTTTAAAAATTCTTCTGACCTATCATTTCTTTTGCAAAATTTCTCAAAATGCTTGTCCTCTGTTTCTTGTGTCTCATTAATGTTGTGTGGCTTCTTTCTGAAACACTGAAATAAAATCATATTCTTAGAGGTAATACATGGTCATTTAGTCTCTAGCTCCAAAGACTATTTCTCTACTCTAACCCCCTTTGCACCATTTACAATGTTAGGGTGCACAACATTTTAGTTAAACAACTCCTGCAGTTAAACTTACAGAATTCAAAGTTTGTTTCTGAAAATTTAAGTTTTAAATCTCTAATTCTTGTCTCCATTTAATAGAGCAATGATGACTTACAGCAATTATAAGAGATTAATATTATTCATTATTAACATGATTTATAATTAATATTGACATTACGAAGAGAGAATAGTTTGGTACCTAAATCATCAATAATGTCTTTGAATCCAGTCTTTCTCTGGTATATTTTTCTCTAAGCTGTCATTAAGCCGCATTCCCTAGTTTCTGCCCCTTTCGCGAATGACTCCTATGTCTGTGGGGGCCACTTACAGTAGTGAGAAGGTAACAAGTTTTGGAACAGAACAATGAAGACAAATCCCGTTTTGTCGCCCTCTAACATTTCTGACGTTCTCATTTCCACTTTTGTTGAAATGGGGACAGTACTTCCTCTAAAAGTTATGAAAATTTAAGATTAAAGTTGCCAAGTGTCATGCACAGTGAGGACATCATGAACAGGAATTCATTATTATTTCAATTACACACTGGGCAGGAAGTACATATCAGGGCTGTAGTCACTTCCATCCATACAGCAGTAACAGGTATGCACCGTATCAAGGAAAGCTAGAGTCAAGATGCACCCACACCAGCCTTTGAAGATTAACTCCAACCACTCTTATTCTTAGACTTCACATTCACATCGGCACAGGCTTTTAAATGTGTCCAAATAAGTTATTTCCAGTTCAAAAAAGTATTGACTCTGGAGGTTTTTCTCTTTGGAGAACCTCTTAAGAGCAGACAACTCTTTGTGTCATACAGTCTAGAAACCAGGCCAATACTAGTCTTTTGAGAAAGACACAATGGCAACTTAAGAATTATCTAACTTCCTTAGATGCATCTCCCACAGTCATTGAGAACAACACTGTATTTCAAAACTTAGCCTATCCTTAAAAAGTATTGTGCCAGATTATTTTATTGGGGAGAAAAGAATAAGCAGATAAAATATAACAATTTAATAAAAAGTACAGCAAAATAGAATTGAGCTTTAAATTTAAAAAAAATTTTTTGCTTCAGACCTATAAATTGGCTATGAATGTAATGCCATAATATCTTTGAGCTAACAGTCTGCAATGATGTCTACTTTGAAATATACATGCTAGTGTAGATTTGATTTCAAAACAGGTATGAGATGAGCTTCATATGAATGGTGCTCTGTGGACAAAAATGGAGAATCACAAGATCTAGTAGTGAACAAGGGTTTTCCCCCAGTCTTACATCATAAAGATATTCTGGTGTTGCCTATAAAATCAACGAGAATTTTGCTGGAGATCAAGCCCAGGATCTTACACAACCAGTATCTCAGTGGGATTTATTTTTAAATATGTGTCATATTTCCTGTTGTGAAAATTATACTGCCTGGATAAATTCTCGTGTGTGTGTGTGTGTGTGTGTGTGTGTGTGTGTGTGTGTGTGTGTGACCTTCTTTAAACAATACTTAACGTTATAACCACATATTTTCTGCTACTGTAGTATTTTCTCCTGACATCCTAAATTAACTGTGTTCCAGGATACATTTTAAACAGTTTGCATTGTTATCACATGGTTAATATATGTATTAATAAAATACATTTAAAATGCATTTGAAATAGCTGCTCCTGTGCCAGACCAATCTTTTCCCGGTTGCGGGGTAACCTAGCAACCAGGCGGGGTAAAAGAGAGCGCCTGAGCCGTGTTGTCCAATCAGCTTAACCGACTCACGACGTCACCGGGGAGCCGGCGCCTGCGCAGTGCGAGTGCGGGTGCCATGGCGACGCGTGCAGGGCCTGCGCTGGCCATGGCGGTGAAATGGAGCGGGGCAGCCGGGGCTGGCGCCGCGCTCCTTCTCCTGGTGCTCTGCGGAGTCTCACGGGCCCAGAGCTTCTCCTTCCCCTTCCGGCGGCCGGAGGCGTGCGGCCCCACTCAGTACTTCGACATCTCCACGCTCTCCTGCGAGCGCTGTGGCGCCAACCAGAGGCGGGATGCCCTAGGTGAGGCGCCTTGGGGGGATGCACCCTGAGCAAACCCCACACGCTCGGCACCCCGACATTTTGTTAGAATAACATTTCCGAAATTCACAGCCGCCCTGCCTAAGAAAGGGGTTTCTGGGAGGATGGCACTGGCCCACTAATAATGGATCGGGAACCCTGGCCCCGCAACCCTACCCTAACCAGCACCTCATTTCCAGGGGTCAGTTCCTGGAAGGGGGTCCTTGGGGTAGCGCCTAGAAAGCCTCCTAACACAAGTAAATTAGAAATAGTGAAGAAGTAACCCGGGGTGACGAGTTGGCCGCCCTGACAGGAAAGAAAGGGAGAAAATGTGTATTTCTCGTATGATCTTACTCCCCAAGAAATTGAGAGTGAGAGTCGACCTTAACTATGATCAGATTCTGTACATTGTACACATAAGGAAATTGAAACCCAGATGTTGTGACAGCTGTATGATGTTCACTGGAAGCTAAGAGAACTCTTGTCTCTTTTCCCTCAATCTCTACCTGTGCGTCTATCAGATTTCCTTAGGACCTCTCGCTTTTATTGGCGATCGCTACCGTTTGTTCCTGATTTCTTTTTAGACTGAGGTTAATTTTCCTCCTAAATTGCAACAATTGGCCTAGTTCTCACTGACACTACTCAGAGTAAGACTTTCTGTTTACGGAAGTCTAAATGCTTTGAGTCTGAGTTTGGTTGACTGTCACCTTTAGATCTCTCTTCAGTCGCTGAGCAGTGCAGATCAGGGTGTTGGGAGAAGTGTGAGAGAAAGTATGCTCTAAGTTTTATACGCTCCATGGTTGTGAAGGAAGATGTGTGTGTGTGTGTGTGTGTGTGTGTGTGTGTGTGTGTTGTACATAGACTCCTACAGGTGCTGTTTTTACTTAGACTCCTTAGAGCTAAGAAAGTTGAATAATAAGTACCATACAATTTTTTGTTGTCTTTCTAAACAAAGAGTAGCAGTGATATATTGGATGAAAATAATTTTCCGGTAACATATTGATAAAATTCATTAAACACATGCATATGGTTTAGTGACAAGAAAAAGTTTTCTTAGTTTAATAAATTACAATTTAAATAGCAACCAAATACCAGATATATTTCTAAGCTTGACCCTATTAGGTAGGTACTGTTATTTTCTCTGTTTTACTAAGCACGAAGCCAAGGTGTAAACTTCATGGGCCCATTCAATGTTCCCATGCATACACACATATGCACACACACACACACACACACACACACACACACACACACACACACACACACACACACGCACTGCCCTGGCTGGCCTCCCACTCCCTGGGGAGCAGGGATAACCTTGAACTCCTGCCTGACCGTCCTGCCTCTTCATCCCAGGGGTTGGGGATGCAGCACCACTCCTGGCTTCAAGATCTTAGGACCTGTTAAAGTTTCCCTGCCTTGAAGTTTCATTTACTAAGAATAAAACCGTCTGTTTTCCTTTTCAGGGACTTCATGTGTATGTCTACCAGGATATCATATGATCTCTAATAATGGAGGACCTTCCATTATTTGTAAAAAGTGCCCAGAAAACATGGTATGAAGAACTGATTTTAAAATAGCTTTTGTGAAAACAGTAATAAATGTCTTTCCCTCTCAAACTTCAATATAATCTTTCCCATTTCCCATTTCTTACAGTAAGCTATCTTTGATTTTCTGTTTGTTTGGTTTGCTTTGCTTGTCATTATTTCTTTCTTTTTCTTTTTTTTTTTCTTTTTCTTTTTTCTTTTTTTTTTTTTTTTTGAGACAGGGTTTCTCTGTGTAACATTGACTGTCCTGGAACTAGCTCTGTAGATCAGGATGGCTTCGAACTCACAGAGATCTGCCTGCCTCTATCCCCCGAGTGCTGGGACTAACCTACCTTTGTCATTTCCTTTTTCTTTTCTTTTCTTTCTTCCTTTCTTTCTTCCTTTCTTTCTTTCTTTCCTTTTTTTTTTTTAAGATCAATAAAATACATGAAAACTTTGGTGGAGGCAGAAATTTATTCAAATCAGCTATCCCCAAGTCCAAAGCTGTGAAAAGTTGTTCTCATTTTCCTCATGGAGTAACTCAGGTCTAAGTGAGAGAAGGTGAGCATTACACACATAGAGCAGTTCATCTGATGCAGATGACTGAGACCTATAGGGTCAGTGGTCCGACAGGATGATGAATAGTCATAATGCTATGCAAAGGACCATAGCTTATGCAATACCAGTTGCATCAATAAAAATTTACATATATGTTGCAGTTTGGTTAGTCTCTTCGTTACACATTGATTTGGGGAAATTTAATCATTTAGTACTTGTTGCATAGGCTAATTTTCAATTAATCCAATTATATTTTCCTTTCCAACCATTTTAGGAGTCTTTGTAATAGTTCTGAGTTTTAGTGTAATGTTGTTTCTTATTCTTTTAGTTTGAGAATCTGTTATCATTAGCAGTTACCCTCTGAATTATTTGTTGTGTAGATTTGATTGCCATATTTATATTTTGTTCATGTTTTAGGAGTTCTAGTTGCAGCTGAATGACTGATGATGAAATCTGTGGATATAATATAGTTTTGGGGGCAAGTTTATTATCCAGTGATATTATTGAAGCTATTGTAGCTTTTAGTGTTAAACAGCAGGCCAAATGTGAAACATCTATTAATAAGGTCAGTCTCTTCAACAAAGTCTAATTTGTGTCATTATTTATTTTGACATCAGTCTATTGATTTCAGGCATAACTGTATCTTTAATAACTGTTATTCCAGGTTTGTCCTAAACTATGTGATATGAGAAGGTTAAGTTTTCATGATGCTAAACCTTATTCAGACCTTTGCTAGTCCAGTGTACTAGGCCAGTATTCCATTGAATTCTCTTGAATGAAATTAATAACTACATAATTGACACATCATAAACCCACTTGGAATTATAACTTAAAATTTAAAAGCTAAGAAACTGGAGTGTTGTAACATTAGAACATTGTGGAACAGGTAAGAAGAAACTGATAACTGGCTTTTATCTGTTAAATTCTCTTGAATTTTGTTGTATTTTCTATTTGTGAATGCAAAGCTGACATATAATTTTAAATTTATATGATCAATTAAGAAAGTTGATTAAGAAGAAAATCTCCTGTTTTTTTACTTTAGAAAGGTGTTACCAAAGATGGCTGGGACTGTATTTCTTGCCCTAGTGGCTTAACTGCTGAAGGAAAATGCCACTGTCCCACTGGTCATATATTAGGTAAGAATAGTATTTATAAAATAGTGGTGATGAATTTTTATTTGTGTGTATTTTGTAAAGGACATCGATTTAAATGACTTTGTAGTCATGTACAAATTGTTGGAGTACAGAATTTTATGATGCTTGACACAGCACACATTGACAAGAAAATTTTTAACAATTCTTCCTGATTCAACATTAGATGGGTATTTCCTTAATAAAACATGATATCTACATCTCAAGAACCAATATAATTCTTTTTTAATTTTTAAATGACATTTATTTATTTATGTGTGTGTGTGCATGTGCAAATAAGCACTTAGACATGCACCTGTATTGTGCTTGCCTGTGTGTGCACACATGTGATGTGTGTTGCATGCCTGTATGGAGGGCAGAGGACCACTTGCAGGAGTCAGCTCTCTCCTTCCACCATGGGGACCACAGATAGCACTGCAAGCCATCTTGCTTGCCCCTCGTTTGTTTTCCTTTAAGACAAGGTCTCTAGACAGGCCTGGAGGTCACGGGATTTAGTTTGTAGATCCAGATCCAGCCAGCCTTGAACTCGCAGAGGTCTTCCTGCTTCTGCTTCCTAAGGGCTAGGTTTAAAGGTGTGCCCCACCAGGCATGGCACTGATTCCTCAGAGGGAAAAGTAGTAAGCATGTCTGGATAAGGATAGAAACTCTTGTACTCAAGTAAAAGTCAAAAGTATTCTTAGGAAAGAAAATGTTTTTGAAAGTCATTACCTGAGTATAAAGTCACTGTGTGTTTGGAAAACCCAAGGAAATCATTTAAAAGTTCCTATAAACACAGAGGTTCTTAAGTTACAAAATCAACATTCAGGACTTACATTCTATGTAAAAAAGCAAGTCATTAGAAAATGTGATATGAGAAAATAAAAAATGAAACTCACTTTAGAAATGTATGAGATAAATTAATTGAAGATATATGTAAATGAGCTTTAAAAGAAAGCTTTTTAGTTATTGGTTGTTTGTTTGTTTGTTTGTTTGTTTAAGAAAAAACACCTCAGAGCCAGCAGGCTGTAAATGTTGGCTGCTGCCTGGGGAGGAGAATTGAGGAGGAAGGGAAAGCCACACTGAGCCCTGCTGCTGAGTCCAGGTCAGCCATGCGGCTCTGGCCAGCACCAGAAAAAAGATAAAGGAGAGGCTGCAGGTCAGATGCACATCGTGGCGGCTTTGGGGGAATTGCCAAAAACATGCTTTAATAGTGAAAATATACTCTTTCATATTTGGTTGAGAAGATTAAATATAAGAACTGTCAGCTGTCCTACCAGCCTATGTATTAAGGAATGGCACTAATAATAAAATCTGCCAGGGTTTATTTGTTCCACATGATACACAGATTCTCAAACTTATACATAAAATTACATGAAAATTCTGGAAGAGGAAACTGTGCTGTCAGATATTGTGTATGCTTTATGCTTTTAAGAACAGAGGTATGGAACTTAAGACACAATAAAAATGAGTTCAATCACTTGGTATGCATCAACCAATGTGCTATGAAAAAGCACCATTATCAGTAAAGATGGGATTATTAACTGGTGATGGTGTTAGAAACAGTGAGTTGGGTTTCTACCCCAATCCTTGAATTCCAAGTCAGTCCAGTATTTAAATATTTACTATAAAGCATGAAAATTCTTAAAGACAAACTTATATTTTTTGTAAGTCTTTCTCAGTATAGAAAAACAACTCCAAAGCCATAGAAGCGAAAATTGATAAAATTGATTGTATAAAAAGTTTACCTTTCATAAAATAAAAGCCCCCAAAAGTAAGGGCTCAAGAGATGACGCAGTGGGTTAAGTACTTTCGGCCAAACATGTGGACCTGAATTTAATTCCCCAGGACCCGTACACACATCTATAACGCCAGCAGCAGGAGTGGTGTGTGTGTGTGTGTGTGTGTGTGTGTGTGTGTGTGTGTGTGTGTGTGTGTGTGTTAGCAACAGATCGGTCCCAGAATCGTGATTGCCAGCCAATCTACCTGAAGTTTGAGCTCCAGATTTGGGAAGAGACTTGTCTCAAACAATAGATTGAGCGCTATAGAGGAAGACATCATTTGATCTTTGTTCTCCAAGCACCCATGCGTGGTCCCACCTCCCCACATACACTCACAAAAGTACCTAAAATAAAGCTGAAAACGAAAGACGTTTGCCTAATGCGGACAACAGTTAGAGGTCCGAGTTCTTCAATAAATATAAGGAGCATCCTACAAATTATAGAGTAATATTTTTACATTTGT
This sequence comes from Cricetiscus sungorus, assembly GCA_030556225.1. Lineage (NCBI taxonomy): Eukaryota > Metazoa > Chordata > Mammalia > Rodentia > Cricetidae > Cricetiscus > Cricetiscus sungorus. The sequence continues at coordinate 23,015,162 of JANBXA010000114.1, forward strand.
TAAATTTGTTGGTTGACAATTTCATATACATATGTAATGTATTATAATTACACCCATCCTTACCCTCTTTTATCTCTCTTGTAAATCCTCCCTTTCTCCGTCAAATAGGATGTATAACATCCTGTTTGTTTTGAGGCAGTGTCTCATGTAAATCAGGCTGGCAGAGTCACTGTGCAGTCAGAGATGTCCTGAGTTCCTGATGTCTCTGCCTCCACTTCCCAAGTGCTGGGATGATGGGCATGTGCTGCCTTGCCTGTGGCTTACAATTTTGTTGTTTTTCAAGATAGGGTTTTTCTGTAGCTTTGGAGCCTCTCCTGGATTTCGCTCTGTAGACCAGGCTGACCTTGAACTCACAGAGATCCATCTACCTCTGCCTCCCAATCAGTTCTTCTCTACCAAATAACATATAACCAAACACAATAACAATCTTTAATGTTATGTTCTGGTGCAAGTGCTTCTGTAAGTTTTGTCTAAAATTAAAGTTTAATGCTGGGTGGGATATGTGAGTTTGGAAGTTATTGAAAGCCCTCTCATTTATGAAAACTGGCCAGCAATCTATGAAGAAAATATCTTTCCTCATCCCAGTATGACAGGAAAGATGTTAACATTTTTGTTGAGGAAAAATGTTGACTGTTATAATTACTTAGGAAACTGATTTCTATATGTTTTCAGTTGAAGTGGGGAAGATTTTTCTTGTGTATTTTATTATATACATGCTTGACATGCCTTCCAAACAAATGATGTTGCTATGAGAATTATTATAATACCAATAATTATACATTTATGTGAATATTTCAGAGCATGTAGTACATCATTCACCGATTTGCTTGTATCTTGCACAGTGGAAAGAAATGTCAGTGGGACTTTGTTATCTCAAGCCACTTGCGAGCTTTGTGATGAAAACGAAAACTCATTCACAAAAGCCAATGCTTTAGGCAACAGGTAAGTGGGACACGGAAAAATGGCTTCCCTGGTGTCATCCTGTTTTTATGTTGCATCTGTGTGTCCCAAAAAAGATTATTAGAGGACACCAAAGGATCTGAGACCCAGAACCCATGAAAAATCATGTTCAAGTTCTCATGTAGCCTTCTACTAGTCTGACTTCAGGTAGTCACAGTGCCCTGTATTTAGAATGGAAAAATGCTCCTCACTTAAGGATAAGTATAGAGTCAGCATAGTGCTGTAGTCACTGCTCAGCAAAAGGCAGCTATTTTTGTTCATGATTATGTAACTTGTACATAAAGCTATAGAATAGTATGTATAGAGCATGGTTTGAAAACTGTTTTACACTATAGTGTTATATAGAAGGGTGTCTTGCTTTACCATGATAACTCTTAGAAAGAAAACATTTAATTTGGGGCATGCTTACAGTTTAAAAGGCTTAGCCCATGGTCATCATAGTGGGAAACAGACAGGCATGGCATTGGAGTAGGAGCTGAGAGCGTTACATCCTGATCTTCAGGCAACAGGCAGAGAGAGAGACTGGGCACTCCAGTGACACACCACCTCCAACAAGGACACACCTCCTCCAACAAGGACACACCTCCCTATCCTTCTCAAACAGTTCTGCTTCCTAAAGACTAAACATTCAAATACATGAGCCTATGGGGGTCATTCTCATTCAAACAAGCACAAGCACATATTAATAAAAGTTGTCACGACTCAGGTACACTGACTGGTAGCTCAATTTCGTATTGCTTCTGTTCCCTTCTATGTCTGCGTTTGCCACATGCATATAAATTCATAAGCACATCCCTTTCTCCATGTGTTCCTCTGGTATAAACACATTATACCTAGTCCATTATACATATACCAGTGCCTCTTGGCACAGTTTTTCTCTTCATTTTTAAGTTTTTTTCATATACATAGTGAAATAATTTTAATGAAAATACAGCTATACACAAAAGGCATCCATTTTAAGCACACAAAGTAAAACATTATACAAACTTATTTTCTGATTCATGAAAGTGTATACAATGATTGTGCATTATTAGTATACATAACTGGACATTTTTTAATGTGAATATAATAAAATATAAAGACAAATACATTTACTCTTGCTAATCATTTGTTCAATCACTGAAGTGAGTGGCTGAGATTATTATGAATAGAAGATAATGAGATGTGCTCTCACCCATAAGGGGAGTATCAGAGAGACTCATTCAATGTAATGAACACTAACCTCACGTCGTATAAAAGGAGGCCAAGAGAGACATCTGGGTTTCCCTCAGACTTGGCAGTCCACTAGAATGGGGTTAGAAGAAGTTGTATAAGTCAGAGCTTGTAAACATTGGACAGAAGCAATGAGGTCTTCCCTTACCTTCTGCTGTCTAATGACAAATACATCAGCAATGAGGAAATCCTAAGAAAGAGGCCATGGTAAATAAATGCATGGAAACTACGATACAGCATGCTCTGTGGTCATCCCAAGCACCTCTGGCTGTAGCAGTGCATTGTGGGAAAAAAAAAAAAACTTAAATGTGAAGAGACAAACATGCCTGTGCTCTCAGCTTACACTGAAAAGAAGTATTTGATATACCTACTTGTACACATTGATTTAGTGTCACTTAACATGAGTTTGCTGGGCTCTGATATGAATGATTTTATAATCTTCACTATACCGATGCTATACATTTTCATGTATGTAGTTAAGAAAATATCCTCTGTGATTAGCCAATTTCATTTTTACTTTGCTATAATGATGTTAGACTCTTTAAAGGCAGATTAATGTTTCAAGCTTATATAATTAATTACTGGGTTGACTTGCTGTGTGCTAATGCGTCATTTAGGGAAGCTAAGTTCTCAGTTAAGTTGGGCCCAGTGTCACTCGTTAACATTTCAAAGTGACTTTTATTTATTGAGCAGGTGTGACCGCTGTGAACCAACGTTCGTGAACACCAGCAGGTCTTGTACATGTTCGGAGCCTCACGTTTTAGTAAGGAAAATCGGGGGTGAAGTACATATTTTTAATTCAATAGTTAATGCCTTTCTATAATCAGATATTTTTCTCTTATTAATTTGTGAAGACAGGTGGATTATGTTTCAGCAACACAGGGAATTTTCGACAACGTGTGATTTCCACGGCACGTTATGGAGAGCTTGTGAGTGTTTTGGTTTTTTTTTTTTTTGCTTGTTTGATTGAGAAAGGTTGTCCTGCATTTCTTCCTTCGATTAATTTCAGACAGAGAACGCTATATGTATAATTGACTTTAAGATAAAAATAGCTAAAACCATGAGTCTGACATCTCATCAGAATATTTAAAAGTGTATTCTTTCTCTATACCTTATCTCATCCCTTTAATTTACATGCATTTGCTTTTTCATAATTAAAACTGAAATCTTATCTCTTAGGAGGTAGAAGCAGGTGGAATTCTGTGAGTTCGAGGCCAGCCTGATCTACAGAGTGAGTTCCAGGACAGCCAGAGCTCTGCAGAGAAACCCTGTCTCAGGGGAAAAAAAACAAAACAAAACAAGAAATAATTTTTCACAAGGTCACAACAGTGTCTTTTTCCTGAAATTTCCAGCTTTTAGAGGTTATGTCCCTTTTTGTTCTCCAGCATGAGATAGGCCCTTAGTCTGTCCTTTCCTTGACAGTTCAGATTCCAAGACTTCCCATCTGTGGGATAACCCAGCCTGCATCTGTCCTGGGTCTCATCACCGTCAGTGTGTGCTTGCTAGAAAACCATTAATGGTTCTGAGATGAGGTGCAGTCAGGATGGTCTGGCCATAGATGGTGTGAGGAGAGTGTCAAAGGTTAAACTTCACTGACTCTTAACGTGCCATCTACGCTCTCTTCCTGATTCTCCTTATCAGCCTTCCACGTTTATTCATTGTCTCTATCATAAAGAACACTTGTGCGTGTGTGTGAATATGTATGTGTGAGTATAACTGTGCATGTGTGTGCTTTCTTCCACCTTATTCTAGGCATCTATTCTTCTTGCTAAAACAGAAAATTTCTCAGTTCTTGAAGAACTGAGAACAGTGCCTCGTGATTGTATTTTAATGTATCTGATGGCGGTGATGCCGTTCTAGATGACTTGGTCACGTCTCCTCTGTTAATCTATAACTCACTCCTGTGTTCTCGGTGTCTCAGCTTTTGACCAGAGGTTTATACCTATAGTCCTGAGAATTCTGTGAAACTGAATTCTGTGAAAACAGATTTGATAACTCTCTTCGGTCACCCTAGCACTTGAAAGTGGAGGCAAGCGGATCAGGAACTCGAGGTCACAGTTGGCAATGTAGTGAGTTTGAGACCAATCTGGGCACCATGAAACCAGGCTCAATATAACAAACAAACAAACACCACGTATGCCCGCCCTGGCCTCCTGGTGTTTGTGGTTGCCTTGGGATAAACCAAGTGCCTCTGGTTTTAGGTCGTTCCAAAGGGTATTCTGATGGCCTTCGTTGTTTACAAAGCACCGATGACAGACATTACTCTGTAGATCACAACTTTCCCATTGTGTAGCAATTTTTCTCATTTTTTTAGAGCTCATTAATTTGATACACTTACAGTAATCATAAGTCAATGAACATCAACCATTAGGTACTCAATCAGTCACTATCATTTTTCTCTTTGTCACTTTACTTTTTGTTTTAGTGAAGTTAGCATCTGTATTTTAGGAATGTGTACATATTTTATCATCCTTTGTCTAAATGTCATTATTTTGTCACACAGCTTTAATTGTATAGAAATCACTGATCAGCATTTTAAAATGTCCAGTAGACTCCATTTTTCCAATAACAATAAAAAAATAGCATTGTTCATTTCTCGGTTAACATATGTATTAATATCTTCCTAACATGTGGGATTAAGGAATCCTATTTGAATTTAAACCTCTCTTCATCTTTCTGTTTATAGGGCATGTTATTGAACTCAGAATGGTTCGCCAAGTATTTGCAGGCAGCAGCAGCTGCATGCTGGGTAAGTTTAAATGCTTTCAAAATTATTTCATATTGATAAATTATAGTATCTTTTTTAAACTTAGATAAAAGTTTTCTAAGTGGATACATTTCTTTAGTCATATTCTATAAGAAGAATAAAGTGTTTCTATTGAATTGAAATAGGGCATATAAACCTTATGTAGTTCACGCATAGCAATTCTCTCCAGGGTTATTTGATGGTTGCCTTACTTGCTGTTCAGTTGCTGTGACAAAATACCAGGACCAAAGCAACTTATAAAAGAGAACTTTGAGTTGGACTTACAGTTCAGAAGGCTAGAGTCCCTGATGGCAGAGTGGGTATGGTGGCAGGGACAGCTGAGAGCTCACATCTTAATCCACAACAGGGGAGGGAGAGACACCACTGGGTATGACAAGGAGTCTTTTGAAACCTGAAGGCATCCCCAGTGCCACACACCCCCTAGCCCTTCCCAAGCAGTGTCCCTCTAGACCCAAGTATTCAGAATTATGCACCTGGGTGATCCTCATTCAAGGCATAACAGTTGTAATTTCCTGTCTGGAGAAACTGAGTGCCACTTAGGACGTATCTTATGGTGACGTGGTATGTGCCGGGCCTGTTTTCAGCTTTAATATTCAGAAAACAGAAAATGTCCATCATTTAAGTAATCAAAATGTACTTACCATCCCTCTTTGCATTGATCTAAATAAATGCCAAGTTATTAATAGTGTGCGACAGCAATAAATCAGATTAAGGAACAAAAGAGTAAGTGTGTATCTGTGTGTATGCTGGGTGTTTTAACTTTTTGTTCGTTTGTTTTTAGTTGCTTGTTATTGTTGTTATTTTTAAGATAGGGTCTCATTATGAAGCCTAGGGCGGTCTGAAACTCACTCACTATGTAGACCAGGATGGCCCAAACTCACAGAGATCCACCCATCTCTGCCTCCTGAGTGCTGAGATTACATCTGTGCACCAGCGTGCCTCCCCTGCACCATGTTATCTAGAGTGCTAAAGGCATACCTGTCTTCGAGAGTGGTATTTACCAAATACTGGAAGCAGCGCTAGTAAGCCGTGTAAATACGGAGAAGAGTGCTCTAGGAGGAGACCCCGTGGAATAAAGGTCATGGAGCTGAGCATCGACTCTGTCTCACTCATGCTTTGCCCACTGGAAGTAGGCGGGGGTGGGGGGTGGGGGGTGGGGAGTGAGCAGAGTGAGCCAGGGATTTGAGGGGAGACAAGAGTGCAGTGAGTGGATCCGGGGAGCTAGAAGGGTTTCTCCCCAAAAGGACATAATCTGAGTTCAGGTTTTGAAAATGTTGCTGTGGCCTGAGGCATAGATCTGTTGGGGCAGCACTAGGGGTACGGAGATCACCTAGAGCCCCGTTAGTGTAAATTGAGTGAGGGAGGGCAAAGGCGTGGGTGGAGATGGAGACATGAGATGCACACTGAGCTTCTGCCTCTTAGTGAATTCTGAGCAGCTAGACTCACTAACAAGTTAGAGGCGGATAGCTGGTTCTTTGTAAAGTTCTCTACTTGATTAACGAAGTGAAGTTGCCTTTTCTAAACAGGGAAAACTGGGAAAGGAAGGTGAAAGATTAAAGTCAACTGATTTGATTTTGGTGTTCATAAAAACAAATTACTCAAGCGCAGTGGGGCAAATTCTATTTTATATAAAATATGCAGTCACTGAGAAATTCCCATACTGATTTCCACAAGTTTGCACTCCCACCAGCAACAGAGGAGTGTGCCCCTTTCTCCACATCCTCTCCAGCCTAGGCTGTCATTGGTGTTTCTGATTTTAGCCAGTGAAAGATGGAATCTCAGAGTGGTTTTGATTTGCATTTTCCTGATAGCTAAGGATGTTGAACATTTCCTTCATTGTCTTTCTGCCATTTGAAATTGTTCTTTTCAGAATTCTCTGTTTAGAGCTGTACCCCGTTTTTTAATTGGATTATTTGGGATGCACATTCACACCACAAGGACATTTGCTCAATTATGTTCATAGCAACATTATTCATAATAGCCAGAATTTGGAAACAACCTAGATGCCCCTCAACTGAAGACTGGATAAAGAAAATATGGTACATTTACACAATGGAGTACTACTCAGCAGTAAGAAACAATTACATCCCAAAATTCACAGGCAAATGTACAGAACTAGGAAAAAAAAAAAAAAAAAAAAAAAAAGAACCATCCTGAGTGAGGTAACCCAGACCCAGAAAGACAAATACACTATATACTCACTCATAAGTGGACACCAGACATAAAGCAAAAGATACCCAGCCTGCAATCCCCAACCCCAGAGAAGCTAGAACCCTCTTCCAGAAACAGATGGAAGCAGATGCAGAGATTCACAACTAACCATTGGGCCAAGCTCCTGGAGTACAATCACAGAGAGGGAGGAGCGATAATGTGAACAAGGAGTCAAGACCATGATGGGGAAACCCACAGAGTCAGCTGCCCGAGCTAGTGAGAGATCACTGACTCAGCTCTGACAAACCGGGAACCAGCATAAGATGAAACTAGACTCCCAGCCAGGCTTTGGTGGCACACGTCTTTAATCCCAGCACTCAGGAGGCAGAGTCAGGCCGGATCTCTGTGAGTTCAAGGCCAGCCTGGTCTACAGGGCTAGTTCCAGGACCGCCTCAAAAGCAATACAGAGGAAAGCCTGTCTCAAAAAACCAAACCAACCAACCAAACAAACAAAAAGAACAAAACCAAAACCAAAAAATCAGACTCCTTTAATGTAGGTGACAGTGGTGTGGCTGGGACAACATATGAGGCCACTGGCAGTGGGTTCAAGATCTGTCTCTAATACAAACTGACTTAGTGGAGCCCATTCTATACAGAGAGAAACCTTGTCAGCCTAGACATAGGTGTGTGGGGGTGGAGAGATGCCTTGGCCCCCACTAGATGATGGGACAGACTTACTAGACTTCTTACAGGAGGCCTTACTCTCTCCAAGGAACAGATGGGAGGGGAAAGGTGGGGGGAGCAGAAGAAGAGGAGGGTGGGGGAAGTGGGATTGGAACATAAAAACAAATTAATTAAAAAACTTTAAAAAGTAAGACATTCATAAAAATATGCAAAATATAACTATCCTCTAATAGTTTTTTTAAATATCATTCTCTATACTTGTTCTTCTTTCAGGTAGGCATGCTAACATTTGCCAAAATTTTATAATTACAATATTCTTATTATTCATCTTCATGTATTAAGAGTTTATTTTCAGGGACTGGGAAGATAACTTAGCAGTTAAAGCACTGGCTATTCTTGCAAAGGACCCAGGTTCAGTTCCAAGCACACACATGGTGGCTCATGACTGTGTAATTCCAGTCCCAGGGAAACTGAAGCCGTCTTCTGGCCTCTGCTGGCATAGTGCAGACAGACACACATGCCGGCAAAGACCACAGACACATAATTCAAAGTGTTTAAAAGTTTCTTGTCTACTAAATTGTCCGCATCGGTCTTCTGTCCCCTTTTGTCTACACCTCTTCCTCGTGCAGATTCATGCTAACCTGACATCTTGCCAAGCACTTGGAAATATGTGTGTGATGAACATGAACTCTTACGACTCTATGTTTGACGCATGCCGCCTGTTTCACTATATCTTCGAAAGCACTGCTGGTTTGAGCAATATCCATTCTATCCCGTTCTGGTAAGGAAGGATATGTGGATTGGTGAAATGAACTCAGTGCAGTTATTTCTGCAAGTATTAGTAATATGAACTATTTCTTCCCTGTATTGAGACAAATCTAACTGTTCGTAGGAGACAGAACCTTCCTTGGTTGTTTTATGGAGATCAGCCAGGATTGGCACCTCAAGTTCTCAGTACTACTCCTCTCCCTACAAACTTCAGTTTTAAAGGACAAAACCAGGTACAGTCTCCATATCACCAGAGGGATAACTACACGTGATCTACTAACTTTAAGACAAGAAATACTGACTGGGATATATCAGTGGTGATGTGCTTATTTGACAAACACCCCCAGTCCCCAGTGTCAGAAAAAAGAGGCAGTTACTGGTCACACTTCTTAATTGACAAGGTTATTGTTAAAAGTGTACTATTCAATTATATAGGTATCAGCTGCTATAGAAACTGTAGTGTAGATTGGGCTGTCTCACCCTTGGTATCGGGACTGTGTGGATATGGCAGCACTTGGAGGGCTGACGTGAATGGCGTCATCACCAAATGCACACTCATCTCCTCGTATATGCTCTCACCTTTAAGACAGTGTACAGAAACTGCCCGGGGCTCTGCGGCATTTCATGGTGCTCCACAGCTCCTCATTCTTACCTCTAAGTGTTGAACTTTCCAGAATGAGGTACTATACCTTCCCTCCACACTCATCTCATGTAATGAATTTGAGAGAGAGGTGCCAGCACTTCAGTTCTGAGGTATACTTGTGCAAAACACCAGTCCTGTCATATGGTGTGTTTAAATGTGCAGATAGTGGGGTTCATTTACATTCAAATAAATGCAGCCGAATTTAATTTTTCAATGAAACAGTGTTAACATTGAAAAGATAGCAATAGAAATATTCTCCATAGAGTATTTGACATTATTTTCCTCTTGTTTTCCTTTAACCAAAACATAAAGCTGAAGTTTGTTGCTGCTACCTATGATATAAGAGGGAATTTTATCAAATGGCAAACTCTGGAAGGTGGCGTTTTACAGGTAAGCGTGATCCTAGCTAAAGTAGTACTGATGTACTTTATTTTTTATCTGAGGCAAGGACAAAAGGAACAGACTGGATCGTTGCTTGAGGAGAATCTGTTATGGGGAGTGTGAGGTAGTGGGAGGCTGTTCCCATGCTTTAAGTTAGAATTTTAAAATTGCACTTGTGTGAGTGTGTGTGTTTGCCTGTGTGCAGGAGTGTGTGCACATATGCGTGAGTGTGTGTATGGATGAGTGTGTTGAGTACAAGAGTGTGTGAGTGTGTGTGTGCATGTATGTGAGTGCGTATGTTCATGTGTGCAGGAGTGTGTGTGCACATATGCGTGAGTGTGTGTGTGTGCATGCATGTGTTGAGTACAAGAGTGTGTACTCACAAGAGTGAGTACAAGAGTGTACGCACATATGCGTGAGTGTGTGTGCATGCATGTGAGTGTGTGTGTTCATGTGTGCAGGAGTGTGTGTGCACATATGCGTGAGTGTGTGCATGCATGTGAGTGTGTGTGTTCATGTGTGCAGGAGTGTGTGTGCACGTATGCGTGAGTGTGTGCATGCATGTGAGTGTGTGTGTTCATGTGTGCAGGAATGTGTGTGCACATATGCGTGAGTGTGTGTGCGTGCATGCGTGTGAGTGTGTGTGTTCATGTGTGCAGGAGTGTGTGTGCACGTATGCGTGAGTGTGTGCGTGCATGCGTGTGAGTGTGTGTGTTCATGTGTGCAGGAGTGTGTGTGCACGTATGCGTGAGTGTGTGTGCATGCATGTGAGTGTGTGTGTTCATGTGTGCAGGAGTGTGTGTGCACGTATGCGTGAGTGTGTGCGTGCATGCGTGTGAGTGTGTGTGTTCATGTGTGCAGGAGTGTGTGTGCACGTATGCGTGAGTGTGTGTGCATGCATGTGAGTGTGTGTGTTCATGTGTGCAGGAGTGTGTGTGCACGTATGCGTGAGTGTGTGTGCATGCATGTGAGTGTGTGTGTTCATGTGTGCAGGAGTGTGTGTGCACGTATGCGTGAGTGTGTGCATGCATGTGAGTGTGTGTGTTCATGTGTGCAGGAGTGTGTGTGCACGTATGCGTGAGTGTGTGCATGCATGTGAGTGTGTGTGTTCATGTGTGCAGGAGTGTGTGTGCACATATGCGTGAGTGTGTGTGCGTGCATGCGTGTGAGTGTGTGTGTTCATGTGTGCAGGAGTGTGTGTGCACGTATGCGTGAGTGTGTGCATGCATGTGAGTGTGTGTGTTCATGTGTGCAGGAGTGTGTGTGCACATATGCGTGAGTGTGTGTGCATGCATGTGAGTGTGTGTGTTCATGTGTGCAGGAGTGTGTGTGCACGTATGCGTGAGTGTGTGCATGCATGTGAGTGTGTGTGTTCATGTGTGCAGGAGTGTGTGTGTGCACATATGTGTGAGTGTGTGTGCGTGCATGCGTGTGAGTGTGTGTGTTCGTGTACACCTATAATGTGTGGAGGACAGAGGACAGCTTGTGGAAGTCAGTTCTCTTCTATCACGTTGGTCCCTGTTGGGACGGAAGCTTGGTGGTAAATGCCTCTACCTGCTGAGCCATCTTGCCCAAGTTGCAATTTCTTTAAAGTGCTTTCCAAGTTATTACTTTGTAGCAACAAAAAACTTCCTTAACTTTTTGTTTGTTTGGTTTTGGTTTTTGAGACAGGGCCTCTCTGTGTAGCTCTGGCTATCCTGGACTCACTTTGTAGACCAGGCCAGGCTCAAACTCACAGAGATCCACCTGTCTCTCCCTCCTGAGTGCTGATATTAAAGGCGTACACAGCCACCCTCCCTTAACTTTTTATGGCCATCAAACATTAAATTAGTAGAAAGTAGAACATATGTTCACACGGGGGTCAGGGAACTTTTCAGCAAAGAAATCATTTGAAAGAGATACTCATGAATTTTATTCTTCTTCTGAAGCTTTGTCCAGACACAGAGAAAAGACTAGATGCGGCTTATTCTTTCGGAACAACTTACCAACAAAACGTGAGTGTGTCTGTGTTTTCACTTTGTTCTCCAGTGACTGGAATGGAAGGTGAATATTTTTTTAATCAGAAATTCTTTTCATAGTAATGAACAATTTCATTAATTAATACATCTTGTATTATCTGGGCACAGAAAATGTTAACCATCAAGACAAAGGTACATTGGCATCTACAGAGTTTTAAATATTCTATAATACTAGATTTTTATAGTCAAATGTTTATCTATATCTAGGCTTATGTGTCTTAAGCATAATGCTGCTCTTGAATACTTTATAATAAAGTTGGTGACTACTAAAAATGTAATTCCCTTTTCACTTTACCTCCCAATAAAATAACAATACTTTCTTCCCTTTCGTTTAATACCTCTCTTTTTCCCTCCCTCCCTTCCTCCCTCCCTCCCTCCCTCTCTCCCTTTCTTCCTCCCTCCCTCCCTCCCTCCCTTCCTCCCTCCCTCCCTCCCTCCCTCCTTCCCTCCCTCCCTCCCTCCCTCCCTCCTTCCCTCCCTCCCTCCCTCCCTCCCTCCCTCCTCTCTCTCTCTCCCCTTCCTCTCTCCTTCCTGTTATGACTTAACACCCTTTGATGTTGCTGTATGGAAGAGAGGAATACTGTGAGCCATGAGCTCCTCAGTAGCATATAAAAATGTTTCTTAACTCATATGATTACACAAAAAGAACAGAACCACAGGGAACAGTGCCATCATGAGCAACTGATCTGAAGAAGATTAACATTTTTTGGATCAATCTTGGGTAGTTTTGCTAGAGATGGTTTTGTTTCATTTCTTATATTTTCCAAATTTTCTACCATAAACATGAACTTATTTTTATGATAAGAAATGACTTTTAAGGTGTTTTCTCATCCTCTCTTTATGACAACATGAGTGGGGAGAATCAACAGGTATTAAGTTACCTGGTGATTTGTAGCGTTTTATCATCGATGTCCCATTCTGTCCTAGAACAAGTGTCTGAGGGGCTTGGTACCTGTGCTTCAGTGGGGCTCGGTGGTATTAGGTGATTATTCCAATTGCTGCATCGGCGAATGTTCTGCTAGGGCTAAAGCCGTGATTACTGCAGTGTAACTGGTTGCCACTCATGAACCTAGTTCACAGAGCTCAGTAAACACAATAGCTATAAGACAGAATAGCAGAGACTGCCCACGTGTTATATTGTGGATACGCAGAAGATACTGGTTCTAGGGGAAACACAGAAAGACCCAAGAGTCAACGATGCTCATGTTGTCTAACTTACAGAGTTAGATGAGCACAGTAAGAAAGGAATTAATGCCACATGAACAAGGTTGGGAAGATAGAGTGGCCTGGCATATACACAGCAAGGACTGTAATGGATTTAATGAATGGATGAGCATAGAGCGGTAGGAAACTCTGAGAGAGGAGCTTAACCTTCCTGAGGGGGCCAGCCATATGCATCATTGTACATCAGGAGAAAGATTTGCCCTTCATCCTGTAGGACAACAGTAGTTTAGGCCTCTCCTTTGATGTGCACTTAGTATAAAAAATAGAAGCCGATCTTCTCCTCGTGTTATAAATTAAAAACTGAAGTTCTTTACTGATTAGGTTGTTTTTTTTTTTTTTTTTGAGTGAGCCTTTAGGAATTCATGTTTTGGAAATCTCTTGGAAGTGCATGCAAATAATAAAGTTTAAAGATACTTCCCAAAATTAAAAAGAAATGTTTAATGATCACATATTCTTTCTAATTTAATTTTGAGTTGTGATACTTTTATTTTTATTTAACTTCCTAGTGTGAAATCTCTCTTTCTAAAATCCTGGCTGACTTTCCCAGTCCTATATTTTATGATGTTTACCTCGAATATACTGGCAATGATCAACACCATTATATCTGGGCTGTTCCCGTATTAAACCTAAATCTTCAACACAATAAGATGTTTGTGAACCAAGGTAAGACTTCCTACTCTGTTCTGTCACAGCTGAACTCAACAGATGCAAATAGATACAGTAAACGACGCTGACAATGTGGGTCCTCTTAGTGTATGATTTTATACAGTATGCCCAAGGCACAATAAAGCAGTAGGATGGCTGCTGTGTTTAGGCCTTTTTATAAATTTGATTTTCAGAACTTAAAGAATCATACGCTTGCTGAGAGAACATCCTGAGAAAAATGAGAAGGGCTGCAAATTGACTTTTTCTTTACTGTTCTTTTTCTTTACTGTTCTTTTGTTGTTACCCATGCTATAAAATAGGACGCAGGCAGGGAGAAGAGAAGACTGACAATTTCTTACAGGTGTAGCTCTCTGTGGCCATCTTACTTAAAACACTAGGTTTTAATCTTGATTTTTTTCTGCAGTGTCGTGAGTTTGAAAGTGGTTTTCCTAATGCCTTTTTTCCTTTTTATAATAAAAGACAGTAGCTCCAGCAAGTGGCTTCTTACCCGGCGCATTTTCTTGGTGGATGCAGTCAGTGGACGAGAAAATGACCTGGGAAGTCAGCCAAGAGCCGTTCGGATCGCCACCCAGATATCACTGAGGTAAACAGATGCCTGAAGACTAAGTTAGACTTGGGAGATGTGAGGCAGTGCCTTAAGGAGAGTTTACCAGGGGCTGTCAGCCTGAAGCAAGAACTGGGCTGAAATAACACGTCCACTTTCCTTAGATATGCCTAGGTTGGCACAGGCCAGTAAAGGTTAAGGGGTAAAGGGGGCACTAATGTCAAAAGGGTCACTCCGTAGCGAGGTTGAAAGAGGAAGGACGTTGATACCTGTAGCTGAAAAGGGTTCTCTAGTAGGAGCTGAGAGATGAGAGCGGGCTCAGCCTCCTCGTCCCCATTTCTGCTAGATTGACCCCGGTCAGCAGCGTCTCCCTTTCTCTAAAATAGCCTACCTTAGCGTGTACCATGCAGCCTGGAGCTGGGCCACACCCCCTCCACCCCCGGCTCCGGCATTTTATAATTATGCTCTGGATTCATTAGTTTGTCAGTTTTTCACAGTGAAGTACTTCATTTGCTCATTAGTCTCTCTATTTGTTTGGATTCTCATGACAAGTGCATGAGTTGGCCACTGAGAGAATTCTCTCTCATACGTCATGCTGACGTCCACATCTGCTCAGTCAACCAGTGAATTCCTAATAAAAGCGAAATCAAACCTAATTAGGGTAGACGTGTTCTTGGGGAAGCCATGCTGGCATTTCCCTTTTTGGGGGGGTTCAGTAACTATAGGGTACTAATACATTGTACTTGCCAAATTGTGTGTAAGCCAGATCTAGTATTTCAGTAAAACTTCGTCTTCCTTATCTAAAGAGCCACACCTTGTCTGCATGTAGTACAGCTCATTCAGCCGTCCCTTGATGACTGGTCACAGGGCGTCTGTCAGTGATTTCATTCGTATGTCAGGGCTGACGTCAGCAGCGCTCCAAACTTATCTGCTGCAGTGTGCTGTACTGTTAAAGTTTTTAACCAATGAAGATGAGCTATGTTTAACCCTTGGCTTGAGTTAGCCTCCACTAGCCCTTCTGATTGAGTCTAAAAGACAAAGACAGCCTATACAAAATTCAAAAGAAAAAAAGATAAATATATGCTGAAGGGGTTAAATATTTATAATTTTGAGTGTATTTTCTTTTAATAGCATACGTCTTGTACCCAACACAAAAAATGGAAACATATATACTCCATTACTTAGCATTGCCTACAGTGACATTGACATCAAAAATGCTAACAGCCAGTCTGTAAAGGTGAGTTCTTTATTAGTCAGTGCCCTTGTCATTATGAATGTTAATATAATGCTGATGCAGCTTATAATGGTCAAAAGGTAATGTTTTTAAAGTTTTAAACACACACACACATATACACACAGTTTTAAAATAAAAGAAGAAAAGACATTTGGAGCTATGAACTACCTTGATTTGATGACATTCACGTTAAATTTATTGAAAGTACAAAAATATGTGCTTTGACCTTTCTAAAACACATTTTAATTAAAATGTAATTAAGTCATTTTTAATTTCTTATGACAGCCATTACAAAAGTTCTGCATGAGTTTTAAATGTCCGCCATTCCTCTCTGACCCACAGCAGCTAACTAAACTTTACTTCTTGCTTTACCCACACAAACGCCTTGGAACTCCTCCTGGACAACTAAGAAGGGACTCTGCTTTGTTTCCTGTCCCATTCTCGTCTGTCCCTCCCCTCCTCAGTGACCCTGGGCTGTGTGACAGGTGACACCCTCCTCCTCCCCAGCTGGTCCTCAGCCAGCCTCTCTAATAGACCATTTCCTGTGCTTGTAGAACTCTTGGGTGCTTCACCTTAAAAACACACTGAAGCAGCTAACCCGGTCAGATCCACCCTCAGTATTGCCTGCTCCTCAGTTTGCCCCGGCTCGCTGCCTTCCATTTTCCAACCTTTTGAGTCTTCAGTTGTTTTCCCTCCAGATCTTGACATGTTTCTTCTCTGAAAATCTTGGCGGTCAGCCATCTTGACCTTGGCATTGCTACATCTGATAGTGTACTTTTAACTCCTTCACCCTTCCCCAAACTCACTGGCCCGTGGCCATGGTAACTGCCTCTCCCACCTCCCATACCTTTTCTGATTTTTTTCTCTTGTGCCTCAATACTATGCTGCCCCCAGGATTCCTGTTTGGACCTTTGAGCATCTGCCTTCTTAGGATATGGTTGTTTAGCTAGTTGATAATTGTTGATACAAAGACAATCATATTTCTCAGAGACAAAAATCTATCTGAAAATGAAATATGATTAATTTGACTTGAACTACTGTCAGTGACCTTACTTCCTAATAAACCCTCTGTCCTTTATACATGTTCAAGATGGAGATTTCATGCAGCATAAACGTCCTCATAAAAGCATATCTCTCTGTGAATAAAAAGACAACATGCATAAAAGTGATTGTTAAAAAGATGGTGTTTATGGCAAAATCCAGCTACAAGTTTATTATTATGAAAGTAGGTGTATGGTGTCTAACTTTGGTATGACTGATCTGTTCTCTTTTAAATTCCAGATTTCCTTCTCAGTCAAATATGAGATGAATCAAGGAGACGCATTTGTCCAGACAGATGTGAGTACCTTTTGCCTTGTTAAAATATTTATGCTACACCTTTAATTTTAAAATTTTCAGATGTAAATATAGTTGTGAAAATAGATGTGCCATGTACTCTTACCCTGGCTTCTCAAAATACAGTGATGGCAGCAGGAGATTACTATTGATGTATGTAATCCTGTCAGTTAACCTGCGTTGTGTTTGGGTATTTCTCCATTTTTTTCCAGATCCTACATTGCTTTCAGCTGTCACATCTTCTGTGTCCTCTGGTCTATAGCTGTGTCCCTGTATTTCTTTGTCTTTCATGGCCATGATACTTTGTTACAAGCACGTTTTTCCCCTGCCACCAGTCTGGTCCCACTCTTTGTTCCTCCCCGCTGGCTGCCCGGTCCCGCCTCCACGCGAGCCCCAATAACACGCGGAGACTCTGTATTTGATATAAAGCTGTTGGCCAGGTACTAATTTGTTACTGGCTAGGTCTGTCTTAATGATTAACCTATTTCTACTATTCTAAGTATTTCCACGTGGCTTATCTTACCGGCCAGAGCGGGCTGGCCGTGCTACCTCTCCGGGCTCTCCATCTTGACTCCTCCTTACTACTTCCTCTTTCCTCCTCCTCCTAGTCTTCTAGCCCCGCCTATCTTGCTTTCCCATTGGCCAACAGAGCTTAATTTATTAACCAGTATGAGAAACATATTTACAGAATAACATCTCCCATCATCTCCTCTTTTCTGTCTAAAATAAAAAGAAGGGTTTTAACCTTAACATAGCAAAATGTATCACACAACAATTATCAATTAAGAATCACAGTTAACAATATTTAGTCCATTAACATTTTGTAAGACTTAAAGAAAATATCGTCTATCTTATCTTTTTGAGTTTAAAGTACTATATGTAACTTATCTTTAATCCCAATTAAGGAAAACTATAAGCATAATTATCTGTCTTCAACTCCTTCAAAGACCACAGAAGGATAATATATAAACTCTAGAAGTGACAGAGACAACTCACTGCCTGGTCAGTCACCTGATGTTCCTCTGCAATGTTCCATCTTGAGCCCATAGGCCATAGTGTGTCTGGCAGAATCTTTCATGAAGCAGGAACCCTGTAGCACTGTCCATCTTGTTTCAGCAGTCACCTTTTTGTGGGTCCTGCATGTCCAGTTCTACAGCATAAAGTTAAACAGTCTAGACAAGAGAAGTACTTTGCTCAAATGGCTAGTCTTGCCATATTAGAAGCAAACTCCATAACGCGTTTCTTCGATGTCCATCTTCCTTTCTGACGCAGGTGGTGTTACCAGGAGCAGTTGTGCCTCACTGTCAAGAAAAACCCTAAACCATTTTAAATGCCATATTCTGTAGGTCTTTGAAAGGTTTGAAGAATGTCTATTCATCTCAAATACATCTCTGTATATCTAGAAATCCTAACTAACTAAACTCCAAATTTTGACTATCATAGGTAACTCTCTATAATCTGTGTTAAATTATACATTACATTTCTAAATGAGCTATATAAACACAATACCTAAACAAGAGGAGAAATATACATATCACAAAATTGACCTTAAATTTGTATCAATAAATGAAAATCTATTCCAAAACAAAGCATTCATATCTATACCATAATTCCCTTTTTACCTTTAAAAAGATTGCTTATGGTCATTAATCATTTATAACCAAGCCCACTTAAATGAAAGCAAAAATTTATAAACAATATTTGGGAATTTGGCGTCATTCTTTCCAAACTACTTCCTGCTGGTAGGGGTGCTGTCATGGGAAAGAAGATGCAGAAATCCTGGCTGTAGTGGTCTGCAAGGCTGCGTTGTCCCATTGACATTGCTTCAGGGGGTCTTGCTTGATCAAACCACATTAGCCGGGAAGGAACCCACAGCTTTTCATTTTGTGTGGAAACAATAATAGAAATCCTTTTCCCCAGTAACTTGTCCTTAAACTTAAATTTTGGAGTCAAAGCAGTTTTAAAATATATAAATTAGATTAGTCCAGCAGCATTTCTTTTATCAGTAGTTGTTATTTCCTCAGCAGTCAAACAATTTAAAGACAATAGAACAGCATACAATATCCAAAGATTCTCTGTGCTTTCCATCTTTATGTGGCTTTTTTATTACTCTATTTCTTTTACTTCTATTTTTACGTATTTTGAGACAGGGTTTCTCTGTGTAACTTTTATCTGTCCTGGAATTTCCTCTGTATACCAGGTTTCCTTTGAAATCAGAGATCTGTTTGCCTCTGTTTCCCGAGTGCTGGGATTAAAGGTGTGTGCCACCATAGCCAGCCACACTGTCTTTTTAAAACTATTTTATTTTTTTTCTCTTTGTTTCCCAAGCCTACGTATATTTTAAAACCCACTGTAAACTGTCATTGCAGGTCTCGTGCACAGCAATGAATTGTTAGCAGAGCTCTTTAAAATCCATGCAGTTTTTTGCCGCTAATGCTGAGTCAGGAAATGTCCCTTAAAGGAGCCGCGTAAATCTTTGTCTCTCACAAAAGAGTCCAACCCAGAAAAATGCTACTACCAAGAGGCCTTGCTTGTCCCTGTTCTTTTGTTTCCAAAACTATTTTTTAAGCTTTTGTTAAGTTTTAAGTGAAAGTTCTCAGTTTCATTTCTGACACCATTATGTTACGAGCACGTTTTTCCCCACTGCCAGTCTGGTCCCACTCTTTGTTCCTCCCTGCTGGCCACACGGTCCTGCCATGAGAGCCCCAATAACACGCGGAGACTCTGTATTTCATATAAAGCTGTTGGCCAGTTACTATTATTGTTTATGGGCTAGCTCTGTCTTAATTATTAACCTATTTCTACTTATCTAAGTATTTCCACATGGTCATCCTATCGGAGAGCGGTGGGCCACATCTGCTCTCTCCAAGCTCTCCATGCTGACTCCTCCTCACTCCTTCCTCTTTCCTCCTTGTCTCCTAGCCCCGCCTATCTTGCTTTCCCATTGGCCCAACAGGGCTTTATTCATTAACCAGTATGAAAAGCGAATTTACAGGATAACATCTCCCGTCAATACTTTGCTAGCATTTGTGAGTTAGCTCTTTCGGCCATCAATTTGGCTTTTTTTTTTTTTTTTTTTTTTTGGAAGTTTCCCATGGTTAAATTGAGTTTGTGTAGTTTTAGTAGTGATGCCACAGGAGTGCATTAAGCCCTTCTCAGTGTATGAGTCAGGAGTGTGTGCATGTGCGTGCGCGTGCGCGTGCGCGTGCGTGTGCGTGTGTGTGTGTGTGTGTGTGTGTGTGTGTGTGTGTGTGTGTTTGTGTATTTCTACCTTATTTTTAAGACAGTGTCTCGAGCTGAACTCACAGAGTTGGCGTGACTAGCTGGCCAGCAAGCCACAGGGGTCCTCAGCCTCTACCCCGCATCACTGGATGCAGGCACAGGCCCCATGCCTTTTATGCGGCTGCTGCATAGGTTCTGGGGACCCACACTATGACCTTGACATGGTGCAGCAAGCGCTTGCTGACAGAGCCGTCTCCACAGCCGCTGCCCTCTGATGCTGGTGCCCACTGGTGATGATGCTGGTGCCCACTGGTGATGCTTGCCTGTAGGCAGTATCACTGCGGTATTTGCTGGATGGTTTTTTATTTCCTTCATTTCTTTTGAATTTATAGATTGAAACATTATTATGAGGCAGAATTTTCCTTTTGCCCTCATTCATATTTATTCAATTATTTACTTAAGTCAACATAATCTCATTGATATTGAATTTAGGTGTCTTGTAATCATTACTATTCATTTTCTTGTGCGGTCTTAGCCCCTGGAATTTCTTACAGCTTATCTCCCACGTCTTTTCGACTGCTCCCCATCAACTTTCGAGTGACTTCTCTTTCTATTTACAGCGGGTTTAGGAGCAGTGAGAGGAATTATGCAAGTTCTAAAATGTTTGTTTTCTTTTCTAGATTGCGTTGGGCGTGTTGGGTGGGCTGGCTGTGTTGTCATCTCTTTTGAAGACGGCGGGATGGAAGAGGCGCATTGGGAGCCCCATGATTGATTTACAGGTACACTTGGTTTGAAATGAGTGTTTTTATGTTTTGACTACTCTGGGTCTTTTCCATAAGACACAGTTAGAAGATGAGTAAGAAGGTTGCCTTTTATTTTTCTGGAGTATAAGTTAGGAAAGTTATTTTGAGGTCATAGAACTTGGCTTTCTTCCCAGGATTCCAAGGTCTGTCCACATTCCCACCTCCATTTTTATTTTTGTCTTTGCCAATGCTTGGTATTTTTCAATATTAACATATTTGTACCATAGAGTGGCATAGTTAAGATGTCATTATTGATTTTATTTTCTTTATTTATTTTATTATTCATACACTTTAAAATTTTTATTTTATGTGTATGGTGTTTTGTTTGCATGTATACCCGTGAACTAAATAATTCCCTGTGCCCACAGAGGCCAGAAGGGGCATCAGATCTCCTGGAAGTGGAGTTAGAGATGGTTGTGAGCTGCCATGTGCATGCTGGGAATCGAGTATCTGGAAGAACAGTTGAGAAAGTTTTCTCAGCCTCTATGCCATTTCTCCAGCCCTTTATATACTTTTTAAATGTTTAGGCTCCCTTTTAGGTGAACTATTTAGATCTCTTGTTCATTTTTCTACTAGGTTCCTTGCTTTTTTAATTATATGAAGGAGCTGTCTTTTCAAAATATTAATCTCCTTCTAGTTTTTCATGTTGGAATCTTTTGTGCAAATTTATGAGCTACCTATTATCCATACCTTTAATATTCAATATATATTTAGCATTTAACATCTAGTTAATTTCCACACTGTCACATGAATTTTGTGTGTGTTATATATATTATGTTCTTTTTGTTCAGGAAAACTTGCCCATATCAACACCAAAAAAGATTTTACTCCATTAACTTTATAGTTTAGTTCTCATTTATTTTGAAATTTAAAAAAAATTGCCTAACATTTTTGAATATTTAATGTGCACAGGCACATTTTTAAGATTTTTTTTGTATGGTTTACTTAATCTTCATATAGCTCTATGTAGTTGGGCATTATTTTTATTCCCATTTTATATATGATAAAAGTGAAATAGAGCTTAGATTTTCTGCTTATTTTCTGTAATAGTTCAATAGCCATCTGCTTTACAAATCAAGGGTGTGAGTTAAGAGTGTTAAGGAGTCAGAGCCAAGGGCTTGTGCTTCTGTTTGGGACAGCCAAAGAAGACCTTTCACAGAGGTAAACTTTAAGCTGTTCATGCCACAGTGGTCACCAGGGGTCTGTTGTAGAGTGCCAGGTACTGGGGAACGAGACAGAACAGCTACAACAGATCCTGCCCTCAGAGCTCATGAGAGAGAACAGGAAGGACGTTTGACAAAAGGGACAGTTGCTCTCCACAGACTATTGGAGATGGAGCTGTGGAGCAGATAGCTAGTGCGAGGTGGAAACTAGCATCTGAGCCGAGGAGTGAGCGACTCCGGTCAATACTGTGAAGGATCTTGTGGGTCAAGAATTTAGTGAGTAGTCATTGTACGTTTTTAAGGAAAACAGGTGACTTGATCTAATTTACGTTTGAGAAAGCTAACTCTAGGGTCCAGAGATGTAGTTCAGTTGGGCAAGCTTCAATCCTTTTGCACAACACATAATAATACCATATAATTAACTGTGAAAATGTAGAAGATAGATTTGGGTAGAGTTTCCCAGCTAAGGAAATTCCTCTTAAAGTGAAAGAGAGATATAGCAGTCACTCAGTGGGCCTTTGTAACTGGTAGAGTGTGGGTGTGAATGGCCAGTTTATCAATAGTGTTAGAGAGGCCTGGTGATTAAACATGCAGTGCTCCTGCAGAGGACCCGACCTCAGTTCCCAGCATCTGCACTGGGCAACTCACAGCCGCCAGTGACTCAGTAGCTCCTCTTGCAGGGGACCTGGCACCCTCTTCTGTGCCCTGCAGGCCCCTGCACTTAGGTGGGCATGTTTGCGTGCACACATGCGAAATTGTAAAATAATAAACAAAGAAGAAGTAGTAATATTCATGGGCCAATAAAACAGCTCAGTGAAGTAAGAGCACTTGCCACACAAGCCATCAGACCTGGCTTCTGTTCCTGAAACCCACATAAAAGTTTCATAACCAACACCATAAAATTGTCCTCATTTCTAAATGCATCCCATGGTAAGCAACATTCGTGCACCCAGGTCATGCAAACACACGGTGAGAAGAAAGCATTTTTATACTTTAAGTTCTTAAATAAAAGTAGTACTTTTATTATTCCCATTTTATATATGATGAAAGTAAAGTAACATTTTCTGCTCAGCTTTTCAGCAGAAATAAACGTAATAAGCAGGCAATAAATGGAGTCTTTAACGATTGTAACTATTTTTAAATTGCAGACAGTTATGAAATTCTTGCTGTACTATGCTGGCGACTTGGCCAATGTGTTTTTTATCGTCACAGTGGGAACCGGTCTCTATTGGCTTATTTTCTTCAAAGTGAGTGAATTTCTAAATGTAACCTAAGTGCTTATATCTGAATAACTAGCAAGCTGATGTAATAACAGAACACTATTGGGGACATTTCTGGTCCAGTTCTGGGCAGCTGATCAGCTCCCCACCCTCTGTGCATCACTTATTAAGGGTTGTCACTGTTTGCCACGCTTATGTTTCCTTTGGTTTATACACTGTGTCTTTTAGGCACAGAAGTCTGTCTCTGTTTTGCTGCCGATGCCAGTTCAGGAAGAACGTTTCGTTACTTATGTGGGATGTGCCTTCGCTATGAAGGTACGTTTCAAAGGACAGCTTGCTCAATTTCAAAGGCTTGCTAAGAAGCCCCTGTGTCTTTTAAACTCAGATGCATTAATAATTTTTGGTGAAAATTTTACATAGGAAATGTGTCTTCTTTTATCACATCCCATTTAAAATTATACCTTGAGTCACTTACTCAAAGAAGTTTAAATATGTCTGGGCAATCATGAGTTGCAACTAATTTGATAAAATGATATTTTAATGTTTAACTTTCCTTTAAAATCTGGCAATGTGTTCACAATGGGACAAAACACCTTCCATGGTGGATTTTTGTCTCTTTGTTAATGGAGAGTAAAAGCCAACTCTGAGGAGATGCTGGAACTGTGGAAGCTATTATTAATCTTTGTTCCTCATCTTTCTGTGGCAACCACCCCTCCGCGTGTGCTCACCCATGCAGCTGCCAGCTCTTCACATGCCCTCGCCCCACTCACTGGGAAGTGAGCATCTGCTCCACCCACTGAGAACATACTCCTGAGGACAGGTACCGTCCTCTGCTTGGAATTTCCCTTTGGTCAGTAATGCCCCAGGGATGAGGACTGGGTTTAAACCGTCCGCTCCTGTGAAGGAGAGAGATGTGTTCCCACAGCACTCTGCTCCCATCTCAGTCTGAGATGGAAAAGGCATTTGGGGCGTCTCCTGCATTCACGAGGATCCACAGCTCACCTTACTCATAATGAACTCGGATAATGAACAGAGCCTAGAGAGCCCAGCGAGCCATTTGAGCAAGGGTCCCATAGGGGAAAGGAAGAAGGACATCTCCTCTTCTTCATGTTCCTATCGAAAGGACAGAAGGAAAAGAGGAGGATTAGTAGGTGTGTGACGTTCTGTACACTTGGTGATGAGAGTATATGATGAATGCTTGTGATTACGCTGTGCTTTGAAAAGAATTGTGTCCTAAATACTGATACTTTTCAGGTGTTTTGTTGTGTGTTATTTTTAGGCTCTACAATTTTTGCATAAACTCATATCCCAGATTACCATAGATATATTCTTTATTGATTGGGAGCGGCCTAAAGGAAAAGTTCTTAAAGCTGTTGAAGGTAACTGAAGTCAGTGTTTGTGCCAAAATTCTTTTGCTGCCTTGCAGAGCAAGGGGGAAAGGCCTTTACTCGTTTCTTCTCCCTCCCCAGGGGAGGGCGGTGTCCGGAGTGCCACTGTTCCTGTGAGCATATGGAGGACATACTTTGTAGCAAATGAATGGAATGAGATTCAGACTGTGAGAAAAATTAATCCTCTCTTTCAAGTCCTTGCCACACTCTTCTTTCTGGAGGTAAAAACTGTGATACAGTCATGTGATACAACTGAATGTGGCTTCATTCAGTTGTATCAGCTCTTCACCGGTGTTACTGTAACCTCAACATTGTCCTGCGGTGAAATATTGTCAACACAGTATAAGGGAATGCCTTTTACTTTTCCCTTCCATCCTCCCTACACAGCAAATGAAAGCAGAACTTAACTAAGTTGTGATGAAACACATGGAAGGCTTATCATCTGAACCCCTCCCCCATTACCACCACCCTCTTCTCTCCCCCATCACCACCACCCTCTTCTCTCCCCCATCACCACCATCCTCTTCCCTGCCCCCCCCAGGTCACCACCCTCTTCCCTCCCCTAGGTCACCACCCTCTTCTCTCCCCCATCACCACCATTCTCTTCCCTGCCCCCCAGGTCACCACCCTCTTCCCTGCCCCTCCCCCATCAGCACCATCCTCTTCCCTGCCCCCCAGGTCACCACCCTCTTCCCTGCCCCCCCAGGTCACCACCCTCTTCCCTACGCCCCCAGGTCACCACCCTCTTCCCTGCCCCCCCAGGTCACCACCCTCTTCCCTGCCCCCCCAGGTCACCACCCTCTTCCCTGCCCCCCAGGTCACCACCACCCCTCTTCCCTACAGCCCCCGCCCCCTCACACACACACCAGGTCACCACCACTCCTGTTTGTGTCTCCATGAATTGGGAGTAGCTTTTGTATGAGAGGTCTGCTGCAGAGTTCCCTGGTGAGCTTGTACACCCGTGTGTGTACACTATCCTTACAGAGTATTTTTGGTAGCTTTTAGGTGATCCCACCTGTGTATCTTCAAATATCTCCCTTCTGTAAGATCCATATTCCCACCCCTGCCTTAGAAGCAACCACTACTGTCTGCTTGCTATTTCCCCACTACTTGGGAATCAAGGTGTGAGGGTCACAAGGTCAAGGCCTGCCTGGGCTTCAGAGTAAGTTCAAGGCTAGCCTGAACAACTTAGCAAGACCGTGTCTCCAAGTAGTTATAGGAAGGAGTCTAGGGTGGAGGCATACAGGAGACTGTAGCTCAGCAACAGAGCAGTTACTCAGCATCCATGAACCCCTAAGTTATTCTCCAGCATATCTCCTATATACAAATTATATGGTTTTAGTGTGCAGCATGGTTTACAATATACATATATATTGTGGAATGGCTGAATTTAGAAACTAATCACTTCTCTCGCCTCATATACTTATTTTTTGGCAAAGCAGTGTTGATTATTAATACTGTTTGATGAAGTCAGGCAATACAGGACTATAACCCAACTCTCTGAAGGTGGAGGCTGGAGGGTCAAGAATTCAAGGTCATGTACATAGCAAGTTCCAACCTAGCCTAGCTAAGGAGATCCTGCTTCAAACCCCAAAGAAGCAAAAAGGATTTGAATGTCTGATGAACTTGAAAAGGCAGTATATGCTTCTGCAGTTAACTTTGCAAGCATTAGAGTAAATACAATTGTATAGACACCTTGCTATAACAATTCTCAGAGCCTTTGTTTTATAAGGAGAAGAGACATGGCAGTCAGTGTGATATACCCATCAAATACCCATGGGACTTACTGAACTATGGCTTCATTTCACACAAGGAGGTACATTCCTTAGAATGTATTTTGGAATGTATTGTTTTGAAATACAGAAAGTATTTAATGTAGCCCCCTGGCACATGTTAAAGACTCACAAGTTGCTAGTTTAACTTATTGGTAGCTTTAGGCTTCTAATTTGTGTCTAGGTTTTCCTACAGTTTGCAAGCTCGGGTATTTTGGTTTTTCAAGATGAGGAGAGGCGAGTATTTCATTTTCAGTCTGGAAGAGTTGTCTTTACCTGTTTGTTTAAATTCCCATTTCTCTTTTCCTTCAGGTTGTGGGGTTCAAACACTTAGCATTAATGGATCCATCCTCTAGCCTTTCTAGAAGCATGTCTGACTACATAGCTCCTTACAGCCGCATTTTGAGATATGCCGTGGCTACTGCTATCTGGCTGGTGATTGGAATGATACAGGTAACGAGATTGTGCTGTAAGTGGCATTGCCAGTTTATAAACCTGCTTATGTACTAATGTCTCTCTAATGCTGCGTTCTACAGCAGAAAGGTGACAACGGCAATAATAACAGCTATTTATAGTGTATCGTAGTCCAGGCACTCTGAGAATCAATAATTGCCTTACACACATTAACTGTGTAGTCTGTTCTTCACCCTTGGGAGATGGCTTACGTGGTGTCCTCACACTACGAGAAAGAAACGCGCGGCTCTGGAGGAGCAACTGGTTGGGTAAAAAGAATCACAGTTGTCAGTGCTGAGATTTGAACCCAGGGAGTTTGGTTTCAGAGTTCACTCTGGAGCGTCTTTCGGAGATCAGACCCAAGGCAGACTAGTTTATATGTAACTAAGGGCCAGCTGTGCTGCTACACTTTGGCTACTTTCTTTTTCTTGCTCTTTGCATTTATTTAGACAGTGTTTTCTTTACCTGTGTGGGTTTAAGTTACAATTTCCCTTTGGAATGGATTCAAGGGGCATGCCATCACCCGAGAATGCACTTACCCCTGAGCTGGGAATTGAACGCAGGGCCTACATGTGCCAGGCACATGCTCTGCCACTTGAACTGTGCGTGTTCCCAGCCCGAGAACTGACTTTTGGAATGTACACCTTTTGCGTGGGTGACAGTGTTCAAACTCGAAGCTACAGAGCTGGGGCTAATGAGAGTTAGTGAATGACCAGCGGGAGAGAAGGACACACTAAGATGAAACATTGCCCATTTCATTACGTGTAACAGCAAAGCAAAGCAGGAGCCATTCCCTCCCCCTCCACCCCCTTCTCATGACAGAAAAGAGCAGGAGTCGGCAGCACAGGTGAAGAGGGGGCTCGGAGCTGTCATCAGGACCCGGGGGGGGGGGGCCGGGAGTGGAACCTCCATCCCTGAGTTCATCTCCTGGGCCATAATGGCTGACAGGTTTACAGAAGGGAGTTGGGAGTCTGGTTTTTCTGTCCCTTTTTAAAGTCTTGGGGCTGGAGAAAAGACTCTGGTTAGGAGTGTACTACTCTCGTTCTGTTACTGTGACATTCAGCAACAGTACAGTGACAAAATCAACTGGGGGCGGAAGGGATGTACTGGACTTATGAACGGCATTGCCCGAGGTAGCTGGACCCCCTACTTCAATTAATAATCAGGACAGTCCCCAACAGACATTCCAGAAGGAGACCAGTCTGACCCGGGAGTCCCCCAACTGCACTCCTGTCTCAGGTGACAAGGCCATATCAAGTTAGTGGTTTAGCAACTGCAATAGCACTGGGTACTCTCGCAGGGGTCCACAATTTGGCTCCAAACATGCAGATTGTGTGGTTCACAATCTATGTAACAGCAGCTCTAGAGGATCCAGTGGCCTCTCTGACCTCTGGAGACACCTGTCTGCACGTATGTATGTATGCAAGTATGCATGTATGTATGTATGTATGTATGTATGTATGTATGTATGTATACACCAGCAGACACACACTTAAAGTAAAATCTTTTTTAAAGCAGTCTTGTGAAGTACTCTTCAGTATCGTAGGGACTCGAACTTAGTCATGTGTCCACATCTAACTGGGCTGATGCCCTTCGGTTAGGCCTCTGTGTCCTGCCAAAGGACAGGCCTGTAGCTAAGAACAGGTGAGAGGGCTCAGGCCAGGGCTGGCGGTCTTGTCAGCACCTAACCTCATTCTGTGCTCTCCTGTGCGCGTCGTGACCTCAGATCATTCCTCACGTAGCCTGTGCCTTCCTGTCCTGTTACAGCTGCACACGCACAGCGTATCTCACCTCTGCAGTGGACAGTGGTCAGGCTG
This sequence comes from Cricetiscus sungorus, assembly GCA_030556225.1. NCBI lineage: Eukaryota > Metazoa > Chordata > Mammalia > Rodentia > Cricetidae > Cricetiscus > Cricetiscus sungorus. The sequence continues at coordinate 23,043,587 of JANBXA010000114.1, forward strand.
CAGTGTCCGCCTCTTTCACACGCCTAAACCTGACTGTTGGTATCGTCGTGTGCTTGAGAGAGAGAGAGAGAGAGAGAGAGAGAGAGAGAGAGAGGGAGAGGGAGAGGGAGAGGGAGAGGGAGAGAGGGAGGGAGGGAGGGAGGGAGGGAGGGAGGGAGGGAGGGAGGAGAGGGAGAGAGAGAGAGAGAGAGAGAGAGGGAGGGAGAGAGAGAGAGAGAGGGAGAGGGAGAGAAGGAGAGAGAGAGAGGGAGAGGGGGAGGGGGAGAGAGAGAGAAGGAGAGAGAGAGAGAGGGAGGGAGAGAGAGAGAGAGAGGGAGGGAGGGAGAGAGAGAGAGAGAGAGAGAGAGAGAGAGAGAGAGGGGGGGGGAGGGAGAGAGAGAGAATTGTGTTCATGTTCTTGTGTGTGTGTGTGTGTGTGTATTCATGCATGTGCGTGTGCTCATGCACGTGTGTGTGTGTGTGTGTGTCTGTGTGTGTGTTTCTGTGTCTGTGTGTGTGTTTGTGCATATGTGTGTGTGTTTGCATGTGTGTGCACGTGTGTGTATTGTTTTGTTGTTGGTATTGTTGTCACCACTGTTTGGCCATTTGGCTCAGGTTAAGGACATACTATAAATGAGCTGCTCTAGAGTCTCTAATCAGTTCTTGGACTTGAGTCCATAGGAAAGCTCTAGCACAAGCTGACTAGGGAGTGTGAGGAATGCTGTGAAGTTATTTATAGGAATATGAGATCATCAGTCAACAGAGTAGGACAGAGGTCAGCATAGGGGCAGTGGGGGCAGCTCTAAATAGTGCAGTTAGGAAATGTGTTTCTCTGAGACATCTAGAAAGGTCTATCATTGAAACTTGAATTTATACAATGTCCTTACATTTATTTATTTGCTATTAAATCTATATAATTAGACACTCAAAAGCATTTCAATAGTTATTATCAATAGTTAAAATTTAATGCTAAATATGGTTTTATAAGCTATTCTGTTCAAAATTAACTTGAAGTCCATGATGTTCTTAAATGGCTTCTGTACTTCAAAACATGAGCAAAGTTACAAATCTAGTCATGTGTCTTGGCAGCCAGTACATTGATTTATTCAAATGTGTGAGTGGGCTATGTGCATACCTGTTTGTATAAGTGTGTGCACATGTAGTTGTACATGCCAGATATCAAAATGCAGTATCTCCTTCAGTTACTCCGCTGTATTCTTGGAGGGTCTCGCAATGAGTCGGGGACCCACCCGTCTCCACCCATCCTGCCGAGGTTAACTGCAGCTCCACACCACGCCAGGCTGTGAGCTTAGCTGCGGCTCCACACCACGCCAGGCTGTGGGCTTAGCTGCGGCTCCACACCAGGCTGTGGGCTTAGCTGCGGCTCCACACCACACCAGGCTCTGAGGTTAGCTGCGGCTCCACACCACGCCAGGCTGTGGGCTTAGCTGCGGCTCCACACCAGGCTCTGAGCTTAGCTGCGGCTCCACACCACGCCAGGCTGTGGGCTTAGCTGCGGCTCCACACCAGGCTCTGAGCTTAGCTGCGGCTCCACACCACGCCAGGCTGTGAGGTTAGCTGCGGCTCCACACCAGGCTCTGAGCTTAGCTGCGGCTCCACACCACGCCAGGCTGTGAGGTTAGCTGCGGCTCCACACCAGGCTGTGAGCTTAGCTGCGGCTCCACACCACGCCAGGCTGTGAGGTTAGCTGCGGCTCCACACCAGGCTCTGAGCTTAGCTGCGGCTCCACACCACGCCAGGCTCTGAGGTTAGCTGCGGCTCCACACCAGGCTGTGGGCTTAGCTGCGGCTCCACACCACGCCAGGCTCTGAGGTTAGCTGCAGCTCCACGCCAGCCTTCTGGTGTGGCTGTTGGGAATTCAAACTCGGGTCCTCAGGCATGTGCAGCAAGCCCTTATATACTGAGTCCTCTTTCCAACACTAATTATACTAAATTTGTAAGACTCTTTCTTCCCTGGTTTCATTACCAAGATAAGTTTTTAAATTCAAAATGGACTCCCTCAGTAAGTAATTCTAAATCTCCCTTCCTTTGAGGATAGAGTCAGACTGATAAGTGGGATTTTATCCCATGGGAATCTATAGAGGCCACTGTGCTCTTGGTTGGAGCTTCATTTTTTTCCCCAGACACTGCGTCGTGGTTATTAAAGAAGGCCGTCCTGAAGGCAAGCACTCACAGCCCGACTCACTGTTGCAGGGCTTCTTCTTCGCTGCCTTTTATGAGCGATTCATAGAAGACAAAATCCGGCAGTTCGTGGATCTCTGCTCCATGAGCAACGTGAGTACCTTCTGGCACCATTTGCAGCTGGTATTTCCCCACTCTGAAAAGACAGCTGTGTTTGGAGCGGTTTCAGATGTGCTTTTCACAAAGTGCTTCTGTTGCAGCTTAACAAGTTGGTTTGTGATGATTGGATTATTTACCTAATTTTCAACCAGCTATTAATCGAAGAATAGATAAAACATTCCACGAGTTAATACTCCTGCCTTAGATGGTTTCCTTCTTTATCCACAGTCCTTAATTATGAATAATTGATGATTTGTTCATCCTATAGCCTTCCTTTCTTAGAAAACAGCTCCAGGCTTCTTTCCATCTAGTGAAATTTAATAAACCTTTATTATCTTCACTACCTTGGTTTCTATTCCACGTACTTCCTGAGAATTCCATGCTTATTATTTTGGGGAGAGGGGAGCAATTTTAATCAAAACTTACTTTTGCAGTTTTCTGGATGAGCCTCTGATTGCTTCTCCTTCTGTAGGTGTCCGTGTTTCTGCTGTCCCACAGATGTTTTGGGTATTACATTCATGGGAGGTCAGTGCATGGACATGCAGACACCAACATGGAAGAGATGAATATGAATCTCAAAAGAGAAACGGTAGGAATGCATCCTACATCTCCTCTATTTTAAAGTGGAGACTCCAAATGCTCGCAGCTGGCTTCAAAGGAGCCAGGGACGCCGCTCATGATCCTGAGTATTAATAGGCACTCTTCGTCCTGTCGTTTCTGTGTGAACCACACTTCAGAGTAATCAAGTAGAACAGGAAGGTTCCTTCTCAGCAGGGAAGAAACTGGGTGTTTACGTTAGGAAATCAGCATTTTACAATGACTAACACACAGTGAGATTGTGCTGCCGTCCTAGTGGATGTTAAAACAAGCGCCTGCCAGGGCTGTGCTGATGAAGGGTCAGGGTGACATACTCGGACACACTGACTCCTCCTCAGCAAGTTACAAATGAGGCAGGCTGACATTGTACACTTCCTGACAGGATGTGAAAAATGGGCCTGACTGTAATCAGGTCTCTAGGTCTAATCACAGTTTTACAGGAAATAACGAAGACTGCAGGAACAACTAAAACAGCAGTGAAGGAGTCCTTAGCAGATCCAGTGCATGAAGCCACGGAACAATGACTTGGGTGTCTTCAAGCAAACCAAGGGTGTGAGTGGAGGAAGGCGATGGTGTGTGATGGTGTGTGAGAGGGGATGCTCTGGGCTGAGGGAAGAAGACTAAGAACAGACAAGGTGCTCAAGATGCCGACTTTGGATCCTGGTTCAGCCTTTGGAAAAAAATCTGATTTCATGGTCTTGATGTTAACTTTTATTAAGCAATGATTTATTTTGTTAGGTATAAAAATGACAATGGTAGTTGTTTTATTAAGTCCTGTTTTTTCTGTTGTATACCCTGATAGCTTCCCAAAGTAAAAAACAAAACAAAAAACAGCCTAACCAAAAAAAAAAAAAAAAAAAAAAAAATCTAAGAACACTTGAGAAGAAAAGCCTTAGGAGTCACTGGGTTTGGAGAACTTAGGAGCTAGACGACTCTCTTAGTGCTTACAAATTAAACCATAAGCCCCTGGAAAAAATATATGCTCAACTAAGGAATGGTATTAAAGCATAACAAATAGAAAGCCATAAGAATCGAGTAGAAATTGATTTTACTTTAGTAACATAGTACATACATATCAGTCATAAATAAAAGCAAATTTGAGTAAAGTGCTTATAACAAATATGATAGCAATATGGATATCCTAAACCATGGGTTCCTCTTCAAATTACTGTACTTTTTTGAATCTAATGGTTAATAACACTAAAGAATGGATACCCATAAAACAGTTGTTATCAGGATAAGCTTTTACAAATGGAAAACGTTTTGAGTAATATATGCCAGAAACTTCCCAGGACTTCCTAGTTTTTGACTAATTATATAGATTTAACTCAAGGAAAATTCAAAAGATGAATAGCTAATTAGATTTATTTTATTGGGTTTTTTTTGTTTGTTTGTTTGTTTGTTTGTTTTTTGAGACAGGGTTTCTCTGTGGTATGGTTCTGGCTGTTCTGGAACTCAGTCTGGCTGCCCTTGAACTCACAGAGATCCGTCTGCCTCCCGAGTGCTGGAATTAAAGGCGTGCACCATCACCACCCAGGTAGATTGTAGATTTTTAACACAAGGAGAAACCATGTAAGAGTTGGAGATTAGTATGTAAGTTGGTTTATCTTTACAATGAAATCTCTAAAGTAGGTGCTTAAATATTTTCTCTTAGAATGGGAGGCCAGGGTTGTGCCATGGAAGGCTGAGGTGTGTGGTTCGTGGGCCCACGATGACAGTGTCATGTCAGACAGTGAGGACAGTTTTGATAGCAATGCCTTTGAAGATGTGGAGGAGGATGAAGGCCTAGATGACTTGGAAAATGCCTAGGAGGAGAATGAAAGAATATAGAGTCCTCCCCTCTGGGGAACAACCACAGGCCAACCAGAAGTGAATCAACCTCCATACATGACCAACTAACTACCAGTGAGCTCCAGATCACGATGTGCACCGCAGAGATGGTGGGGCTAGGGAGGGAAGCCGGCTCATCTCTGTGAAGGAATTCAAGGCCTGACTGCAAAGATCCCCATCATCATTTGCTACCTGCCTGATAGAAGCTATGAAGACTGGGAGCCCATCATCACCGACTGAGCAGAGCTGTCAAGACTGCACCTGGGTACCATTCCCATGATGCCACTTTTTATATAAATAATGGGTAATAATAAATAATAAGTGCTCTACCACCACCGCAAATGGTTTATAGAGTGTGTAATGACATGGAAAACTGCTCATGGTATGGTGACAGACAAAAAGTGTGATCCTAATTTTTTGGTTGTCCATATGTTATGACTTAGAAAAGGTCTGGAAATGAAGGGCTTTAAATAGCTTTAGTTCAGAGACTGAAATTTATGTTAATTTTTTTTCTTGGTATTTCCTCATAGTTTAGACATTCTCCACAATGACCTGTACTCTTTTAAGTAACATTTTTATTTAAAATGTAGAAGCTCATTGTATATACTCTTCTTTAACTTTGTGGGAACCAAGGGCTGTTCTGATTGTTGACTGGGGTCAGACAAAGCAGAGTGGTGAGTTCTGAAGTAGGTGAATGGGTATCACAGAGCCAGGATCTGAGGGAACCAAGAGCCTTCAGGGGAAACCGGCCAGGCAGTGAGCTAGGGCCAAGTGTGTGTCACAGTTTGTAGTTGTCAGGGTTGCAGTCTTGTGAGAAGATGTCCTGTCTGCAGCATTCACTGTTGAGCCTTTTCTTACAAGCATCAAGAGCAGTAAGGCCAATCACACTGAAAGCTAAGACTAGCAAGTACACAATGAGTGGGGTGGTTTAAGTAGCGCAGGAAAGGACAACATGGAGACCTATGGGGAAGCGAGGGTGAGAAGGAAGGGGGACACAGTCAAATCCGGAATGAGGAGGGAGGGAGGGAGGGAGGGGGGAGGGAGGGAGGGGGGGGAGGGAGGGAGGGAGTGGGGGAAGGAAGGAGGGAGGGATGCCGAATAACGTTAGAGCCTTTGTCTCAATACAGTATGAGCAAAATATCCCTAGGTTAATGGGTCCTGTGACACACGATACTAACTAAAGAGACATGACATGCTTTTCTTTTTCGAAAAGGCCTTTTGTAATCATTTCTAGCTTAATTTAAATCCTTTAACTTTTTCAGGAAAATTTGTGCAGCCAAAGAGGTTTGGTACCCAACACAGATGGTCAGACTTTTCAGATTGCAGTTTCTGATCAGATGAGACAACACTATGACAGAATTCATGAAACTCTAACACGGGTTTGTATAAAGGATTGGTTGTTCACATGTAGCTTACCATTCTTAAGGTCATTTAAATTCCAAAGCATAAAGTGTTATTTATACATTTCTCTTTTTCATATTAGAGAAATGGGCCTGCCAGACTACTGAGTTCATCAGCCAGTACTTTTGAGCAAAGTATAAAAGCATACCATGCAATGAATAAGTTCCTTGGCTCCTTCATTGATCACGTATGTATGTGTACTAACGTCTGTGTGTAAGCAAGATCATGTATGTGTGTAAGCAAAGGTCATCTGCTGCTTTTGAAAAGTTAAATGGGAATTCAGATATATTTTCAATCAGCCAAGTTAGGGAACCTCCTACTGTTTTTGTTTTCTGTCTCATTAATACTTAGGAATAATATTTCTTAAAAAATGTATAGTCACTAACAATTTATGGTTTAGAGCTAAAGCTAGATATTGTAAAAGAATGATGTGATTTCAGTGTGCTCAGTACCAATGATGATTCTCTTAAATATGTCTGTATTAGAATGTTATGTCACCAAAATGTTTTTATTACTCATTGGCATTCTTACACTGTGATTGTATTCTTAAAAGCATCTTATAAATAACTTTTCAGTATATCTATCCCTAAATATATTCACAGAATTTAAGATTTAAAACTTTTCTAAAAAAATGTTTTTTTATTATAAAGACTAGTGCGGCGATTCATTTTACAGAAGTTTCTCTTTGTACATTACTCATTCCTCGGTTTCTTCTATTTCTAGCTTTGCATTAACTGGGCATGTAGTGTTTATTTCATTATACTTTTTTACATGGCTGTCTCCTCAAACCAGGTTCATAAGGAAATGGATTACTTTGTGAAAGACAGGCTGCTGCTCGAGAGGGTCCTGGGGATGGAGTTCATGGAGCCCATGGAGAAGAGCATCTTCTACAACGGTGACCCCCATGCCTTGCTGGACCTGGCCCTGTTTGGGGGAGGGGATGGTGCTTGACACAGGTTTTTTCATTGATTTTAGTAATTTTATCCAGAAGCAACGAGAACTTTGTTAACTCAGCCTCGTAGAACTACAGGCATTTCTGTGTTCCATTTTATTTTGAAATATAACAAAAAATAATCAAATATAAAGACTGAATGAAAGCAAAAAGGCCAAATTTCAGAAGTAATGGTAACTCAGACAGTAAAACAAATGCAGAATATTCACTTAATGCCAGGCGTATACAATGTGTAAAGAGTACTATGTGGTTTATCTCATTCATTTTTAGCCAGTCTTAAAAATTATTATATGATACTGAAATCGTCTTTGAATTTTTTTACATTTTAAATTTTCATGTTTATAGGTATTTTGCCTGAATGTGTGTCTGTGTACCATGTATGTACCTGATACCTACTAAGGCCCAAGGAGGGTTTCGTATCCACTGATACTGGAGTTACAAACAGTTTGAGCGAGGCGCTGAAAGAGCAGCAAGTGCTCCTAACTGCTGCACATTCTCTCCAGCCCCATTTTAAAAATAGTTTAAAGGAATTTGTTGTGTGAGTTTATCTTATAGACAGTAATTCAGAAGAAAATACTTAATTTACGCCACCAGCTTTACGTAAATTGATCCATGTGGTGTGAAATACTAAAATTACTTCAGAAATTTGTCATCCCATTGCTCTTAAAAAGTGCATAATATAAAGGTAACAGCGTTTGTGTATGTGAGAGTGTATTACCAGCATTTTGTCGTGGTGGGCACGCATGGTGGACAGGTTAGAAGCCACCGCTGATGAGCATAGCTACTGAAGTGTGCAAACTGATCCAGGGTGTAGATTGCACAGCTACTCTGGTGGCATGGGGCAGGCTGTCAAAAAGAGAAAAGAGCCAGTCTTTGAGGGTAAAGCTTCAGACTCCTGCCCTTAGATTTAAAACTCAACCCGACACTTGCTAGCCTTGTGAACTTCAAAATGTTGCTTAACCTTTCTGAACCTTTGAAGTCCCCTTTTGTCTAACCTTAGTAAGACCTGCGAAAGGTTTCTCAGAATAATCGTGTGTAAAGACCCAAAAACAGAGTATGGGTAGGCGCCAGGAGAGGGGCGCAGGGTAGGCGCCAGGAGAGGGGCCCAGGGTAGGCGCCAGGAGAGGGGCGCAGGGTAGGCGCCAGGAGAGGGGCCCAGGGTAGGCACCAGGAGAGGGGCCCAGGGTAGGCACCAGAAGAGGGGCCCAGGGTAGGCGCCAGGAGAGGGGCGCAGGGTAGGTGCCAGGAGAGGGGCGCAGGGTAGGCGCCAGGAGAGGGGCGCAGGGTAGGTGCCAGGAGAGGGGCGCAGGGTAGGCGCCAGGAGAGGGGCGCAGGGTAGGCGCCAGGAGAGAGGCGCAGGGTAGGCGCCAGGAGAGGGGCGCAGGGTAGGCGCCAGGAGAGGGGCGCAGGGTAGGCGCCAGGAAAGGGGCACAGGGTAGGCACTGAGGGAGGGGTGAGGGAGGGCTGTCTAAAAGTACAATGGTGTTCACACATTCCTCCTATCCCTTGTTCTTCCACTCTTCTGTTTCCCTTCCTTTTTCTGCCCTCCACTTCTCTATCTCAGTCCTCACCAGGAGATGACAGTAAGTTAAGGCAGTAGGAGTAGATACAAAGAAGATGAGGGGTTACCAGAGATGTTAGGAGGAAAGAGCACTGGGAAAGAAAACTTAGAGCGAGGCGTGGTTCATCCACTCAAGGCCGAGGCGAGACCTCGGGTTCCGGTCAGCCTGGTGAGCGCTCGGCAGCGAAGAAGAGAGGAGCGGGGGAGGTGGTTGTGTGCATGAGGACCTGAGCTTGCACCAGCAGCACCGTTAACCCTGACCAGGACCACATGCATGTCTGCAGTCTCACTGCTGCAGCACGGTGATCTGGAACACGGGCATGGGGCTTACTAGCTGCTCCAGCTTCAATGAGAGACTCTGTCCCAGAGGTGTAAGGCAGAGAGTGGAACACACGATGTCTTCCTCTAGCGTTCACATGCGTCATAAGCACGCACAGACATATGTACTCCCACACACGTGTGCATATAACACGCACACCACACACGTATGCGCGCGTGAACACTCACATGCACACACACACACACACACACACACACACACACACACCACTACTGTCACCACCACCCACAGCAAATTAAAAAGAAGAGGAAAGGAAGACAAAAACTATGCAGGATTCCAGCTGTGATTCCAACTTAGTGAGTGATAGCGATGCTCTTCCCTGGTCAGGGAATGCGCATGAGGACAAGGTTTGAGGAAAGAGAATGAGTCTGTTGTATCTGAAGGTAACTTGGGACATCTCGGAAGAGGTGTCCATTAAGGAACTCTAAGGGAGAAGCTTTTGGGAGAAAGAAGGTGCACAGTTAGCTAGGGGGCCATCCTATGGTGTCATTGCTGGAAGAGATAGCAGTCACCAGGCAAATATGTGAGCTTAGGGTGTTTTGCTTTGCTTATATATAAGCATCCCATGCCTACACATATGTAGAGAAGTGTGTATATTGTAAGGGCATCGCTGCCAGCTCAGTGGATTTTGCAAACAGGACCGTCCTTGTTCTGGCACCTGGAGCATGGTGGAATGGTCCCAGTACCCTGATGCTGCCACTTTGTGTAAGGCAGACTCCTCACTGCACTTCTGTGGAGGTGCTGGTGGCTCTCTGAGCCCCCTACAAATTGATGGTAGCATTTGCATATGTCTACTTGATTTTTTCTTTGTTTTTCATGGTAAAGAGGTCTGTACCACTTATCGGGGCTTTTAAAAGGATGCTCAGATCCCACAAAGGACAGAATTGTATGTTTCGTGCAGAGGACAAAACTAGGAAACTGAGACAGAAATTCTAGAACACTTGTGCTATGCCTTGCTGGCTTTAACTTTTGTTCTTTATCTTAGACAGTATTTCTAAGATTAATTTCGTCTTTGGTTCTGTAATCAGAGAAGGAGTATTCACTAACTGCTCTTTAGAAGGCAATCATAGTGTATTTACACTACTAGCAATTGCCAATGTTTGCTTTGATATTAAAACCGCTGCTCCTGAGTTTTTCTGAGTTCTTCAACTAACATTTGAGACTGGCAAATCTTAATACCTTAATCTTAATCACATGAGCCATGAAGCATAGGATATTTAATCTACTGTCACCAGAGGCTGGCACAGGTCTGTGCTGCCAATGTTTGACACATACTCTACGTGTTTTTTGTAGATGAAGGCCATTCTTTCAGCAGTGTTCTGTATTATGGAAATGAGGCCACGCTTCTTATCTTTGATCTATTGTTCTTCTGTGTTGTGGACTTGGCGTGCCAGAATTTTGTCTTGGCATCCTTCCTCACATACCTGCAGCAAGAGGTAAATCTAAATGCATATTGTGGGTTTCTTCTGAAGCAGAAGTGTTGCAAGTGTAGATGTTTACTTTCTTAACAGAATATGTGAGCCTCTTTGTACAGTAGGGTTTGGGGAATGTTTAGGATATGACTAACCCTACCAAAGAAAGGAGAAAGCATTTAGCAGATCACACTCTGCACTCTGTCCGGGGAACAGTAAATGCTAGGATCCAGGGGAGGGTGCAAGTCGTGATGTCAAGTTATATTTTTTAAAACTTGTGATACATATTATTCTTTCATTTTTTTATCTACAGAAAAATTATTTTTATAGCTTGTTTTTAAAATATGAGATATAGTTGAAGGTACTATTTCCCCATTGTATGTTGTATTTAATTTACTAAAAAGTACTATTTCCTTGAGCAACCAGGAAGATATGGAAGGTACTTTACTACCAGTTTCACACATACCAAAAATGAGTCCCATCCAAACAATGGGAGATGCCATTCGGGGCTGTACACCAGTTCACACAGCCTCACCTGTGTGCATAGTGAGTAACTGTGGGGTAAGACCTCTGAAGTGGACATTTCAACAAACGCCAACTGTAATTGAAATTATTATTAGCACCTAAAGACCCTCCTGCATGAAAGAAGGCATGAGTCAGTACCTGGTTTATCCCTGGATAGAGACCCTGAATCATGGGAAAAAAAAAAAATATCCTTAAGTATTTAAAGGCATATTCTTTTTTAAAATTTATTTTTAAGTAAAATTAAAAAACAAAGGTGTATTCTTGTGAGCATGAGAGGTACATATTAATTCATAAATGCATTTCATAATGTTTTAGTTTTAAAATGATTGTGTCAAGTAATTAAAATATCTCATTCATGACAAGAAATAATTGAGAAAATTAACTAATGTAATTTAAATATATTAAATTGATATGTGTATTTAATTTTTTAAGAATATTTAATTTCCTTCTCATCTGTTTTATTTTTCCAGATTTTTCGATTTATCCGCAATACAGTAGGACAAAAGAATTTGGCAACCAAAACACTAGTGGATGAAAGATTTCTGATCTAACCTGTGACTACAAAACTTATGGACTCAGTGTCATTGTGGTACAGCCGTGATGTCAGTTATATTTTTTAAAACTTGTGATACATATTATTCTCTCATTTTTTTATCTACAGAAAAACTTATTTTTATAGCTTGTTTTCAAAATATGAGATATAGTTGAAGGTACTATTTCCCCATTGTATGTTGTATTTAATTTACTAAAAAGTACTATCTCCCCATTATGTATTGTATTTAATTTACATTAACACTGACATAAGACAAGAAATGAAAGGAAGGAAGGAAGGATTGATCTGCCTACATTTTCCCACAGTTACAATTCTGTTTGATTCTAGGTTCAAAGCTAGTGTTTAGTATTTGCTTGTTTTATTTATGCTTATGGCTAAATAAATAGATATTTTCAAATGTACTTAAATTTTTGGTTTGTATTGTGGCTGACTCAGCATGCTTCCTGGTGATAACTCACCTGTTTGTCAGCGGGCAGGTCTCTATTAGACATGGGGTGGTCTGGTATAATCCAGTCAGTCCATCATGAACCTCTCATCATTACATTTATAAGCTGGGTGACTTTTTTCCCGACATAGGATTTTCCCACATATCTTCTGAAGTGTTGCTTTTAAGTTATGAGTAAATAACTTAAAATACTATAAATACCAGACTATAAATATATCATGTTATATCGACCAATTTAAGTCAGTAACTTCATTTTTTGTTTTGTTTTACTTTCTTTTTGTTTTTGGACACAGGATTTCTTTGTGTAGCCCTGACTGTCCTGGACCTCGCTCTGTAGACCAGGCTGGCTTGGAACTCAGAGATCTGCCTGCCTCTGCCTCCCGAGTGCTTGGATTAAAGGTGACATCACCGTCATCTGGCTTATTTTTTAATAAGAAAAAAATGGATTCAAAATGCCATTGAAGTAGCATGGCAGTGGTGGCTTATGCATTAATCCCAGCACGCAGAAGGCAGAGACAGGCGAGTTCGAGGCCAGCCTGGTCTACAAAGTAAGTTCCAGGATAGCCAGGGCTGCACAGAGAAACCCTGTGACCAAAAACAAACAAATAAACAAACAAAACAACAATGAAAAAGCCCTAAGCCATATAGTTAATCATTTTGTATTTTCTATTCTTCTCAAGATTCTAAGTGATTCTATATGGCATACCTATACTTCGAGGTCCCTGGCACTTCAGCATAATTGTCATAACCACCGTCTCTGCCTGCTTCCTACAAGGATGCTGTGTAACCCTTAAATGCAATGCCATGTACATACTGTAAATATTTGTGAATCAAAAATATACAATAAAATACTTTCCATTTCTATTTCCTTTTGTGTATACCAGAAAACCTAGCATTCAGGAATGCAGCGTGTCAGGGCAGGCGTGCAGCCACTGCTCAAGCTGGCTCTTTCACTTTCCCTTAGTTTGTGGGTAACTGAACAGCTGGGCCATGGGAACTGGCTTTCAGGGCCACAGAGCAGGGCGTCTTTATACATGACGGAGGCAGCACAGAGTTAAAAACTGCCTACTCAGAAGAATTCCAGCCTTCACGCCACGATGTTACACTACCAAGGTGAGTGCTTTAAATAAATTTCAAAATGCAGGGTCTGGCAGGCACTTGCTGAGAATGAAAGGGGACTAAAGTCCCCTCGGGATTGATTTTGTGTGTATTTAGTGCCCTGGTGCAATCCTGTGGTCCTGTCTCACACAGTGTGGAAGCCATTGGTCCCCACATTAAGTCCCCGGAGACCCTGGATGGGTCTCCAACCCCGGCCCCTCACACTGGAGCAGGCCCTCGAGGCTCCTGGGAGCTGCCGTGAACTTTGTATCATCCTCAGAAGTGGGCAGTCCCCAAAATACCTGTTTAAACAGGCTGCTGCCATTGGAGGAGGCCACTCTGGGGACCTGGATTCACCATGACTTTTAACTCAAGCGCTTTCCAGCAGGAAGCCTGTGTCGTCTTCCTGTGTGTACATATTGACCGGTATCTTCTCGGGGGAGTAAATGGAAGGCAGAGCAGTACGCAGAATGGTTTAATGAAGATGTACCAAGTTTACCAGAAGCAGCTGTGGGTTCAAATGAGAGGTGTTCCTTCACCATGAAAAACACTACATCTTTACCAGAAATACTATCCTTTCCTCACCACTCCGGGAGTCCCAAAGATTCGGATATTAAGATACACACGCCTGGCGTAGTTAGGGATCTCTAGGGGAACAGGACTTACAGAATTTGTGTGTGTGAGTGTGTGTGTGTGTGTGTGTGTGTGTGTGTGTGTGTGTGTTAAATATAGAGAGAGGGTTATTAGCATGGTTTATAGCAAGTCCAGCTTGTCCAGCAATGGCTGTCTATCAAGAAATGGTTCAAGAACCCTATAGCTGTTCATTACACAAGTCTGGATGTCTTAGCTGGTCTTCAGTGAAGAATTGGGCTCTATTGCCAGTAAAGGCATGGACTGAGAGCATAAGCAAGCAGACAAAGGGGGAGCCAGGCTCCTCCTCCCATGTCCTTTATATAGCTGCCCACCAAACGTGGTCCAGGTTAAAGGTGCATCTTCCTACCTCAAGATCGAGGTTAGAAGTCGGTCTTCACACTTCAAATGGTTTAGTTAAGAAAAAGCCCTCACAGGTGTGCACAACCCTTTAGGCTTCATTTATTCCAGATGTTGTCAAGTCGACAATCAAGAAAAGGAATCACACCTAACATACATGACATCCTGGGTAGTCCCCAGCACTACACACGCACAAGTAAGCAAAATCTTAAAATAGTATCTGAATTTTGAAGTTTTTAATTTTTTAGCAATAATAATAATAGATGTTATTAGCTTAAAGTCTCTCAAAATACATGTTCTGTCTTGCTAATGAATGAATTCCGTGACACTGGAACTCAGATTAATGGTCTCGGTGACTGTGATGAAGATGCTGAGCCTCCGTCAGCTAGTCCAGCCTCACCCCAAGGCTCCAGCAGTGGGTTCCATGGCACAAGGTGAAGGGCAGCAAGGAAGGAGCTGTCACCATCCAGTGCTGGAGATCTGGTTCATGATACAGAGCAGAGCAAAGGAAGGGGGTGTGGGATGCTGTGTCTTTAATAACATGGATTTCTTTCATTCACTCATTCATTCATTCATTCACTCATTCATTCACAAAAAAAAACACCTCTCCCTACTTCCTAACCCTTCATGAGGGTCTTATCACTGACAGAGGGAAGGGGAGTATTAACCAGTAGGTACAGTTGTAGCCACAGGGATATAACTTAAAACGTATTAACTATGCCTCTGGTCATCGGGCTCCAGCCTCCGAAAAGGCGTGTTTGGTATGAGAGTTTAAGATAGACCAAAGTCAAGTATATCCAAAACAAAGTCAAGTATATCCAAAACAAGAAACTAGTGTATTCATAAGAAGCATATAGTTATTTGGGGTGACAAAGGTAATTTGAATAGAATACACATCTTCTGTATTTTTTTTTATTATGCTCTGATGTTTTATCATCTTAATCTTTCTTTCTGGGAGATTCTGCTCCTTCTGGAGCCAATGCTTAGAACTAGTGAGATTAGGTATAAGTGTGCCTGGAGTACATTTTACAGACTAATTCATCCTTAGCCCCCCCTCAAGGGGTAACTGTCCTCTGCCTTGATGATTCCAGGGCCACGAAACAAGATGATCACCCAGCTGGCTTAGAACTCTGAAATTACTCAAGCTGCTTTCCCAAACCAGTCGCCCTGCCTCGTGTTGCCTGTTCCTTAGAAATCTACCCCCCCCAAAAAAAACCCTAAATCCCTTTATCTTTGCCACTGTGTTCTTCTGACTGGCACTTTCATTCCACCCTACACTGCGCCTTCTGTTTCCAGAAACTGATAGAATGCTCATGCATTACTGTCTTAGTTAGGGGTTCTACTGCTGTGAAGAGACACCATGAATGACCAAAGCACTTCTTATAAAGGAAACCACTCAATTCAGGTGGCTTACAGTTTCAGAGGTTTAATCCATTATCATCATGGTAGAGCATGGCATCATGCAGGTAGACATGGTGCTGGAGAAGGAGCTGAGAGTCCTACATCTTGATCCAAAGGCAGTAAGAAGTGAACTGTGTCATGGGTCATAGCTTGAGCATAGGAGACCTCAAAGCCCACCCCCACAGTGGCACACTTCCTTCAACAAGGCCACACCTACTCCAACAAGCCACACCTCAATAGTGCCACTCCCTGTGAGGTTATGGGGACCGGTTACATGCACACTACCACAGCTACCCTCACAGCTCTTGGCTGCCTATCACACGAGGGAACACAGAACAGTCCATTTGGGGGTTGGGAAGAAGATGGGTTGAAAAGCATTGTCATGTCATTAAAAATCCCCACACCAAGCTGAATCTCAGCCTCGTAGAGTTTGGCCAAGCTAAGTTTCCTGGCTGCTGTGGATATGAACTGTGTGTTGAAATCTTGGTTTGCGGGTGTTGATGCTAATGACTGGATCATGCAAGTCTTAACTTCTCAGTGGCTTCACCCATTGATGAACTCATATTGAGTGGGCTGTCAGGAGGGTCTTTGGGAGTGCACCCCCAAAGGGTCCTCAGCCTCTTCCTGTCTTAGCTTTCCGGCTGCCCTGAGGCGAACAGCTTTACAGCCTAGCATGCCTCCCACCAAGATGTTTTGCCTCATTTCACACAACCAGCAAACAGTGGTTCCAGTTAACTGTGAAACAGCACCTCCCAAACTGGACTCAGTCAATCTTTTCTCAGAGTTTTCAGATATTTCTGCATGGCGACTGAAACTAGCACACTTTTCCTACATTCAAGTAGACACATTGAGCCCTCAACGTCTGAGATCCAAGAATTTAGCTATGCGGGCCCTATCTGAACGCATAGAAACTTTTTTCCCTTTACCTTGTTTCCTAAACAATACAGTCTATCAACTATGTACGACACTTGCATTGTAGTAGGCATTATATGTAAGCTAATGCAGATTTGAAGTGTACGGGAAGATGAGCAGGTTACGTGCAGATAACTCTGAGTAAGTGTATGGAAAAGGATTCCCCAGTGTTAGTGGACCTGGAGTGCAGAGCAAAGCCAGAAGGTACCTCCAGAGTGCCATCAATATGGCAACAGTTCTTAAAGTTTACCTTGTATTGTCAGAGCTCTGCAGAACAAATGAACTTTCATATTATTTCCACTACATAAAGTCATCGTGATCTGACCATTGTGGAATTTAGAGGCACGAAGACTTCCCCAGAGGCAACAGCAGGTGGCAGTAGAAGGCACAAGAGTGTTTCGGGATGGGGCGGGGCTTTTCTTAAAAAAAAAGGGAAAAGAAAAATTCCGTAGATGGTGTGCTCATTGAACTAGAGTCTACAGAAACCGTCCTCCTTCAGCCCTCAGCTTCATCCCCCTGCCATCCCTCCTCTCTTCCGCTGGCTCTGTTCTTGCTGCCCTGGAGCGCTGGAAAGCTCAGCTAGCAAATGTGGGTGCTCTGCGAACGCAGGTTTCCCAGTTCGTGTACAATTGTGTACCCTGTGCTTCTGAATGCCAGTAACTGTGCTAAGGAAACTGGGAACGAGAAGACCGGGACTCGTTACTAGAGTCAGTAAAGTGTTCATTTTGTTAATTCTGTAACATCAGCAGGAGTTTGTGCCTCGCAGAAGTATCTCTCGCTGCTGGGTATCCCAAGCCTGAAAATCATTTCACTGGACTCAGGCTGTCACCCAGGCTTCGTGACTCCACTTCTTACCTTCACCAGCTTCTAAAGGATGCTTGCGCCCCATGGCTCTTGCTCCATCATCTGAAGGCCGCCACAGAGTTTCCTCATATCTCTCTCCTGACCCTCTTGCCTCTCTTTTGCTTATAAGGATTCCCGAGGCTATATTGCACCCAGTAGATATTTCAGATAATTTCCCCGTATCAACACTCTTCATCACATTTTGGAACGTTTTCACTGGTTCTGGGTTTAGGGTGTAGGCAGTTTGGGTTTAGTTTGTTTTTGTTTTTAAGGGAAAGGATATTCTGATATTCTGTCCACCAGAAATAAAATCTGTGGAGTACAAGGATGAAAATATGAAATTAGAATTCCAGAAGAGTCTGAGTGGTCTGGGAAGGGGTATGAAAGACCTACTTTAATTAAGAAAAAAGATGAGCAGAAGTGAGGGATTGTGGGTGATAAAGAAGGTTGAAGGTTTCTGTATAGTGGAAACAATGTGTAAAAAGACCTGCAGAGGCTCAGATGGACCATTTGACACTGCTTGACATCAGAGAAAGGATTTGCTCAGAGTCAAGCAGAAAAGTCAAAGCAAGGAAAAAAAAAAACCCTCATTGTTTGCATACACATACTCTGTGCCTTTCCTCTCCATTGCCACAAACAGGGAGGCTTCCTTTGAGATTGAATTTGTAGCCAGTTAAATGTGGTTCAATGCACTGAGTGCTTCTCTTTTTCTGGAGCCTTCCTCAAAGCCATCACTACATCACTATAACAGGCATTATCTAGAAATGAGAGAGACCCAGGGCAGATCTCAAAGCCCACACCACTGAGCACATCCTGTTTAGGAAAGGTCTGCTTCTGGCTGGGGTCAGAATAGTTTAATATTCCGTGCCAGTGGCTTTACCGGGTCATACTCTATCTCTCCTCCTTTTTTTCTAATGCCCTAAATTGAGTTACATGCCAGACAATGGAGGGATGATGCAGAAGATACAAAAGAGGTTCATTGTAACCAGCAGCATGAAACTAAATCTACAGAAGCAAAGGCTGCCTCACATTCATTCCAATGTGCTGAAGGATGTCCATTAAGACTACACGGCATTCTGCTTCCAGGAACAGCCGATCAAGAAGCAGCAAAACCTCTTCATGGACAAACTTCCTACAGAGGACCTTGACCACTTTGTGTGTCTTATTCTTACACACAGCCTATGTAGGCTCAGGCTCAACCATGTGTGCCTCTTCTCCCCAAAACATGATACAACACCCTGCACCTTGGATCCAGAGGACATCCCTGGATCCAAGGCCCCACTGCTGGTGGCTTGATGACATTGTATCATTTGCCAGAGTTCAATCAACCTTTTATTTCAGAGAGTTCTTAGTCTTGAAGCTTGATTTAACAATTTGCCATTCATTGTGCTCCCCCGAAAGAAAAGTTATTGTTATTACCTTCGACATAACAAAAACAGTAAGTTATATCTACTGTGTTCCTTACAGGACCCAGTTAAATTGTCTGGCGTCAAGAAACACTGCTTAATTCAGGAACATTCATCCAGTCCCAAGACAGCAACAACTAGAACTTTCTTGAATGGTGCTTTTAAGAGTTTGTATTTATCACTCCATAAAACCACATTTATGTACTGAGAAGGCAAACAAAATTCCCTTTTATTATAACTAACATTCTACACTAAATTTATGTTTCATTGCTTATTTTATGGCTGTTTACCTTTTGACATACCAGAGTTTCTTAAAATTATGCATACATTACATCCTTGTCTGTTTTATGGGACTTAAGATTCATCTTACAGTTTTAGGTGGTTAGTAAATTCACATTTTGCTTTGCTTTCATTACATGTAGTTAACTACATTTATGGTTTATGGGATGTTCAATTAGCAGTCAGAATACTACTCCACTCTAATGCATTTCCTAGTAGGAACCGGGTTCTGTTTTGTAGAATATACATAATGACAGTTTCTAGAGTCGTTTCCCTCTGTTCAAGAACAGACAAATAGGGCTGGAGAGTCGGCTCAGAAGTTTAGAGCTGCTCTTCCAGAGGTCCTGAGTTCAATTTCCAAGCAACCAAATGGTGGCTACAACCATCTAGAATGAGATCTGGTCCCCTCTGTAGAGAGTCGCGAAGTGCCACACCTTAAAGTGGTGCTGGCTTCCACCTTACACCTTCCCATTGGTGAAGGCTCTCTGGGTAAACAAGCCCTTAATTGGTTAAGTCTCTTCAGCCTGTCTGCTTCCGCATTAGAGTAGCCTATCTGCAGGGTCCACGTGGCTCACTGGGGTTGGTTAGCTCAAGGGTATTTAAGCCTGTGCAGGGGTCCCCCTCTCTCTCGCTGGTCAGAAGTACATGTTTCAAGGATCCTGATTAAAACTGCATGAAGAAGATCTTCCCGGAGTCGTGTCTTCCTTGCTGGCCAGGGTAGGTGCGTACAGCCCTCTTCTGGCATTCAGGCACACATGCAGGCAGAACACTGTATACACAGTGAATAAATGAGTCTTAAAAAGGAAAAACAAGAGAGAGAGAGAGGCAAATAGTTGCATTTTTGTTCGCACACCAGGGATTGGCATCTTAATTCCTTGCCAACTGGAACAAGCTGCCTTCTTGAAGCCCTCTCAACCTTGATTTCCCTCAAAATCATGTCTATCTCTGTTATTTCTCCGTATATCTCTGTCTTTTCACTGACCCACTTGCTTCACATTCCTTGTACCCATGCTTACTGCTGTATCTTAACTCATGCTGATTGTCTGTCCCTGGGCTCCCTCTGGGCCTGGCCTTCTCCAAGCCCAGCCAAGGACTTCTACCCACATGGGACCATAGTTGGTTGCTTCTTCAGTTTATCTATAGTTTCCAGAAGAAATTCTTGGTGATTTTAAAAACAAAAAATCTTTGAGCCTTCCAAAGGCTCCAAATAGCATGGCATCCAATATCTCTTCTCTCGTGTTCTTCCTTTCTTTCTCCCAGAGTCATCAGGACCCTTCTCCTTGTGATGTTATAAGCCTCACTCAGCCTCTGCAGACTGGGGGGGAGGAGGGGGAGGGAGTTCATCTCAGGTAGGATTGAATTTTCCTAATAAAGGCAAGTTATCCTAAGGAGGAATTCTTATACCAGTAACATGCATGCGTGTGTGTGTGTGTGTGTGTGTGTGTGTGTGTGTGTCTGTGTGTGTGTGTGTCTGTGTGTCTGTGTGTGTCTGTGTGTCTGTGTCTGTGTGTGTGTGTCTGTGTCTGTGTGTATGTGTGTGTGTGTGTGTCTGTGTGTGTCTGTGTGTCTGTGCATGTGTGTGTGTGTGTGTGTGTCTGTGTGTGTGTCTGTGTGTGTGTGTGTGTGCGGTGTGTGTGTGTGTGTGTGTGTGTGTGTGTGTGTGTGTGTGTGTACACAGTGTACACAGGGCAGGGTACCAGGGCCATGAGCATGCTAAGTGCCCAGTCACAGAGCCATTTCCTCAGGCCTTGTACTATTCGAGTATTTTCTGCATCTTATTATAAATCCCACACACAAAGGACAATTGCTCACACATTTCCATTAATAATCAAAAAGTCCTGGCTTCACAGAAACAATTCATACTTATTCTTTAAACTTAGCTTTAGAAGTGAATGTGTTAGAAAAGTGTCACAGAGTACCAACAGTGACTCAAACCCTTTCTAATTCTATGTAAAATTTGCTAACGGAGAATAGCCTACAAGGAAATGGGGGCTGAAGGACCTACCTCAAAGCTGCCTGTTTAAAAGCACACTGTTGTTCCCTAGATTGTGTATTGTTGAAGGTTGGGTTGAAGGGTCTACACCGTAGGAAAGTAATAATATTGTGATATTCTGCTATATAGATTGGTGTCTAACCCAATTGTCATCAGAGAAGCTTCATCCAGCAACTGATGGAAGCAGATGAAGATACCCACAGCCAAACGTCAGGTGGAGCTCCGGAACACAGCAGAAGATGGGAGGGAGGGTTGTAGGAGCCAGAGGGGTGGAGGACACCAGGAGAACACAGTCCACAGACTCCACTAAGCAGGGCACACAGGGGCTCACAGAGCCTGAAGTGGCAGCCCAGAGCCTGCATGGGTCTGCACTAGATCCTCTGCACATATGTTATGGTTGTTTGGTGTTCTTGTCAGACCCCTAACTGTAGGCGTGGGGACGTCTCTATCTCTTTTGCCTGTTCTTGGGACCCTTTTCCTCCTACTTATCCAGCCTTGATATGAGGGTCTGTGCCTAGTCTTGTTGGAGCTTGTTATGCCACATTCGGTTGATACCCCTGGGAGGTCTGCTTTTTTTCTGAAGGGAAATGGAGGAACAGTGGATCTGGGGGAGGGGAGACTGGGAGGGTGCGGAGCTGCAGTCAGGGTGTATTTTATGAGGAAAGAATGATTTTAAAAATAACAATAAATTGTAGGAAAGGGCTAATGGTAGCAGTCACAGCCTCCCCTCCTGTTGCCACTGAAATATCTCCCTATGCTTTATATAAGTGCCTCTCTGCAGAGCCCTTTCTTTCCAGAATAGCTTTTGTGTAGCTCATCAAAAGTCCCCTCCAGGTATGCCTTAACAGAAAGCCAGCTTTGTTTCTTCAGTCCTTTCTTTGTAAACCCTGTAGGATTAAAGTTATTAGTATTCAAAGACTAGACTTCCCTGTATTTTTAGGATGCTTCTATTTTTCAAAAAGGGAGCAATACCCTACGTCATTAAACGTATTGAACCTATGCAGTGGCCACTCAGCCCCCGTCATTTGTGAGTCAGATAACGGGGGGGGGGGGGACAGTGCTGTGGGAGACCCAAGGTCGCAGCAAGCCCCTCACTGGAAAGTTCCCTCAGGACTGGTGCAACTACTTGACAAATGCAGCCACTGTGGCACAGAATTCCTCCAATCATGGCTTAGAAGCCACAGTGGTCCTCAGTCTTCCTAATGCTGCCATCATCCTTTAAAGCGGTTTCTCATGTTGTGGTGGCCCCCAACCATAAACTTATTTCATTGATACTCCATAGCTGTTTTTGTGAATTGGAATGCAAATATCTTGCCATGCAGGATATCTGATATGTGACCCACCCCAAAGGGTTGAGACCCATAGGTTGAGAATCACTGGCTTGGAGGGGCTGAGTCATATGCAAATAATGTGATTAAACATGCAAATGTATGTGCATATATTAACTTCCCTAGTAAGGTTTGTTTGGAAATAGGGAAAGTTATGCTGTATTATCAAAAGATAGAGCCTTCTTTGGTGCTAAAGAAATTATCATTCAGATCATTAGAGGCAAAAAATCAGATTCTGGAATCCTGGCCAAGCTGCTATACTAAGTAAGGCGATTTCTTCCAAATAACCCATGTCTTTTCTACCTCATTAGGACAATTAGCGGCTCTTAACCCTTAGGACACTGTTTTCTGCCCCTATGTTCAGTTCTTATACATTTAAATATCCTTCAATTTACTAAATAGTATATATTACTTAAAGAAGCTATAGAGAATGCAGAAAAGTATAAATAAAGAGAAAAAATGCCATGAATTTTTAGATACTCAAGATTACATTTTGGCTTAGCGTATTTCCCACATTTTTTTATACTATATGTAAAATATATGCCTTTATTTACTTTTGCATAATGAGATTTTGTCATGCATATGCTGTTTTGTGGCTTACTTTTCAAAACACTGAAGAAAAAGCATATTTCACAGACTAAATATCTTTCAGAAATTGATTTTAAACAGATTACTGTCTGTAAAAATATTTGTTTTTACTACTTTTTTATGTTACATATTTTTCAATAAGAACAAAGTCTCTCTCTATAAGGCTGTGATTTAAAGGCCAGACTGGACAGCATAACAAGACCATGGTTGTTAGGGATTCTGTTTGATTTGGAGTTTGTTTTAAAGTAAGTAAATAATGGTTTCTCCCTAAAGAGTAAACAGTAGGGCCAACCCCATTTATTGCCCTTGAAACCATTTGTGATGACCCTTGAGAGATAAGGTCAAGTCCAAACACTCCCTCTCCATCCTGCCCACTCCTTACTATTCCATCATTCAAACTCTACGCACCACAGGCAGAGAATGAGCTCTTGAAGTAAATCAACAATCACCCAGCAGCTTGTCTGTCTGTTTCCCTGGCTTACCTTCCTTCTCAGAGCTTCCAAACCATCTGGGGGTCTCTTGCCTCAGCTGCCCCTCTCCTCTTTTACCTGAAGACTTGGATATCTCCTCAAAGGAGACATCACAGACCCTCTGCAACCAGGTTGTGGGTCCTGTCTCTGTCACCACAGTTTCCTTATGGGTGCATCAGACTTAACCGGCTCCTCAGAAAGACAGATACCATGTCCTCTTAATTTGTTCACAAGCTTTTATCTCTAGCATGATAACTATATGTAGTACACACTTTATATATGATTAACTTAATATTGACTGATTAATTGATTTTGGAAGATATTATATCACATATTTCCATATGAGAATGAGGCCTGTATACAAAGGGTTTTGTCTATTTTCTGTGGCGTAATATCTAATTGCAGTGCCTAGAATTCAATTACTTCCTTAAGAGTCTCAATCCACAGCTTGTCTGTCTGTGGATATATATGTATGTTTGCATGCCTTGTTTATATATATATATTTTATGTATATATATACACATATGTATATATATAATATTATATATATAGTTTACTGTGTACTTTTTTATTTCCTGCATCTCTCATTTAAATATATACATGTATTGCATAAGTATCTCTTCATGTTAGCAAATATTAAACAATTCCAACCAATCTTTCAACATGATGCCTTTTCCCTGTTTGCTACTCAAAACTCTCGATGGTATACTAACCGTTTAAAAGACCAGTACCCTCCGTGAGAATGAAATCTGTTTGATGCATTTATACGTGGCGCTCAGAAGGTGGCGCAAGAGAGTCAGCTTGGAATTCTGGAACCTGCCTACTCAGCTGGGTCTACCGGGGCCCCTGACCTCCTTTCTTACCTCCTGCCTTTACCCTGCCTCTTACCCTCCCTCATTTTCTCACCATCCAAGTTCTTCTTCAGACCTCTGGCCCAGATTCTGAGATGTCCCATTGACTCTGGTTGTCCTGTAATGGAGCTGGGGAAGGATGCAGGAAAGTGGTCCTTCCTAAGATAGCGCTTTCCCAAAAGAGTGTGCGACTCTTCTCCGGTGTGTCCTGAGGCACATACTATTTAGAGAGCAGTAGCCCCAAATATGTGTTGTCCTTTAGTTAAGAAATGCTAGTTCGTTCAAGTCACACACTTTTATCAGTGTGTGCGCGAGCGCGAGTGTGTGTGTGTGTGTGTGTGTGTGTGTGTGTGTGTGTAATCATGCACTTGCATGTGTGTTGTATGGTATTTGCATGCATGTGTATGCCCGTATGTGGCGGCTAGTGTCTTCCTCAGTCAATCCCACCTTGTTTTTCAAGTCAGACACTCACTGAACCGGGAACGTACTGAGTTACACTGGACAGGCTTACAAGCTCCATGGACTGACCCTCCTGTCCCCTCAGGGCTGGGATTACCCCACATGAGCCATACTCAGCTCCTTCTCCTCTCACATCCCAACTGCAGTTTCCCCTCCCACCTCTCTTTCCAATGCCCCCCCACCCCATATCTTCACTTCTGTTTCCTTCCAGAAAAGAGCAGTCCCCCTAGGAATATCAGCCAAACTTGGAGAAACGAGTTCCAATAAGACTAGGCACATACGCTCATATCAAGGCTGGATGAGGCAGCCCTACAGGAGGAAAAGGGTCCCACAGCTCTAATGGCTGGGCTCACAACCCAGACGGCACTTGGATCCTTATGTGAGTGTCCACATGCGCTCAGACCTCATTCTTGTCTTGCAAGCATATTACTGACTGAGCTATCTTCCCAGTCCCTAATCCACAACCATTTGATGAGTTTATTTCCTCTTTTCCTCTTCTAAATTTTGAGAACTAGCATTTAATTAAAACTTTAGACCTCTATCAATTCTATACTTAGGAGGATCTTCTAGAAAGATTGGACATGCACATTTTTAAAGATGTATTTTTAAATCGGTGACACATATAATAAAATTGCCTTCTGTAAAGCTTGTACCAAATTTCATCCCTAACAATGATATCTAGTAGTGCCACTCAACATCAAGAATATTTTGCCTAAGTAGGCAGTTAGTAGTATCTCATTGAGGTGATGTTGTATATTTCCCTAAAGCATATGTTTTAAAGTTATAGGTAGGTGAGACGTGGTATGACCTTAGGTGTTTTAACAATTAGTCATTTCAAAGTGCATCTTTGTCTTAATAAGATAATCACATTAAATTTTTTTTTTTTTTTTTTTTTACTAATTCTGAGATCATCAGAGGCAAGGAGACATCAGGGTCTTAAATTCTTAGAACCACATACCACAAACATTTGGGAGTGAAAAGAAACACGGGCATCATTATTGTTTTAGAGCCAAAAATACTTCAGGAAAAATGTATTCAATGAAAGCCATGTCAGTTGAATCAAGCAGAAAGTAAGATTAGTTTATAGCTGAAAAGGGCACTGTGTCTTTCAATGTAATCAATATTTTGTGATATATACTTCCCAATAGGTGGCTCAACACAAACACACACACACACACACACACACACACACACACACACACACACACACACACACACCCTACAAAATCAGAAAAGATCTCCTTCAGGGAACTGATGAACAAAACAAGAGTGGGAGGTTAACAGATGACTTTGGTAAAAAGCAGATCATTAATTTTGAAATATTTGTAAGATGCAGTTAGATGAATAAAGGATGTTGGTGACATCCAAGCTTATAGAAATGATGTATAATGGTATAATGGAAAAGGGCACGAAAGTGTCTTCCATAGGTGCGATGGTAATATGCTTTCACATTGTGATGGAAATTCTAAAACTCACAGCCATCGCCCTCCTCTCTTTCCCTGTGTAATGGGAGCTGTGGTGTGTGTGCCATGAGATGCCTCCTTGTGGTCCTGAGAACTTACAGAGCTGGAGGATCCACTGCCACTAGGTTGGGGAGGAATAGTCTACTCATTCATCGATAATTCAATACAAGCGTATTCTAAACCAGGCACCACGGAGGATCTACTGATATCTAGGACAGAGTCTCTACGTCCTGGTAGAGTTCAGCTACCAGACAAGAAGGACAAAGAAATAACAGACAACAGTAAGAAGAGCTGTGATCAGCTTTTGGAACCACTGTTGGTCAGGCCTTGGGTATTGACAGCACCAAAAAAGCTATGAGCAGAGGACACAGAGAGAAGATGCAATAGCTTTGCCTGGAGACACATGCTGGCCTGGCACTGAGGTCTGATAACTATCCCCAGATGTCAGGGCTGGCAAGCTAGAGCAAGAATCTCAAGGACAAACGTGAAGTCACAGTGGGAGGAGTCAAGCAGAGGCGGTGCCGAGATAAGAGAAAAGAGAAAAAAGCACACAGTGGAGGAGTCAAGCAGAGGCGGAGCAGAGACAGAGAAACGAGAGAAAAAAAGCAGACCGGAGGCATCTGCAGGGAGAGCAATTCAGATCTGTCGTGGGCAGAGCATTCTTGGAGGCCATTGACCAGTCTCGGAAGAAGCTCTACGCTGATCTTATGGACGTTAGTATCTGGCCATGTGTCTAACTGTAGAGGCAGGGAATACGGTGCTGTGGGGAGAGCTGGTCATCAACTGATATTTTTAAAGCTTCATAGATAAAGTATCAGATTGGGATCTGGCCTGCCTGCAGGTAGAAGATGGAAAGGAAATGGTGTAGGATGAACCACTTAGTTAAGGTTACTGTTGCTGTGATGAACATCGTGACCAAAAGCAACTTGAGGAGGAAACAGTTTATTTGGCTTACATACCCTGAGCCTACTGAGGAAGGCCAAGGAGGGACTCAAACCCAGAGGCGGGAACTGATGAAGGAGGGACGCAAACCCAGAGGCGGGAACTGATGATGCCATGGGCAGGAGCTGCTTCCTGGCTTGCTCCCCATGGCTTGCTCAGCCTGCTTTTGTATAGAACCCAGGACGGCCAGCTCAGGTGTGGCACCACCTACCATGGGCTGGGCCCTCCCCCTCAATCAGTAATTAGGAAAATGCTTTACAGCAGTGGTTTTCAACCTTCCTGATGCTGACACCCTTTAATACAGTTTCTCGGGTTGTGGTGATCCCAACCATAAAATTATTTCATTGTGGCTTCATAACTGTAACGTTGCTACTGTTATCAACAGAAATGTAAATATCTGATATGCAGGATACCTGATATACAGCACCCGAAGGAATCATGATCCACTGCTCTACAGGCTTGCCTACATTTTCTCAATTGAGGGTCCTTGTTCTCAGATGACTCTAGCTTGTGTCAAGTTGACATTCAGCCAACAAAATGAGATTGTTAAATTGGTACCAGCATCCAACAGTACTGAGCATGTCAATACAAGCAAAGAACAGGGAGCATGGCATGCCCTTGATCGTTTAAGGCCCATGACAGCTCTGGTGGGGACACTCTAGCTTTACACTGCAGATTAAGGAGCTCACAATCACACTAGAAGCTTGAGTTCCAACTCAAGCTGCCCGGGGAGTCCATAAAGAAGGTGTAAGGCACAGCTGTAATGATCTCCTCTGGACTGATGCTTTGGAATCCTCCTGAAAGATGTGGTGATACATGCTTGGCTCAGTGTCATGGGCACATACAGCATCTTCAGAATTGGGCTCAAAATTCAGCACTCTATCTTTACAAGACTCCTTGGTCAACGTAACAATTTAAGCCTCAGTTTCCTTCTAAATTAGAATAATGACAATGTCTTCTTGTTAGAATGCAATGAAATTTACTGGCCAACATCCCATGGTCAGGGAGCTCACAGGCTCTGGGGGAGGAGGGGAAAGCCTACTACTACTACTATTCTGCTAAAGCATGCTATCAACCGTTCATCTAAATTCCATTCTCTGGACTCATAGACTAGCGTGGCTCTCGGGCCTCATCAGAGACATGGTTAATGCAGAAACACACACCTGGTCTAAGTACAGAGATCAAGTGTCGGTCAGTGGAGTGCTCAGCCATGCAACATTCTCATGTTACATGGAAACCACACCCTTTCTCCACAGTGTCTCAGGGAACATCGGAGAAGAGGGGACCAGAATAAGACAGTTTATTCTGGATAAACTAGACCTCTATAATCACAAACTCACAGCAGTGTGATTGCCTGTAAAAGTTGTGCTCAAGATTAAGCCGGTTGGCGTTCTAAGATAGAGCTGGGCAGGGGATGGTGAGCCCGCACTCCTATCTGAGGAGCTATGAACAGTGGGTAACTTCTAGGAAAGGGAGAGTCAGAGTGGCCCCAGGCAGGCTGGCCTCATTCCACGGGAGGCCTGTGCACATTGACTTGTTAGGCTATTTTTAAAAAGAGAACAAGTGGGGGTGGGGTGGGAAGGTGGCGTGGATCTGGGAGGGTTAGGGGAAGGAGTGGAAGGTGAATACGATCAAAATACATGAAATGAAGTCCTCAAAAAAATATCACCAAAATATCGTATTAAAAAGAAAACAAAATATTGTGAGGTTTAAGCATGAGAATGTACAAGAGAGCAGTCTGTTAACTACAACGTTGCAACTAAATAGCAACTATTGTCATGTCTGTAGTTTATAGGATGGTCAGGGCAGCCATCAGAAAGAATGCTGTCCCAGCTGCTTGGCGTCTTTGATGGTGGATGGAGATGGCTGACCAGATCCCACAGCAAGGCAGAGGCAGTGGGGACTCAGGGGGAGCTAACTGAGAGATGATCAGGACAGCTTACAAACAGGACTGGCTAGAGGTGGAGAAAGTAGATGACAGAGGTCAGTATGGTTCACAGTCGTATGCCGAGTCATCCGGAAGATGATGACATCATCAGTTAAGGTGGAAGAGTAGGCAGAGTGAAGTGCTCTATTCCAGGAATACTCCGAGGAGGTGTCTATGAGACATGCAGCAAATGAAGATGGCGGAGTGTGGGTGGGCCTGTGTGTGGGGGCTCAGGAAGTGATGCGCTGTAGAGAAGGCGTTTGCGAGACTAAAACTAGGCGTTGATGTGGCATTCTTATGAAACCATGAGATGCTATAAACCTGTAAGGCCATGGGGATCTCCCACTCTCAAACAAAAATAAATCCCTATGTCAAAACGCTGTTTTCAAGGCACATCAAAATGAAGTTTTTCTGGTTGAATCCGGAGTGAGTAGCCCAGGGTCCACTTTGCAGGACAGCCTCTGGATGGGGCTACCTGGAAGCCAGTTTCAGAGCTACCTACCGTCTTGGACAAGAAGCAAAGAGGAGAAAGGGTTAACAACCACACCACAGCTGGGCTGAAGGAATGTGGTTACAAGGTCCTAAGGAAGGTCACACACACACACACACACACACACACACACACACACACACACACACACACGGAAGGGAACTTTAGCTGGGTGTTTTGTTTGCTCTTTAATGCTGTCTTGAAATTTGAATTCTTTAGGAAGTCATAAGCCTTTCCAGCTACTCTTACAGGCTGATACCAGGCTGCAAAGTCCAGAAACCACACGGCCATTCAAAGTCAGCTGAGAGCTCAGACGAATATTGATCTGCAATTCCGTGCACACTGGTGTTCCTGCTTATCAGCAAAGGGTTGTCATGGACACATCTGCTGGCTCACTGGTGTGGCGACAGCCACCTTCATCAAGGTTTTCACAAAGGAGTTACATGGTCTGTGTTACTATCCACTTAAGCAGTTAGTCAATAAAAATTACCTCAAGTATTTAAATTGTAGACTTTATAAAAAAGTTAAATTGGTTAAACTTCTCCAAATGAGACAAGTCTGATTATCATTTCCACACAGCGAAGGCTCTAATCCTATATCCACCTACAGACAGACACGTTCGTTTAGTCATTAAGAAGAACTACTGTCTAGGGAGATGATCCATGGGTAAAATGCTTACTATGGAAGTGTTTGTACTTGAGTTTGGACCCACAGCACCCATATAAAAGCTAGGCACAGTGGCACACATCTGGAAATCCAGCCCCAGGGATGCAGAGATTGTGTGTGGGTCCCTACAGCTCCTTATCCAGAGAGTGATAAGGGAAGACACTCATTACCAGTGACACTATCACACACACACACACACACACACACACACACACACACACACACACAGAGAGAGACAGAGACTCAGAGACACAGAGAGACACAGAGACGAAGAGAGAGGAACTCATTCTGCGAAACAGTAAGAACAAGAGAGAGGAGCTAAATGACGGAAGAGCAGCAACAAGAAATGCATTGGTAGCTATTGCTAAAAACATAGACACAGACACCCAAACTTTAGTGATGGAAGATAACAAAACGTTATTTCTCACTTTCCCCAAGTTCGCAGTCACATGCATATGAATGGATCCTGTGCCACCCAGTGAGCAGAGTGGGGAGAGAGAGAGAGAGAGAGAGAGAGAGAGAGAGAGAGAGAGAGAGAGAGAGAGAGAGAGAGAGGGAGGGAGGGAGGGAGGGAGGGAGGGAGGGAGGGAGGGAGGGAGGGAGGGAGGGAGGGAGGGAGAGAGGGAGAGAGAACTTTGGGTTAGAAGAGATGAAAACCTCATTCTGAACAGACTCCTCCAACAGAGCAAGTCACAGGTTCTGGGAAGGACAGTCCAGCTGAGTGCCTGGGACTGTAGAAGTCTACAGGCTGAACAGCTAGCGGTGCTGCAGGTGAAAGGTAAAAGGACCTGTAGACAAGACTCGTGAAGCCCCGGGGAAATGCCTGTCTTGTGTGCATTCCTTGATTAGTCTTCTTATTTGACCTGTATCCTAATGCCTAAGCAAGATGACATTGACTATCCCTATCCTTGCACAGATTTCAGTCAGTTTCTAGACAGGAATGAATTACTGCACATTCAGATAGAGAGGCCAAAGCAAATGTTCCTCCCATAAAGATAAGCCTTGATTCTTAAAATACCACTTAAAACATGCTCTTTCAACCGCGAAGTAAAATGTGTACATATTTGATACGGCGGTCCACTGTTGTATAAACTTTCCTTTACAAAGTTCATATGAAAACTTCTTCATTCTCATCCAAAATAATAAAAAAGAGTTTTCAAAAAGCTAGGCACATACCCACTGAGTCATAGAATAATTGGAATTCTGACAGAAAGATAACTGACTGTAAAAAAAGGAACACCACTCGGCTTTATTTAAACCCCACAAAGTAGGTAAGTGTTTTATGGGTCATAGATTTTTCTAACAGAAGGCATTATGTAATGTGAGGTTCAGCTTTGAATTCATATCTCCTTTGTTCCTTCTGCACACCATGTACATGCCACTTGGTTTCATCTTGAGGTCTGGGAGGCTGTTGGGCCAGACTTCCAGAAAAGAAAGGTTATTTGACACCATGCATAGGGAAAAACTTTGATGAATCACAGGATTAAAGTGTTCAGTTCCTGGCAGGGGAGAGCTTGAACCAGTGTGTTGAAAGGAAAATGATTGTATTATCACATGCCTCGAGATAGAGCCACAGATCTCGGCTGGCTTTTTGCAGACAGGGGCAGGTCACTGAGCCAGTGTCTATTAGACAACATTTGAGCAGGACCAGCAGACAAAGATGTTTCATGCCTCAAAGAACAAGGAGGAGGAGGTGGAGGAAGATAAGGAGGAGGAGGAGGAAGAGGAGAAGACAAAGAAGAAGAAGAAGAAGAAGAAGAAGGAGGAGGAGGAGGAGGAGGAGGAGGAGGAGGAGGAGGAGGAGGAGGAGGAGGAGGAGAAGGAGAAGAAGGAGAAGAAGGAGAAGAAGGAGAAGAAGGAGAAGAAGGAGAAGAAGGAGAAGAAGAAGCCAGTAAGCTTGTCTTCTATGGAGAATGGAAGGATTGATTGACCCAACAAACGTGTTCAGTACGTTTCCAGGGACTGTGACTCAGTAACCCCACCCAAAACTCTACAGCCGTGACAATCTACCTGTTATGATATGACTAACTGGGCTTTTTGTTCCGTAACTTGCTTATGCAGATACCCAAAGATTGATTTGAGTTACCTTCACCACTTAACTTGGCAGAACAGAACAGGTGTTGCTTGCTTGTGTAAATATTGAAGGTCTTTGTGTGGTCCCTCCTTTAAAGTCCTTCCCCACACCCCTGTTTCATGACAATCTAAAATATGGCATACAGATTGTTCATCCTATCAGTAAATCAATAAATCTTCTAATTATGATTAAATTGAGCTATGCTCTTTTCCCATAGGTCACAAACTCCATAACATCCTCAAAACCCTAAAAGGAAAACTGTTGTGTGACCCAGGGTTCTGTTCTTGTTATATAACACAAGCAAATGAAACCAGTATATAAAGAGTTGTCTGTACCTTGCCTTATATCCAACATAGTCACAATAGCCAGGATATAGGGTCAAGAACATGTCCAGGAATGAATTAAAGAAATGGGGTGTGTATGTGTGTGTGTGTGTTCACAGAATCCAAAATTGTTGAGTTTATAGAGTTAGAAAGTAGAGTGCAAATTCCTCCAGATAGAGTGAAAGACCCAGCGGTCGAAGGTTACAAAATTCCAGTTAGGATCAATTGTATGGTACAGTGACTGTAGCTAACACCAACGTATTGTATTCTTTTAAAATGCGTGGATGGGGGCAGAGAGATGGCTCTGCAAGTAAAGGCAAGAGCTGCCAATCCTGGCAACATGAGTCTGATCCCTGGCATCCACATGGTGGAAGGAGATAACCGATTCCCCAAAGTTACATTATCCTCTGACTGCCATTTGTTCATATGACCTGAGCGCCTGCACACACACACACACACACACACACACACACACACACACACACATACACACACGTACACACACGCATGCACACACACACGCACGTGCGCACATACACACACACATGCACGCACACACAGACACACACGCATGTGCGCACATACACACACACTCACACATACATACACACACGCACGCATATACACACGCATGCACGCACATACACATACACACACTCACACACACACATACACACACATGCTCTCTCACACACATACATACATACACACACACATACATACACAGACACACACACTCTCACACACATACAGTCTCTCACACACACATACATACACACGTACGCATGCGCGCACACACACTCACAGAGCAAATGTTCAGCCTACTCATGACAAAAATTATCAATGTGAAAGTAATGCATTTGTTAATTCTCTCAATTCATCCACGGTATACACATTTTGAAACGTGTATAATAAATAAATACTTTTAAAAATAGCAAGTGGCTTGAAATGAGCCAAGCTGAGAAGCACAGGCACAGCAGACAGCACCCTGGCTTGAGAGGCAGTGTACTTACTGTCTCTCCTTTGCCACAATCTCACTGAAAAGCAAATTATTAAACTCACTGAATCTCAGCTTCTTTATCCACCAAAGGAAAATGTTATGATAGATCAGGATAGCCGAGCTGTGGCTATTTGTTCTAAACATCTGGGAAGTTTATGACTTCCAGAGTTTGGACCACAGCCCACAGCAACTGCATCAGGATGCCTGGGGATTGGACTTGGGTGAAAACTTTGCATCTTTCCTGTGTGCATCTAAAGCCAGCAACCTCCGCACCAAATGGCTCACGGAGGCTTCATGGACCTAAGTGTCTTTGATTCTAGTAGTTGGTGCCGATAATTGCATTGACATATTCAAAAATCCATTTGGGCATCCTGTGTGACAGGAAGTAGCCTATTACCATCATTCACTGATTTAGATAGTCAAATGGATGTTGCATGATCATTACAAGTGACCCAGGAACTGTGCTGAGGATCTGAACTGGGCAGATACGGTCTCTTCCTTAAATAACTAGCATTGTAGCAGAAGAGCTAAATAAACTCATGATGGTGTATCTTTGATGGACAGTGTTAGGGTCAGAGAGGAGCACATATGAGGAGCACTGTTGGTAAACCTCAAATGTATTACTCAAAGTCTATAAATAAAGATGGAAGCATCATCAGTGGGCTTGGTGTTCTGGCTCACCTAGGTTGCTAGCTCAAGTTTCATCAAACAGAAAATCTAGTGGTGGTTTCTAATTTGAATTTTGTCATTCAAACAGTCCAGTGTGGTCCTGAAACTGCCGTCCTATTGGAAAGCCGCTTTGGCGATGCCACAGTGCTCACAGAAGATGTAATCACTTTCTTTTACAATCTCCTTTAATTCAGAATCTCAATGAGCTTCTTCTCTTCAAGAATTCAACTAGTGATGCATGTCATTCCACTCAGATAAGAAATGAACAGCATTCTGGTGTTTAGAGAAATGATCAGCACTGTGATTTACATAGAAATAATCAGACACAGTTCAAAAGCAAGAGAAAATTTCACTGTAAGAGTAACTTTCAGGTTGGGTAATTTTTACTGAGACAGAATTTGATCTAAAGAGCCAAAACAGCCATAGACATGGCTCAGCAGGCACAGGTGCTCGCCACCAGGACTGATGCTTTTTGTTTCATCCCTGGGGTCCACAGGCGGAGGAAGAGACTCACAAGTTGTCCTCTGGCCTTACGTATACATTGTGGCATGCAAGTGGGCACCAGTGCAGGAGTGCATGCGTTCACACACACACACACACACACACACACACACACACATACACACACACACACAAGCATGAGCATGGACATACTAATAAAGCTAGGGGGTTAAAACCACATGACCATACCTAATCCAAATGAATTCCATTTTGTCTTTTAGAAAATAATGGAACTTGGTTGAAGTCGCGGTGGATACACAGGAACCCTTGAAGGGATTTATAATTCAATAGTTCTGATGAGTAGCCTAGCAACCAGGAAGTGAACAGAGAATTTCCAGGCAAATATTCGTTGAATGCTAGCATTCCAGCACAAGAATCAGTGTTGTATAAATGTCTCATCATATGGCTAACACTTGAGGAATATGCAGACAAATGGCAATACTCCCCAGCATGGGAAAAACACAGCTTTCCATAACCCCCTTCCGGGCCGCTTGGCCCTTTGCCTCACAGAGCAATCTTGTGGACTAGGTGAATGAAGGATGGCCGTGTGAGGTCTGTGGTACCTAGGTCTGTGTGACTTCCCACAAAGGAAACACTCAGCCTGTTTTCCTGCTGGTTAAACAATATGAATGTTCAGCATGAGGAGCATTGCTGTCAGTTCATGCAGGTCCGCCCTCTACTCTCTGGGCTGTATCTCTCGGGCATGCCGAATTCCTCCCAGAGCCTCTGGGATCAGCTGCTCAGTGAAAGCACAGTGCTCTTTGCTCTTTTCAATGTCTTATCATCATGTCAAGGTCAACATTCCGAATGGATTGTGACAACCTCCTTGGGTGGTGGTGGCTCACACCTTTACTTTAATCCCAGCACTTGGAAGGCAGAGGCAGGTGGATCTCTGTGAGTTCGAGGCCAGCCTGGTCTACAGAGTGCCGGGACAGCTAAGGCTATTCAAGAGAGGAAACCCTGTCTCAGAAACAAAACAAAATAAAAAAAAAAAAAAAAAAAAAACCAAAACCAGAAAATCACAACCTCCTTGTGATGCCTACCTGTCTCCTAGACCATCAGCTCTCTTACTCAGTGTGGTTCCTGGTTCTGTGAGCACCCTCCTGCTCCTCCTCCATCCTCCTCCTCCTCTGTCTTGTTGGGAAGGGGAAACTATCCTGGACTTTTAGTCCCATGATCTGGTATGTTGCTAGCTCTTCACTTTCTGTCCCAACCTTTTCTATCTTCTTTAGCCCCTGTTTACAATATCACTTCTGGTTAAGGCCCCATCTAAGTCCCCTTTGCCACTGATGTCGCCTCTATACTCCAGACTGACTTCTGTTGTCAAGAAGTTTCCCTCAGTTGGCACTCTGGGTCAATTCTTGTGAAGTCGGGAAGTGCCACGCGTCCCTGTTGGCACACTCTGCTGAGCATAAGCGTATTGGTGAGAGCGACAGTTACTGCTGGTGTGGCCAAGCGGTTATGAGCCAGGCTTGGGGCAAACTCTTACAGCAGCTCTGCAGGGTAGATGCTAATATCCCTCTGTACGGATGAGGAGACAGTGGATGTGTGCACGTTTTAATGACTTGTTCATGACTTGCCACTGGGATAAGGCCTCTTCAAGTTCATTCTTGCTCCTAGTGCAAGGGTTAGCCCACACTGCTTCCAGAAAAAAGCTTGCATTTCTGATTTTGATCCAATATTCATGGAACCTTCTGACCTAAACTTACTGATTAGTGTTCTGTAATAGGACTTTCTACTTAGGAAGGGCCAATTTCTGCCTCTCACATAGCTTTCCTCCTTACCTTCTCTCCAGTATAGTCCTTACCCTAGGAGTGTTTTCACTCTTAACTGCTGTTGATATAAATGTCACTGGTTCTTGGAAGTCTGGAGGACGTTCAGCCTTCAACACAGAATGCTGTCCATCCGTGGTCACTGGGCTGGCGAGCTGCCTGGGTGGTTAAGAGCTGGACTGGTCTCACTGAGAACTTGAGTTCATTTCCCAGCACCTACAGACTCACAACTTCTGTAACCCCAGTTCCAGGGAATCTGATGCTCTGTTCTGGCCCCCAAAGGCACTGCACATGTGTGGTGAACGCATATACATGGAGACAAAGCATTCATATACATAACATTAAAATAAATCTTGACAAATATTTTTTTTAAATGTTGTCATCAGTACTCTGTAACATAGCTCCGTCTCTCCAGTTGGACATGAAATTGGAGCAGGCTGAGAAGATTATGTAATTGCTCTACAGACCCACAGAGCTGTGTTAGTATTCTAATCTGGTGCTGTGGGATGCGAGATGCTACTTGTCTTCTCTGAAACCGAGTTTCCTCATCTGTAAAAGATAAGAGTCCCTGTTCTGGCAAAGTTGTTACACCAATTTTATAAGATAAGGACATATAAAGCCTGTTCTGGGGCCAGCCTATGATTTTCTCTTCCTCTTTGAGGGTAGGGCTATGACTCACTCTTAAAGAACTATAACAAGGGTGTAGCATGTGTCTTTACTTGTATAACAGGGTATGGAGTTACTTGGAAAGAGTTTGAGAAGAGAGGAGAAAAATATTTCAAGTATCCAGAGCCACTTTCAGAATGCTGGAAGGAAGGAGGTTAGAGAGTGAGAGTGCTTTGTGTAACAGCCAAGGCAATCTCTGCAATAATGCAGAGATTCAGGCAGACATCTGTGCATGTGTCTTCCTGGCAGGCAAGAGCTGGAAGCCACCCAAGCATCTGCTGATGGATGATGGGTAAATACAATGTCGAGTGTGCATGCAGCAGACTGTCATTCAGCCCTCATCAGACAAGAAACCCTAATCCATAGGACAACACGGACAAATCTTGACAACATTATGCCTCATGCAAGGAGTCGCGGACGAAAGGACCTGTGCTGTGTATATATAGCACCCTAGGGTGCCTCAAGTAGATGAGCCCCCAAGGAGGGAAAGAGAATGGTGCTTACCAAGCAAGCACCTAGGGCAGGGAGGATGGGGAGTCACTGTTCTCTGGTAGCAAAGTTTATTTGGGGATGAAAGATGGTATTGACTTCACAACACTTTTTAACAGAGTGTTTAACATTCCTGACCTACGTCAGCAGGATAAAATTGTGTGCATGTTTTGTCCTAA
Organism: Cricetiscus sungorus; assembly: GCA_030556225.1. Classification (NCBI taxonomy): domain Eukaryota; kingdom Metazoa; phylum Chordata; class Mammalia; order Rodentia; family Cricetidae; genus Cricetiscus; species Cricetiscus sungorus. The sequence continues at coordinate 23,081,262 of JANBXA010000114.1, forward strand.
TAAGCAAAACCCTTGAAAAGAAGAAAAAGGCAAAGAGAATGAGGCTCTTCGAAAATTTCATCCAGAGGCAAAATCATACTCCCCCCCCAAGCAGATTCCTGGGGGACACAAAGGACACAAATAAAGTGGCCTTTGTCATTGCATCACCAGAGTCCTACTAGTTCAAAGTACAGATGACACAGGGAGGCAGAAACCCAACTTAACTGCCTCAAACGAGTTAGCTTAGACACCTAAACAAGGATCAAAGTCGTTTACTCAGTTCACAGGAACAGGTGGGGACCCTGCTCCCAAGTTCCGGGTTCAGCAGGATTGAGGTGGGGCCTGAGAAGTTTCTAGCCTTTGCTGCAGTGTCCACCAGGTACACTGATAACCAGGGTCCTCACACTCACACATCCATATTATCTGCAGGTGGATTTTCCCCAGGATCACTGATGTCTGCCTGAAGAGGAGTCTCTCATCATGCATGATGTGTGCTTAGCGTGCTACATGCCAGCATCCCGGGAGCACAGTCCAGTCTAGGTGTGCGCTATGTAGATTGGCTGGTGGGTGGTGCTAAGGCTGTGGTGGCTCCAACTTCCCTGGAATCAATTCCGTTTCTTGAGGGGAAGGGGAAGAAGATGTGGAGAGATTGTCTACCCCAGAGGGGCTACGTGAGGGAAGGGAGAGGACACACCACAAGTCTACGCTAAGGATTAGAAATGACACTTGAGCCACGGAACAGGACTGGCATTGATAGTTCAGAAGGAAAAGGGGATTGCTTTGTTTCCTGACAAAAGCCGCTTAAGGGACAAAGGGTTTAGCGCAACTCCAGTAGTCCAGCCATGTGGGAAAGTCAAGGCTCGTCACATAGCAACCAGAGACAAGAGAGCCGTGAATTCATGCACGTCTGCCAGTGTTTGGACCGCTCCTTCCTCTTTATTGGGTCCAGGGCCCAGCACTTGAATGGCTCCACCTACATTTATGAATTTCCACAGGCCAAGCCAACCTAGATGAATCCTCACTGAGATTTCCTTTCCTGGTGATGTTACACTGTGTCAAGTGGACAAAACTCGGTACAAGCCCGATGACTGGCATTTGATCCTTGAAATTCACGGTAGGAAAGGACCAATTGCAGAAAGGTGTCTTTCCACCTTCACTTACAATCAATCTGTGGCACACTCATGCAGCCCCCACACCCTCACACACGTGTGCACACACACACACACACACATACTCTCTCTCTCTCACACACACACACTCTGACACATACACACACCCTGACACACACACCCTGATACATACACCCCCCCACATACATACATACCCCCACACACATCCTGCCACACACACACACACACACACACACACACACATACATACAAACACACACACTGACACAAACACATACACACACACGCACACACACACACATACCCTGATATACACAAATACACACACCTTGACATACACATACCCACACACCCTGACACACACACCCTGATACATACACCCCCCACACACATACATACATACCATGACATACATACACACACACACACACACACACACACACACACCTCCTGATACATACACACACATCCTCACATCTTGACATACATACACCCTGACACGTACACATACATACATCATACACTCACACAGTAAAAGACAATTTTGAAACCCTGTGAATTCCGAATGCTTATAAACACAGGTTAATGCTGTTGGTTTCTGGATGATCCCTCAGGCAAACATTTGAAAGCAGAAATCTGTCTTCTGGATTCAGGATTGGTACCTAGGAAAGTTCCGATGGATGTTCATTGCATGAATGATTTGCTATGAGAACTCACTGCCTTACTCTGTGCCTTTGCTTAAGCCAATCCTTTACTTTAAATTCTCTGATACAGTTTCTCAAACTTTCCAAGTTTAACCTAGGCTTCTGCTCTGTCTTAGGCCATTTTTCTCTTGCTGACAGCACAAGATAACAGATAGGGTACATTTTAAAGAAAAGAAGTGTATTGTGACTTATGGTGGTGGCTTCCTCCCTGGCAGCATCCCCAAGCAATGACAGGTGTCATGCACCCAGAAAAGTCTCTCTCTCTCTCTCTCTCTCTCTCTCTCTCTCTCTCTCTCTCTCTCTCTGTGTGTGTGTGTGTGTCTGTCTCTGTCTCTGTCTCTCTCTGTCTCTCTCTCTCTCTCTGTCTCTCTCTCTCCAAAACCACTAATAGTCAACAATTGGAATTCTACTTGGTTACTTGGTTGCTTTCTTCTAACCCTAGACTCTTCCCAGAGGCCTGATTCATCAGCATCACAGTCAGATGCCCTCTTTTCCTCACTAATGACCAACAATGCAGATCACACTTTAGCTGAATTTTGGAGAAAACATACCCCATTCAAACTACAGTCATCAAAGTCATTTGACCTCTTCCCTGAGGTCAGCTGGGAGCTGACACACGGGGCTGACTTCCCTTGTATGCACAGTCACATCTACACAGCCCAGAGCAAGACAAATGCAATAAGCCCCAGTCATCAAGAGCTTATCCACTGGTGTATTGTGTTTGTGTGGCCCATGGCATCCACTTGCCACAATGTATCACAAATGTTGTGTTCTTTCCACTTTCCCCTCAACTGTTATCATCTAGAAGCCAGAGAAGTGTTATTAGGCTGTAGGCATCAACATCAGAGGTCGGGATGCCAACAGAAGCCTGTTGAATCCATGCACTGGGAAACAGTCACATAAGGGAGCAACAACTCTAGTTTGCTGTTCGTTAGCAGAAGGAACAAAGAACAAAGACTATCGCCTGTGGTTGGAAATCATGTAGCCATCTTTCCTCATCAGGACAGAGTAGAAAGAAGTTCTGCTTGTCTGTGTCCTAACTGGCCCACCTATTTTTGAGTGTGTATATATGTGTATCTATACATGTGCATGTTCATATTTGTCTGTGAATGTGGCTGCGCACACACCCATATGTATATCTGTAGGCCAGAGAATACCCTCAAGTGTAGGCACCTTGAGCAAGCCTGAAGCTGTAGGCTGGAACATCTTGTCCCAGAGTTGTTATTGGTACTCTTTCTGATTTGCTAACACACATCTGCTGGGGAGGAGCTAAGCCTGAAAACTTACACTCTTGACCCTGGGTTGTGTTCCACCATGCTGTGAGTCAGTAGTATATAAGCCTGCTCCTTCCCCTCAATAAACAGCATTAAGGCATTCCTCTTGCACAAATGACCCGTTGTCTTGTCTCTTATTTAAATCTCTAGGCCTTTACCCGATTAGTGGAACAGATTGTAGTGGGGGGGGGCACTACTACACTCAAGTATCTTTTCTTAGGAACCACTTACGTGTGTGTGTGTGTGTGTGTGTGTGTGTGTGTGTGTGTGTGTGTATAGTATACATCTATCTACCTATCTATCTATCTATCTATCTATCTATCTATCTATCTATCTATCTACCTACCTATTACACAGGGTTTCTCACTGGACTAGAACTTGCTAAGTAGGTAAGTCTGGCAAGCTAGTGAGCCCCAGGGATCTGCCTGCCTCCATCTCCCCAAAGAACTGGGATTATAGACACTTTTAAAATTTTTGTTTTGTTTTTATGTGGGTTCTGGGAATTGAACTCAGGCCCTCATGCTTGCAAAGCAAGTGCTCTGCTGGCTGAACTGTCTGCCCAGCTCTACTCCCATAATTCCGTCGTGTTCACAGTAGCGTGCTCTCCTAATCCATCGTTAATGATAAAACCTCCCTTCAGGAACGCTCATTTAAGAGTCTGAACTCTGTGCTTGGCAGCAAAGGAGAATTTGAGCAAAGACAACTCTTTTCTGATTGCAGGGAAAGCAAAAACTACCAGGCCCAGATTAGCTATGGCAAGCCTGTCAGGCAGCCTCCGTACAACCTCCCACCCTGGGTCTACCTACAGCAGGACAAGCTCAGTGGGGCCACTTCCTAGACACTTGGCAGCTCATGCTGTCACGAAGACTGAGATCTGCAGCTTCCTCACCCAGCTAAGCTCTCCGCACAGCCTGAATACTGGGTTTCTTTTTCAGGCTCTACCTAGACAAACCATCTGGCCTGACAAGTTCTCTGACTTTCTCCCTCGGAAGAAACTCTTTATGTTCATGAAATTGCAGATTTGTTTTTATCACTCTAAGGAAATCATACAACCCAACTACAATAAGCCACATTTACAGACAAGAGCATCAGGCCTGAGATTTTATGTGGCAACCCACAAAGCTAGCTATTCTAATGATAAAGAAACTCTCAGATTTATTGTCTGGATTCTACTTACCCAGAACCTGACAACAAATGTCTGGGAAGTGTCACAGAGGAATCTGATCCCTCAGCAGGGACACCATTCCCACCAGCTACCAATGTGGGCGTGTTTTCAAAGGCCTGCTCAAAGCTACTCTCCAGAAGCTGCTGCCTATGAGAACCCTCCTGCCCCTGGGCCCTTGGAGAAGTCTACAGGTACTGATTCTTGGTGCAGCAGCTGGTGATTCACGAGCCTCTGCTTCCTGAGTAATCCTTCTCCTAACCCTAAATACAACTCTGGGCTCTTTGAGAAGGAAAATCACATTAGTATCAGCAATATAATCATCACTGTGTATAACACAGCTCAGCTTCTCCACTAAAATACACTGATAGATTATTATTGTGAGTAAAAAGAAATCCTTTAACGTTTGAGACTTATTGATGATGGAGCCATCATGATGAAAGATGACAGCATCTTTACACAAGGACATTTTAATAATGGATATTCAATACCTAATGTGATTTAAAGAAGCAGCTGTCAACGACCTCCTGCATTCATTTCTTTGAAATGTGGTAAGTTATTCTTTAAGCAATCAGAGAATAGTTTTGCCTTATTAAAAACAATAATATGGTCCAAAGCCAAGCCTAGAAGCAACATCAAGGGAGCCACAAGCTTCAGACCTGGAAGCAGTGTCAGAGGGTGGCCCCAGCCTCAGGCCCAGGATCGAGGAGTGATTGCCAGGGGAGACAACCGCAGCGGTTCCCAGCAGAAGCTTCCAGAAACAATTGCAAAAGGTTCCTCTGGGAAAGAGCACCTGTGGCCTCTCTCTTACCATCCTTCCTTTATTTTGTATGTTTATTCAACGCACAAAAAATCATCAATGTAATCCACCACATAAACAATCTAAAAGAAAAAAAAAACCACACGATCATCTCACTACATGCTGAAAAAGCCTTTGACAAAATTCAACATCCTCTCATGATAAAGGTTTTGGAGAGATCAGTAATTCAAGAAACATACCTAAACATAATAAAGGCAAAATACAGTAACCCAACAGCCACCATCAAACTAAATGGAGAGAAAGTCAAAGCAATCCTACTGAAATCAGAAACAAGACCAGGCTGTCCACTCTCCCCATATCTATTCAACATAGTATTTGATGTTCCAGCTAGAGCAATAAGACGGCAAAAGGAGATCAAGGGGATATAAACTGAAAAAGAAGTCAAACTTTCACTATTTGCTGATGATATGATAGTTTACATATGTGACCACAAAAATTCTACCAGAGAATTCCTACAACCGATAAACACCATCAGTATTGTAGCAGGATACAAGAATAACTTAAAAAAAAATCAGTAGCCCCCCTATATACAGATGACAAATGGGCTGAGAAAGAAATCAGAGAAACATCACACTTTACAACAGCCACAAACAACATAAAGTATCTTGGGGTAACTCTAACCAAATAATTGAAAGACCTGTATGACAAGAACTTCAAGTCTTTAAGAAAAAAAAATTAAAGAAGATATTAGAAAATGGAAATATCTCCCATGTTCTTGGATAGGTAGGATCAACATAGTAAAAATGGCAATCTACAGATTCAATGCAATCCCCATCAAAATCTCAGCACAATTCTTCACAGACCTTAAAAGAACAATACTCAACGTCCTATGGAAAAACAAAAAGACCCAGGATAGCCAAAACTATCCTGTAAAATAATGGATCACCTGGGAGCTTCACCATCCCTGACTTCAAGTTCTATTATTGAGCTATAATAATAAAAACAGCTTGGTATTGACACAAAAACAGACAGGTGGACCAATGGAATCTAATTGAAGACCCTGATATCAACCCACACACATGTTAACACTTAATTTTTTACTAAAATACATAGCTAAAATATAAAGTGGAAAAAAGAAAAAATATTCAACAAATGGTTCTGGTATAGCTGGCTGTCAACATGTAGAAGAATGCAAATAGAGCCACATCTACCACCATGCACAGAACTCAAGGCCAAATGATCAAAGACCTCAACATAAATCCAGCCACACTGAACCTCTTAGAAGAGAAAGTGGAAAATGCACTTGAACACATAGGCAAATGAGACCACTTCCTAAATAGGACACCAGTAGCACAGATCCTGTGAGCAACAATTAATAAATGAGACCTCCTGAAACTGAGAAGCTTCTATAAAGCAAAGAACACCGTCAACAAGACAAAATGACTCCCTACAGAATGGGAAAATATATTCACCAACCCCACATCTGACAGAGGACTGATCTCCAAAATATACAAAGAACTCAAGAAACTAGACATCAAACTACCAAATAATCCAATTAAAAAATGGGGTACAGATCTAAACTTTGAGAACACTCTCAAATGGCAGAAAGATACTTGAGGAAATGCTCAACATCCTTAGTCATAAGGGAAATGCAAATAAAAACCACTCTGAGATTCCAGCTTACACCTATCAGAATGGATAAAATCAAAAACACTAATGACAGCTTATGCTGGAGAGGATTTGGAGAAAGGGGAACACTCCTCCATTGCTGGTGGGAGTACAAACTTGTACAGATGCTGTGTAAATCTGGATGGCAATTTCTCAGAAAATTAGAGATCAACTTACCTCAAGACCCTGCAATCCCACTGTTGGGCATATACCTGAAAGAGACACATTCACACCACAAGGACATTTGCTCAGCTATGTTCATAGCAGCATTATTTGTAATAGCCCAATCCTGGAAACAACCTAGATGTCCCTCAACTGAAGAATGGATAAAGAAAATGTGGTACATTTACATAATGCAGTAATTCTGAGCAGTAAGAAACAATGACATCCTAAAATTCACAGGCAAATGGACAGAACTAGAAAAAAACGTCCTGAGTGAGGTAACCCAAAACCAGAAAGACAGGTATAGTATGTACTCACTCATAAATGGATACCAGACATAAAGCAAAAGATATGCAGCCTACAATCCCCAACCCCAGAGAAGCTAGAACCCTCTTACAGACACAGATGGAAACAGATGCATAAATCCAGAATTAACGAATGGGCCAAGCTCCTGGACTACAATCGAAGTGAGAGGGAACGATAATGTGAACAAAGGAGTCAAATCCATGATGGAGAAATACACAGAATCAGTTGACCCGAGCTCGTGAGAGATCACTGACTCAGGTTTGACAAATGGGAATCTGCATAAAACCAAACTAGACTCCTTTAATATAGGTGACAATGGTGTGACTGGGATAATATATGAGGCCACTGGGTCCAAGATCTAACACTAATGCACAAATTGACTTAGTGGAGCCATTCTCTAAGGAGAGATACCTTGCTCAGCCTAACCATAAAGGTGTCAGGGGTGGAGAGGTGACTTGGTCCCACTCAAGGAGAGGTTGGGAGAGACTTAGCAGACTTCCTAGGGGAGGACTCACCCCCTCCATGGAGCAAATGGGTGGAGGGGGCTGTGGAAGGAGTGGGAGGAGAGAACTGGGATTGGAATGTAAAAAATAAATTAATAAATAAAATAAAAAGCAGGAGGGGGCAGGGGAGATGTTGGGACACAGACCAAGCATGGAGCTGTGTGAGGGATATTCTGAACACTTGTGAGAAAACTCCAAGAAAACAAGACAAGTATCTTGTGACTTCGGTTTCCTTAAAACAAAACAAAACAAACAAACAAAAGAAAACAACCACAGAACTGTTCTTAGACTGTGTTTTCATGCTCCCACCACGTGTAGCAGATGGGAGTGAGTAAACGCGGCTGTTATTCATATGCGTCGATGGAAAACTGTGCTTTTGACACGTGTGACTTATCCCTGTGATTGAACACCTTACTCACGAGATTGAGTATAAATTGTCTGATGCTCTGAATAAAGGTGACTATTACATGAAAAAAGAAAGATAGGCATAGTGCCTCATCTTGTTAAATGAGTGCTGAGGGGGTAGAGATGGGGAGGGTTCACTAGCCAGTCAGCCTGGACTACTAGGGAATTTCCAAGCCAGGTAGAAATCCTCTCTCAAAAAACATGGAGGGCTGAGCTCGTAGCAGAGCTGATAAAATGCTTGCCTAGTGTGCACGAAGTCTTGGCTCAGTCCAGCTCTGTATAAGACAATTATGGTGGTAGGTGGTACATGTCTGTAATCTCAGTCCTTTGGAGGCAGAGACAGGAGGCTCTGAAGTTCATACCCGAGGTTGTCCTCCAGTGTCCGTATGTGTACAAGCACACACACAATGTATACTCGCACATACATGCATACATACATACAAAAAAATGTTAAAGTTAAAATAAAAATACCAGATGCCCGTGCCCTTAAAGAGTTTAGTCTCCTAGAAAAGACAGCCACATGTACACATCAATGTGCTGAAAGGTGAAATGAGCCAAGTACGGTGGAAAAGCTAAATGAAATTCACTGGAAACAGAAGAGGCGTAGAAATATATAAACCAGGGACGGCGATAAAGTCACCCATGATAAGCAAGAGGTGCTTAGTTAAAATATCAGCCTCTAGGAGACCGACGCTGGGGGTCTAACCGTTCTGGGTATCAGCCCCTAGGAGACCGACGCTGGGGGTCTAACCGTTCTGGGTATCAGCCCCTAGGAGACCGACGCTGGGAGTCTAACCGTTCTGGGCTACACAGCAAGATTCTGTCTCAGAAAGAACATAAAATCATACAGTTTAATGCTCCAAAGGTGCACTAAATCATCCCCACCAGGTTATCAAATAGCTGTCTATCCAGCCCATGCTTGATTAGTTAAGATCTACTAGAAGAGATTCATTACCTGTTTGACATCTGGTGCGGTTGCTTTCTAATTAGTATCAGTGGGTAGTTGCAGGGTTATATGCCAGACAATCGCTTCTCTGTGCTTCACAACCCTGGACACCCTTCTCAGTGATCACAACATTCTGATGGGCAGGCATATTTTCCTAGACATGGAGTGTTCTATAGTTCCTCTAAAAACATGTACAAAGCAGAATGAAGGCAATGAGATAAAGATGGAAATATATTCTACTTTTCAAACAATCCTTCATTTTATTAATGTTATCCACCATCTTTGTTCTTACTGTGAAAGACCCCTGAAGAGGACTTCCCTTCAGGAAGAGACCCCTGGACCCAAAGACCAAGCTGAGACCACGGATGCGGATGCAAACTGAAAGAGGTTTATTTGAGATACACAGGTACCTGTGGGCGACAAAGTCTCTCGGAGGACTTGCCTGCCCACAGGCTGGGGAGAGGGACTTTTATAGGGCTGGGTAGCAAAAGTGCGGGTACAGAAGCGAGATGCATAGTTACAGGGGTCCCATTGGTCAGCTCAAATAAGGCGTTGGGTCACCCGAGGACAAGTCTCTTATGTGTTTGGGGATCTGATAATAGCTGACTTAGCTCATGTTTGGGTTTTTCTCTGAGCTCTCTGCTCCCCTCTCAAGGCCAAATGTCTGTCCACAGATATCCTATTTGGCAGCCTGTGAGTACTGACCTTGTCCTGTACTTTTACTTGTTTATGTGGAAGATGTGGAAGCCTTGCAAAATGGCATTACCATTGCTAAGCCAGGCCTTAAGCTATTATTAGCCTTGAGTGGGGGTCTTTCAACTGTAATTATGTTTTTACTAATAATGCCTCATTTTCAATGCTTGGGAAATGAGGATAACTCCACACTATCATAATAAGTTCAGTATTCTAACAAGACCTGGTATTCTCAATGATCCCATAATGGCTCCCTCTATCAAGATATTTCCTTCCTTTTTCTCCCTCTCTGTTCTTCCCCCAAGTCGACTAGCCCATTCTTTCATGCCCCCCTTCCCTTCCCGCCTTCCACCTTTCACCCTCCCTTCCACGCTCCCAGTTTAGTCAAGAGAGCTTGTCTACTCCCACTTCCTAGGCGGATCCATGTTCTCTCAGAGTCCTCTTTGTTCCCTAGTCTCCGTTTGGTTGTGAACTGTAGGCTGGTTGTCCTCTGCTTTGTGCCTAATAGCCACTTATGAGTGACTACATACCATGTTTGGCTTTCTGGGTCTGGGTTGCCTCACTCAGGATGATTTTTTTTTCTAGGTCCATCCATTTGCCTGCAAATTTCAAGAGGTCATTGTTTTTTTTCTTTAACATTTTATTTTTTACATTCCAATCCCAGCTCCCCACTTTCTCTCCTCCCAACCCCCCCCTCCTCTCTCTGCTCCTCCAAGAGGGTAAGGCCTCCCCTAGGAAGTCTACTAAGTCTCTCCCATCCTCTCCTTAGGCAGGACCAAGGTACCCCCACCACACCACACACCACACACACACACACACACACACAACCCTGTGTCTAGGCTGAGCAAAGTATCAGTACAGAATGGGCTCCACTAAGTCAGTGTGTGCACTAGTGTTAGATCTTGGGCCCACTGCCAGTGACCTCATATATTATCCCAGCCACACCATTGTCACCTATATTAAGGGAGTCTAGTTTCGTCTTATGCAGGTTCCCCGTTGTCAGAGCTGAGTCAGTGATCTCTCACTAGCTCGGCAGCTGATTCTGTGGTTTCCCCATCATGGTCCTGACTCCTTTGTTCACATTATCGCTCCTCCCTCACCTAATTATATTCCAGGAGCTTGGCCCAGTGGTTAATTCTGGATTTGTGCATCTGCTTCCATCTGCTTCTGGAAGAGGGTTCTAGCTTCTCTGGGGTTGGGGATTGTAGGCTGGGTATCTTTTGCTTTATGTCTGCTATCCATTTATAAGTGAGTACATACTATATTTGTCTTTCTGGTTTTGGGTTACCTCACTTAGCATGTTTTTCTCATTCTGTCCATTTGCCTGCGAATCTTAGGATGTCATTGTTTCTTACTGCTGAGTAGTACTCCATTGTGTAAATATACCACATTTTCTTTATCCATTCTTCAGTTGAGGGGCATCTCAACTGGTAGACAGTTTTTTCCATTTTATATTTTTGTTGCCCACTCATGTCTCCCCCTAATCAGTATAGATAGAGCTTGTATTTCAAGGGCGGGGGTCTCCTTTTCTCCAATTGCTATAGTTGGAGGCTGTGGCTCAGTTGACGGCTCCTTTAGGCACAAGCAGAACAGCGCTTCCGGTGAACGCTCCTCCTGGTGGAAGTGGGCCCAAGGCTCAGGTGGTAGCTCCTTTGGTGCAGGTGGGGCTACAGCTCTGTTGTATGCTGCCGAATCTATGCTCTAACCATCCACCAGCCCACACCCTGGCTCTCAGAGGTCTGTGCTGACAAAGGCCATCACTGGTACCCTTCATTCAAGTGAAGGCGTGAAGGACCAGAGAAAGATGGAGAGGATAGGAAGGGATGGCGAAGGACTGAGAAGGGAGATGTGAGCAATTTTTACAAAGGGAGATCGAAATCTTGACAATAGCTGTACTGTAGGACTCGGGAAGGTGTAAGAACCTGGCTTCTGGCTTCCAAGGAAGTTACAAAGCTGCAAATAGCATTTTAACGAAGACTCTGCTGAGTTTTGATATTTTCTGTCCCTCTGTATTTTTAAATACTGCCTGCCTGTTTTCCTAACCACATCAGCCATAAACTTCTCCTTTATACTTGGTTATTACATCAGGAGCCGTCGTCCGAGGTTGGAAAATACAGTTCATCTAAGGTGAACAGAAAGTACACTTATTCTTTGATTGCAAGCACACAGTCGGATCACTATTCTTATTTGGTACAAATGCAGACTCTTTTGCCTCAGCTGGGGTGTAAATGGGAGAAGGGACTTCAAGTTTGAGAACGTCAAGTGCTGTGGAGGCCATTTTACACCCAGTACTGTCAGTGTACATCGGTGAACAGGCTTGACCAGGACATTTCCTAAAGAATCCCAACCAGTCATAAGCCAGAGTGGTGGACACTCCAGGCCGCCTATGTGAGCCACTCACTGCTAGAGAGCATGGAGGTTTGTGACGGACAAGCAGGAAATGAGTTCATTTAGTTTAGTAGGGAAATTACAGTACAACACAAAAGAAATAAAAATGAAACTGAAAAAGAAAAAGACGAGGAACTGTATTTTAAACGAGCATTTTAATAGAGGTATAGGCTCCCATTTCCCCGTTTCCTGACTGATAAGGTCACAGTCATTCTTGACCATTACCCTTTTATTTACTTACTTATTAAAATTTTATGCATGTGATTTATGTGTGTGTGAGAATGTGCATTGCGTGCATGTGTGTAAACACACGCATGTGTATGCTGACTCAAATGTGTGGCATTAAAAACCTCGGGTACTGGTTCTCCCCTTTCACCTAAGCTGGGCTAGCTGGCCTAGGAGCGTCTGGGAATCCTCCTGTCTCTAAGCCCACTTCCTCCATGGAGCCCTGCAATCGCCAAGTTTAAGCTGCTGCACTCAACTTGAACACAGGGTCTGGAAATTTAGGCTCGGGTCCTTACAGGTGCTCAGCAAGCACTTTTATCATCTCCCTGCCACGCCCCCATCCCCCCCCCATTGCCTTTCAAAGACTTATCTCTCAAGTCTTTGAGAAAGAGATGCCTGGGTTGAAAAGCCATCAAGGGGCTTATATAACCTTTTAAAAGGTTTATAAGTATCTCAGGGGAGGAAAGAAAGTGATGCCCCCAAACCAGTTGCATTAACAATAGCTACATGGCACATTGTCCTGGGAAGTCCTCTGACCTGAGCCATTGTTGGTCTTGAGAACATGTGTGGGATGCTTGTCTATAAAGAGTGATATTCCCTTCTGTCTTTGCAGGCTCCTCAGCACTTTTCTCATGACGTGTGTGCATCCAACTTTGTGCTTGTTCAGTAACAAAACTGTCTCCTTTCTCCTCTCTTGAGAAGAGCTGTTCTGAGGGTAGGAGGTTTTGTTTCTAATTCTATTTCACCAACACAAGGCATCCTCTGCAAGTGAGAAGTGCTCCCACCACTGACACCCACATGATCTCCACGTGGGAGAACCTTCAGGCAAACCACATTATCTCTACAAGATTCCTTGGCAAGTAGATGGAATCGTGACCCCCAGACACGATAGCTTGGAGTCCTGACCTCGAAATAGAGAGCATGTTGGAGCTGAAGTCTCTAGAAAGGTGGTCAAGTTAAGTCAAGTCTTGGGGTGGAGTCTTTATGCGACTGCTGTCACGAAAAAGGGAAATACGAGAACAACTCAGACACCCACAGAGGAGAGACGGCACACGGAGGTAGGAAGCAAAGGCAGCCTTCCTCAGCACGAGAAGGATGGCCTAGGACAGATCCTTCCTCCACAGCCTCCAGGAGAGGAGACAGCCTCGCCACACCTGGATGCCGTCTCCTCTGGAACCAGAGCGCACGTAACGTGGGCCGCGTGAGCCACTCACTTTGTGGTACTCTGTTATGAGATATCTCACCCATTATCGTATTTATATGGAGTCAGAGCAAGGATTATTACTGCATGAATGGAATATAAAATGGTGCTGCTGTGGTCTGAGGCCCTTGCTCCAAGAACGGGGCAGGTGAACACCACCACCTACCATGTTGCCTCCATCCCATCCCTGAGCCCAGAATGCTAGAGACAGCGACCCTCCTGGGCTTTGCAGTCTTTCTTGGCCCCACGTAGCCTGCTCTGTGAACGTTGTTTAGTTGTGAGATCAAGCAAGGTGTGAGAGGCCCTTGTGGTTATTATTTAACTTTTTATTGTGTACAGGCTCCTGCAGTGTCCAGGAGAGGGCATCAGAACCCCTGAAGCTGGAGTTCCAGGGGGTTGTGAGGGGCCTGCCATGGGGAACGGATCTCTGGTCTTCTAGGAGAGTGTGAACACGCAACTGCTGAGCCATCACTCCAGCCCCACGGGCTTCCATTTTTAATCTTGCCCAGCACACTGCCGCCTTGTTTTCTCCACCACTTCAGAGGACCTGGCGTCTGCTTACAGCCACAGAGCCTTGCAGCATCAATAGACTGGAACATTCACCTAATCCTCATAAAATCTTTGGGAAGAAGATATTGCTGCTTATAATATACGGACGAGGAATTCACACTGGGTTGGCAAGCCTGCAGGGTTAACTTGGTTTGTGAGCTGCCTCATTGTTTTGGACTAAAACAGAGTCATCCATCATTAACAAAAACCTGATCTTCCTCCCTCAGCGATCCAAGTTCTGGGTTCAGGCACAAACCACCCACCAATGGAATGGAACTTTTTACTATTCACGGTGCTCCATTAAATTTTACTTTAAAACTGAAGAGTGATTGACTTACAAGTTCATTGTGTTAGTAGTCATCTTGCTTGTTTTTTCACTCTTAAGGGTAGAACTTGTTCGTTCATCCTTGCTGAGTGCCTACTTTGAGGCCGTCTCTGCATTAAATAGAAGCTAAAGAGGGTAAAGTGATTACATTAGAGACACCTCCAGTCTAGTTCTGGAAGGAGAGCCATAAACATTAAACTGTAAATTATACTAACACTAGAGGCATGGATGTAAGGTCAGGACAGTGACCAGAGAAATTAGTTCTGCATGGAAAAGTTGAGTGAGATTATCAGAGAAAACCAAGAAAATTGACGACACAAAGAAAGTCCCAGGAGGCCCCGGTGGGCAGAACATAGGGTAAATCCAGAGGAAGGAAGGAGAAGAGTCCAGAAAGGAGCCCTGTTGTCACAGATGGTGCCCTCAGGACATGCCACCCAGGGAAATCTTCCATAAGTGGGGACGCATGCCCGTAGGTGTACTCTAAAATAAGAATTATATAAAAGACCCAAACCCTAGAAGGAAAAAAGGAATGACCATTACCAGGAGCTGAAATGTAGGGGAACTGCGAGGGTGTGGATCAAAGTCCAGGAGATCTGGTGTGTACAGTGGTGACTACGGTGAGTGACTGTCTGAAGACTGGGGTCCAGGTACTGCTCGCTGCCATTCAGTAACCACGGTCATGGTTACCGGCCATGGTAATGACATGATTGCAGAAGATGAAAAGCACTGTCATTGACCCAGTACACGCTGTCTTGGGGGATGAAGCACACAGCACGGAAAAGAGCATAGTATAAGGAGAACACTCACCTGGCTGGGAACCTTGACCCTGTTTCTTACCCGAGCTCTGGAAACCAATTTCAGGTCACCACTGAGCTTTCTCATTGGCCCTCTGACAGTTAATGTTGTGTGTCAGTTTGTCTGGGCCAATGAGTTACCCAGACATTTGGATGGACTGTGCCGGCAAGAATGTTTCCAAGTGGCGGTAACAGGTGCATCCATACCTTAAGTGAAACAAACTGACCTCCCCAGCATGGGTGACTCTCCTCCATCTGTTAGTTGGAGACCTGAATAGAACCAAGGCACTGAGTAAGAAATAGTTATTTCTTTCTGCCTGATTGTCTCCAAGTTGGATGCTAGTCTGCCTACTGGACCTGACTTAGTTTGGAGCTTACACTCTCCACTCTCCAGGCTCTTGGCCCTTAGGCTACACCAGTGATTTCTCTGGGTCTGGCTCAGCATTTTCCAACATCAGCCCATTATCATTCTGTCTCCTCCTACTTTTGGGTAGCCCGCATGCACTGGAGTAAGACAGTGCCTCCTCCTGTCTAACTTAGTTACCTTTCCAACAAGTGTCTAGGCACACCAGGACCTCCGTTGAGACACCTCTGTGGTCCCTAACCCCTATCCTGAAGACCCTTTGAAATTTGAATTCAGCATATGGTTCACCTTTCATCTTTTTCTTACCCACCTTTAACACGATCACCATGCTAGGTTCACGTTATCTCTGATACTTTTGGGCCTCTCACACTCACCATCCCCATTATCAGCTGTGCCCTTCCCCAGTCTCTCCCTGACTGGATAAATGCTAACTAGTATTTAAGACTCAGCCCAAGTGTCCCCTCATCAGCATGCCCATCCCTGAATCTCCAAAGGGATACAGCCCCAGCTCTGTTCCGTTTATTTTGTGACAGGAATTAATCTTTCCATGTCACCTATATACTACGTATTTCTATCGGTAGATAGAAGGCTTCTCAAAGGTCATTACAGTTTCAGCTTTGGCTCCCAAGGACCTAGAAAATACGCAGAATTCAGGTACTAAGTGCTGAAATGCTGAACATAAATAGAGAAGTGAAAATATAGCTAGAAAGATGCAAGGGACAAAAGGAGCAGAATTGAGGCTGCAGAATTGATGGGCCCCAAGGCAGTCTTCTCTTTAGACGCTGTCCCAGTTTCTTTCTGCCCATATGATAAGACACGATGACCAAGAAGAATGTGGAGATGGAAAGGGTCTATTGGTTTACACATCCGGATCACAGTGCATCCTTGAAGGGAGTCAAGGCAGGAATTCCAGGCAGGAACTGACAGAATCAGAGGCCATGGTGGAGTGCTGCTTACTGGCTTTGCTCCCCACAACTTGCTCAACCTGTTTTCTTCTCCAGCAGAGGACCACCTGCCCAAAGATGGTATTACCCTTAATGCGCTGCCTCCCATTAGTCATTAATCAATGTCCCACAGGCTTGACTAAATGCCAATCTAATGGACACATTTTCTCAACTTCCCAGATGACCCTTGTGTCTAATCAAGTAACTAACCAGTATAGACGTCCTGTGAAATAAGCACCCTAATTGTCTTTCCTAGCAACTACAGGCACTGTTTTCATACAATATATGTTTTAAAAATTCTTACCAGTTTCTAATTGGGCTTTGTTGTATGAGTTTCCTCGTGAGAGGCGTGCAAATGTCTG
This sequence comes from Cricetiscus sungorus, assembly GCA_030556225.1. Classification (NCBI taxonomy): domain Eukaryota; kingdom Metazoa; phylum Chordata; class Mammalia; order Rodentia; family Cricetidae; genus Cricetiscus; species Cricetiscus sungorus. The sequence continues at coordinate 23,098,106 of JANBXA010000114.1, forward strand.
TTCGTTTCAGATATGGCATCAATGAGCAATCAAAGAAAACAATTTCAGCGAAGTCTGTGTTGAACCTATCAGTTCACTGGGGTCATTTGTAGGAACAGGGGTAATATGGCTGGAGCAGCCACATCATTGCAGAGCTCGCCCCAGCATGGGTGGTGACTTAAGAAACTTGCATCGCTAAGGGCTGTCTGCCCAACATGCCACAGCTACACTGAAGACAGTCACCAGCCTCCACCCCCTCACACCTCCCCAGCAATATTGCCTTGGGAAGGAGCCATCCAAATCTTGTAACTTTCCAAGCAATGCGAGTTTTTCCTTAGCTTTCTGGGCCCTCCCACCCCACCCTCCCCATGCCCCAGGAGGGCAGGTTTCAATTAGGAGGAAACGGTTACACGGTTACTCGGGGAGGCTTAGAGAGGCTTAGTGATTTCTGGGACTGCTGGCCTTCCTCTATTTTTAATTTCATGCTGGGGAAAGTTCCAGAACTTTTTCTGTCTGGAACTTGTGGGACATCCATTGATAGCATGGTTTAATGTGAAATTAATATTTTAAACAGGATAGAATTTCAAGGAAACATTCTCTGTTCTTTCAATGATAACTAAACACATGGTCAGGGTTTGGAAAGTCAGGCTCTCTAACTCGTGCAGTGTGAAAACACTTCATAGAGTAGTCAGGCTTTGTAATGAAGCTTGGCAAAATATAGAGTGGAGACTAAAAGATCAGGGACATTTATTTTTGGCAGCTGGCAGTCTAGGCCCGGTGAGTTTCTTATCCTGACTCCTACTAAGCAAGAGGAGAAAATGCCTAAATATAGGATCTTTAGGACAAACCTCCCGTGGGGGTAACGAAAGTTGGGTTTCATTATGTTAAAAGCAACGCTAAGACTAAACTGGCCTTGCTGTTTTGCTGCCGCTGCTGAGCAACAGGGGAAATGAGTGTTTCCACCCTGGCCAAAGCTGCAGATCTCTCCCATGACTCATCTGCTCAGAAAGCCTGGCAAGAGGAAGGTCCTTGAAGTCTCACGGCCTCTCTGTTAGCCCATTAATGTAAAGCCAGGCTGGACTTGAGGGTAAGTTTTATGAGTCAGTTTTATTTTATTTTATGTGCATTGGTATTTGGCTATGGGTGTTGGGTTCCCCGGGAACTGCAATTACAGACAATTGTGAGCTGCCTTGTGGGTGCTGGGAACCGAACCCAGGTCCTCTGGAAGAGCAGTCAGTGCTCTTAACCCTGAGCCATCTCTCCAGCCACATATGGGTCAGGTATATTTTCCAGAACACTTTGAAGTTTGGGGTAATATAATTTCATCTTTAATTTTAAAAAATTATGAATGCAATTTTGTATATGAACAGAATGGGTAGCTATAACAAACACCAATTCTTATTCTGCATTCTGTGGACTACTACGGACACTGACACTTGCTTGAACTTTGGGAAGCAGTGAACACTTCCTAGCTTCTTTTTTTTCCTCTGTAAAATGGGGGAAATACCTGCATCTGAGTTATGTGAGAATCAAATGGATGAATACATACAAACCGCTTAGCATCATGCCTCACACTTACTCATTATTCCACATACAGTTTCACTCATGGAATGCCTGGCAGTATTATTGATGACATATTGGATAGACAGAAGTCAGAAGAGCCTTTACACAGAGCGGCTGGCCATTGTTAACCTACATTTACCTATTACTTAACCTACTTTTGAAGCTGAATTTTCACATCTTGGCCTAGATAACTTTCTATCTTTAGGCTTTTTGACCTTATGGATGCAGAGGTCAATACAGAGAGTCCTTGTAGCACCATATTTTGCAAGCTCCTAGTTTTCCTGAAATTGTCTTCAGCCGAGCCCTTACATCTGGCCCTCTGAGAAGAAATCAGAACTCTGAGGTGGTTGGCTCTATGTGGGTGCAGGTAGCTCTGCAAAGCCACAGAGCAAAAGATGTTTGCCATAACGTTTTCCAAATCTAAACCAGAATGCGTAGAAAAATCTTTTAGCAAAAGCAAGTACACAGATGAGATTCAGACTTGTCTGAGTCATTATCAAAAGATACTGTTTGATTTTCGGTGAGAAGGGCTGGTGACTTTGTCCCATAAACCCTGTGGAATTTAACCATTTCAACTTGGAAAGAGAGAAGTTTTTGAGAAATGAAATTCTCCTCACTAGCCTCACTAGCTTTGGATGAGGGCATCTGGCCCTAACAGGGTAATTACTATCCCTTGCATCAGCATGACTTCTGGCCTTTCAAAACCTTTTGTCAGACATTCCACTGTGCCGTCCCACAGCTGTGCAGGCAGATGGGGTAGCTACCAGAATACAGGCATTGCTTAAAGGAGAGAGCTAATCTCCAGAGTCATGGGACTTGCCTGGGCCACACAAGCTTATCAGCTTCTGCACTCTACCAGGGGCATGTGACTCTGGTCCTCTTCGGGCTCCCACAGGCCTCCCAAGGATACGTCTGAACAGCAACAACTTTGCCTTTCCCATCAGTCGCCTTGGAAGTTGGCAAAATATTTTGGCATTTCCATCTGATAAAACTAAGAGGCGCTTTTAAAAACTAATAGAACTTCTGAAGCAGAGCTGCCATATAGATGAAGGGTGGGGGAGACGTCATGAGGGTGGCATTGCAGTCCTTATCAACTGAGCGCTTTCCCAAACATTCCCCTATGGAAACGTCCCCAGTGAAGGACATGCCCAGTTCCAGAGCACTGCCTCTTAGAACAGATACATGGAGACATTTGTCTGATTAAATCAAACGCTACAAGAATGGACTCAGGTTTGTGAACCAGAATAAAGCTCATTCTTGGCTCATGCCTACTTTTGTTCAGTCCGAACTGCTGTTAGGAAATCATGCCATGCAATGGGAAAGAAAGGGTCTCCTGTGGAGGGTTCTAGCTGGGGCCTCTTGGGGCATGGAGTACGCTCACCTATCACTGTGACGGGCAAATACAGACGGCAATGTGTGGCTGGATGACCACCGGGCTCCATCTAGGAGACCAGTAACGGATGCCTTTCCTTCTCCCAGGGTGCACACTCTGAGCATGCCCAAAATTTCCTTCTGCTTCCAGCAGATTCTAAGTTCCCTCTCCCAAAAAAAATAAAAATAAAGAGAGAGAAAGATGTAACCCTTTCACCAGTTTTTCAGCTATAGCTATAATCTGTACATTGCAGGAGAGCTATATTGAAATTGATCGGTCCAACACCCCAGGGGGCACAGAGGGCAGTGACAAAATCAGGCCGGGCTTCCCTGACAAGCACCCATACATAAGGGCTCTCCCAGCAGGACCAGGTCTGAAAGAGCCCTAACGTTATGGAGAAACGTGCCTCTAAAGTTCCTAAAGATTGGGGTCGCATCATTCCAGTCTAGAAGAAAATCCTCAGTCTGGAATTTTCCATTAGTGGTTCAATCTACCCCACTGTGCAGAATCCCATGAGGATGGTGAATCATTCCTGCTATAGCCTCAGAAAGAACAAAAGGGAACAACTCCACTCACCAGGCACCACGATTGCCAGAAGCGGTCCTTGTCTTTGTAGCCCAGACAAAGCCTCGCCATTTCCATTTCATGGTTGAGTAAACTGACTCAGATATAGTTGAGTAACTAAACCTTTGTAAGAAGAAAGTGGTGTCACGTGTGAGTCCCAACCCCTGCCTTTAAGTTCCACTGAGTCTAGATGGGCAAGAAGGTGACTTTTGGGGGATGAAGAGAGACCTGTAACTGGGGGGGGTGAGCTCATCTCTCGTGTTCCAGTACACTGCTGTTCTCTCACCCACTGTCCCTCCACCTGCTCTCCCCCATGTCCACAGTCTGTAAGTGTTACCCACAATACCTCTTACAGGCATTGGAAATCACAGAAGACAAACTTGGAGAGGAAGAAAATTAAAAGGATTCCTGGAGAGGTTTGTGAGGTTGAGCATCAACGTATGCCTCACCCCCCCCCGCCCCCGTCTCTTGTCTCCCTCTCTGTCTCTCTCAGACACACACACACACACACACACACACACACACACAGAGACACACACACAGACACACACACAGACACACACACAGACACACACACACACAGACACACACAGACACACACACACACAGACACACACACAGACACACACACACACATACACACACACTCACACACAGACACATACACACACACACAGACACACAGACACACAGACACACACACACAAACACACACACTCACACACACACATATACACACACACAGACACAGACACACACAGACACACAGACACACACACACAAACACACACACACACACAGACACACACACACACACTCACACACACACACACACACACACACACACACACACACACACTGTACCTCTGGTGGCTTCCCCTCTGTTGGCCATGAAGTAAGGGCAAGTGCGGCCTAAAATAGCCTTGGCCCATCATCACCTCATCATATTACAGAACCACACCTCGGTCTCCATCACCTGCCTAGCCACTCTTCAGCTCGCACACCCCTGCCCTTTCTTTCTCTCCTGACGTCTCTCTGGATTAGCTCCCCATGGCTAGTTCAGCTTGTACCTCCCAAGCAGAATCCCAGCTCCTCCCTCCCACTCTTGAAGGCCCCTTTGGGTCTCCCACTGATCTTTGCAGGACCCACTGCGCCTGCTATCTTTTGAGTTGTTAAGAATCCATGTCAGATGATGACAGCTGACTCCAGGAGAGCAACTGTCATGTCTTGGGTGCAGAATTGGCAACATTTAGCCTCTAAGGCTTGATCTCATGCGGCCACTTGGGCTGGCTCTCTGTTTCTGGATCCCAGTTTTCTTATTTGCGTGATGACTACAATATCTTTCTTAAAGCGTTGGGTGAAGTTAAGGAGATAATGGTATGAAACACTGAGCAGGTGACATCTACCGACAAACTTCTAGCTATTATTGCTATCGTCATTATGATGTAAGTTGTTACCGCTCCTGTGACACAGATCTTCATTTTCTGCTCCCCCATAACGCCATTTATAGTCTTTCTTCCCAAAATATAGATTGCCTCAATAACCTTTACAAGTAGGTGTGATTACCCCGGTTTGTGAGAGGACAAAGTCACAGATAGGTTATGTAACTCTCCAAGGTCATAACATTTAGAAGAAAGGCAGCCAGGATGAGTAACTGTTTCCCACGATAAACAGTTACAGGTGCTTCCAGACCATTTTCTTTGCTAGGGACAGTGCAGACATGTGTCTGAAAGAGGGGACAGCCAAATGTGAAATACACAGGTACACAGGCCACTACAGAATAGTGTGAGGGAAGCTGGTATTTAGGTAGACAGCCAGAATCCTTGGAGCAGGGATTGGCACAATACTCAGATGACAGAACTCCAGAGTCCATAGTGCTTCCACTTTTGCAGAGCCGAGCAAGCAGTCTTCTGTTCCCTGGTTCTGGGACACAGCGAAGGAGAGAGAGGGTAAGGGACAAGCAGTGTTTATCAAAGAGACGAGCACGATGAGGGTAAGGGACAAGCGGTCTATCAAAGGGACCATGTAGAAGTAGGTAGCCGTATGAGGGCAGGTTTCAGGAAAAGCTCATAGACAGAGATGAAAGGAAAAGACATGTGAGGTATGGGGCTAGCCTGAGCAACGGCTGTTGGGCGGAAGGACAAGGACTCAGGGTGTGCAAGAGCATCGGTAAGGATGGAACAGAGCATGAGAAGCCAAGAAAGGTACGCTGCAGCCAAAAGGCAGCATCAAAGGGGTGGGTGAAGATCAGACTTCTTTTTGGTGGCAGCACACGTATGGAGGGAGGAGAGGGAAAGACCAAAGGGTCTGCCTAGCCTGTCTGTAGATCCCCGCATTCCTTGTGTCTGCGGGAACATTGCCCTTCTGCTGATCCGCAGCCTTAGCTGAGGACGTGGGCGCTTCTCAGGTTCCTATGCCTTTGTCTTCAATATAATTGGATGCTCCATTGTTTTCATATCCCCTTCCTCCAAGAACTCTAAGCATGACTCAGAGGTAGTAAACTAGTTACTTGTATGTCCGTCCCTGCGACAAAGTACCTGGGTTTGAGTAAGAATGGTCCCTATAGGCTTATGTTATGTATTTGAGTACTTAGTCCTCAGGGAGTGGCTGGGTGGGAAAGGCTAGGAGGTGTGGCTTTGTTGGAAGAACTGTGTTAACCATTTGTGGGCTTTGAGGTTTCAAAAGCCCATGCAGCCTAGTCCTGTTTCTCTCTCTCTCTCTCTCTCTCTCTCTCTCTCTCTCTCTCTCTCTCTCTCTCTCTCTCTCTCTCTCTGGTGCAATGGTATCTACTTCTCTCTAACCACGTGTACTACAATGTTTCCACCACACTCCCTGCCATGATAGAGGGCTAACTCTAAAACTGTGAGCAGGTCCCAATTAAATGCCTTCTTTCCTAAGAGCTGCCGTGGTCATAGTGTCTCTTCACTGCAATAGAAACCCCAACTAAGACAATGCCCAATAGAAACTACTTAAGGGAACATTATTTTTGGCTCATAGCTTCAGGGTTTTTGTTATTTTAAACACAATTTTCTTTGATTCTTTGGGAATTTCACATTATACACCCCAGTCCCACATCATTTTCCAGCCCTTCCATATCTGCCCCTCACCTTTGTAGCATTCTCCCCACAAGGAAACTTAATATATATAAATATATCCATAAATACCTTACAAATACGAATGTTAATTAAAGCCTGGCGGGGGTGGCACATGCCTTTAATGCCAGCAATGGGGAGGCAGAGGCAGGCAGATCTCTGTGAGTTCGAGGCCAGCCTGGTCTACAGAGCTAGTTCCAGAACAGCCTCCAAAGCTACAGAGAAACCCTGTCTCGAAAAACAAACACAATAATATTAATTAAATAAACAAAACAGCAAACAAACAAGTGAAAACCCCACTTCCGTTCTGCATCTTCCCCACCCACCGCTCCATGGCCTCTTCATTCAGCCTAGCGGCTCTGGGAGCTGCTGTGCGTCCTCTCCGCTTTACTTCAGTGTTCATTGTGCAGTGTGTAGTCCGTCAAGGCCTCTGGCGTCTGGTACTCCATCAATGCGGGACCCCCACCTACATTCCTCTCCAATATCCTACTGTTGCCCTGAGTCGTGGAGACCCTGAGGCTACATTTCTGCAGGGACAGTACCTTCACAGGCTCCCGCAGGTCAGAGATAGCGTACATGGCAGGGAGCGCCAACTCAAAGCCCTGGATGTGTGCCTCAGTGGTAGTTGAATTGGTCAGTACAGGCTGCTGGGATCACCCAACCACCTCAGGTGAGGGGTAGAGTCAGCTCTCCCATGCCCACAGTGAAGGATGGGACCAGCTTTCCCAAAACAGCTCTCCAATGCGGGGTTGGGAGGGACCAGTGGAGGGCGGTCCAACTCTCCCCAGGCCAGTGAGGAGCGAACCAGCTCAGGATGTCCTCATTCTTCAATACATGACTCCACACATAGTTCACATGGGCCCCCGTGGTACACAACAAGGGCCATGAACACAGACCCCAACTGCATCAGGACCACCAATTCAGACATGGCTACCAGCAGCAGCTTGGGTCCACGTCGCCATCGTCCCAAGCGGCAGCACAAGAATGGGCCCACCAGTCCCATGGTTCCCGCACTCCAACATGACCCCAGACGGTGGTTCAGATCCTGAGCAGTAGCACTGTCTTCAATAGTAGCAGGAGCCACGGATGTCAACATGGACTCTGGGGCTGGCTGTGGTAGGGCCACACGTGGACCTCAGCAGCTGCTGGGGTCTGGGTGATAACCTGGCCCCCCGTGGCAGTTCAGGCCACTCGTCTTGGCTTAGCCACAGCAGCTGCATATCCCTCAGACCCCAACATGGTCACAATAGTTTCAGTGTTTTAAATGTACATTTTAATTCTGCTGGATGTGCACACGTGTGTACCTATGTGTACGTGTACGTGTGTGTGTGTGTGTGTGTGTGTGTGTGTGTGTGTGTGTGTAAGTATGTGCTTTGGAGACCAGAGTTCAATGTGGGTATTTTCCTCTAATAATCTTCATTTTTGAGAAAGTCTCTTACTAAAACTGTATCTTACCATTCTGACTAGAATGACTGGCCAGTGAATCCCAGGGATCTGTAGTCTCTACCTCCAGCACTGGAGTTCCAGATGTGTGAGCCACAGCTGGATTTTTATGTAGTGTTGGTGATCTGAATTCAGGTTTTCATGCTTGCACAGCAAGCACTTACCCACTGAACCTCCCCAGCCTGTTTTGTTTTGTTTGAGTTGAGTTTTTACCATGTATCCATGGTTGGCCTGGAACTTTCTAAGTAACCCAGGTTGGCTTAGAACTTGTGTCAGTTATTTTTGCCTCCCAATTGTTGGGATTGCAATCATGAGCCACCATGGGCAGTGCAGCTCACAGTTTGACAGGGTCTCAGTTCATCATGACAAGGAGGACAGGGTGGAGTTGGCAGCACCGGGAACATGGGATGGAGGCTCCCTGCACCAAGGCAAGTCAGGGAGCAGATTGTGGGGCTGGAATTAGGGACCACCTATGACTTTCAAGTGACCTATTTTGTTAGCTAGTCCCAAACCTAATTCTACAACCTCCCAAAACGAGGCCATTAACTAAGGCACAAATATTCAAATCATGAGTCTGTGGGAGACACTTCACACTCCAACCATGACTGTACCCAAACATGTTTCGCAACCCTTGGTACTTGCTACTGCTCATGTTTTTATGCACTATTTCCTATGCTGGAGAATTACTATTCTGCTATGATGTTCTTAGTTTTCTCTGTTTCTGAGCTTGGAGTAAACTATATACAAGGATTTCCAAGCTCTTCTTGGTAAATGGAAAAGTAATTTAAATGCAAAATGGATTACTTTGGGCTTCTTGTTAATGGATTTAGGCTGTTGTTGGGCCCACCATTTCCAGCATATAGAATGCCTCAGGGAATTATGACTGTGTATAGCTGAGAAATTCTAGAACAGAACTTAGATTCTAGCAAAATGTTCCAAAAGAAATCTGGTCAGCATTTTTCTTTTGCTCACCCAGTTGAAGTAGTTTGACCATATAGTACTAAAAGATTTAAAAAATACATTTTTTCTGATTGAAAAGTAAGGAAACAGACCTTAACTAGTGCAGATTTTGTAATGTATTTGGCTGTGAGAGAACCCTGAAAGATCTGACTTAAGTAATAGCTATTGCTTCAACTAACACCAAGCCTGGGACTCTTGGTCTTGGGTTTTAGTGATTTTGTGACATTAAGAATAAGAGTTGTTTACATCTTACTGTGACATCCTCAAAAGATTGGTTTTGTCAGCCAATACTTCTTGGGTTGCAAGAAAGGGCCACCAGCCCAAGCTCACCTCTTTGTGAATCAGCAGGAAGGTAGTCTAAGGTCACTGCTGCACAGAACCTGCCCAAAGCAGTGGCTTTCTCCAGGCGGTTAAGGAAGCCATTTCCAGAAGCCACCCCGCACATACTTTGTGATCATTTCTTTCCCAGACTCATATCACAATAACATGGAGTTGGAATCACCGGGACTAACTTGGAGTAAAAAAACATTTACTTCCCATGCTTCAGAAAGCCCCTAATCCCAAAATTTTGAAAGTTGAACAAGGTGAAGGTTTGACTAACAAGGAGTTTAAGGCGTTCAACTTGATGATGTTTGACTACTAGGGTCATCACGTCTGTCCCTGATGTTCTAATGCCTTTTTCTTAGATTATGCTTTAAATTTTTGGCTAAATTTTCTCCCTTACAGTGTTCAATATTCCAGCCTGGTCAAGAGGGTGAGTTCCAGGACAACCAGGGTTGCACAAAGAAACCCTGTCTTGAAAAATCAAGAAGAAGGAGGAGGAGAAGGAGGAGAAAAGAAAGAGAAGGGGAAGGAGGAAGGGATCACATTCTTGTTCTGGAATATCGACACACACTATACATCATTCAAAACTCTTGTTGTTATTTGTTTGTTTGTTTGTTTTTGTGCAACCATAGGAAGAGCCCATTTGTTTACTGTGTGACCTCCCTAATACAGTCCCCTCCCCATAAAGTCAATTCCTTACCTAAGCCAGGATGAATTAACAGAATTTATTACAAAATCTGGGGCAAAAGTCCAAGGAAGGACCGGATTTGCACACAGGATACACTGGCTTCTTTCATGTGCACCCTATAAAATAACACTCAATCATTCTCACACATATAAATCTACAGTGAGGTAGGAAAATCACTCTCAGAGGCTGGAGAGATGGCTCAGCAGTTAAGGCCATTGACTATTCTTTCAGAGGACCCTGGTTCAATTACCAGCACTCACATAATGGCTCACGATTGTATATAAATCCAGTTCCTGGCGAGTTTTCCACCCTCTGCAGGAATCACGAATGCAAGTGGTGTACAGACACACATGCAGGCAAAACATGCACACACATAAACACTAAAAAGCATGAAACATTTCACTCCTAGTTTAAATTATGACTTAAATTTATGTACTTGTCTGATGGTCATTCCCTTCCCTCTCCCTACCTTCCCCAGATACTTTACTGAAAGCTCAGTGTGTTCTTTGTATGGCAGCCTCTTCTCAGGAACTTGGGTTGAACTCCTTGTGGCACAGGGAAGTGTTACACTGAGAGAATGATACCTCTTATTGCCAACAGCATCCTTGGGCAATCTGGCGACTCTCCATTCTTAGGGTAAATTCTTACTTCCCCTAGGAGACTTTTGGTGCCACGCACATAACCTATTCCCATGTCTTTCTTTTCAGGCAAGACTTGATGCCATGGAGCTCCTAGGTAAAGCTACTAGAATGGGCTCCTCATTTCTACATTTAAAAATGCTATAAAATAGCACATATCTCTAATCTCAGCACTTGAGAGAGTGGGGCAGGAGAATCGGGAATTCAGAGTCAACATAGGCTACAGGGACATACCTTGTCTTAAAAAATGATGCATATACTCCAACTTATTGACATATTGCCATCCCTCCCACCAAGAAATGATCATAGTACTTTATCTCCCGGTGTTTGAATTTCTTCATATGCTTCACTTTCGCAAATGTGACACAAACAGTGGTTTTGGCAGTGTGTGTGCATTGGGAGTTGCTGTGTTTTCTGTTTCTGGAAGCCAGCAGACAGTGAAAAGCCTGAAGTCATCTACATGATGATGCAGACAGTTCCTCTGTACTTTAAGTCAACTGCCAGGCACGTTAAAGAAGCCATCCACGGTCAACCTGGTCTGTCTGGCCCACCAGCTGCCTGTAGCTACACAGTGAGCCCAGGTATGACCCTCAGAAGACTCTCAAGCTGAGCTAAGAGCTAACAGCTGATAGCCAGATCCTGAGTTTCTCAGAGCACTGATTCTAGCCAGTCTGTTGTATGCTGTTACACAACAGATGTGAAGTTAATGGAATAACTGTCCATAGCAGAATGAGGCAATGAAAAGAAGATTCTCTTGAAGTACTGTAATTTATAATTTGATGTGATGATTCTAATGCCTGCAACATGCAATCCATATAAACTCATAGTTTAAGACCACGTATTTTTACCCACTCTTTTACATGGCAAATCCCAGAGACAGGTAACACCTGATCATAGGGAACTATGATTGATCATTGCATGCCTGTGTCACATTGCTTCTTGGCCTTGCTGTGTGTTGTTACCATCGTGATGACCTATTTTTTGAGATATGCACTCTGTGTGTGTTTGCTTTGCATGATTTCCATCCCATCTTGAGGGAGAGATATATACACTTAAAAAAGGAGTTGAGACGTAAAAACTAATTTTTCAGTATTGATTGAAATCACTTGCAAGCTCACAGACAGCCATAAAAACTGCAACTGCTATAATAATAAAGGAAATTGCCTTCAGACCACCATCCAGCACAATGCAATTTTCAATGGCTAAGACAGAGGCCTGGCGAGTAAGAAGCAATAATTGAAATGCTGACAGACCCATAACGCCCACTGCTGAGGGAATGGTGAGCCGAGACCAGAATAATAACGGCAATGTGAATTCCTAGTGGCAAATGGCAGTTTCCCAAAGGACAACCCTTCAACATTAAAAAGGTGTGTGTGTGTGTGTGTGTGTGTGTGTGTGTGTGAGTGTGTGTGTGTGTGGTACATGGGGATGGTGCACAGACACTATAAAGGAAAGTGTGTGTGTGTGTGAGTGTGTGTGTGTGAGAGTGTGTGTGTGAGTGTGTGTGAGTGTGTGTGAGTGTGTGTGAGTGTGTGTGTGAGTGTGTGTGTGTGTGAGTATGTGTGTGTGTGGTACATGGGGATAGTGCACAGACACTATAAAGGAAAGGGTGTGTGTGTGTGTGAGTGTGTGTGAGTGTGTGTGTGTGTGTGTGAGTGTGTGTGTGTGAGTGTGTGTGTGTGAGTGTGTGTGTGTGTGAGTGTGTGTGTGTGTGTGTGTGTGTGTGTGTGTGTGTGTGTGTGTGGTACATGGGGATGGTGCACAGACACTATAAAGGGAAGAGGTGCCAGGTACTTTCTTCTATCATTTCCCACCCATTACTTTTGAGGCAGGACCTCTCTCTAACCCTGGAGTCCATTTTCTCATTGAGTTGGAAAGCCCCAGCAATTCTCCTGTCTCTGCTCTGGCAAATGACAGACTTACAGGTATTTACTAGACACCCAGCCTGTTACATGGGTGCTAGTATACAAACTCCAGTTTTTATGTTTGCACAGCAGCTACTCTTAACCACTGAGTTATCTTTCTGGCCCCAAGGTATTTTATAATTAAACCACAGCTTATCTAAACCCTTCCTGAAAGTTCGGGAAATGGAACTGTTGGATTTTGGAGAGGACTCCACGTGGCTGTCGTTTCTGCTCAAGATTTCCAAGTCCCATTTGCCACATGGGACACAGCCGCTGGCTTCGGTTACAAACCTGGTATCCAAACCGAGGCCACACCACGGGCAGGCAGAGGCGTTTTTGGACAGAATGTCACATTCAGGATGGTGTCCTTTTCCAACTCCGTGGCTCTGGCATACTGTGGTCTTTGAAGCCCAGGATCATCAGGGAAGTATAGACAGAGTTTTTTCTTCATTTGTGCACATCCCCCCTTCTGCTTGCAAGTCCCCTGAGGACTTCAAAGTCTCTCCGCCTCTGGATGCCCAGAGCTGACCCAGAAGGAGGGATGTAGGACTGTTAGAGTACATTGTACTTTACAGAATGTCCTCTTTTATCTTGCCTTTTATTTTAGGTTGAAGGACAGAGACAGAGAAGGGAGTCTTGGTTTCTTTGTTAATTTGTCCTAGCTGATGGCCTGTACAACATTTAAAGATCACTTAAGATTTAAAAAAAAAAAATGAGAGAGAGAAGGCCTCACTATGTAACTCAGGCTGGCCTTGAACTTGCCTTCTGAAGTTCTGGGGGTGAAAAACACAATCCCCAGCCTTCCAACACTTAAAAGGAATTTTCAACTATTAAAATTCCATCTTTATATTTTTATGGGGTGGTAGGATGGGAATTCAGTATAGACTGTGTATTGACGGTTGGGGGTGTAGTCCCATTGGTAGAGTGCTTGCCTTGCATGTGCGGAGGCCTGGGTTCAGTCCTCACCACATTAAACAAGGTGTGGAGCCGAGGCCTGGGACCCTAGCATTTAAGGAAGTGAAGCTAGGAGCACTACAAGTCCACTCTTCACTACACAGCAAATGTGAGGCCAGCCTGGGACACATGAAAAGCCGTTTCAAAATTACAAGCAATCAAGAAAAAAAAAGTTTCAACAATTATGAGAACAAAGTGGGTGGGTGTGAACAAAATATAACTGCTTACTTGTGTGTGCTAAGGGTGTCCACAAAAGATCACACTGTATTTCCTCAAGGCCTGGGACCGGCGGCTCCTTAAGCCTCGTGGATGGCGTTGCTGCCGGAAGATGAGTACGGCTTGAACGCAGGAGCGTGCACAAGACCTCGGACCCAGAACTGAGGAAACTCACTGTGTATTGACTTTCATTCAACAGCTCAGAGTCAGGGAAAAATAAGTAGGGAAATGTACATGGGCTGAATTATGTCTCCCCAAAAGGTATGCTTAAATACTGACACCCACGCTTATGGATGTGACCTGATTTGGAAGTAGGGTCTGCACACGCTGCGCTTAAGAGTACGTCATAAGGTGGGGCGCCAATTCAGTGTGATTCGAGTCCTTAACCCTCTGAGACAGAACTTCGTGAGGGAGAAGAACACCATGCAAGACAGGCAGAGATGGAAGCATCCGAGCTTTCAAAAGGAAGTGCCAGGGCACATGACACCTGGCCGAAGCCAGAAGGAAGAGTCCCCTGCTCTTACACAGCTTTAGAGGAGCTGTGTGGCGTTTCCGTTTTTAATTTATCTCTTCCAGAACTGTAAGACAATACATTTCTATTGTTTGAAGCCACACGGTTTGTGCTACATTGTTAGGCAACCCAAAAATGAAGAAAGAGAGTTCAGGCAAACCGCCCATTCTCACAGAGTTGATGATGGCCGAGGAGGGCGGAGAGCTTGTCCCTGAGAGTCTCTTTCCGCAGTCCTGTCTGCCCTCCTGGCTTTTCTGTTCTGGGGCTTATCTGTAAGCTGCCTGGGTTTTCTCACTTTTCTTGTCAATATTCTGGATCCCACAACACTTGCCTTCAAATGGGCTTTTCTCATCTCTTTCTACCATTTAAAAAACGTCAGGCCTACAGACACGTCTTAAGAACTCTCAAGCGGGTGTCGCTAAAATCTTACGTTCGTTTCCCCGCTTTTCTCTCCACATACCCTGACTTGTTTCTTTCATTTGAAAGTTTCCGATTTTGTGGCATTTCCCATCTCACTTATTTCAATGGGTGTCTCCAAAGAACGAGGACATTCGTTCTCCTTCACGATGGTTACGGAATCCAAGCCAATACAAAACTGTTGTGTGATTAAACAGACTGTGTTCCGGTTCCTCAGTTGACCCCTAGTGGCCCTTAGCAGATAATGCCTTTCTTCCTTCCTCCCTCATCCTCTTCCCTTCCTGCATCATTGGATGCAGCCGCCAGTGACCAACCTATCATGGATCTTCGTTAGCTTTTACTTTGGAGCTTCTCGACACCCCACTTTTGTTCCTTTGACTTCCACAATGTGGACAGTTTTCAGAGAGCTAAGCCATCTGCTCTAAGACCAGTGTCCCATAATCTGAATATGTCTGCTTTCTTTATGACTAGATTCAGGTTAGATATCAAGACACTCTTGGGTTAGAAGTTGACCTCTCCTGAGCTATACATTCCCATTGCCTTCCAGTCCCTAACCAACACTGGTGACATTGGATGTGTTCTTTGGGTGCCACCGGCCAGGTCTTCCCATTGTAAATGTGCCTTCTCTGTGATAATGAGTCATCTGCAGACTTGAGAGCGCTCCTGTTCCTAATGCCCAAACACGGTCCGGATAAGAAAGCAAATATTGACATGACACATCATTCCAGAGTTGAAATGTAACACCTAACATGCCCAAACTGAGTCCCATGATTTTACAAGGGGTAAAGGTGAGGTTAAGGTTAAAACCAGTCTTCCTCCTTTACAACCATAGCTGATCTATAGAAGGCACACTCACAGCTTTACCAACCAAATATTATCGTTCAGGTTTTGGTCTGATGTAAGCTTTCTAGTCTTTATCAAGATTTGCACTGATGCACTGACCTAGTTTCAATACCGGCACCCCTGCTCCCCCCAAATGCAATGGAACTTAAGATGGCATACTAAAAGTTAAATGTACTAAACAGCCAAACCGCAGGGCTTAAAGCACGAAATGACTTTAGGCAAATCAAAGTCTGCTTCTCAGCATGACAAGGCTGCAGTACCATGGATAACACAGAGCTTGTTCTATTTTACTTCAGCAGGGTGGCGGTTTCATCGTTGGCTACCACAGAGAACGTGAACTTGAGAAAGC
Source organism: Cricetiscus sungorus (assembly GCA_030556225.1). Taxonomy (NCBI): domain Eukaryota; kingdom Metazoa; phylum Chordata; class Mammalia; order Rodentia; family Cricetidae; genus Cricetiscus; species Cricetiscus sungorus. The sequence continues at coordinate 23,113,923 of JANBXA010000114.1, forward strand.
AGGACGAAAATAGATCCTCACAGCCATGACAATAATTTCTGAGAGGTCAAAAATGCCCTCTATTTTAACTGGAAGTTATTGCTTTGGTACTGTGTGTACCACAAACACATCCTGAGGCCTCTGAGGGAATATTAAATATGGTCTCAGGGTGATAAAGAACCAGCAAGCCTCGGGGCATCCCTGTGTCATAAGGGGACAGGACCATGGGATTCCTGTGAACTCTTTCTGTATGGTTCTCCCCACCAGGCTGCAAGTTCTCCGAGAACAGGGTCATTGTCCTGTTTTATCTTCAGTGTCCACAATAATGTCAAGCACGCACCAGGTGTCCAATGATTATAGGTTGGACGAATTAGTAGCAAGAAGTCATCTTCTTCCAGGTTAGTTCAACTCAGTTTTGCCCCAGGCTTCCCAAAAGAGAGCTGTAACCTTTTGACTCCTCTGCCTCCTTTTAATTATAAAATATGCTTTTCTCTAGTGGATGAAAGGGAATAAAGAGGGCCTTCTTAGTTCCTCTCACCCTCCCACAGCCCAGCTGATCATTTCAGAGCAGACAGGTGTCAAGACCCAGCTCTGTGTGCTAGATCAGGTTCTAACTGCACGCCAGGTTAGGGCTGCACTCAGGTTAGGGCTGCACTCAGGTTAGGACTGCACTCAGGTTATGGCTGCACCCCAGGTTAGGGTGCACCCAGGTTATGGCTGCACACCAGGTTAGGGTGCACCCCAGTTAGGACTGCACCCCAGATTAGGGTGCACCCCAAGTTAGAGCTGCACTCAGATTAGGACTGCACCTCAGGTTAGGGCTGCACTCAGGTTAGGGCTGCACCCCAGTTAGGACTGCACCCCAGTTAGGGCTGCACTCAGGTTAAGGCTGCACCCCAGTTAGGACTGCACCCCAGTTAGGGCTGCACTCAGGTTAAGGCTGCACCCCAGTTGGGACTGCACCCCAGTTAGGACTGCACCCCAGGTTAGGGTGCACCCCAGGTTAGGGTGCACCCCAGGTTAGAGCTGCACCCAGGTTAGGGCTACACCCCAGGTTAGGATGTCACGCCAGGTTAGGGCTGCAATCCCTGAGGCCACACCTTTCCAGCTCTTTTTCTTTAACAAAATAGGAACCAGGAATAATTCACTCAGCCTCCCTGGTGAGTTACCACCTTCCAGTCTTTCCATTGCTAAGGGTTGGGGGAAGGAAGAGGTCTGAAGAGTGTGGACAAGCTATGTCATCTGTATAAATACTTGTTATTTCTATATTTTGTCTAGAAATACTGATAAGAAATTTTGGTTCACTTGATTCAATATGTAATGGTTAATCAAAAGAAATGATCTGTCCTAGAAATGTTAGTGTACTTTTAGGTTTAGTTTCAAGGAGCCTGAAAGAACCAATTACTAGCCTTCAGTCAGAACTATGCAGACAGGAGCTAAGAAACAACTTTAGAAACTGCACAGGGAAATGTCATTTTCCCCCACAGAAAACAGCCATACTGGAAACTAAAACTTAAGAGCAGCACCTTGTACATGCACTTTCCACCTCCTTATAAAACGCCCGTGAAGGGATAGTAAGCCTTGATGCAGAGAGCAGGAAGCAGGGCTGGCAAGGGTGGGGACGAGTGTGTCAGATGAAGCATGTCTGACCTCACAGCCCTCTTGCTTGAGTCTCCACAGGGACTGAATCCAAGTACACAGCAGAAATGAACGCTGTTATTCGTAATTGCTGTCTGGCAAGTCTTCAAGGGAATTTGGATGGTTTCTGAAGCGCTTATATTGGGAGGAGCTTGAGACACACAGGTTTGTGCAAGCTTGCTGCCCTCAGTTCAGCCACAGGAATCCCACACTCTTCTAAACACCCTTTGGTAGTCAATCTTTCAATAGTCTTTGTGCTTTTCCTGCAATCCCTCATCAGGTGACACATTCACTGGAGTAATGGATGTGGGTTTGGAGCGGTCCATGCTTGAGTGGATGGGAAGTGTTGCTACAGCCAAAGGGGTGACTGAGGACACTGGGCACAGGCAGCTAAAGGTTCTGTTGCTGATGACTTGCTTAGACATACAGATCCAATGGCGCACTCTTTCTCCCTCCCTGTTGCAAGAATCTGGGAGCAGGAACAGGTGCTACATACAAAGGTTCTTTGTAAGTCTACAATATAGAAGTAAGGGGAAGGTATATATATATTCCTCAAACTTAAATTTTTTTAATGGTAGAAGGTTGGGGTGGGGGTATTCCCATTCTGGTTCCTCTGTTGCTTTCTGCATTCTCCACTTCTGTAGGTCTTTCCTCCTCCGCCAATACTCACCAGACAAGTACAAAGAGACCATTTAAAACTAGCTGAAAAGCGAGTATACATAATAAAGTATGCATCTCTTTCCTCTCTTGGAAATTGGTTCTCCACCCCTGCAGATGTGGCTAGGAAGCTACCAGGCCAATCAGCAGTTGTTCTTTCTGCACAAGTGCATCTCTCTTCCAACCCCAGTGTAGCTTTGTTGTTTTCTGCCAGCCCGCCCGCTGCTGGTCTGGCGCGCTGGCCCCAAATAACACTCAGAGACTCTGTACTTTATACAATCCTGTTGGCCAGTTACCATTATTGTTTATGGGCTAGCTCTGCCTTAATTATTAACCTATTTCTACTTATCTAAGTATTTCCACATGGTCATCTTATTGGGGAGCGGCGGCCCCAGCATCTTGCTTCCTCCATGCTCTACATCTTGACTCCTCCCAACTACTTCCTCCTTCCTCCTAGTTTCTTAGTCCTGTCTACCTTGCTTTTCCATTGGCCCAACAGTGCTTTATTGTTTAACATGAGAAACATATTTACAGAACAACATCTCCCATCACCCCAGCTCATGTGTAACCATCAATAACAAGGCTCTAATTTCTCAGATTTAAAGGATTAATCAATAAAAAATACCCCCCCACCCCCTGTAGTGGTTTGAAAGAAAATGGCCCCCAAAGCAAGTGGCACAATTAGGAGATGTGGCCTTGTTAGACAATGTGTGTCACTGTGGGGTGGGCTTTGAGGTCTCTTATGCTCAAGCTTCCCTCAGTGTGACTTTCAGTCCATTTCCTGTTGCCTGCAAGGTGTAGGACTCTCAGCCACTTCCCCAGCAACACATCTGCCTGCATGCCACCATTCTCGCCACCATGATGCTAATGGGCTGAACCTCTGAAACTGTAAGTGAGCCATCCAATTAAATGTTTTTCTTTATAAGAGTTACCCTGGTCATTGTGACTCTTCAAAGCAATTGAAACCTTAACTAAGAAAACCCCCAAAGTGCACTGAAATGAGTCTGTTGAGATTCATTTTGCAATTAGAGAAGTCTGTCACACATATTATTATCATGACTTCAGAAGGGAAATCACAATATAAAACTTTTGGACTGAACATAACTTTAGCTAAATAAATTTTGAAATCAATCAATTGCCTTACGGAATTTGGAGGTTTTAGAATTATTGTCCACCATTTAAAAAATATTCTACCACAAGTTAGTAAAAATATCATTATTATCCAGAAGCCCAAATCTAGGGATGGATCAGGGGAATAGTTTTGTTGGTTCCCCTCCTTCCTCTGTCAGGAAGAAAAGAATCTTTCTTCTTTCATGAGCATTTTGTGGATAACTTGGTTATTGCACATTGTTACATATTATCCCTGTCAATGTTTATCCAATAGCTTCATCATAAACTCATTTTTAGTATATTATTTAGGGTGGGGGCATGAACACACCTGCACCATGATGGTGGTCTGAGAACAAAGTGGGACTCATTTCTCTCCTTCCACCATGTTGGTCCTGTAGATCAAACTCATGTCCTCAGACTTGATGGCAAATGCCTTTATCTGCTGAGTCATCTCAGCAGTCCCCAACTGACACAGATTGCCTGGCTCTTTCTTTCAGAGCATGAGGCCAGAATACATAAAGCATTGTGGAATTATTTATCAAATATATTTGCATAGTCAGTCAAATATAAAGGACAGGTTCTTTCCCCATACCAAACTGATCACCACTTGCCAACTGACATGCCGTAGCCAACCACAGAAGTCCTCGAGATGCACATAAAGTTACAAACACATTCAAATGCACACGCTCACAGCCATGGTTTTATGGGTTTAAACTGGAGTTGAAGGAAACAGTAGACAGCCTCAGTTAAGAGACGGGCTTGGAGCTGTGTTCAAACATTGTCAATGAGTGTTCCAATGAGAATCGAATTGCAGACACAGTTTAGAGTAGGAGTCATCAAAAGTTTGGGTGATAGCTGCCACACGGCAAACGAAACACTCTGTGCTCATTAGTCATGACCATATTTTTGGTGAGTCATGAGTTTGTGGTTTATGGTTTATGAAAACTGAACTCTGAGCTCAGCAGTTCCCTGAAACCATGCAAATATCATTTTATAATTTATTTTCTGACAGAATCTGGCTGTCAGTTAGCAATGCAGCAAAAATATGTTCCACAAAAAAGAAATATTTGAGGTTCTGAAATACACTGACAATTTCCTTTTATAAGGGGTAGAACCAGTAAAATCTTTTCATCCTTTATTTGTTTTCCATCACATAAATGTGAAAGGAACTAAAATATAATCAACTGTTTCTAATAAATGCAAAGAATATAAACATGTAGTATGTGAAAGTCAAGGTCTTTAGTTCTGGCTTACATGTAAGATTTGAACTCTCTGAGTGATTGAAGTTGTGAGGTACACTATGTTTTAGGGGTGGAGTTGTGGCAGCCCTGGTGATTGGATGTGGGATAGGTGGAAGGCTGAAACCAGGTCATTGTACGTTCTTTCTCCTAGTCTGTAAGATAAAGGGACTTGAAGCAGCCCAAGTGCCAAACTCGAGTATGCTTGATGCCAAGGCACCTGTGAGGGCAGCATGGCTGGCCTTCAATACCCTTCATGGCTGTGAGTGGCATCCAAGAAGGCCCAAGATGGTTGTTGGTGCTAGAATTCGTACTTTTGTAGAATTCCTCCCGTATTTTTTTACCAAGGCTGTGGGATGGACATCTCCTTGGCAGTTGTATGAAGATTACAGGTCCATGCTGAGCCTTCTGTCTGAGTCTTACTCTTAAATCACTTACTATGGAGGAAGCAAGCTGTCATACTGTTAGCAGCCTAATAAGAAGGCCTATATGCAAGGAACAGAAATGTTCTTCCAAGACCTACAGAAGCAAGCCGGACAGCTAGTGTCCAGGCCTAGTGGACACTTCATACATTCCTGTCCTTTGGGGTTTAAAAAGGAAAACTTCTCTAAAAGTTGGGGCAAAAGGTCTCCTGCCTAGTGGGAAGATTTCATTACCTCAACAAAGCAATGAGAGGTGTCTTACCTGCTCAGGTGTTGTGTTTTTTATCAAGATGACTGCTTGCCTGTGGACCTCAGACCATCTCACACAGGTGCTTCCTGACTTACAATGGGTGATAGCCTGGTAAACTCAGCAATGCAGAGAAATCACCTGCCCACTGGCCGGGAGCCTCCACCCTGCTGTTAAGAGAATGTAGCTTTATTATTGCAGTTTAATAAGGGTCAGGATAAACAAATAGGCCGAATCGATGTTTATTCAGGGAGAAACAACTCACAACACAGACAGATGAACACAGCAGTTGGAAATGGATGCTCCTCCATATACCGCCAGAAAGAGCGCATTCCCCGCCTCCTTCTCAGACCTAGTTCCATAGGTCACTTCCGCCCCTGGCTCCACCCCTCAATGGGTGTGGTCAGTGCCACAGAAGCACAGAGTGAATATCCCACTACAATTCCCCTAATAGTCTAAAGAAAAGATTTAAGCTTGATACAAAATTATATACAAAACAATGAATAACAAGTGTGCTCTAAGAAGAGGAAAATCGAGACCAAAACCACAAACATACCTAGTCCTCGGGTGAAGGCATAAGGGAGTTTACAATAGAGTTGTCCTAAGCTGGAAAGCTTAAGTCTAATATATCTAACTAGGAAGAGAGAATAATAATTGTGGTAGTTTAATCTACAACCTCATCAAGACCTGAAAAGGAAAATAATGATACCAGGGTAGACAGGAAGTGTGGATGGGCAACTTCCAAAAGGTACAGCAAGGACAGAAACAGCAAGCTACCTGGACAGTCACCCAAGGTCTCACAGCAACATTGGTACAGCCAGTTTTAGGTCAAGAGTACCTGACAGACCACAACAAAAGCATGGAGGAAGAAAGGCTATCTTACCCTGACTTGGCAAGGTTCAGCAGTCTTCTGTTTGTTTCCTGCAAGAATATAGGACCGCATGTCCAGATCAGTGGTCAAGGTTGAGGCAGTTCCTTGCCCAAGAGGCCATTAGCCGAAGTGAGAATGAACTCCAGAAGGAGCAACAACAGTGTCTAACATATTTTCGGGAAAGTGCATGGTGCTGTCAGGAGCAACAGTGTCTCATGTCAACAGAGTACTAATATAAAAACATTTAAATGCTATGTTCTGCAGGTCTTTGAAGTGATTGGAGATTAAGCATCTATGTCTGACTAATCTCATAGGCAAAGGAAACATGGGTGAGGATAATCTGTAATACTCAGGAATTTAGCTAAAAAACCTGAATAAAACTTCCTTGAGTAAAGCAAGGATAAATACCTAAACAATATAATTATGTACACACACACACACACACACACACACACACACACACACACACACATACATGTATATATACATGTAAATTCCTAAATTAGAGGTATAGTAGAAATGTCTAAACAAGAGGTAGAGCTCTAAGATCCCAAATTGTATCAATATACAAAATGTCTTGAACACAAGCAAAAGTATACATACATAGAATATGGCAAGAATAATGTGCATAAAACATCATAAATGGAAAGATTTCACACAATATAACAAAATATAAGATACAATTCTTCCAGGAAGGGAATAAACTTAATTTTACATAGGTTACCACAGATAAGAATATATAACAATGTAAGCTGTAATACTAATGTCTCACTCTTACTAAATAATTCACAAGAAGGTAGGCTAATCTACCTATATCCATTCTGAACCATACCTTTCCCAACCATACCCTATTCCTGTCTAAAATAGATAATCGAGTCTAAGTATCACCTTCCATACCCAATCCCAAGCAACTAAGACCAACCCTATGAAGATGAATATTATCCCTAAATTCCAAGAGTGGGGAAAGGGGGCGTCATTATCATAAGATTATTTCCTGCTGAAATGGGACGATGATTTCTCCATGGGATCCTGTAGGAAGAAAATTTTAAGCAACCAAATTTCTCAACAGAACTGGCTGTAACATATGTAGGTAGTCATTGTATGGCAGAAAATGCTTGACTGGAGTTCTATTTGAAACTCTGGCCAGGTTGTAATAAGAAGGTGCACCATTACAGCTAGCTAGTCATAAGTTCTCTCGAGCAAAGAAGTCTCAAACCGGTTTTAGGGTGAAGTTTGTAGTCCAGATGCATCAGGTTGAGTCAAGAGGTAATGTCCAATTGGGGCCCCATCTTCTTTCCAGAGTGTTCAAAGATTGATGTTTGGAACTGTTATTATTCCTTGTGGAAAACTTAAATATCAATATCAAAGTAAAGTTTTCAATTTTTATGGTATGCATTAGGGAAAGGCAACAATAAGCATTAAAATGTATATGAGAAAATTAGAATTTCAGAGAGAAAATTGCGTATAAGCGAATGAATCCTTAGATTTTGTTTTCTTCTGCCTTACACCAATTGGCTTCTTGATATAAGGCAGAAACTGTGAATTTAATCTTAATAACATGCTTAAATTTAGAGAAGGAAAGCCAAATCCAACTCCAAAGCCAGCATTGGTTTACATGAATTGGGACTACAGAAATACCAAATAGTAAAGAGAAATAGATTTCAGTATAGAAACAGTTTACTAGACTTAAATATTTTTACCATAAATCAGATTCCTCTTCATAAGTGATTCTTTCTGGAGAGCTGTCTTCTCTTCTGTAGGTACCTACATGTTCATTGTCTCTTGGCTGTTTGAAGATAGGTGTTCTCTGTTTTCCTGTAAGGACAAGAACAGAACACTTCCCCTACCTTTGAGAAGTCCCTGCACATCACATGGGACCTAATTTATTGAATGACTTGTCATTTCTCTTCATTAAGATGTTTCTCTTGTTCAACTTGGATCTTGATTAACTTAGATGGTATCCATAGCTTTTCTTCTCCTGTAGATACAAATGCAAAACCCCTACCCCAACGTAACACATATCCTGGTTTCCATTCTGAGGTCAATACATCCTTGAAGTACACCGGCTGATGTAGTTCAGAAGTTTTTTCTATTGTCCAGTGTCTTTCTGCAGCTGTTTTTCCTTTTTCATCAGCATTAAGAAAGTTTAATGTTAATAAAGCATTATGTAATCCGTGTTTGGGTGTCATGGTCCCTCCTGCCTGTTTATGGAGCATTTCCTTTAAAGTACGATTAGATCTCTCAACTACTGCTTGTCCTGTAGGATTGTGTGGTATACCAGTTATGTGTTTTACATTATAATACTCAAAAAACTGTATCAATTTGCTGGAAATATATGCCGGAGCATTGTCAGTTTTTATTTGTGCAGGTATGCCCATAATGCTCTAAAAGGTGTGTCATAACAGAATCAGCCTTTTCAGAGCTCAGAGCAGTAGCCCATTGAAACCCTGAAAATGTATCTATAGTGTGATGTACACATTTTAATTTTCCAAATTCTGCAAAATGAAACATATCCATTTGCCATATTTCATTTCTATTTATACCTTTAGGGTTACTGCCTGGTGGTAAAGGAGTTTGGTTATAGAATGAGCAAGTAGGACATTTTCTTACTATTTCCTTGGCTTGTTGCCAAGTGATATAAAAATCCTTTTTCAAACCTTTGCTGTTCACATGGTGTTTCTTATGAAACTCTGATGCTTCTAGCACACTTCCTATCAATAACCGATCAATTTCAGAATTGCCTTGTGCTAGAGGACCAGGCAGACCCGTATGGGATCTGATGTCTGATATATATATATGAGGAATCCTCTTTCTGATAGTATCTTGTAACTGTATAAACAATGAAGTTAATTCTGTATCGTCAGGAATAAATTCTGCAGTCTCGATGTGTAAGCCTACTCTCTCTGCATATTGAGAGTCAGTAACTATATTGAGGTGTTCTGTAAAATCCATAAGTACCATGAGAATGGCATACAATTCTGCCTTTTATACAGAATTGTAAGGGCTTTGAACTACTTTGCTTATTTCTCCTGATTTATATCCTGCCTTACCAGATTTGTTTGCATCAGTGTAGAATGTAGGAACTCCAGAGATAGGTGTTTGTCTTACAATGCATGGAAGGATCCAAATAGTCTTCTTTATGAATTTGATTCTTTCACTTTTGGGATAATTGTTACTAATCCTTCCGAAAAAAATCACTGCATGCTCTCTGCCAATAATCATTATCTTTCCATAAGGAGGAAATTTCCTCATTAGTCAAAGGTACTATAATTTCTGCTGGATCTCTTCCTGTTAGTTGAAGAAGTCTTAATTTACCTTTTATAATCAAGTCAGAGATCTTTTCTTTATATGTTTTTAGTTTTTTATTCTGTTATGTGGTAAGAATATCCATTCTAATATGATGTCTTCTCTCTGCATCAAAATCCCTGAAGGATATTCTCTAGATGGTAATATAACCAGAATACAGTCTTGATTTGGATCCACACGGTCCACATGAGCTTCTAATATATTCTTTTCTACCCATTCTAATTCCTTTTCTGCTTCAGCTGATAGTATTCGTGGACTATTCAAATCCTTGTCCCCTTTTAGGGCCATTTTCAAGTTTTTCAAATCATGCTCTTCAACTCCAATAATGGTTTGCAGTTGAGAAATCTCTCCTAGTAATTTTTGAAGATCATTAAGAGTCTGGTAGAGATCTCTCCTGATCTGTACTTTTTGTGATCTAATTTTCTGTAGACCTATTTTATATCTTAAGTAGTTGATAGACTCTTTTTTTTTTTGGTTTTTTTTTCAGGTGCAATTTGTAATCCCCAGCAAGGTAAAACTTCCTTCACTTTCTCAAACATTTTTTCTAATATTTCTGCTTTAGAGTCTCCTATGATTTGTACAAGTTCCTTATTGTTTACCCTAATCTCAAACCATTTCTTTAAGAATATCATATTAATGATAAAAACCCATTACTATTACAAAAAAGTGTATATATTGATCCAGTCATAATTTTCTTCTGCTAAGATTCCTCCTATATATGAAGTAAAACAATTCCTAAAGTCCTGTATTGTAAAGTTATCTGCCATAGCTGTGGAACAATTGATCTCAGATATTATATCAGCTTAAATTGCAAAAGATGTTACAATTACCCTAGGTGTAATTCTGCTGTCCTGGAGCTTTGATGCTTCTAGTTGTAGATCTCAACTTGTTGTAGATACACTTGGAGGTGCAGCAGTAAATAGCGTCCGGCTGCAGAGGACGGCCACAGACTACTCAGTGGGTTGCAGGTCTGCGTGGAGACCAAGACTCGGATGACCAGGTCAGGAGTGGCTTCGGCTTGACAGACAGACACAAACACACCTGAGGAGGTTTGCGAACTGCTGCAAAGTTTACTTCAGAATATCAGGTTTTTATACAGAAAGGTCAAAGAACAGATCTTTGGTCACAGTTTAAAGATAAACAGGCATTCTATAGATGTCAACAATTCCCTTTGAAGTTTCTCAGCAAGTGCATAATTGGGAAACTCTGTTTATTTTGGCCTGCTTGTGGTCAGCATATCAGAGATTTGATTTGTTGAGTTTAGAGGCTAATCTTTGTCTCTAGATAGTAAACTTTTATAGTGTTGATTTAGGGGCCCTAGGATCCCAAATTAGAGTATTGTTGTGAATCCCACAGCACGTTTGTTGTGGGCGGGTTAATTACAGGCAGGGTCTCATTGTGGGCTGCTTCCTACAGCCTTATCCCTAATTGATTTATCAGGCCCTGGCTGACATCTGAAGTCACAACTGGTGCCTTAGGATCTGTGTCTGAAGGCACAGAGGGCAATACCCATCTATTGACTGCTGATCTGTATCTCTTTCAGTTCCTGAAACTATATCTAAGTGTTCTCTAGGCATCTCTGAATTACTAGTGGAGCTTACAGGCTAAAATATCCCTTGAATAAAAGGCAATATTGTTATCACAGCACAAAACACAACTAGCACCCTTTCCAAACAGCCAGCCACGCAAGCAGCTGCAGGGACCTGAACCACTTTTCCCCAGGAGGCATAACCACGTGTGGTGCGAAACCTCTGGACAGAAAACCATTGAGATTTCTCTCAGCCATTGCTACACTGTCTCCACTGGGGCTGGTGTGGCAGAGGATCCTTCTGATTCCGGTTCTACCTGGAAATGCACCACCAAATAGTGTCCAGAAGTGTACCACCAAATAGCTTCCGGCAGCAGACGATCCTTTTGATCCCGGTCCCTGTAGAATAGCTTTTAACAAACTAAGGCAAGCAAAATTTTGTTAAACGAGGGAGTGAAACGAGCCTTGTACAAATTGTTGAGACCACAGGGATAACAGGAGCCGCCTGCAACTGTCGAGAGTATATTTTCCGCCAGCCCACTGGCCGCAGCTGTGGCCGCCGTCAGAGCCCGTAAGCAAACAAACAGGGCAGGCTGAGTCCGGGCCTTGTCTGGCAACACAAAAGCAGGGCTGGCTCTGCAGGGCTCTGTGCGAATGCAATCTGAGGGAATGGGCAGAAGATGAGCAGTTGTCTCAGGGCCACGATGGAGATAAAAGGAGTTCTAGGGCAGGGTGTATCTGTCTGGTTAGGCAAGGGACCCTGCCCGTTTGGGGAAGGTGGGGGAAGGGTCTGAGGCTTCCGCCGCCTGGGTGAAACCCAGGTGCCGTGAAAGTCCTAATCCCACTTCTGACACCAGATATTGCGGTTTAATAAGGGTCAGGATAAACAAATAGGCGGAATCGATGTTTATTCAGGGAGAAACAACTCACAGCACAGACAGATGAACACAGCAGTTGGAACCAGATGCTCCTCTCTCCACATACCGGCAGAAAGAGCGCATTCCCTGCCTCCTTCTCAGACCTAGTTCCACAGGTCACTTCTGCTCCTGGCTCCACCCCTCAGTGGGTGTGGTCAGTGCCACAGAAGCAGACACAGTGAATATTCCACTATACACTTTATCTTTCTCCTCCATCAGTGCAGTGCCTCTGAATTCTGATAAGAACAGACATCTTTTCAAACATCAGACGAGAAAACTGTGAAAGCAGCTGGAATAGGCCCTGGTCAGAACTAGACGAGCCACGATCTCTGCTCTTGTTCCTGAGGAACAGACAGTTTGTTAGTCTCACTGAGTTACTTCGAGGTGGTTTGGATGAAAATGCTCCCTGTAGGCTCACACTTAGTCCCCAATGGGAGAACTGTGTGGAAAGATTAGAAGGTGTGGCCTGTGGATCAGGATGCAAAGCTCTCAGCTAAGGAAGAAGTTAGAGCCGGTGAGCGCCTATTGCTGTGATAGGCCTGACCATGCTTTTGTTTGCAGGAGTTTAGACTTTGGGAATTTGAGTTAAGAAAGCAATGGAATGCTACATGCCTGCTTAACGGGCCATGCCGGTAGGGACATGGAAGACACCAGTGTTGCGGAGGGTGATTTGTGGGGGACTGGCTCAAGAGGTTTCAGAGGAGAAGAGTTTTAGCAGGTTGCCTAGAAATCCTTCTTGTGATGTTTTGGTGAAGAATGTGGCTGTCTTTTGCCCCTCTCCAGAAAGTCTGCCTGAGGCTAAAGGTAAGAGTTTTGATTAATTCCTGCAGCTGAGGAGATCTCAAAACAGCCTAACTTAGGCCCTGTTGTGTGGTTACTAGTGTTAACTCCAACGAAGATGTGAACTGAAAAGGAGAAAGCTGAATAAGGACAAATATTTGAGGACAAAAGGAGCACAGTCATCTGTACTGTGGCAGAAGCACAGCTATTAATTAATCAAATTTAGAAGAGGGAATTGTTGGGGTCCATAAAAATGACTTAGCTTCATCTTGGCTTAAGGTCAGAGAGTTCAAAACTCCCCTTCCTCTTCCAAGGTTAAAGCCATGAGACCTAAAGGTCTAAGAAGGGGCTTCTACTATAAGATGTTTGATCTTACCTAAACAATAAGAGACTTGGTCTAAGGTTAGGTTACTTTAACTCTCAAGGCCAGATAATGAGAGATTTGGTATAAGACTTCGTTACTAAGTGTTTGGAGAGTTAAGTAAGAAAGTCTGTTTCTTCCGTGTCTCATGATAAAGAAGTCTTTTCTTTTTACCACATTCCCCCTTTTGGTTCAGGTATGTTAGAATACTGAAAAATAAACTTGGGGCATTCAGTATTCACTAGACTGCCCTCCTGACTCTATTCTGTGTTTTTTTTTTCTCTCTCTCTCTCAATCCACAGTCCCCCTCTCAGACACAAACACAGGTTTCAACACAGAGAGTAGTCCCCAAAGACTGACAACCACAGATTGCACTGTAACATGGGATGACAGATGGGATACTGCAAGCCTGGATTTCTTCGGAGAACCTGAGATGTTGGAAATGCCAGAGTCATGGGATGCCTGCTGAGGATTGCTGCTGACATAGAGTAGAACCAGCCCAAGGGAAAGAAGTGTGTTGCAGTCATCAAAGCTGAAAGGAGTTGGTGATCTGAAGAGCACTTTGACACGAGATGTGGAGATGCAGAGTTCCGAGTTTGCCCAGCTTGGTTTTGGTCTTGCTTTGGTCCAGTATTTCTTCACTGTGCTCCCTTCCCTACATTTCGGAATGGTAATGTATATCCTGTGCCATTATATGTTGGAAGTACGTGATCTGGGTTTTATTTTTTTTAATTTTGATTTTTATAGGGGATTACAGTTAAAACACTGAATGAATCTCAGAAGAGACTTTGAACTTTAGACTTTTAAATAAGTTTGAGACTGTTATATGAGACTGCAGTGAGCACTTTTTTTCCCAGCCTGGTACCCCATCAGCCCAAAATGAACACTTAGAGATTTATATTAATTATAATACTGATGGCCATTGGCTCAGGCTTCTTATTGGCTAGCTCTGTCTTAATTATTAACCCATAACTACTAATCTATGTATTTCCATGTGGTCTTATCTTACCAGAGACAATTCATTCACATCCTGTCTTCCCTGGGATCACAAGATGATTCCTCTCTGTCTACACTTCCCAGAATCCTCCTCGTCTCCTAGTCCCATCCTGACTCATTGGTCACAGTGCTTTACTCATCAACCAATAAGAGAAACATATATACAGAAGACATCCCCATCATGAGACTATGGGGACTTTTGAAGTTGGATTGAATCCATTTTTGCATTGTGATATAGCTATAAGCCTTTGAGGGCCAGGGAGTGGAATGTGGCAGTTTGAAAGAAAATGGCCCCAAAAGATAGTTGCACTATTAGGAAGTGTGGCCTAGAGACCATTCTTGGGATATTTTTATGAAGAATATGACTGCTTTTTGCCCTTGTCCTAAAGTATCTACCAGGGGCTAAATTGAAGAGTTTTGGATTAACACTGTTGGCAGAGGAGATTTCAAGACAGCCTAACATTAAGTGTGTCACATGGTAATTAATGATCATTCTTGTACAGCTCTACAATGAAGAGGACCAATGAGGCAAGGAGGAAAAGAACACCAGGAAATATGACGTTGAAGCCAAGTCATATGTTCAAGGAGCTACAAGGTTTAAAGAAAATTATGATGCTAAATGGAATAAAGAAAGTAGTGACCTCAGGGCAAGACCCCACCCAGCTAATCTTCCAACTTATGAAAAGGGAAGCTTAAGTCACAAAGATCTCCACCAACAACTGAAAGCTTATGCAAATGTAATGAAATGAGGGTATCTGGTTCTAACCTAGCAAGCAGAAAAGCTTGGTACCTCAGCCAGGTGTTCTCATTTAACAGTCAAGGATACAGGAATAAAGGGGTTGAGGAAGTTTTGTCTAAGGTTAAGGAAAGCCACTGAGGCCTAGCATTTGGCAAGCAGTACCTACATGGAGGTCCAGAGAGGCCACTGCACAAAGCTATGAAGGTGAAGCCTAGGTTGTGTTGGAGACCCTAAGATGCTGGAGGTGCCAGGGTTGTGGGATATCTGCCAAGAATTGCTGCCAACAGGGAGTGGAAACAACCCCAAAGAGAGAAGTGTATTGCAGTCAACAAAGCTGAAAGGAGTTGGATATCTGGAGTCTTTGACATCTGACACAGAAATGCAGAGTTTGGAGTTTGCCCATATAGGTTTCAATCCTGCTTTGGTCCAGTATTTCTTCATTATGCTCCCTTTCATTCCTTTTGGAATGGTTCTGCATATTTCGTACCACTGTATGTTAGAAGTATGTTATCTGCTTTTTTAATTTTGATTTCATAATCAAAATTATAAGATGTTACAGTTGCCTTGAGTCTTGAATTAAAGAAAAGAAATGAAAAGGAAAGAACATGACTGCTCCTAGGAATGGTGGAGGAGAAATCTTATTATAGATAAAACAGAAAGCATAGACAGAGGCAGAGACATCTGGTAGAGTTCAGAGTGGACCAGACTGAGCTGGGCCATGTGGGTAGAGAGAAAGGTAAGAGAGAGGGGAGAGAGGAAAATAAGGTGCAGCATCCAAGAGGCCAAAGGCACAAACGGGGTCTACATTTCATAGGGAGACTATGGGGGCGGGGCAGGTCCCTGGGCCCGTGAGTTCAAAGAGCAGGGTATGCCAGTCACACTCTGAACAGGTGGGGACTGAGGGATGCTGGGAGAACCTGAAGACCACAACATAGCTTAATATAACTTTGAAAAGTTAAGTAGGCACCTCAGCCTTTTGTCCTGGATTTGAGCCTTAACAAGTCTCATTATAATTTTGGACATAAATGGTGTTGATACTGAAAGACTATGGAGATCTTTGAAGTTGGAGGAAATGCATTTTGCATTATGATATGACTATGAGTCTATGAGGGCCAGGGAGTTGGATGTGTTGGTTTGAATGGGAATGGTCCCTATAGCTCATTTGTTTGTTTGTTTATTTATTTATTTATTTATTTATTTATTTATTAGTGAACTGCTTGGAAGGATTAGGAGGTATATTCTTGTTGGAATAGGCATGTCTTGTTGGAGAAGGTGTGTTGCTGGGGGCAGGCTTTGAGGTTTCAAAAATGCAAGCCAGGCCCAATGCCTGTGTGCCTGCTGCCTGGGGACCAGGATGAAGCTCTCCGTTTCTTCTCCCGCACCATGCCTGCCTATGTGCTGGATGCTCTCCTTTGAAACTATAAGCCAGCCCCCAATTAAGCGTGTTCTTTATATAAACTGCCACAGAGCAATAGAGCAGTGACTAAGACAGACTCCAAGTACCATTAATTTCCAGAATCAACTTAACACTGACTAAGAGAGCAAGCATTGATTGCTTACTTACGAATTACTTGCTGACTTCCTAGAACACCTGTAGAGAATTAGAAGTGTGGAGAATCAGCCTTTCTTCTTTTTAATTGATTTCAGCAAACGCAAGACAGCAGCCATCAGGCGGTCAACACCTCACACCCGTGCACACGCCTATTTTAAGCTTGCTGGCTGGAACCTGAAACTACTGGATCATGTGCTGTGCGCCAAGAGAACAACTTAAATGGTGCTAGGCACTTTTCTCGCAAAGGCATTTGTGCAGAATAGGCATTTAGTTTGTTTGCACAGTGCTTTCTTTGTACCACAGTTATTTTTTTCAAAGGCCCTGCTTTCCCTTTGCCTGTCCCTTCTCTATAAAAATCCTAGGCTGTGTTAGTGTCACTTTTCAACACCTATCAATGTTGCAATACCAACAGGTATTCTGGTGGCTCAATCATCCAAGGATTTGTCCTGGCCCTGGTCACATAATACCAAACAGCACTACTGAAGTAAGCCCAATTGGTGGCCTCCATCCTGGAAGAGAGGAAGAGAAGGCCAGAGAAGAATCAAGGCAGGGAACCTCGTCCAGCACAGAAGAGTTGGAACCGCTGAGATTGCCATGTTACAAGATGCATGTCATTCAATCTTGTAACTAGATATTAGAACTTACACCTCTGAGATTATTTCAAAGTCATCACTCTGTGGAGGCTTTATTCCAATTCCAGAAATATCTTGGCATACAATCTTGATGACAAATTCTTTTGACTATATTTAGTGGTGGCAAATAACTTTTATGTTTGAGAATCAGCATTATTTTCAAATATAGCCAGGTCATTCAGAACCCTGAAGAATAAGATGGAGAAAACAATACCATCTTGGTAGAAAACTGGAATGTTGAATATAGTAAAACAAGTCTGAATTTTCCATGCAGATATGAAAATCAGTTTGAAAGGGAATTTTATCTGACACTGACAGCATTGTGTTGTGAGACAAATTTGATTAATGCAACAGCTTTCAAGGTCATTTGTAATAGAGGTATAAAATCTGGAATCTCATTATTTACTATTCTTATTGATGGCAGAAGCCAGGTGTTACCAGATTCTTGGCCCTGTTATCCAAAGAGATGGAAATAAGGGCTCACACAGATTTGAAAAATAGCAAGATAATTTTATTCAAAGTGAAGGAATAATACAGATTAGAAAAAGATATACTCAAGATGGACAGGAGGCTACACGAGAATACTGAAGTGCTGAAATTGTGGTTTGGGGTTTCTCTTTAGTAGTTCAATAACAGCTTGATCTTGGTTGGGGACAGTTGCCTGTGGCACCTGTCCTGTTCTTCCCCAAGCCTCCCCTGGGGATGGGCAAAGACGTAGCTTGAAAGATTCAGAAATTATGAATTACAAATTTGCTTATATAAAGCTTTTCTTTCACTGCATAAAAATTTAAATAATTCAGATTAATAAAATACAGTGAACTTGACAGTTCTTGTATCTAGTCCACTAACTTATAAGATGTGTGAAGTAAATCAAAGTCTACTCACTAACATTGAGCAGAAGTACAGCTATCCACTTGACAGCGCCCAAGAAACTTTTATGCCAGGAAACGGCATCCATGTGTATGCAGATAAGGAGCCGTTATCTGGTAAAGAGACTTTTGTGAATGGTGCTAAAGATAGAACACTTATTGTCTTGTGGGGCACTCACAGTGGTAATGCAGTCCTAAACCTAACCTCACGGAACAGTAGTGAGATGGGTTTTATCACTGGGGTTGACTTGGACGGTTCTTCTGAATCCAACTCCAGTCCTGCCCACTGATAGTGGCTGCACTTGTTTATTCACAACCCAGGAAGGCATCAGGGCCCAGGAGGGAATGCTGATTTCAAAGTCCTTCAGAGAACACGAGCACACGCCTACTCTACAAAGGTAAGAATTCCTTCATCAAACTTCCTTTTGGCCCAAGCCCGGGGAACGTCAAGGGCATCGGGAAAAGCAATGGGAAACACCGTCGGCCTTAATGCTCCTAATGAATGAAGCAATGATTCACATCCGAGACTCTCCGCACCGTGGACGGGCGAGGAGCTGAGCTCCCGATGGGGGTGAGCCGCTCCCGCTGTGCCGCGGCGCTGCAGAGGCCGGGTCCTCAGGCCAGTCAAGCCCACCACGCGGGCCGCAGAGGCGCCATGCATCCCGCCCGCGATGCCGGAGCCCGCGCAGCGGAGCCCAGGCCAGGCCGGCAGAGCCGTGCCTCTCGCGGCGGCGCGCGCAGCCCCCTTCACCAGCCACGGGGCGCGCACGCGTGGGACCAATGGGCAGGCCGTGCAAGTGGCAGGGCGGGTCTGACCCCCGTGACGTCACGCAACCGGCAGGGGGCGCGCCCTCTCCCGCCCCGCCCCTCCGGCCCGTGCCTCGCCGCCGGGCCCCGCCCAGTCGCCCCGGCGCAGCCAATCGGGAGGCTGGAAGCGCGCGAGCGAGCGTGGGGGCGTGGCCGGGGCGCGGAGTGGGGTGGGCCGAGCTGCCGCGCGCCGGGAGCTGCGCGGTGCCGAGGGGAGGAAGCGCACGGCGGGGTGCGGCCGCCACCGGACAGGCCGCGGCGGGCGCCCTCCTGGGCCCGGTTCGTATCCTCGTCCGCCGCTGCCGCGCCGGGAGGGGGCGTCGGGGCGGGTGCGCGCGTGGGCCGCGACCGCGGGTGGAGGGCCGGCGGCCGGGTGCGCGCGGGGCCTCGGGCGGGACGAGCTGCCGCGGGCCCGGGGCGGTACCCGGCTGTCCGCGGGCCGCCGTGGCCGGGGCGCGTGTGCCGCTGCCGGCCGCTCACACGCTCGGCCCCGCGTGGTCCCGCCGGCTGCCCGCGGCGGGCTGTGCCTCGAGGGCTGCGGACGCGGGCGCCGCGTGGAGCCGGGCGGGCCCGAGGATGCTGCGCGCCCGTGGGCTGCATGGAGCGGCCGCGCCGCGCCGCGCCTGCCCCGGCTCGGGCTCCCGCAGTCCCCCGCCTAGGGCGGTGATGCGGCCCCGTGGGCAGGGTGGGTTTGTTTGGTTTCTTCTTCTCCCCTCCCCTTTCTCCCCCCCTCCATCCTCTCCTCCCTCCCAGCCCATTCACTGGGCTGCTGCGAGACCTCGCCCCTCCTCCGCTCCCGCCTCCCCGCCACCGCCTCCTCTAATGAGCATCTCTGCCTTGCTTTCAATGGGCCGCTGCTGCTGTCGCTGCTGCTGTCCGCGCGGTTTGTGGATGTTGTCGGCTCCGTGTTGTGATGACAGGAGAATGTGTGTGTGTCCCGGGCCCAGACGAATTGGTAGGTATTCACGTAACTACCTGTGTTGGATACCCAGGATGGATAGTGACTGATATTGTGTATGAGTGGATGGCTCTAGGGGTTCTCCTGGAATTAAGGGGTGCCATAGGAAAAGGGAGACAAAGGCGCTCCGGACCACAAGAATATCTTTGGTATCTTAGTAAGTGCGATCTCCGGGTAAGGACAAACGAAGCTGATCAAACAAGTGCTGGTTTGATGCCTGTGTCTTAAGGGTAGGGGTTTCTTCATTCTGAGATGTGAAATGGCCAGGCATTTCCAGAAAATGCTGAAAAAAATTCACAAGTCGTTATGCAGGGTGTTTAATGCAATTAGATTACATAAACAGAGGTATGACTAGTGTAGTATTTATTTTCATGTACATCAAGAGCTTTGCAAGGCCGAGAAGCTTCGGAGTTCCAGAGTAGGTGCATCAATAGCATTTTTTAATTGATTTGGCTAGAGGGTTTGTTGATGAAGTGGAATAATTTCTTGGCGCAGGCTTTGCCGAGCAC
This sequence comes from Cricetiscus sungorus, assembly GCA_030556225.1. Taxonomy (NCBI): domain Eukaryota; kingdom Metazoa; phylum Chordata; class Mammalia; order Rodentia; family Cricetidae; genus Cricetiscus; species Cricetiscus sungorus. The sequence continues at coordinate 23,134,039 of JANBXA010000114.1, forward strand.
ATCAGAAAGAATGGACGGGGGAGCTCTTTCTGCCTCTGGTTACAGCGCATCTTTTTATTAGTCATTGCCAGTATCAGCCAAATCTGCCTAGGACTGAGATGCTGCATACAGTGTTGCCAAGTCCGGGCCGTGATGGTGTTTGAACTTAAAAAGAAAAACAAGAATGTGAGGTTATTCCAGTTTGCCAACAACTATATCTTGATATTTTTATTGGCTAATGAGGAAGCTTCTACTTTGCTAATTTAGCAAGTTTATCAGGATTTCACAGAGGGTTTTCCGTTGAATTGCAGGCAGGTTAGGAGGATATTAGGAATTTTTGTCACACACTGATGGTTTATCAAAGCATTTAATAGTGTATTGACTTGTACCATTTCTGGTCTGATGAAAATACTATGTAATTAGTTCTGACCAGATAGAATACTTATTAATTACAAGGCAGAATTCCATGAATACCAACTTCCCTAAGAATTTGCCTTTTGAAAGCATGTAAGGAGCTGAAGAATTAGAATGCAATCCATATGCTAAGCAGCAAATAACTGAAAAGATACAGTTGAAAATAAATCATCCACTCTCTTCTATTTTGACTTTTAATCTCAAATACTTTTGCTGTGAAAAAATTGTAAAGTGCCTGAATTGAAATATTCAGAGCACCTGCTGCATGAACTGTGAGCTTTTTGCCACCAGATTCCATCCATTTCTGGTTGACTTTAAAAGCAGAAAAACTCTGAAAACACGTAAACCTAAGGAAAGCATTACCCCTTTAGTGGATGTTCCCTAAACCATTATGCCTTTGCCTCCCCCATAGTTTTAAAGTAATACAAACTTACAAATTCTGAAGGAAATTGACTTTCATTTAAATTGAACCTATATTTTCATTTTTAATGATAGCATTTGCAGCATAAAATAACACATGCATGAGTAAGTACAAACCACTGTGGTGTGGCAACACATTGCACGAATCTGGCTCAATCCTGTACCTTTAACCTTTGGATGACTTTCAGGTGTTCATTTCAACTGTTGTTGTTTAGGTGGTTAGTCCTGGTAAATTCTTGTTGTTGGGATTTCTTTTCCTCATTTCAGAAGGCTTACGTATGGGATCTAACTCCAGAAAGTCTAGTCCTATCTATGGTGTTCTTTTGTCTTTGTTTAGAAACAAGCCTCTAGTTGGTAGTCAGGACTTCACTATTTACTAAAGGCGTTATTCTGTCAGCTGGTGTGTTTGGTGCTCTACAAAAGCAGACACAAGTATGGATGGATTTTCAGTGTTTGATTTTCTCTCTTCCCTTATTTTCACTTTTTACTTTCTTAGTACCCACCAAAAAGTATATGAAAATTACTTAACACTGTGATCCTTATTTTTTTTTTTCTTAGTAGATTCAGCTTTTGGAAAAAATAGTTGACAATAAGATTTGCTTCATTTTTAAATTTGTATTTATTTAAAGCAGTTCTAAAGTCTGTTTCTTGTAGTTGAATTATTTGAGACAATGTCTTAGGAATTCAGAGAAAATACGATACTGAAGATTTTTTCTTCTATGCATTATTCGAAATAATGATATATGTTCACTTAAGTTTTCTAGATAAATGCCTATTCTAAAATATGTCTTCAGGATAATTATAATGCCATACTGTTATAATCCAAACCTTGGGCTTAATTTATGGTTCTTTGTTGCTTTCCTATGACAGGTAGATACCTGTTTTTAATTGAAAGAGAAAACATTCCCAAAGGAGTAAATAGGGATCTCTAGTAGATGAAATAATATTTCTATAGCTTGCCTTTATGACCGATAAGCAGGGAATAGTGGTAGCAGGTTAATTAAATTTTGAAATGGAATTACTTTATGTTACCAAAACCATGTCTATAGTTAAGAATACTTGAATTTTTTAAATCACAAATGGCATAGCAAAATTCAGTAATGACTCAATAAAGCCTGCATTTGATTTCAGAGCCTGAATACGTCAAACATAAAAGCATGAATCCTAAAGAGGCTTTAGAGTACCTGCTTCTTTGTATTCACTTAAAATGTAGTGGGGATAGTCCCAGAGACGTGAACTGCTTTTCCATGATCAGTTGGTGAAGAGCAGACCTCTTCAGCTCGATCGGCTGGCACCATGGCATAGACATAGAGAAAAAAGCTTTACATGATCAGCCATTGAATTTCTGCTTTTATTTTACTATGTGGAAAATGTTTTATGTATGGTAAAATGAACATTTTATTAATATAAAGGTATATGTATATCATTTACCAATAATGTGTAAATACTCATTTGTTAAGGATATGTTAACACTTTTAGTGATATCCATGTGCAGTCAAATGCTAACAAATAGATCACAGATCAAGGAACAGATCTTCATAAATGATAGAAGTAACTACAAATGAGAGATCTAAGGCCCTTTTTAAAAAAGCAGAGAGAGAGACAGACAGACAGAGAAAAAAAAGAAAGAGAAGGAGAAGGGTGATTGGGCAGGTAGACTGTTGCGGTAAAATGTTACATAACTTCCTTCTCAGCTTTCTCCAGCCAGATATATGTGTATGCTGAGCAGTTTGTATTGCACACAAAGGAAAGAGAAAAGAGAAATTCAAGTATAGTTCAGTCCTGGCTTCCTGAATGGCTGAGAATTGCAATTACCATAAAACACCCTGTTGAAATTTACCTAGCATACTGATATACCTAGCATATGTAAATTCCCTAAGTATTTTCTATAGAACAAAGCTTGTCAAATCATCCAGAGTGTAACTTTTATGTGTGTCTATCTGTCTTAATTGCTCTCTAGGAATCCCAGTCAGAACGTCCAGCCTGCCACTGTTCTCTGATGCCATGCCAGCACCGACTCAACTGTTTTTCCCTCTCATCCGTAACTGTGAACTGAGCAGAATCTATGGCACTGCATGTTACTGCCATCACAAGCATATCTGCTGTTCACCATCGTACATTCCTCAGAATCGCCTGAGATACACACCCCATCCAGCATATGCTACCTTTTGTAGGCCAAGGGAGAGCTGGTGGCAGTATACTCAAGGAAGGAGATATGCCTCTACACCTCAAAAATTTTACCTCACACCTCCACAAGTCAACAGCATCCTTAAAGCTAATGAATACAGTTTCAAAGTACCAGAATTTGATGGCAAAAATGTCAGTTCCATTCTTGGATTTGACAGCAATCAGCTGCCTGCAAATGCACCCATTGAGGACCGGAGAAGTGCAGCAACCTGCTTGCAGACCAGAGGGATGCTCTTGGGCGTTTTTGATGGTCATGCAGGCTGTGCTTGCTCCCAGGCAGTCAGTGAAAGACTCTTCTATTATATCGCTGTTTCCTTGTTACCGCATGAGACCTTGCTAGAGATTGAAAATGCTGTAGAGAGTGGTCGGGCCCTGCTACCTATCCTTCAGTGGCATAAGCACCCCAATGATTACTTCAGTAAGGAGGCATCCAAATTGTATTTCAATAGCTTGAGGACTTACTGGCAAGAGCTTATAGACCTCAATACTGGAGAGTCAGCTGATATTGATGTTAAGGAGGCTCTAATTAATGCTTTCAAGAGACTTGATAATGACATTTCATTGGAGGCTCAAGTTGGTGATCCTAATTCCTTTCTCAATTACCTGGTGCTTCGGGTGGCATTTTCAGGGGCTACTGCTTGTGTGGCCCATGTAGATGGTGTTGATCTCCATGTAGCTAACACTGGCGATAGTAGAGCCATGCTTGGTGTGCAAGAAGAAGATGGCTCTTGGTCCGCAGTCACACTTTCTAATGACCACAATGCTCAGAATGAAAGAGAATTAGAACGTCTGAAACTGGAACACCCAAAGAATGAGGCCAAGAGTGTGGTGAAGCAGGATCGGCTGCTTGGCTTGCTGATGCCTTTTAGGGCTTTTGGAGATGTAAAGTTCAAATGGAGCATTGACCTTCAGAAGAGAGTGATAGAGTCTGGCCCAGACCAGTTGAATGACAATGAATATACCAAGTTTATCCCTCCCAACTATCATACACCTCCTTATCTCACTGCTGAGCCAGAGGTAACTTATCACCGATTAAGGCCCCAGGATAAATTCCTAGTGTTGGCAACTGATGGGTTGTGGGAGACCATGCATAGACAGGATGTGGTTAGGATCGTGGGCGAGTACTTAACTGGTATGCATCAGCAACAGCCAATAGCTGTTGGTGGGTACAAAGTGACTCTGGGACAGATGCATGGCCTTTTAACAGAAAGGAGAGCGAAGATGTCATCAGTCTTTGAGGATCAGAATGCAGCAACCCATCTCATTCGCCATGCTGTAGGCAACAATGAATTTGGAGCTGTCGATCATGAGCGCCTCTCTAAAATGCTTAGTCTTCCTGAAGAACTTGCTCGCATGTATAGAGATGACATTACAATCATTGTAGTTCAGTTCAATTCTCATGTTGTAGGAGCATATCAAAACCAGGAACAGTGAGTGATGTTACCCTGGCAGTTCTCCAGTTGAAAGGGCAGATTGACTTTTTAAAGAAACCAATCCAGTAAATATTCCAGTGGGTCTTCCTAAACACTTCACATCCTATACTCTAGCTGCTTCATTATTCCAGATTGACTGCAACAGATGGCATCATGAGTGTCTTTTCTGTCCTGTTGGTCCTCCATGGTTCCTGTACTGGAGACAACTTGGATCCTTATTGCAGGTGTCTTAACTGACTTACCTAAGAATGTGAAGATTCGCAGATAAGGTCTTGAATAGGTCAAAAGCAAAGGTCTTTCTGGGAGTATTAGTAAAGGCAAAAAAAAAAAAAAAAAAAAAAATCCCATCTGCATATGCCTTTCATCATAAGGATTCTACTATACATGAGAATATTTACAAATGATTTAAAAATCGTAGTTCATATATTATTCACAAACACTTATTTTAGCCTGAAGTATTTTTCAGGTCCAGTACTTTAAGCCATAAATGACCATGAACCAAGAGATCTGGTTTTATGTTTTTGTGATTGTATGATAAAATATTCTTCCCAGATAGAATTCTAAACTGCCCTTTCTTCCTCTCCCATGATTTCCTCAGTGTAACTGAGAAGTTTTGTTTTGCTACACCTAAAAGACAATAAAGGTTCTTAGTTTTATTTGTCCTTCAAGCGAATGTTAAATAAAGGGAAAACGTGTTTCTTTAGTTTGTATTCATGAAAAGCTTTATTTAGTTTGAAATAAAGATACCCAGAATGAAAAGAGACTGTTTTGTTTAATTCTTGTCACCTATAGCTACTAGCATGTCACTGTTCTAGTCCCCAAAGTCTTGGCAAGCTGTGTGTATGGTGATAAATCCGACTGCTGCTGAGAAATCATACATCTTTACTTGTGATAGCAGTTTTCATGAATTTTGAAATTTTAAGAATAACATGTAAAAAGTTTAAATATCAACTAGATTTTAATATTGTATTATGATGGTTTGAGGAAATGTTTTGTTTGTCTCCACTTAGGTCAATTAAAATAATTTGGATTAAAATTATTAAATGCTTTAAATACACTGTAGCTTGTAATATATGTGTTAAGATATATACATGAGAAATTCTTAAGTAGTAATCTGTGCATGCCTGATACAGAACACTTAGCATCAAGTATTTGCAGCAGTCTTCATAATTATATGCTGTCCTTTCTAATACTGTATCAAAGTAAATGAAAATAAATACATTCAAGTAGGCTTTTTAGGAGTTTATTTGATATGCATCAAATGATACTTTTGTTCCTGCATTTATGATCAATGTACAGCTGTGCTTATATTTTCATCACTATTAAAAATAGCTGTGGTTTAAAATCCACATAGATATATATATATACATATATGTATACATATACATACATACATATATATATGTGTGTATATATATATACACACACAAAACATGATTAGTCTGTGTTGTGTAATTAGTTGGGAATGTAGGAGTCCTTTGAGAATGCTGTCGGATCTGAAGTACATGGTCAAGGACTGGGGACTGATTCCTAAATCGTTATAGCAGTACTGGTTGCAATATTAGGTTCAAGTGAAAGTAGACTCAGGAAGATTACAGCTAAGAACATCTTAGGATTTTTTTTTAAAGTACTTTTTGATTTTATTTTTTAAAGTCAATTTTTTAAATTCCACTTTTTATTTTGGAGGGGTAAGACTATTATACATTCTAATGTTTTCAGAGACATCATCTTAGGATGAAAAACATACACTACATATGAAACCCTATTTTTTGTTTTATTTTAAAAATTTATTTTTTATTTTATATACCAACCTCAGTTTCCCCTGCCTCCCTCCCTTCCCACTCCCCCCATTTAGTCCTCATAGGGGGCAAAGCCTTCCTTGGGAACCCAACAAAGTCTGGCATACCAAGTTAAGACAGAACCAAGCCCCTCCCCCCTGTAACAAGGCTGAGCAAGGTATCCCACCATAGGGATTGGGCTCCAAAAACCCATTCATGCTCCTGGTATGCACCTGGGCTAGGTCCTGGTGTCACTGCTTGGTACCTCCTCAACAGATCAAGTCACGTAACTGTCACTCATATTCAGAGGGTGTTGTAATGTCCCATGCAGGTTCCCCAGCTGTCAGTCCATAGTCCATGAGCTCCCACTAGTTTGGGTCAGGTGTGTCTGTGATTTTCCCTATTATGCTCTTGAACCCCCTTTTCATACCATCTGTCCTTCCTCTCTTCGCCTGAACGCCAGGAGATCAGCCCAGTGCTTAGCTGTGGATCACTGCATCGGCTTCTATCAGTTACTGGATGTAGGTTCTATGATGACAAGGTAGTCACTAATCTGATTAAAGGAGAAGGTCCATTCAGATACTCTCTCTACTATTGCTTAGAATCTTAGCTGGGGTCATCCTTGTAGATTCCTGAGAAATTTCTCACACAAGGTTTCTCTCTAACCCCATAATGGCTCCCTCTACCAAAAGATACCTCTTTCATTGCTCTACCCCTCTGCCACTCCCCTGCCTTGGTCTTGATCCCTCATGTTGCCATCCCCTCCTTTCTACTCTCCTCCCAGTTTACCCAGGAGATCGTAACTATTTTCCTTTCCGGGGGCCCTCTATGTATGTCCCTCTTAGGGTCCCCCTTGTTACCCAGATTCTCTGGGGTTGTGGATTGTGGCCTGGTTATTCTTTGCTTTACATTAATATCCACTTATGAGTGAATACATACCATGTTTGTCTCTCTGGGTCTGTGAAACCCATTTTTAGTACTGTTTGGAATTGCTTTTTAATACCACCACTTTGAGGTCTATGTTACATGCTGTCAAATGTCTCATATAATACAGTGAATATAAATAGTGCTTTCTGTGCTCATGAAAAGACAGATGGTAGGCCTTATTACCCAAGAAGTTTTGTCTACAATCTAGAAGCCAACCTACTTGTATAAAAATGAAAATACAGTGTGTAAATGAAAATAACTAGGTTTTCAAAAATCTTTAGATGCTGTTACTTAAAAGCAGTTGTGATTCTATTGTTACTTGTCATTGTGACATGATATCTAGAAGTAAAATCAGTTTGTGTAAATTTTCATGGATTTTAGTCTTTAAATTTTGTTTCATTTAAATTTTCTTACCTGTATCCAATTTCTGTATTTATATTTAGTAAGTGCTCCATGTTCCATGTACTGTGCCCTGAACTAGTTAAAAGGAATGGTGGCATGACAGTTGGTCTGAATGCTGTCTATGGTCAGAGAATGCCCTCGGTGAATTAAAGCTTTATGTCTGCTTTCTGAGAGGCCTGTGTGGGTTTTTAATAACAGTGGAATTCACTGTATGCCTTCTATGTGTAGTAGGCTTTGCATTTAACTTAAGGGCCAATAAGTAGCATTTTAATTAAAGTCCATTTATACTTAATAAAATTAAAAGGCTTTACATTTGTAATGTGAGGTTTGGGTGTCTATATCCACTAAACAAGAACTTTCCCATTATACTAGAAAGTGACTTCATGCTCTATTCTAGTTAACCCACAAATAACACTTCTACCCTGTACAGACAGAATAATGCTCCCTTTTTAGAACTTCATGTAAATGAAGTTGTGTACTCTTTAGTGCACTATTCCTTAAAGATTATTTTATGTTGAATGTTTCATGGGCTGTTCCTTATTTGATGAGTAGGCATTCCATTTTAAGGATAGATGCCTAATTGTTGAAGTAAGTTTTTAATTTTGTTCATTCTCTCTTAACATTTTTAGTCCAAACCAAGTCTTCTAAGTTGATTTTTAGATAGATGGTTTCTTAGAAATACTGTTTGGTTAAGGCTCAGCTTCACCTTTACAAATGCAAATATAGGTGAGTTTTATAGACCTTCATAACCTTCTCGGGGAGGAGCCTCTTTTAATGTCCTAGTCCTGAAAAATGATGCAAAATTGGCATGGTAAAAAGTTTGGAGAGTGGTCTTTGGCTGTTGACCAAACTTTTCACTATGACAATTTTGTATTTATTGTAATACTGGGGATTGAACCTAGGCCCTTGAGTTATGTTAGACAGGCACTCTGTCACTGAGCCATACCTCTAACTCTCCTTTTGCTTCTTTGGTTAGTACCACACTATTTCATATATACATACATACTACACTTTGATTTTGACACAGTGTCTTCCTAAGTGGCTCGGGCAGGCTTTGAACTTTTAATATCTGTCCTAGGCTTCCAAGTAGCTAGAGTAACAGGCCTGTATCACCAGGCCTGGTTCTGTTTCAGAAAAAACAACAACAAAGTTAGCACTGTTTATATGGAGATTGGAGATTCCCTTTTCACTAGTCAACCACATTTCTGAATTTGGTTTATTGTTGATTTTGTCCTTGAGTATAGGAAGAAAGTCTTGAAAGGTGTATTTTTAAGCTGAATGCCTAAGACCTTTTTCATAAATAACATTTGATATCCTGAAGTTCTCCAGATTTGCAAGTTGAATCTTGTTGAATTGGTGTGGTGCCATAACTACTTCCAAGAACTAAGTGACTAAAGATGTTGGGAATCGACATTGTGATATGAAGGTCGTTTCTTTTGTGTACAGAATTAATGTACTTTGAAAGCCAAACTTGGTGCCACTAAACCCTACTTGTCCAGTTCTTAATACGATTACTTTGGGTGAGATTACAACAGTACACACAGCATTGTTGTCTAAACAAGACTCCTATTACAAATCGTCACAGGAAATACATCAAGAATGATGCTCATGTAATTAAAGTGTATGTACTAGTTAGCAAAGATTATACAGTGCACGCATTTTAATAACAACCACACGATTTAGGTGGAATTATTTAGCCAATATATAGGTCCATAACTTATACACCTAATTGTTGCAGTACTTTTTGAACTTTGTCCATAAAAGTTTCAGTCTCTTCAGGGTAGCATTCATGGGCTTTGTTTCTTCTCGGAGTCAGCACAATGTTGAATAAAATGTGTTCACTTTTACAGTAGAAACTGTACAGCCAAACAGCCTATGTGAACTCCAAAAATATATCTGGCTTCCCTCCATTAGAAGACACTGCCTCAGATGCAGGAGAATTGGTTTATTCTTGTAACAGTCATTTCATTTTGCAGCTAACAGCCAAAATTGTGAAAACGTGAACTAGAAGACTTGTTGCAAAGAACTTGAAGTGCTAATGTACCAGTTAACCCTTCACAGCCCCACTCCTCCTCCCATCCCCAGGGTGAGAGATACTTTGGCTTTCAAAGTAAATTAATTCTGTACACAAAAGAAACGACCTTCATATCACAAACTGGGGAGAGACCCAAAGGGTTCAGTTACGTAAATGAGTCAGTTGGACCCAAAACATCAATTTCAGCGCGCGCGCGCGCGCGCGCGCGCACACACACACACACACACACACACACCGCAGTAAAGATTTATCACAGGGTTCTCAGCCCTTGTGCCCTACTGTGCAGCATGTGAGAGGTGCTCAGGGAGCTCCCCCCCACCCCCCACCACTACTCTGGGGAAGTATCTTACACTTAACTCTCAAGGGTTTTGCCATCTTAATTCACACACTGCCACCTGAACGTTGAGACTTGATCTTTCTCTTCTAAGCCTTACCCATGTCACTGACCTTATCTGCAGCTCTTAGTCACCAAAATGCTGTCTGGTTCACTACCCTGCTCTGAAGCTAAAGAATAGATTCTGCCCTGAGAAGCCTCAGACCCTAGGCACTCACAAACCAGGTGCCAACAAGCCAAACCGCCAAAGATTCATCTCATTTACAGCGATTAATCAAGCTGTCTTTCTGAAGGACGGGAGCAGATTTGCTGGAAGTGTTGAAGAGCCCAGACTTGTAGCAAGAATGCTTGAAGAATGGGAAACATGATGAGACCTAAAGAGGAGAAAGTGAGGGGAGAGAGAATACTGAAGTGATTAGAGGCTGTAATCAGGGCAGGGAGCATCAGATCCTCTGATATCTTGGGCCTGTGACAGCAGTGAGATCACAGCAAAAGAAAGACAGCAGCATGACCAACAGTGAGGAGGAAAGGATTTTAAAACACTTTAAACTCATGAGAGACTTTTATGGTTTTTGCTGTATGGGGACAGTTGAACAGCTGTGAGCATGGCCATTTTGCCTTGGCCTGTTAGATAAAAGGAAAAGGGGAAGTGTCTGCCCAAATGGACAATTAATTTTCCCAAAAGAACTTTGCTCAGATTTTTTTCCCCTCACTGCAAACATGGGAGTCAGTTAGACAGCCTAATTTGGCTGGAGGAGAACAGAGACAGGATAATTAAGGCCCTGATGTGAGGAAAAGCAGCTGTGAGACTGAGTAGACAGAGAATGCAGGCCGTGCTGTCTGCAGTCATGTCTGGTGTCTGCTGGTCAGGGAGGGGGGCTAAGATGGCATCAGAGAGGGCTGAGAAGGGCATTGGCCTGGCAGTTAGTTGTCTTAGCAGTAACAACAGCTGTTTCTTGAGCCCTTGCTATATGGTGGGCCCTCAGAGAAGTGTGCTGATGATGTGGGGGTTTTTTGTTGTTGTTGTTGTTGTTTTTAATCCTAGTGCCTGTTAGTCTGGCCCCATAACCCCTCTCTCATGGTCTCTGCCTGGTCTCTTCCAGGGATCCAGCTCTGCAAGCTTATCCTCAGTGCCATTTTTGGTTCAATCAACAGCTAACACCTGCAGCTAGTCAGAGAGTGGGTTGTTGGGATATTTCTTCCTCTTTGCTAGGGCCTGTAGTGCTAGCCTTAGCTAGATTCCTCTTTTGGGATTCCAGGTCTCATTAGGATCAAGTAATACTCTTTCCTTCCTTTGGCATGGAATCCCTAGCCCTGCGGGCTTCTGTATGCCCCACCAACCTTTGTTCCCTCGCCGTTGCTCAAGCCTCTGTAAATAGCCCATTTGAACCGTTTAGGGTAAAGTTGGTTTTGCTCCAAGACCTAAACAGTATCATGTTTAGGATGAGCTTGGGTACTATATTCCCAACAAGTACTTAAGGCTAGGAAACCCAGTGAGCATCACACACCACACAAACTTAGATCTGTTTCAAAGCCTGCATGTTTCATCACCACGCTACCAAGCCTCTCCCTGCATCCAGAATGATTCCCCCAGTATCAGAAAGGCCACAGGAGTGGCTGTTAATTGAGCCTTTGAGAAGCAAGTGGGAAAACCCCACAGGAAGAAGCAGGTAGCCCAGTAGTTAGTGCAGTGCACAGGGAGCTGAGCCACCCACAGATAGGTGGAGTGTGCCTGAGAAGATGCACCAGATTGTGGCTGTATAGGTTTGAACCAGAGGTGTCTGCCTATTGTGAGTATGTTTTCCTGCTGGTCTGGTCACACCTCCTTGCCAGCCCCAAATAATACACAGGGACTCTGTATTAGATATAAATGCTTATTGGCAAGTTACTAGTTTCTTATTGGCTAGCTCTGTCTTAAATATTAACCCATTCCTATTAATCTAAGTACTTCCATGTAGTGGTCTCATCTTACCAGAAAGAGGGGCTGGCATTCTCTCTCCATTCTCCATCTTAGATTTCCTCCCTACTACTTTCTTTCTCCTCCTAGTATCCTAGTCCTGCCTATCTTGCTTTCCTATTGGCCAACAGTGCTTTATTCATTAACCAATAAGAGAAACATATTTACAGAATGACATCCTCTATCATCTGCCACTCAGTAAAGTGTTGCAGTGTCCAAGTATTAGCTTCCAGTTCTCCATTTCATTTGGTGAAATGTATATAGGTGATTATCTACAGGCCCAGCACTAAGGATACTGTTGAGGATAAAGGTGGCTAAGACAGAAGGTCTGCCTTCAGGGAACTCAATTTATCTGGGAGGAAAATTACTCTTGTGTTAAAGAATAATTACTTTTCTGTAATTGGGAATTCGAAACAAGTGCAAGTTCCAGCCATAATCTAGAAAAATCTCTTTGCTGCTGTGCCAAGGGCGGCCCTGAAAAGTGAGGGCAACCTCATTAGAGGGACTGATGCTTGAGCACAGACTTAGAGGTGGGATGAGGGCTGTCAGGCAGAAAGTGACCCGGGATTGGCATCCCTGAAGAAGGAAGTATATGTATGAAGCCCTCACATATGCACATGCTAGGCAAGTGTGCCACCACCAAGCTATCTGCTAGCCTTTAATGCTACACTGAAATGTCACATGCATTAAAAGTATAAATGCATACAGGTCTATGTATGCGCTTAAGACTTCTAGAACATACAATGTGGGAAAAGTTCTATATTATGTAATATATGAGTTTTTTGATTCTATTATTTAGCATCCTTTTTTTAAAAAAAAAGAAATGACTAGGTCTGGATAGATAGTTTCTTTCATTTTTTTAATTTTGAGATAATTATGTTTCTCCCTTCTCTTTTCTCCCTCCAAACCCTGCCATATACACCTCGCTCTCCTTCAAATTTATGACTTCTTTTTTCACAGTTATTACATACACATTCACACACACATATGTATATGTGTAAATATATATGTATGTGTGTGTGTGTATACAAAATATATATTCCTAAATATAAACTGACTGCTCAGTACATATGTTTGTATGTATGTTTTCCGGGCTGACCCTTTGGCCCTGGACAAACAATTGGAGTGCTCTTCCTTGGAGCTTTTTCTCTCTTTTATTACATCCTGACTGCAGTTTCTCTTCCTTCCCCTCCCCCACTCTGTTCTCCCACCTCTCCTGTCCCTCAGATCCACACCCCCCTCTGCGTCCCCTCAGAAAGGATCAGGCCTCTTCCCTGGGGCTTTTAAAAAGTAATTTTTAGTTAGCTACATTTATGCCTTTGTATTTTGTTCTAATTTCAGTGTAGCATTAAAGGCTAGAGGATAGCTTGTCTTTACCTACTGTCCTCCCCTGTCCCCATTGTCCTTCTTACTGGCATATTCCATTGCCCTCTATTTCTCCCTCTTACCTTCCTTAAGATGTCTTCCTCCATATAAAATGTAAATACTTTTAAATGTAAAAGTATATACGTTTAAACCTGGGTTTTGAACATGAGAGAAAGCATGTACTATTTGTCTAAGTCTAGCTTGCTGTGGTAACAAAATGATTTCCAATTCTATCAGTTTCTTGAAAATATGATGATTTCATTTTTCTTCGTGAGATCTGGTCTCATATTGTTCAAGCTGGCCTCGACCTTGTTATATAGTAAAGGATGGTCATGAGCTCCCGAGCCTCTGTCTGCAGCCCCCTAAGCAGTGGGATTGTGGGTGTGTACCACCGTGTGCTGTATGGCTCAATACATTGCATTGTTTTTAAATGTTCCTCATTTTTAAAATAATCTGTTGATAGTCATCTAGGCTGGTTCCGTTTCTGGTTATAGTGAACATCATGGTAAACAACAATTAGGGGTGTGCTAGTATCTGTGACATGCTGATTTGGTCCTTCCAGTACCCATACCCAGGAACAGAATAGGTGGGTAATATGCATGGTCTATTTTTAGGTTTTTGCAGACCCTTCCCACTGCCTTCCATAATGGCTGCAAAAGTGTATATTCCCACCAGCAATGCATGGTTCCCCTCCCCCACGTCCTCACCTCATTTGCTCTTCTCTTCCTCTCTAGAATAGTCTGCTTTTTCTTATTCTGGCTTTTCCTTTACCAGGTCAAATGGAGGCAGCTTCTAGTCTGCCATCTTACTCAGAAGTCTTTTTATTTGTCCTTTGTTTTTGTTGTTTAAAGGTGGCAGTTGCTCCAGCTTCCCAGGCCAATGAAAGACTATCACCCAAAGAGAAGCAGTAACAGTCTAGTCCGTGGCCCCCAAGGTCCTTCACAACTGTCCATTTTCACTAACTTGTCACCATCAATCCCTCAGAGTCTGAGGTTCATTTAAAACTTAACATCCAACATTTACAAATTAAAATACCTACCTAATGCTGTTTGAAGTTATTTTTAGGGAAATAGAAATTAGCACTATGGTTAGTAAATAAATGGCATAATATGAACACACCAAACAGACCAGTACCCCTTTCCTCCTGCTGAAACTGCACATTGATGTCTGTCACCATAGAAAGTAGGATGTAGAATTACACATCAGCCTATATTTGAGATTTACATATGTATATTAGTTATTTGATCTTTTTATTGCTGTATAATAGTTCATTGTTAGACTACACTACAATTTATTTACTCACCTTAGTTAAACGTTTCAATTATTTCTAGTCATTTGCTCTTATGAACATAGGCCCTATAAATAACTAACCTTGAATAAGTCTTGTTCTGGGTCTAACCTTTAGTTTTTCTTGCTACTTGCTTAAGACAGAATAGAGTCACAGGGTAGAAGTATATTGAATTTTAAAGGAACTCTAAAACAACTCTCCCTCATTTATATGAGGCATTTTGTGTGCTAAATCTTTTCTAACTTGTACTGATATACGTGGTTTTTATCTTAGTATTTGGGTAGGCATGAGATGGTATCCTGTGACAACCATAGGTATTAAGCACTTTTTCCCATGAGTCATTTTTCACTGAAATGTGATCATCTGAATCCCTTTGAAATTACAGATGAAGGTTGCCATGCTGTGTAAGATGTTTTTCGGTTATTTCTGAATATACATGTGCCATGTGCAGAAATGAGTAGAAGACACTGCTTCCCTCACACCAACCTCTTAGTGCAGGTCAAACTTTTCCTCTATTTCTTTGGGTTTCTTAACATTCAGAGGCCCTTAGTTTCTCTTTGATGCTTTCCATTGCAAGGAAGGTGGGATGCAGAGCATCATTTGTTGCCTGGTTACTGCAAATCCGTATCATCTCTGTGGTAATAAGGGAAGCAGAGAACACTGCAGTGTGTACTGCATCTGTGTGCCGTCCAACGTCCTCTCTGTCCCTTATATTTCCCTAGCTCTTAGGTTACTTGTCACTACACCCCTCAGTTAATTTGTTTGTTCACCCATGTATGACATTTGATTCGTTCCCCTCTCCCCATATTGGTTTTGAAAGCCAGATTAAAACTCGGTGTTAGGCAATGGGAACAGGGGCTGTCCCAAATCTTTTACTGGCTTTGGGACCCTACTCCTCATACAGAGTCTCCTTGTCCAGCCTGAATACATGGGGAGGCTTACTGCACTCGACACACGATGTTTAGTTGGTACCCATGGGAGACCTGCCCTTTCCTGAACAGAAACAGAAGAGGAGTGGATTTGGGGGTGGAAACAGAAGGGGTGGGAAAGAAGGAATGGGAGGAGAGGAGGGAGGGGAAATGATTTTTTTAAAAAACAGTGTTAGGAAGATTCTATCTGAAACTAAAAAGTCACCTAGGATGATTCCTTTCTCAGTAAAATGGAAATTAACCCAGTTTCAAACCCTGAAACTAAGAGAAATTTTTCCATGATGAGAAAAACAATAAATCAGTAAGTGGCTGCCCACACTTTCAGACATGGCCATACCTGGTGACAGGGAGTACGGCTGGGCATGCTGTAGCCAGCAGATCCAGTGCAAAGAAAGCCTTGGGCACTCAGGCACCAGATTTCCCTCCACACATTCTTTCTCCTGCTCGCTTCCCAATAGTGTCACAGAAGAGGCCTCCTGGAGGATACGTTCCACCTTGTCTTCCTAACTTCCTCTAGGTCAGGGTGTTTTCACCTCTCTCTCTCTCTCTCTCTCTCTCTCTCTCTCTCTCTCTCTCTCTCTCTCTCTCTCTGTGTGTGTGTGTGTGTGTGTGTGTGTGTGTGTGTGTGTGTGTAATCCAGATCATTTAATTTCCTATATTTTATTATCAAGTTTAGAGTCCAGATTTTTCACAAGAGGAGCAAATAATAACATGCGTACAGTGTAAACGTTTGTAACCACTGATATTTTTATGTTAAAAGTCATAAATCACTCTTTTTTTCTTTGTTTCTCTTTCTCTTTTCTTTTCCTTCTTTCTTTTCTCCTTCCCTTCCTCCCTGCCCCCTTGCTTTCTTGCTTTTGAGATGGGGTCTCACTGTTTAACTCAGACTGGACTGAAACACACTGGGTAGCATGGGTGCCCCCTTGCTTTCTTGCTTTTGAGATGGGGTCTCACTGTTTAACTCAGACTGGACTGAAACACACTGGGTAGCATGGGCCAGCATCAAGCTTGCATCATTGCTCCTGATTTAGCTTCCCAAATTGTGGGGTTATACACATGCACCATCATATCCAACAGAATCCTTTTTAATTATTGCAGCAAGTAAGACACAAATTTGTATATATGTATTTCCATGTAGAATGTGTTTTGATTATTCTAAGGCTGTAGAAAGTCAGAGAAACTCTGAGAAACAGGGCTGGAGAGATGGCTCAGTGGGTAAGAGCACTTGCTGCTCTTGCAAGGGACCCGGGTTTGTTTCCTGTTACCCACACGATGGCTCACAGCAGTTCATAACTCCAGTTCCAGGGGGATCTGACACCTCTTCTGGTCTCTGTAGATGGCAGACATGTGTGGAGTACACATACGCACATGCAGGCAAACACTCATACATAAAGATTGAAAATCAGTCTAAAAGAAAAAGCAAATCACAGAAAAGCAAACAGCTGATAGTTAAAGTAAACCCCAATGTCACACTGCTCATGTGCTGGCTGCACCTGTCAGTGGGCTGGCGGTTAGGCCTCTCACGATTAGCAGTCATGAACCAATACTACCTCCCGAGAAGAGCCGGTCTAGAGCTGTGGCTCACATCGCCTTTCCTTGCCTCAGATTCCTTATTAGAAATGCATATGAAATGGTACTTCCTTCATAGACGCTGGGTGAACACGGCCTGGAATAATATACACTAAGTGCTCATCTAGGTAAAATGCTCTGGTAGGCATTTTTGCTATTCATCTTTCTGGGTCTTCTGCTGTGCATTTCTACATTTAAAATAATTCAGTTACACTATGTAACTTGCTTACCATTCAGCAGCATTGCAACAAACATTCAAATATACACAAACATTTTAAGACAATATCTTAATTTTTCTTTTTTATAAGTAACCTAAGCAAATATTTGGTTGTTAGGTTTAACTCCAGCTCTCCAGATGCACAGACAATCAGATCTATGTGAGTTCCAGGGCAGCCTGATCTACAGAGCAAGTTCTAAGACAGTCAGTGCTGTTACACAGAGAAACCCTGTCTCAGAAAACAAAACAAAGCAAAAAAAAAAAGGAAGAAGAAAAAGTAAAAAAGAGAGAAGGAAGGAAAGAAGGAAGGAAGGAAACTGACTAGAGCTTGGCTATTTTTCATGCTCTTTATTTGTACCTTTTCCATAAAATTCCCTCTTCTTGTAGGGTTTATACAGCGTGGCCATCTGATACTACTGCTGAACAGTCTTGAGTAGGCAGGTGAATATTTCACACAAGATACCAGCCCAAGGTGTAGCTCCTGGCTTTTTCCAGTTCACCCCTGACTCCTCTGAGTCTGGGGAGCCTCCCATCCCACCTCACTTTTGCCTTTTCCCCGGAGCCCACTTCTGTAGAGTGCATGTTTTCCACTATCCGGCCCACCGCCGATCTGGTCCCACAGCTGTGCCAGCCCCCAATTACACTCAGAGACTCTGTATTTGGTACAGTCCTGTTGGCCAGTTACTATTATTGTTTATCAGTTCGCTCTGTCTTAATGATTAACCCATTTCTACTTATCTAAGTATTTCCACGTGCTCATCTTATCAGAGAGTGGTGGGCCGGCATCTTGCTTGCTCCACACTCTCCATGCTGACTCCTCCTCACTACTTCCTCTTTCCTCCTTGTCTCCTAGCCCCGCCTATCTTGCTTTCCCATTGGCCAAACAGTGCTTTATTCATTAACCAGTATGAGAAACATATTTACAGAATAACATCTCCCATCACACTTCCTGTCTCTTCCCAATGCAACTTTTGCCTATCTCTGGAGCCTACTTTGTTTCCTGTTACCCTACCACTGTTTTACATTCTTTCTGGAGCCCACTTTTTTGTCTTTGGTCATCACTCCAACTTGCTTTTGCCTTCTCTCTGAAAGCTAAAGAGAAGAATAGATACATGTTTATTCTTTGATCAAGGCAAACAGGCTGTGATACCACTCGCCTCACAATGGTGTCAGCTGTCATCCATCACTGCTCACAGCTTTGCCACTGCTGGTTCAGGTAAGCAGGGGTCCAACTCCAGAGTGTGCTGGACTGCAACATTCCCAGGGGGTAAATAACCATGACCAACGGGTTCTTTTTGCCTCCCAGTTATTTCTTTTCTCTGGCTCCCAACCTGACTTGAACTGTGCTTTTCTCTCTGCTAAAACAACAAATGCACATTCCAGAGGTGGAAAGAGATTCTTCAAACATGCTCCCTGGTGAAATAACATTAAGTAGTGAAAATTATTTAAGGGGAAAGAGAACATGTAGGACATACACAGACACATAAATATTTAGTCAAGAAAATCTGTCAAATTTCAGGTGGTGAGAGTATGGTGCTTAGGATGTGACTTGCTCCCTGCCTCTCCCTACTCCCAGCTCTCTGATGGAAGACACAGATTAGTGTGCTGAGAATATCCTCTGACTTCAGAGCTTAAGACTGGAGCAAAGACTTCCCTGAAAAAGTCCAACCAAGTCACTGGAAAAACAGGAGCAAGCAGCCCCAGAGGTGGTCTGGAAAGAACTGTTACCCAGCACTGCTGAAGTCTGTCATTGAAAGTCAAGTTTTCTGCCAAAATCAAAAGCTTTGCAAAGAATAAAGAAAGTGTGGCCCATATGTTTTAGAAGTGTGCAACTGTTACTGCCTAGGAAAAAACCCAAATGCTAGACTTAACAAAGACCAAAGGAGCTGTCATAAATATGTCCAAGGAACTGAAAGAAACCATACTATGTTTTTCAAGATAAGGTTTGCTATACAGACCTAACAGACCTGGAGTCCATTATGTAGACCAAGGTGGATTTAATATCACAGATATCTTGTGTCAGCCCAAGTGCTTAGAATTATAGGTGTGCATTTGTGTGCCCAGCCAGAAATCATGTTTAAACAGAACAGCAGGGCAGTGGTGGTGCACACTCTTATCCCTATGTCTAAGTGTGAGGCCAGACTGATGCAGAGCAACTTCCAGGGCAACCAGGGATAGATAGAGAAACACACACACACACACACACACACACACACACACAGCAAGAGACAGAGAGACAGAGAGAAGGTATGTATAAAAGCAAACAGAACTATCAGTAGAGACACAAAGTTTTATATACATATAACACACTCATACTGTGTATGTGTGTATGTATGTGTGTATAATGTATGTATAATGTATGTGTATATGTGTATAAAGGACCAATAGCTGGAGTTACAAGTCATAATTGCCAAAATGAAATTTTGCTAAAGGGTTCTAACAATAGACTTAAAATTAAAGATGAACCTGTAAATATAAAGGCAGTTCAGTAAGCCAGTGCTGTCTGGAGAAAAGAGAGAAAAAAGAAGAAAACTTAGATATAATTTGGGAAATGTGATATGCATGTCATTACGTGTGCCTTCAGATATGTGATTGGCCTTGGGTCATAAAGGAAGTATTTTAAATAATCAGGGTGACTGCATTTTTAGTGGAGGTAAAACGCAGAAGAGTCACGTTTGAAGAAATAACAGCTAAAGACTTTCCAAGTGAGGGGAAGTGTTAATCTTGGAGGGAAAAAACACTGAAATATTTTTAATGACAGTTTTTACTTATTCTTTGTAGCTTTCATTGTCACACCATGTATTTGATTGCACCCATCGCCCACTACCTTCCTCCAGCTCCCACTCTATGGCTTTTCTGAGTGAGTGCTGTCCATAGGCACGTGGCTGTGGGGCCACCCTCTGAAGCATGGGCAACCTATTGATAGCTACACCGTCAAAGGAAAATGTCTCTCCCTGCTCCAACTGCCACTAGCTTCTCTTGCAGATACGGAGCCTTGGGGCCTCTCCCACACCCATGCTGGGATTTTGGCTGGCTTGACCTTGTATGGGTAACCACAGCTGTTGTGAGTTGATGTGTGTAACGGCCATGCTGTTTTGAGAAGTGCACTTTCACAGCTCTCCCCCTCATCTGCCATATCTTACACTATTTCTGCTGGCTCTCTCTTGATGTTCTCTGAGCCTTGGACTGAAATGTCTGGTGTAGATGACTCGTCCACAGGGGAGCAGCCCGTTACTTACAGGAGTGGATTTCCATTCCTATCGTCTCAGTCTTGGCAAACCCACCCACCCTTTTCCTCTCTCAATCCTATCCCAACAATCTCCCACTCACCTTGGCGTTTTACTATCCCCTCTCATTAAATTGTCTTGGTTGAACAATTATAAATTTCCATACAGCTGTTCTTTGCACTGTTCATTTTGAAATGCTTAGATGGTTTGTTTCTCAATATCTACCTTGTGAATTATGTCTTTCTCCCAGTGCTTCTGATACAACAGGGAAAACATGAACTAACTTTCCTTACATCCCCACTCGACATGCTTGAAAATTTGTCTCCTGGAGCCATCCCAAAGAATTCTGTGCTGCACTGAGTAGTGTTATGGTTTAAATGTGAGGCATCCCTGACAGGCCTGTGTACTGTGTTTGGCCCCTAGCTGGCAACACCGTTTGGGGAGGTAGACCGTGGGTCTCTGGCTATGCCTTTGAAGGTTATGTCTGGCCCAGCATCCCTTCTTCCTTCTCTGCCTCTGGTCCACCAAGTGTAGCATACCTCCTGCCACCACAGACTAGAACCTCTAGGAACTGAACAACTCTCTCCTCTTTATATTATGCTTATGCCAGACATTCTGTCACACAAGGAGAAATGTAGCTAACAAAGTTTCCTGCTAATGGGTCAATTGTATGTATCGAAAGTGGTGGTTATAATGTGTACATGCCAACTCTAGCCATTTGAGGACATTGCATATGTGTGCATTTGTGGTGCATTTGTCTGCATCCCTTTAAAAAAATCTTTTTCAGTGAATCCCTTACAGTAGAGTTTTATATGATCAATTATATTCTTCTTGGTTGCGAGCCTAGATTTTAACAGCTGAGCCACCTTAATTATATTCTTGAATAATAACCTTGCATAAAAGTGCTTAATTCCAAATGGATAGTAAAAGTAGGAGATACTACTTTGTAAGACATAGATTATGAAGAAGTGAACACATGATTGGCCTTGGGTCATAAAGGAAGTATTTTAAATAATCAGGGTGACTGCATTTTCTGGTTTTAACCTGTTCACAGAAGGGACAGCCTTGCTACCTTGTTTAGGTCACACCTTGTCTTACTTTCTATTTCTGTGAAGAGACACCATGACAAAGGTAACTTATAGAAGCAAGAGTTTATTGGCGTGTACAGTGTTAACGGCTGAGTCCATGACCATCATGGTAAGGAGCATGGTGCAGACAGCCCTGGTGCTGGAGCAGTAGCCAAGAGCTTCTACCTGATCCACACACAGGAGGCGCACCTTCTAATCCTTCCCAAACACTTTCACTAACTGGGACCACGCATAAGTCTGTGGAGGCCATATTCAAGCCACCACGTTGATAGGCTCTCACACAGGCACAGCCAGTATTAGAATGATTCCTAGATGAATAGGGATGTCACTTTTACTCACTTGTAAAATTTTGAAAAGATAGAAATCATAGTTCATGGTTAATCTTCAAACTTCTCTTTCAACTCCTCTTCACCCTATAAATGCCAGCGCCCTCACACCCTCCTCCCTGCTCACCCACGTCCCTGCTTTTGGCCATGCCTTCCCTCTCCAGTGAGTTTGATCAACACTCTCTCCCCTTCCTTTCTCCCCCACCCCTGCAGAGTTGGCAATGTAGGCAAAGGAGGAGTTGATGACAACACCCAAATGACTTAAAAAAACAAAACAAAACAAAACTGTATTTCGGTCATGTTAAATTTCTGAAGGTTTGGATTTTATCTTAGCAGTGACCATGTGTGTTCAATAAAGTGCCTTCTATGAAGACATAAAGACCTGAGCACATGTAAAAAGCCAGGCACAGTGGCATGCACCTCTAATCTCTGCACTGGGGAGGAAAGACACAGGGGATCCTGAGCCTTGTGGGCCAACCAGAAAACCTACTTGGTAAGCTCTAGGCTCAGTAAGAGACTTGTCCCAAAAAATCAGGTAGAGGGACTTGGGGCATGGCTCCATGGCTAATGTGCTTGCCATTCACACATGAGGACTGACACTCACACATGAGGACTGACACTAAGACCCTCAGAACACATGTAAGTGCTGATTGGGTTTAGTAATGGGGTGCAATTCCAGACTTGAAAGGCAGAGACAGTGCATCCCCAGAGCAAGTTGCCTAGAGAGACCAGCCACATCATTGAGTTTAATTGAATAAAGTTGAAGAGCAGTGGAGCATAATTCCCAGTAACACACTCAAACTGGAGCCTCCAAGGTATGTGCATCCATCCTCACACACAGGCAAGCACACACAGACCACATGACAACAGAAAAGTAAGGTCAAGAGTGATTGAGAAAGACACCAGATGTCGGTCAGCCTCTGGCCTCTGCACACATGTGCATACGTGCACATACACAAATGAGTTTGTAGAAGGATTCCTTTAAGGGTGTGTTGTTATCATCTAGCAAGTTGCGTTTGTGGATAGGGCCGTTTCTGTTTATTGTTGATTGTTGTTGCATTCTCATTTTCTCTATAATTTTCATTTAGGCCTCTTGCCCTGCTAAGAAAGATGTAGGGTGACCCCTCATCTCTTCCAGCTCTCAGTCTGCCCTGTTTTCAGGGCAGACAAGCCCTCTTGGGAGTCCGGGGCTACTGTTTCCTGCCTTGTGATAGCTGATCAGATACCAGAGCCTCTTGAGTATTACATGGGGGTTTCCTCGTCTCTAAGTATGGCACATTCCAAGAACATGGTGAGGAAGGCTTGACTATGAACACCTGTAACTCACAGGCAAGATAATGGCTTCTTCTTTATCATAGTAATAGCTCTATACAAACTAAGAGAGCGTGTATTTATCCCACAGACACAAGGGGACCACGGACCCAAATCATCTCTCCCTAAAACCAGAGACCAAGAGATCAGCATTGGGCATGGGTAAGATAAGGGTTTTTATAGTTCAGGAGTAGGGGCTTTCCAAATAGAAGATTTAGCTGACAAATGGGTGGGGTTACAGAAGCAGAACATAAACATAACAAGTTGGTCATAGTAACCTCTTGAAACAAAGACATTGTTGCAAAGTGGTCATAACTACTTTTGAAAATAGAGGAATGGTTGTTGTTTACTGTAATAGGCAATGCATGACCATTTGTAGTTAAGGTAACAGGTATGGAAATAGCCAAATCCTTGAGAAACAGGAATTTACTTAAAAATAGAAATGAATCTAAATTTTTACTCTAAAAATGAAGAGGCACCATGGACATGGCAACTCTTATAAAGGAAAACATTTAACTGGGGGCTGGCTTACAGTTTCAGAGGTTTAAGCCATTGTTGTCATGGGTAAAACCATGGTGACACGCAGGCAGACATGTTGCTGGAGAAGTAGCTGAGAGTTCTATTTCTGGATCCACAGGCAGCAGGAAGAATTGTGACACATTGGCCAGGCTTGAGCACTCAAGACCTCCAGTGACACACTTCCTTCCCCAGTGACACATTTCCTCCCCCAACAAGGCCACACCTACTCCAACAAGGCCACAGCTCCTAATTGTACCTCTTCCTATGGGGCTATAGGGACCATTTTTATTCAAACCACAACAGATGGTGTTCAACCCCAAATGGAGGCAGGTTGGTTTTTCAAGTGACATAAGCAAAAGTTTCCTACATCACACAAGTTGGTTTACAATTCCTAATTGATCTGTGTGGGAGACAGTTCAGTTCACATTCATTGAGCCTTCTCTGTCCTAACCCAAGAGAATCTCAGTTCTGGGCTTTCTTTGCCTATGTCCTCTCCTTGCTGGCCTAATTAACTTCCTTTAAGTATCAGAAAATTTTCTTTTCTGTTGAAAGAATCATTTTCTTCCTCTTGGAAGAAAATATCCAATTAAGATTAACTGTTCAGCCAGGCAATGGAAGCACATCCTTTTAATCCTAGTATTCAGGATGCAGAGGCAGGCTGATCTCTGTGAGTTCAAAACCAGCCTGGTCCACAGAATGAGTTCCAGGACAGTCATGGCTATAAAGAGAAACCCTGTCTCAAAACACAAACAAACAAACAAACAAACAAAGACTAACCTCTGTTCACTACCAAGAAGTTGATTGCTCAGCTAGCTTGAAGAAATAGGCAAGGGACGGGTGTTTCTGGTGGGCATGCCTCTGGCCTTCTTGTCATATTTGATTGTGATCTCGAATGCAGAAGGAGGCAGAGTGTTTCCCACTGTCTACCCACAAAAGGTGTGCATTGCTTTATTAGCACCTACTGCAGAGAACACAGCCACAGTCAGCCTAGGTGGACAGAAGGCCCTAGGGTAGACTAGATGTCAGAGCAGTCCTGCCCAGCATGTGACTCCAAAGCACTGTGCTCTCAAAAGCAAATATAGCCACTAAAGGAAGGGTGCATTTGTTTTACATTGTGATATAAAAATATCTGTTACATAAGGTTGTAACATCCATGCTCAATTCTTTTTCTCTCATAACTTCCCTGGTTCGATCTGGTTTTTTTCAAAGTTGAGAAGTGTGGGGCCCTCAGAGAAGAGAACGAAGTGCAAGAAGAGAGACCCCAGTGTCAAGGCAGGCACAGGGGTATGTAGTCCATTCAGGAGCTCATACCCCCACCCCATCCAACGCCCTCAGGCTCATTTCTTAAATGATTTTTAAAATTCTAAACAGCAGCTCCTGCTGAGCTTGGACAGCTGTGAAATAGTCACTTAGAACCGGCTCAGCATTCAGTGTTCATTAAGGGCTCATCACACACAAGGAATAGAATTTAATTCTAAAACAAGTGTCAAACTCCAGCTTGCAGACCTGTAGTGCAGCTGCGTGCCTTGTTGGATATTTTCTTGTTTACATGAGAACTGTGTTTACTAAGAGGACACAATTTGATAGGTAGAGGCTTGGGCGTCTTTCTCTCTGTCTTCCATGTCCCTGGCAGAGGCTGTAGGAAAGGAGAAAGCAGGAGTGTCAGTCCGGAGCTGGGTGGTCCATGTTGCACTGGCATTGTCTTCCCTTCATCATCGTGCAAGGCCCCAGCCACTGCTTAAGCACCTTTCTGGGAACAGCCTTCCATGGTGCAACATCCCCAGCAACAAGTTTTGTGTCCCCCTTCCACCTCTCAGTGTGTGGGGCATCTCTAGGACATTTAGAGACTTGCATACAATATATTCTGAGCAATTTCCCCTCGCCTCAGTCCTCCCTGAGTCTCCCCACATCCCTGCCTCTTCAATCCAATGCCCTTTCTCTCTCTATTACTTTAGAAGACAGTAAGTAAGTAAGTGAGTAAGAATGGCCCCAGTTCGCTTCATATTTGAATGCTTAGTCTTCAGGGAGGTGGCACTGCTTGAAAAGGATCAGAGAGGTCGGAGGTGTGGCCTTGTTGCAGGAAGTGTGTCACTGGAAGTGGACTTTGGGGTTTCAGAAGCCCAAGCCAAGCCCATTGGCTCGCTATCTTTTCTTCCCTACCTCCCTCCATCCATCCCTTCCTCCCTCCATCCATCCCTTCCTCCCTCCATCCATCTATCCCTCTTTCCCTTCATCTCTCTCTATCCTCCTTCCCTCCTTCCTTCCTGTTCTGAGTATGTTTTACCCGCCGGCCTGGACCCAGAGCCACACCAGCCCCAAATATCACAAAATTAACCTTTAAATTTGTATCAATAAATGAAAATCCACTCAAAAACAAAGTATTCATTTCTATACCATAATCCCCTTTTTACCTTTAAAAGAGATTGGTTGTGATCATTAACTATTTATAACCAACCTATTTAAATGAATACAAACATTTGTAGACAATATTTGGGAATTTGGGCATCATTCTTTCCAAACTGCTGGTAGGGGGTGCTGTCTTGGGGATCATAAGAAGACACAGAAATCCTGGCTATAGTGGTCTGCAAGGCTGCTTTGTCCCAACTGTTTTGAATGACAGATCACCTGGGACTCTGTTTCAGGGGGTCTTGCTTGATCAAACCATGTTAGTCTGGAAGGAATTCACAAATTTTCATTTTCTGTGGAAACAAAAATAGAAATCCTTTCCCCTGTAACCTGTCCTTAGACTTAAATTTTGAAGTCAAAGCATTTTAAAAATATATTAATTGGATTAATTCAGCAGCATTTATTTTAACAGTTGTTATTATTCCCTCAGCAATAAAATGATACAAAGACAATAAATGCCGTACAGTATTCAGATTCTCTCTGTGCTTTCCATCTTTACGTGGCTTTTTTATTATTCTATTTCTTCTACTTCTATTTTTTCATTTTTTTGAGACAGGGTTTCTCTGTGTATCTTTTATCTGTCCTGGAATTTCCTCTGTATACCAGGTTTACTGTGAAGTCACAGAGATCTGCTTGCCTGTGTTTCCCGAGTGCTGGAATTAAAGGCATGTGCCACCACACCCAGCTACTCTTTCTTTTTATTATTCTTTTTTAAACCATTTTATCCTGTTTCTTTTTCTCTCCCAAGCCTACTTATATTTTAAAACACACTGTAAACCTTTAGTGGTTTTTCTTAACCTGTCTTTACTGTAATTCTTTATCTTTTTTCTGGCCACGAGTCTTTACCTAGTAAACAACAACATTGCTAAGACGAAAGCCACAGCTGTATTATCCATGATGTACTATCCAAGATGGTAGCGGGTACTTTTACCACCAGAACTGAGAGCTGTGCTTACTGCCTTGGTCTATGCTGCATCTAGCAGCATGCTGCTGGCTTGGAGATGTGGTCACTGCCATCGTCAGCTCTCGTACACAGCATTCAGTTGTTAACAGAGCTCTTTAAAATCATTGCGTGTTTTTTGTTTTTTGTTTTTTCTGTTTATGCTGAGTCAGGAAACCTCCCTTTAAGGAGCCACACAAATCTCTGCTTGTCTCTAGCAAAGCAGAGTCCAACTGAGAAAAATGCTGCTACCAAGTAGTCTTTCTTGTCTCTGTTCTTTGTTTCTAAAACCATTTTTTAAGCTTTGGTAAGTTTTAAGTGGAAGTTCTTATTAGCCTATAGCCACGTTGAAGGCGTCATATATTAAGGTTTTTCTCCTGCTGGTCTGGTCCCTCTGCAGTGCCAACCCCAAATAACACACTGAGACATTGTATTTGTTATAAAACTATTGGCCTGTTATTATCATTGCTTACTGGCTAGTGTAGTCTTAAATATTAACCCGTTTCTATTAATCTAAGTATTTTCATGTGGTCTCATCTTACCAGAGAGAGGGGCTGGCATTCTTCTCTCTCAATCCTCCATCTTGACTCCTCCCTACTACTTCTTTCCTCCTTGTCTCCTAGTTCCGCCTATCTTGCTTTCCTATTGGCCAGCAGTGCTTTATTCATTAACCAATAAGAAAAACATACTTACAGAATGACGTCTCCCATCACCTTCCCTCCCTCCCTCCATCCCTCCCTTCCTCTGCCACTTTCTCCCTCCTTGGTGCTTTTGGATCCAGATGTAGAATACCCAGCTTCACCTCGAGCACTATATCTGTCTTCCTGCCACCATGCTCCCTGCCATGTTGATGATGGACTAAAACTCTGAAACTGTAAGCAAACCCCAATTAAATGTGTTTCTTTATAAGAGAAGAGCTGTTACGGTCATGGTGCTCTTTTCACAGCAATAGAACATTGACTAAGACACATAATATACAAGCAAGAGACCAGTAAGACAAAACAAACAACAAAAATACCCCAAAGCATTATTAGACAAAAGTCTACAAAATTAAAGTACTATTGAGTTAGTTTGCGTTTGCCATCTGAAGCTGAGGATGGGTCCTACACACACACACACACACACACACACACACACACACACACACACACACACACACACACACTCATTGGGACTCCATTGAGGAAAAGTAAAATTTCCTTTGCAAGCAGTTGTCCAACTAGAGATAACCTCTTGGTTAGAGGTGGGAGTTCATGTCCACTTTACCCTCTTACTGTTGGGACCCTGTGTAGCTTGAACTGGTGCTGACCCTAGTCTTGCTGCCACAGCATCAGTCCTGTTGTGTCTGGAAGACACTGTTTCCTAGGAGTCGCCCATCCTGCTGGCTCTTGCAATTTTTCTTCTGCTGCCTTGTCTTCTACCTAATCCTCTGAGCACTGAGGGGAGTGTCAGTTCTTAAGGAGGAAGTTAGAGTCTTCTCTCAGCGTGTAGACAAATGTCAGTCACAGTTTTGGGGACATAGCAGAGCAGTATGGTGGTGTGAATGTATCAAGTAGGTAGTTGTAAGAGGACTTTCTCTGCATCCCAGCAGCTACTTCCCCAAATAACCACACTTATTAATTATAAATGCTTGGCTGATAGCTTTGGCTTATTACTAACTAGCCTTTACAGCTTTTTTTTGCATTTTTAATTTAAATTAGAAACATAAAAACAATCTTATTTTACATATCAATCCCAGTTCTCTCTCCCTCCCATCCTCCTATGCCCCCCAATGACCTCCCCATCTCATCCCCCATCTGCTGCCCAGGGAGGGTGAGGTCTTCCATGGGGGATCATCAAAGTCTGTCACATCACTTAGGGTAGGGCCTAGGCCTTCCCCCATGTGTCTAAGCTGAGGGAGTGTCCCTCTATGTGGAATGGGCTCCCAAAGTCCATTCATACACTAGGGATAAATGCTGTTCCACTATCAGAGGCCCCTTAGACTGCCCAGGCCTCCTAACTGACATCCAGGATCAGGGAGCTTGGTTAGGTCCTGTGCTGGTTCCCCAGCTGTCAGACTTGGGTCTGTGAGTTCCCTGTTGTTCAGGTCAGCTGTTTCTGTGGGTTTCCCCAGCCTGGTCTTGACCCCTTTGCTCATCACTCCTGCCTCTCTACAACTGGATTCCAGGAGTTTGACTCAATGCTTAGCTGTGTAGCCCTTCCATCTTAAATTAGCCCATTGCAACTCCACCCTTCCTCTTCCTAGCCTCCTCTTAGTTTGGTCTCCAGCCTAATCTCTTCCTGTCTAGCTATTGTCCAGTCAACTCTTTTATTAAACCAATAAGGTTGTGCCCTGGCAAAGACACATTGTCACAGTGTACCAAAAGATCATTGTGTAATAGGTACTGGTATTTTAATTATATGTTCTAAACTTGTTTTAGAGTAGAAACTTAATGTTTGTGCAAGGTTTTGATAACAAAACCTGGATGATAAGTCAAATGTGCATAATAGATTATTTCATAGCTGTCTAAAATCTTTAGGAAAAAATTATGTTAAGTAAAATGTAAGTATATATAGCATCAGGTATGTACTATCTAAAGCATAAAGCAACATATGGGCATGCAATCACAATGAATTATCCTGAGAAAAAACCAGGCTTTGTGGAATATGTAACTAAATTAATAAATATTCCAATCTCTCACTTGGTGTCATCCTGCTAGTCTGAGGTTAACTTTATCAGTGTGTTGTAGTCCAGTTGATTCTTCAGTATCTTTTGCAAGCCTGAAGTAAAATTGTAACTACTCACTAGTATGAAGGAAGAATTTCACCTATCTGTGACTTGAACTCCTGGACAGTCTGTACTTCCTTTAATAGGTTCTCAGATTTTCTGCCTGGATCTCTTTGAGCAACTACTGGATTTCCTTCATTATTTAAAGTTTTTCATTTCCCCTGTCTCCTGCCTCTTCAGGAAACCAGATTTGAGTGCACATAACAGGAAGTTAGATGTGAGAGCACTCAGCAGTGGCTTCCGCTAGAGAGATGCTGGCTTCACCTTGTCTTCATTTGAAAAGAAGGTCACTTGGGCGGCCATGTGGTCATGATAGCTGCTTCCTCCTCCAGTTCTGACCTGCTGTCCTTCTTCATGGAATCCATTCTCATAGCTGCTACAGCTCTAACCTATTCCTTCAGCAAGAAGAATGTCAGGTTCAAGAAAAACATCCACACTTGGAAATAAAGCTGGTGTAGGATCCAGGTGACAGCCCTGTCAGTCCCCACAAGGGTCACTTTGCTCCTGAAATGACTTGTTCTTTAATTACTGTTGACTGGGGCTTCAGCTCTGAGGTCACACATTAACTTGGGGGAATGGTTTGACACAGTGCCTCTTTCCCAGCAAGAGAGGCTTTGTTGCCTTGAAGAGCAGCAGCCACTGTTGTACGTAACTGGGCTTCTTCCAGAACTTGCTTTGTCATGGCTGCTGTATTGTTGTATTGTGATGGGAGATGTTATTCTGTATATATGTTTCTCATACTGGTTAATAAAGCTCTGTGGCCAATAGGAAACAAGATAGGCGGGGCTAGGAGACCAGGAGGAGGAAAGAGAAAGTGGGAAGGGGGAGTCGAGATGTAGCCCCTGGAGGAAAGAGGATGCCCGCCGCGGCTCCCCGATAAGACGACCACGTGGAAATACTTAGATAAGTAGAAATGGGTTAATGATTAAGGCAGAGCTAGCCCATAAACAGTAATGGCAACTGGCCAACGGGATTGTATCAAATACAGAGTCTCTGAATGTTATTTGGGGCTCATGTGGCGGCAGGACCCGCTGCAGCCGGCAGGAACAACCTGCCATAACAGTATTGTTTTGATTTTTTGTGTGTGTGTTTTGGTTTATTTGTTTCAGTTTTAAGACAGGTACATGTTATACCTCCATGGCTAGTCCGATATTCACGGTGTAGCCCGGAATGTTCTCTAACTCAGACTATTCTATCTCAGCCTCCCAAGGCTAGGATCACAAGCATATACTACTGTACCCAGCATGGTTTCAACTGGATCAGCTTTGCCATCTCACTGGCTCCTCCTTTAGTAAGATAATTATATGCTCAGATGACGATAATGGTTTTAACAATTACCTGTTGTCACGGAAGGAAGGCCCAAGTGAGCTTCTGCTGTGAGAGTCAACGGTTTCTACTTCTGCCTTACTGACGAGGACCTGGTTACACGGCACCCACATGCAGCTGAAGGAGCAGCTGGGAATGCAGTCATCAGATGCTGCATGGATATCATATTCAAACCAGGGTTCTCGTTCCGTCAGGAAAGGGACCAGAGACAAGGTGGCGGAGAGTGATAATAGTGCCACAGGGGCACCGATCCGTCCATCATGCTGCTGTGACGGCTTCCTTAGCCTCACAAACACCGGCAGCTGTTCCCCTAGCCAGAATCTCTCGCTCCAACACCCCCTCCTGCTTCTGTCAAGGCACCGCTCTCCTCCCCACACTTGACTCTTCAGGCTCATCCTGGTCCTTCCTTTACCCTCTCTAATCGGGATTTTATTCCTCTCACAGGACTCCTGCCCTCGCTGCCTACCGCCACTCTCAACATAAAACTCAGATTGGCACAAGCAATAAAAGATCGCTGGTCATTCCATTTTTTTGCTTGCTTACTTGTTGTTTCTTAGTAGTTATTCTTGCTCAGGTGAATGCCGTTGTCTCTTATTCATTGTATGTTTATCAACAAAGCAAGCCAGTTCCAAGTTTCCTACAGTTGCACAATGGCCTAACTGGGTGTCTTGACTTGGTTATGAGAGCCCAGTTCTCCACGTTGCTTTCGTGCTGTGTGAAATGCATTCTAACGCATTTCCAAAAGACACTCTTTTGGAAATGGCTTTTTGTGTGTGTGTGTGTGTGTGTGTGTGTGTGTGTGTGTGTGTGTGTGTGTGTGTCAGCTCTGGTCTATTCGCTCAGTTCTCACTTGTATTGAATGGAAAAAAGAAATTGGATTTTTGTTGCTAATAAAACAAGATACCGCTTAGATGGTTTCTGAACCAAGGCAGACTCAAAGGCAAAGGTGTTTGCCTGGCTCATTTATAAAGGAGAGCTGCCGATTTGGGGCTCCCTGGAGGAAAACCACCAATATTATCCACACTAATGTGCTTCCCTGTTTAATCCTTCTCACCACATGGATTGAACTATTTTCAACTTCAATTTTTGTCCTAGACAAGAGAACACAGTGTCCCAAATACATGCTTGGCCCCTTCCAAGCCTGCCCATCTGCCGGCTCTGTTCCCATCAAGCAGGGCGTCTCTCCAGGGATCTGGGGCTATGGAAGCCCAGGTGGCTGGCAGAACAGTGAGAGGGTGTGGTTATACTGCCCCAGTGTGGCAGGATTGGGTCTGTCTCAAATGCCACTCCAGAGGAATGGTTTTCTAGTGCATCCTGGGGCACCGTGGGTTGGGGACTTTGAGGACCTGTCATATTTCTTCTCTCTCTTCCTTGCAGGTATCAGCGACACTGAAGGTAAGAATGTAAATGTGAGATTTTAAGGAGTGACCCTTTCTTGCCAGATCTAGAGACACCTCTCAGGAGAGGCAAACTCTCACCCCAAAAGCCTGATCTGCTTTTAGTCCTTGCTTCTGCCTGGCTTTATGCAGAGATTCAAGCCATGCCTGGCTCTCATAATCCTATCTCCCGCAGTTTTCCCATTTACTTCACCCCCAGTTTTGCAAAAGCACCATTGCAAAGGAAGACCCCATATGCAAACCAAATACTGTGTTCTTGACGTTGCATCTTCAGTTGCAATGCCTGGTGAAACTGGCTGCTTACTCCTCCCTGTAGACCAGGCTTGCCCTGTGTCTGTTGCTGCAGGCCTCCCTTCTCTTCCCCCCATGTGTCACTCACTACTCCCATCATTTACAGAACCTGCTGGGTCAGCATAGGCAAGTTCAGTTTTGGATCCCTGTTGGAAGCAGCTGGACATGCGGAAAGAGGCCCAAGTCTTGGGGCAGACACACCCATGGTGACAAAAATTGGTCTGGTCTTCAACATCTGATGGGGATTTTTCTGGTAAAGTAGAAAGATAAAGGTAGTCCTGGAAGACAGAGGGCAAGGAATTGTTAGTGTTGCTGGGAAGGGACAAACAGAACTTTAAGAAACTCACTGGTTGCAGTCAAGACTCTATCACATGCTGCCCTCCTGACCCTGAATTGGTTATTACATTCCTCCCTGCAGCCTAAAGAGCAAGCGCCTTCTTGAATATTTGTCAAGCACTCTGGTATTCTCTTCGGGAGAGCATCCTAAAATCTTTGCTCATGTGTTCCTCTGTTCGTCTGGGTTCTGTGTTCCATTTGGCTCTTTGTGGACTTAGACACAAGTCTTTTCATCTGTTAATGGCAGCTTTTGATGGACAGGAGCACTTGTTTTAGAGTACACATTTCTCTGTGTTCTCTTCCATGGTGACTAACTCTTTTGTGAAGCAGTTGCTGACCCTAGGGTCAGGAAAAGCTTCTGCGCCATCTTTCAAAGCTTTGCTGTTTGATTCCTGTTTACATCTGCCATGCACCTGGAACTCACTTGTGCTGTCGTGAGATACGACTCTAGGCATATATCATGAGCCATCTAGTTGGCCCAGAACCATTTACCATCCTTTACCTCCGCAAAAAGTCAAATCATGTTCTGGTCATGTATGGGTCTGTTCCCACTCCTTATTCTCCAGTGTTGGTTTACCTCCTCTCAAGGGCTCTCTCACAGACCTGCGCATGGCCAACATGGCACCAACAGGTTTTACCCATTCCCTCTCTCTTTCTCTCTCTCCTTCTGCGTCCCCTTGCTAAAAACCATTAGATTACAATTTTAAAACTAGTCCCCAAAGTCCATTCTCTTATTTGGCTACTGACTCATTCCTTAGGCAAAACATCAAGGTCCAACAATCAAAATTCATGATTTGGCTACAGTGGCTAACCTGTCTAACCAGGATTCACCAACTCCCCCTAGAGAGACTCACCCTAAAAAGATCCCCTCTTTTTCTCCTTAAAAACCCACTCCTGCAGAAAACAGCTGCTGTTGCTGTATGTTTTTGTCTGGTACAGAGGCAGCCTCTTCCCCTGCTTGTCCTTCAGGGGTAATAAATCTCCTTTGTGATGAGAACGTGGTGTCTGGCTGTGTCCCATACTGACTGTGGGGGCCACGCTCTCTTACACATTCACCCGTGGACAAACACCACGAATCTTAGCTGCTACAGCCTGCTAGGACTTGGTGTCTGGGAACAGAGGCCTCAGCTCCTGTGGTCTCACACCGCCTTGGCTGTTCTTGGCCCTTGCTGGTTTCCTGAGTACTAGAAATGGATGCTCTAAATACGTAAGCATGCTCATTTCTAGGAGTCGCAATTAAATGTTCCTAAGGGTAACCTCACTCATCCACATCTGTACCCACCATGTGTCTGCGTTACATTGGTTCACACTAGCCTTATTACATCAAAGAAAAATGTCTGAGCCCATTAATGGCTTCAGCTTTTAACTTGTTAACTAGTCTTTCCTGAAGTTGTCATGTTAGAGTTCTGTTTACTGAATATTTAACTTATTTGAGCTTTTTATGTTTAAAAGCCAAAGCATTTAACCCCATTTATTTATCTGACTGTGGTTTCATAGATGTAAAATACAAATGTTTTACTGCCGATAGACTCCACTCAGCATTATGTATGAGAGTAATGCCTCCCTAATTGCCCAGGGTTTTTTCAGATAATCTTTGTAATTTTTTATGCCAACCCCTCCACTTTTAGTAAATCTCTGACCAAGCATTGAGGACCTCACCCGGAAAGAATGGAAACGCGTTCCCTACCTTCATCCACTTAGGGTAGATAGGCTTTTGTGTGTTTCCAAAGTCTGACGTGTCATGGCAGACAACCCAGGCCTACTGGGAAAAGCAAACGTGAGATGCCTTTTTCATTCAGAGGCTTCACTGGAGGGTGACAAGGACAGCACCTCAGCGGTTGGAAGGCATTGCAGAGCTTGTGGTCTATCATAGCCTGGCAGCTGTTTCCAAAAGCTCCGTACACGAAGACTCCCTCTCTCCCTCCCCACTGAAAATTCCTGCTTTCTACCTGCCCTTATCTGATGAATGTCCCTGAGCCAGGAGGACTGACCTTATCTGAAAGCCGTCTCTAAACCCGATGCCCGATTTCTCTTTAGCTTGACCCTTGGCACAGATTCCTGCTAAAAGCCTTCCCTGCTGCACACATGATAGCTAAGACTTGTGCTAGGAGCCCTATGATGGAAGCTTGCCACTTAATGCAAATTAAGGTCTGTCCCCAGGCCCCCAACCCTGTATATCCCTTATACTCTGAAATAACGCTGAGTTGGCTCACTGAAGCGTGTCCCCCGGAGGGCTTCCTCTGTAGCGCCTGCAGCCGTCCTAACCTTGATCCCTGCTTCTGCTTTCTCCACTCTCGCGGACCAATGCAGCCAAAGATCCCGAGGAGGAAGCAGAGCCACACTGGCCTTGGTGTGATTGACAGGCTCCACAACATCTCCAAAGCAGTGGGAGAAGAGCAGTGGTGAGGGACCGATTCCGACACCAAGGGCCTCAGGGTGGCGGCAGAGGTGAGCCTCTAAAGGCGGCCTCACTTAGAAGGAGCTGCCTCGTTGGGCACCGAGTCAGGACAAGAGGGCCCAACAGTGCAAGAGGGAAGATGACCCCAAATGCCTCATCTGGTGAGGAGCCCCCGTGGCAGTCAGAAACACTGGCAGAGACTAGACAGCTCTTTGGTTGTAGACTACAATCTGACAGTTTCCTTTTTGAACTAACTGCCTTAAGCAAATCATTCGTTTTTGACCGTGAAGGGTCCATTGTGAGCCCAGGATAAAAGTTCCCACGAGCAGTGTGCAATGTGAATATTCAGGTCAGT
Organism: Cricetiscus sungorus; assembly: GCA_030556225.1. NCBI lineage: Eukaryota > Metazoa > Chordata > Mammalia > Rodentia > Cricetidae > Cricetiscus > Cricetiscus sungorus. Next base: position 23,169,960 of record JANBXA010000114.1, read on the forward strand.
CCCAATGAATTTGAAATGTGTATCTCTCCAGGGCTCAACAGTGAAACATGCATATTACTCCGAAGCTATATTTCATAGTGGTGAGAGCATGTGGCTTAAGTTATTTTAATTTGGTGAACTCATTCCTTATGTTCGTTCATTTGTGAACTTGCCTGGCATTTTATAAATTCCAAATATTTTCGTTGATTTTTCCCTCATTCCCAAAGTTATCTGTGTTAATTATAGATTAGTTTAAAAGATAAACACAAGAAAATGAGTTTAAAATAAATTGAAAAAATATAAAAATATGATGGAAAATAAAGATTTGTGATGCTAATTTTAGTAAGCATAAACACTGTGCATATGTTCAATTCCTCAGTGTTAGGTATTTTAGTGTTTTCAATGTTTTTCAATAATTGAGACTATTGTACATTCTTTTGTCCTATTTTGTTTTACCGCCTGTATGCCTGTGGACTGCATGCATGCCCGGCGCCTGCAGAGGCCAGAAGAGGAAATTGGATTCCCTGGAGTTACAGATGGGTGTGGCTACCGCATGCGTGTTCAGACCCACATCAGGGACCTCTGGAAACGTAACCACAAAGTGTACATTCTTAATTACTTTTATAAGATGAACCATACAAATGGAATTACAAAGTTCATCTTTGACTTTTTGATTGCTTTCCACTTTGGACCGATGAACCATGTCAACGGGCAAGTTTGAGAGTGTCTATGAGAAAGCCAGTATGAGGCATTGCCATTTGGTCGACACCTTGTTCAGTTAACACGGGGCGTCTTCAGCTTCCTCCTGGGTGACTTACAGAGGCCTCACAACATGTCGGGTCAGCTCTCTGACCCTGCAGTTCTGACAGCCAAGTCTGGCCATGTCACCACTCTAAAATGCTGTAATCGCCTCCGTAGCCCAAGAACTAGGCTTCAGTGTCCCCGAGGCTGGAAAGTTCTTGATCTTTAGGACTGCCTGTTTTTTTGTCACCTTGTGAACAATCTGGTCATGCTTCTGAGCTCCAGACCCGCAGAACCTGTTTCTCTGTGTAAGAGTCATTCCTGTTTCTTCCTCTCTCGCTGTCGGGTTGGGGCTCATTGCTGGCCAGGAGCATTTGGGCGGTTTCAGCGCTGACGTGCTGATTGCACCTGCCTGGGCAACATTGCCCCCTAGAGGCCCTGTGGGCGCTCTGGCTGGCTGACCGCAGCTGCCTGCGCACTGGTGATCTATCTGCCAGTCATATCTCACTGTCTCTTCAGGTGTTGCTTCTGCTTTAGTCTCCTTTTCTGCTGATATTTCATTCCAGTTTGCCAATTTTCTCTTCAGCCATGTATAATTGGGGATTAAAATCTTAGGCGCGGCTACTGACTGTTTTGCTGCACCTTTGAAAGTATCAGGCATACAGCAGCTATACCATGAATCTATACACATTTCACTTTGGGGCCACGTACAGTGCCTTGCTTAGCCATCATTTACCTAGAGCTGTCCTGGTCTAAGGCACGCTGACTCCTACCTCTACTATGCTCTCCGATACGCTGACAGAGCCGGGTGTAACAGATGACAGCTCCCAGAATACACTTCTCTAGCGCTCTTCTGGTTACCCTAGCCACCGCGCACGCGTCCCAGCATGTGATATGTATGACTCTGCGTGTTCCTCTGGGCCCAACCCCACTTCTCTTTCAGTTATGTTTTAACTCTGACCTTATGTAGAGCAAGGTGTGCAAGGGTAAAGGGAAAGGAAAGCGCTCTGATTGCCTATTTTCCACTTGGGCCAGACCTCAAATGTCTCACCCAGGGTCAGGCTACATAATGGTCATCAAAGATGCCGGTCTCAGCCCCCAGGGAATAAGACAAAAGGGATTTCCTGCTGTGATTATGTTAGTGACAGAAGGTTACTCTTGATCATTTAGAATGTCCCAATGTGATTTCAAGGGTCCTTGTAAAATGAAGGCAGGAGACATACATCTTATCAAAGACGCCATGACAGAAGCAGAGGTGACAGTGATGCAGGAAAGGGTCCCGAAACAAGAGATGCAAGCAGCGTCCAGAGCTGCAAAAGGTAAGGAAGGATGTGGAGTCTTCCCTGCAGCCTCTAGGAGGAACGCCAGGGCTGACACCTTGACTTTTGGATTCCTGACTCCTTGAACTGTGACAAAATAAATATGTCTTGTTTTAAGCCACCAAATTGGCAGTAGTTTGTAACAACGGCAGTAGAAAAATTGTACTGGCAGGCCTCAATTTATTGTCTGGCTCTGCTGCTAACCATTGCAGTTAATGGCAATGCTTCTCAGATGTTGGAATTAGGGCCTATCAATGATTGCTCTCTACAAAAACCCTTCACGTGTGGTGGAGGTTGGGTTTTTGTCTTTTTCTATGCCTCTTTGCTGCTTCCATTGGGACATTCTGGGTGAAACTCAGGCTTGGCTTTGGATGTGGAGAATGCCATGGCTTTATAAAGTCTGTTACCCTGGGCTAGGTGAGAAAGTGCCCTGCTGACAGGGAGACCACTTTCCCCTGACCACTTTGCGTGAACTGTGCATCTTCTATGGGAAGTTCAGTGTTAATCAGTCACCTACATGTTTTGTTGCGGCTGTTGTCTTGAGGCAGGGTCTCATTTGTTGAGGCTGGCCTTGAGCTTCCTGTGTAGCTGATGAAGGCAGTGAATTCCTGGTCCCCTTCCTTCTACTTCCTGAGTTCGGAGACTGAGTTCTAAGACACAGTTTGTGGGATCCTGAGGCTCAAACCCATGACTTCCTGCATGCTAGGCAATTATTCTACCAACTGACCTACACTCCCCGCCCCACCAACCAAAAATTTGAGAACTATGTTGAGACAGAAGGAAAACACCAGCATACCTTAATGTGATGGTTTGTATTCCATCCACTATTCCATTGACGATGCCCAGGAGTTTATCCAGGTTTGAGACATGGTTCTGGGGACATATACATGTTGTGGCAGGCAGAAGACAGGTAGCTTTGCCACTTTCCTGGATTCCTGCAGCTTGCTCAGTAAGCTGGGATTGACCAGTTCAAAATTCACTTTGCATATCTTCTACTTGCATATTTTTGGAGCCACAAGCAGAAGGCAGTAGTCTCTGTTCTCAAATTCACCAGACAAAGCAGATAATTACAAGGCAGCATGATAATTGCTGTGGGACACTGATGAGAAGAGCATGGAACTGAAGCAGGAGGAAATGGCAGAGATATTCGTTAAGTAATTTATTAATTCACAGTACTCCACTCAGCATAGTGATGAATGCTAGATAATGTTTTACCTTGAAAATAATAGAATCTATGTGTGGATTTGAGTTTGCAACATTAGGCCACTTATGCTCAGGCCCCTCTACCTCAGTTCATGACCTATCAATACTTACTTGGTAAAAGCGATAATGTCTACATAGTACCTATAGGAATATGGCAGACACCAACAGCCCTAGAAATGGCCCTATATCTTCACAGTCAAAACATGCCTTTTTCAAATCCCATTGAGCATCAGTGATGTGTTTGGAGTAATTGTGTGACCTGGAGCCTGGGACAGACTTCATGGAAAACCCATGAGGTTCAAACACTGCCCATGTTGAGAGCCTGCCTACCTTGGCATGCTCTGTCGTGGAGGTCTTTATTTTTCTAAGCATTGGAGTTCAATTTCAGTCATACTCTGGTGTTTCCAAGCATCTGTATTTTTCTGTTGTTGGAACTTTGTTTACTTCTCAAAAAGTCCCTTATTCCCAGTCTAGGACAGAAAAGGTAATCTCGGTACCTCAAGCTAATCCTCTCACTTCTGATTTTTCCATCTATAGAGTTAATACTTAAACTATCTCTGCATTCCTCTTTTTTTCTTATTTCCTCCACCTGGCAGCAGTCCATGATCTAAAAGGCTTAGGTATCATGAGCTAGTGCTACATGGGGTGTTAGAAAAGAGGCACTGGTCCCATAAGGGTCTTCAGACACTCATGGCCTATGTCACCTGTGCATTCCTCTGGTAAGGCCAGCCTGCTCTGGGAGCTGGGAAGGCTGCCTGTGCCAACCAGCATCTTGGCTCCTGTTATGGTGATTTCTCTGGGCACTGCCCCCACCCCCACTCCGACTAATTTCACTTCTCACTATCTTTTGGGCAGTCCACACCTCTCTGGAGCCATTTCCCAATCCCTACTCGGATCTTCGGGAAGTCTCACAGAGCTTCCATCACAGGAGACATCAAGGAGAAGAGAGCAGGTGGTAGATGGACCTGGCAGAGAAAGTCACCCTAGTCACCCTTCCCATTTCCTGGCAGAGAAAGTCACCCTTCCCATTTCCGGGCCTCACTGGCTCCCCCGGAATCAGGTTTACATGACACTTGGTGGTCCTTTCTAGTCTCTTACCTCATCTCTCCTCTGCTTCCTGCAGATTCTCCCTCAGATGGATTTATCTTATTAAACATATTTAAATTTTTTTTTTTACAATGCACACTAGTCTTTTTAACCCAAGGAATCTTAGAGCATAAAACTATTTCACCACCATTTCTCACCTCTGCTCACTGACCTATCCCCCAGTCTTTTCCCTGCTTAATTTCTCTCAGTCCTCAAGTTGAAGATTAGGGCTAACCAAATCCAGGACCCTGGATACCAAGGTCCCCGAGTACCACGTGCTCCCATTCCATGCTCCTGCAACTGTATGTTACTACTTTATAAGCTGTCTTAGACCAAAGCTTTGTCTGGGTTTTTGGTGCTTAGAAGTTCAATGAGTATTTGCAAAGGGATGAATAGGTGGGTGGGTGGATAGATGACTGGATGGATGGATGGATGGATGGATGGATGGATGGATGGATGGTGGCTAAGATAGATTTTTATAAACTCTTTCTTTGCGGCGTACTTATATTGCTTGCCCAAAGCAGGCCATGTAAGAAACAGCAAATCTGGGATTCTGTTGCAGGCTTACTAAACTAAGTCCAAGGCTTTAACATTTCACAAGGCTGTTCTGAGGGGCCTAAGGGAGGCTTGTCCTTCATACAGACTATTGTCATCTCCATAAATCATTAGAGAACATCTCTAAGCAAATGTAAAGTAGAACTCATGATTAACCCTGGGAAATTGAGAGCAGTGAGGGGACCAAAGGTATCTTCAAAGAGGACTTGAAGAATGTTGTGAGAGCATCTGCCACCAGCCCCGAGGACATCACAAATGCCTTAGCAAAGGGTCACTGTTACTTGATACGTTTCCCTTACTTAGTTTTCATTGCTCTTTGGAGTCAAACGGGTAAGGGACAGAGTACCTCCTTGTTTTGATTTTCCCTAATTTCACTAAATCATCGCTGGGAAGCCCAGGGCTGGGACCCTGCATAATTACATTTCTGTCCAGCAAGGTGGCACAACCAACCCTCTGCATCCAGCCAAACTATAAAAATGTCTCTGACCAGTCATTGCTCTAGTTTCTGAGAAAGTAGAGTTTGCTTCCTTTGCCTCACGGGCCAGCAGTAGGTCCGAGTTATAAGATGTAAGTTCTTTTTTGGTTGCAAAGTGGTCATAATTCTTGAGGCTTTGGTATCTCTAGGGAAGCAGCAAACCAAACACTGACATGATCTGACTTACTTAGCTGGGTTACACTGTCACCAGGAGTTCAGTGACATACTGTCAATGCTTAAAAAAGAAAAAAAAAAAAAAAGCCTTGCTGGTGCTCATCAACAAGACAAGTCAACTCACGTGGACACCCCACCTCCAAAGCTTTAAGTGAGACACTTGAACTGAGTTCTCACTGTAGAGCCAAGGCCTTGTGTCTATAGACTGTGGCTGTGTTCTTTGATTAACTGTCTACCAGTCCTTACCAGTGGTAACAGCCACTGCCTTGTAAAACCGCCAAGATGCCTGACACACCGATGTCCAGCTGCCTGGCGACTTCCTTGGTTTCCACTCAGCCCAACTCTGAAATCACTGGTCACTAAATGCATAGCTGACTCTCAAGGTGACCATCAGGCTGAGCTGCTCCAGAACATCCAGCAGTGAATGCCATTTTCATGCCCTGTCTTCACCACCAGACTCAGTAGAAATCATTCACATCAGAGACACCACTGGCCGGCAGCCCAGTAAAGAATGCACCAAAGTCTGAGAGGGGGACCTTGGTGACATTGGGAGAGTAGAGAAGGCTGGGATTGTGGCATTAACGATGAAGGTTGTGCCAATGCACCTTCCTCTTTTCTCTCAGACAAGAGTCCTTCAATTCTAGTCACCACCAGTCAATCCTTCTGTTTCCTAAAAACAGAGCCATTGGTGTAACACATCCGATCACGGAGAACCCCGGCACCTCAGCTCCAAGTGCCATTGCTGTTCTGTACAAGAGGAACGCATTCGTTCATTATTTGTATAATTAAAATTTAATCTTAAAAATGAGCACTGCACATTCTCCAGATGATGAATTTTTCCATGAAAGAATTAGAAAATTAGTATTGATTATTTTTCTCTGTTGCTTATTCTAGAAAGGAAAGAGGCATCCAGGAAGCGAAGCATTGAGAACTCTTTAGCTCCAATCAAACAGAAATGCCTATGGCTACACCAGGCATTCGGGACTAGGAACTGTGGGTGTGGCTTAATGGTAGAGGACCTGTCTGCCGTGCACAAGGCCCTGGGTTCAGCCCCCAAGTGCACAAACTTGGACCCAGAAGATGGCTGCAGTGAGGAAAGCGTCACAGCGACCAGGCTGCTTAATTTGCTACCATTCTTCCAGTTTATGACTCTTTGCCACAGACCATTTGTCTTTGGGGCTCCTTCTTCTCCTGTGTCTTTTTCTAATCATAAAGCATCTGGTCTGTATAATTAAGGAGAGCTGAGAAAATGCCATTAGCCAGACATGCAGGAAGTCGATGATAAATCTTCTTCATGACAGACATTAACTCTAAGCCATATTCCTTCTTGGGTAAACACCTTATTTGTTAATGACATATATGCATGAAAAGGCCATAATGAAACTCATTGCTTTGCATGATAACTTAAACAATTTATTTCTAAAATGAAAAAAAACTCATTTATTGACTTCTGAGGGATTTTGAATTCACTTTGGCTTTTTCATGAAAAAGCTTTTTCACTTTTTTTTTTTTCATGAAAGTATCACGTTTTATTTGAGATTTTTCCATTGGTCAATGGGAGGTGGGACAGCATCCTTACTTGTACTCTTTACTGGTTTTGTGATGCGGGCATTTCAGCTCCATGATAGCTGTAGGTTACCAATGTAGTGCTACTTATCCCAAAGCCAGAAGACACATGCAATCAGGGAACTGCCTTCAAACTCATACCGTTGACTTTTCTAGGCTGGATAACATTTTTATGAGAGTTGATTGATTAAGACCAGACCTGGTGGTGCAGTTAAATGCGCTGCAGATCTGTTATCATCTTCTGTCTCAAATAGAAATGAATCATCAAGCCATGGTGGTTATCTCCTCTATTCAGAGTGTGGAAATCTTTCTCCCGTGCATTGAAATCAAAGCTTTAAACCATTTTATAAACATGTAAATTTATGGTGTACTATATCGTCTATGTATGTTGTATGAAATGTAGGTATATATACTAATTACCTAATATGTTTCTGCTTTGTGCTTAATAATATGAAAACTTTAATTTCCAAATTTTTCCTTCTACAACTTCATATATTTATATAATGGGTTCTATTTGCGCTCATACTCAACTCTTTTATCTCTATCCCACCCCTGTCAATCTCCCCTCCTCCCTACAAATCTCTTTCCCACTTTCTTGTCTCTCTGCTTTGTGTTGTGGTCTGTGTGGCCATGGGTTTGGAGCTTCCTGGAGGCTTATTGGGCTGACTAGCATATATTCACTGAAGATAATGACTCTCCCAGAATCTACCTTTAGCCACACACAGTTCAGCAGAGGCTAAGAGCCCCATGGACCCCTTCCCCATCATGGGCTGATTATTGACAGGGCCATTCTGGTTCAGGCCCAGTGAGAAGGGCTGTAAGATAATGGTTGCAGTGGCTTGGCAATGCCCAGGAGATGCCATTTCTCACTCTTCTCCTTATTGTCAGCCTCATACCCTTTCTGTGGCTTTCCCCCTACGCTCCCTGAGCCTTAGAAGTGGTAGTGTACTACCTTGTTTAGAACCAAGAACTCCACTGTTACCTAGTCTTAAACCTTGAGCGCCTGTGAGCCTGCATTTACCATGCCTGTTGTGGGACCATGAAGGCTTTTTATTAAATTTTCTTTATGGAGAGAATTACATTTTTTGCCTGGAACTTGTAGTGGTTTATTGGTTTGAATGGTAGAAGCTGCTTCTCATCTCTAGCTCCATTTGGATACATTCATTTAAAAAAAAAAAATCTGTGCTTGTTGGCTTAGAAATGCCCCTGACAGATGCATATGAGCGTGGTAAAGGTCTGGTTCAAAAGCAAATGTCACCATGTCACCTGGATGGATAAGAAGAGAGCCGAGGAAGAACACACAAACAGTAGAGCAACTGGGTCCCCTACAGACACACACTATGCCACCCTCTCTAGAGGGACCTAGTGCTGATGTGGATATGAACATGCAGGCTTTGATGCCCTTTGAACAAACCCCATGAGCATCCATACCCAGAAAAGCTTGTGTTCAGTTATGGTCCATGGTTGGTATTTTAGCAAGGTGAGACAACAGGAGAGAAAGACCATTAAAATCACAAGTGTTCCAGTTCATGCACTAGAGTTGCTCATTTAACTCATCTTCAAAGGAGTTTTGCCAAGTGATAGGAAGAACAGTAACAGAAACACACACAGACACACTTTAATAGGTCCAACAGGCCTGACTGTCACCTGTGGCTGCTGCAGATGGGACCACCATGAGAGCAATGACTGTAATTCTTTACTCAAATTGCTGAGTAAAATACCGACAAGCACAGACTCCCTGGCCACATTATCTGGGTTCAGACCCAAGGCCCAGCTGTTACCTATGTGTGATGTTTGGGAGTTGTGTCAGTCACTTGTGTGCTGCAGTGGTGGCCGGCTGTGTGAGGCAGAGTGGGGCCCACTGATTTACAGAGTGCAAGTGAAGAGAATAGCAAGCTCAAGGACACGGTGCGATTACTTCTCCTCTCCAACCCCCCGGCTCCCCAGGATGTCCAGTTGTGTCAGAAGTTTGCTCACAAATGGGAACAGCTATTATGATCTCTCAGGGCTGTGATCTCTGTGGGCCCCATGTTAATGAAGCAATGGTCTGCTCTGAGGAGAATCGGAGCCCTCAGCACACTGTTCCACATCCCTACCCTCCGTCCTTAATAAGAATTTGTGTTCCCAAACACACAGTCTCCATTTCCTACCTTATGTGACAGGTGGCAAATTGACTATACTGTGACTTCCAAAGCTGGAGCAAGCGGAAGAGCTGCCATCTGGAGAAGCCAGAGAACATCCGTAAAATGAGCAGATATGCTTTTCATGGCACTGGGCATTAGACAATGTCACAGATGGCTTCACTAAAGGACTGTGGGTAAAGTACAGAGGATCGAGCATGCCTATCTGCGTCCTCTTCAAAGCAACAATTGTGGAATGGCTACCAGAACTGCTGGGCTTTGGAGCTGACTCCTGATAGCCTTAATAAGCCAGGCTTGGCCATTTGTCTTCAGTAATCTAGATAAGCGAACACCAAATAGTAAAAAGAAGGAAAAGGAGATTTATGTGGTGTGGCCACGTAGAGAGGAACAAAAGATCCGATTGCTCACCCCCCCCCAAGTTAGCACGAGGCTTAGGCTTAAATAGAGATCAAGCAGAATCCATAGCTAAAGAGTCCGATCCAGGCATGGTCTTGTTCGTCAGCACCCTCAGGGCTCCTCTGACACTTTGTCAGTAATTGTCAGTACTGTGTGACATCTCCTCCTGGGACACAGGGTTATTCTCTGGCTAGCACCAGGCTTCAGCCTTTTTCTTCTCCTACCATGAGATTCCTGGTGAAATTCCAATTTCTTTAGAAACATTGTCTCAGTAGACTGATAACCAATAGGAGGGCACATGTGTCTCTTGAATATTTTCATTCCTGCCAGAATGCTTATAGGACTAGTTGGGAGGCAAAACTATATAAATGAAAAACCCACTAGTCTCAAATGGAGCTTGAAAGCCTTGCACCTGCATGTGTGTCTGTGTGTCTGTGCATCTGTGTGTCTGTGTGTGTGGTGATGAGGGATTCAAACTAAACTCTAAGCTTCAGTTCCTTTGTCTGAAAGTTTGAGCTAGCAACACAGAAATACCACAGAACAAAGGCTCCCTAGCAATACAGTACTACGCAAGGCTCCCTAAATTGCAAGTTGTAGAGGTCCAAGTTGAACTTGAGTATTCCAAAATGGGGCATTGAATAACTCATGTAACCCGGGCAGAGAGAAGGCTGGCCTGGATTACCATTGGGTCATAGTCTCATCTTGATTTAACTCTAAGGTGATGAAGACAAGTTACACCCATTGGCTGGAAGCATGCTTACAGAATTCCCAGGGGGTTTCTCTGAGTCTTCAGCCAAGGACCACTGCTCAGCTTAGGCTGGTCATGTGACCTAAGGGAAGAGGAACTACAGGGGGCTGTCTGGGCTGTGGAGTAACCTTGTGGAAGTGTGGGGGCACAACAGACATTTGGAGACATCATTAGGAGCCATCCCAATGTGTCAACTTCCTGACAAGGTTTTTGTGGCTCATGGTCTTTCAGGGAGCTCCTGTCTCTGGGGACAGGCTTTGTAGAAGACACTGGAGGAAAAGGTGGCTTTTGGGTTCACTGGATGCTTCAGCCTGATCTCATTCACTTAGCACTTGCATTTTTTCTCCTTATTCGCTGCTTCCTGAGGTGGCCCCGCCCGAGTCCTGATGCATGCTGGCACCTTGAGTGTCCCCAGAGCCTGGCACTGATGATTTATCGTGAGTGTGCACTGCCCTCTGATTTCTGGATGTCTGATATGGGCTGTCTGTTACCTCACAGTCTCCTAAGCAGCAGCCAGCAAGGATCTTATCACAACCCTGCTTTAGATGACACTGGCCTTCAACAGCTGTCTTGATCCATTTCCAAGCTATCCTTGCAGATACGAAGTATTCAAAGCCTGCTTCTGCGAGCAGGAAGGAACAGGGATGACTTGTGGTAGGTTGCTAGGCAACCTATCCTGAGACAGATGTGCTAGGAGCCATTGAAAACACTTCTTTTTTTAAAAAAAAAATGAGTTTTAATTGGAAAGATCAGCAAGTTTGTGGCGTGTTTTAATGGAATTTATGAAGTTATTTGTCTCTGATACTCAATACATTGAGCACAAGGAAGCGTTCCTTCTTCAGTGCGGGGAAAAGGCTCACTATTGCTTTTCCCGGGAAGGTGCATGATGGGGGACCAGAATGGTTTAGAATGGGAGAGATCCCCTAAGTAGCAAGTACTAAAACTAAAGCCATTATTCTGCTTCCAGAACTTGCTGATTTTGGTTAACGAGAGTTGCCCAGAGACATTGTTCCTAGGTATTTATAAAGAAATAAATGCTGGACTCAGGCCTGAAAATCCAAATGGACAACACTGTCTATGCTGAGACAATACTGCATGTTTGGTTTACAGGCTTAGAGACCATACTTACCTTCATTCTCCTAACTCAACACTATCCTTTCAACCTGCTGAAAAGGAAGTTCTACATACACATTTTATGTATATACCGTACAAACATGTAGATATATGTATACATGTCTGTATTTTTGGAGGGGGTGAGTTCAAGCCACTCAGATTTCTTCCTTACTAAGCTGTTTTCTGAAATTGTCCACAGGCATGGTTTCAGGGGTGCTTGAAAGCACCCCTGGCATCTACATGTGGTTAATACAGAAGAAGCCAGTGCAGACATGGAGATAATCCAGTCTTTGCCTGTCATCCTCCTTGGTCCAGATCATGCCAAGCAAGACAGAGATAGAAGAGATGACAGCAACAGCCAGAGACTGCTGCATGTTTGGCATTGTGCATTAAAACCAGATCTTCCCAGTTCTTCTCTGGCTGAAATGGGCCCAGTTTCCCTAGGCCTCACATCCTGTTCTGTCCTCTTGGAAAACAGCATCAAAAGGAAGGCATAGTGATTGATTTTCCCTACTGGCTCACTCTTTCTTCTAGTTCTAAAAGTTTTCTGTCATTCCCATAAGTCTGCAGCTAGTTTAGCATTTAAAATACGAGCTTCTAAAACAAACTCCCATGTATGCTGCATGGCCGCATTTGGTTTTGAAGTTCTCAAAAAATCCTTTCTGGTTTTTGTTAATACAAAAAAAAAAAAAAAGACAAATGGGGGCAGAAAAGGGATTTTCCTAAAACATCTATTCACAGACAGACACCAGTAAGACAATTTATTCCAACATGGCAGCAAAAACTTTCCAGGCACAGAAAAACAAGGCATGTTGCAACAACTTTAAGGCAAATTGCTGACAACACCATTGCTGCTTTTTCCTGAGGAGTCAGAATTTTCCAAGCACTTGTAAAAACTTAAGCTCTTCTATGTCCCCAGAGATGATTAAATTTTAGTGTCTGTGAGATGTTTGTCAATATTTCCAGAGAACAGGGAAGAGCCATGTGACTTTAGATGTCAAATTTATGCTCACCAAGAAAAGAAAGCTGCATATAAGGTGGGGGTGTGGCTCAGCTGGTAGTATACTTGCCTAGCATGTAAGATGTTCTGAGTTCAAGTCCCAGGACTACATAAACCAGACATGTTGATGCAGGCCTATAGTCCCACTGTAGGTAGTGGAAGACAGGAGGATCAGAAGTTTGAGGTCTTCCTTGGACCCTGTGTATGTTGTAAGATTGAGGCCAGCGTGGTATACACAAGACCTTGTTTCAAAATAATGTCTCTTGTTGTTGTTGTTGTTTTTGTTTTGTTTTGTTTGGTTTTTTTTTTTTTTTTTTTTTTTTTTTAGAAAAGGTCTAGAGAGGTGGCTCAGCAGTTAAGAACACACACTATTCCTGCAAAGGACCCATGTTTGAGTCCCACCACTCACATCAGGCATGTCACAACCTCCCGTAACTCCAAAGCCAAGAGGGAACAATGCCTTTGGCCTCCCCAAGCTCCTGCATTTACATGGATAAAGATTTCCACAACATACACAAGATTTTGATTTAAATTATACACAAGTGCTAACTTGTTTATACAGGGTGTGCCATGTGCCTAGAATATATAGCACACTCATCTACTATGCACTTAATTATTAATTAATGTGCTATGTATATATTTATATATATGCATACATTAGTTAGTAATGAGCGTGGGATTCTTGTTCTAATGGCTTTTAGTGCCCTGTGTGGAAGGTGATGAGAGAATGACAGCCGTTGAGTAAGTATTTATATCTGTTCTTAGTTATACAGAGAAGAGGTTGGTAGGTTGTATAATACAAGGGACAGTTTTAGGAGCATGTGGTGAGATTGCTGCAAAGATGGCCATCAACTTTCCATCCTGATGACTTCAGCACTCATCCCAAGAGATGAGGTCTTTCCCCTTCCTTTTATGTCTGGGCTCACCCTGTGATTTGTTTTGCTTAGTAGAATGTAAAAGAAAGGACACTGTGCTGGCTAGTTTTATGTCAGCTTGACACAGCTAGAGTCATGTGAGAGGAAGGAGCCCCAATTGAGAAAAGGACTCTATAAAATAGGGCAATCACTGGACATGTGAGTGAAGACCAAACCTGGCCAAGCCAGTCCAGTGCTGCACGAGGTAGAAGTGAGCCAACCCCATTGCAGATCATGAACTAATAAGTGAGTGGTGGCTGACTTAAGCTAGTAGGTTGGGAGGTTGGTTAAACAGGAATAGAGAACCAAAATGGTCAGAACTGTTTCTGGGAATTTTCTGTTGAGCTAAGACGTGAAGAGCTGACAGACTCTCTTTAGGAAGGCACTGATGTGGCTGGATCCTGGAGCACTTTTTGAAGATCTAAGACTGGAAAACATGGCGTCTTCTAGAACCAGAAGCAATACAGTATGAATGAAAACGGGGGAGAATGGAGGTTGAGGATGTAGACGAGACCCGGATTAGACTACCACGTGAAAGAACATACATGACGCCTACGATGCCTAATGGATTTCCAGACGTCGTACAAGGGTAGTTTTGTCAAGGTGAAAGCAACACTAAGGGGACCATTTCTTCCACCAACTTTGCTAGCCATTCACAAAGACATATTGTGGCTTACAAGTAGCATATTGGAAGGGAAAATGCATGCATCCAAGAAAGGTTTGTTGAGCCTGGAAAAAGCTCTCACAAGCCAGTGGAAGATCCAAGAGCAGTCCCTGGAAAGATGCACACATACATGCATACTCACTAAAGTCAGGGCAGATCTTACAGTCAGCCAGGCTGTGAGGCAGGGGAAAGTCACTTAATTTCTCTGAGCTGTATTTGTAGTATAATGTCCCCTCCAAAGGATTAGTGTTTTGTCTGAATAGCATTTAGTAGAAACCATAGTAAGTACTCAATGAATTACAGCCAGTCTAAGGAGAAAATACCATATAGCTATAACACTAAACAAGATCAGATATGTGCAATTATACCACAAAATGGAGGTCATAAAAATGCCATTTTCACCATCTTGTCTTACATTTATTAGGGAATATTTCTGCCAATGGATACAGCTTAATTGTGTTTAGGGAAATCTTTCCTGAATCATTTCTCATTGTCAGCAGCATGGCGTATAGTTGGTGCTGTCTTTTTTGAGCCTAGTAATAGGTTGATGTTCAAATGCACAAGAAGAAATATACACAAAAAAAAGAAAACAAAAAATATGTACACAAAAAGTTCTGGGTGCTTGCATCAGACACTTTGTTTGCCTAAAGACATTTAACTTTCCCAGCAATCCCCAGCCATTGGTATTCATTTTCCTATATTGCAGCTAAGCAAAATAGGGACCAAACACCCTCATCAGGGGCTCCATACCAGAAAGTGCCTTGGAATTCAAATCCATATGGACCCAACTTCACGGCCAGGCCACCGCCTACTTTCTGCTTCCATAGTCAACAGCTATGCTTTTGAAACAAAAGGCAGATCAAGTCTGATTGCCAGGGAAAGTGGATCCAAGGAGAGGCAGCACAAGGACTTGGTTGACTTCTCAAGAAATTCCAAATGGAGCCTCTCCACCGTCTCCACTCACTCCTCTATTTACTTTTAAAGTTATCCACGTATATAATGCCTACCCGGGAGTCAATGGAGACGATCTCCGAGAACTCCCGAGAGAGCCGTTAAAATCTCATAAACCCTGTGAGAGTTGGGTGGTCCAAATCTGTTTTTGGAAAATGCAAATGTTTGTGAGTGGAGGTCTGGTTGCTCTAATTCAGGGCACAGGCTCGCAGATAACAGAAAAGGGATGTTTTCTAAGGTGCTTTGGGCCAACTGACTTCCAAAAAGGAAGGGAATAGCGTTCCTTAAAATTCGTGGGGGGGTGGGGTGGTGGAGGTGAAGAAATAGGCCAAGAATTTCTCGTCATGTAATTCACCTTATATCTGTCAATCCAGACTGTGAAGGTTACGTTTGACCTAGAAGCAAGTTAAGAAAAATTCTATCTTCATCCTTGGTACCTGTTTACTGTAGATAGCAGAGGTTGGTTAAGGCTGGTAGACACCTGTCCATTGTTCATCAAAACATTTGATTGGGTTGAAATCTGATATGTAGAGCAACATCCAGGATAATATTCTTGGAGAATTACAGAAAAAAAAAAAATAATCAAAAATCCTTACTAAGCAACAACGCCGTCATTTGGTGCTGTGGGGGATTGCCAGGGGAGGGGTATCTGACCACCACAGGGGCTGGGAGATGATGGCTTTGGGGGACCCTACGAAGGTGGGCAAAGCAAGGTAAGACAGACACAGACTCCCAACGAGGGTTAATTGTCCCCAGAAGAAGAGGTGACAGCAGTAGCCGTTTTCCTATCTGGCCTGAGCCACACAGTCTGCCTCTTTGACATAAATAAGAAAAAAAGGCATCGTATTTTCCTTTCTGAATATTAAAGACAAAGTCTAAATTACATTGCCTGCAATGCAAAGATTAGTCATGCATAATTTATTTCTAAATTAATGTTGAAGCCACAATGCTAAGAGAGTCAGAGCCTCCGGACCGAGGGCTCTCAGACAGCCAATGACAGTTGCCCCAAGTAGTCAACAGATGGAGCTGGGGGGCTGTTAACCCCGTTGATTTCTTCAGCAGGCAGAGGGCGTCTGCGCAGAGCGCCCAGCTTCCTGCCGCGGCGGCGGGAATCAATGCCATCCAACATACACTAATCAAATTTATGCACACGCCGCGCACAGTCCAGTAAAGGAGGTCAGAGAGAGTCGTCCTCAGCCTAAGTAACGCGTGGGCAGCTGACGCACCATGATGTAGGTGGATCTCGGAGAGGCGCTGACGCAGCCCAGCGCGCAACCAACCCCCTTCCAACCTTCAACTGGTCTGTGTCATGCCGCGCCAGAGGCCAGACCTTAGGGGGTACCCACTTTGGAAGGCACAGGAAATTCGTGCCATTTATAAGTGATCTCATCTCTTCAGAACTGGCATTTCCTCTAACAAAGAAAATGACTTTGTCCTCGAACGAGAAAATCACCCAGATACGTTGTTGCCTTGCTGCTGGTGCAATTAGAAGCCAACAAAGACCTTATGGCATGACGTCAGAACTGGAGGCAGGGGCATGGCTTCTTGAGAGAGGTGGGGGGGGGGGGGCAGTTCCTCTACCCTGGCAAGGTAGCTACCAAGCAGGTCAGGAGTGTTAAAGCACCAGGAGGACAGGAACTGGGCACATAGGGCCCAGCTCGTGTCCTGCACCGACACAGTGTCCAGTACACAGCGGGTGTGCACAGCCTTGCTGCTGACTGACTGAAAGGCTAACACCTCAATCAAGCAGGTCTACATTTACCTCCTGACGGTGACAATGTATCGTGAAAGCTGTTTGGCCACCAGCTCTTCAGCAACTTGGCAGTATCTGCCCAATATCTGAAAACTAGAAAGCACGAGGTGAATCTTTTGCATATAGACTTCTATGCCTCAGTTTACATAACTGCAAAAGATGGACCAAAAAAAAAGGAAGGATTAACTTATGAAGAATGGGATGCTGTAGTTAAAGAACCTCCCTCCCATTCATGTTTAACTTACTATGAACTCAGCCGACCATAGTTAATAGTAGTTTGAAAATATTACATTAAATGGAAAATTCCAGAAGCAAACAATTGGTGTGTTTTAACTTGTGTACTGTTCTGAGTATTATGATGAAACCATTGCCTTCCCTCCCTTCTGGGATGTAATATCGTTATCTAGCATATCCATGGGATACTCGTTAGTGGTTATCTCTGGATGGACTGTCTCGGAATATAAATAAGTACACGTGCCCACGTAGCACTTACTTTACTTAACAATGGCCCCAAAGCTGAGTAGTGATGTTAGTAACTCAGACATGCCCAAGAGAGACTGTGAAGTGATTCGCTAAGTGAAAAATGTGAAAGTTCTTGGCTTGATAAGGTCAGAAAGGAGATTAGCATGCTGAGATCGCTGAAGTCTGTGGTAAGGATGAAATGCAGGGTTTGCAAGGTTCAGTACTGTTCAGAGTTTCAAGATGGGGGGAGTCTTCAAACACATCTCATACAATAAAGGTGGAGACTGTAACTCTTTTATTATTGTTGTTATTTTTAAACATTTTAAAATAACTTATTTATTTTATGTGCATTAGCATTTTGCCTGCATGTATGTCTGTGTGAGGGTGTCAGATCTTGTAGTAACAGACAGTTGTGAGCTGCCGTGTGGGTGCTGAGAATTGAAACCAGGCTCTGGAAGAGCACCCAGAGAGCTCTTGATGACTGAGACATCTCTCCAGCACCAACTGTTTTTAATTATTGTGGCAGATGATGACTGGCAAAGATTGTCATAGCCCATGACCTTTCTCCAGCTAATCCTCCACTGTGACCCTAGGTCCTAACACGGGGGGAGGGGAGGTTCCCAGTATCTGTCTGTGTGCTCCCTGTGGTCTGCTACATCTTGCACTTGAACTCTGAACAGCTTAAGGGCTGTGCTGCTCGGGGAGGCTCTGGTTGTGTCAGCCCAAGGCTGGTGATTTGGCTCCTGGCACGGGGAGAGAAAGCAGACTCATTGTATATAGCAGCAAGAAAGTAACTGGCTGAGTATGCGCCAAGCCTGATTGTAAGCACAGAACTCCTCCCTGCACGCTCAGCTCATCTCTGAAAAAGCCAAAGACTAGGATTCAGGTGTCAGAGGCTTTCCTGGTCTGTTGGCCATGATTTTCTTCTTTAAATTTTCCAATGGGAAATACACAAACAGACGTTTAGAATCACTCCCCTACCCTCAGATCTACAGGGAGTAAATGACTCTGGAAGCTTCTGGGGATTCAAAGGCTCAGGAACCTGTCCCCAGGAAGCAGTCACTGACACCCAAGAGCTTACAAAGAGGGGTGAAGACAGGCTTTCTGACTCAGTGCCTAAGGGAAGCCCTGCCTGCAGGGCTTGAGAATTGGTTCCATTCTGTCTCCTGAGAAGGACCAGCAGAAGAAAACAAGGGCAGCTTTGTCTGCCCGAAGGCCTTTCTGATGCGAGTGAATTGGAAGAAACACCTTTTAGGAAAGCGGCATTGATAATACTTTGCATTCTGCAGCGAGTTTAGATTTCTTACCAGGTGATTTAAAATTTATAACTGTCTCCTTTTATTTTTAAACTAACTTTCACAGTGGATATGGTCCTGGTTGACAGACAGGACTACCGGCATTTGGAAGGCCTAGCTTACCCTCAGCCTCCTGTCTGCCTGGAGACAGCTGATTTTTTTCCCTCCCACAGCACTTTGAAAGGACCACCCAGTTTTGCTGCCCAGAGCTGAGTTTGGGCAAAATTAAAGAAGCCCCATAGTCGAAACAATTAGAAAACATAAATAGAAAAAGAGTGTAGCAACTTTTTTCCTTATTAGGAAAATGCATCTCAGAATTTTTCCTTTAAAAAGGTTCAAAACATATATCCAAAATAAAGTTACAAGTGAATCTCCTTTCAAATTCTAATTAGCTTCAAGGGATATTCTTTCTCCTGAGTTTGTTTTCTGAAGTAAAAAATGCACGAATGCCACCTTACCAAAATAATTTTCTCCAGAACAACATGAAAGATTGTCTCCTAGAATTTGAAATAAGTTGGCCAAGGTTGTCTCTTGGGATGGGTGTGGCGTACTTCGTTCCTGAAATATGTTTCTCCAATTTCATACATACTTAATTGCTGGTAAGCTTTGCAGAACACATGACCTCAAAAGTCAAACTCCTTAAAAGATGAATTCTCCTTAGATTGACTTGAATGTTTTGCTGATTCATCAGTGAGGTAATTTGCAAAATAAAGTTACTATTTGCTGAACTCAACCGGTTAACACTGCTCTGGTGTTGCTTTGTAAGATAAATCTAAACCAGTTGGCAGGAGGGCGATTCCTTGCCCTGGAGTGAGTCTGGTGGGAAGCATTGGCTTTTGTATCTGGAATATGCACGGACACGGGGACTTGATTCAGCCACTGGGCTCCATTCATTTACTCCTTGTTTGTTTAGAATGTCTTCCTCCTCTTCAAGCTTGTGACGTAGGCAGAGATGGCAGTGACTTGAACGGTGGCTCCAGTCCTGGTGGAACTTACACCCTAATGACTTGGCTCTGAGTATCTTATGAAGTTACGGTATTTCTCTGTATTCTGTTGTTTGTTTGTTTTAAGACAAGTCATGGCTATGTACCCCAGGCTGCTGCAAACATACCACCCCATCTCCTCACTTCTCACTCCTCTTGAGTGTTGGCCATCATAGGCTGATACCACCTTGCTCGGTCCTGGGTTTCACATTTGCTTTCTGTCCTGGGATTGAATTTAAGCCCTCATAGTCTGGGCAGGCACCCAACCACTAAGCCTTATCCCCAGGTCGGTCTTTCTTTATCCCTTCCTTCCTTCCTTTCTTCCTTCCTTCCTTCCTTCCTTCCTTCCTTCCTTTCTTTCTGACACAGTTTCACTAAGTTGTCCAGGTTAGCCTTGAACCTGCAATCTTCCAGACTCAAACTTCAACTGCTAGGACTACAGGCATGACTAAACGTAGGCTAGCCTTCATTTTACCTGTAAAATGTCTAAGAATGGGTAATAAAACAAGTGAAGACTTTAAAAGTATCAGGTACCTGATTTGTGGAAGGTCGCCTGTGAGTTCTCCCATTAAACCTACCATGTTTAATTAAATCAAATCCAGCAGGAGCGGGCAGCGGGGCCCTTGGCCATGTTCATTGTCTGAAGATGCCCACAGCTAGGCTTTGCCCTAGAACTTCCCTCACTGAAGTTGTTCTCTGGGCCTCCTCTGCCTGGTGGTGTGAGGTAGCTTTTCTCATGCTCTCCAGGGTGTTCATGGGTCACATCACACGCCATCCACGCTCTGTTCTGTGTAATAGCCGCCCTGTCTGCCCTGCCTTCCCCACCTGCATACCATGCTTCCCATTCCCCAGCTCGCCTGGCTGCTCGCTCTCTCTCTGTCTCTCTCTCTGTCTCTCTCTGTCTCTCTCTCTCTCTCTGTCTCTCTCTGTCTCTCTCTGTCTCTCTCTGTCTCTCTCTCTGTCTCTCTCTGTCTCTCTCTCTGTCTCTCTCTGTCTCTCTGTCTGTCTCTCTCTCCCTCTGTCTCTCTCTCTGTCTCTGTCTCTGTCTCTCTCTGTCTCTCTCTCTCTCTGTCTCTCTCTCTCTGTCTCTGTCTCTGTCTCTCTCTCTCTCTCTCTCTGTCTCTCTGTCTCTCTCTGTCTCTGTCTCTCTCTGTCTCTCTCTCCCTCTGTCTCTGTCTCTCTCTCTGTCTCTGTCTCTGTCTCTCTCTCTCCATCTAGAGACCATATCAACACGTCTGACTGAAATCAGGTTTGTGTGCAGCTGCAGAGCAATGTGCGGGGAGCCATAGATAGTGACCAAGCCGGGATGCAGGATGGCCAGGCCTGTGCTCACCTCACCTGATGAAGTGCAAATGGCGGTTCTAAGACAAGCGTTGCACTAGGGCCCTTAAATGGACCGTTATCTGGACCAAAGTTATAAAAGCAGACACAGAGGAGGAAGGTGAGCTAATGGAAAATTACAGTGAAATTGACCAAAGAAAGGTAAATGATGCATAAGACTGTAAGATGCTTTACCCAAGCATTCCGAACGCAGTGTCATTTCACAGCTGTCACCACAGGGAGCAAACCCTTTTGGAACTTGACTTTGAACATTCCCCAAAGGCTGCTTGCCAGTTACACGTCTTAAATCTCGTAGACTGGCCATAAAGTTGCTATAAACTCTGTTTTTCTCTCCTGCCTGTATGTTCTTGTTCTATGCCTCATTGGATTGCTCCAAGTTTAAATTATAAACATCTAGACGACAGAGACCAGATCATTTCGATTAGTAGGGATTCTTTGGGAAGCGGCTGTCTGGAGCTGGGCACTCTGGGAAGCAGCTGTCTGTCTGTCTGGAGCTGGGCACTCTGGGAAGCGGCTGTCTGTCTGTCTGGAGCTGGGCACTCTGGGAAGCGGCTGTCTGTCTGTCTGGAGCTGGGCACTCTTTGGGGACTCCTCCCACTTATTGTGCTTGTGGAGAATGTAACGAGACATCAGGGAGTTGACGGGGTGTAGGATGAAGTGGGAAAAGAGATGTCTACCTTTCTTATTTATTTCTCCAACTAGAATAAAGCATGTATGATGAGGAGCTTGAAAAGGGAGATTCCTGAGGGTGTGGTGTAGAAGTTCACGTGTAGGCTCTGCAACCAGTATGCCGGGATTCACAATGGGGCTATCTCACATTCTAACTGCGGCAACTTGAAAATGCCTTGTGCTCTTTATCCCCTGGTTTTCTTATCTGTAAAGGTGGCTGCTAGTGCTGCTCTGTCAGTCATATGGTGACTTGAAGATAAACCAGGAATGCCCTGCTTGGCCGTGGACAGCTAGCACTCAGCAGTTACCCACTGCTTTGATGACCAGTCCCAAACAGAATTGCACTGCCTTCAATCTCAAGATCCTTTGCTCAATTTCAAATTGCTGTGATAAAGTTTGAGGCACCTTTTCTCCTTTATTCTACAGACTTTATGTTGACGGCCCATAGAAGTGTATTTAGCATCCTTGAAAATATCTTGATCTGGCCTAGAAGTTGCTACAACATTAACACGAATAACAGAACACAAAGAGTCGTCCTGCTTTGCACACTAAATGTGAGAACCTGGGAGCAGGTCCCTTGGCAAGTGAGATATCTGGAAGAAAAAACTATTTCGTAGCTGAAATCTAACAGCTGCACTGAGCACAGAAATACACAGCCAGGAGAGTGTACAAAGCAAGGGCCTGAAGGAGTCAGTCCTACACTGCCTGGGAAAACCAGATGAGAATCATCTGTTTGGGAAATCTGGGGGAGGAGAATACCTTCTTGTCATCTTAGAATATTTGTTGCCATAATGTTTACTTTTCAAAAGCAGCTGCCATGTCAGCCAGCTGTAGTTTATTGGTGTGATGTGTGATGATGAGCAACACACACACATTTATTGGCTAGTCAGAGTTGCTAGTCCTTCATTCCTTACACTTGCCAGTGACTTTCCATTTCTCCTGGCTTTTACTTAATGGCAGGGGTTTCAAGGGTTGTAGTGATTTGAATAAATTATGTAAGAGAGAAAACAAATGAAGGAAGAGAGAAGGATTTCGTGAAAGCCTAAGAGATGAGCGGACAGTCCAGTTGAATGCTAATTAACATAATGGTGTGAAAATCTTGCATAGGTATCCCTATTGTGAATTGAAGGCCAAACCTTAACTTATTAAAAATTCACCCAAGCTATTGGGGAAGAGACCTGGGGGGAATAGAGAAAGAGCACAACAGAGGCGATGGGGGAGCTGAATGCAATCAAGCATGTAGAACATGTATGGATAAAAATATCACAGTTGCATTTTAGTATATGCAACTACACTAGCTCACTCAACTCTGGTTGGGCTGGTGATGTAGCTCAACTATACAGCACTTGAGGCCTTGAGTTCCAACCCAGGCACCAAGGAAGGAAGGAAGGAGGAGGAGAGGGAAGGAAGGAAGGAAGGATGGGAGGAAGAAGGAAGGGAGGAAGGAAGGAAGGAAGGAAGGGAAGAAGGAAGGAAGGGAGGAAGGGAGGGAGGAAGAAGGAAGGGAGGAAGGAAGGAAGGGAGGAAGAAAGGGAGGAAGGAAGAAAGGGAGGGAGGGAGGGAGGGAGGGAGGGAGGAAGGAAGGAAGGAAGGAAGGAAGGAAGGAAGGAAGGAAGGAAGGAAAGAGAAGGTGTGATCTCTGGAATCTTCTTTGCATGACATCAACATGACCTCAGACCTCAGAACAAAGCAGATCCAACCGTAGATCCTGGGAACTTCTCGTCCACACACGGAAAGCGATGCCCCCCTTGCTCCCTGGATGGCTCATTCATAGTCCTGGGGCTGAAGACTTCGGAATCTCTCCATCTGCAGCCCGTGACAGTCTTTGTCAGTCAGAACCACAGGCGATGCAATACATAGGTGGTTTCCAATGAGGACAGTCACCGAAGCCCCACGTAAGAGCTCCCGTGTACCGAAGTCCCTTTCTTCCACACTCCTAAGTGCACACTCAGTGCACACGTGTCTGCTTCTGTGCACGTCTGATGCACTCATTCAGCAAGGATTCGACATGCTGCTGCTGCTGCGGCTTCTACAGCCTCTCCTCCAGGAGTGCCGTCTCTGACCTGACAGTGATCACTCCCAATTAGTGTTCATGGAAAATACACGACGCAATGGTTTCCATTCTCCCCGCAGCTTATGCTGATAAAATCTGCATTTGTGAACTATAGAGTGACGCCACTCTACTTCTTATGAGGCAAACAACATCCTGTGCTTCCAGTTTTAGACAGTCTAGAGATGGGGAAAGGGGAAACTCTCAAAGAGAACCTGGGCTTCCAAATGTCAGCTCCACTACTCCACGTTATCAGCCACCACAGGCAGGGCTGACGTTCCTGCTAGAACTTCTGGGATGCTGAGACGTTATAACTACCTGTCATAAGAGGTGAAGACAGGCAGGGGCCGTGTGATCTTTCAGAGTTAGTTTGTTATCAGCTCAATGCTGTGCTGGTAGATAGAGGAGAAATGCATGGGCGGAGCCTGCACTCTCCCGCACTCTAGGGAAGACAGTGGAGGCAAGCTAAGCGAAACTCCACAGCCCAGCATGTGCCTCTCAAGTCTCTGCCTCGCTCCAACCCTGCGCCTGCCCACTCAATGCTCATGGCTCCCCCTGACACTGCGCTGCTTTTACAGTACAGGGTGTGTTGTAATTTTCCCCAAGTAATCAGCGTCTAGGTTTCAGTGCATTTGGCTTAGGGAGTTTAGAAACACAAGAGAAAAACCAGGGGATGGGTGATTTTTTTTCTCTTTTTTTTTTTTCCACTGGGCGGGGGGAATGTGATTAGCAATGGGCAAAACTCACAAGCTATTTTTAAACTGCTTTTCTTTGATATTCTTTAGTCACTACATTTACAAATTAGTTTTTTTAAATTTAATTCTGTTTATAAATGGTTGTGTTTCTCAAATCTTCAGGGTTATATCTTTCAGAAAATCGATGTTTCTCAACCATTATATATTGAAATATTCTCTTTCCTTTATTTTTTTCTAATTACCCTTTCATAAAACTCCATCCGTGAGGCTGAAGATGTATCTCAGTGGGTAGAGTGCTTGCCTAGCGTTTGCAAAGCCCTGGGTTCAATCCCCTGCACTGCATTGACTGGGTGAGGCAGCTCACAGCTGTAATCCCAGTACTCAGCAAGTGGACACAGCATGCCCGGAAGTTCAAGGTCATCCCCAGCCATACAACAAGTTTGAGACTAGCCTGGGGCCTGTGCGATGACAATGACAAACACATTATGTTCATGTCGGGCTCTCAGTTTGTCCTCTGCCCCACAAATGCTCATATTTACATCTCTTCACTTCCCTGAGATAAACTCAGATGGTTTTCTCAAATCAATCTTTCAGTTCATTGATTTTGTTTTCTTCCTCTAAAATTATTAACTGGGCACCAAACTGGAATTGTATAGCAAGTGCCTTTATCCACTAAATCATTTTGCCAGCCTCTCTCTGCTGTCCTAAAAGCTGTTCCCGAGTAACCAACACAGAGACTTAATATTAATTGTAAATGTTTGGCCAAGACCTCAAGCTTATTACTAACCATTTCTATTAATCTATGTATTACCATGTGGCTCATGGCTTTACCTGTCCTCCAGCATGACTTACTCTGTGTCTCCTGGTAACTGTCCTGACTCCTCCCTTCTTACCCCCAATGTCCCTCCATATATGTCCTGCCTGACTACTGACCAGTCGGTTCTTTTTTAAACAATGGGCGTAAAACATTGTACAGGATTATTCCATGGCCTCTCTCTGTGTCTCTCTCTGTCTCTCTCTGTCTCTCTCTCTCTCTCTCTCTTTGCTTATAACCTATTCATTGTGATATATATTAGAATCACAATCAGTTGTAAAAATAATAGATAAATTTCCATTTACTCACAATCCAGCTTCCCCAGTATGATCCTGTAATAATGCAATGTTGAGGTCAAGATGTTGATTGGTACCATGTTATCTGATACAATACAGATGTCACAGTTTTTCCATACATTCATATATCAGTATCTGTGTATATGATTTTGATAACATTTATTAAAACTATAGAGTCATATAACTACCACCACAAGTGACATACAGAATTGACCCATCACTACAGAACTTCATTTCTGCATCTTCATAGACATATTGCCTTCTCTTTCTTTATCCCCTAATGACCACTCATCTGCTTTCCCTCTCTAACTGGTTGTAACTTTGAGAGATCACCAAAACTGGAAATGCACAGTACCTGTGGCCCTTGAGGCTGACATTTTCACTTAGCACTGTGATGTAAAGAACAATCTAATTGCAGAGCATCTCTTCCCATTGCTAAGTAGCATTTATTGTGTGGCCAGAGGTTGTTTCCTCCTCCTGTCGAAGGGCAAGTAAGATGTATCTGGGTTTGTGAGATTTCATAGAGGTGCGTTTCTCTACGAACAGACGTGCTGATCGTTGTACCTGCAATATCCCGGAGACCTTGTGTCTTTGCATCAACATTGAGCGTTGTCAGAGGACTTTGTTTTTAATGCTAACCATTTTAGCAGGCATGAATGAGGTAACTTCTCATATGTGCTTAAGCTGCACTTATCTAATCACCAGTAATACTGGTTCTTCACAAGTTTTTCTTTGCCATGTTTCTACAATCTCTGAAATCAAATTTTCTTACTGTTCAGTTTAGAAGATTCTTCGTATATTCTGGATACAAGTGGCTTGTTAGATATATGGTATACTGGTATTTTCTCTGCCATAGACTTCGAGCTCTTGTTTAATTTTGATTTCTAAAAGTTCTACTTCATTCCCCAACAGCCCAATCGTTTCTTCAGAGACTCTCCCACTTTCCCCCTTAAATCCTATTTAAAAACCTTTCTAAGACTAATTCTCTTTCATGAATTAATAGTGTTTTAAAGCTCCAAATTTACCCTCTTGCCATTTATTTATTGTCTTTCATAGTTATGATTTTCCCCATATGCTTTACTATTGTATAGTATCAATCTGCCTTCATTTGGAATTTAATCTTTGGAAACCCCTGCAGAGCCACCTGGGGTGGTGGCAATGGTGTTCTGCAAGGCAAGTGTTGCATTGGGGGCCATGCCACGCCAGGCAGCAGCTGTGACTGACACACTGTGTACTTTCACATCTACATAAAGATTCCAGGATGCCATAGGTGAGAATTTGGAGACCAGAGGGAGTCGTGGAGTATTTTCAAGCCCTTTCTGAACATGATGGGTCGTTTCCTGTTTTTAATTCTGCACTGCATCATCTGGCTTCATGTTGAATTTCAGTTTATATTTCCTGCCTGCAGGCTGAAGACTGATCTCTTGCCTCCAGGCAGGGTTCAGCAGGCAAGGCCCTTCCCTGCAGTACCTTCAGCTATTATTTCAGCTTCAGTGCTTTTTATTTCTCATGTTATTGTTACTCTGCCTGGGGATGTTCTGAGCACATCTTTTCATTAAAAAAAAAAAAAAAAAAAAAAAAAAAAAAAGAAGCTTATGTCATTGAAAAAAGTAAATGTATATTTGTCTTATTTTATCTAGTACTCCTCATATTTAGTAGTGGAAGAGGTTTTAGATTATCTTGGTGATATTTTGCCTAGTACTTATTCATAACAAAAGCTTACAAAACCACATACTGATCCCTATAGTCAGGTAAGGCCTGTTAATATGATGAATATTCAAGGCCTTACTTGGCTAGTTTTATGACAACTTGACACAGGCTAGAATCATTTGAGAGATGGAACCCTCAATTGAGAAAACAGCTCCATAAAATTGTGCTACAGGCAAGCCCAGAGAGCATTTTCTTAATTAGTGATTGATGTGGGGGGGCCTAGCCCATTGTAGTAGGGCCAACCCTGGGCTGGTGGTCCTGGGTTCTATAAGAAAGCAAGCAGGCTGAGCAAACATGAGGAACAAGCCAGTAAGCAGCTCCCTTCCATGGCCTCTGCCTCAGCTCCTGTCTCCAGGTTACTGCCCCATTTGAGCTCCTGTTTGAATTCCATCAGTGATGAACTATGATGGGAAAATACAGGCCAAATAAACCCTTTTCTTCCCAGTTTGTTTTTGGTCACTGTGTTTTTATTGTAGCAATAGTAACCCTATCTAAGACAGGAATTGGTACCAAGATAGTGGGGTATTGATGTGACAGATCTAAGCATGCTGTTACTGGAAGGATTGTGAAAGAACTCTGAAAGTTCGGCCTAGAAAAGCCTAGTGGGCTGTTCTGGAGGAACTTAGCAGGTAAGAATGCCGAGAGCAGGACAGATGATGACAACCTGGCTTGTGAAGAATGAAGCATAGACTCTCTACAGAGCCACTGCTTAAAGAATCTGTGGTATCTGGTCAGCTGGGGCAGAAGAATCAGCTGTGATTGAGAAGAGAGTAGCATCACTGAGGTGAAATTCTGAGCAGTGTTTCCTCAAGGTCAGCACACAGACGCTGTGTTCCAGAGGTGGTCAAGGTTGTGTCTTGTGCTGGCAGCTGAACTTGGTAGTGTTAGAGTCACCCAGGAGGTACTGGTTTTGACGGTATGAAGTTGCCATGGACAGCAGCTGGGGTTTGGCACTGTGTAGTAGGGATGAAGTCCCTGAAGAGAACCCATAAGAGTCTATTGGTGAAAGTGAAGCCCGGTTGCTGCGAGACCCCCAACATTTTGCATTTTGGGGATGCCAGTACCATGGGATGACCACTTTGGACAGCAGCAGTAGAGGAGAGTAAACCAGAGCCTAGAAGACAAGCTTTGTGTGCTGCAGAGCGCAGAGCTAGAGAAGTGACCCCAGCCCTTAGAGGGAGCCCAGAAGATTGTGAGTGAGTCCCAGACATTAGACCAAATTATATAGACTGTTGGAGCTCTGTTTTGCTTTGTTCAGGTCATGATGATGCCATAGTACTTTGCTCTTCTGGTAAGAAAGTGCTTAATTTATTTTTGATTTTACAGAAGCCCACAATTAAGAAATTTTGAACTTTTTTAAAGAGATTTTGGAACTTTGCAGAGACTTTGTATTTTAAAAGAGACTGACTTTTTAAGTGTTTAAAAATTTAAAGACAATGATGCTTTTAAAATTTTAAATGTTTATAATGTAATATTGAAATTAGCCTGTGATTTTGCGGCTGAACAAGAAAGAAAAGGTCAAGACTCAAAGTGATATGTTTGCGTGCCAAGCTGACAAAGAGTCAACCGTGCTGACTAGTTTTATGTCAGCTTGTCACAGGACACAGTCTTTTGAGAGATGGGAACCTCAGCTGAGGAAATGCTTCCATAAAATCTGGCTTTAAGCAAGCCTTGAGAGCATTTTCTTAGTGATTGATGTGTGTGGTGGCTATTCTTGGCTGTCAACTTGACTGTATCTGGGTTTAAAACAACAAAATGGAGGAATACCTGTGAGGAATTTTTGCCTAATTTGAAGTAGGAAGTTCTACTTCCAATCCAGATCTTTGAGGTAGGAAGACACCTTTACTACAGACCTTTAATCCGGATCTAGCCTGGGCCACACCTTCTGCTGGAAGCCTATGTAGGATGTGGAAGAAGGAAGGGATTGTCCGTTGTTTGCTTGCTCTTATCTTGCTAATTAGTGCATTCCTTTGCTGGCTTTAGAGTCTTCTTCTTCAGGATCTCAGCATATACTGAAGACCCGCTGAGACATCCAGCCTTCTGGGCTGAACAACTACTGAACTCCTGTACTTCCCATTCACAGCCCTTAGGCCAGGTTACCGGCAGGGACAAACTGTATTAGTGCCTATGGTCCATGTAGCCCTGAGGCCACGTTGATATCTTAGGCCCATATTTCTGCTGAGGAACACCATGTGATGGTGTTCATGATCCGTGCTTCAGCAGAGGCCCTTGTTGATGTCTGTGATCTGCACTGCCACTGGAAAGCACGCTGAGGACCTGGGCTCCTGCTGAGGCTAGAGGCCATGTGGATGTCTGCGGTCTGTGCTATCGCCAGACACCACGTGGAAGGCCATGATTTGTGCTCCTACCTCCTGTAAAGAGCAAGGAAGCATTAATGACTGTAGACTCCCCCTCCCCCACTCCAGCCCCACAAAAGTAACAGCTTAGACAGAAAGCCATCCAAGAGAACTCTTAGAGCTTTTGGGAAGAATGCTGAAGTGTAGCTCTCCTGAATTGAAGGCTTCTGAGGTAGGGGTGCAGGCGGGGAAGGACTAGGTTTGCTTTAAGGCTGGCCACTGGGAGTCTGACCATGCTCCAGTGAACATACGGGCAACTCAAGTTGAGACTTGCTCTTCTTCTTCTCCTCCTCCTCCTCCTCCTCCTCCTCCTCCTCCTCCTCCTCCTCCTCCTCCTCCTCCTCCTCCTCCTCCACTTCCTCCTCCTCCTCCTCCTCCTCCTCTTGCTCCTCCTCCTCCTTTTCCTCTTCCTCCTCCTCCTTCTTCTTCTGGGGCAGGGATCAGAACCTTTGGGAAGACTGAAAAGTGAGCGTGATGGGGTGCATGATGTGAAATTCTCAAATAATCAGTAATCAATACAAAATATTATGTTAGAGGAAAAATAGCAGGCTGAGCAAGCCAGTAAGCAGCATCCCCCTCCATGGGTCTGCATCTGCCCCTGCCTCCAGGATCCTGCGATGCTTGAGTTCCTGTTCTGACTTCCTTTGATGGTAGACTACAATCTGTAAGTGTACATCATAAAATGCACTTCTCCCCAACTGCCCCCAACTTGCGTTTGGCCATTGTGTTTAATCATAACAATAGTAACCCTAACTAGGGTAGTTACCACACTCTGTTTCTCAGCCTAGGTCACTTTCTACCTCTTTACTCTAGTCTACATTTTTGGATCTTATTACTTAAGTTATATTCATTACACATTCCCCTCAGCCATCCATGGGAAGTATCACCGGCTCTAAACTCCCCTAGACTGAGCATCAAATCAGAGCAGAGCAATAGAGGACCATTTACTCATCTAAGGCAATGGTTCTCAACCTTCCTAATGCTGCGACCCTTTAATACAGTTCCTCCTGCCATGGTGTCCCCCAACTATAAAATTATTTTCGTGGCTATCTCAGAACTGTAATTTTGCTACTATTATGAATTGTGGTGTGGGTAACTGGGTTTTCTGATGGCCTTGGGCAACCCCTGTGAAGGGATTTGAGTGGGTGTGGGTACACTGATTAAAAGTGGCCACAGATGCATCAGTGAAGGAAGAAAAACTTTAACGAGGAAACAGTGGTTGTCATAAAATCTGGAAAAGAAAAGAATTTGGCAGTGTTTCTCCATTTGGGGCCAAGGTTAAAGAGATCCAGTCCAGGGTACCCGGTCCCAAGGTCGGTCACTACGCTTCTCTGGAGCCTGGATGGAAATGCCTCTGAATATCCCTTTAATGTGCTTTCACCAACCAACAGCTGGCAACTGTCTGGTGAACACTTTCCTTGTTTGGGTGTTCTGTGTGGCACATGTGAGCATCTTGATCTCTGAGAACAGCTACCCTTTCTTGTAATTACTGAGCTGGCATTCTGGTTTATGTATGCTTCCTGTCCAGACCATTACTGATGCAAGATCAAGTTTAGTGTTTGTGAAACGGATGAGCAGACTGTTAAGAGGGTCAAGGACAATGGACCAGCCTTAAAGGTTTGGATGTCCTCGAAGCTGGTGTCCCAGCAGCATCACTGAATGACGCAGAAGGCTTTTGTAAACGTCCATTCCTGGCCCCCACTCCAGCCTCCCTGAGTCAGAGTGAGGTGAAGTCAGGAGAAGGGACAGAGGATCTGTGATTTTCACAAAGTCCTTTGATGGCTCTTAGGCAGCAGATTTGGGAAATGCTGTCCAAGATCGTTTTATCATTCATCTTTCTTTAACCAGAACGTGCACTTTTAAAATTCTCTGTTCCAAAATAATGACTCAGGTTACAGGAGACTTAATTGAGTTTAATGCAATCCCCAGGACTGTAGACTTAATCATCCCATGGGTAATTGCATTCTGAAATAAGAGCTTGTTAGTCAGATAAATCCCTGAAGCATTAGAGCTTTCTCATCTGATGGAGCAAGGAAGGTCAGTCTCGGGCACAGTGCCCTTTCGGGCAGTCTCTTGTCTCCTGACCCCTCCTTCCTCATCCAGTCTTTCTCCCTCTTCATCCTTGTTACAGACCACGTGCTTGCACAATGTGACAGGAGCCAGCACTTAGCTACCTCTGTGCATAATTTCAACTGCCTGGAAGACGCCTGAAGGTTTCATTCAGGATCCACCCTTCCCACAGGAGCATCTGCTTCCTTCTAGTTTTTGACAGAAGAATGGGCACCATTAGTGTCAGGGTCTTGGGATGCTGGGATTCAGGATCCTTGTTATTTTGGTGAGGGGGAGACCTGATAGCTTACCTTACATCAATAGGAATTAGCAAAGGATGGAGGGCTTGAGCAGGCTGAAAAATGACTCTCATGGAGAAATCTGGGTGGATGCTCTTCTAACAACAAGAACATGCTTCTCCATCTTGTTCCTTTAATTTTCAAATGGGTAGGCTTTTATTATATTTTAGAAAAAGCCAAGTGAAAAAGCTAAAAGGGAAGCATCAATTATTGACCAAGCCTATGGCAGGGAGCCCTCTCCCCTTACCTGTGCCAGGGCTAGAGAGTATAATTGCCATCAGCACACAGGATGAGGGGATGGTAACAACCCATGGCTGCCAAGAGCCCAATTCCATCCATGCAATTCTTACTTTATTGAACAAATATCTGCCAACGGTCTAACTGGCACAAGGCATCTTTGAAGACTGTGAAGTCAGATTTTGCACGAGTTCAGGCCGTTTGAAGGTATAACTATTCAGTATCCATTGAAGTGAAATCTTGGGATGAGGTTGAGAGCCACATGGACTTGGCTCACACATCAGCAAGCCCTGAATTGTGAAAACCCTACTGATGTACTTCTGTGCCTTAGGACAGAGTGAATACTGACCCAGACAAGCTGTGGAGTGCACGTGTGGTGGATGGCAGATGTATTCCCCTCAGAGAGCCTTGTGTAGTATATGAAAAGAGCAAAGGGAATTGCATAACTTCTCACCTGCCAGGGATTTGGGGATAAGCATTTATATACATGAGTAGCCACCTTGAATGATGTTGGGCAATGGATTTCTTGAATGTTTTCTTCTGAACTGATAGCTTTTATGGTGAATCCAACATCATCCTGTAAGTGCTTTTCTATGTGACACGAAGTATTTTCTTTCAAGATAAAAGAACAGTTAGACCACTGAACAGAATATATTGGAAATAAGAGATGTTAAAGTGATTTTTCTTCTTTCTTCTTAACTCTAAAACTGTTTTAAAAATACATATATTACAAATAAATCTACTTACAAATTGCCTCTGGCTTCTAAGTGTCAGTATGGCAAGCTTATGAAACAGGTATACCTACAAAGGTTTTATTACACACACACACACACACACACACACACAAGCACACACACATAAATATTACATATATAACACATATACATAATATTCAAAATTATAATAACAATATAATCAACCCGATCACCCTAGCCTGGTGAGTGAAGACTAGGAATAACCCTTGAGCATATGAAAAGAAGAATCTGAGACATCCTGAGATTATGACTTTAAACTTGGCGGTGAGATACTAAAAAGGGCAAACAAAATGTGAGTGAAATGAAAGAAACAGGTGGTCAACTAAAGTATTTCCAGAGTAAAATGCACTGGAGGAAAGAGTACTTAGTAGATCTCCTGGGGGGCAGCACACACACCCATGCCTACAGATCTCAAGAGGAACACGCCTTGAGAACCTGCTTAGGATGGTGGGAGGGAGGCAGCTAAGGGCTTGTACTTCACGGTTAGCTACAGGCTTTTTGTTTTACTCACAGTCTCAGAGATTCCCCTAGTGATCTTTAGGATTCTTTTTCCACTTATACCTTTGATACAGTTCCAGAACTCAGTCACCCTAAACACATGTCTAACAAATGTCCAAGAAAGGCATACTTAATCAGAGCCATCTGAAATCCCATGGGTCTTAATCCAGTCAAATGGGAAACTCGGAGCTTACACAAGGAGATAAGGCTATATGTAGAAGAGAATTATTCACATTGGGCAGCATGACTTCCAGAGCTGCATAGGATTTATAGTCAAAATGCCGGGGCTCTGTCCCAACTCTTCCATTAACTAGCTATATAGTCTTGAGCCAGTCAAAAATATCTGTGGCTTTTATTCATCTTGACATCACTGTGGGTTAACAAGGGCCCCGGGACCTAGAGACACTGAATAAACGTTTGTTGTATATTTGAATGATCCAGTGAATAAAACAATGATGGCTAAGGATTTAATCTTCTGTTTCTGCAAGATGCAAATAGAGGATCGCATACTAGCTGTTGATGTTTTGTTTTACCTGTATGACAAGAACTTCAAGTCTTTAAGAAAGAAATTAAAGAAGATACCAGAAAATGGAAAGATCTCACATGCTCTTGGATAGGTAGGATCAACATAGTAAAAATGACAATCTTGCCAAAAGCAATCTACAGATTCAATGCAATTCCCATCAAAATCCCAGCACGATTCTTCACAGACCTTGAAAGAGTAATACTCAACTTTATATGGAAAAACAAAAAAACCCAGAATAGCCAAAACTATCCTGTACAATAAAGGATCATCCGGAGGCATCACCATTCCTGACTTCAAGCTCTACTAATAGAACTATAGTAATGAAAACAGCTTGGTATTGGCATAAAAACAGACAGGTGGACCAATGGAATTGAATTGAAGACCCTGATATCAACCCACACACACCTGTTAACACCTATTTCTTTTTTACTAAAATATATAGCTAAAAATATAAAATGGAAAAAAGAAAATATATTCTACAAACAGTGCTGGTATAGCTGGCTGTCAACATGTAGAAGAATGCAAATAGAGCCATATCTATTACCATGCACAAATCTCAAGTTCAAATGGATCAAAGATCTCAATATAAATCCATCCACACTGAACCTCATAGAATAGAAAGTGGGAAATACATTTGAACACATAGGCACAGGAGACCACTCTCTAAATAGAACACCAGTAGCACAGACACAGAGAGCAATAATTAATAAATGGGACCTCCTGAAACTGAGAGGCTTCTCTAAAGCAAAGAGCATAGTCAACAAGACAAAATGGCTCCCTACAGGACATAAAAAGATCTTCGCCTATCCCACATCTGACAGAGGGCTGATCTCCAGAATATACAAAGAACTCAAGAAACTAGACATCAAACTACCAAATAATCCAATTAAAATATAGGGTACAGATCTAAACAGAGAATTCTCAACAGAACACTCTCAAATGGCAGAAAGACACTTAAGGAAATGCTCAACATCCTTAGTCATAAGGGAAATGCAAATCAAAACCACTCTGAGATTCCATCTTACACCTATCAGAATGGCTAAAATAAAAAACACCAAAGACAGCTTATGCTGGAGAGGATGTGGAGAAAGGGGAACACTCCTCCATTGCTGGTGGGAGTGCAAACTTGTACAGCCACTGTGGAAATCAGTATGGGAATTTATCAGAAAATTAGGGATCAACCTACCTCAAGACCCTGCAATCCCACTGATGGGCATATCCCACTGAAGGAGGCACATTCACACCACAAGAACATTTGCTCAGCTATGTTCATAGCAACATTGTTTGTAATAACCAGATCTTGGAAATAGCCTAGATGCCCCTCAACTGAAGAATGGATAAAGAAAATGTGGTATATTTACACAATGGAGTACTACTCAGAGGTAAGAAACAGTGATATCCTAAAATTCGCAGGCAAATGGACAGCACTAGAAAAAGCCATCCTAAGTGAGGTAATCCAAAACTAGAAAGACAGGTATAGTATGTACTCACTCCTAAGTGGACACCAGACATAAAGCAAAAGATACCCAGCCTACAATCCACAACCCCAGAGAAGCTTGAACCCTCTTCCAGAAACAAATTGAAGCAGATGCAGAGATCCACAACTAACCATTGGGCCAAGCTCCTTGAATACAATCAAAGTGAGGGAGGAGCAAAAATATGAACAAAGGAGTCAAGACCATGATGGGGAAACCACAGAATCAGCTGACCTGAGCTAGTGAGAGATCACTGCCTCAGCTCTGACAAACAGGGAACCAGCATAAGACCAAACTAGACTCCCTTAATATAGGTGACAATGGTGTGACTGGAACAACATATGAGACCACTGGCAGTGGGCCCAAGATCTAATACTAATGCACAACTGACTTAGTGGAGCCCATCCTATATGGAGAGATACCTTGCCCAGCTTAGACACAGGGGTGTGTGGGGGTGGAGAGGTGCCTTGGTCCTGCCTCAACAAGATGATGGGACAGACTTAGTAGACTTCCTAGGGGAGGCTTTGCCCTCTCTGTGGAGCAGATGGGAGGTGGAGGGAGTGGAGGAGTTGGAGGAGAGGAGGGAGGGGGAACTGGAATTAGAATGTAAAAA
This sequence comes from Cricetiscus sungorus, assembly GCA_030556225.1. Classification (NCBI taxonomy): domain Eukaryota; kingdom Metazoa; phylum Chordata; class Mammalia; order Rodentia; family Cricetidae; genus Cricetiscus; species Cricetiscus sungorus. The sequence continues at coordinate 23,205,862 of JANBXA010000114.1, forward strand.
AATAAATTAATTTAAAACAACCCAAAGTTTTGTTGGTAGAATGAGAGAACACACCTGTCAGGTTCTACAGTAGCCACAAAGAAGCCCCAACATTTCAATAATTTTATTGTTGACCTCATTATAATGGTAAATGTAAGATTATAGAGCCTGTCTATGTCAAAGCTGAATATCTACCTGTTGAATATGGGTTTTAGTATCCTGTAGCATCTGCTTCAGACTCAGGCATACATGCTACATCCCCAGGCTGGTGGGCACTGAACTGGAGTGCAGGACCAACAACAAAACAAGGAAAGCAAAGATGCTAAAATATTTTTTTTCATAAAGTACTTCTATACAAATTTCAGAACAATATTTTTTAGATTATGTTTTTGTTAGTTTTTGTGTCAAAATATTATTATAAAAATAAGATATTTAAGCAAAAATCCCATTGCTAGGTATGGGATATTTCCTAATGAGTTGTGGCCATGGAGGACACAGAGGCTCCCGACATAACACAGGCTATTAGCATTGCTCTTAGTTGCCTACTAGAAATGAATGGTAAAGATCACATTGCTGTGACAGACAGCACATATTTTGGATACAGGACACAGAGAAATCAAGCTGGAACCAAACAGGAAGTTTCCTGCTTTCTAGCTTTTATTTGTAATGGCAGGAGGTGCTATGACACAGGCTTTGGAAGAGAAAGATAACCAGTCTTACCAGGTGTGACCCCTGGGTGTTAAAATACCTAGAAAGATGTGGTGCAAACAGTGGCATAATTGTTTTGGAGATAACCAGCCATTTTCTGAATGTATTTGGAGCCCACTTCATAGGAAAGAACATATTTCCAGCCCTGGTATTATAAATCTGGTCAGAAGCCCATGGCTGAAGAAATCACAGGCCACAGGGAAGAGCTACTGATGTTTTGCCCAATGGAAATGTCATCAAAAGACTCTCTAAATATTTACATTTAATTCATAGAGTAACATTGAGTCCAGCGTCTGTCATGGAAACTACTTTTTGTGATGGGCTATGGTTACTGCAGAGACCCCTAACTGGTCAGAGTGCTAAAAATAAGTAACTGATAAGTTCTCATCCCTAACTGGAACATCTCTGTCACCTCATCCAAGGCTCAGAGAGCACACAGAAGAGGGAGGTAAAAGATTCTAAGAGTGGGGAGTGGGGAAGATTTCCATTGGACATGAGATGGCCATAGCAGTCACGAGCACACAGAAGCTACCTACACAAGACTGGCACAATACTGAGCCCTTTGAAATTCCATCCTGAGGCAGATCTACAACCAAACATTAGGCAGTTTGAGGAATCCTGCAGAAGATGGGGAGAAATGATTGTAGGAGCCAGAGAGGTCAAGGACACCATAAGAAAACTCAGAGAATCAACTAACCTGAGCTCATAGGGGCTCACAGAGGCTGCACAACCAGGGAGCCTTCATGGGACTGACGTAGGCACGCCACGTATATGTTGCAGTGATGTAGCTTTATCCTCTTATCGGACTTCTAACAGTGGAAACGGAGGCTGTCTCTGACTCTTTTACAGGCTTTTGAGACCCATACTGGGTTGCCTTGTCCAGCCTTACTACACGGGAGGTACTTAGTCTTACTGCAAGTTGATATGCCATGTTTTATTGATACTCAAGGGAGGCCTGCCTCTTCCTAAATAGAAAGTGATGAGGAGTGGTTGAGAGATACAGAGGGGATGGGGAAGGTACTTGGAAGAGAGGAGGGAGGGGAAACTGGCCAAGAGTGTGTGTGTGTGTGTGTGTGTGTGTGTGTGTGTGTGTGTGTGTGTGCCTGTGTGTGTTTCATCATGAATACAGGAGGTATGCATGATGTCCTTCCCCTCCCCCAAGGAACTGTGCACAGCCATGGTCATTGGCAGGGAGGGGTGGAACCTTCTTCTCCCTTCCCTACCCCCCCCCCCCGGTTTAACAAGGAGTATGTTGTCCATGCTCCAGTAATTATCTCCCCTACCGATGCCTGTGTGAGCAACTCTATTTAAACTCAGTGATTAAACAGGGTATGAAAGGAGCATGGGGACTAGCCTGGAAGAAGGTCAGATGTGAAGGACTCCGAGAGGGTCATGGGGCTGGATACGATCACAGTACAATATGTACATGTATGAAATTGTCAACATTAACTAATTAAAATATAAGATTGTGTCAGCATAGATGCCGCTTGCAAATCTACTCACCTAGCAAGATATAAGATGGGAACTCTGACTCTGTGCAACTTTTTAAGTACCCTTTCTTAAAATTTTCTTTAAATTTTTATTTATGTGTATGGGTGTTTTGCCTGCATGTTTGTCAATGTTGTGCATGAGTAACCTGGTGCCTGAGGAGACCAGGAGAGGGCTCTGGATCTCCTTGAACTAGAGCTGTAGACCATTGTGAGCTACCATGTGGGTGCTGGAAAACTGATGTGGGTCCTCTGGAAGAGCAGCCAGTGCTCTTAACTGCCAAGCTATCTCTCTACTACCACCCAAACCTTATTTAGAAGTTTTATTCATCCATAAGTCCTCAAGTTTAGGGACTACTTGTGGTAATATATTGTTTAGGATCTAATAAAACTTGCTTAGAGATCAGAATACAAAGCTATCCACAGCCATAGAATCTGGGTGGTGGTGGCTCACCCCTTTCATCCCAGTACTCAGGATATGAAGCAGATGGATCTCTCTGAGTTCAAGGCCACCCAAGGCTACACAAGAGAACATCAATCTAAAAGAGAAACAGAGCTCATGCCTTTAATCCCAGCACTAGAGAGGTATATAAAGAAGAAGCAAAAGTCTCGTGTGGCAGTTAGTCTCCAGCCACATTGCAGACAGGAAGAGATTTAATTTCTAGACAACAGGAAGACAGGATCTCCATTTCAGCTTTGGTGGAGGTAAGAGCTACTGGCTGGCAGCTTTGTTTATCTGATCTTCAGCTTAAACCCTGATAACGTCTCTGGCTTTTTATTATTCATGCTACAACTACTCCCCTAAGAGAGAGTTACAGATGCATGTACAGGAGTTTGGGGGCTTTAGTATCATTACCTGGTCCTTTCACCCACTAGGTTTGGCAGTTACAGAAAGAGGTCAGAATATTTTTTAGTTAAAAACTTCTGTGGAGCCTTTCTGCTTCTCAGACGAAACAAAGGGATACAAAAAATAATTTTTGTCTTGGTTGTGACATCCCTTACTAACAAGGCAAATGGATAATAACTCTACCCTTCAGAGCCCCAGCTGAAATATCAACACATACAAATGTATATGACAATTTCCCAGCTAGTTTAATTAACTGGGAAAAATGGGCTGCCTGTTCTAATTCAACTGCTTTGATGTTTTCCATCTTCCAAAGTTACTTTTTTAAAGGGCCAGATTGGTATTTAGTTAGTAGATATTCGAGTTAGTAGTTAGGAGGGGTCAACATGGAGAGCCTGGAGGTAGAACGCTAGTGCCGCTCCGGCCGGTAAGATGAGCCACGTGGAAATACTTAAAATAGTAGAAATGGGTTAATCATTAAGACAGAGCTAGCCCATAAGCAATAATATAGTAACTGGCCAACAGGATTGTATCAAATACAGAGTCTCTGCGTGTTATTTGGAGCTGGCGTGGCGGCAGGACCAGGCGGGCTGGCGGAAAACATACACGCTACAATTGCCGCCCAACATGGCTATAAGAACTTTCACTTAAAACTAAGATAAGATTAAGAAATGTTTTAGAAACAAAGGAACAAAGACAAGCAAGGCTTCTTGGTAGCAGCGTTTTTCTGGGTTGGATTCTGTTTTGCTAGAAACAAACAGAGATTTGTGCGGCTCCTTTAAGGGAGGTTTCCTGATTCAGCATAAGCGGCAAAAAAACCACATGGATTTTATAGAGCTCTGATAACAATTCATTGGTGTGTACGAGAGCTGGTGATCGCAGTGACCACATCTCCAAGCCGGCAGCATGCTTCTGGATGGCAGCTTAGACCAAGGCAATGAGCACAGCTCTTAGTGCAGGCGGTAAAATATCTGCCGCCATCTTGGATAGATCACGGCTAAAACATCTATGGCTTTCATTTTAGCAATGTTGTTGTTTACCAGAAAAAGATAAAGATTTACAGTAAAGACAGATTCACATTAAGAAAAACTGCTTAAGGCTTACAGTGTGTTTTAAAATATAGGTAGGCTTGGGAGAGAAAGAGAAAAGAAATAAAATACAGAGTATGGCTGGGTGTGGTGGCACACACCTTTAATCCCAGCACTCGGGAGACAGAGGAAAGCAGGTCTCTGTTATTTCAAAGTAAACCTGGTATGCAAAGTGAATTCCAGGGCAGATAAAACTTACACAGAGAAACCCTGTCTCAAAATATGTAAAAATAGAAGTAGAAGAAATAGAGTAATAAAAAAGCCACATAAAGATGGAAAGCACAGAGAATCTTTGGATATTGTACGCTGTTCTGTTATCTTTAAATTGTTTGACTGTTGAGGAAATAACAACAACTGATAAAAGAAATGCTACTGGATTAATTCATTTATATATTTTAAAAATAGTTCCAATCCAAAATTTAAGCCTAAGGATAAATTACTGGGGAAAAGGATTTCTATTTTTGTTTCCACAGAAAATGAAAAGCTGTGGATTTCTTCCAGACTAATGTGGTTTGATCAAGCAAGACCCCCTAAAGCATCATGAATGGGACATTGCAACCTTACAGACCACTACAGCCAGGATTTCTGCATCTTGTTAGGATCCCCATGACAGCGCCCCCTACCAGCAGGAAGTAGTTTGGAAAGAGCAACACCCAAATTCCCAAATATTGTTTATAAATGTTTGTTTTCATTTAATTGGGCTTGGTTATAAATGGTTAATGACCACAAACAATCTTTTTAAAGGTAAAAAGGGAATTATGGTATAGATATGAATACTTTGCCTTGGAATGGATTTTCATTTATTGATACAAATTTAAGGTCAATTTAGTGATACGTGTATTTCTCCTTTTGTTTAGGTATTATGTTTATATAGCTCATTGAAAAATGTAATGTATAATTTAGTACAGATTATAGAGAGTTACCTATGATAGTCAAAACTTGGAGTTAAGTTAGTTAGGATTTCTAGATATACAGAAATGTATTTGAGATAAATAGGCATTCTTCAAACCTTTCAAAGACCTACAGAATATGGCATTTAAAAATGGTTTAGGGTTTTTCTTGACAGTGAGACATAACTTCTCCTGGCAACACCACTTGCATCAAAAAGGAAGATGGACATAGAAGAAAAACGTTATAAAGTTTGCTTTCAATATGGCAGGACTAGCCATTTGGACAAGATACTGTTCTTGTCTGGAATGTTTGACTTTATGCTGTATAAACTGGACATGCAGGACCCACAGAAAAGTGACTGCTCATACAAGATGGACAGTGCTACAGGATTCCTGCTTCATGAAAGAGTCTGCTAAACACACTATGACCTATGGGCTGAAGATGGAACATTACAGAAGAACTTTGGGTGACTGACCAGGCAGTGAGTTGTCTCTGTCATTTCTAGAGTTTATATATTATCCTTCTGTGGCCTTTGAAGGAGTTGAAGACAGATACTTATGGTTATAGTTTTCCTTAGTTAGGATTAAAGATAAGTTACATATAAGATTTTAGACTCACAAAGATAGGATAGATAATAAAATATTTTCTTTAAATCTTGCTAAATGTTAATGGACTAAATATTGCTAACTGTGATTCTTATTTGATAACTGTTGTGTGATATATTTTGCTATGCTAAGGTTAAAACCCTTCTTTTATTTTAGCCAAAAAAGAGGAGATGATGGGAGATGTTATTCTGTAAATATGTTTCTCATACTGGTTAATGAATAAAGCACTGTGGCCAATGGGAAAGCAAGATAGGCAGGGCTAGGAGACAAGGAGGAAAGAGGAAGTAAGAAGGAGTCAACATGGAAAGCCCGGAGAGGTAGAACGCCAGTGCCGCTCTGGCCGGTAAGATGAGCCATGTGGAAATACTTAGAATAGTAGAAATGGGTTACTCATTAAGACAGAGCTAGCTGATAAGCAATGATAGTAACTGGCCAACAGGATTGTATCAAATACAGAGTCTCTGTGTGTTATTGGGGGCTGGCACAGTGATGGGACCAGACCAGCGACCAGGGGAAAAACCTGCACATAACAAAATGGATAGTAACTCTACCCTTGAATAGAACAAGAGCCCCAGCTGAAATATCAACACATACAAATGTTTATGACAATTTCCTAGCTAGTTTAATTAACTGGGAAAAATGGGCTGCCTGTTCTAATTCAACTGCTTTGATGTTTTCCATCTTCCAAAGTTACTTTTTTAAAGGGCCAGATTGGTATTTAGTTATGTTTCAGTGTTGATATTTGAGTCAGTTCCTAAGCCCAGAGCAAAGCATTAGCCTGTTTAAAAACCTGCAAATCTGAGATGGGAGCCAGTTACTAGGACTGGCCTAGCATATACAAGGACCTGGGTTTGTTCCCCAACAGCAGTGTATGTATGTATGTATGTTGTATGTATGTATGTATATATGTATGTATGTATGTATGTATATATATGTGTATGTATATGTGTGTATGTGTGTATGTGTGTATGTGTATGTGTATATATGTACATATGTATATATTTAAATTAAGCTTTAAAAAGAATATTCAGCTTTCAGTTGAATTATTTATGTTATAGTATTTGTATTACTATACAAATGAAAGTTATAGTATTTGTATTATCTTCAAACCCCTTGGTATTTTTAGGCCATTCTCTGATTTTCAATTCTTTTGCCTCCCAATTCTCCCACTTGAGTTCTTCATATAGTTTGCAATGTTTGAGTATGACCACTGTCTTAAATGGGGTTTCAATTGCCATGAAAAGACACCATGACCATGACAGCCCGTATAAAGGAAAACATTTAATTGGAGCAGGCTTACAGTCCAGCTTCCATGCATTACCATCGTGGTGGGAAGCATGATGGCCTGCAGGCAGACACGATGCTGGGAGTTCCACATCTGGATCAGCAATCAGAAGGAAGTGACAGTGACACACTAGACAGGCTTGAGCTTCTGAGACCTCAAAGCCCACCCCGTAGTGACACACCTGCTTCATTAAAGCCACACCTCCTAAAGTGCCTCTCCCCGTGGGCCTGTGGGACCATTCTTATTCAAATCACCACAACCTCTTTCTAAGGAAAGTGTTGAGGAACTTCATGGTAACTTGTGTTTCTCTCTACAGAGTTGTTGGACATTTACACCTACTCGAGACCCAGTTTGACAGTCCTCTACTAATTTTTATTTACTTTATCACGCAGGGTTCCGTAACTGCAAATATTGCACAAATACTCAACTTTTAACACACACAAATCTGAATGTTCAGTGTTTCCTAGCTTACCCTAGAGACCCTGGAGGGCTGTGACTTCTAGAGTGGGAAAAGAATGGGGGACCTTTCCGGGGCGATGGAAAAGTTTGAATCTTGATCCTGTTGGTTGATTCTTTTTAAACCTGAATTGTGTTCATCATCATCATCATCATCATCATCATCATCACGTATTGAGATGTGTGTACACACTTGTCATGGTGTGCATGTAAAGGTCAGCTCTATGGAGTTGGGTCTCTCCTACCTTCACATGGGTTCTGGGCATTGAATTAGAGTTCTCAAGTTTGCATGGCAAGCACTTACCTGTTGGGCCCTCTCATTGGCCCAGAACTGTATTCTTAATCATTGGCCACACATGAGATACTTTGCTCAATTCTTAGCACGTTTAAAAACAACTTTAAATCTAACTGTGCTTGGTTACATGGTAAAGAGGGGAGCCCGGGCTCCATGGAAAGCAAGGAACTGGGACAGCTCCTGCTGGAGGGGAGACAAGAAAGTGTTGTTCTCTTCAGTCCGTGTGTGTGCGCGTGCGCAGGGGAAGCAATGCAGAGACCCTTACATTGATTTGTCAGGTCTCTAGAGGGCAGAGCTAGGAACGGTGGGTAGAAATGGCAAAGAGAAAGGGCTTCTGGATACCAAAAGATGAACCAGGAGGCTGCAAACAGAGCAGGACACATATGCTGTCCTTCTTGAAAGGGGAGAAGACCTGAGAAATTGCAGGAAGTCAGTTTGACAAGGATTGACACGTGAGGCAGGATGCATTAACTAACGACGGGTTTCACATTTTGCCTAGTGTGTGTCACACAGCCATATGAATCATGCTAAGGTGTTTCAAATTCACACCTTAAAATTTGATTGTGTATGACTAAGCAATTGAAATGGACTTAAGGAAAATGTGACTGAATCATAGATGCAGGGACAGGAAATAGACCACCTACTATCCACGCTTTCAAAGTAACTGGGTGAGCTGTCGCCCTCCACCCCACCATTTCCTGCACTCAAGTGCCATCTCATATTTTTCTTATTTATGTTTCATACCATCTGTCTCTTGTCTCCAGGGTCTGAGCTTCTAGAAAGCAAAGATTGAGTTCTTTTCACTGCTCTGTGGCCTGGCTCCTAGAACACTGCCAGGCATGAGCAGGTACTCAGTAAATAATTGAGGATTCAGCGGAGTTTATGAGCATGGTTTCCTGGCAACGGGCATGAGGAGGGGCTACAGAAGCGAACCCTTGGGCAAATGAATGGATGCTGCGGCGTCTTCCCAGCCTCTACACAGGCACCGCGCCCACAGGAAACACAATAGATATTTCTGGGAGGAGAGGCAGAGCAAGAGATGAGGGGAGGGGGGAGCCAGGAAGTGAACCCCTCCCCCTCAGAGTCTGTATTTCATTCTTTGCCAGTGGAGGAAAAATTCACTCATTGTAGAATTAACTTATTTCAAGCGTACAACGGATTATCATTTCGTCCCTTCACTGTCCCTCCTACTGCCCCTTCCCAAACACTCCATCCCCATTACAAGGAAAGTCTGCACCCACTGGACTTGAGCTATACTCCTCACCCTCTCAGCTAATCTGCTCTGATTCTGTTTATTTCTCTATTCTGGACATCAGCTTGAGCAGTGTCATGCGTAGAGGGTCGACTTTTGCGTACGGCTCCCTTGTGTGAACATGTTTTTGAGGTTCATCCGTGCTGGACCCCGATGTTAACCCTTTAAGGCTGAGTAGTATCCCGTTGGTGTAAATCATCAATGGATGGATGCTTGTTCTTTCCCACCTTTGCACTAATGTGATACCTTGGTTACACTCATTCGTATATGATGTGACCAGGCCCCTGCTCAGTTCTGTTGGTTGTATACTTGAAGTAGAATCATTTTTTTTTTTTTTCATGTGTGTTTCTTTTGCTGGTGTTTCTGCTTGAGCTCCAGGGACTCTGTCAATTGGCTCACACAGAAAACTATGACCCACCCCGCTTTGGTTTGTTTGTTTGTTTGTTTGTTTTGAGACAGGATTTCTCTCTGTGTAACAGCTCTGGCTGTCCTGGAACATGCTTTGTAGACTAGGCTGGCCTCAAATTTACAGAGATCCACCTGCCTCTGCCTTCTGAGTGCTGGGATTAAAGACATGAACCACCATGCCCAGCCCAATGACCCCTTTTAAACCGCATACGTGAAAAAAAAAAAAATTAAAGGTCACTACCTACAACATACCACCCCACATAACCAAAGCTGTGGAAGTGGACTCGTACAGGAGGGCACTGAGCTGGGCACTGCGCTTCTTCCCATGCTGCACAGGAAGCAATCCTTCCAGCCTCAGACGGACTGGGCTCGGGTGAATATCAAGAGGATGATCACAAATTCAGCCGCCGCTGTAGCGTCTACACCCTCAGACTCAACCAACAGCCATCGAAGCTATTTGAGACACACATTGCTTCTGTATTAAACACACAGGTCTTTTTTCTTGTTATTCCTTAAGCACTGTTTTGTATTAGCTACAACAGGCTATCTAGATGGGGATTTAACGCCTCTGGGAGGATGCACACAGTTTATGTGCTGTTTCTACTGCATTTTGCATGAGGGACTTGAGCACTCAGGGGCTGAGGGCTTCACTGGGCATCCTGGAGTAAATTTGCTATGGGTATCAAGGGACAACTAAACATAGATGTCTGTACCTCAACAGAGCTATTCAAAAGTACAGACAGCATCTTCATGCCCTTGTTTTTAGTTCTTTTGGGGGAATTCTTTCAGCTGTGTGCTTTGTTTGTCTGTATTAGTTACCATGTGAGCATTATCTACAAAACATTTTATAAAATTAAAAAAAACGAACTCAGCAGAAAGCTAGCTCAGGCTCAGTTCTGCCAGTTAAAAAGTACCAATGATGTAGCTGGAGTCGAAGACTGTTTTCCACTGTAGGGATGCCCTGCAGACTGCATTTGGAAACATGTCACGGTGGCAGTTTTAGGATATTAAGTCACTGCTGGCTTTGATTAGCTCTCATTCTAAGAAATGCATGCCATTTTAAACAAGTACTCCAAAGTTCGCTCTAGCATGCCTCGGGAAAGAGAAAGTTACTGACCCACACATCACACAGACACAGACACACTTGCACACAAAGTGATACAGAGACACACACATATACATACATACTGACACAGAGAGATACACACAGACACACATACATGCACGCAGACACACACATACACACACCCATACACACATGCACATGTATACATACACACACACACACACACACACACACACACACACAGTGTATCAGTGTGTTAAATATATTCATGAGCACTCAGGTCAGGTCTCTTCTCCGCCTTGACCTTCAACTCAACCCCTGAGAGTCAGCACTGGGCTGGTGCAGTGTGCAGGTGTCTGTGCAGAGAAAGCCAGGGCTCCCACTCGCCCTGCTTTATGTCCCAGCCGCCGTGAACACTCAGAGCCCACCCCAGGTCTTCAGACTCACGTTTTCCACAGTGGAGGAGGTCACCGATAGCGGAGCAGTAGGACAGAGCTGCAAAGCTGGGAAATGTAAACATCTGTCCACAAATCCTGGTCTTAATTCTTCGCTTCCAGAATCTCCATCACCAGAAACAGCTCTTTGGGAGCCAGCTTGGTGCCTTGGTTTCTAGCCCTCCTCTTCATCAGTCTGTTGACATGTGACAACTTTCATAACAAAGCTGAAGCCAAGCTGTGAGTCCCCATGCTTATCTTAGGATAAGCAGAGGATTTTACTATCTTCACCCCCAAATTGCAAACCTTCCTAGGAAAACGCCAAGATTTAAGCTCCGTGGTTCCAACAAAGCTTATGTTTTCCTCCCCTACCCTCTACTCCCCTTTCCACTCCTTCTTTTCTGTTCACTCTGTGGAGAAACACAAAAGGAAGTATTAGCCCAGCATCAGGCAGTGTAACCATCTCTGAAACCTTAGCATGCTGTTCTAAGCCCCATTTTTACAGATGGAAAGGTTGAGAGTTAGGAGAAAATACACTGTGTGGGCAGTGGGGCTTGGAGGCGAATAATTTATCAAAGAACACTAAAAAGAGTCCTTCTCCTATCTCTCTCTCTCTCTCTCTCTCTCTCTCTCTCTCTCTCTCTCTCTCTCTCTCTCTCTCTCTCTTTCTCTCTCTTCTGTGACAGATTTTGAGAGCCTCAGGCCTCAGTTTCTGTTCTTGGGTCCGGGTCCATCTTCTAATGTCCCTTAAAAAGATGACAGAAGAAAAGTCATCTAACCACCCACATCTGTGGAGCATCTAATTGGAAATAACACTCAGTTTCTCTTTTCTAATAGGATGATAAGAAAGTGGAGGATGACGTGAGGCCATAAGGACCGCACATCTTAGATTCTGCTCATCACTACAGTAGAGCACAGCTACGAGCCAAGCTTTCAGGTCTGTCCTCACTTCCTTGCCCTTCATCCTTAATCAAAACAAACAAACAAACAAACAAACAAACCTTACTGGCATTTACCCTTTGCAGGAGTTTATGGCTATTGTTCTTCATCCAGAGCAACTAATTTTCCATTTGAGACTTAACTGAGTCAGCTATGCCATGAACTTGCATGTGTCCTAGAGGGAAAACATCCCATCCCAGAATAATGTGTAATCTAAGGGGTTCAATTTCTTCTTCTTCTTCTTCTTCTTCTTCTTCTTCTTCTTCTTCTTCTTCTTCTTCTTCTTCTTCTTCTTCTTCTTCTTCTTCTTCTCTCATCATTATTTCTTATTTTACATATAGATTCCAGTTCCCTCTCGCTCCCATCCTCCCATGCCTCCCAACACCACTCCCATCCCAATCCCCACCCCACTCCACAGGGAGTATGATGCCTTCCAGGAGGGATCAACAAAACCTATCAAGTCATTTAGAGTAGGGACTAGGCCTTCCCTCCTGTCTCTAGGTTAAGGGAGTATCCCTCCATGGGGAATGTGCTCCCAAAGTCCTTTTGGGCACCAGGGATGCATCCTGGTTCCACTGTCAGAGGTCCCTTAGAACTGCTCAGGCCTTCTAACTGAGACCCACATTCAGGGGCCCTGACTCAGTCCTATGCTGGTTTCCCAGCTGTCAGTCTGGGGGTCCATGAGCTCCCCCTTGTTCAGATCTGTTGTTTCTGTGGGTTTCTCCAGCCTGGTCTTGACCCCTTTGCTCATCACTCCTCCCTCTCTGCAACTGGATTCCAGGAATTTGGCTCAGTGTTTAGCTGTGGGTGTCTGCTTCTGTTTACATCAGCTACTAGATGAAGGCTCTAGGATGGCATGTAAGTTAGTTATCAATCTCATTATCAGGGAAGGGCATTTAAGGTAGCCTCTCCACTATTGCTCACATTGTTAGTTGGGGTCTTCCTTGTAGATCTCTGGACATTCCTCTAGTGTCATTTTTCTCTTCAAACCTATAATGGCTCCCTCTATTATGATATCTCTTTTCTTGCTCTCTTCTATTTGTCTCCCAACTCAATATTCCTGGTACCACATGTTCTCTTTCCCCATTCTCTTTCTCCTAGCTACCTCTCCACTCAATGCCCCCTCACTCCCAATATGCTCAGGAGATCTTGTCCCTTTCCCCTTTTGTGAGGGACCTTGTATGAATCTCTTAGGTTCCTCCTTATATCCTAGCCTCTCTGGCGGTGTGAATTGTAAGTAGGGTTCAATTTCTAATCCCCAATCCTGCACTCACATTATGGTGAGTATGTTAATCTTGGGCAAATTATTTGATCTTTCTGTGATTTAGACAAAGAGAATTGGGCCGATTCCATTTTATTGCTAAGGTCTCATGTTTAAAATATCACTCTGTATATAAATATGAGAATTATTTCTCTGTAACTAGTAATTCTGTTATTTAAACCCACTTTACAGTTATCTTAGTTAAGCCTTTGCAAAGGGATAATACGCAACATTCTGCATGAAATTGAGGGAGGCACAATGTGAACGCATAATCTCTGGCCTTCGGTGTTGGCCTTGGCTCAGCTATAGTTCTGGCTTAACCCTTTAAGCCTAGACTCGACTGAAGAACTCAGTGGACCCAAGGGATTTCTAGGGGCAAGAGAGGTCACAGCCCACCTTCCTCGCTGTATGGGACATTTTAATCCAAGTGTCTCTGTCACTTGGCTTCTGACATTTTTAATGTCTGAAAAGTTTCAGCGGTTCTCAGCAATGCAACCTTTATGTCACATGCCCGTGAGAACTCAGTACCTTGTCTCTGCACATTGAAATTTGGAAGTGACTGTGTTTCCCCTGTGTCCAGGAGGGACTCTCACTTTTCATTCTAGAAGCCTGGTGACTCCTGTCAACATGATTGTTGAGGAAGCTTTAAGAGCCTGACCAAAGGCCTTTAAGATCCGACAAAGCTTTGGATCCAAACAGAACTGTGATTAGGGAAACAAGTTTGCTCTTCAGAATCCACCTCACCCAAAGAGGATTCTGCTTGTGATAGGACCATTTGAAATCCACCTACAAGGGACATATGGGCATCCTCACGTGTCCAGGAGACCCTGGGCTCTGGCCAGCCCACTCAGCCTGGAGGACCTGTGAGGCAGAGTAATGGGGGTGGGGGGACTCCCAGGTCACAATCATCTCCAAGATCTTCCTCTTCTCCCCACAACTCAAGGACACAGGAAAAATTTGCCAGCTCGTAACTTGCCTCCTGTGAAGTAAATATTCCCCAAGAGCTGTCCTCCCCTGCGAGGCCTGAGCTCCCCCATTTACAATCACCAAGATTTCCCCAGGAACAACCAGTTCTTGACTCCCAAAGGGGAGGCCTCACCATCCTTGGGAGCCCCAGAGGGTGGGGTTCTGGAAGAGCCAGTAAGAGGCTGTGATCTCCCTGCTACTCTTCAGGAGGCTACAGGGGAGGCAGAGCCAGTGCCGGACACAGGTAAGAGGGACACCAACTCAGCCTGCAGAGGAAGGCGCAGTGATGACCCAGGATTTCCAGAGGGCTTTCTTTCCATACTTAGGAGCAACTTTTCAGCAGCCTGTTCTAGGGAACTCATTTTCCCTGGCCCATCATGTTTCCCTGGAGAGCAGCGGATTGGGGTTGCTGCTCACCTTTGCAGTGGTGGTGATGGTACGCCGCTTGCAGACCGCTTGCAGACCATAGCACGAAGCGAGTCACCAACATCGCCATCATATTAACAGCCCCCTTTGTAGCTAACGACACAGAGGCTCACTCAGGGAAGTTTGGTGCCCTGCCCGAGGTCTCAGGTGAGTGGTGGAGGCAGGAGAGGGGTCAGGCTGCTCCACACAGGTCTTAGCTGATCAGAAATCACAGTCTCCACTGACATGTTCTCTGCATTCCTTGCTGGTTGTGACCCTTCCTGGGCTGGGGAAGGACCACACAGCCTTCTGCGAACAGATGAATTCTATTTGCCATCGTATCTTATTTTCCAGGCAGACATGCAGATATCTGAACATTCCCAACTTGGCTTGCATTTTTCTAGTTGCTGGCAACTCAACCTTGGACCCCAGGAGAGGGAGCTTCAAAAGCCACTGACAGGCAGCAAAGATGTGTAATGGTGGCCAAAGCATTCAAAGCCCCCTGCTTCTCCATCCGAACCGGCAGGATGAGAAAACGCTGGGATCAGCAGAAAGCTGGCTGCTCCTCTGTGCACTGAACACGGAAAAGAGACCCGAATTCAGCCCTCCTGGCCTCCATATTTTTTGTTTTGTTTTGTCTTACTTATTTCAAAGGCTGTATTAAAGATGTTGCTTATGGTGAATTTCAGAGTTTAAATTTGAGAGCCTGTGCTGAGAATTTGCAAGAAGTGACAAGACAGTTAACGTGACACAGATGATTAAAGTCAGCAGGAAAGTCACCCACTGTGGATTCCACTAGGGTCTGGTGTAAGGCACTGTGTGTTATGGCCACATGACTTCATAGGTTCCCCCACTCCGGGTCATGTTGCCTGATGACAAATTCAGCTCCCTATCAGGCCAGATAAGGAAACACGGCACGGGGTAGACAGTTTAAAGTGACAAATAACTTTAGAATGCATGATCTCTCAGACACTGAGAGATTCCCCCCACCCCCAAAGAGGGGATGGGAGAAGGCATAAGATTTCCTAAGTTGGTCCTACCTGTTCAGTCTTAAAAAATAATTTCCTATGAGCCTTCAGTGCAGTTCAAGAGGTCACAGGGGAAAGGATTGACGGCCATGTCAGGTGACTGAGGAAAACCGGTTGAGTATGACAGTACCTCTGCCCAAGATCCTCAAAGGAATTACAACAAAGTATCTTAGTGATCGAAGTAGATGTCTTTTAACCTGCCCGCTATCTGCTCTCCACCTTTCCCCGGGATCCATTGCATACAAGTCACGGCTTGCTGTCCCTGCTTCGTGTCATTTATCTCGTGGGTGGCGCAGGATGGTCTCTGGGCACGAGACAAGCAGGTCCTCTCAGGCAGTCTCCTTGATGGCATTTGCCAGTCAAGCCTGGCTGAGCGAAGAGTACCATTCACACCCACCGGGAACTAGATACGACGGGGTTCCAGGTTGAGGTCAACTGCAGCAAGTGCTGCAAAGTTTAGAACATTCCAGAAACAGCAGAATCGACGGAAGGCCACATAAGGATACGGTCCTGCCTCGGTAAGGAGTGTGGGGATAGAGTGTGGCAGGGACAAAAGTGGGGTCAGGGAGCAGTAGCCCAGAACAGTTGGAGAGGCTTAGATAAAGATAGTAGGAGCGTGGGTGAGTTCGGGTGAAGTCTCTGACGCATTAGGTGGTGGAGACAGGGATGTAAAAGAAAGAAGTAGCAAAGAGAACCTCTGGGGGCAATGTTGGGGAGCAGGGCTCGGGGAGCCAAAAGCAGAGAGCCTTGTACTGGCCGTAAGAAGGATGGGGTGACCACTGGACGCTGATGTCCAACAGACATCCCATGTTGTTTCCAATTATGGAGGCCAGTAATGGCTGGGGGTGGGATTTGACTCAGGGTTCGATCACTTAGCAGGCTCCTGCCCTATTCTCCACTCCCACAACTGCCGGCAGGAAAGAGTAGCCATGTAGGGACTTTGCTGGGGAAGAAAGAAAACAAGTTCAAGGTAGTTGGCAGGCTGTCTGGAGGCGGAACCATCCCCACCCCCTTGTGGAGATGATGTCATCCAAGCTCGTGCAGGTACAGACTACACAGCCGTTTTCTTCCGTCTTCCCGTTAGCCACTCAAAGCCACCCCATTTGTCATGTTCTTATCTTAAACAAACTGCCCCGGAATCTTAAAAGAGCAGAGCTGCATTCCAAAGGTTCCCATTTTGCTTGGGGGATGTAGACATCCCAGGCCAAGGCCTTGAAACACCCAGGCAGGGTGCATGATTGAAACTGGACTGCTCTGTGTGTATATATAGCTTTGAAATCACAGCATTAAATCTCACAAGTACCCCACTTCCTTCTCAATCATCTCAAAGAAAGACAGCCTATTAATCAGAGAGCTGCCCAGTGGTCACAAGGTAAGCCGGGAACCCAAACTCGGTTCTAGAAAGGGTTGTAGCTACATTCTTTCTCGCTAAAATGTTCCACAGCAATTGTGCGGGTTACAATAACTGAGCCGGGGCTGTCTCCAATAGAAGACGGATGGAGAGAACAGTGCTCCAAGCCACGATCAGCACGAAACACCAACAGATGCGCATGAGGAGCATGAGCCATCCCCTCCCCCAAGTCAAGGAAAGCCTGGGGAGGCTTTACAAGTTACTGTGCAAAACTCATAGTTCTCCTCAATGCAAACAGAGAGCACAGCATCCTGAGAAGCCGGGAGACTCAGGTCAGCAGAGGACATAAGGATGGGACTCAGAGCAAGCACATGGATGGTAACTCGCATGGCCAGGCTCAGAGCGAAGAGGACAGAAGCAGCCTTTTCTGATAGGGAGTCGTTGTGTTTCCGGAAGGAAACAGTCACTGGTGCGCTCCTCGGGCCGCTACCAACCCTTCTTCCAAACTTCTGTTTCTAATGGGAGACCCAGCTGCAGGGTCTGGTTTCTTCTGAGTAGGCTCAGGGCTCTCTGAACCCCCAGTGCCGAGAGCCTCAGACAACCCCATACTATTAGGATGGAGCCAGCTAGTAAAATGAGAGGGCGACAAGTCCTCCTCCGTGGTTTCAGAAGTGCTGTGGAAGTGAGCTGCTAGACCCACAGCAACACGAGCAGAGGCACAAGCCTGTGGAGAGAGTGAGCTGGCCGAGCCACCCTGGCGGCCAGCTCTTTGCTGAAGGAAGGAGTTGGAAAAGCGTCTGACAGAGCATGGGAGAACACCTGAGCTAAAGAAAGAACCACGCTCTGTCCTGCCCCAGGGGCCACCCTTTTGGACTTTTGTTGGGGTCCCTGTGCTGTGGTTCTGTGATTTAGGCCTGGAGGATGCCAGGCTGTCCAGGAAATGCCATACTGTCTGCATTGCCTTTGGGAAGGGCTCCAGAGGAGGTGCTGTGCAGACATGGCTTTGTCCGCAGTACTAGATTGGCACCTAAACCCTTGATATTCAGCTGAAGCAACAAAGAAGGTGGTGGACCCCAGCCGTAACGGAGGGGCTTGTGCTCTGGACTGCAATTGGAGGACTTGGTTGAACTGTAAGTGGAGGCTCCTAGGGCTTCACTGGGTGGCCAGTGGCTGTCTGGGATACTTACAGGCATCGGCTCGAGGAAGACAGCAGTGAGACACTCTGACAGGATGTAAAACACTGGTGTTGGAGTTGAAGGCTAGCCTTGGCTGCGCCGCTTAGGACCCGGTGACCTTGGACAGGTGGCTTCTGTGGGTTCCTTTCCTCATTAGCAAGAAAAGAAGGCCAGCAAGCAAGCTCCTGTGCAACCGTGATGACCTGAACTGGATCTCTGAACCCTGGTGAAGGTGGAATGAGAACTGACTTCACAAAGTTCTCATCGCATCTCTACGCATGCTGCTGTAACAGGCCCCAAGAGCTCAGCACTACTGACGCCGTGATAGAAAAAGCATGCGGGCCATGGGACCCAGCACAGTAGGCAGGACCGCCTGCCAAGGCAGAAACGAAGACCTAATCCATCAAGGCTGTGGTTCTTGGAAAGCCCCTAAATTCACTAACCTTGTCCCGTGGCTTCTGTAGATCCACTTTGGGCTAATTGTTCTTGTTAACTGAGGTTAACAGGATGTGAGCTCACCCCTGGAAAGGCTTGGGACTGTACTTGGATACCAGACACCCAATATAGCCACCGGCCAGCTAATAAAGACTCTCTGTTGGTTCCCTCTAGTTGATACTTCACAATACTGAAGCGTGGGCATGCCCCCATCATATACACACAATAATAAGAAAGGAAATGAAGTTTTAAAAAGAGATCTGGGTCATAAAGTTGTTGGGTTTATATAATGCCTTCCTGGTAGGAGGAAGCAGTCTTCTTGGCTCTTTTCTTAATGCCGAGCAGAGTTTTATGCATGGGTAGAGAGGGGTAGCCCATCAATCAACCACATGGTTTCACTAAAGTTCTTGTCCTCTTGTCCACTTAGTCCTCTCTAGGTCCCTCACAGAACCCTGGGAGTCCTCAGAGCCCCACAAAACTCAACTTAAAACTATACTAAATCATCCCCTCTCAGGTTTAGGGACCCATGTGATCAAGAACTCCTCCATAAAATGGCTTAGTCTAAACTACCCACTTTAGAGGGAAAGTATTTCCTCTGGGTCCTGATTCTAAATAAGGTACAACAGCAACGAAACCTAATTTCCCAGGCCTCAGCAAGTCCCTTGCTATAGACTAGGCAGCCAGGCCCCAGAGATGCTCCCAGGTAGGATCCCCAAGCCTTCCTTCTGGTTCTATTTCTTCTCATGTTCTAGGGGCCCAGTCTGCTTTCCCAGGCCTTCCTAAGTAAGACACTAAGAAAGGTCTCACTGGACTTGCATGACATCAACCGGCTTCCTCGAGTCTTGCATATCTTGCTCATTGTACCTCAGGTGTTACCTTCCCAATGCAGTTGAAAACTGTATCCTATTTAAATTGCAGCCTCTGCCCCCATGCTCTTCATAGCAGTCACCCTTGAAGACATTCATGATGATCCTCTGTTTCTGAGAATATGAAAACGCCACCAAGGCTTTCTAGCACTGATATAAGCAAATATAGACCTCTCTTTGAAAATCCACTTAGCAGGAAGAAAGCAATGGGCCCTTATGATGCTGGGGCCAGCTCTGCAGTACACCTTCCAGAGGATGTGCCTAGTGATAAAGGCCCTGGTCCCAGTACATTGCTATACCACCACCTGAATACGGTTACTCATTAGTATCCACGGAAGTTTCAGTCCCGTACAGAAAGAAGCACAGCATTTTCATAGGACCCACCCGTA
Source organism: Cricetiscus sungorus (assembly GCA_030556225.1). Lineage (NCBI taxonomy): Eukaryota > Metazoa > Chordata > Mammalia > Rodentia > Cricetidae > Cricetiscus > Cricetiscus sungorus. The sequence continues at coordinate 23,225,475 of JANBXA010000114.1, forward strand.
TCTCCCAAGGCCCACATACTTCAAACCATCTCTAAGTCACTTGTGTGATGTCCTTGCTATGTAAATAGCCATTATGTTGCACTGTTTAGGGGATGGTGACAGGAAGAAAGTCTGTACACACTCATGTATGTGCAGGTACAATTTTATTTTAGAATGTCTTCAACCCCCAGCTAGCCCACTGTTTTTGCAGATATGAAGCTGGTGAGTGCCCAGGGACTGACTATATCTTAATTACCTGGAGGCTTTGAAAGCTGTGGCTATCAGGGACTTGTCTGAGGTAAGAAGGAGACAGTCATGGAGCATTTGCCCACCACCCGCCCCAGATGACCCTATGCCCAAGAAAACTGGGAACCACAGCCCAGAGTGATTCAAATGCGTCACTGTAACCTACAGTGACTATTTCTTCTTCTGAGGTGGCCTTAGCATCACAGTTTTAACAACACAGCAAGTGCTTCTCACAGGCAGCCAGGGCTGGCAGAACTGTCCTTTTCTGGGTGGTTCTCCTGGAGGCACCCGAACCGGGAACATGAGGCATATTCTCCAGCTCTGTTCCATCCTCATGGACTCAACTCCCATCTCTGCTGTTGAATCAGTCATAAGCTTAGCGGGAGAATATACTAAAGTTTGTTGTAAGTTTGCGACTTTTCACAAACTTCAGTGTGCTAGAATTTTCTGTAGTGGAAAAATTGAAGGATTGTTCTCTCCTTGCCTTCTTGTTCCTTTTCAAGAACATGACACATTTGCCCGTTTCTTGACTTTATGGACTGTGGAAGCATCACTCTGAAAGACACAATTACTTGACTCATAGTCAGAGGTGGACAGGGAAGTGGCTGACAGAACACAAGCTTGTTGCCCATCACAGGCAGTCACATAACTCTGGGAAGGAAGCACGAGGCCAGGGGAAGCACAGGCAGAGGTTTGAGGGTTGGGGTGGGGTTCTTGCCAGTGCTGCTTTCCAACACTGCTATGCTTCATCTGCCGGGCTTGTCTAAATATTAGCCTGCATCTGGCATTTCTAAGTTTGCAGTGTCAAATTTTCTCAGAGCCCCAGCCAGCCTCTTCTGGTAACTAGGTAACAAACCCAAAGCTCGGGTAACAAGAGATCTGAGCCAATGGGCAGCATCCCATCTTGGGCCTCTCCTTTGCATCGTTACCTTTTGAGACAATAGTAAGAGCTGGAGGAGAGAAGTGGGAAGGGGGAGACGGAGGAAGGGGCTCAGGTAAGAATGTAAATTCTCAAGGCCACAGTGCCCTTGGAGTTAGGCCCAGGAGGGCTGCATGTAATTCCATAATGCCCATCATAGAACACCAACTGTTCCACATCTTGCCTTGACTTGGCGTTATTAAGCCTTTGTTGGTTTGGCTAATCTAGTGGGTGTACCGCAGAAGCTGTATTTGGGATTTCTCTGTCGGCTGGAGAGGTTGAACTCTTTTTAGGGGTTTAATTTTTTTTTTCCGTGTTTTCTTCAGTAGAGTGACACATTTGTACAATCAGCTCCTCCTGACTTTGCTGATCTCTGACTTGGTTTTCTCTGTGCCTGTGGAGGAGAAAAGAGAAGAGTTACAAGAAAAGGGAATGGGGGTGATCCACAACTCCTGGGAAAGAGAGACGTGAAATATGTCTGTTTTGCAAGACAGACGAGCAGCGGGGTGGTGGGTTAAGTTCCAGGACATCTCTCCTGGAAACTGGCCGGATGGACAGAGCTGGGAGAGGTCTAAAGCCCAAGCTGGGCTCCTGGTCCTGTGGCGATTCCGTTTCCCCCTGAGCCTTCAGGGAAACCTGTGAACACATGATGGGAGGAAGGTGGTATGACACAGAGCCTGAGAACATCCAGAGCAAGGTTCTGGTGTAAGTGGAGAGATGTCCCCACCCACAAGAGTAGCTGTGCCCCCCAGCCCCTCCCACAACGGGTAGAACTTGCTGGAGACTTCAGTGTCCTGCTGTTGAGGACCGGAGGGCAGAGACAACAGTTACGCCAGGGAAATGTCAGAATGGAAATTCCATCACCCTTCTACAGGAGGACTCCAGAACCAGAGGCCCAAATACATCTGGGTCTCAACAAGGACCAGCTAAGGCAAGAATGAGACTTCACATTTTGTGTTTGTGTTCCGTGTTGCCCAGTTTTTAAACTGAGGCAGAATCCACATACCATAAGAACTAGCCACTTTAGGGTCTACAGCTCCGTAACATTTGATACGTTCGCAACACTCTGCACTTGTCATCACTGTTTAGATCTAAAATATTTTCCCTTATAAATGCACTGTTTTGAGAAGAGTTTTAGGATCATTGCAAAAGTGAACGGAAAGCAAGATATTTCCCACATAAGCCCTGTTGTCCCTGCAGCTCCAGCAGTCCGTCCCCCACAAAGCAATGAGCAGATGTTGCCCTGTCACTACAGTTTACAACAGTGTATTAGTCAGGGTTCGCTAGAGAAACAGAACTGACATATATGGGATTTATTAGAGTGGCGTCTTGGTTATGGTCCAACCATGGCTGTCTCCCAATGGAAAGTCCAAGAACTCTTCACAGGTGCACCCATCTGCTTGAGTTTTTGTTAATTCCAGATGTAGTCAAGTTGAAAACCAGGAATAGCATCACAGTTGGGGTCTGCTTGGGATTGTACACTTTCTATATGCATGTGCAATGACGTGTACCCACTGTCACAACATCACAGAGTTTCCCTGTCTTGAAAACCTCTGTGCTCTGCCTGTCCATCTCCTTTCCCCCAACCCCAAGTAACTGTCAAGGGTTGTAAAAAATTACAGGCAGTAGGTAGCAAGGCTGAGGAGTCACTGGCTGTGGGAATCAGCTCCTCCTGTCTGTAATTTCTCTCATGACCCTTGACAAGTAACCAGCGATCTTTTTGCTGTCTCCATCATGTTGCGTTTGACAGAATATTGTATAGTTGAAATGATAGAGGAGTGTGTGCTAATGCATACCCATGTTCTTCACTCCACAAATATGCATTTGACTTGCCTCCATGTCTTCCCATAGCATGATAGTTCATTTCTTTTTAACACTAACCAGTATTCCATTGTCGAAATGTGTGGTACTTTGTCTACCGAGAAACTGAATATTTAACCAGAGGCCCTCGACTTTATAAAGACAAAGCTTTGACTCTTGTCCTGGAACCCAGCTCCTGTACTGTAAGAATAAACATCCGTGAAAGCCAGCATGATGTAGATTATTCTCTTGTTGCAAACCAGGGAGATAAACAGTATCATCTGCAATTGGCCTTAGATAGCCAGGGCGTGATCAATGGTTGACAACTTCTCTGTTCTTGCCTCCAGTTTGGGACCAACCAGAATAGGATAAATACTCATTCCCGACAGTTTTCCACTGGGACCTGCCTCCCTGCCTCCCGAAGGCGTCTTACTCTTTCCCACCTTTGAGTATCTGCTCATGACCGTGGAGGCTCTGAGCCAAGGCTGGAGTAACCATTGTTTGCTTTTTCACTTGGCTGCTTATCTTTACTGTTCATCTATGGAAGGATGTCTTGATTGCTCCTAAATCCCAACAGTTAGGCATAAAGCTAATTCTATAAATATGTGTGGGGGTTTTCAACTGGACATTGAGTTTCCATTTATTTGGTAGGGTACCAAGGGGTGTGATTGCTGAATCCTACAATGAAGAGTATGTTTGATTTTGGGAGAAACTGCCAACTATTTTCCAAAGTGGCCATTCTATTTCGCCTCCTCAGCAATAATGAATCCGTCCCCGTGACGGCAAATCCAGCCCTATTTGGCCTCTTGAGCCTTTCTGACAGGGATACAGTGGAAATGTTTCTTGTTGTCATTGTCATGTGCTTCCCTTGGGGCACAGCAGCAAGCACATTTTCCTGTGCCGTTTTTGTCATCTGTGTCTCTCCTTTGCTTGCCTGTTGCTTAAGCTGGGTTGTTTGTTTGCTTATTGTTGACTTTGAGACTTCTCTGCATATTTTGGATCACAATTTTTTAAAATTAGATATGACTTTTGCAAATATTTTTTTACACACAGTAGTTTGCATTTTTGGTCCCTTAACAGGATCTTTTGGACAAGTTTCATAACATACCACTTACCAATAATTTCTTTCATGTATATTTCAACAAAAGACTTTCTCCTACTAGAGAGACTAGAAGAGTATGAAGACTCCTATGAGAAGAACTAGGGGGAAAGACAAATGTACCTAGTATTATACCACAGTTAGTTAACGTCAAGCTATTCATCATGACCTGTCTGTTCCACTCATCAGTCTGGATTTTGAGTTTCCCAGTTATTAAGGAAGACATTTCAGACAGCATGATGGAAATCCCAGTTAGTCATGAGATATAGATAGGCATGAGGATCAAAAGTTCAAGACCAACCTGGGTAACATATCTATACCATGTTTCAAGATGAGAAATGGAGCTGAGGATGTCAGTGGTAGAGCACTTGCCTAGAATGCTCAGGGTTCAAAGTTGAATCCTCAGTACCTCAAAATGGGGGGGGGGTCAACTTTTGAAAATCAGGAAACAAACTGGTGAATTCCACCAAAGTGTGTACCCCAGAATTATACTAAATTCTAAGGTATTTGATACCTGTTTCCTCTCAAAATGAGAAAACATTACATTTATCCTCTAAAGGACAAAAAAGACAGTGAGGCAAGTTGGAAAATCTTCTCATTTGTACCGTCTTCCAGGGGCTAAGAATGTGTGTCCTGTGCCACTGCATTGGAGAATGAAGACCATTTTGATTGTGAAAAGTCTGAGTATTGATTAAGTACTTGAAGCCCTAAAGGACATCCATCAATCAGATTGACGTCTACTGAGACAAAAACAGAGAGACTGACACAAAGAGGAAATGGTGGCTATAATTTCATGTGTGAAGTGACATGTTTGCAAAGACTGAATGTTAGAGCTGTGTGTTACACCACATAAAGCTTTGCTATGTGGAGGTTGGAAAGCCTTCAAGTTTTCTGAATTTCTCTGCAAAGTTCCTCTGGGTAGCTGTGTATGCATTTTTTTTTTTTCCTGAAACGTATGTCTGGCCCTCCAAGCAGAGGCTGGATCAGAGACTGAGAGCATGGAGGCCTTGTCTCGGGAAAGTGAAAGGAACACACTCAGAGAGGTTGTGCTGATCCTGGTGGGTATCTGTCCAAAAGAAACTCAGGACAGATGGCTAACTGTGATGTCTATTTGCATGCCGAAGAGGTGCTGACCTCCAAGCTCCAATAGCCTAGCAGGTACAGGGTCTCTGCTGGCAACCTGACTCCTCTCGGCTCTCTTCACCCCGCCCCTGCCCTAAATTCTCCCGCTCATGGGCTTATCTTCCCCAGCTTCCCCTTCCTATAATACCCTACCATTTTGGCCAAGCACTATCTCTGTCCCTTTACCCCCTCTCTACGAACGCTCTCTCTCCTCTTTGCTCTCTCCTCCTTTCCTTTCTTGCCCTGACCTCTACCATGGTCAGTCTATCCACCATGTTTAATCCACTACTTCCTCTCCCTGCTCTGGGCACTTCCGGATGCCTCTGGCTGTGCTCTCCCTCGTATCTACAATAAAAACCCTTCTCCTCAGCCATGCCTTGGAGTAGTCACATCCTCACTTTATACACTGGTGGAGAACCCCGTCCCCCCCCCCCAGTACACAGTGAACTAGAGTGTGTACCACACTACAGGGTTGGTCTGAGTCTGTCAAGGTCTCCGGAGGACTGTGGGTACTCTCCTAGATAAGATGACTCTCCGGAGGAGGGTGTGACTGTGAGCCATTAGCAGCTCACACCCGCTGGTGAGTGCCGTGTACAGGACTACCCTCAAAGTCACACTGCCACCTTCAGGAGTTCAGCTGGGCCTGCTCGCAAGGGATGGGACTACTCTCTACCTTTACTTGAAGGAGGGGGACAGGAGGATCATGGGACCTTCACCTGAGTATCTAGCTACCTGTCCCAACAAGTCGTACACAGTTCTGTCCTAATTGCATGTGGTGTTGAGGGAGAGGCCAGAGTATTTGGTGGGGAAGGATGAGGGGAGGGCGTTCCATCTGTGCATCCATGGGGAAGCCATCATCCTTCCCCATCTGCCAGTGTGTCTGCGCTAAGGTCACCTACGTCCCTGCCCATAACCACTCCAATGCTCCGTGGAGAATCCCAATGAACTCGTGATCTCCCAGTGGACTCCGGTGGAATCCTATACCTCAGTTTGTCCTTGGGACCTTGGGGGAGGTATAGACATCTCCACCAGGGAAGGAATTTCAGCAACAGTGCAGTGTCCCTGCGTGATACCAGAGAATCACGTGTTGACATGATTCTCACTCTCATATGGTTTAAAGACACTAAGGGAGATTTTACGTTCTATCGCTACAGATATAAACTATGACAGGAATACAGGCTTGATACAGGCTTGACACAGGCTTGACACAGGCTTGATACAGGCTTGATACAGGCTTGACACAGGCTTGATACAGGCTTGACACAGGCTTGATACAGGCTTGACACAGGCTTGATACAGGCTTGACACAGGCTTGATACAGGCTTGACATAGGCTTGACACAGGCTTGACACAGGCTTGACACAGGCTTGACACAGGCTTGATACAGGCTTGATACAGGCTTGACACAGGCTTGACACAGGCTTGACACAGGCTTGACACAGGCTTGACACAGGCTTGACACAGGCTTGACACAGGCTTGATACAGGCTTGATACAGGCTTGCAGACTGCCTTCATTAAAGCAGAACGACACCATTCTCTCCACTTCTTCCCTCCAATCTCCGCCATACTCCTCCCCTCAGAGTTGAGGCCTCTTTCTCTTTGTTTAGCACACACACACACGCACACACACACACACGCGCGCACACACACACACGCACACACACGCACGCACACGCGTGCACACACACGCACACACACGCGCACACACACTCACTCACACACACTCACACACACTCACACACACACTCACACACACACTCACACACACTCACACTCACTCACACACACTCATACACACATGCACACACACGCACACACACACGCGCACACACACGCACACACACGCACACACACACTCACGCACACGCACACGCACGCACACGCACACACACACGCGCACACACACGCACGCACACACACACGCACACACGCACACACACGCACACACACGCACGCACACACACGCACGCGCACACACACATACACACACACGCACGCGCACACACACACTCACACACACACACACACACGCACACACACGCGCACACACACACGCACACACACTCACACACTCACACACACACTCTCACACACTCACACACACACTCACACTCACTCACACACACTCATACACACATGCACACACTCACGCACACGCACGCGCACACACACATGCACGCACACACGCACACGCACACACACGCACACGCACACGCACGCACACACGCGCACACACACATGCTCACACACACTCACACACACTCACACACACGCACACACACGCGCACACACACGCGCACACACGCGCACACACACGCACACACACACTCACACACACGCACGCACACACACGCACACGCACACACACACACGCACACACACGCCTGGCCACCAGGGCGGGGGATTGTCTCCCTTGCTCTCGTTACCCCTTCATTGCTTGTAGCGCTTTGTCTGGAGTGCTGCCCCATGAGACCCCTCTTTCCGCGTTAGTATGCCCATCCGTGTTGGACTTACTTCTTCAGGTCTTGTTTAGGCAGCATGCTTTTGAGGTGTCCTGGGCAAAGTTCCCCTCTGAGTAACCCTAAAAGAAGTGAGGGTATACTAACGTACTACTAAAATGATTACCAAGATGCGTTGCTGGGTGAAATAATTGTACAGAACAACACATTTGCTATGGTGTCACCCTTTTCCTCATCCACAATTTTATTTTTTATTTTATTTTATTTTTGAGATTATAATATAATTATATAATTTTCTGTTCCCTTTCCTCCATTCAAACGCTGCCACGAACCCTTCCTTGCTCTGTGCTGTCATTTGTATGAAAAGGGATTTTGCTTGATTATATACAGAACACATTTGGGGAGATTCCCAGGACATCCATAACATTGCTTCTACGGAAAGGAACTGTGAGTTTCTGGATGGCGGCCTAAGGGGATAATGGCGCTGTCTCCTGCAATATTTGGGGCATCTTTTCATTTTAGCACTTTACCCAGAGGGTCCTTTGATCTTAGCGATGGCATGTGCTCTGCTGAAGAGGATGAAGCTCAGAGTTCTGCTCACCCAGCCAAGGCTGTGGACTGCTTCTACGCCAGCCCCTTGGAGTGGTTCCTTGGTGCTAAGACCACAAGACTCAGCGCCACGGTAGCCAACAGCCCTGCCTGTTTCTGCAGCACCCTTTGGTTCCCCCTCCCATCTCTTCTCAGTCTGTTTCAGCTGATTAATTCATTCCTTGAGCTCATTCTGACTTGACATTTATTTTTGTTGTTTACAGGCAGTGGTGCAGAGCATGCTAGGATAGGAGCTTGTCAGAGGATGGTACGATGTGCTCAGAGTGCTAAGTTCAGGGCTGCATTGTTCTACAGCACAGGGCTTGCCCGGTGGATGCATTAGTCGTACATGGTCGAATGAAAACGAAAAGCTGTAACACACACAATAACAACCGACACCCCTAAAGTACCAGTCACATACCCAATCATGTTCTCCAACCATCTTCATAGATATTTTAAAGTTATTTTTAATCTGCAAAATTTTCCCTTTGATCCAAAGGGGGGAAAAAGCCAAGAGTTCACGAATATACCCAAGGTTGCACAATTACTAGATGTGATTGGTATGAAGTCACTCATTGTATTATCATTCATAATGGCAAACTGAGATGCAAACGTGATTTGTATAAAGTCATATATTATAAGTCATTCATTGATTATATTATCATTCATAATGGCTAACTAAGATGCAAACGTGATTCGTATGAAGTCATTCATATCTATTATTGGTATGAAGTCATATGTTATATGTCATTCATTGCTTATATTATCATTCATAATGGCTGAGATGCAAACGTGATTGGTATGAAATAGTCATTCATATCTATTATTGGTATGAAGTCATTATAAGTAATCCAGCTATTCATTCATTATATTATCATTCTTATGGCAAACTGGTTGACCTGGCCCCCAAGGCCAGGTCCTTTCCCGTTCTACTTCCAGGCGCTTGGAGGGTATACAAAGACACCATTGGCTGCTGCTCACTCTGGGCTAGCATCAGCTCTGGGCTGGCATCTGTCAGCTCCTTTACTTCTTCAGACTGAAGGAGTCACCCCGGGTAGATGGTAACTTTCCTGCCTGGTCGCTCCTGAGAGCACCAGCAACCGTGTATGCTCATGTATGCTCGTGTATGCTCTTGTATGCTCTGCCTGGTCAGCTTGCTGAGGGGCTGGGCATGGAGAGGCAGAAGTGCGGCTCAGAACTACTTTACTGTTTATTAATGAACAAAACCCATGCACAGCTATCACAAAACAGAGTGGAGAATCCGAACCGAGTCACCAGCTGCTATGCTGCCACCACCCCCTCTCTTTTGTTCCAAAAGGCCAGCAAATCTCCCCAGTTCAGCCCTGTCTTTGGATCACATAACACTCCCAACAAAACTGCCCCTAGGACCCAAATGCTAGTGGACTGGCGACAGAATTCCTGTAACACTTGGTAGGATTTTAAGAGCCATTTTCTATGTTCTTGTGGTCCCTGCCTCCCCCTAAAAGCACCTCATTGTGATGTCTTTATTAAAAAAATCCATGGTATGAGGTACTTGCTTCTTATGAAGATTTATCTCTAGAAATTGTGACTAAAGTTGTATTAATTTTGCCCCTTGAAAAATCTAGCTCTAGGCTGACCAACAGCTTCAAACAACACCAACTAAATTGATTAAATTTCTTGAATAAAACAGTGTCGGGAGTCATGCACTCGACCCATGTCCCCCAGCCCTCACATAGAGTGTGATCCTCCCTCCTCCATCCCTGTCTCCACTACAAGGTCATTCTTTGTGACCCTATTCTCTGAAGCTGCAGTGGATGTCTGCCATGCTGTCCCCCTCCTTCCCAACCCCCCCCTCACATCCACACACACTCTTCACCACCAGTCCAAGCTCTGGCTCAAGCTGTGTCCTTCCTGCTTAAAAACCAACCTTTGAAGTCCCCCAAAGGCCATACATACATTTGCAAAATGTAAAAGCTTTATCGTGGCCACCACTGCTTCTGTTTGAGTCACTGCCTCTCTGGTTTGCTGAAAGGCCCCTTCTCCTTCCAGGATCCCAGGCCTAGATCACGCTGAGAGGTATTCTCTCTCCAGAGCGTCACCAAGAGGTAGTGCCAGGCTCCAAACTACCTTTGAATTTAGCTGTTGACGGTGGCCTCTTCTTTGTCAAATTAAAACCTTTAAATTACTTAATGCTAATTCATAAAACAAATCATGGATTGCCGGGATAGTTTAATAATTTTAATTGCTTTTTAGGGATCCAAAGGAAAGTGTTAAAGGTACATAACCTGCTACACAGACATACTCCATCTGCAAGAGAAATTCAAGGATTGTGTTGTCATAGCCCAGGGCAGGTCTGAATTCTAGGTTGCTGTGGCCCTGAGACTATGGCACCTGTGTAGCTTGGGAACTCGTCAGCAAATAATTCTTAGGTCTCACCCTGCTGGTCTAGTTAGTCAGCCACTCTGGGTGAGCCCTGCCATGAGTCTAAAGCTAATTCAACCTGGGGAGACATTGTTCTGAGAAGGTGGCAGCGACAGGGGTCTCCGACTGGACGTAGGTAGCTGGGAACAGAGGCCCCTAACCACCTCTAGGTCCACTCTCACATCTCAGAATTTATCACCCTCTAGTTGACAGCAAAAGACAGAAGTGCCTCTCCATGTGCTGGGCCTGTCACAGGTCTGTCATCCAAACTGCCTGGGAGGCTAAGGCAGGAGGCTCAAAGTTCAAGACTAGCCTGAAAATCTTAGCGGGACCGAGCTTAAAGAATCAGGTAAGATGGCTGGAGCACAGCTCAGGGGTAGAGTGCTTGCCAGGCATGTGTGAAGCCCTAGGTTCAATCCCTAGTACTAAAAAAAAATTCAAGGAGAAAGAGAGGCAAGGAAAGGGAAAGAAAGAAAACTGGGTCTTGGTGGCTCCTAAGAAAGAGACTGTAGATTTTTTTTCTAACCTGGCCAGGACCAGTTCATCTGCCACTGAAGCAGAGACTCGGGTAGGCGTGAGTAGCTTAGTCTGTTTCCTGTTGCTATAACTTGATAGCACAGAGTCAAGAACTTACAAAGAATAAATGTTCTTTAAGCTCATGGCTATGGAAGGTAGGAGCCCCAGGTCACTAAGTTCCATCTGTGAGACCCTTCTTGCTGGTGGGGATTCTCTGTAGAGTCTCAAGGTGGCAGAGGATATCACAAACAGAGCCGAGCTGAATCTGAAGACAGACCCCCTTGTAAGGATGCCCACTAGCCTGTAATCTCTATGTATGAATAGGTTATTCCATTCACAGGGGCATGGCTGTCAGGACCAGCCACCTCCTAAGTATCCAGCCAGAGACCCACCTCCAAATATCTCACAATGGAACTTGAGTTTCAGTCTAAGTTCTGTTGGGAACATTCAAACCAGAGCAGAGGGTCTTCCATGACTCAGTTTACTGCCTCAGTAGCACGCCAGGGACAGGACCACTAATGGCAGTGCCATTGCCTGCCATGATCGCCACCCAAGCAAGTGTCTGAGCATCCAAGCGTCCAAAGAAGGCAGTGAAAAGAAAGCTTCCCGCAGAACGATGGAAGACTGCCCCAGGTCATCATCTTTCCTGGCTTCCCTCCAGCCCGAATCACTGTGGGAAATCAACTCTTTGTTGATTTCAATTAATGTATTTACTTTGGTGGGATGAACTAAAGAACCTGGGTCATGGAAGTTTTACAATGTGTGTAGGGAGTTAGTTGTAAGCAAGAGATGTAAACAATTCTCCCATATCAAAAGCCTGGGCAGAGTCCCAAGAACAAAACTTTCCACAGCAAAACATCATCTGATTTCAAATTACTCTGGAGGTCAAAGGCAATCAGAGTATGGGAACAGTCAGAAGGTGCCAATTCGGAGACTGCTAATGCCCAGTAGTCCAGGGCTGGCCACTTCCAGAACCCCAATCTTTCATCAGGCGCTGGGGCCAGTTTGTAACTATGAGCAATGCGGTAAGAAGGGACTAGTAGGGCCTGGCTGTTGTTCCGTTTTCTGCATCGCATTAGAATCTAGAGCTGGAGTTCACTTTGCTTAGCTTTCTGGCCAAACACCAATAATATCCAACGTTTAAAGTCAAGCATGGTAGTTCACCCCTGTAATCCTAACACCCAAGATGATGAGACAAGGAAAATTAGCACAAGTTCCAGCCAGCCTGGGCTACACCATGAGTTCCAGGCCAGCCTGGGCTACACCATGAGTTCCAGGCCAGCCTGGGCTACACCATAAGTTTTAGGACATCCAGGCTATAGAGCAAGACTTTGTCTCAAAACAAAACAAAACCAAGCAAACTAACAACCAAAACGGTTGAGATATTTAATTCTGGACAGATGGAAGCCTAACTCTCTGTAACATGGATTTCTGAAGAGAAAAATTCCATTAAGTTCTTGGGGAAAAAGTCTTATGAAAATGTCCATAAATTGTGTTTTATTATTGTCCTATCTTTGATTTCTCTTTTCCAAAGTCATGCCTTACCTCTCAGTCCCCCTTAGTCACAGGCTGGCTGAGGCAGGTCGTCTGGTTTCCATAGTGCTGTCACCTGGGAGGCAGCGGGGTAATCATTTCTTCCTTTTTGTCACAGGAAAGTACTCATCCACCCCATGCTCTCAGACACCACAGCAGCCCTGGTGTTTCAAAATAGATTAATTAAGACTGACCTCCGTGTAAGCCTGCTGCCTTCTAAACCATGACCTGTCTTCCTGTCCTACTTTCTCTCTTCATCTGTGAAGGCACCCTCAAGGCCTCGACACAGATGAGTCTGATGTCCCTTTTCTAGCTTTGAAAAAGACCCCAAAGCTGTCAGACCGCAAACCAGCCTGCCACTCAAGTGGAGCAGTTCTGTCATTAGTGACTGGGTAAGTGTGCCAGCTGGCATGCCTCGGAGGAGTGGAGAGCAGGGGCCGGCAGCAGAGATGGCACTGGACCCATGAGCCGCATCTGTTAAGCAGTTTCTGTGCACAATGCTGTATATGGGTTGCACCGTGATGTCCCTGCCATGGGGAGCTTGCACTGGGCCTTTAAAATGAGCGAGTTCACACTTATGAACTCTCAGTGTCTCATGACTTGATTTAGAGGCTGTGAACAAATTTCTATCAACCTCAGGTGGTACCAACAACAGACCAAAGAGATGACTCCACCTGGGTCAGATGGGTGAAGCACTGTGCTACTTATAGGAGCAAGGTGAGACCCGACCTTTAGGAAGAAGCAGTTCAAAGGCAATGGCTTCACTGAAAAGTCCACCCAGTGTAGGTGAAGACCCCGAAGCTCAAGCCTGGTGCTCCCCAGTCCTGGTGCTTCCCAACGCTGGTGCTCCTCAATCTTGGTTCTCCCCAATGCTAGTGCTCCCTAATTCTAGTGCTCCCTAATTCTGGTGCTCCCTAATTCTGGTGCTCCCTAATCCTGGTGCTCCCCAGTCCTGGTGCTCCTCAATCTTGGTTCTCCCCAATGCTAGTGCTCCCTAATCCTGATGCTCCCTAATCCAGATGCTCCCCAGTCCTGGTACTCCCCAGTCCTAGTGCTCCCTCCACAACACTCAGGCAACCAGCTCCTCTCAGCAGTTAAGATCACCACCAGCTGGAATTCAGGACAATTTCTAAAATCATTAGAAGCTGAAAAAAACGCTTCACAATTTAATCTTGGATTGACCCAGATAGGAGCTTCCTCTTATTTTCTGGTAAATGGTGTGCAATCATCACTTCTCTCTGTGGCAGACAGTCAGCAAGAGCTAGAGGAGCTTGCCTGGCTCAAGCGCCTCTAGGCCGTTTGATCTCAGAGAGCAGATTAGCTGTGGGGATGCCTTGCCCAGCTGAGGGCAGGGAAGGAGCCTTTCTGGTAACATGTGCTGACAATCACTTCACTGGATGAAAGTAAAACTGCAATTTTCATTGAGAATTTTTGTTGGAAAATAAACATATATATGTGATCTAATAAAACACATGAGTCACACACATTTGCATTGGGAGAAAGAATTGTCTATAATCTTAATGCCCAGACAAACCCCTGTTAACTACTGCTATTAAAAATTAAAGTTATACAGTTTTTTTGTATAACTTTTGCTTTATTTATTTGACAGAATCCTATAAGCTTTTTCAATGTAACTAAAGTTCACCGCAGTCACCGTTTACATCTGCATAATTATCCTACAATCTCCATCAATTTCTTCATTGCCATGCATCCTTTGCTCTTGTAAACAGCATTGCTATGAAAGGTATTTCAGCAGAGAAAGTGTCATGACGTTGATAAATTGCCTCCCCCTTTAAAATTAACATGTACCAGTTATATAATGGTGGGTTTGGTTATGCCATTTTCATAGCTACATGTAATATACTTTGATTATATCCATTTCCCTCTCGTGTCCCAAGTCCCCCTCCTACGGATCCCCTTCCTGCTTCCAAATAGTCCCCCTCCTATTTAAAAAAGTCTTTTAAAAATAAATCTAAATTCCACATAGGAGAGAGAACTTACAAAATCCATTTTCCTGCCAACTTACTTTCCAAACTGTTCAAAGTCAGGTGGATGGTAGATGCAAGTTCGTCATATGTTCTTTCAACAAGTTTTTTAAAAAATTATTAATAACAAAACATTGGCGGATAGCAGTGACTGATCGGACATTCACACAAAATCTTAAAGATCTGCCATTTTAACTTTTGAATGGAGTCACTGGGGAAAGAACAGGAGTAACTTCCAGAATGCTAACACATGTTCCCAACAGTGTCCAGCACCAGCATCCCTCAGTCCACACACCACAGAGGGTGCTGGTTCCGAAGGCAGCTTTCTGTATAAAGTTGGTGTGGTGTATGTTTGAATACTTATCAGGTTCATTAGCTTTTTGTATTTCCTTCTTGAATGGTAACTGGCCCATTTTCTACTGCACCTTTAATGTTTTCCCACATCCATGGATGAATTGATGAATTTTAATTAATTTTTATAAGTGACACATTCTACACTCTAAGGTTTGTGAGCTGAAACAGTCACCCTGGCCTCACACGGCCCCGTCTCCAGAGAGGACCTGTGCAGAGCTGCTTCTTCTGGTATTTTCTCTAAATGACATGTTATTTCTTCCTTTTTGTCTTTTGTTTCCTTCTTCAAACTTATTAATACATAGTTTATACATAGAGTTTGTCCATGTTTTAACTGTGCACTTTTATTGCTTTCTAAACTGTAGTTAAAATCAAACAAAATTTATCAACAACTAAGAACACCGACAAGATGCATACTGTTCGGCAAAAGATCTTTAAAATTTTTCCATCATGCAAATAGGCATTGAACAACTTTTCATTTGTCCCTCTGCCCTGATTTAGCAACCACAGCTCTACATGCTTAGTGTTTCCATTAGTCTGGCTCTTCATAACCCTCATGAAAGCGGAATTGTGCAGTATTTGTATTTTTATGACCAGCTTATTTCTCTTAACATGATGTCTTAGGTTTAATCTGTGTTTAATATATGATGGGAAGTTTTCTTTTTCAAGGCTGCATAATGTTCCATTGTATGCTTAGACATTTGAGATTGCTTCCATTTAAGATATTGTGCATAATCCTGTAATGGGCATGAGGCTAGAAACATCCCATTAAGTATTTGCATTCAATTCTTTTGCATAAACACCAAAGGATAGGTTACTGGATGTGGCAATCCTGTTTCGGGGTGAGGAGGATGTGGAGGATTGAACCCCCGACCTTGTGAATGCCTGGCAAGAGCTCCATCTCTAGCACCTGTTGTCAACGTACTGAGGAACTTCCGCTGAGGAATACGATTTCACAGTGCTTCTTAGAGTTTTCTGGAAAACAGGCTTCGCTGTAAATCTCCAGCACCCCAGCTTGCAGTTCTGCTCTCCTCCGTGATATTTATACTACAAACTGTAGTATAAATGTGAAGTTACTGTTCTGTGTCTACATTGTTATGGCCAGGGAAACGGTGAGGTTACTTTATTGGAGCCTCTTGATTGGAGAGCAGGAAGTGAGGGGCCCCGCCCCGAAAACCCAAATGCAGCTGCTTATATAGGGAAAAAGGACACGGGTCGTACCCTGATTGGTCACAGCTGAACTGCAGACACCCGAGGCCTCGGGATTGGCCAGAGACACCGTTCCTACTGCGCATGCGGGAAGCGCAGGACACAACGCAGGCAGTCGGAGGAGGCGTTGCCCAACATGGAGCCCTTCACTGCATCCTGTAGGGGAGCGGTCGCCATCCTGCAATGGTGGCGGATCGCGGCTCCCCACATTACTGTTCTGTGTCTGCATTGTTATGGCCGTGGAAACATTGTTTATTTGGTTTCCTTTCCTGCAGAACTTTTGTTTTTCCGGAGTTAATGACTGTTCTGTTTTTGGTGCCTGGTAGTTTTTCATGTATTTATCATCAGTTTTTAGGGAGGTTCACTTTGAGCAAAGTTGCTCTCAGGGTAGCCAAACACGTCAGGAAATGTTCTCATTACGCAGCGTCCCTTGGAGACACCTCTTTGCCCCCTCTTGCTCCCGTGCTTTCTAGCAGCCAGGGACACTGCGGGGACAGTGTTTTAGAGATTGCTTCCCACACCCCAGTTAGCGTCACTTCCTGCCTGCACTGGCTCCCCTGTCCCCTGAGTCTATACCAGTGCTTTAAGACAATCGTTGGCTTCCCGTTTCACTTAAATTTGGAAGCTGTATGCTTTCTTTAAAAAAAAAAAAGTTGACTTTTTTATTAAAGAGTATATTTTAATCTGTATAAATAAATTAACAATTCAATGGGTATGAAAGACTGCAGGGTTTTAAAACATGGTTGATTACGTTTTTATATTCTTGCTAACACGAGTGCCTTTTAAACATTTTTTTTCATACAATATACTCTGATCATGATTTCCCCTTCCGCACATCCTCCCAGATTCCCCCCCCATACAATTCCATGCTCTTCCTTTCTCTCTCTTTTCTTTAGATAACAAACAGGCTAACAAACAAACCAAAATCTAGAATTAAAAAAATAAAACTACCAGAAATGCACACTCATACAAAAACCGAAAAATCAGAAACCATAATAAATGTACAAACAAAAGACAAGTAAGACAAAAATACCCGAGCAAAGCGTCATGACAGAAGATGACCGAGGAGGCTGGAGGCAGGCTCAGCTGTTGAGAGCACTCGCTGCTCTTCCAGAAGATCCGAGTTGGGTCACCCAGAACTCATATCAAGTGGCTCCCAGGAAACTGCCATGCCATCTCCAGGAGAGCCAGCACCTCTTGTGATCTCTGCTGCCACCTGCACGCACACATGTCACACACACACACACACACACACACACACACACACACACAGAGAGAGACAGAGACAGAGAAGAGAGAGAGAGAGAGAGAGAGAGAGAGAGAGAGAGAGAGAGAGAGAGAGAGAGAGAGAGAGAGAGAGAGAGAGAGAGGATTGAGGGTAACATGGCAGACTTCGTGTTATATGATAGAAACAAGAAAGGCATAGGGGTGGGCGGTTCTAAAAAGAAAAGTAATACTCAAAGAAAACAAGTAAAAACCCCTGTGCCTCTAAATCGAGCACTGAAGGCTGACTGCTGTGTGTGTGTGTGTGTGGGGGGGGGGTGGTGGCACAGACAGGAGTCATCTGCTCCCACTGAGAAGCCTTCCTTCTGTGACATATTAATGATAAAGCCAGTGTGAATTGCCTACTGTGTGCCTGCTCCATCAATCCCCTACTGTGTGCCTGCTCCATCAATCCCCTACTGTGTGCCTGACCCATCAATCCCCTACTGTGTGCCTGCTCCATCAATCCCCTACTGTGTGCCTGCTCCATCAATCCCCTACTGTGTGCCTGCTCCATCAATCCCCTACTGTGTGCCTGCTCCATCAATCCCCTACTGTGTGCCTGCTCCGTCAATCCCCTACTGTGTGCCTGCTCCATCAATCCCCTACTGTGTGCCTGCTCCATCAATCCCCTACTGTGTGCCTGCTCCATCAATCCCCTACTATGTGCCTGCTCCATCAATCCCCTACTGTGTGCCTGACCCATCAATCCCCTACTGTGTGCCTGACCCATCAATCCCCTACTGTGTGCCTGACCCATCAATCCCCTACTGTGTGCATGTTCCATCAATCCCCTACTGTGTGCCTGACCCATCAATCCCCTACTGTGTGCCTGCTCCATCAATCCCCTACTGTGTGCCTGCTCCATCAATCCCCTACTGTGTGCCTGACCCATCAATCCCCTACTGTGTGCCTGCTCCATCAATCCCCTACTGTGTGCCTGCTCCATCAATCCCCTACTGTGTGCCTGCTCCATCAATCCCCTACTATGTGCCTGCTCCATCAATCCCCTACTGTGTGCCTGACCCATCAATCCCCTACTGTGTGCCTGACCCATCAATCCCCTACTGTGTGCCTGACCCATCAATCCCCTACTGTGTGCATGTTCCATCAATCCCCTACTGTGTGCATGTTCCATCAATCCCCTACTGTGTGCCTGACCCATCAATCCCCTACTGTGTGCCTGCTCCATCAATCCCCTACTGTGTGCCTGCTCCATCAATCCCCTACTGTGTGCCTGACCCATCAATCCCCTACTGTGTGCCTGCTCCATCAATCCCCTACTGTGTGCCTGCTCCATCAATCCCCTACTGTGTGCCTGCTCCATCAATCCCCTACTATGTGCCTGCTCCATCAATCCCCTACTGTGTGCCTGACCCATCAATCCCCTACTGTGTGCCTGCTCCATCAATCCCCTACTGTGTGCCTGCTCCATCAATCCCCTACTGTGTGCCTGACCCATCAATCCCCTACTGTGTGCCTGCTCCATCAATCCCCTACTGTGTGCCTGCTCCATCAATCCCCTACTGTGTGCCTGCTCCATCAATCCCCTACTATGTGCCTGCTCCATCAATCCCCTACTGTGTGCCTGACCCATCAATCCCCTACTGTGTGCCTGACCCATCAATCCCCTACTGTGTGCCTGACCCATCAATCCCCTACTGTGTGCATGACCCATCAATCCCCTACTATGTGCCTGACCCATCAATCCCCTACTGTGTGCCTGCTCCATTAATCCCCTACTGTGTGCCTGCTCCATCAATCCCCTACTGTGTGCCTGCTCCATCAATCCCCTACTGTGTGCCTGACCCATCAATCCCCTACTGTGTGCATGTTCCATCAATCCCCTACTGTGTGCCTGACCCATCAATCCCCTACTGTGTGCCTGCTCCATCAATCCCCTACTGTGTGCCTGCTCCATCAATCCCCTACTGTGTGCCTGCTCCATCAATCCCCTACTGTGTGCCTGCTCCATCAATCCCCTACTGTGTGCCTGCTCTATCAATCCCCTACTGTGTGCCTGACCCATCAATCCCCTACTGTGTGCCTGCTCCATCAATCCCCTACTGTGTGCCTGACCCATCAATCCCCTACTGTGTGCATGTTCCATCAATCCCCTACTGTGTGCCTGACCCATCAATCCCCTACTGTGTGCCTGCTCCATCAATCCCCTACTGTGTGCCTGACCCATCAATCCCCTACTGTGTGCCTGCTCCATCAATCCCCTACTGTGTGCCTGCTCCATCAATCCCCTACTGTGTGCATGTTCCATCAATCCCCTACTGTGTGCCTGACCCATCAATCCCCTACTGTGTGCCTGCTCCATCAATCCCCTACTGTGTGCCTGCTCCATCAATCCCCTACTGTGTGCCTGCTCCATCAATCCCCTACTGTGTGCCTGCTCCATCAATCCCCTACTGTGTGCCTGCTCCATCAATCCCCTACTGTGTGCCTGACCCATCAATCCCCTACTGTGTGCATGTTCCATCAATCCCCTACTGTGTGCCTGCTCCATCAATCCCCTACTGTGTGCCTGCTCCATCAATCCCCTACTGTGTGCCTGACCCATCAATCCCCTACTGTGTGCCTGACCCATCAATCCCCTACTGTGTGCATGTTCCATCAATCCCCTACTGTGTGTCTGCTCCATCAATCCCCTACTGTGTGCGTGCTCTAACAATCCCCTACTGTGTGCGTGCTCCATCAATCCCCTACTGTGTGCCTGCTCCATCAATCCCCTACTGTGTGCCTGACCCATCAATTCCCTACTGTGTGCCTGCTCCATCAATCCCCTACTGTGTGCCTGCTCCATCAATCCCCTACTGTGTGCGTGCTCCATCAATCCCCTACTGTGTGTCTGCTCCATCAATCCCCTACTGTGTGCGTGCTCCATCAATCCCCTACTGTGTGCGTGCTCCATCAATCCCCTACTGTGTGCCTGTTCCATCAATCCCTATTTAATTCCCAGTCTTCATAATGACCTTCCCTGAAATGGTTGGATGTGATCATGTTGGGAAGAATGATTTGTAGGCAAGACTACAGTTTGGCAAATGGTGTTTAACATGGTTTTGTCTCTCCAGTTTTAGTCATTGTTGAAAATGAAAGAAATAATGCTTCATTAACCATCATGTTATGCAGGGCAGCATTACAATATATCATCTGCATAAAAAGAGATGAATAATGCATACATTTGTATAAATTGCTTATTTTTCTAGAAGGACACTCAATATGGTGTGGATATCTCCCAGAAGGGGTGGGATAGATGAACATGTGTAGGTTCAAGGAGAGCTTTCTGACATGTGCTAATTTTCTAATGAGGGTGAGCCCTTTCAGCCATATGCATTTGTATTGTTTCTTCCATTAAAACCCATTACAATGGAAAACACTCCATCAGTGTAAACCTCCCCAATGCCGGCTTCTCAGGAGGGGCTCCAGGCTGCACTTAGAGAGAAACATCCACCCTGGGGAACAGAGGATGGGGCTGCTGTCTGTCATGACCGCTTCTGGCCTGTAGATGGCAGTGCCCTGGCTCAGAGATACACGTTCCGCTGATCTCAGGGCTTCTCTTCGGTCCTCTGCAGTGGTCACAGTGTGGGCTAGAGCCAGAGCTTGTCTCCAGGTTAGCTTTAGCCACGTAACAGCAACACAACTGCAGTAGCAACACCAGTTGGCTGAGACCCAGAGTCCTAAGTGGTCAAAGTGGAGGTCAGTGAAAGAAAAGCAAAGCGAACATCGAAGGCGGGATGCAGTAACGTGGGCACCCCAGAGGGTGGTTATGGGCTGTCGTCCCTGGGAGACACAGCTGCTCTTTCTGTCGCTGGCTCAAAGTCCCAAATGTGCTTACTCACTTAACGCTCTCAACTTCTACCGGGGGACACCATCTAATCCCCATTGTACAGATGCAAACACTGAGGCTCAGAACGAGGGAATGGTCTACCAGTCACATAGGTGGCAGGTGTTGGTGATTAACAAAGTAGGTTGTTCTGGAGGTAGGTGTGTGATTGCAAGCTCAGATAAGAAAGCTGAAGTGGTTTTTTGTTTGTTTGTTTGTTTTTAAGACAGTTTATAGCTTACATTCTTGACAGATACTTCAGGTTGAGAGAGCAGACTTTTCAAGAGGGAAAAGCTTCGCCGAGACCCAGATATTGATTTGTCATCCCAAAAGGCTGGAGCAGGGGTTTCTGGGAAAGAGAAGAGCCTCCAAATGAGAATTAACAAGTACAGATTTCTCCTGTGACAGGAAGGACTTGAGTGTGCAGAAAACCAGCCTAGCAAATGCTGGCTGCTGTGGGGTTAGCCTCAGCCAGGGACAATGCAGCAGGGGTTGACTAAATCTTGGCCATTGCCAAGACACCTAGTATTTATGGGAAGTGCTCTAGAAAGAAGGCTTCGGGCTTCTTATGGGAGTCAGCGTGAATGTACAAATCAGCATCTGGCCCTATGCTTGTCTGTGCACAAGGACATGTTCATTTTGTTCCTTCCTCCTGCATGTCTCCAATGCTGTGCCAGTGCCCCGGTTGCATAAAGAGCTAGGATGTTAGCCCTTTGGAAAGAGGCCTTTCTCCCAACTCTCTACCTCTAGTCTGGAATGACTCACCATGGAGGCAGACAACTGAAGTAAATTTGGCTAAAGCCAAAAGCACATTTTGTTGCAGGACATTTTGGCTTTCAAAAGCCATACAAATAAGAGAGGACCAGATGCCAGGGGCCATTGATCTGTGTCTGTTAGAACTGAAGTGGATGGCAGCCGTGTCCCCATGTGGCATTGCCCTTCTGTACCATGCCAGAAAGGTGCTGGAGAATTCCTACAGCATGGGGGATGGAAAGCCGACAGTCTTTACCTGCAATAGAATCACCAAATCTGTTTGCCAGACTTTGGGGGGTTTTGGTAATTTTTCATTCCTGTAAGATTGTCCATTTACTAATCAGAGGTCATCTGATTATTCAAGAATATACTAAACCCTGGGTATGGCGATTCATGCCTTTTCTTACTGAACTTATTCCAGAAGGAAGGTGGAGGGAGGCAGATCTGTGAGTTTGAAGCCAGCCTTGTCCACATAGTGAGTTCCAGGCCACCCAGGAAAATATAGTGAGAGCTTGTCATAGGAAAAGAAAAGAAGGAAGGGAGGGAGGGAGGGAGGGAGGGAGGGAGGGAGGGAGGGAGGGAGGGAGGGAGAGAGGGAGACATTGCAGGAAATTGTCCTTGACTCTTAGAATGTTGAAGGGTTTCAATATAGGAAGTACTGCAAAGGTGAGTGTTAACTTCCCTCCCCAAACTCCATCTGAGCAGTACTGGACAGACAAGCTTATGGCTCTCACAGTAAAGCTGACTCTACCAACCCCGAGCCTTAAACCCAAGAGCCATTCACCAACAATAACATGACTGGACCCTGCTGTACCTCCCAGAACCCAGAAGAAGGAACACATGGAGTGAGTGTTGGCCACTCATGGCTTTGGGCTGCCTCCAAAGTTACTGACAGGGAACACAAACCGTGATGGGAATGGAGGGAAGGCCAGGGAAAGCCTCAAAGAGCAGCCTGATCTTTTCATCTCTCTTCAGAAGGACCGGTTCAAGCTTCCCTCTCGGAAGAGTTTGTTTGCAGAGCATTATAGTTTGAGGTCCCTGTCTTGCCTTCTGTAGCTGTCATCTTCCTGTGTGTCTTTGCTGGAGTCTTCTGACTGCATCCCCAGAGTCAGCCACTGTACCAAGTGGGTCCCATCCAACAGCAGAATCCCACAGTGTGGTTACTTTCTCATACTTATTTTATAGATGAGCTGTGGCTTGGAGGGACTCATGGCTTATCCAGGTCAGAGACATAACCTGGAGGCGACTGAGCAGCCATTCCAACAGTCTAGGAAATGCTTTTCTGAACCAACTGTTTTTATAAATCACAATTTATTGCAAAAATAATTTTACAATTTCTTTGCTGTTTTTTGTGGCTGCTGTCACGCTGCAAAGACATTTGCAGGTATGCCCCTTCAAAGGCATTTGCAGGTATGCCCCTTCAAAGCCTAAAATCTTTACTATCTGACCCTTTTCAGAAAGGGTTTGCCTGTCCTGCTCTTGACACGATACTAAATGACCTCCCTTCCAATTAAGTCTGTTTCCCAGGAAGCACAGTCTGCCCTAATCATCACTAACCCATTAACCTCAAGTCTGGGAGGCAATATCAATATCATTTATAGTTACACTCCAGTAGACCTTAAAATGCTTACTCAAGTGAACGAATTTAGTCAATGTTTAAACAATCTTAAATAGCCTTCTAAATATGTAAAGACCCAGGCCAAAAAAAAAAAAAAAAGACATTAGCTACAACCTTTCTTGGGCTACACAAATCCCTGAGTTCAAGACTGATGACTCTAGTTGTGTACCAAGGACAACTCTGTATTAAAGCGAATGCTGCCTCTGTAACAATATCTTGTTAAAAATATGTTATTCCTGTAAGTTCGATCTACAATAAACTGCCTGCAAGAGAAGAAAGAAAAAGCAATATATCTTTTCCCACTTTGGAAACTGGAAAATACACATAAGCAGAACCTCAAGGAGACGAGAATGAATAAGGAAAGTCCCTGGCAGCTTGCAGACAGCCCTGGCTAGAGAAATGAGAATGAGGGATAGAGCTGGTGGCTGTCTGCAGCATCGGGTAGGGGATGCTCCGGGGGGTTCTGAGCAGGAAAGAGTTCTTACTTTGGGTGGTACCCTGGAACTGAGTGAGAGAGAGCATTCCTAGAAACACTACCCAAGCTTTCTCAGAGTTTGCTGGTCTATGGTGGTCTGGAAGGGGGAGTGCCAAGCTGATGGAGAAACCCTGGACCTATTCTTTGGTGACTTCTTGATGGCATTACCTGACCCAGGACCTAACCAGCAAGTGAGTGGCTGCATGCATGAGTGGGTGCCTATTGGAACTCTGGGGCACCAGTGCTGGCACTAATCCAAGCCATGCCTTTGCCAGCTCTAACCCTTTATACAATCGCTTGTAAATTAGGCTAAAAACTAAAGCGGGGCTATGTCTTCATCTTTCTATTCCCAGAACCTAGGAACCAGCAGACACTCATGCTGAGTGGACAAGTCTCTTTCAGGCTCCAACTAGTGTGAAGACAAAATGAGAAGGTGAGCATCAGGCCCGATGGCTGCTGTTAGTGTAGATGAAGAGGACGCCGGGGGGTAATGCCAGTGAAGCAAAACCAGTTTCTGTGTTTCTGTTCCCTTGGCAACAAAACAGATTTATAAAGGCTTCACATCTGTTAGGAATTAAGGGTAGAATGAATACAAAAGCCCCCCCATCTCACAGAAGTTTGTGCCTCTCTTCCTTTTAGCCCATTACCAGGGTCCCATTGCTCTCCCGCCCAGTACAGTAGGTGCTTAGCAAACACGCGCCAAGGCTAGCAACCATCGAAAGGCACAGAGCAGTAGACTGGTGGAAAATAACATTATACAAATGACCGTTCAATTCCAAATGCAGTGGACATTTTAGTTATGCTGTAAAGAACCTTTGCAAGGGTCTAGGGAGGTAGTTAAGCAAATAAGATCAAGTACTGCTCTAACAGAAGACCCAAGTTCAGTTCCCAGCACCCACGTCCAGTGGCTAACAATGACCTGAAACTCCAACTGCAGGGAATCTGATACCCTCTTCTGGCCTTCATGAGAAACACACACACACACACACACACACACACACACACACACACACACACACACACACATTAAAAATAAAACAAAGGGTTTATTTTAAAAAGGACATAATCAGAAAGCAAGTGACTTACAAATTATGTACCATATGCCAATGCTTGCTTGCATTGTTAATAGTCTCTTACTTCACCAACTTGCAGGGTTTTCTTGCTTAGAGTCAGCATTTCAAATCAACACACCTTCCAGACATTTGTTCATGCCTTTCCTGAACTGGAAAAAAAAATCGTCTGTTCCTTGTCCAGGTTTCTGACATCTTTGGTATCAGCTGAATCATCTCATGGGCAGCGTTTCTGGATGTTGTGGTCCATCGCATCGGCTCCCTGATCCTCCAGGTCACACGTGTGCTGCTTACAGAAGCCACCTAAGCACCTCCTAGGGAGGGTTTCCAGCCATTGTCATCAGCGTCTCTCTCACCCACTAGCGAGCAGATTAATGACGTACGTTTAGGTGAGTTAGTTTTGTGGGCAAGCATCTCCAGAGTGGAATTTCAGATGAGATGACTTTAACTCACTACATTTGTACAATGTGTGTAAAATTGTGTTTGGCGGTGGCCACAGCAGTAGCTCAAGGGTGGGGCACTTGCCTAGCACTCGTGAGGCCCTCCAGACAGCAAACCATCCTACAGCAATAAAGCAGGCCTATTGCATTCTCTGCAGCTCCCGAGTTCTCACCTGCTCCTGGAAACCCTTCCCAGGCCAAGGGAGGGAGACTAGTCATTCCACTGGGAATGGAGGCCACTTAAGCTGGTCATTGGTAAAGCAGTGCATAGTAGCAACAGGTTGAAAGCAATTAGTTGCTTATAGCCAACGCTGGTTTGGATGAGGATGGCCTACATAGGCTCATATGCCTGAAGCTCAGTCTGCAGTTAGTGGAACTGTTTGAAAAGGATTAGGAGACGTGGCTTTGTTAGAGGAGGTGTGTCACTGGGGGCTGGCTTTAAGGTTCCAAAAGCTTCTCCCAGTTAGCGTTCTTTCTCTCTCTTCCTCCCACGCCCTCCCTCTCTCTCTCTCTCTCCCCCTCTCTGCTTCTTATTTGTGGATCAGATGGAAGCTCTCAGCTACTTCTCCAGTACCATGCCTACTTGCCTATTGCCATGCTCCACACCATGATTATTCTTGGACTCTAACTCCCCGAAACTATAAGCAAACCCTTGTTCAAAGCTTTCTTATTAAAGTGCCATAGTCATGTCAATGGAAAAGTGTCTAAGACATAGCCATCTTGTATCTGCTTGTAATGCATTCACGTGTCTATACGAATCATCAAGAAAATGAAACTATATGTATTTTTAGTGAAAAAAAGAAAACAACAACAGAAAATCAATTAGAGCAAAATGTAAGGATCAAGATCATGGTCGGCCAGACAGATATGAGAAACACATAGATATTGATTGTCAGGATCAGGAAGTACCAAGGCTGTGTCCTTACCTCACTGTTGGCAGACAGGGCAATCGATCCAGTCTAGAATCTTAATCTTTCTTTTTCTGTGACATGATACTTCTACTTCCTAGGCAGCAATAAGCACTATGCCCCCCCCACTCCTGAGAGTACTTCCCATGCAAGGGGGTGGGCTAGCCGTACTACTGGGAAAATCTGGCAGCCAATTAAGTCGGCCATTGGTGAGCTCAGTGTTTGCCAGCCCCAGGCTGAAGGAGAGCAGCTGTGTAGCACCATCTTGTACCTGCTTGCAGTATACTCATGTACTGTGAGTCTGAGAGAAGCTTCAAGAAAATCTAAAACATAGTATATCATAAGCACTGCTATGGCCTATTGTGCATGTCCCCATCTACCCAAATCCAAACCATGGAATCCTGACCGCAGAGAGACGGTTATCGGACACTGGGGCCTAAGAAGTGATTAGGCCAGGAGGCAGCACCCCATCCTGCATGGGGCCATGCCGTTGTAAAAGAGGTCCCACAGAGCTTTCTATCTCTTTCCATCAGCAACCTCAACTGTGTGCCAGACCATAAGTCCTCGCCAGTCTAACACCCCCACTTCCAGACCCCCACCCCAGGCAGCCCCCACCCCAGGCAGCCACACAATCCCCATTAATTTAATTTACACACTTAAGTTTTATTGTGATACATCATTTGTTGGGGGGCGGGAGTATGGGACACACACATTCTATCTATCACATGTGTGGAAGACAGGGAGACATCTCGCATAACGACTGTGTCATATGGGTCCTGGGCATTGAGCTCAGGTGGTCAGGTTTCCGGCAGGCCCCTTAACCACTGAGAAATCTTGCCAACCCCAAACTTTACTCATTCAGTTGGGTTCTTGAGATCATAACAAGTAAAATGAAACCACAGGTTAATTTGCGGTATAACACGAATTTGCAGGGGAGAGATAATGACTCTAAAATCCATGTTCTGCTGTGTAATATAGCAGCCCAACGTTTAGTGGATCCAAACAACTAATTCTATTATTCTTCAAACATTTGTTCTGCATTGAGTGGTAGTCCTGGGCTGGCTTGATCAGCACTGCATGGCCTAAGACGACCACACCCCTCCCTTCTCAGATCTTGGGATCTCAGCTGACAAAGGATAGAGGCTCTTGGCGGATAAGCAAAGCAACGTTAATGGGTTTGTTTTGTGGGGCTGGAGATTGGATCCAGGGATTTGTCTGCACGTGTCAGGCCAGCCTTCTGCCACTGTGATGCACCCTCTGACCTTGGGACATTCATTATTTAAGAGCAGTGAAACTGGATTTTGTCTAGTAACACATTGAGAGAGAACAGACCCCCAGTTCCATTTGCAGAGGGGATGCGAGTTTCAAAGAGGCCCATGAATCCCAGAGCAGCAAAAGCCGGGGGTGGGGGGAATTCATAAAGTGACTGAGAGTGGACCCATGCCAAGCACAGCAGGGCCCTGTCTGCCAGCTGAGGGGGCATTTTAGATTCCTAACTCAGAGACTGGGCAGCAGGGTCGCCGTGACCTTCCTTTGTCGGAATTCATCTCGGAGAGACAGAGGAAGAAGTCAGAGTTTTAAGCGGGTCGGGCTGTTTGTTCTCAGAAAGCAAGGGCAGGGCCTTTCTTGGGCTGCGGTGGGAACACCTGCAAACTATTGGACAACCGTGTGTTTGCCCAGACAAAGCCTCAAGGGCGGTGGGAGTGGCAGCTGTGCTGGAGTCAGCTCCATCTTTGAGGGTAAAGGCAGCCAAGGAGGCAGGCGTTGTTGGGCTGAGCCTTTGCATTCTCAAGCCTGTGGGTACCAGCACACACAGGGTCTTGATGCACATTAAAAGAAGGCAAAATGCATCCTTCAGAGAAGATCAATGGGGAGAGAGGCAAGTCTCTGCTTCCTCTGTATGTACTTACATCTCATTGGTCAAAGATGGCCAGATGGCCACACCCTTCTTCAAAGCAGATGGGAGGGCACTAAGCTCATGGGGTCTAAAGGTTTGCATTCTCTTGGCAAACATCTGCCACCACTTTTCCATCTTCAGGTGACCTTTCTTCCGAGCCTTTTCCTTCGAGGGGGTTCGGAAGTGACCAAATGGCAGCTCAGGTTAAAGTTTAGTGCGTTCTGGTTGGTCACTTCCATAGTCCACTGTGCAAGAATCTTTCTGGGATAAGGACATGTTTGTGTGGCCCGTGTTCTTTCTAACTGACTTGGTCAGTGTCCAAGGGATGTAGAAGAGATGTGTCTGGGCCAGATGCTGTATGCGGTTGTCCGTTTGTGCCTTGAACTTGTTATGATGTGGCTAACGTGGGGCCTTCAACCTTGTGTGCCCAGCCTTGATCAGATATAGTTGAGTCCTCTGGAGAAGAGGCTCCTCTCCCCACAGGCATAAAGACACTGAATATGCTACCAGAGCATCCCCCACCTCCCCTAGTGCCCTGGCATTACATCTATAGGTGATTCTTCTGCCCGAGGCTCCCTGGTGTTCATTAACAGTTTGCTGGGGTCAGGTAGGACCTGATGCCTCCATTGGCTTTTTCAGGTATAAGTAACCCCCAGGCAGCCATCAGTGGTCCTCACCTGGGACCATCCTGTGGGGCCTGATCAGTGGTGGTTTTAAATATGTACCTCCCTGACCCTGCTCTCAGGACCAACGTCTTCAACTTTTATAATACTCCAGGTAAGCTCTCTGGAACTACAAGGTGCCATGGCATGGGTCCAAGTAGATGCAGCCACTCCCCAAACTGTCCCAGTCAGACCCAGGTCTCCCTCAGGTTCCGTAAATGCAAGTGTCTCTGCCCTTGGCATGCCTCTCAACTTACCTGCACCCAAGGCCACAGCTCGGGAAGGGAAGCAGGAACGCATGCCTGTCTTCTCACCCTACAGTCCCTGGGTCTAGAAATCAGTGAAGCTTCCTCCTGCCCTGTTCTCCTGGATTCCAGTTCCCTCGGACTCCAGAGCATCCAACCTTTTGACATTTTGCTACACAATGTTGTCATCTATAAAATTAACACAGATCTGCTCAGTAGAGTTGCAACACACACACACACACACACACACACACACACACACACACACACACACGGAGGGGAGAGGTCTTCTAATGTTTTAAATAAGATTGAAATTTGTGTCATGCCATGGTCATAACTATCCCAAGGCTCATGGGAGCTCAGGTTAGACCATAGGAAGACAGGTTCCTCTGTTCTGCAGACAAGCCTGTATATATGCTAAGTGCTGAGTTTGAAGTGTCCTTATTTACTAAAAAGAGGGCTACATTCCTAGATACAGAAAAAACATCTGTCAACACAGTAGGCAACTTACTGTCTTGCTACAGGGTTGTAATCTGTGCTTTAGACAACGACACTGAATCTTTGCCTCACTTTGGGACAAATGCTGATCTGTCCCACCTCTTTTCTCTAGGTATATGGGGAGGGGAAGTGCTCAGGGCTCCCTAGGCAGCAGCAACTCTCAAGAACTTGTTAGACACACAGATTCGCAGGCCCCACCCCAGACCTGCTGAATCAGAATTTGGGATGAGGGGCAGGGAGCGGAAATCTGGTTGTTGTTGTTGTTATTTATAATAATTTTTAATTTAAATTTGCAACAAGCTTGTTTTACATGTCAATCCCATGTCCCTCACCCTCCCCTCCTGCCCGTCCCCCTCCCAACCCCCATCCCATCCCCTTTCTGCTCTCCAGATGTTCTTTTGCTGCACCTTTGCCTATGAAACACAAACTCGAGACTCAGCCCACGTGGAGTTTCTTGATAGAGGGGAGAGAAAGGGGGGTAGCTGGTGGTCAACCGAAAGCAGGGGAGAGAGAGGAGAGAAAGAGAGAAAGGGAGAGAGACAGAGAGACACACAGATAGAGACAGAGAGAGACAAAGAGAGAGAGAGACAGAGAGAGAGACACAGAGAGAGACAGAGACACAGAGAGAGACACAGAGAGACACAGTGAAACAGAGAGAGAGAGAGACAGAGAGAGAGCAAGGAAACAGAGAGAAAGCAAGAGCAAGAGAGAGGCACGCTTGGCGTGCTTGCTTTAAAAGGGAAACTTGCACATGCATAACTGAGTCCCCTGCACAGCCAGGTAAAGCCTGACATAGAGATGACATAGCCATGAGCGTCCCACCCATCGTCGGGGGGCAAGGTCAGCAGAGTGCTGGTTTCCAACATCAGGGAAGGTGAGGCCTTCCATGGGGGATCTTCAAAGTCTGTTGTATCATTTGGAGCAGGACCTAGGCCCTCCCCCATGTGTCTAGGCTGAGGGTGTATCCCTCTATGTGGAATGGGCTCCCAAAGTCCATTCGTATACTAGGAATAAATACTGATCCATGTAATATGTATGTTTTCTGCCAGCCCGCTGCCACCGGTCTGGGCCCACAGCCGCACCAGCCCCAAATAACACACTGAGACTCTGTATTTGATACAATCCTGTTGGCCAGTTACCATTACCGTTTATGGGCTAGCTGTGTCTTAATTATTAACCCATTTCTACTTATCTAAGTAATTCCATGTGGCTCAGAGAGCAGCAGGCCACATCTGATATCTCTGGGCTCCACATGCTGACTCCTCCTAACTACTTCCTCTTTCCTCCTCCTTGTCTCCTAGCCCCGCCTATGTAGTTTCCCATTGGCCAACAGGGCTTTATTAATTAACCAGTATGAGAAACATCTTTACAGAATAACATCTCCCATCAGATCCATTACCAGAGGCCCCATAGACTACATAGTACTTCTAACTGACACCCATGTTCAGGGAGTCTAGGTGGGTCCTATGCTGGTTTCCCAGCTATCAGACTGGGGTCTATCAGCTAGGACAGCTGTTTCTGTGGGTTTCTCCAGTTTGGTCTTGATTCCTTAGCTCATCACTCCTCTCTGCAACTGGATTCCAGGAGTTTAGCTCAGTGTTTAGCTGTGAATCTCTGCTTCTGCTTCCATCAGCTACTGGATGAAGGCGCTAGGATGACATATAAGGTGGTCATTAATCTTATTATCAGGGAAGGGCATTTACGGTAGCCTCTCCACTATTTCTTAGATTGTTAGTTGGGGTCATCCTTGTAGGTCTCTGGACATTTCCCTAGTGCCAGATTTCTCTTTATACCTATAATGGTTCCCTCTATTATGGTATCTCTTTTCTTGCTGACTTTCCCTGGCTCAATTTTCCTGCTCTCTCATGCCCTCCTCTCCCCTCCTCTTCTCCCCTTCTCTTTCTCCTAACTCCCTCTCCCCTACCTCCATGCTCCCAATTTGCTCAGGAGAATTTGTCCCTTTCCCCTTCTCCAGGGGACCATGTATGTCTCTCTTAGGGTTCTCTTTGTTTCCTAGATTTTCTGGAGGTGTGAATTGAAGGCTAGTAATCCTTTGTGCTATGTCTAAAACCATGTATGACTGAGTATATACCATGTTTGCCTTTTTGTGACCTCACTCAGGATGGTTTCTTCTAGTTCATCCATTTCCCTGCGAATTTCAAGATTCTGTTGTTTTATCCTGCTGAGTAGTACTCCATTGTGTAAATGTACCACATTTTCTCCATCCATTCTTCAGTTGAGGGCATCTAGGTTGCTTCCAGATTCTATTACAAACAATGCTTCTATGAACATAGCTGAACAATTGTTCTTGTTGTATGAATGTGCATCTTTTGGGTATGTGCCTAAAAGTGGAATTTCCGGGTCCTGTGGTAGACTGATTCCCATTTTCCTGAGGAACCACCATTCTTGTTTACAAAGTGGCTGTATGAGTTTGCTCTCCCAACAGCAGTGGAGGAATGTTTCCCTTTCTCCACATCCTCTCTAGCATAAACTGTCTTTGGTGTTTTTTATTTTAGCCATTCTGACAGGAGTAAGATGTTATCTCAGATTTGTAATGATTTGCATTTCCCTGATGGCTAAGGATATTGAGAACTTTCTCAAATGTCTTTCAGCCATTTT
This sequence comes from Cricetiscus sungorus, assembly GCA_030556225.1. Taxonomy (NCBI): domain Eukaryota; kingdom Metazoa; phylum Chordata; class Mammalia; order Rodentia; family Cricetidae; genus Cricetiscus; species Cricetiscus sungorus. The sequence continues at coordinate 23,257,965 of JANBXA010000114.1, forward strand.
AGAGTCTTCTATTGAGAATTCTCTATTTAGTTCTGTACCCCACATTTTAATTAGATTACTTGGTGTTTGGTAGCTAGCTTCTTGAGGTTATTTTTTTTTTTTTTTGTATATTTTAGAAATCAGCCCTCTGTCAGATGTGAGGTTGGTTAAGATCTTTTCCCATCCCATTATATGAGCTGCCATTTTGTCTTGTTGACTGTGTCCATTGCCTTACAGAAACGTTTCAATTTTCAGAGGTCCCATTTATTAATTGTTAATCAATGTCTGTATGACTAATGCTATGTTCAGGAAGTGGTCTCCTGTACCAATTTATTCAAGGGTACATCTCACTTTCTCTTCTAAGGATTAGTGTGGCTGGATTTATGTTGAGGTCTTTGGTCCATTTGGACTTAAGTTTTGTGCATGGTGATAGATATGGATCTACCTGCAGTCTTCTACACACCAGCATCCAGTTATGCCAGCACCATTTGTTAAAGATGCTTTCTTTTTTCCATTGTATAATTTTAGCTTCTTTGTCAAACACTAGGTGTTTGTAGGTGTGTGGGTAAATATCATGGTTTTCAATTTGATTACAATCGTCTACCAGTCTATTTTTGTGCCAATACCAAGCCGTTTTCAAGACTATAGCTCTATAGTAGAGCTTAAAGTCAGGGATGGCAATGCCTCCGGAAGTTCCTTTATTGTACAGGGTTCTTTTAGTTATCCTGGGTCTTTTGTTTTTCCATATAAAGTTGAGTATTGTTCTTTCAAGGTCTGTGAAGAATTGTGCTGGGATTTTGATGGGGATTGCATTGAATCTGTAGATTGCTTTTGGCAAGATTGTCATTTTTACTATGTTGATCCTACCTATCCAAGAGCATGGGAGATCTTTCCATTTTCTGTTAACTTTAATTTCTTTCTTTAAAGACCCAAATTTCTTATTATATAGATATTTCACTTGCTTGGTTAGCATTATCCCAAGATATTTTATGTTGTTTGTGGCTATTCTAAAAGGTGATGTTTCACTGATTTCTTTCTTAGCCCCCTTATCATCTGTATATAGTAGGGCTACTGATTTTTTTTTTTTTTAGTTTATCTTGTATCCTGCCACTTTGCTGAAGGTGTTTATCAGCTGTAGGAGTTCCCTGGTAGAATTTATTGGGTTGCTTATGTAAACTATCATCTCATCTGCAAATAGAGACAGTTTGACTTCTTCCTTTCCAATTTGTATCCCCTTGATCTCATTTTGTTGTCTTATAGCTTTAGCTAGAACCTCAAGTAAAATATTGAAGAGATAAGGAGAAAGTAGACAGCCTTGTCTTGTTCCTCATTTTAGAATTATCACATTGAATTTCTTTCCATTTAGTTTGATGTTAGCTGTTGGTTTGCTATATATTGATTTTATTATGTTTAGGGATGTTCCTGTTATCCCTGATCTCTCTAAGACCTTTATCATGAAAGGGTGTTGGATTTTGTCAAAGGCTTTTTCAGCATCTAGTGAAATGATCATGTGGTTTTTCTGTTTCAGTTTGTTTATATGGTGGATTACAATGATGGATTTTCATATGTTGAACCATCCCTGCATCTCTGGGATGGATCCTACTTGGTCACGATGGATGATTTCTCTGATGTGTTCTTAGACTCCATTTGCCAGTATTTTATTGAGTATTTTTTGCATCAATGTTCATGAGGGATCTGTAGTTCTCTCTTAGTTGTGTCTTTGTGTAGTTTGGGTACCAACATAATTGTAGTCTCGTAAAAAGAGTTTGGCAGTGACCATTATGCTTCTATTGTGTGGAACACTTTGAGGAGTATTGCTGTTAGCTGTTCTTTGAATTTCTGGTAGATCTCTGCACTGAAACCATCTGGCCCTGGGCTTTTTTTTTTTTTTTTTTGGTTGGGAGACTTTTGATGACTGCTTCTATTTCATTAGGGGTTATAGTTCTATTTAAATTGCTTATCTGTTCTTGATTTAATTTTTGGTAAGTGATATCTATCCAAAATTTGTCCATTTCCATTAAATTTCCAAATTTTGTGGAGTACAGGTTTTCAACGTATGGCCTGAAGATTCTCTGGATTTCCTCAGTGTCCATTGTTAGGTCTCCCTTTTCATCTCTGATTTTGTTAATTTGCATGTTCTCTCTCTCTGCCTTTTGGTTAGTTTGGATAAAAGTTTGTCTATCTTGTTGCTTTTTCTTGAAGAAGCAACTCTTTGTTACATTGATTCTTTGTATTGTTTACCTAGTTTCTACTTTATTGATTTCAACCTTCATTTTGATTATTTCCTGGCATCTACTCCCTCCAGGGTGAGTTTGCTTCTTTTTGTTCTAGAGCTTTCAGTTGTGCTGTTAATTCTCTAAAATGACTATCCTCCATTTTTTTGTACCTATTCAGGTTTGCTATATTGCTGAGTATGTGGTCAATTTTAGAGAAGGTTCCATATGGTTCTGAGAAGAACGTATATTCTTTTGTGTTTGGATAGAATAATGCTCTATAAATGTCTTTTAAACCCAATTGGGTCATAACTTCTGTTAGTTCCTTTGTTTCTTTGTTAAGTTTCTGTCTGGTGGACCTGTCTAGTGGTGAGAGTGGGGTGTTGAAGTCTCCCACTATAAGAATGTGAGATTTGAGTTTTAGTAATGTTTCTTTTACGAATGTGGATGCCTCTGTATTTGGGACATAGATGTTCAGAACTAAGACTTCATCTTGATGGATTTCTCCTGTAATAAATAAGAAATTCCCTTCTTCATCTCTTTTGATTGATTTTAGCTTAAAGTCTAATTTGTTAGATATTAGGATTGCTACATTCTCTTGTTTCTTGGGTCCATTTGACTGGAAAATCTTTTCCTAACCCTTAACTCTGTGGTAACATTTGTCTTTGAAGTTGAAGTGTGTTTCTTGTATACAGCAGGAGGATGAATTCAGTCTTTGTATCCATTCTGGTAGCCTGTGTCTTTTTATAGGTGAGTTAAGACCATTAATATTGAGGAATATTAATGACTATTGATTATTAATTCTTGTTTGTTTTGAATTTGTTGGAGGTGGTGGTATTATGTGTAGATTTCCCCCCGTTTTTCTGTTGGCGGTTGATAAAGTGGGACTATCTATTGCCTACGTTTTCCTGGGTGTAGTTGGCTTCCTTGGGTTGTAGTTTTCCTTCCATAACTTTCTGTAGGGCTGTATTAGTTGATAAATATTGTTTAAATCCGGTCTTGTCTGGAATATCTTGGTTTCTCCATCAATAGTGATTGAAAGCTTTGCTAGTACAGTAGTCTGGGCTGGTACACTTGGTCTCTTGTTGCTGGTAGAATATCTATCCAGGACCTTCTGGCCTTCAGAGCTTCCATGAAGAAGACTGGTGTAATTCTGATAGGATTGCCTTGATATGTTACTTGGCCTGTTTCTTTTGCTGCTCTTAGTATTCTTTCTTTATGCTGTGTGTTTGGTGTTTTGATTATTATGTGGCAAGGGGACTTTTTTATGGTCCACTCTACTTGGTGTTCTGTAAGCTTCAGGTACTTTCATTGTCATGTCTTTCTTTAGGTGGGGAAGGTTTTCTTCTATGACTTTGTTGAATATACATCTGTACTTTTGAGTTGAGTTTCTTTGCCTACTGCTATACCTATTATTCTTATGTTTGGCCTCTTTCATGCTGTCCCATATTTCCTGGATATTTTGTGTTTGGGATTTGTTGGACTTTATATTTTCTTTGGTCAAGAAACCTATTTCTCCTAGTATATCTTCAATGCCTGAGATTCTTTCTTCCATCTCTTGTATTCTGTTGGTTATGCTTATATCTGTCGTTCCTAATCGCTTACCCAGCTTTTCTATTTCCAGCATTCCCTCTGCCTGTGGTTTTTGTTTTTCTAATTTTCTCTATTTCAGCTTTCAAACCTTGCACTGTTTGAATTGTTTCTTGCAAGTTTTGGTTCTTTTCTCCCATTTCTTTAAAGGATTTCTCATTTCCTTTTCTAGGGTCTCTATCATCTTCATGAAGTTGTTTTTAGTATCATTCTCTTCTGCTTCATCTGTGTTGGGATGTTCAGGTCTTGCTGGTGTGGAGTCCCTAGACTCTGGGGGTGTCATATTGTTCTTTCTGTTGTTGACTGTGTTCTTATACTGTCGTCTATCCATCCCTTCTTCCAGTGTGTACTGGTGGGGGTCTCTCCATCTCCCGGTACACGACTAAGGTCCTCTTCCTGTGAATGTAAGCAGGTCCATATCTCTGATGGCTCTCCTCTTCCAGTGGATGGAGGTGGGGCTAGGGAACTGTCGAATTCTGTATGGGTCCGTCCTCTGGGACAAGCTCCCCCATGCATGCATAGGCTCCGGCCTCAGGAGGCTCCAAGCAGGGCCCTGGAAGGCAGGCCAGAAAACCAGGAATCTGTGTTTTAAGAGCCTCCCCTAGTCTTTAAAGTTTGTGAAACAACAGACTTGGATTATGGGGTGTATAGTAACATGAAAATCAACCTCAAACTGTTAGGATTTCCATGGAAGATTGTGGATGATCTGGGATGGCTTAGAGCACTGTGAAGGAAGGTGTCAACCCTAAAAGAAAGCAGCTGAGCAAGAATAGAGACCTGGATACTAAGCCTTTTCAAAAGGAAGCCCAGCCCCCAGATTCTGCACTACAGCTTTGGATGACTAGGGGGCAGCAGAGAGTGCAGTGTTTAGGTTCAAGACTGGGTGGGGATGGAGAGGTAGACATGAAACTTAGGGTGGCAGGACAAGGTCAGATAAGGTAGCAATGACAATAACCAAGTATGACATACTTGTTCACCTCAGGAAATGGCAGGGGCGAGGCCAGCCAGGATGGAGGTTAGAAATATGGAAAGAGCAAACAAGTGTACACACACACACACACACACACTACAATGAGTGAACTGTACATGTGTGTAATACACATGTCGTGTACATTCATAATCACCAATGTGAGGCAACGATAATATGTTTTAGCTAGAGATGCTAAGGCTTCCCATGCCTGCAGACAGAACTCGACCCTCAGAGCAAATTGTAGCTCTGGGAGCGTACACAAACCTTACTTCACTTCATCCTATGCATCTATGTTTTAGTTTTCCCTCCAATGGCAGGCTCTGCTACTGACCCATCTATAGCACTGCAAGAAGCCCAAGTACTAATTGACATAAATCTCTTTAACAACTGCTTTGTTCTGGCATCAGGCAGACAGCTAAATGCCAACATAGATCAAAGGAATATTTCTTTTGGGGTCAAAAATAGGAAAAATCTGTGGCCCAGCTCTTCATTTCTCTTCAGAAATGTGTACTAAAAGGGTCAGAGAGCTCCCGTGGAGCGTGAGTATAAGAGAACTCACAGAATAGCCCTTGTGTGTGTGTATGGGGGGATCCACACTGTGTGTGTGTGTCCATACTCTGTGTGTGTGTGTGTGTGTGTGTGTGTGTGTGTGGATCCATACTATGTGTGTGTGTGGGGGGGTTCATACTGTGTGTGTGTGTGTCCATACTGTGTGTGTGTGTGTGTCCATACTGTGTGTGTGTGTCCATACTGTGTGTGTGTGTGTCCATACTGTGTGTGTGTGTCCATACTGTGTGTGTGTGTGTGTCCATACTGTGTGTGTGTGTGTCCATACTGTGTGTGTGTGTCCATACTGTGTGTATGTGTCCATACTGTGTGTGTGTGGGTCCACACTGTGTGTGTGTGTGTGTGGGTCCACACTGTGTGTGTGTGTGTGGGTCCACACTGTGTGTGTGTGTGGGGGGGTCCATACTGTGTGTGTGGGGGGGGTGTGGGTCCACACTGTGTGTGTGTGTGTGTGTGTGTGTGTGTGTGTGTGTGTGTGTGTGTGATCCACATTGTATGTATCAGGGGACCCACACTGTTGCACACGGCATGTGGCTTTGTGCAGCACAGCTATTTTGAGTCTCTTGCTGAAAACATGATGCTGAAAAGATGATGTTGAAAATTCTAGAAAATTTCTTCTGCCCGGCCCCCCTGCTTCTCCCACCAGCCTCAGAATATGGTGATTAGCATGCATAACGAAGAACCAGCCTGCCTCTACCTTAGGCTTAAAAGCCATCTTACAGTAAAGGCAAACGAGGTTCATTCCTATTTGTGATTAAACCTCTCTTTCTCAAGGATTTGGCTATGTCCCAGCTGTAACCTTAACTACAAATGTTTCTGCACTGACTGTTCCGGGAAAGGCAATCATGTCTCCGCTTCGAGAAGTTGTTTATAGCCACCTTGCAGCCCTACCTTTGTCTCAGGATATATGACCGCCTATGACTGACTACCTTTCCATGCCCACCTCAGAATCCTGTCTCGGTTTCAAATGGTAGTTAAGAAAGACGTGTTTGTCCTGGTCCTATAACTTCACCTATTTTGCCCATCAAACCCCCATTTGGAAACCCCGGTCCCCTGAGCTATAAAAGTTTTATCCTCCTCATATCTGTTAGGGTCCTAGAGTAGTCCCATCCATGTATGCAATCAGCCACATGCTGGGGCCATCCATCCCATACAAAGGCAACACAGTGATGATCCCACAGTGTTCACAGGCTCCTTTAAGCACAGCCAAGAGAAAGTCCTAGGGAAATTATGTCATTTTGAATATGATTGGCGTAAGCACATGACGATCATATTAGTGCTTTCTAATTGACCAGGACTAGCAAGGCTACAGTTCTCCAGTGGGGTGGGGGTCAGGCCTGGACAAGTCCCAAACCCTGTCCGTGAGCTGCTGTGGAGCCCGAAGGCCTAGTTCACATCGACTCTGCCGGCTGGCTGAGTGGCCCAGCCTTGCTGCATTCACCTCCCTTGTCCCTGTCTCAGGGACATCGGTGATTAATTGCTCTCTGTTCATGGCTGTTTCAGAAACTGCTTGCTTGGTCTCAGGGAACTGAAATTGAGGCCTGATCTCTGAGAGGAGACTGATCATCCTGTTATGGATTCTACTTGGTCCTCTCAGTATCCAGTGCTGACCTTTTGAACCCCAACTCAACTCGGGGCACACACACACACACACACACACACACACACACACACACACACAACTTGTTTTAATTAATTTGTCATGATGTTTTGGGTATTTGGGTTGGTGATTTTTCTCCTGAATCTTTGGGATTAGCAATAATTGAAAAGGAGGAGATAGGGGAGAGGAGAAGGGCTCGCAGAGGCCTCATGGGGGACAAAGTGTGGCTTCAGAATAGGGCAGTCCACTGAAGGAGCAAGGCCTGCCCACAGCAGTCCTGTGTGTGATGTTTGACATGGTAGACAGGTCAGCAAACAACTGAGAACAAAGCAGAGACGCTGGCTCTCTGACAGAGGTTTCTCATCATCTTTAGTGCCGTAGCGATATCTATGCTGTAGACTCAGGATCCCAGTGATGCCAACCAATTAATACGGTAAGAGCAAAGCCATTGCCTGCGGCAAGAAAAGCCACCAAATCGGTGTTTTATTACAGTCATATTAAAATTTTTTAAATTCTTCCAATCCATTGTTTCAATGTCTACCCTCCTGTAAAGTTTTCAGGATATGTAATGGTGTGAAAGCCCATCACAATAACTGTCCACATAGTGGGGTATTTATTGTCTCTTAGAGATAGTCCTGTGCTTACAAACGAGAAAGCCCTCACTCAAATATTGTTCAATTAAAAGACAGTGCAAAATAGATCACATTGTATCAATCTTCTTGTGGGGACCCAAGCTTGTGAACTTGTGTTAATTCAGCAAACAGGGTTGAAATTGTTGTGGGATCCTTGTTGGGATCATCACTGGCAGAGAAGCCAGCCGTGAAGAGGTAAGAATGGTCCCGGTCAGTCAGACTGCATCAAAATGTCAGGATTCATTCTCCTTACACGTTTAAACACAGTGGAACTTTGGGAAAGGGTTCTCACGTGCCAGTTATCACAACGGAGGTGTGCATGATTACAGAAACTTCTAGCGCAGAAGCAAATCACCTGTGACCTTCACAATAAGAATGAGTTCTATTGGCCGATAAACAGTCTCAGGGCTATGGCCTAAGTAGGAAGGGCTTCTAATAATCATAAGAATAGATTTTACTGATGGAGCATAGGACCTCTTTCATAGGGATGGGTTCTATTCACTGAGGGGACAAGGTTTAGGATTAGGCTCTAAGCCTTGCTCAGGATACTGGGGGATCCAGGAAGGCTGACTCAGTAGAATAGAAAAGATCACCAGGTTGTCCGATAGCATTCACTTCAGCTTTCTGGGTGGCCAGGCGACATTCCTTTCCTTAGGTAAAGACAGTGTCCTGCATGATTGACAGCCCTGCTTTCTCCAGTGTGATTGACAGCATGCTTTCTCTACTGTTTAAGCTGTGCTTCCTACAGGAAGTGTTTTCTCTTTGTTCGTTTTTAATGTGTGTGTGTGCGTGTGTGTGTGTGTGTGTGTGTGTGTGTGTGTGTGTGTGTGTGTATGAAATAAGCATGTATTTTTTTTTCAAAAACAAAAAAGTCAGAGACAATGCCAAGAAAAATGTGTTTGTGGCAGAATTTTCCAGAATTATGACGGAGTCCAAGATTGCTTCACAAACCAAGTGCCAGCAACTAGTGGGTATTATGGTCTGTGGAGATTATTTCTGAACTGGAAAGAATGCTGCTTGTAACCAGCCAAATGCTCTGGGACCCCTGAGAAGTGTTTGAGAAAGAGAGCCCATATTTCAGAGGACTCAGCTGTGAAGTGTCCACAGAGAAATGTCAACAAGATCAGGAAAGATGCCCGGCAGCCATCAGCCAGGCTTCTCATCCTGTCAGCCGTCCGCGAGCAGCCAGGGGGCCCTGGGACTTGGCTGGCACAGTGTGTTTGTCCTTTTGTCTTTTTCTGCTTGAGGGTGGCCACACTCCAGTTGTTTTTATGAGCTTTCTGTGAGACCTGAGCTTTCTGTAGGTCAGCCGAGTACCCGTGTGCCCTGGGTCAGCTGGGACACTCCTTATCTGCGGCGCTGGGCTTGTCCTTCTGTGCTCCCATGTGGCTCAGGGATGGCCTTTGCCTTGCAGTCTATACTTAAAGACTAAGAAATGCACGTTTACACTTTGCAGGACAACTTGCGGGACTTAGTTTTTGCCTTCCTCCATGTAGGTCTTAGGGACTGAACTCGGGTCCTCGGCCTTGGCAGCAAATGTCCTTACCTGCTGAACCTCCTCACTGGCCCAACATTGACATATTTTAGGTGTGAAAATGTGGAAACTGCTGAGTGAAATGCTTCGAATTCTCTTGGATGCAGTGTGAGGATTCAGGCATTACGCTGGCCTGTCCTGTCACCTGGCAGAATGCACTCAGGCAGTGCCCTCATCAGCCCAGGGGTCCATGAGTGCTAGTCTGCAGGCAGGTGTAAAGGACCCTTTAAAAGTCAGACCCGGCCCACTTACCATCGCTTTTGCTCTATGCTTTCTTTTCTCTCTCTGTTCTCTTTCCAGCTCTTTTCTCTCTCTTTGCTCTCTCTCTGTCTCTCTCTCTCTCCTCTCTTCTGTTCCCGATGTCTCTATGTCTCTTCCCCCCCCCACTCCCCTTTCTAAATAAACTCCTCACTTAAGCTCTATCTGCCTGGCGTGTTATTCCCTCCACCTCGGTCACCCTCACCTGCTGTGGAACCTGCTATGCGCTCCCAGGTGGTCCCTGACCTTGGGACCCCACTCACTCGGGACCATCCACCGCCCCCCTTCTCCAGCTTTTATTCCTATAACTGTAACAAAAGGACAGCATACAGTACGACTCTGCCTTATGTGAGTATTAAATAAGATTGTTTTCAATTTAAAGAAAGAAAGAGGGAAAGAAGAAAGAAAGAAAGGAAAAGAAAAGAAAAAATGGAATAAAATACCATAGGTCCCGACACGTGTCATAAATCTTGGCTGTTGATAATTTCTCACTTTCCTTTTTAATAGAAAATAAATGTGCTAATTCTCCAAATCTGTTTGGTTTTGATAGTTACAAAGTTAGCGTAACTCTCAGTCCATGGAGAGTAGAAGTCCCAGATCACCGTATAATGTTTTCTCTCATGTGTCTACTTGAGATACCTTTGTTTCCATTTGTTTCTTCGTTTGTCTTGGGTTTTGTTCGTTTGTTTGTTTTCTTCTTTTTTTTTATTATTTTTTTATTTTACATGTCGATCCCAGTTTCTTCTCCCTCCCTTCCTGCCTCCCTCTTACCCTCTCTCCCCCCTTCACATGCACCCTGACCACCCTCCCCTCCCACCCCCACCCCCATTCCACATGTAGGGCTATGCTATCCAGGTGATTCCTTTGTTTTCAAACCAACCGATTGCCTTTCCTAATTCTATTTAGGGTTTGGAAGTGTGGATGTTCTTTCATTGCTATCTTTCTTTGCCACTCTTGAAATAAGCTGGGCGCGCAGTGTGTGTGTGTGTGTGTGTGTGTGTGTGTGTGTGTGTGTGTGTGTCCCACAAGGGTCGATCTTGATGCTGTTCCTGACTCTCTCTCCCCTGCCCCTGAAGGCGTTAAAAGTGTATGGCCTCAAGCATAAACTTCTGAGCCAGATGGTCTTATGAAGAAAAAACATGTCTATACTTTGGAATGTTCTAATTTGGAAACCAATATCCAAGAATGAACTGTGAAAACAGCATCTCGACTATTTTTAGAGCACCCTCTCCTTTCTCCTCCTTTTGAATAATGGGCCTGACCCTGACACCCAGACTTATGATTCAAGGACCTAAAGCCAATAAAAACTATATCAGATTCATTTTGACATTATCCCTGTTGCAGTCACAGTGTTGCTCAAAATAACTCTGTCAAAAATAATGCTGTCGCCACGGCTCACCCATGCGCAGCGGGGAGGGTCTAGTGGGGTGGAGAGCGAGCGGGAGCTGCTTCGAGCCAGTCACCGCTGGGACAGGCACAGTCCTTCTGCTCCCAAGGCTACTACTATCAGAGCCTCCCTGGCTGCCAGCAGGACACCTGTGACCTCCATTGGTGCAGAGGAAAACTCTGGATGGCTGTGATCTGAGGGTGGCTTTTTAAAAATTCCTTTTTGCTTTAAAGTATGGTCCCACAACTGTTATTGATGTGGAAGCCACTGCTCTTTGGAATGGATGGCTCCATGGTCACCTGCCTGAGTCTTAAGGGAACTGGAGCCAGGGTGGAGAGGGTTCGGTATGAGAAAGGAAGAGACCAATACTAGAACTAAGTGCCATTTATTGAGCGATCACAAGCTTACCCCATCAGTCTGATGGGGCACTCGTAACAGAACCCTGGGAAGCAGGCTAGCATGCTAGGATGGGACATGGCTCTCCCAGGATGGGGAAAGGGTTCCACTAACTCTGGTTTCCACACTCACATATAGCTAACTCTACATATGTACAGCCCCTGGCTTCTGTTCCATCGTTACTAGAATTGTCACACTATTATGGGTGAGGCACAAACAAGTTGAGAATTTCTCTCTCCCTAATTCTGGCCCCAGCATACAACTTTTTGAAAAAATGGTTCTCTCTCTCTCTCTCTCTCTCTCTCTCTCTCTCTCTCTCTCTCTCTCTCTCTCTCTCTCTCTCTCTCTCTGTGTGTGTGTGTGTGTGTGTGTGTGTGAGAGAGAGAGAGAGAGAGAGAGAGAGAGAGAAAGAGAGAGAGAGAGAGAGAGAGAGAGAGAGAGAGAGAGAGAGAGAGAGGATGTGTGTGTGTATCTTTTTCTCAATGCAGGTGACTTTTGGAACCCAAAACAAACAGCTACGCTTTTTGAGTTTTGATAATACCAGCCCAAGGAAGTCTCGGGTGCTCGTCCAAACTCCATTTTGTCCATTCTTCTGTTAGGGAGGAAACTTGAGACATTTTCTGATGGGTTTATTTGAGCAGAGAATGCCTCAACACAAAGGGGCCTTGGAGTCGTACGCAGCATAGTGGGCAGAGAGTTTTGCAGGCTGGGCACAGGAGCCGAGTAGCCCATTGGCTTGATTGGCTTCAGCTAAGTGTTCGCCTTGTTTGGAAATGTCCTCACCAGTTGGCTATGTGTTACCAAATATGCCCTTAGGTTAGATTTAGTTCATGTGCTAAGTTAAGTTGTGCTTTGTTAAGTTGAACCTCAAAGTATGGAGACTCCCTAACAGGAAAGTGTTCTCCTGCTTTTAGAGTTTAACTCTTTCAACTGAATCCCAGCCCCCTCCTCAGTATAGCCTTGGGCAAACCAAATGCATCTCTGCTCTACACGGTGCCTGACTCACACAGGGCCTTCTCGCCTCCATCCTGGAGGCTGGCTTGAGAGCAGGCCCATGTGATCCCATCACTGAGATGTCAGGCGGATGCTCCTGAAGGTGTCTCGGGAAGTTCCTGTGTCGTCGGTATCTGGAAGAGCTTTGCCATAGAGTTGGCCAGCCGAGCAGAGCCAGCCCCCACCTGGTAGAGCCAGAAGATGGAAATACATCCCTGAGCCACACAGGTAACCCACTGAGTCAATAACCTTGGGTTCTAGATGTCTGCTTAGGTCACTTTGTTTGTGTCCTTCCTGACTGAGCCAAGTTGAGTTGACTTGCTCCACTGCTGAGAGGCAAAGACACTGCCAGATGAGACAGTGCTGCCATTTCCTACATTTGGAGGTCAAGTCAGGCAGCTAAGTAACTGCTGCAAAGCGCGTGAGAGCAGAGTTCAAGGCCGTGGCCCCTATTGTAATGACAATTTCTAACCTGCGGATGAATCTGAGAATGGAGTATAGGCCCAAGAAGGCCAGCTAAGGCCACACGGGCCCACACACTCGAGGGGCTGGAGCGTGGGGAGGAGGGATCGATTTCTCATCAGATGGGAAGCCTGAAGTGCACCTCCTGGTAGTCAGGGTGACACAGCATCCCGAGCTTTGGGTGGGACAGTAACGGTAAGGACTCCATGGGTCTTCTAAAGCAGTGGTTCCTAACCTGTGGGCTGAGACCCTCCTTGGAGCCAAACAATCCTTTCACAGGGGTCGAGTATCAGACATCCTGCACATCAGATATTTACATTACAATTCATAACAGTGGCAAAATTATCAGGTAGCAACAAAAATACTCTCATGGTTGGGGGTCACCACAACATGAGGAACTGTGTTAGAGGGTCACAGCATTAGGAAGGTGGAGAACCATTCATTTAAAGATACTTTAGCCACTCACAATGTTAACACCTCTGCAGCAACTGTTTTTGTATATAAAGTACTTTTCTGATAAGACCTTAGTGTTGTGATTTTTTTTGAATGATTCAATTGAGTTGTAAATTGGCCCCCATTTTATGGATGAAGAAACTGAGGCATTTTCTGTGCATTTTAGGACTTGCCCAACTCTTGAATTTCAGTGACAGACCTTGGGACTTGGGCTGTGGGATTCTAAACTCGTGTCCTTTCCTTGCCACTGTATTTGTGGATGTAACTTGTCTTCCTGAAAGTGACATACTCAGAGGCAAATAGTTTTTAAAATTTTCGAGACTCACCCTTCTAAGGGATAGAAAATGTGCCACCTGCCTTGACATCTCCCAAGCAACGTGCCCTGAAACCAGGAATCCCCTGTAGTCCCTGGGGGAAACCTCAGTGAGCCTGCAGGTCAAAGCGCCTGTGGGATTGGAACCTACATTCCAGACAGCTTTCACTGGGAGCACTCTCTCTGCCAGTGCCTTGGAGGCATGAGAGAACAGTCCCTCCTCTCTCTTCTGTCCCCACACCCCTTCCCCAGCAGAACAGTTTTCCTGAGGAAACCTCTCACTGGGGATTCATGGGGAGGCTCACTGTTGGTCCCTGAGGAGACCTCTCACTAGGGATTCATGGGGAGGCTCACTGTTGGTCCCTGAGGAAACCTCTCACTAGGGATTCATGGGGAGGCTCACTGTTGGTCCCTGAGGAAACCTCTCACTGGGGACTCATGGGGAAGCTCACTGTTGGTCCCTGAGGAGACCTCTCACTAGGGATTTGTGGGGAGGCTCACTGTTGGTCCCTGAGGAACCCTCTCACTAGGGATTCATGGGGAGGCTCACTGTTGGTCCCTGAGGAAACCTCTCACTGGGGACTCATGGGGAAGCTCACTGTTGGTCCCTGAGGAGACCTCTCACTAGGGATTCATGGGGAGGCTCACTGTTGGTCCCTGAGGAGACCTCTCACTGGGGATTCGTGGGGAGGCTCACTGTTGGTCCCTGAGGAGACCTCTCACTAGGGATTCATGGGGAGGCTCACTGTTGGTCCCTGAGGAGACCTCTCACTAGGGATTCATGGGGAGGCTCACTGTTGGTCCCTGAGGAAACCTCTCACTGGGGATTCGTGGGGAGGCTCACTGTTGGTCCCTGAGGAAACCTCTCACTAGGGATTCATGGGGAGGCTCACTGTTGGTCCCTGAGGAAACCTCTCACTGGGGACTCATGGGGAAGCTCACTGTTGGTCCCTGAGGAGACCTCTCACTAGGGATTTGTGGGGAGGCTCACTGTTGGTCCCTGAGGAACCCTCTCACTAGGGATTCATGGGGAGGCTCACTGTTGGTCCCTGAGGAAACCTCTCACTGGGGACTCATGGGGAAGCTCACTGTTGGTCCCTGAGGAGACCTCTCACTGGGGATTCGTGGGGAGGCTCACTGTTGGTCCCTGAGGAGACCTCTCACTAGGGATTCATGGGGAGGCTCACTGTTGGTCCCTGAGGAGACCTCTCACTAGGGATTCATGGGGAGGCTCACTGTTGGTCCCTGAGGAGACCTCTCACTGGGGATTCATGGGGAGGCTCACTGTTGGTCCCTGAGGAGACCTCTCACTGGGGACTCATGGGGAGGCTCACTGTTAGTCCCTGAGGAGACCTCTCACTAGGGATTCATGGGGAGGCTCACTGTTGGTCCCTGAGGAACCCTCTCACTAGGGATTAATGGGAGGCTCACTGTTGGTCCCTGAGGAACCCTCTCACTAGGGATTCATGGGGAGGCTCACTGTTGGTCCCTGAGGAGACCTCTCACTAGGGATTCATGGGGAGGCTCACTGTTGGTCCCTGAGGAGACCTCTCACTAGGGATTCGTGGGGAGGCTCACTGTTGGTCCCTGAGGAAACCTCTCACTAGGGATTCATGGGGAGGCTCACTGTTGGTCCCTGAGGAAACCTCTCACTGGGGATTCATGGGGAGGCTCACTGTTGGTCCCTGAGGAGACCTCTCACTAGGGATTCGTGGGGAGGCTCACTGTTGGTCCCTGAGGAGACCTCTCACTGGGGATTCATGGGGAGGCTCACTGTTGGTCCCTGAGGAGACCTCTCACTAGGGATTCATGGGGAGGCTCACTGTTGGTCCCTGAGGAAACCTCTCACTGGGGATTCATGGGGAGGCTCACTGTTGGTCCCTGAGGAGACCTCTCACTGGGGATTCGTGGGGAGGCTCACTGTTGGTCCCTGAGGAGACCTCTCACTAGGGATTCATGGGGAGGCTCACTGTTGGTCCCTGAGGAGACCTCTCACTAGGGATTCATGGGGAGGCTCACTGTTGGTCCCTGAGGAAACCTCTCACTGGGGATTCGTGGGGAGGCTCACTGTTGGTCCCTGAGGAAACCTCTCACTAGGGATTCATGGGGAGGCTCACTGTTGGTCCCTGAGGAAACCTCTCACTGGGGACTCATGGGGAAGCTCACTGTTGGTCCCTGAGGAGACCTCTCACTAGGGATTTGTGGGGAGGCTCACTGTTGGTCCCTGAGGAACCCTCTCACTAGGGATTCATGGGGAGGCTCACTGTTGGTCCCTGAGGAAACCTCTCACTGGGGACTCATGGGGAAGCTCACTGTTGGTCCCTGAGGAGACCTCTCACTGGGGATTCGTGGGGAGGCTCACTGTTGGTCCCTGAGGAGACCTCTCACTAGGGATTCATGGGGAGGCTCACTGTTGGTCCCTGAGGAGACCTCTCACTAGGGATTCATGGGGAGGCTCACTGTTGGTCCCTGAGGAGACCTCTCACTGGGGATTCATGGGGAGGCTCACTGTTGGTCCCTGAGGAGACCTCTCACTGGGGACTCATGGGGAGGCTCACTGTTAGTCCCTGAGGAGACCTCTCACTAGGGATTCATGGGGAGGCTCACTGTTGGTCCCTGAGGAACCCTCTCACTAGGGATTAATGGGGAGGCTCACTGTTGGTCCCTGAGGAACCCTCTCACTAGGGATTCATGGGGAGGCTCACTGTTGGTCCCTGAGGAGACCTCTCACTAGGGATTCATGGGGAGGCTCACTGTTGGTCCCTGAGGAGACCTCTCACTAGGGATTCGTGGGGAGGCTCACTGTTGGTCCCTGAGGAAACCTCTCACTAGGGATTCATGGGGAGGCTCACTGTTGGTCCCTGAGGAGACCTCTCACTAGGGATTCATGGGGAGGCTCACTGTTGGTCCCTGAGGAAACCTCTCACTGGGGATTCATGGGGAGGCTCACTGTTGGTCCCTGAGGAGACCTCTCACTAGGGATTCGTGGGGAGGCTCACTGTTGGTCCCTGAGGAGACCTCTCACTGGGGATTCATGGGGAGGCTCACTGTTGGTCCCTGAGGAGACCTCTCACTAGGGATTCATGGGGAGGCTCACTGTTGGTCCCTGAGGAAACCTCTCACTGGGGATTCATGGGGAGGCTCACTGTTGGTCCCTGAGGAGACCTCTCACTGGGGATTCGTGGGGAGGCTCACTGTTGGTCCCTGAGGAGACCTCTCACTAGGGATTCATGGGGAGGCTCACTGTTGGTCCCTGAGGAGACCTCTCACTAGGGATTCATGGGGAGGCTCACTGTTGGTCCCTGAGGAAACCTCTCACTGGGGATTCGTGGGGAGGCTCACTGTTGGTCCCTGAGGAAACCTCTCACTAGGGATTCATGGGGAGGCTCACTGTTGGTCCCTGAGGAAACCTCTCACTGGGGACTCATGGGGAAGCTCACTGTTGGTCCCTGAGGAGACCTCTCACTAGGGATTTGTGGGGGAGGCTCACTGTTGGTCCCTGAGGAACCCTCTCACTAGGGATTCATGGGGAGGCTCACTGTTGGTCCCTGAGGAAACCTCTCACTGGGGACTCATGGGGAAGCTCACTGTTGGTCCCTGAGGAGACCTCTCACTGGGGATTCGTGGGGAGGCTCACTGTTGGTCCCTGAGGAGACCTCTCACTAGGGATTCATGGGGAGGCTCACTGTTGGTCCCTGAGGAGACCTCTCACTAGGGATTCATGGGGAGGCTCACTGTTGGTCCCTGAGGAGACCTCTCACTGGGGATTCATGGGGAGGCTCACTGTTGGTCCCTGAGGAGACCTCTCACTGGGGACTCATGGGGAGGCTCACTGTTAGTCCCTGAGGAGACCTCTCACTAGGGATTCATGGGGAGGCTCACTGTTGGTCCCTGAGGAACCCTCTCACTAGGGATTAATGGGGAGGCTCACTGTTGGTCCCTGAGGAACCCTCTCACTAGGGATTCATGGGGAGGCTCACTGTTGGTCCCTGAGGAGACCTCTCACTAGGGATTCATGGGGAGGCTCACTGTTGGTCCCTGAGGAGACCTCTCACTAGGGATTCGTGGGGAGGCTCACTGTTGGTCCCTGAGGAAACCTCTCACTAGGGATTCATGGGGAGGCTCACTGTTGGTCCCTGAGGAGACCTCTCACTAGGGATTCATGGGGAGGCTCACTGTTGGTCCCTGAGGAAACCTCTCACTGGGGATTCATGGGGAGGCTCACTGTTGGTCCCTGAGGAGACCTCTCACTAGGGATTCGTGGGGAGGCTCACTGTTGGTCCCTGAGGAGACCTCTCACTAGGGATTCATGGGGAGGCTCACTGTTGGTCCCTGAGGAACCCTCTCACTAGGGATTAATGGGGAGGCTCACTGTTGGTCCCTGAGGAACCCTCTCACTAGGGATTCATGGGGAGGCTCACTGTTGGTCCCTGAGGAGACCTCTCACTAGGGATTCATGGGGAGGCTCACTGTTGGTCCCTGAGGAGACCTCTCACTAGGGATTCGTGGGGAGGCTCACTGTTGGTCCCTGAGGAAACCTCTCACTAGGGATTCATGGGGAGGCTCACTGTTGGTCCCTGAGGAGACCTCTCACTAGGGATTCATGGGGAGGCTCACTGTTGGTCCCTGAGGAAACCTCTCACTGGGGATTCATGGGGAGGCTCACTGTTGGTCCCTGAGGAGACCTCTCACTAGGGATTCGTGGGGAGGCTCACTGTTGGTCCCTGAGGAGACCTCTCACTGGGGATTCATGGGGAGGCTCACTGTTGGTCCCTGAGGAGACCTCTCACTAGGGATTCATGGGGAGGCTCACTGTTGGTCCCTGAGGAAACCTCTCACTGGGGATTCATGGGGAGGCTCACTGTTGGTCCCTGAGGAAACCTCTCACTGGGGATTCATGGGGAGGCTCACTGTTGGTCCCTGAGGAGACCTCTCACTGGGGATTCATGGGGAGGCTCACTGTTGGTCCCTGAGGAGACCTCTCTCTGGGGATTCATGGGGAGGCTCACTGTTGGTCCCTGAGGAGACCTCTCACTGGGGATTTGTGGGGAGGCTCACTGTTGGTCCCTGAGGAGACCTCTCACTGGGGATTCATGGGGAGGCTCACTGTTGGTCCCTGAGGAGACCTCTCACTGGGGACTCATGGGGAGGCTCACTGTTGGTCCCTGAGGAGACCTCTCACTAGGGATTCATGGGGAGGCTCACTGTTGGTCCCTGAGGAGACCTCTCACTGGGGATTCGTGGGGAGGCTCACTGTTGGTCCCTGAGGAGACCTCTCACTGGGGATTCATGGGGAGGCTCACTGTTGGTCTCTGAGGAGACCTCTCACTGGGGACTCATGGGGAGGCTCACTGTTGGTCCCTGAGGAGTCCTCTCACTAGGGATTCGTGGGGAGGCTCACTGTTGGTCCCTGAGGAGACCTCTCACTAGGGATTCATGGGGAGGCTCACTGTTGGTCCCTGAGGAGACCTCTCACTAGGGATTCGTGGGGAGGCTCACTGTTGTTCCCTGAGGAGACCTCTCACTAGGGATTCGTGGGGAGGCTCACTGTTGGTCCCTGAGGAGACCTCTCACTGGGGATTCATGGGGAGGCTCACTGTTGGTCCCTGAGGAGACCTCTCACTGGGGATTCATGGGGAGGCTCACTGTTGGTTCTGATGCTGCTAGCAGGAGTTTGTCTTTGGTGGGCTGTGACATAGTGAGCGCACTCCCTGCAGACCTATCCTTTGGTCCTGATGAGAAGCAAAGTTCACTTTCAGGAGAGGCCTCTCCCTGGCATTCCTGGAGACTGTTTAGTTTTTCAATTTCTTAAAAATTTTGGTTGTTATTTGTATTTTTAATTAGTTAAATATATATACATCATTTCCTCCTTCTCCCTTCCACCCCTCCCATATCCCCCTTGCTGAATTCTTCTCAAATTCATGTCCTTTTATTCTTTAATTGTTATTGGTGTGTGTGTGTGTGTGCACGTGTGTGTGAATATATAAATGCAGCCTGCTGATTCTACTTAGTATTGTTTTTATGTATATGTCTTTAGGGGTGACCACTTGGTTCTGGATAACCATTTAGGGGAATCATCCCTGAGAAAGGCTGATTTTCCTTCTCTTGACAACCTTTAATTGCGCATAGCTCTTTATCTGCGTGTGGGCCCATGAGATTGTGTCATCCGTGCTGGCATGTCAGCTGGTATTGATACTGTCCAGGTCTTATTTAAGTAGCCATGTTTGGGGATTTCATGGATGCGGCTTTCACATCCTATGTAGAAGACTTAGCCTCACTGCAGACTCGCTGGTCTTTCTTTCCTCCTTTCTCAGATGTTCCCTGAGCCTTAGGTGGAGGTATTGCCGTGGAGCTGTTACCGCTAGAGCTGGCTACCAGTTGTGGCTTTCTGTGATGGTCTCCATCTTTTGCAAAAAGAATCTCTTGGATAAAAGGTAAGAGCTGTGCTTAACAGCTTCCATGTGAGGACCGAGAAAGTACTGAGTTTTCATAGATGACATTTTTTTAAATACCAAGTGCCAATGCTGACCTTTAATCTGTACTAACAATGCATGTTACAGATTTCTGAGGAATCTGAAGATCCCTGAAGATTGACTGAAGTCCAGGCTGACTTGTTCAATGAACCACAGTAGGTCTGAGTTAGAAAACTCTGGGTTCTGTAAAGGTTAGCTTGCGTGTGTTATCCACATGGCCAGACTGTCGTCACGGGTGGCCAGAGCAAGAACTCACAGGAGGTCTGGTTTCTAGACCATCAATTATGTATTATATTACATAATTGCTTGGTGAGCCTGGCCCACAGTGGGTTTCTATTCTACTAGAGGCAGATGTCATGGGATAGTCTGCTAGTTCAAATCCAATATCCACTCTTTCCTTATTCCAAAGTTGTAGAAGTTTTAACTGAGTATGATTGTCACGCCCTGGGCTTCTCAGCTACATGTGGCCCCATAACAAAATTCTGGGTGATGCAATACTCAAAGGGGTCTGTAGCGTGGTCACTTGTGTCCTCACCGCCACTCCCATCTCCCCGCTTTGCCCAGCTTTGATTTCCTTCTTGTCCCTTGGGATGCAGAGAAAACATCGGGAGTTGGAGACGCCACCTAGAACCAAAGGGTGGAAGTCGAATGTGATTCCATCAAAGCTGCAGAGAAGACGGGACCAGGGTGCTAAGGGATGTGGACCTGCTGTAGCATCCTGGACCAGGTCTTAGACTTTCACCTGAGACAGTAGCATCCTGGACCAGGTCTTAGACTTTCACCTGAGACAGTAGCATCCTGGACCAGGTCTTACACTTTCACCTGAGACAGAAGTGCTGGTGGCTTTGTTAAAAGCGCTGAGGAATGTGTGCTCACAACCAGCATGCATTGCTGATGATGGTATGAATCGCTCCACATTCATTACTCTCACTGAGTGCCATAAGCAAACACAACTTAAGCCTCTTGGGCCATTTTAGTGAATGCTGAATTCAGGGGCTCTGAGGAGTGTGTACTTACATTAACCCTCAGCGTTCTGTGACTTGTGAGATCCATCACAAACTAAGTTATCTCCAGGGGTGCAAGAAGGAAACACACTCACCAGCTTCCGGACATCTTTTTCAAAGGCTCTCTGCTGTGATGACATTATCAGTAGTGATGTCGACAGACATACCTGTCCATCAAAGCCTGGATAGCCTTGTTTGTGCCACCTAAGGAAGATGTTTCCTGCTCGCTCCTGGGAACCCTCCAAGGCGTGTCACAAGACAGGCATGTCTCTTCTCTAAACCCTGTCATCCCCACAGCCTTCAGCAGAGCAAGTAGCCCTGTTACAGCCTGTCACACAGACGCCACCACCCAGACCCTATATGTTCAGGCCTCCAGGCCTCTGGGGAAGAGGGTGTGGAAGTTCTTTGCAAAGGCAGAAGGCCCTGCTTTGTACCTTTGGTCACTCATCTCTCCAGGGACATCACGCAGCTCTGTCCAGACTCCCCAAGATGCTGCTGTCACCATCGAGCCCGCCCTCTCCACCAGGGTGGCACTCATCCGCAGACTGACAGACATCAGCTAATCTTACAGTACTCATCCTCTTCTCCCTCTCCTCCCTGATGCAGCTCCTCTGCTTATTATCATCCCCTGACCTCATCAAGTTGACCTAGCGGAAGCTGGTGGCAAAGCTGAGGATGAACTTTTGGAAACCCTTCCTCCCTCTCTTCAGTTGCCTTGGTAGGTTTATCAAGGCTCCCAAACCTAACATGCCTGCTCTGAGCATGAAGAAGTCACCAGTGCAGGGACACATGGCCAGGGACCCCCGGTGTTACCTCCAGGCTGTGTGCTTATGTGAGGGTGGGAGATAAAGACAAAACAAAGCCCCTGCCTGCTGGGACCACTGCTGTACTCTACGCGGACAAGTGGATGATGCAGACAGAGGGGTGAGGTGCTACCTCTGGTTGGCGATATCTGGGACGCGCTTGAAGGAGTCGCCTTTTCCCAGAGAATGATATCAGAAAGGAAGAGCAGAGTCCACTCGGATGAGGAAGGCACAGCTGGGGTCACTGACCAACAAATGGGCCACAGGTCACCAGAGACAGGGGACCCTGGAGGTTAATGGGACCGAGGCAGGTGAGAAGCTGGGCAGGAGGGGCCACTGCAGGAAGTGACATGGGATGAATCAGCAGCGTGACGAGGAGTGGAGCTGTGACTTTATGGGAAGAAGGTGTGTAGGAGCCAGTGACGCCCAAGACACAGCAAGCACGGAATGGAGGGATGGGGAGAGGGCCCACTGGGAGGCAACCTGGTTTGAAGGAAGGAGGCCTCTGGGAGAGATTGCACTCATGTCTCTGCAGAGTTTTCAAGTCACAAGACCATCCCTGACATCCGTTTGTAACGGCAGCAAGACAAAACTCTGTGCTGGACAGACGTCAAAAAGAAAGGAAAAATCTTTTGAAATGATTTCCGTCCAAGTTCATCTGAAGAATAAATCTCTTTGATTGCAGGAAACATCTTTGAAGAAATGGGAACTCGGTGGAAAGCTTTAAACAGGGTTGGAGGCAATGCGAGTACAGATGCATAACATTCAGCTTGGCGAAAGAGGAAATCAGGGGTGGGATTAGCATTGCGCACATCTAGGGTAATGGAAAAAATGTCCTAAGAGACTGTATTAATAGAGCGGGGTTATCTGCAATGGAGAAGATTGCTGATGCCTCTCTGGTTATGAAGCAAAAACAACAGGCTTAGAGCGCTGTGGATTGTTCTGGGAGGATTGGGAAAATGCTGTTGCTGGGGACACTCTTTCTTCATGGTGCATGGCAACTCCCCGTGGCCGCAGGAGAGCTCAGCTCTGGTTCCCTCCTCAGCTTGACCTAGCTCTCCATGGCAGACCCCAGTGCCAGCTTTCGTGGGTTGTTTTGTCTTTCCCACTCATTCTTCAGTTTCTTTATCTAACACTGAACGATGATAGTGATGGAAACAAAGGACTCTCTGCCGCAGAACCTTAAAGGTCAAATGAGCTTACCACACTGACACCGCTTAAAACACTTCTGTATTCAGTAAGCTCGCAACAAACACTTACTATTTCATCCCTATTGGCAAGGGGCTATTATGTTTATTTTACACATTAGGAACTTGCATGTTTAAATTCCTTCACTAGTATTAACCCAACCAGCTAGAAAATGCTAGCGCTGGGTGATGCCAGGGACTGTCTTTTCATTTAAGAAACTATTTGGCATGATGACCCACATGCTCCAGGCGTCAAGAAAGAAAAGTAAGGCACCAGGGTATGCGGGCACCACACCCTTCCTCACCCTTCCCCATTGCAAGCGGTGGGTAACTCAGCCTGGCTCCTTGGACTTGCTGTGCCCTGGGTGGCCATGGTGTCCTGGGTGGTAGATGGCTTGTGGAATTTTGTGAACGTTTGTTTCCTTCTAAATGAATAGAGTAGAAGCCATTTATGGGCAAAATCTCTAAACCTTGCCACAAATATCTGCTAAATGGGGAGTTTCTCTCCAGCGTCTGCCTGGTTTATCATTTGAAAAGCAGCGTGGATCATGGGATTTGCAAATGAGTCGCGTGAAGCATCAACACAGGTTCCTTGTAGAACACTGTCTAGTTGTGAGCTCCTCCTCATCTGGAAAACTGGCTCCACCTCAATGCATGTTCCTCTAAGAATTCCGGCATGCCCGCCGTCACCACGCTAAAATGAGTAGCAAATGAAGTCCCCCTATTCAGCACAGAGACTCACAGCCTATACATAAGGATTCTTCTGTATAATAAAGCCTCCAGCTACTGGCCAAAGGAGAGCCTGATGCCTCTGCATGCCCATCCCCTCTCTCGCCTCCATCTTTATCAGAGGGTATTTCTTTTGTTACTATACGATATCAAGAAGGGGGATTGTTCATGCTAAGGAACGGCACTAAGATGTTACCATCAGTCAAGGAAAGGGCGAAACAGATACATCCCCCACCCCCTTGCCTTGTCTGATAGATTTTTTTCTCTTTGTGGGTGGGGTATATATGCTATGTGACATAGTCTCCTAGCATGATTGTACGTAAATGAAAGCTGAATGAACTTAATAGGTATTTAAAGGAATGGAGCTTTTTCACATAACAGATTCAGCAGCTGATACTATCCCACTACTCCTCTCCTCAGCCCTCCTTTCTTAATCAATTTTTAAAACCTATTTATTCACATTAAAGTAGCCCTTCATAGCCAGCATATATTTGTTTGCTCTTCATGGGTCTGGTCGGATTCAGCAATGAATCCACGTAGTCCTGAATGCTGCTACCCCAGTCTCATTACGTGTTCAGAACAGAGCGTGACGATTCTCCGGGCTCCGTTATACATGTTGTGACGTCACCTTTTCGTGTCCACATTACCCATCTGGCTCTTCTCTGCCCTTTGGCTTACTGGACTAACGCCTAGTTCCTTCTCTTTTCCGGGCGACCACGGCCTTGTTGCCCTGATCTATTGTCCTATTCATACTTTTCCGTCTGAACTTTCCTCATCTCGTCCCTTCTGTTGTGTTTGGCACGTTCCGCTTCTTCAACCTTGAGGCCAGATTACCGAAAGCCTCTGATGTCTTTAACTTAGACACTCTGAGTGAAACTTCTCAGAACTGCTTCCCCTGTGTCCTGCTGCAGGTGCTGCCTTGTTGTCCTGTCATCCTGGGGTTCTAAGCCCCTCCCCCTGCCCACAGCTGCTTCTGATGCAGATTTCTTGTTTTGTTTCAGTAACATCTGATAAGGAAACAATCTTAGCCTTTTTAAATATTTATTTTAAGTTGAAATTTATGACCGAAAATATGATCTATTCTGACAATGTTTTATGGATTGCTGAGACAAATGTGTATTTTGTAGGTTTGGGGCTGAACATTCAGTGGCATCTAATAAGGCCACCAGAGTAGTCTGATGCTTCCTTGCTGATTAGTCTGTTTGTTTGTTTGTTTGTTTGTTTGGTTGATTGGTTGCTTGGTTGGTTGACCGGTTTTTGTCTGGGATTAGGAGAGTTGTGGAGCCACCTACTGATATTGTACTTAAAAGTTCACCAATGTTTTTTTATGAAAGTGGACATTAACACATAGTTCATAAATATTTGCAATGATTACAACTTATTGAGGTACTATTCTGTTTAGCAATAAGCAGAGGTCTTCTTTTTTGACCATATATTATCTGCACTTCTTAGAGTATCTTTTCTAGTCATGAATGTAGTTGAGTTCAAAACTACCATTTGACTATATGTTTTTATTTTCTCCATTTATACTTTTTCTCTTTTTGTTTTAAAAAGACTTCATGTAGTCCCTTTATATATAGAAAAATACAGTAAACATAAGATGCACATGTGTGATGCTGTGGTAACATGGCATACAGTAAATGTTTTTATGAGTAATATGAACACATCCTAATGATAAGGGGCAGTACAAACCTAATTAAGAGTGAAAGCATCAGTACCATGTGCTGTGTATAACTGCATTGTTATTCTCTTACAAAGCTAGCAGTGCAGTGGGTTAGTATACACCAGAACCCCCACAAATGACTGTGTGTTGTCTTATAACACAGCAGGCACCCCCATGTCATGAGGCTGAGAACATGTACTGCATCTTACAGCATCCTTCACATTCTGTTATGCGAGTTTGTGCATAAGGTCCCTTACTTCATCACCTGGTCATAAGGCTGAGAATATGTACTGCCATCTTACAGCATCCTTCACATACTGTTATGCGAGTTTATGCATAAGGTCCCTTACTTCATCACCTGGTCATGAGGCTGAGAATATGTACTGCCATCTTACAGCATCCTTCACATACTGTTATGCGAGTTTATGCATAAGGTCCCTTACTTCATCACCTGGTTTTCTCTCATTACTTTCTCATACATCTTACTGTTTCACATCATGTATCCAAAATATATAATTTTGTTTCAAATAGCCAATTATGTTTCAAAGAAGAAAATTGGAAGTCTCTCATGCTTATACACATATTTGCTACACCTAGCACATTTCATCCCTGTTCATATCTATGGTTCTTCAAAGGATCAGCACCAGTAGGACATATGTAATCTATAAGAAGAGATTATCTGTGAGGATTGGCTCCCTCGGGTTATGGTCTATGACTTACCATCTGCAAACTGCTTGTCTGGGAAGTGGTTTGTCCTTCTAGTACAAATCAGAAGGTTAGGAGCCCAAGGGAGACGTGGGCACAAACCCTAGCTGAAGTCAGCTGCCAAACAAGCATTGTCTGAGGACAGAAGACAGAGAGCCCATTCAGGCAGAAGGAGCATGTGTCCTCTCTCTGCCTTTCTGGCTTAGTCACACCTTAGTTAGACAATCCCAAGCTGCACTAGTGAAGGACCTTAGCAAACAGATCAAGATATTAATCTTTTCCTTAAACACCCCCAGAGACATACTCAGAAATAGTTTCCACCAGAGATCTGGGGATTACCTAACCTAAACGAGGTGGCACATGAGATACCCACCACACCTTTGTGGATCTAAATTCTGTCAGGTATTATTTTTTTCCTTTTGTCTCCCAAATGCTATTTTAACAATTTTCAGTATTCCTTGTAGAAATATTATTGGTAACAAATCCTTTATCTCCTGTTTCTCTGAAACACCTTTATTCTTGTTTTTGAAAGTTGGTTGGTGAGTTTTGGTTTTTTCTTTGTTTCTGAACATAAAAATTCTCAATTATAGGTTTTATTTCAACACTTTGAAATTTCCGTTGTTTTCTGGTCAGCATGGTTTCTGATGCTAAGTCTATATCTTTGTTCTTCTGTAACCCCCCTGCCTTCAAATTTCAGCCTTGGCATTAATCTCTCTAAAACTTCATTACTAAAACTTCAGTGTTCTGTGGTACCCTTTGGGCTTGGGAGTCCTAGGGTAGTTTATATTTTTTTTGGAAAATCGAGTTGGGGATGTGGCTCTGTGGTCGGGTACTTACCTGGTGTTTATAACATGCTCAATTTTACCCTCCGCTCCCGGATGGGAAACAGGAAGTCAAAGACTTCTGTTAAGTTGTTTCCTCAGTCAGAGTAACTGCCTTGTTATAGCTGCTAAGCAAGTCTCAAAGGGTAATTCTCTGGGTCTCTTTTTGAAGGAGAAAGTGAATTTAAAGCAAATACCATGTTTTAAAAAACAAAAACCACAACAGAGTCAAAATCTCATGACGCCCCACCCACAATGGGATGCTCCTGGGAACTGATGGCGGCCAGGGGAGGGAGAGTAAATCTTCATCGGGGATGTGGGCCCTGAATGTCTACCTGCCCATGTCCCATAAGACAGTCCCACACCCATGCACGGACACACAGCGGGGTCAGCTCAGAGGGGCAGGGTGAATACATATGAAGAGGGGAAAGTGTTGAGGAGAGGAACTGGAGGGAGGGAAGTGTTCATGAGTGAGATTTTCAACTTTAGAAAAGAGATAGATAAAGGAAAGTAAGATAAATGAGGGATCCAGTAAGCCAGAGGGATCAACATTTGTAAATTATTTGTGTTTTGACAACCCGTTGCCTGTTTTGTCTATTTAATCAAACTAGATTGGAATTTATTAGGATTTCCTTTTTGCTTTGTTTTTGAGAATAGGTTTCATGCAATCTAGACCAGCTTTGAAATAGCTGTGGAGATGGCTTGGCCCTGATCTCCTGCCACGCCCTCCCAAATATTGAGAACACTGTTATATCACCACAGCCAGCTCCAGATTGGAATCTTCCCACCAAACCTCAAAGTCATGAACTAAGAGACTGAAGTATAGATTATCTCTATGGAGACATTCATCTCACTGGTCCTTTAGGCGGTGATGTTTTCCGGTCTTCCCTCAGTCTGCAGGACTGCCCCTTGTCATTGTTAGATGGTGGTAGAGCAACAATGTGCTCCTTCCTCTATGTCAACATTGACGGGCTTCTCACACTAAAGGTAGGAGCCTGTGACATCAGTGCTACAGTCTGTGAGCATTCACTCTCAGCCACTGTCCCCAGCCACACACAGAGTCTAGGACTAGGACAAACTCCCAGAGTGTATCCTCACCTGACCCTCTTTGCTGAAATTTATGTGTTCACTTATCCACTAAGTGGACATTTACTGATCATCCAATATGCATTAGAGACCCTGAAATCAATTACTTTAGATGACACAGCCATCTTAAAGATTAAATTCCTTTGAATCAGTGCTCTGAGGCTTATATATATATATATATATATATATATATATATATATATATATATATATATATTCAGACTGTAGCCCCCAAGGGAAGACAGGACAAAGATGTCTGCTGGCCCATCCCACTGCCACCCATCTGACAGCATCTTCAGAAGCAGGTGGGGAGGAATGGATTATTCATCTTTTTTTCTGTTTTCCATTTCACTCTAAGAACATATGATTCAGTTTAAAAAGTTGGTAATGTTTGTCCCGAATTTGTTCATCTGAAAGTGATTTAAGGCAACTAATTTAATGATTGGAACATTTGGGAGCTTTTTCCAGGGCACTAAAACTCTTAACATGGTTTATGAATTTTGTTACACTCAACTGACTGTTCCCAGCTGTTGAGTAGCCTTTACTAACTCCCTCTGCCTTCTCACAGCTGGGGCCCACAGAGATGGGACTTTTATAATGATGTTTACTGATGGGTCTTAGAATGAGGCTCTGACTGTGGTAAAATACCAGAAATAAGAGTGGCCCAAGATGGGACTGCATCACAGTAAATGTGAACTAATTATTTAGGGGCAGAATCCTTGAACCCAGAATCTGGGTACATCCAAAATTTCACACAAGGACCAGGTAGGGCTGCAAAGTGAATGGGAAGGGAGCGTTAAAAGCAAAGGTGTTGTCATTGCTTCTGAGGGATAAGAAGCTAATGAAGGTCATTTGCGGGTCCAGCTGTGGAAATCCAAAGAGGCTCCTTAGGTGGCTGGGGGCAAACACCCTGGCCACTAAGAAGACTTCCCGGGTTGACAGTAGGCACCACCCCATTACTGACCGCTCACGGCCTTGTTTTCTTTTCTCTCCTTTCCTCACCCTGACTATTTATTTTGCCATGCTTCCTTTGTGTTCTAAATATTATTTAATTAAGGAAAATCCCTATGAGTGTTACTAATATTAAGCTGTTTTAAAGGCCTGAACATATGTCAGAAGGAAAATCATTCAGGGCAGAGTTCCAGAAAATTCATACCTGAATGATTTCATTCCTAGCTCTGTCAGATGACCCTGTCTTGGTGGAAATGTAGCAGTTAATATTCCCCTCAAACTCCGGAACAGCAAGAATCATCTAAAAGTGTCCAGATTCTTTTAGGAGCTTTGAACTGTTCTAGTCCAGCTGAAAGTTATTTTGAGCACATTCTTTTTGCTCTTGTCCAATCAGGTCTAATTTGGGATATGGAATGGATGCTGAAACTGAAACACAGATCATTTTCTTCTCTAGTCGTCTTGGACGGGTGTGGCTTATTTGGAGTGATACAATGTTTCAACCAGTTTTCCATCAGTGTAACGAAATAACGGGGATGAACTTCAAGGGGAAACAGGTTTATTTTGGCTTGTCTGTGGGTTTACTCTCTTGTCTATTGGTTTTGATGTGGAGGTCTGTGGCAGGAAGTGCTCTGTGGAAGAGAGAACAAAGCTACTCATCAATGGTGCCCAGCACTTGTTGAAATGGGAGGAGCAGAAAAGGTCCAAGTATCTCCAGCTAGGGCACACATCTAATCTTTCCATCAGGTCCCACCTCGTAATCTGCCGACTCCCAATAGCACCACAGGCTGTAGAGCAAGCTTTCAACTCATGGCCTTTGGGGACACTTCAGATTCAAGCTATATATAGCAAATGGTTAACAGATGACAACTTTGAACTCAAATGACTAGAAACAATCTGCCATAGTCAAAAAGGCAAAGAACAAAGTTTCTCTAAGGCCTTGGAATCCTCCAGCTTCATTCAAGGTTTACCAGGCAGCTGTCAGATTAAAGAACCTGACAGCTTTAATCCCAGCACTCAGGAGGCAGAAGATGGCAGATCTGTGTTAGTTCAAGGCCAGCCTGGTATACAGAATTGAGTTCCAGGACAGCCGAGTCTACGCAATGAAACCCTGCTTTGAAAAACCAAATAAAGATTCACAAGGACTCCATGGAAAACTCACGAAGATAACGAAACATGACCTCCTACCCTCAACAGCTCAGAATGTGCATGTGATGGGGTGAGGCAGGGTAGGCAAGCAAGTGAACAAATAAATAATGACTGAAAGACCTGAAGGCTGTGAAGAGGCATCTCTCCAGATAACTAAGGAAAACGACTATCTACTGCGCACCGAACACGACACCACAGATAACAAATCTTGATGTTTTCTTACCTCCAAAGTCTGTGATGTGGGGAATCCAAAGCATCAGAAGCACATTTCTGAGTTAAAAATGGATTTTTGTTTTAAAAAAGGACTAACAGAACAGACTACAATTGGTGAGGTCTATCAGTATTTCTAACAACTTGAATAAAATCCAAAATACAGCCACATGGGAGTCTTTTCTGGACACAGGAACTTTCTTTGTCATGTGACATGAATAAGGAGAACATTCAAATTTGTGTTTCCAGAACATTCTCCTCACTATGCCAAGGACTCCACACAAGCTCAATTCTGTGCTGCCTCAAGGGAGTCCCCGAAATTACACTGGAAAGAGCCAAATATGTCACTATGGTCTTAGCTTCATGTTCCAATCAAGGAAAGGAGGCCCTAGGTGATCATGGGAGTCAGGATGGATCCAAATAAAGAAGGAGCCTCAAACTCACAGGGAACAGAAAACTGCCCTTGTCCCGCATGGGATGTTCTTCCTGCCCCCAACCAGCTGGCTTTTCCCCTCTGGCCATCCCTAATTCTGGAATCTGCCCACTGTGTTTATAAGTGTAAGGTATCCCTGCAGTTTAGCACACATAATTTCTTTAAATGTTCAGTGCATTGTTTCCTGTGTCATATGTACATCTTGAGCCCATGATTAGATTGTTTGTGTTCATGTGTGTTCAGATGCATTGTGGAGCCACATGTCACCTGTTGTTGCTCAAATACCATCTTGTTTTTGAGGTAGGGTCTCTCAATAACCTGGACTTCACCAGGCTGAGCTGTTGTCCTCTCCACGGTGGTGGGATTATCATCACACAACCATGCCAATTTTTTTTTATGAGTTCAGGGGATTAAACCCAGGTCTTCATGCTAGCATGACAAACACATTACAGACTGAGCCATCTCTCCAGCCCTACAATCAAATAAACTAAGCCAGCTGTTAATTCACAACAGAGTTCCTTGTATATGACAGGCACCATACTTCCTACTAAGAGATAACAGTCAGCAACCCCTGACCCAAAGATGCAAACTAATATAAGATGTAATTACACACTATGGGATGTCACAGTGTGCTATCCTGGAAAGAGACAGGAAGAATGTCCCTGGGAAGGACCTTTACACTGAGATCGGAAACATAAACAACCACATGAGGGATTGGAAGGAGCAAGAGTATTCCAGGCAGAGACACTGCTGGAATAGAATCAGAAAGGCCGTGGCTTCAATGAAGCAATGCATGGGTAGAGGGGCTGAAGATGGGTGGCCAACAGGGAGGAGGCAGGAGGTGAGAGAGGACCAGAGGAGGCAGGCCAGCAAAAGGACCCAGCGCTACACGTCATTCGATCCTTGGTGTTCAGCCCAGACCTGGCACCCAGCACATTGCTTTGCTTCAGTGACCTGGGCAATGGAAATGACTGGCAGGTCACAGTCATAGGCTGGTACTTCCAGGAACTCCTGCCCACCACTCACCCCAGCATGGCTCTCCAGGGTTCCCCCTCAACTTTGTGTTGGCCACATCCAGCCCTCACTCGGACTTTCCTAGGAAACGGAAGGTTCGGTGGACAGGAATGGGCAGGATGAGTGGGACTTGTCATTGACTCCCTTCTGAAAGGTAGGCCAGTGGCGTGGGTCAGGTCTGAAACCTGATCCGTACTGCCTGATCTGTATTCTGGCCTCAGGCTTATGTGCTATGGGGAAATCACTTAACCCTTCCTTCAGTCATGAATTCCTTACCTACAAAATAGCTCTAAGAAAGGCACGTTCTTGGGGTTCCTCTGAGTATTAGTGTTCAACTCATGACGTCAAGCTAGTCAGAGACCCAGTATCAAA
Organism: Cricetiscus sungorus; assembly: GCA_030556225.1. NCBI lineage: Eukaryota > Metazoa > Chordata > Mammalia > Rodentia > Cricetidae > Cricetiscus > Cricetiscus sungorus. Next base: position 23,289,909 of record JANBXA010000114.1, read on the forward strand.
TAAGATGAAGAAAGATTGAGAAGGACATTTGATGTCAACCTCTGGCCTTTACCAGCACACAGATGCACAACACACACACACACACACACACACACACACACACACACACACACGCACACACACAAATAAGTAAACAGCAGGGGAGGGAGGAGGGCAGACAGACAGACAGACAGACAGACAGACAGACAGACAGACAGACAGACAGACAGAGCTTTCTGGCAGGCTAGTGGTCTCCTGTTGCTAGAACTTTGGGACCAATGCTTCATACTCCCAGCAAAACATGGTCATCCTGGAGCTGAGTGATTCCTTCCCAGCAGTGGACCCACAATAGGCCATTTAATAGCCGGACTCTACATTCATCTTGTTCAGTCTTAGAACTATGCGATGGCCTGAGACTCCTGATGACCCTTCTTCCCAACCTACTCCTAAAGATCTATGCATCTTCACTGGCCCTTTCTCTATAGGTTCTTGTTCTCTAGAGCCTCTGCTGCTTGAAGGTCCAGACTGGCCTATTACAGAACCTCTTAGAACATACTGGTGTCTTCTGGAGTCCAAATAACAATTTCAAAGTTTCTTGCATGGGTGTGGCTGGCCCTGCCAAAGAAGCTAGCCTGGGGAGAGGATAGACATCCATGAAGAGCTTAAATACTGTGAGTTTTGGGAGCCAATGTTAAAGAAACCAAATAGGTGTATTTGTTTACAGGTAAGTCCTTCCTCCTTCCTGCATGCTACATGAAGCCATCAGAGATCTCACGGGAGGGAGAATATTAGCCAGGGCTTTCCCGTCCTGACTCTTCCCTGACTCTTGTGTCCCCCATGAACGAAGACAATGAGCACCCTTGGCTGTGATGAGCAGAAGCCCCAGGAAATTCTGCCTTTGGGATCCACTCTTGGCCAAGTGTCAGAGAGGCAGTGTGGTTTTATGCTACCAAAAATACCAATGTTTCCTCTCAGTCTTGGACTTAATTTAAGAGTAACTACAAACGCAGGGTAAACACGTGTGCTATTTTTGGTCCCACCTCCCCTATATCCAGCCAGCCCCTTCTCTTCCAAATGGAGCCTTGGATGCTAGCCACCCACATGAGCCCAGCTGTTGCGATGACACACATGGAAATGTTCCCCTGCATCAGTCAGAAGAGCGCTGGCTGCAGGAACCTGCCTTCCTGTGACTTTCCTGCCCCTCCTCCCCTCAGCCGGAACTCTCTGAGGAACTCTCAGGAAAGGGGGCTGTTAGTTTCTCTCCAAAGAAACCAGTGACTTTCAGGACAGGTAACACATGGAAACCTGAGCTATGATTTGTATTTTAGCCCTCATGACTAAGTCCTTACCCCCAAGTTCACTTCAGAAAGCTGTCCTCCTGGCTTTACAAGCCCAAGTAGCCTACAAATGACTGACACGAAGTAGGTCCTCAGTCATTCAGAAATGTTAAATGGAGCTATGCCAGGCTGGGTGAGAAAATGCAAACATGGGTAAATCAATAAAATAGGAAGTGATTGTATTATAAAACTATCATTTTAAAACATTGTATTAAACGGCCACTTCTCTAAGAACACGTGAGAGTATCATGTTTGAGAGTCTCTTCTGAGGGAGAGAGACATGGCCGCTGGGTTGCTCGGCTCTGACCTACCAGAGAACAGCGGGAACGGGAGAGGCCACTTCCTCTTCTGCAGCATCAGGGGGTTCACGGGTTTGGGGGGGAGAGCATGATCGCGGCTACTATTGGATGAAGGATCTCTTAGCGGGAGGGATGGCTTTCCTAGTTGCAGTGCCTCTGCCTTCCCCAAGTCCCAAGTTCGTCTGTGGGAAGACTGGATGGGACCTCCATGTGCCTGGAAGCTCAGGCATGCAGTGATTAAGTTTGTATACCCTTCCTCTTAAAGTTACTCCATATGGCAGAACTTTTGAAAAGCAACAACCATTTCTTTCTGGACCTACCTGCCTGCCTGCCTACACACACACACACACACACACACACACACACACGCACGCACGCACGCACGCACGCACGCACGCATGCACGCACGCACGCACGCACACACACACATGCACACCCCCACACACACTCAGACACGCACACACAGACTTGCACACACACATGCACACACACAGACATGTACACACACACTCAGACACACACACTCAGACACGCACACACAGACATGCACACACACATGCACACACACACACTCTCAGACACGCACACACCAGACATGCATACACACATGCACACACACACACACTCAGACATGCATACGCACACGCACACACACACAATAAATGAAACAGGCAGATCAGGGAAATAAAAACCAATGAAACCAACATTTATTTCTGATATTCCTCACCACTTCCATGCTTTCTTGTTTCCTCCACATGATAAATATATAACAAAACTTCAAATATACAAATAAAACATATGCAGCATGTACGTAAGCATGTAATAGTGAGTAAACCCAGACAGCTCGTCAGTTCCTGTGCCCAAGTTTATGGAGTCAATCTCTCTGGAAACAGAACAACTGTGTGTGTGCCATTGCCAAGTTGGAAAACCTCCATTAAGGATGGTTAATAACACAGAAAAGCCGTTCATGCTAAGGAACAAAGCTGCCCACTTTTCTTTTTCCTGGGACTTCTCTTTGTTCTCTTGTGTGACATATTCTAAATTCAACGTAACACCAAAAGAAGAAGGGGCACGGTGGAATCCAAAGAGAAGACATGGAATCTGGGAAGTCTGGTGATGGGTAACTGGTGGTCTCTAACAGCGTACAGGAAGCGTAATCAGTTCATCTGTCCCAGCGCACAGAGTTTAGATTATGTAGCCAAGGGGCTTTTGTGGAAGAGGGAAATGTGGAAGATGGAAAATGAGTCTAATGTCTACAGCACATAAAATATCGAAGTAGTATAAAATACTATAAGACAAGAGTGTCATGCTATCAATGAAATTAGAGTTCACATTTTGGATAAAATTGTGAGATTAAACAGCTGGGGCCTTTGATATAGCACGTGATGCATAAACTCCACCAATTACAGTTTGCATTTTGGATAAAATTAAACAGCCAAGGCACTGATGTAGTACTTGATGCATAAACCTGACCGTGTCTTTTCAAATTCAGCTTCTCAGAGGTCTAGTTTCAGGGGACTGGGGATTTTCAACATTATTTTTTCCTTCATCTTTCTTTATTCGGACGAATACAACTGCTAAAATTATACCTGCAAAGAGAAAAGACAGGGTCAAACAAGTGCAGTCTTGAGATGTACTAACAGTCACAGTGTCTTAGGGGCAGGAGTCGAGAATGACTTGTGAATGTCCACTGGTGGGGCTTGATGGGGCTTCATTGTTCTAATGAGTACAAAACTCTGGGACTTGGCTCTCTTGTATAAGTAACCAGATCACTTGCTATCAGTATGTGGGAAGCCCCCAAGTTATAAACTAATCCGGAGGCTGGCAGGATCTCTACTGGGGAGTAGAGGAGCCCATGTCCTAACTCCTCTGGGAGAAAATAATGCAGAAGAATGTTTGAACTTTGCTTGTTCCAAAATATTAATTCCAGTTTTTCTTCCCCCAGAGAAAGGAGTTAAATCAGAAGCAGGGAACTGTCAGGCATATCCACTCACCTAGAGCCTGCTTCCATTGTACCCATCAAACATGCATCATTTCATGATTCAAAAACAGTTAAAATTCACAGTTAAGGGCTTGGCATGCAACCTAGCGGTAGACTCTTGGCAGATACACACCACGGGTACCTTCCTAACAGGGCTAGTCATCCCGGGGGACCTTGAGAAGACTGCCTACCCTTTTTGATTTCTCCTACCTCTCTGAACTGTTAGAAGATCACACTGTGTTTTTTGACATTCATCTGAACTATCAGAGCCCGCTAGGAAAAGGAGAGGTACTTTAAAGAAACTGCTCATCAGTAATTACAGGAGGCACCACGGTGGAGAAGACTAGATGTTAACCACCTTGTAATAACTCACACACACCCCCACCCATTGAAAAGAATAAAGGTATGAAATGAAAAAGGCCCTGTTAATTCTATTTTTATGTGTTCTCAAAACTGCCCATTCTTTAACTTAGGATCACAGAAACAAGACTTTGTGAGAAAATTGCAGTTTGGTGCATGAACTCAATCCTTCCAAAGTAGGTGAGAAAAACAATGAAAAGAATAAAAGCAGAAGGAGTTTAGTAATTAATATCTCACCTATCTAGCTGTGCACTGAGGCAGGAGGAGTGCCTGAATTCAAGGCCAGAATTAGCTACAAAGAGTCCCTTTCTCAAAAGAAAGAAACTTCGTCCCTATTGGTATGACGTGTGGTGGTGGCTTTCAAGGCCACCTGGTCACCATGCATGGTAAAGTGCGTAGCAGCCGGGCTGCCAAGGCCCATCCCACGTCACCCATGTTGTGAGAGTTTGCTCTGAAGAGGAGGAGGAAAAGACAGACCTGTGTTAAAGTCCAGTGTGACCGCTCGGGACACAAGAACAAATATCTAGGTAGAAAGGGAGTAGTTAAGACTTTAAAGGAAGGAGGAGAAGGGAATTATTTCACGAAACAATGTAAGCCATTCAGTCGTGTGCACATGAATATTAAAAGATCTCTCTAGTTAACCACTGTGACGACAGCTATACAGAGAGCATGACTATTGTGGGGGGGGGGGGGGTAAGGCGCTACAAGAGAGATCTGCTTTCCAGCCAGGGGGAGTCAAGGCCATGATGCAACGGAGTTACTCTGGATTATAAAGAGCCAGCGTCCAGAGTTGTTAAAAAGAACCTCACAGCAAAACTTGGCAACATTTCAGGGGTCACAGCATCTGTTCCTTCCTGTTCCCCCCCCCCCCACCTATTCCAACATGGGCAGTAAAGGACCATGTGGGCCTTGCCCATCACAATACCAACCCAACAAGCCCAGTGCCTGACACAGCAGAGCATAGACTGCAAGTCTTTCTCCTTCAGAAAAGCATGGTAACTGGGCTCAAAATAGAGAAATCTGTATGTAGAGCTTCATACGGCTTCCGCCTTGACTGTACTCCAAAGGTCCCCAATTGAGCATTGCCAGCAGATGGTAAGAACTTTAAAGGTCAGGAGACTTCCCCCTAGTCCTCTTGAAGATGTACTCCCCAAAGGGACGGTAGGACCCTAGCCCCTTCTTCTCTCATCTGATCCCACTGGGAGGTGGCAGCTTTGCTCAATGAAGAGCTGCCAGGCCAGTCAGTTATGAATTCAAACCTCTGAAACCATGAGCCAAAAGGGAACATCTTTTTTAAAGCTGATTATCTCGTGTATTTATTACTTAAATAAATAAAAAATACTAATTAATACAAAGAGTCCTGTGGTATAAATGTCAGCATGAAAATCTACGGACAGGTGGAGGGCTGCCTCCAACACAGTATTTCCCAACCAAGATACTCGGATGTGACTGACTGGTGACATTTCCTCAATTAGCTACCCAAACTAGGAAACCACTAGTAAGATGATATGATGAGCTCACATTCAAGCCAGGGACAAGAATCCTTGGCTCCAAGAAGTCATACTCACCAATGACCAGAAATGTGGTCAGAAGTATACCCACTGCCATGCCTACTGTGGGTATCCCCTCATGGCTACCTGCTGGACGGAAACAGCTTCCTTCCACACACTGGCAGAAAGTAACTAAAAAGCAGAACAGTATTTGGTAGGGTAAGTTTTCAAGTGAAGAGTTGCTGAATCCCATTTTAAAGACAAGCACCCCCTAACCTGCCCCTGGTAACAGAGTTTCCATGTTGCCTACCTGATAAGGAAACAGTGCCTTCCATGGCTGGCTGCCCCCCATCACTGAGGAGGATTGGGATTTCATAAACTCGTTCCTCAAAGCGTGTGTGCTTGGTGGAGAGTCTAGCATGTGTGCCTGTCAGAACAGGGAGAAAAAGAACTCAGAACCCTTGCCCGGCAGAAATGAAGCTCACTTTTGCATTGCATGTAATCAGATAGTTTGGGAAGTAGTCTGACATAGATGATACTTTGCATATCATCTATGCATTTCCCATGTCACTTACCTTAGCAATAGACCAAACCATCCCCAACTTCTCCCTTGCCCATTATTATCACTATCTCCTACTGCTCTAAGACTTTACAGGAACTATGATTGAATAGGAGTTGGAAGAGCATGAGATATCCTTGTCTTGTTCCTGATTTTAGTGAAAATGCTTCAAGATTTTCTCCATTTAACATGATGTTGGTTGCTGTATATTGCCTTTGTTATCGTGAATTCCCTGTATGTGATACTGTGTCCCCTGTTTTCTTAGATTCTCCAGACCTTTTATCATGAAGAGATGCTGGATTTTGTCAATAGCCTTTTCTATACCTAATGAGATGATTGTTGGTTTCTGTCCCTGAGTCTATTTATATGATGCTTTTTGATTTACATATGTGAAACCATCCCTAAATCTCTGGAATGAAGCAGACTTGACCAATGTGCCCTCCATGTTCTTGAGTTTGGTTTCCAATTATATATATGGAGAGAGAGAGAATCTTTGAATGTTTTTTTCATCGGGGTAACATTGGCTTCATAGAAAATATAATTTTCCATTTTTAAAAATGTATGGACTAATCTGAGCATTGCTGTTGATTCTACAAAGGTCATATAGAATTCGGTGCTGAATCCATCTGGCCCTGGACACTTTTTGTTGTTGTTGAGGAATTTTTATTTAGTGCTTCTGTCTCATTTGATGTCAGGGGCTAACTTATGCATTTTACCTTGAGTTGCTTTGGTAGGCCAGCCAGCCATAAATTCATCAGTTTCTTTTAGATTCCAGTTTGGTAGAGCAGATTTTCTTTTAAGTGTGCCCTTGAGATTCTGTGAACTTCTTCAGTGTCTGTTGCAACGTTTCCTTTTCATATCTAACGCTATGAATTGGGGTAGTTTGGTAAAAGGTCAGTCTTGGTAGCGTTTCATTCCTTTCATTGATTTCAGCCCTGATTTTGATTCTCTTTTATTGTTTATGTATGGCTGTTTTGCCTGCATTTACGTCTGTGTACCCCATTCATGCAGTGAACACAGAGGCCAGAAGAGGAAATCTAATCTCCTGAGATTGGAGTGACAGGATGCTGTGAGCTGCCATGTCAGTGATGGGATCAAAACCCGGTGTTGCAAAGGAGCAACCATCCCTCTGGACTGCTGTCATCTCTTTATCCCATTGTCTTACCTACTTCTGGGGTGTTGATTACTGCTGTCATCTCTCTATTCCATCTGCCTTATTTTTGGGGGGTGTTGGCTGTTCTGAGTCATCTCTTTATCCAATCTTCTTATCTACTTTTTGAGAGTGTTGGTTGTTCTTTTTTCTTTTCCAAGGCATATCAATCTCATTTTTTTTAAATTTTTTTTATAAAGTCACTTGTTATTGTAAACTTTCCTCCTAGAACTGCCTTTCAAATGGTGCCACACAGAGTTTGGTATGTTGTGTTTTCTTTTTCATTTAATTATAGAAATTTCTGGGGGTTTTTCTTCTTGATTTTTTTTCTTCACTCATTACCATTCTGTGGTGTGTTTAGTTTCTATAGTTTAGTTCTCTATATCCAGCTTTATCTTTTGTGGTCAGATAGAATGCAGGGTGTGATTTGAATTGTTTCTATGTTAAGACTTGTTTATGCCCCAAATATGTGACCAATTTTGTAGAAAGTTCTGTGGGCTGAGGAGAAGAATGTGCATCCTTTAATTTTGTTAGAACATTCTCTGTTGGATCTACAGGATTTTGATGACTTTTAACTCCAGAATTTTTCTGTATGGCCTGTCTGTTAAAGTGGCTAGCATTGAATTTACTTTTCACTGCATTGGGATCGATTTGTGGTTTTAAGATCTAGTAGTGTGTCTTTTATGAAATCATAAAAGTCTTTTATGTGTCCCTGTGTTTGGTGTATAGATATTTAGAATTGCAATATCTTCTTGGTGGATTTTTCCTTTAGTGAGCATTGAATGCATTTCTCTACACTCCTGACTACTATTGGTTTGAAGTCATTCTGCCAGATATTAGAAAGCTACACCTGCCCAGCACTGGTGGCACACACCTTCAATCCCAGCACTAGGGAGGCAGAGGCAGGCAGATCTCTGTGAGTTCGAGGTCAGACTGGTCTACAGAGTGAGTTCCAGGACAGGTTCCAGAGCAATACAGATAAACCCTCTCTCAACAAAATAATAAACAAAAAAGAATTGCTATACCTGCTTGTTTCTTAGTTCCATTTCCTTGGAATATCTTTCCCATCATTCTATCCTGACATCGTATCTATTGTTGATAATGAGGCTTGTCTCTTGAAAGCATCAAAAAGGTAGATCTCAGTTTTTATTGAAAAATTGATATGCTTAATAATCATGATTATTGTTGAATGTTACGTGTTAATTCCTATCATCTTGTTAATCTTCTGGGGGGGTTGTTTGTTTGTTTTTTCAGATCTTTTTATTATGTGTATTGTCTATTTATTCCTTGTGAGAAGTTGTGTTTATCCTTCTCCTCAAATTGAAGTACTCCTTCTAGTCTTCTCCAGAGAACTGGCTGGGTAGTCATAATTCTTTCATTTGCTTCATCATGGAAAGTGTGTTTCTCCTTCAATTTCAGTGGGTAGTGTGTCTGGGCACAGTAGCACCAGCTGTGAGTTGCTGTCTCCCAGGACTTGAACTATGTATGGGGCCTGCCGTTATAAATGACTTCACCTTTCTCCCTTGAAACTCTCCATACCGTATTTACTCTGTGCTTTTCATGTTTTAACTATAATGTGTTGTAAAGATTCTTTTTAGTTCAATTTGTTTGGTGTCCATCTTGTACCTGGATGGACATCTCTTTCTCTAGGCTTGGGAATTTTCTTCCATTGTTTTACTGAAGATGGTCTCTACGGCTTTGTTGTAGAATTCTCTTTGTTCTATGTCCAGAATTCAAAGTTTAGTTTATTTTATATTATTCCCCAAACTCTCCCGTGTTCAGTCCATTAAAAAAAATTCTCATCAACCTTTCTTTCTAACGCCTCTGCTTTCTCTTCCATCTCTGACTCTATGTTTTGGAATGATCCATCTGTTAGTGAGGCTTTCCACTGAGGCTTTTATTTTCATTCAGCTGGATTTTCTTCAGGATTCAAACTCTATATTCGTTCTTGGATTTCCCTGTTTCATTCAGCTCTTTGTCTTTGCATTGTTAGAACATAATTATAGTCCTTATTTTTAATTCTCTGTCGGGATATCCTTCTACATCATTTTCATTAGGAGCCATTACTATGAAACTTGTAATTCTGGAAATAGATTATTTTTTCTTGCTAATTTTGCTTCTGTGTTGGTATTTGTGAATTTTGGAATAACTTGTTGGTTGAATTATTTTATAAGTCATACAGAAACCTACTCTTATAAAAAAAACTTCTTATGTATACATAAATACATATAGAGATTTTAAATGGTTATAACACATAACATGCTAAACATTACAGGCTAACAAATAAAAATTCAAGTACCAGGGATGTGTTACCACTGTTGAAGTTGCTGAACAGTGATGTCTTATAGATTACCAAACATTATAGTATTGCCAGTACCCTTGGTTATTGCCCACAACTTTAGTAGTGGGTTCCTATTGTTGGATAAAGCACATATTTAAGTCACAGAACATGAAGAAATCAATCTAGTATTCATCTGGCATTTTAATACCTACTGGATAGCTTTAATAAATCGAAGGCACTATGCACAATTCCAGAGGAGAAAAATAATTATCAGTATTACCCAGTTGTGAACCCTATGTGCTACAAGAACAACCAACCTGGCAAGACATGCTCACTGACACAATAATGGCATGGTTGCCAGGGGAGTATTCAACCACTGTCCGACTGGATTTAAGGCCATTTCATAAGATGAGACCCACACCTAGCACTGCTATTGGGTCCTCGGGCCAAGATCCTGAGGCTAGCCATGCCGTGAGTTCAGGGGCGGGGGGGAGGATCTGACACTATTATTTTTACAACTGGATGTAGCATTTAATTATACATTGTACAAAATTCTCAAAGAACTAATTTTAAAAAATAAAGCTATCCTTTACGTTTTGAATTCATAGTTTCTTGGTAGAACAGCAATTCCATAAATTTGTCCTAAACACTGAATTAATAAAGACTGAATATTGTTCCTTAGAGAAATACAGGGTTTAAGTTTCTGTGACCTTTAATCACAATGTTTTAATCAAGTGATAAATGTGTAAACTTGTTTCTTGCATGATTCTGTTGAAAGCTACCTTGTTCACATGTACTAAGACATTGACTTTGAATTCCTGGCTAGTTGATGTCTGCACAGAATGCATCCAGCACATCACAACATCTTTCCATTTAGGAACACCAGAATGGCTCCAAAGGAGGGGGAAATGCAGTCTACTGAAAAGAAATCTTCAATGGAAAGCTCAAATAGGCAAACATAAGCCACAAAGTAGACTACAGAAAGAACGCTCCTTAAGTTGAAGCAAAAGGACAGTGTCACTTGCCTCAGCTGTGGCTGGGTACTTATTTATCTAGGAACTCAAAGTTTTCATTGTTGTGACAGTGGATGTCAGCGTTAAAGCTTCATTAAGCATTGACTTTGTGTTTACAAGTTTTAGCTGGTAGATGAAAATAACAGATAAATATAGGAAGACGCTGGATGTTGAAGGGAGACGGATAAATGGCCTAAGTCCTACAACTGCCTCCAGCTGCTGTTGGCTCTTTAGTTTCTCTGCATGGAAGAGGAACCGGGCTTGAATTTACACCGCAGCTTCAACTACACAGAATTCATGAAAGGGAAAAAACAGTCGTTTGAATTCAGGGTGGGTTCCTGCTCCCAAAACCAAAGTCAAAAACATTGTCGCTTATGAGGGCATCTAGTTGAGCCCCTAGGGGCTCAGTTCAGCTCAGGCAGAGCCAGCACTGAATCTTCTAATGGCTAACCAGACTTTGCAGTTGAGAATAAGACTCAATATTTGTCAACATGCTAGAAAATAAAATAATAAGAAAAACTAAGCAAGTGCATATGTGAGAGTGGATACGGACAAGAAAATAGTCATCTGTTCAAGAAGCTAGACACTTAAGTTCTGACAATGCTTTGATGTGAAAAATATACTTGGTGAAATAAGTGGAAAATAGACTATGACAGAAAAATCAGTAGCCCAAAGGCATTGAAGTAGAAACTACCCAGAGTAAAGCACACAAAGAAAACAGGGGGAAAAAAAAATCAACGTATATTTGCAAAATATTTTTAGACATTTCTAAGTGACCCATAGCACACAAAAGATAATTGTGTCGTTTTGTAAACTACTGAAGCTGTGAAATGCAGGTAAAGCAGCCCTGAGGTAGTCTGCGGCACTGCACACCTGTCTTAACAAACAAGACTATCCCAAATGAACTGCCATAGTCTCCGCCTAGTAAGTATAAAATAAGAATAAGGAAAACACAGCAGAGGAATAAGGAAAGTAAGACCCAGGCAAGGACAAATGCAGAGCAAACTCATATCCAAAAGCTAGTTCTTTGAAGCCATGAACCAAATAAATAGACGTGTCCCCCAGTTGACTAGGGAAAACAAGAAAACACTTGTCAACCTCAGAATGAACCAATACCGCTAAATATCTATAGATATTGGGAACAGAATGTTATGAGCAACTATGTGTTAATAACTTAGACGAACAAAGTGAACTAGGCAAATATGTGAAACTACAGACTAACAACCTCAGCCGAGAAGAAATATGTAACTGACAAGACTTATTTAACAAAGACATGAAGTATACAGTTAAATTTTCCACCAAACACAGCTTCCTGTTGCCAAATGTATTCGTTGGCAAATACATTCTCCCAAAACCTAAGGAAGAAATTATGCCAGTTTCACATACACAGGCTTCCACATTGAATAGGTGGAGTACCTCCTAATTTACTCTGTTAGATTAGCAGTCACTGATATCAAAAACTGACTTTTTAAAGCACTGTAATGAAAAGAAGACAGGACAGATGCGTGGTGGGGGCGCTGAGCAGCTGAGGAGCACATGTGCGGGTGAGGATGCAGGATGCTCCTGACAAATTGGGACATAGTTTGACCTTTCCTCAAATAGCAAAGCTTAATCTACCATGTCATACAGTCATTCAACTCCTTGGTGTTCAACTAAGAAGCATGGAAAAGCATGCTCCTACCGAACACTTGGCCTCACACGTGCCCAAAAGCTAACAGTCTTCGAGAGAATGGGCACTCAATTGTCTTAATACGCTGCACAATGTTGAAATGGAACTCTAGAACCCAAGACAAGAATGCACCCCCAAATAATCACACGGAGTGGAAGAAAACGGAAGTATGGGAAGCTACGAAAATAAACACAAACTTGTAGCAACAGAAAGGCTGGTTGCTGGCTGAGAAAATGGGGTGGGCTTAGTGGGGTGAGCAGCAGTAATGAACAAAATAAGGTAAGATAAGAAGTTGAGATTGGCAAAATATTCACTTGATTGTGCTGATCTTACACATAAAATTATATACATATATATATATATTCTTGCAAAGGTGTACACATTTATCAAATGTGACTTGCTGTATGGCAATTATGCTTTGGTAAAATGTATTATAAAATCTGTTTCTCGGGCATCACTGGATTTACAACTGGCGTTCAAGTTGTTCACCTAAGCACATCCACCAGTCAGGATGTGCGCGGTGTCAAGCTTCCCTTCCCACAGAGCCCGGGCCTTTGAAGACTTGCCCTGCGTGTGTCAAGGAGAAAATTCTGTGTTGAGTTGTAAACCCGTCACTGATCTTTCTCCTTGTGTGTCTGAGAACTCACCGTTGATTTTGGAAACTTCCCAGTCATTTTGTAAGCTCTCCCCGCCAAGGGCAAATGTGAACTGCGGCCTCCAGGATGACTGCTGGTCATCGTCCGTGGCCTCAAAGATGAGACTCTGGGTGGCACTGAGGGGATGGCAGAAGAACAAGCCTGTGTACTCCTTGGCTAGGCGTGGGGGGTTGTCATTCACATCTGTGAGGGCCAGGTGGAACTCTACCGTGGTGCTCAAAGAGGACCCACCTGAGAAAGTGAAAGGTTAGAACATAATCGTCATCATTCTTCATACAGAAACATGTTTCTCTTTCCTTTAAAAAAAATCAATACTTAAACAGTCCGGTCTATTAAAGTGGTAGAAAGAAAGCTTTTAGAATTACAGGCCTAATTTTAGTACTGGTTAAAATGCTTAAATGGAGCCTACAAAATGACTCAGTGGGTAAAGGCACTTCCTGCCAAGCCTGGCACTCGAGTTTAATCCCAGGAAGAACTAACTCTCTCAGATTCATCTTACACACACACACACACACACACACACACACACACACACACAATTAAAATATAATAAACATGTTTTAAATGTTTAAATGGTAATACTAACGTGTGTGCGTGTGTGTATGCGTGTGTGTGTGTGTGTGTGTGTGTGTGTGTGTGTGTGTGAGATGGCACTCAGAAGCCGTGTAACTTACCTAAGTTCACACAGCTAGTGCACACTAGAGAGGTCATTAGTCCAGGAGGTTACTAGCTGAACTTTCCATCGCCTACTGCTGCCTTAAGCATCCTAAGCATCAGCTTCCTAATCGTCACTTTTTTTTCAGCTGAAGAGCACGTGGCTTTGTGAAGATCTCACATATAAACAAAAGCAGCAAACAGTTGCACAGATGCCATCTGTTACACTACAGTAGTGAAAACCATGGCCTCTGCTGTGCGACCCATTGGTAGCCATGCACGCTTGGGTAAATCAATTTCTTGGTGCCTTGGTTTCTTGACACACAAAATATGGTCAGGAGCAGGAGCACACGGAGGCATCCTGTGCTACAGCCGACCCTGGCTGTCCTCGCCTGCCCTCACGCAGACACCACATCAATGGCTGGACTCTACTTCCCTTCCCCTAAGCTGTTTTGGGGACCCTGCTTTGATTCCAGGAAGCCTTGTTTTCTTGCATTTCTTCACAGAACTGTCTGACTGTTCTTTAACCAAAGACAAGTCCACGGATGTCCTTGAAGTCGTTTGGTCTATTTACGTTATGATTGCAGTGCCAACAACTGAAGATGGAACAGGGTTTGGCTCATGGTCACAATCCATGAGAATTCTAAACTGTGAGGGCCGCTTAGGAAATCCGCACAAAGTGAAGTGTTGATCCTCGTGGGTTCAAGGGGAGGACAAGGCATCACAGTTTAGCCAGAACCCTCCTGCAGACTTACTGGGAGCTTTTAAATCACCAATTGAACATGTACAACCTGATAGTGGAAAGAACAGCAGGCAACAAAGACAGGCCTGTCTCAGCAAGGCCTGCTCACCCCACTTCCCTCCCGACAACAGCCAGCAGTCTGCCCGTGTCTGCCTGCTGGAGTTCAACATGACTATGGTCATTTTGGTTTCCTCCATCTTTTCCCATACTTTCTTATGATTCCTTTCTCTGCTCACTGTGTCCACCTCTAATTTGGGGGCTTTGTGTTTTTAAAGTTTATTATTTTGGGGTCTAAAACTGTATTTGTTTGGTGGTAATTTGTTCCACTCATCTTTTTTATAAGCTAAGCAGACATATTACTAGTTAATTAGAGTTCTTAATCAGCATTAAGAGCAACATCCTACCGCAAGATGGAAAATTCCATTTAAAGATGCTCAATGTTTTAATTACCAACTTATTGCTGGTTAGCATACTATTCCTGTGAGTAATCTTTATTTTAATCGGAAAATTTTCCTGGAACCCCATGCTCAGAGCCCTTAAACAACTTGTGTCACAACTGAATTAAATAGGTTGCAAGGGTTATGCAGGAATGGCTCAAACATCCAGGCATATCCATGCAATTAATTGTCTTCACTTTCAGAACTCTGCCCCACCTCATCCAAACAGCAGAAACCCAGCTCCCTAACACCTGCTGAGCGAGAGTCCCCATGGATGGACTCCTGGGTCACCACTGTAAAAGCTCTGGACAGCCTTGCATAAAGTACCTTCTGCTCCAAAACATCCTGAGCACTGAGTGGGCCTCGCATAACTGGTAGAAGCCCTCAATCCCCTTTGAGAAGGTAGTGAGGGATGTCAGCTAAGGACTCTAGAACCTTTCTACAAGAGGCTCTGGTCCCTGTAGAGAGCCAGAGCTGGCAGCATCCCTGATACCCTGCCAGCCTCAGAGAAACTCTGCCTAGTAGAAACCCAGATTGTCACACGGGTTCTCTAACACGACCATTAAGGATTGAACACACACACACACACACACACACACTTTTGAATCTCGCTTCATGGTTATACTCAGCAGTGATTTTTAACCTCTTCAATTCTCTTGCCCTCCCTCTCGGTTTTATTGATAATTTATCTATGATAATCTGGTTTGGTTTGCTTTTGCTCACCTATTTCAGTGGCCACCACTTGTACCCGATACAGACTTTCTGTTTCCCTGTCCAGCGGAGCCGCGCTAAATATCTCCCCGGTGACAGAGTCGATTTTAAGCCAACCTCTCTTATCGCCGCTCAGTGAGTAACTTCATAAAGGGAAGAGCAGAAGAAAATGTGTTACTATGAATGAAGATGAAAGACAGTCTGTGGATGTATACTGCGATGTGCCATTATCGTTTGCATGCACCATGGAGCAGAATCACCAAGTTTATCGCGCTCTTTAGAAGAGGAGCTGCCTTTACAGCATCAGCCTGTGGGTCGCCACCCCTTGATGGATGAAAGGGCCCTTTCACAGGGACCGCCTGAGACCATTGGAAAACGCATTGGATATTTACATTGTGATTCATAACAGTAGCAAAATTACAATTATAAAGTAGCAATGAAAATGATTTTGTGTTTGGGGGTCCCTATACCATAAAGGACTGTATCAAAGCGTCGCAGCATTGGGAAGGATGAGTCGCTGCTCTATAGCCTGTTTCTGGGACTGTTTCATTATGTGTGGCAGGGTGACAAACTGACAGAAAAGTTATACTTTCCCAGCAGACAAAGATTCCAAGCTGAAGCCATTGTCTTCTGAAACCTTTCGGTACAGCAGCCCCCTCTAAGGAAACCTGAGCAGCTAGTGTTGGAGATCTGGGCTGCTGGTGGCCCAGTGAACCCTCATTGAAGAAACATCAACTTCAGCCTTTTTCTGGAGGAGATGTTGGCACAGGCAGGAAGGGAGCCTCAAAGATAAAGCAAGCCAGAACAGAGAGACCAAGACGATCCTGGTGCAGTGCCCAGGAAAGATGAGGCCACACAGACCGGGAGAGGCAGACCATAGGAGCCAGAGGCAGCCATCAAGCTGTGTTGAAGGAAAGGTGACCCGTGCGTCATTGGTAGATGTAGAAAGGTTAATTTGAGGGAAACAAGTCTTGTGTGAGGAAAACCAGTGAGTTTAGCCTTTTGTAAAGCGTCACATCATGACCATCTACAGACGTACACCACTTAGTCCCTCTCCTGGAAAGGTCAGCTCAATAGACGCTTAATAGGAGTTAACCGCATGCATGCCTGGCTTCAAAAGAGTGTCTATAGTTTTTAAAATGCTGTTAGCCCACATGCCCAGAAATATAAAGCTGTGTTCAGCCGGATTAATTTTCCTCAGTTTATTTTTAGTATGTTTATATGTCAAGTGCTGCATTGCTGTTTGTGTGGGTGATAAGGGGGGCTGCTCGGTAGTTGGGGTCTCCCCCTGACAGAGTTAGGCCCCCCCCCCACACACACACGCAGGCAGAATCAGAAGAGCTGGCGATCTGCTTGCTTTGTCTTGACCTCTCTTGTGGCCATCAATGCACACGTTGACTCAGATGGAGTAGGTAGGGGCTGGTGGGAAAGGCTGGGTTCTATGCAGCAAAGCTGTGGACCACACTTGAAGTAGTCAGAAACACTCGGCTCGGGATGTGTGCCAGCAGCCGGGTCTATGACGTTGCGGCTTTGTGGACTCCAGTTTACCCAGCTGGAGTTAAACTCTCAGTCCACAGCTTTGGAGTCCACAAAGCTAGTCCTTGCACACCATGTCCATCTTTCTGGGCTGGCTTGATTACTCCTCACTCGTTTGCCTTCTAGAAACAGACTTTATAGAACAACCCTTCTCCATCTCCCTTTGTCCCGCCCCCATCTTCTGACTGCAACTCCGTGGCTCTCTGTTTCCACCAGACGAATTTCCTTAAGTGTTTCTTTCTGTTTGCTCCCTACCGGCACGCGCATGCCTCTGCCCAGTAATTATGTTAATATTTTAGATTTTAATCACAACCAGTAATGTTTGTAGCAGTCTCATGAAGGATGCAGAGGCATCTCTTAGAGATTAATGGGCTTGGAATTTAGATACTCCGATCCCATCGTGACATTTAGATACTTCGAATCCCATTGTGATGCAGGATTGGGATGTATAGCGTGGTTTTCACACCGGCTAATGCTGTAAAACCCTCACTGATGTTAGTGACTTAACTCTTCCATGTGATGTGGATGATTTGAGTGTTGTCCCCCCCAAGTTCCCATGTTAGAAGCTTCACTCTCAGGTGGTGAATTGTCTTGCACAGGCAGGGCCTTTGAGGGGCAGGGCCAAATGGGCTGTCCTTGGGTCAGTTAGGGACAAGCCCTTGCAGAGCCTGAGAGCCTCGGTGTGCTCCAGATTCCAATCTGCAATATAATTCTTTCCCTTTGCTGATGTTGCTGTGGTGCTAATAATCACACAAGGCCTTCACACCCTGCCCGTGCTGGTGCTGGGCCCATAAATGGCTAGAGCTAAAAGTTAAATGAACTGCCCTTTTAAAAACATGAAGTTATCTGCTTCATGCCTTTCATTATAGTATGCAAACCAGTGACACAGTTACTCCATGTAAGACAGTTAAGTCCATGGAACTGAACCTAAGTGCCTATAGGACAGCTCAAAGGGACATAAGATTTCGCTCAAACGTGCCGAGAAACATAAAATCGTGTCATTTGTAACTACCTGCACAACTCCAGCCCACGTTCCCCAGACCCTCGACAGTTCAGACCTGGGGCCTGGCTGTGGCTAACCCAATGTTGGGGGTGGGCACCCCCTGACTTTACCAGACCTCAGCTGAGGCCTGCAACACAGGGACAAAACAGCACCCTGATGCCACATGTCTGAAATACAGAACCAAGGCCAGAGTCCTTGCTTCTGATTTCTGCTCCATGGTTTTCTCCTAAGGTCAGTGCAGGCCGCGTCTCCGCCCTCCCAGCTCTCCTTAGCCTCTGGCTGTGGTTGCACCATGCAAGCAGGCCTGCACAGCCCCACTGTCCTGTACCTCACAGGCAGGCCTTCCGGGTCCCTGGCAGTCACATTGCCCACTTTCGTGCCTACAGCAGCATCCTCTCTGACTCTTGCTTGGAATATGCGTTGGGGAAACACAGGCGCTTCATTCACATCCGTCACAAACAGCTTAAATGAAGTAAAAGAGCTAGCATTGTAAAATACATTGGCCACCAGTGGTTCAGGGTTTTCTGCTTTGAAAACGATGTTGGTGACTGGCTCGGTTTCAAAATCGAGAGGCTGTGGAGGAGAGAAAAGGGGGAAATTAACTTTGAGTAAATGGCTTCTTTAAAAACTCTCACAGTCTTAACCGAAACCTGCTTCTCAAGAAAACCACAGGGGAAAACAAATACGCAGCTTTCCTTCAGGTCTTGTCAGGGTGCTGAGTGTTTTCATGGACTGTCCTGGAATAGAGACTCTGGCACAGCCCCCCTCAGGTTCATTCAACCCCGGGGCGCCCTGCTCATTCCCTCCGCGAAACCTTGGTTCTTCTCAGGCAATGGCAGCTAGGAAAATATTCATTCAACAGAGATAGCCACATGGTATGGGGGAGAATTCGGAAATGAGACATTCTAGTCCAGGAAAGGGATGTGTTCCTATTCCACCTGGACAGACAGGACCATAGGTAAGGACAGGACACTGTTTCTGGCTCACGTGTGGGAGAATGTTAACAAGCGGGCTACCTAAGAAGAAAGAAGAGCTGATTCAGAAAGCAGTCCATTCCCAGTTCTGGAAGTTTCCAGGCACAGGCTTAACTACATGTGCCAGCACAGGAAGACTTAGCTATCCTATGAACAACTGCCCTAGGGCATCCCATGCCTGCTCTAAGCAAAGTCTATGGTTCTACAAGAGGAGAAAGGCCAAGAAGGGGAGATAGCCCCTACCATAGGCTATCTCTGGACTCAAGGATCCCATTGGACCCTGAACCACTGGAAACTAACATCTAAATACTGTGCTCGCATGTGTGCGTGCGTGCGCGCGCACGCGTGTGTGTGTGTGTGTGTGTGTGTGTGTGTGTGTGTGTGTGTGTGTGCTGTTATTTTAGGATGAGGACATGTGGGCTTGAAAATCCCTTTCTTTATTTGTATGGATGAGTACATGCATGTTGGTGCATACATGCAGGACACGTGTACCAAGATCAAAGGACAATGTGTGGGGATCAGTCCCCCCTTTTCCCACATGGGTCTGAAGGCTTAAACAGGTTGTCTGACTTCTGGAGTAAGTGTCCTTTTTCACTGAGCCAACTTGCCAGCCCCAGTCAGCTAGTCAAATTCTCAAAAGGACCCCAAACCTCAGAAGCTAGAGGACCAAAGCAAAGCACAAAGAGATGTTATAAATTAAGGAAGCAGCACCGTGTTCTATGCAAGTGTGTAGTTCTGGAGGACTTGAGACAGCTGGGCCTGGCCTTTTATCATCTCCCACCAGTTACACGGGCAGTGATCCATTCATGGAGTGCAGGGCACACACACACACTGAGTCAGCCTGCCCCTGGGATTCTTCTCCCCCAGGAGCTGATCAATACTGTTCTCATCCGTTTCCCTCATCCCACCATATAGCCTCTAATTGGTGTACTGTGGGTGCCACGTATCAGGGAGACAAGAAAATGGAAAATGCTACAGTTCCTCCTCTCAAAAAGCTGGTGGCCAGAGATGAGACAAAGCAAAAACAACACAGCCAAAGCTCTGGCGTAGACACAGACAGGAGGAGGGAAAGCTCGTCTGTTTCCCCATGGAGGCCTGCACCTTTCTAGACAGAAACAAAGGAGAAGGGAACGGGAGGAGGAAACAGAGAGGAGGTGGGGGAAGGGAATGGAAGGAGGAGGGGAAACCGCAGTCAAGGTGAAAACTTAAATGAACAAAGTTAATTAATAAACAATAATCATTGAGCGGCTGTCTACCTTTTTGATCGTGACGTATCCGGCACTGGTCTGGGGATCTGTGATGACTTCCAGTCTCCCCTCGGGGTCTCCCTGGACAACCTTGTACAGGATTTTAGAGCTGCCAGTAAAGGGCTCATCTGCATCCGTGGCCTGGATGACTAAGATGGTGGATCCAACGGCTGTGTCTTCAGGGAGAGTCATGTTTCCATACTAAGGAAGAAACGGGGAGGGGAAAGGAAGCAGAATGTCCACTGTCACTGAGCTTAACTGCTAAAAGGCAAGCATCTCAGTTCAGGGCAGAGGACACTGCTGCCACTAACACCCAGCACAGTTTTTCTCTTGATGGACATGTTATAGTTGGTTTTAACATCATTTGCCAAGGAACACAACATCTTAGACATTCTGGAAGGATTCTAACATGGATTTCCCCTCCAACACCCAACATACTTAAGAACTACAAATATTTGAATAATAATGACATAAATAGCCATAATATGTGAAATGCCTCTGATGTGACAGATACTTCTAATTCTTGAATCAACTAAGGAAAAGAGATGAGGAGCTCAAAACACTGAAATCAGAGCTGGCTACAAATCCTAACCTTGCTATTTGCCAGTTGAACGTTGTAGTTATCACATTTTTTTTAAACGTGGGCCTGATCGCTTGTCTGACAGCAAAATACAACCTACCGTTTTAAGAGAGATGATGCATGTAAAGCCCTGGATGGCTGGCACACCATGCTTATGAAAGATGAGCACTAAAATACCCCGAGGGCAGCAAACTTAACAGTAACATTTGATAGACTAACCGAGGGTTAGCATGGTAAACCCCACCCAGGCCAACAAGGTATGATAAAACCCAAACTTGCAAAGCCCATGCTCCGCACACTCCTATAAAGCACCCTGACTCCCCTGAAGCCCCAAGATCCACTCTTTCTGCATCATGATCTCAAAAATGGTAACAGCCAGTGTCCAAGAGAAGATTCCTCTCTAGCCAGGGTTACATCTCCAAGCTTTTAAACTCCCCACTGCAGAATTTTTCTGCTTGACCAAATTCTGGTAAAATGCAGGGAAGTCCCAACACTAGGAAGGGATAAAATGCCCTGGAGGGTCGAGGCTGAGAAGAAATGAGTTCTTTATTTCATGCTTACTTAACCTCAGTGCCTGTTAAACAAGCTACGTCCCATCACACTCCTTACGGGTCTGAGCCCTACCATAAATCAGTTCCTTTCTTTGTTTCAGCCTTGTCCCTGTTTTGATTTATAAACATCATCAGAAGGCTCTGGGCTGCCTCAAAACCGACTGTAACATAACAAGCTAGTCGATGGTCTTCACTCTCCCTTGAGCTAAGTAAATTAAGACATCCCTTTAAAGGGAATGATGATAATGCCACCCCGTGACTACAGCATTTGCCTTGATGTCTTTTTTGTTGATACTCCTTATCTATGCCCAGTTCTCATTCTTGCAAAGGCATGGAACACATTCTTTTTTAGACTTAAGCCAGAGACTTACTTTTTTCTTTCCTTTTCCTCTTACCTAGTTAAATACAAAATGAGTTAAAAGTTGCCAGTATTTCTGATGCTAATATTTTATCCCAAATGCTTAGATAAGATCAAGTAGCGCTCTACTTACTGTCTGCTACATGCAAAAAAAAAAAAATCTTTGACAAACTACAAGCAGCCATTCATCTTTCAATTTGAGAAGATTATAAACAGACATTCCCAGATACTAGCAGTATATCCTAGTGTCCCTGAGGACTCATGCTAAAGATGGTACCTGGTTTTTGTTGGCACATTGCCCAGGTTACCTGGAACTTTGTGTTTTTATTTAAATTAAACAGTAATATGACCAAAATAAAAATAAAACAAATGGTGACGTCTACTCACATCTGATACTTTGAAGATGGGGATCTGATCGTTGATATCAATAACATTGACTTGCACAGAACAGAGGGTCTTGAAATCTGAAAACCAAAGTCACACCACAGAATTCTCACTGAAAATCATGCATTGGTACCAGGACTTGGTAAGCAAATACTGGCAAATTATCTGACCGCCACTTCGACAACTGCACAGTTCTTGTGAGTGGAGGCTGCTGTGCTCCCTACCTCACCCACAAGTGAGTCATCGAGAGGAGGCGAAAGCTAGACCCAGATGCTGGGATCCTGAGCTTCCTACTGCCCCATCCGAGGGTGGGCTTTATCGCCATACAAGATGGCTGCTGTCCTGTGAAGCAGCCTCCCTTCTGGGGCAGGCAGATGTTGTGTCCAAAGCAAAGTCTGTTCCTTGCAGCAATGCTGCTGAGCATCCCACAGGCTGCCTTTCCTTCTCTGAGTACCTCTGCCCAGCATCAGTATCCCCCAGCACACGGGAGAGGTCCAAGGCCACCAGTGTTCCTCGCCTCCGAGTAAAAGAGAAAGTAGCATAATTCACTTTCACGGGAGGCTAAGAGGTGGCTCACAGAACCCTGGGACGTGGCACAGGCTTTGAGGGTGGCTTGATGAGTCGAGGACCAGTTAGAAGTAGTAGTTGAATCCCCACCCTTCCATAAGTTATCTTCAAAACTTTGCTCACCTAAACTTTGGAAGTTAGGAAAACTACCCCTCTAGACAGCTTTACCTGCTCCCTCCCTCATCTGTGGGATCCGCTGTATGTGTCCCTATGCCTTGTTGAATTCTGTGCCTGCCTTTCTTGACAAAATGAGAGCCCCTTAGGGACAGACACGGGGTCTTGTTCATCTGTGCAACCCAATGCTTTGTGTGCTACTTCTGCAAAGCAAGCGATCAGATGCTGAACGCATGGGTACCCAGTAGTGAGACTCTGCCGCTTTCACACGGACAGGGTGGTTTATTACACTCACCTCACTGTACCTATTATCACAGTGCTAAACAGCACGGGACCCTCATTGTGCACCGAGTTACTAGCTTTCCTGGAAACTTGACAGACAGGCTTTTTGTATCGGAGCCTGTTAAACTCAAGTTCTCCCAGGATATCAACAGTGCAAAACATGAATTAAACATATGAACCAAGGCCCTTTTCTTTTCCACACCTATGCGAGCTGCGGTCCTTAGAAAACAATTGCAGACCTATTTCATGAAACGGTTACCTCAGAGGAATCTGAGTGTCCCGGAAATAGTAACACATTTGTCTGTGGGTGCGGAGATGGGTTTGAGAATGGAAAGTTTCCATGAGATTCTTAAAGATTCCTCTCTGCCCCAACAGAAGTTAAGAGCTACTGGCTTGGACATCTACAAGGATTAAGGGAAGGCATCTCCTGGTAATGCATAGCAGGGGGTGAGAAGCTGACAAGAAAAGGAAGAACACTCCAAAGACATATTCTCCACCACTTTCATTTACAGAAAAGATCTTTTGAGTCTGAAAGTGAGGGCAGGGAAAGAGAATTTGCTTTCCTGTTTTGTGATTATGGTAGCCGTGAGACTGTGCCTGGCAGACTTTTAACAACTCAACTAATAACCTGCTGGCCACACTGTTACACTGTGACCAACACTGCGCTTTGCACCAAGGCCTCATCTCCCATTGGCTGCCCCCCAGCCAATTACTGAGCCAGTTGTGATGCAAAGGCAGGCCCATCCCCACAGGTAATGCACTGAAGAATTCCAGACAGCCCTTTGGAATTCTCCTCAGACTGCTCCTGGTCCAGAACATTCCCATCAGAGCTCCTTCCATCACGAGCAAGCCAGAGTTACCGTCTGGTGATCTCCGAGACATCACAGCTTCCCTACCGTTCTTCTCAAAGGCAACCCCTCTGAGACGTCACTGGATCCCTCTTAACTCCTGGTTCTCCGAGGACCAACAAAATCCGCACCAACGCCTCTTGTGAAAACACCCCATCTGAGTTCCTCGAACTCACAAAGGAAGCAGAGAAGTCTACTGGGATCTTAGGTAGAAGGAGGGTCACTTCTGCTCACCACGCAGGGCAGGACTCACCTTTGTCAGACACCTCGACCGTCAAGTTGTACTGAGGATTGTCTTGCTTCTTCAAGGAGTGTTTACTTAACTGGACCTTTCCCTCATATTCTTGAATGAGAAAGAGCCCATCTGAGGGGATTTTGGGGCTTTGGTCTACAAGCTTGTACTTCAGAATACTGTTAACGGTGTTTGCTTCATCCATGTCGTGGGCAATAAAGAACCCAATGCTGCTACCTGTGGGGAGGAAAGGACCCCAGTCACACCAGCTCCGGGCAATTCACAACCCAGCCTCCTAGAAAACACGGGGAGCAATTTGGGGTGAAGGACAAAGACGTTTAGAATTGTGTTGGCTCCTTGTATCTTTCCATGGAACACTGTGGTAGATTGGTTAGCCAATGCTGACATAAAGTATGATGGACTGAGAGGCTTAACCTGCTTTCTCAGAGTCCTGCAGATTGGAAAGGTGAGATGGAGGGTTAAGAAGGTAGCTTTCCTCCAAACTCCTCTCCCTGGCTATTTCTTCTCCCAATGCATTTTCTCCCTGTACCTTGGCATCCAAATTTATTACAGGAACTCCAGTCAGATTAGATTAAGGCCCACTGTTGGGTCCTCACCTTACATGCCTCTGTGTCTGCTGGTGTATGTGCATACATGCACATGTGGAAGTCAGAGGTCAGTCTTAGCATCATTCCTCAGAAGCTACCAACCTTGTTCTTTACCTGTTCTTTTGTTTGCTTTGAAATGGGAGGGCGCTCTCTCTCTTTCTCTCTCTCTCTCTCACTCACTCACACACACACACACATACACACACACACTCACACACACCACACATTCTCTCTCTCTCACACACACACACACACACTCACACACACACACACTCACACACACACACACACCTGCCACCCCATATGCCATGACCCCGTGTACTCCAGCCTGTGAGGGTTTGGGCCCGGAGCTCCCGAGTCTGTAGATGTGATCCTGTGTCCCACCAGCTTTGGGCATCTGCTGGGTTTTAGAGGGTAGAAATGGGAATTACCCTATCTGCCGTGGTGCTGAACACCCACAGGGCATAAGGGCTGGACTTAGGGACCATTATGAATTTGGGTTCAGCTACTTCTTTCCCAACGTGTTACAACCAAGGACAGTTTGTGGCAATACATGTCCTCACAAGGAAAGTATTTTGAACATTTCCTCTAGGCAAGTGCATGTGATGCTGTGAAAGCAATGCTGTTCTCTCCACGGGAAGCGTCCAGCTGCCAGAGGCATAGTGAGGACTGTTGGCATCACAGACATCCCTTGGTGAGGGCCGGAGTGGGGGGTGGCACTCTGGATGAAGCAGAAGTGAACAGAGTACCCTGCCTGTGAGGGAGTGAAGCCAAGAGAAGGGACAATGCACGCTGATTGGGGACATACACAGCATCTAGAAATATTTTAAGGTGGGAGGACCTCATGAGAAGCTGAAATTCCTGGTCTTGGTTCCAAGTGGGATTCAGGAATTACAGTTGGTATTGATAAGATTTGGAAATACAAGTTTTACAAGATACTGACTGTACAAAGAGACCAAGAGGGCACTGCGACCTTAAGAGAAATAAATAGGTCGGTGTTTTGTGTGTTAATGTTTCTGCCTGTGCTTGCCTTGATAGCTAAACTGAGGATCGAGCCCCCACGAAGGAGGAGTACTGCCTATGCCTCTCACAGGCTGCATGTAGAAAATATATCCAGTTGGTTTCTTAATAGAATTCTTCTTCCTTTAAATACTACATGAAATACTTTTACAAAATAAAGTCTCACTTCTAAAGAAACAGGTGGCGTCCTGAGCCCCGAAACAATGCATTTCACCAAGAATGACTTCACTGGTCTAAGCAAACCACACTATCCTCTTCCCAAATGAGGTGGGAAGCTCCCCATGGCCCCCAACTCTCCTCATCTCCTGCTCCATCTTCCATGACCTCTGCCTTCCCATTGTGAGTGGAGCCTAATGCTTGGCCCCAAAGAGATGAACAGGGCACAAGGTGATCTTGGGGACATCACCTCCAAGATCAGGTTATAGAAATATCATGATTTGCACATTGCTTCTAACTTCCTCTCCCTCCCCCTCTCTCCTACTCTGAATCAGAGGCCCAAACTGAACTGCAATCAGATTCATGACTCATAGAAACGGATGTATCAAGTGTCTGCCATTTCAAACTGCTAAATTTGAGAGCAATTTGTTTTATGACAATAGATAACAAATATAACATATGTGTAACCCCATATGAAGAGGCGTGCAGCGTCATCTACAAAGGTCTGTAAGACTCCTACCTTCCTTCAGCACCCCAGGCCATCCCCGATTTCATTCAATCATAGTACCACAAGCCTTTGTTGGCTGTTATGTATTACACCGTTATCCAATCATCACTGTGGCTTCATTCCTTATATCTACTGGAATCGTTCGAGCTATGATCTAACACTTCCTGATGAAGCAAGAATTGCAATAGATGAAGTGAAGAAGACCTCCCTGGGACACGCTGATACTAACCTCTGGGTGACATCTGTCCCCAGGAGGAAAAGAATGATCACAAGGGAAGAAAACCTGCCAAGCCACCAGGAAAGCAGTTGCTGAGTCAAAGCTGTGTTGCAGGCAGAGCAGAAGCATCCAAAGATACTGGTGAGAACGCCCATCCCTAGACAGGTAGGCCCTACCCATGAGGAGAGCAAAGTGGCCAAACCTAGAAAGCACACCACTCAAACACATAAGAAACACCACCGTACTCAATGGCTCAACTCCAAGAAGGAGCCAGACAAAAATCCCAAATCCAGGGAAGACACCACAAACCCAGAAGCCATTTACATTCTTACAGTGCTGTCCTAATACAAACTTAAAGCTGTCAGGAGAGACAGGTTTTTTTCAAACATAGAAAGATCAAATGGGTAAGCATGCCTGGGGCTTGGCTTGCCAGCTTTCCTGGTTAGTGGTGGTTTCCTAGAGAGACGAGACTCAGGGTTAAGTTGACCTTGGTTCTTCCTCCTCATTGTGGAATGCCTGACTGTGGATAGAAATGATCTAGTTTTTTTTTAGCATGTTGGATGAGGTTTTATCTCTTCACAGTGAGTGGCTTAGCAGTCAAATGAGATAACTGAAGGGAAAGTCTTACAAGGGGGCCACTCCTGTAAATGGATAAAGGATGCTGCTGTACAGTGGTGAACTGTGGGTGGTACTGTCGATGACTGTCATAAAACAACAGTGATGGTGGCAGCTACAAAAGGTCCCAACTAAAGAGGACTAGAGAAACTGTTCATTCCAAAACGTGCCTGTGTGATCCTCGTGGTCGCATAGACCTTCCATGTCTATGCTGCACTCCATGTGGACAGTGGACTGCAGAACAGAGCTACCTGACACTCCAGGCTACAAAGGGGTCACAGAAGGAAGACAGGTACATGGCATCAGACAGTTCTCTTTTCTTACCCACTATTTCATTCTCCTGGACTTCAAATACAGTCACCTTAGATGGACACGTTGGTGGGTTGTCATTGATGTCAATAACTTTCACGTGAATGTCCACTGGGAATGCAAGCAGTTTTCCATTCTCATCCTTGGCAGTTGCAAAGAAAACATGCTGTAACATGAAGATCAGAGGTAAGACTTCAATAGCTGGAGAAGAAGAACTGTTGTGTTTACCAACTCTGGCCTTAGAACCGAGAAATGGGGGTGGGTGGGTGGAATGCGTCGAGCTTCTAGGAAAGTTATCGGATTATCGTGTCTTTGAGAACCCATAAACTTCTAGGATCTAGAACACAGGGCTTTTTGTTTGTTTTTGTTTGTTTGTTTGTTTGTTTAATGTACAATCAATTTTGTCCTCAATGGAAAGCAGACACAGAATCTGTCTTGACGCCTGTGACACTCTCCATTTTACTTACCGAGTCCTTTTCCTCTCGGTCCAAGGGCTGAGTCACATAAATATTTCCATCCTGGTCAATAGAGAAGGGGAATTGTGGCAGCTTCTCCTTGTTGACTAACGAATAGTGAGCACCTGGGTCGTTCCACTGCACCTGCATGGCCAAAGCCGACGGTGAGCACAGATTGATCAGACAAACAGCCCAAAAAGGCAACAAGCAGCCACCTTGGTTCTCACATGCCTGTCTGCATGCCACTGATTTCTTAGGACAACTGAGCTACATTTAAAATGTTTTTCAACCTAAACTAATTTTAAAAACACGCAGGCAAGGGAATGATTCCTTGCAAGCACATGGAAGAGTCTATGGGTGGTTTTCTTCTAGAATTCTGACGGCACATAACATCCATTTACAAAGCAAAGTGTACTTCACAGCTGGCATACTCGATGACTAAACCATGATGCGTGATGATCTTGTAGAACCCACATTCAGATGAATTGAGGTCAATAGAAGACCCTTAGACAGGTGGCTCTCAACCTTCCTTCTGCTGCCCTGCGATCCTTTAGTACGGTTCCTCGGGTGGTGGTGACCCCCAGCCATAAAATTATTTTGTTGCTACTTTATGAGTGTAATTTTGCTACTGTGTAGAATTGTAATGTAAATATCTGATAGGCAGGATATCTGATATGTAACTCCTATGAAAGAGTCATTCAACCCCCAAAGGGGTCTCGACCACAGGTTGAGACCCTTAGACTCTTCTTCATTAGTTTTGTCCAGATACATGCTACACAAGTGAGGTCACTCCCTCAGATATTTAAATCTGGAGGATTTCAGGGATAAAAGGAACTGCCAACCCCTAGAGCTATTTTACAAACAACAAAAAGTCCTCTATAGAAGTACTATATCAGACCTGATACATAGATGGGCCTGCTTCTCTGATATTGCTACTAATGACATGTATTAAGGGTTTACCACATGCCACATGCCACATGCCAAAGCAGCCATGTTTCACACTGCTTGATGTGAACAATAAAACACCACAGCATCTCCTAAAGTGAGTGTGAGTGAAGTCTCCTCTCTGACGGTTTGTATGTACGTGCGTATTTGTGTGTGCATGCGTGTGTGTGTGCGTGTGCGTGCGCGTGCGCATGTGTGTGCGTGCGTGTGTGCGTGTGTGTGCGTGCGTGTGCGTGTGTGTATGTGTGTGTGTGTGTGCGTGTGTGTATGTGTATGTGTGCGTGCGTGCGTGTGTGTGCGTGTGCGTGTGCGTGTGCATGCGTGTGTGTGTGTGCGTGTGCATGCGTGTGTGTGCGTGCGTGTGTGTGTGCATGCGTGTGTGTGTGTGCGTGTGCGTGTGTGTGTGCGTGCGTGCGTGCGTGTATGTGTGTGTGTGTGTGTGTGTGTGTGTGTGTGTGTGTGTGTGCAAGTTTTCTGCTAGTGATGATAAATACCCAGAGATGTAGGGCCTTGGGTACTTAATTTGCTTCACAATTACATGATGCAAAATGTATCTAGTAAAACTATTAAAAGGCCACAAAGGCCGGCCCCTGCTCCACAGGGCATGGGTCTCAGTCGGCTGTAGGCGCCACTTGGCCATTACCTGGGTGATTTTGATGGGGTGAGGAGCAGTTGAGTTTTCTGTGATCTCCACTGCCGCTGGTGCTTTCCAGATGTTCTCCTTCACAGTAATATCCACAGATGTGGTGTCACTGAAGGAATTCTCATTCTGGCCCCCCATGTCCTTCACTGAGACCACCAGATTGTAGAAAGAGTTCTTAACTGGATCCAGTTCCTGGGACCCTAAAGTAAGCAGGGGAGGAGAAGAAGAAAGGGCGCGTCTCCAAACATGGCAGCCCTTCCTGAGTGAGGCTCACAAGGGACTGCCTTGACTTACCTTCTTGGGTAAGTGATATTCCCCCAGTTTTGTTGTCGATCTGGAAGTACATAACATTCTTGACTAAGGGAAGCTGGATGACAATCTGATAAAAAAGCTGGCCATTGAGAGTGGCTGGATCG
Organism: Cricetiscus sungorus; assembly: GCA_030556225.1. NCBI lineage: Eukaryota > Metazoa > Chordata > Mammalia > Rodentia > Cricetidae > Cricetiscus > Cricetiscus sungorus. The sequence continues at coordinate 23,319,795 of JANBXA010000114.1, forward strand.
TCCAGGTCGGTAGCATTCACATACATGAAAGGCTTTCCTGGTAACAAAGCAAACACAGAAAGAGAGTTAAAGCTTAAACCATCTGTATCCGTGGTTGTACCATGAAACCTGACAAATGCCACAAATCAAGCTCTTTCCGACTCACCCCAGGAGAAACCGCTATTAAACACTGCCCAGGATACCACTAGGTATAATTCACAGGTTTAATAGTTTGTGTAAGTTCCCCCCAACTTGTAAGTTAATACAGAAGTCCTGAGCCCCCCAAATTTTGAAAATCACTTCTCTGGAAGATTTGATTCATGGAGAAAAAAGATGTCATTGTCTGGCAGATTCTGCATAATGGCTCTTTGGCCAACTCGGGGACAAGGAACAGAGAAGCTATCACTGAATGCTGACACTTGGCTGCCGAAGACTGAGAAGAGGAAAAGGTTGAGTAACACAAATAGCTACTTGATATGAGTTGATAGAAATATCAAAGGAAGGAGTTAGTCACAGCTGGGTGACAGCCATAAGCAAAGCTCTAATCATCCCACAAACTCTGGGAGAGCAAGCTCATCTTTCCAGACAATTCTTGTGTATTCTAGAGCTTAGCTGCATGGTGTTTGAGATGTCACTAAAGAAGCATAGTTCTGCCTCTCACTGTGCATTTGGAGAGCTCTGGAGACGTCTTTAAAGAGTTCCTTTGTTTTTGATTATGCACAGAGGGTGAGTGTGTGCATACAAATGTGGGTGCCCACAGAGGCCAGAAGACACTGGATCCCCGGAGCTAGTTATAGGTGATGGACTTGGAACTAGTCCAAGTCCCCCATCGTGAGGACTTGGAACTCAACTCAGATCAGCAGAAGAGAAGCAAGGGCTCTTGCTGATCTATCTTTCCTGCTCTCCTACAGACATTTCTGTTGCCACAGCTTAGAGTGGGGGGTGTTTTGGGCATCCTACAGTACACAAGATTCAACAGGGCCAAGGATGGGGGCCTCTGGTCCAGAGCAATAGGTCCAAACAAACAGCACTCAGATCACTCTGAAGTTTGCATAGGACAGTAAGTTCTTGAAGAGTCATGGTGACAACTGTCAGCCACACAATGCCACTCTTCTATCATTCACCCTTTTGTTAGTCCACAGACATACCCGGGCTCCTGTCTGTTACCTGGGCGAGAGTTCTGCCTCACAGAGCCTTCATATCTTGACTGGAGAAATGTGGGTCTATTGTCATTGATGTCCTTGACTTCTATGGTGATGGGAACGGGGCCCTCCACTATACCTCCTTGAGAATTCAGGGCTGCGAGCTGTTGTTGAAGAAAAGAAAACTTCCTTAGTGTCCCTGAACTTCAGATCGCATGTCCAAAAGTCACCTAAAGGAACTTAAAACTTAAAAGACCAATGACCTGGGTACCACAAAACCCCAAATCGTATGCTGCTAAAGTAGGGGTCCAATCAGTTAAGCCAGAGTGATGATGGCAACTACTTCCCCGCCATGAGAGGTATTAGGTCCATGACATGTCCTGCCATAGATGATGGCATGCCATGCCTCCCCAGAGTCGGCACAGCGGTCGGTCTACAGAGCCATGGCAGAAGGTGACAGACAACTGCTGGACTTTTCAGTTACCTCTCTGCCATTCCCAGCCCCTCAGACACCCCTGGGAAGCAATGGGAAAAGAAAAGGAAGGGCATTTCCAGCAGGCCTCTGACTATCAGTTCCTTCTGCTTTCTGCGGTCCCAGCATTGATGCTGCCTTCACTGTAGGCGTGGAACCCACACAACAGCCACAGGCCAAGCACCCGTGCACACCAGAAGCTTATCACTAGGGCTCGGCCCCAGCACCTGAGTGAGTACAGGTATCTGCTGACTTTGGCCATGCAAAGCCACACCCTTTTGTAGTCGTTTTTTAAAGAGGGAGACGGGGGGGGGGAGAGAGGGAGAGGAGAGGGAGGAAGGTCATATGAAGCCTGTACAGTTTGCACTAGCTTCAGGAGGTCCTGGGGGACTCCGGGAGCAAGGGTGCTGTGGCGGCTGGAGCTCCATCCCTCTGGCCCCAGCTCACCTGGAGATGATGCACGGCCCTTGTTTCCCTGTCCAGGGCTCTGGTGTAATACAGGAGTCCATCCTCTTCTATCATGAAGATGCCATCTGTTTCCCCCGTTAGTTCAAACCTCACCGCTGGACTGTTGGCCTTAAACTGAGAAAAGCAAAACACGGATTAGGCTCTGAGGAAATATATGCCGTAAAATCTGTAGAAAGTTGCCAATTTCAGGGTTTCATTTGCACAAAACCTGAAAAAGAAACCCTGGGTCTCTTACAATGGCGTGTTCCGAAAGCTTGTTTGTGCATTCCACATATAGCATTCAGAACACCTTTCTCCCACTGAAGTGTCCCACTATTCAACATACTGAGGAAGGGTCGTAAAGCTGTAAACTGTGACTGAGGCTGAAGACATTCTTCACTGAGTATCTGAGAGCTATGATGTTACCGGCATCTAAGGAACATTAAAAATTCCAGCTTTATTGTTGGAACGAAAAGATGCCATTCAGCTCTTTAAAATTTGTGACACAGATGAAGATGCAAGTTAATGCAAAGGAAAACAGTCCTTTAAATTCCTTCAATGTCACATGCTCCTGAATGGCAATCTCATGGTGGCTTTTTACGATATGGAAGAATTAATCAGCCACTATTCACAAGGTAGTTGTACCTCCTATTAGGACAACAGCAAACAATAGGAATTTTATGTAAGACTAAGAATATGTAAAAGATGTTCGACCGCATTAATAATTTTATATATATCTCATAGGTGTTAGGCTATAAAGAAATATATAAATTATTGAGAGGGAACAATTTTTATGACCCCCCCCCGGAAATGACTTAGGACGCAATGTATAGTCTTTGATAGTAAATAATGCTGTCCAGAATTTGTCCTAGGATCTATAGACACAAAGTGCGTACTTAGAGTGTAAGGAGAATTATTTCCTATACTAGCAAAGTTGAAAACTCATATCTACAAATTCATGAATTCTTAAAGCAAAGGCTTCATTATGAAAGAAAGAGGCAGCACTGTTGCTGTGTAAATAGAAAAAGGACAGAAGAGTAAAGCCAGGCTGTGGTTGTCCCTGAACCAAAAGTGTACATGTCAGCAAGCAGAAAATAAAAATATACAAGAATAACTGGCAGGCAAATCAAGTGAGAATTTCACGGATAGGCAGGGTTTTACAAATTTGCTTGTTGACATTACATGGTTTATTAAAAACTAGAAGTATTACTGTTAGAGATTTAAGACAAGTCTGTTGTCAACGGGAAAGATGGCGTGAGACCAGCATTCCTCCATAAAAGCAATGAAAACGTTGCTAGAAAGTTGCAAACGTCAACCTAGTGACTTTGTCAGAATATCAGGAATTAACCACAACCCTACCAGATATCAATAACCATCAAACTGTACTGTTTTAACTTGCCCTATCCTAATGGCCTTCTAAAAATCAGAAGTAGGCTTGGAAACCAACAACCTCACCAGCACAGGGTATTGGAGGGCAGAAAGGGCCAGGACAGCCTCACCCACACCGTGTGATGGGGCAGAAAGGAACAGTGCGGTGTGACAGGGGGCAGATGGGGACAGTGCAGTGTGACAGAGGGCAGATGGGGACAGTGCAGTGTGACAGAGGGCAGATGGGGACAGTGCGGTGTGACAGAGGGCAGGAGGGGACAGTGCAGTGTGACAGAGGGCAGATGGGGACAGTGCGGTGTGACAGGGGGCAGGAGGGGACAGTGCAGTGTGACAGAGGGCAGGAGGGGACAGTGCGGTGTGACAGGGGGCAGATGGGGACAGTGCGGTGTGACAGGGGGCAGGAGGGGACAGTCAGTGTGACAGGGGGCAGATGGGGACAGTGCGGTGTGACAGAGGGCAGGAGGGGACAGTGCAGTGTGACAGAGGGCAGATGGGGACAGTGCAGTGTGACAGAGGGCAGATGGGGACAGTGCAGTGTGACAGAGGGCAGATGGGGACAGGGGACAGTGCAGTGTGACAGAGGGCAGATGGGGACAGTCAGTGTGACAGAGGGCAGATGGGGACAGGGGACAGTGCGGTGTGACAGAGGGCAGATGGGAACAGTGCGGTGTGACAGGGGGCAGATGGGGACAGTGCAGTGTGACAGAGGGCAGATGGGGACAGTGCAGTGTGACAGAGGGCAGGAGGGGACAGTGCAGTGTGACAGAGGGCAGATGGGGACAGTGTGGTGTGACAGAGGGCAGATGGGGACAGTGCAGTGTGACAGAGGGCAGATGGGGACAGTGCGGTGTGACAGGGGGCAGAAGGGGACAGTGTGGTGTGACAGAGGGCAGGAGGGGACAGTGCGGTGTGACAGAGGGCAGATGGGGACAGTGCGGTGTGACAGAGGGAAGGAGGGGACAGTGCAGTGTGACAGAGGGCAGATGGGGACAGTGTGGTATGACAGAGGGAAGGAGGGGACAGTGCAGTGTGACAGAGGGCAGATGGGGACAGTGTGGTGTGACAGAGGGCATATGGGGACAGTCAGTGTGACAGAGGGCAGATGGGGACAGTGCAGTGTGACAGAGGGCAGGAGGGGACAATGCAGTGTGACAGGGGGCAGATGGGGACAGTGCAGTGTGACAGAGGGCAGAAGGGGACAGTGTGGTGTGACAGAGGGCAGATGGGGACAGTGCAGTGTGACAGAGGGCAGATGGGGACAGTGTGGTGTGACAGAGGGCAGGAGGGGACAGTGTGGTGTGACAGAGGGCAGATGGGGACAGTCAGTGTGACAGAGGGCAGATGGGGACAGTGCAGTGTGACAGAGGGCAGGAGGGGACAGTGCAGTGTGACAGAGGGCAGAAGGGGACAGGAGCTCCCAGAGTCACTGCCATCACTGCCGTCACTGCCGGGGAGCCATCATTTCCTGGCTGATGGTGGCTTGTGTCATCGGCCAGGGCTCTTTCACTATAATGTACTCTGGACAACTATTGAAAGAATCATCTGCACCTGGTGGGCATAGTAATTCAAGTTTGCGGTCTCTGCACTCAGGAGGCTGAGGCAGGACTGCCGCAGGTTTTAGGCTCTCTTAGGATATAGTGAGCACTGCAGGTTTTAGGCTCTCTTAGGGTGTAGTGAGCACTGCAGGTTTTAAGCTCTCTTAGGGTGTAGTGAGCACTGCAGGTTTTAGGCTCTCATAGGATATAGTGAGCACTACAGGTTTTAGGCTCTCTTAGGGTGTAGTGAGCACTGCAGGTTTTAAGCTCTCTTAGGGTGTAGTGAGCACTGCAGGTTTTAGGCTCTCTTAGGGTGTAGTGAGCACTGCAGGTTTTAAGCTCTCTTAGGGTGTAGTGAGCACTGCAGGTTTTAGGCTCTCTTAGGGTGTAGTGAGCACTGCAGGTTTTAGGCTCTCTTAGGGTGTAGTGAGCACTGCAGGTTTTAGGCTCTCTTAGGGTGTAGTGAGCACTGCAGGTTTTAGGCTCTCTTAGGGTGTAGTGAGCACTGCAGGTTTTAGGCTCTCTTAGGGTGTAGTGAGCACTGCAGGTTTTAGGCTCTCTTAGGGTGTAGTGAGCACTGCAGGTTTTAGGCTCTCTTAGGGTGTAGTGAGCACTGCAGGTTTTAAGCTCTCTTAGGGTGTAGTGAGCACTGCAGGTTTTAGGCTCTCTTAGGGTGTAGTGAGCACTGCAGGTTTTAGGCTCTCTTAGGGTGTAGTGAGCACTGCAGGTTTTAGGCTCTCTTAGGGTGTAGTGAGCACTGCAGGTTTTAGGCTCTCTTAGGGTGTAGTGAGCACTGCAGGTTTTAGGCTCTCTTAGGGTGTAGTGAGCACTGCAGGTTTTAAGCTCTCCTAGGGTGTAGTGAGCACTGCAGGTTTTAGGCTCTCTTAGGGTGTAGTGAGCACTGCAGGTTTTAGGCTCTCTTAGGATATAGTGAGCACTGCAGGTTTTAGGCTCTCTTAGGGTGTAGTGAGCACTGCAGGTTTTAGGCTCTCTTAGGGTGTAGTGAGCACTGCAGGTTTTAGGCTCTCTTAGGATATAGTGAGCACTGCAGGTTTTAGGCTCTCTTAGGGTGTAGTGAGCACTGCAGGTTTTAGGCTCTCTTAGGGTGTAGTGAGCACTGCAGGTTTTAGGCTCTCTTAGGGTGTAGTGAGCACTGCAGGTTTTAGGCTCTCTTAGGGTGTATAGTGAGCACCTGCCCAAGCAAGGGCCACAGAGCGAGGCCTCTGTCATGAACAAATAAGTACCCTGCTGAGGCTTGGGGGCATTCCTGAGGAGAGAAGAAAAATGTGTTAAGCGCTTGAAAGGAACAGGCTGTGGTCTTCACATGGCATGGTTGTGGTACACGTGTTTCACAGGGCATGGTTGTCATACACGTGTTTCACACGGCATGGCTGTGGTACAGTGTTTCACAGGGCATGGCTGTGGTACAGTGTTTCACACGGCATAGTTGTGGTACAGTGTTTCACACGGCATGGCTGTGGTACAGTGTTTCACACGGCATGGCTGTGGTACAGTGTTTCACAGGGCATGGCTGTGGTACAGTGTTTCACAGGGCATGGTTGTCATACACGTGTTTCACACTGCATGGTTGTGGTACAGTGTTTCACACGGCATGGCTGTGGTACAGTGTTTCACACGGCATGGCTGTGGTACACTTGAGCTGAGTTGAAAGTCTATGTGGGTGGGGGAAGGGTTACTGGAGCCATCCCTAGCTTAGGAACTACTGACAGGTGATGGCTGCTGTGGGAGGGACTCGCTATTCTTAGGAGAGGGCTGGTCCCTGGGAGGTTGCCCATGTCCCTGTGGATGACCTCACACATACAATGAGAGTACTAATTAGATTCAGGGGGTTAAAAGTAATATTAATAAAAATAAGCATTTAAAAAGAAGTCGTGGAATTGTTTGAGAGGTATGCTGGGTAAGTCCCGGGAGGGGGATTGCAGTGGACAGTGAGGGATAGATATGATTATGAAACATTGTATACAGCTGGGCGGTGGTGGTGCACGCCTTTAATCCCAACACTTGGGAGGCAGAGGCAGGTGGATCTCTGTGAGTTCAAGGCCAGCCTGGTCTACAGGGCGAGTTCCAGGACAGGCTCCAAAGCAATGCAGAGAAACTCTGTCTGGGGGGGGGGGGAAATAATACAAAAAGCAACAAGAAAAGAAACATTGTATACAAGATACACTCTACATGTAAAGTTTTCAAAGAACAAAGGCAAACATTTTAAAAATAAATAATTTTAAGACCTCTCTGCAATGACTTTGAAGCTGCAGCGGGGGCCACAGCTGAAACTAATGAGAGACTGATGAAATATTAAAGGAAACGCCAGGGAGTATGCTGTCCACAGGAGAAGGAGCTGTCCTTGTTTCTTGGAGGCTCATCCATCAGCAGAGCTGCCAGCATGGCCAGAAAAGGCCCAGGGAGGCCCTAACCTCCCACCTCTGGCTGACTTTGAGTCACTGCACAGCAGGAAAGGAAGGGAAATGAAGCTGCCAGCCACTCCTGAAGGTGTGTCCAGCGAGCTCCCAGTGCCTGTTAGTAAAGGCTGACATTTATTGGTCCAATGCACCTAAGATCATCTCCATTCTGTCATTAACCGAGCGCCAAGCTGAAAAGGGACTTCAGTGGCCAAATATGACAATGAAGACTGACTTTGCAGACTTAGCTCATAAAAGTCACTAAAGAAGTAGCAGCAGCAATATGCTCTGGGGAAGGAAAAAGTAGGATGTCTAGATTGCCACATTGCATTATTTAAATGTCTGGTCTTCAACAAATGACGGTGTGATGTATAACTAAATAACTAAGTAACTATTGTACGCTGTAAATATAAAACCTGTTCCTGGGGAAGCCATCTCTACAGGATTAGGGAAAGACGGAAACCAAATATTTGTCTTACCAAATACACAGTAAAAACAAAGAAAGTTTGCTTAAAAAAAAATAGGAATTCTGGTTTTGAAAGTATGTTAGCTGAAATAAAATTTTTGGGGAAAGCAAAAGAATAATTGACCTAGCAAAAAAGTCAGAGAACTTGGAAATGGATTATCTACCTTAAAATGAAAAAAGAAAACAACAATATCAACAAAAATGAATGCCTGAAAAAGGCAGCGGGCACCATCAAACAGATGCACACACGTGAGTAAGAGTGTGTAAGGGAGGAAGAGCAGAAGGGGACACGAGGCGGTTTGAAGACAGAATACCTATCACTCCCCAAATGTGAAGAAAGTATTCATAGACACAGCTAAGAAGACCAATGATCTCTGGAAGGATGAAGTCGAAGCTACCTAGCTCTAGATATACCACAGTCAAATATTTGAAAGACAAAGGATCTTGAAAACAGCAGGAAGGACTGTAGTAAATCCATGACTCATGGCACACAGGAATTTCTCAATGAAATGAAAAACTTTCTCAATACGGCTAAAGACAGTGAAGTCACATATCCCAAGTGCTACGGGAAGACGATGAGTAAGGCTCTGGTTCCAATAAAACAAATCTTCTTCAAAGCGGGAGTGAAGTTAAGCTATGAAATCAGACAAAAGACGTTTGTTGTTGTAGATAAAAAGTGAGAGTGAGGCGGGATGGCTCATAACTATAATCTCGGCCCTTGTGAAGCTAAGGCAAAAATGATTGCCACGAACTTGCTAACTTGGGCTACATAGTGAGTTAAGGATAGCCTGAGCTACGGAATGACATCCTGTTCCAAAGGAAAGTCAAGATACAGGGTTAATATACCAGGAAAATAGAGCATTATAAAAATTTACATGCCTGCTGACAGTCCCTAAAATGCATCAAAGACTGAGTTGTCAGAAACAGAAGGACAAGGAAACTGTCATTACTGACAATTTCATGGCTTCACTTTCAATAATGAATTGAACAAACGGATTCAACAAGGAAGTAAAGCCTTGAATAACAACACAGACATCAACAGAGTTCTCCATCCAACAAAAGCCAGAAAAAATACAGAGTATTCCCCAGGATAGATCCTATGCTGGGTGATAAAATCTTGAAAAATGTTAAAGAATACAAGTCATACAAAAATATTTCCACTTACACAATGGGATGGAATTAGAAATCAGTAATAAGAGAGAACTAGGGGATTCACAAATACATAAAATAACAACATGCTCTCATGACCCACAGGCTAAGGATCAAATCTAAGTAAAAATGCACCTAGCCTATAGGTCCATTTCCTTTGCATTTTAAATAGAGCAGCATAAACATAGGTGCACAAGTATCTCTGGTAAGACAGGAGCACCATAACTGGATGACGTGGTAATTCTGTTAAAGAATAGTGTTTGCTCATCTACACAATGGAATACTACTCTGCAAAAAAAAAAAAAAAAAAAAAAAAAAGATAATGGAATCTTGAAATTCACAGGCAAGTGGATGGAACTTGAAGAAACCATCCTGAATGAGGTAACCCAGTCACAAAAAGAGGCACATGGTATGTACTCACTCATGTATAGATTTTAGACATAGAACAAAGGATCACCGGCCTGCTATTTACAACACCAGAGAAGCTAGGAAACAAAGAGGACCCTAAGAGAGACACACATGGTCCCCCAGAAAAGGGGAAAAGGACAAGATCCCTGAGCAAATTGAGAGCAAGGGGGGGGGGAGTCAGGAGAAAGAGAAGGGGAAAAGAAGAGGGGAGAGGAGGACATGAGGAAATATGAAGATTGAGTTGGGGGCAGAGGCAGAATACAAGAGAGCAAGAAAAGAGCCATTATAGGTTTAAAGAGAAATCTGGCACTAGGGAAATGTTCAGAGACCTACAACTATGACCCCAACTAACAATCTAAGCAATATTGGAGAGGCTACCTTAAATGCCCTTCCCCTATAATGAGATTGATGACTAACTTATATGCCATCCTAGAGTCTTCACCCAGTAGCTGATGGAAACAGAAGCAGACACCCACAGCTGAACAGTGAACCGAACTCTTGGAATGCAGTTGCAGAGCAAGGAATGATGAGCAAAGGGGACAAGACCAGGCTGGAGAAACCCACTGAAACAGCTGACCTGAACAAGGGGAGCTCATGGACTCCAGTCTGATAGCTGGGAAACCAGCATAGAACTGACCCAGATCCTCTGAATGTGGTGTCAGTTAGGAGGCCTGGGCAGTCTATGGGGCCTCTGGTAGTGGGTCAGTATTTATCCCTAGTATGCTAATGGACTTTGGGAGCCCATTCCACATGGAGGGATACTTTCTCAGCCTAGACATGTCGGGGAGGGCCTAGGCCCTGC